>OX297861.1:14807500-17207500 GCA_946478455.1 Eupithecia vulgata
GGCAGGTGTGTAGGTGTAGTCACCACACCGACAATGATCAACTCATAAAATGTAAAATTATTCAAGCAAGTAGGTAGACACTTTGTTTGTTTTAACACAAATTCAAAATCAAAAACCTACCCTCTGGGAGTCGCATAAAACCAGCGCGCATTAGCGATATGTATCGTTTCTGGGCACATGCTGAGCGATGCCCCTTTTTTGTCATATTGTATTCCATGTTTATCTTCTATTTTTCTTTAGTGTTATTGTGAAAAAATTAAACTTTTTTACTTTTTTAAATCAAAATCATCATTACTTACAGGTACGCTTTACATAGGTACTCTTACTTTGTTACTTCAAATCCTTCTGTTAGATTTTTTCTAATGTACGCAAATTTGCATTCATATCGCTGTCCAAAATTAGATTCTGCTTCTATTGTGTTTGCAAGGTGTCATGACTCTTCGCTCGCATTCAAATCAAACAAGAACAATGTTTTGCGTTTTAAACTATTATTGTATAGATTTTCTATTATTATTTAAATGCAAACGAAGCATTGTAAGCGAGCAACATCGTCGAGCGCGAAAAAAACTCCAACTCGTTACAGTCTACAGTACCGCAAAAAATAATGACATCACTGTTATTTCGCCTCAAGTGTACCTAAAATAATCTCAACGCCCAGCAAGAATATAATCAATAGCCATTTGATCGGAAGTACAGTTAAATACAACTCTATTTCGACCTAAATGTCAATGCTAACTGCCAGGTAACCTAGATACATGCAAACTTTTTATAAGTTTTATTTGACTTGTTTTCTAGGTGACGTCCAATCTTCTGATTTAAAGCCTTGACGATCCAGTTGCGATCATTTGATTTCATCAGAGCATTCGAATATTTTGATGTCACATTAACCGCTATTTCCTCTTGATCGAATTTGGGTAATTGTTCCAATACAATAGGCTATTTACACGCCTACTAAAACGGCAGTCAATCAAATTGCTCGTTCGTGATACGTGATCAGTACCTTACCTACCAACTTGTGAAATATGATACCAGAACTTGAAGCCTCAGCGAATTCCTACTCAAGTTTTCAAGTCACGTTCACAATACCAAACAGGCTAATTTACGAATATATCAATATCGAGTCCTCATAAAAACTTTGTAAGAGCTAAATATTCTATACCGTTGCAAATTCTAAAAGTAAATACAATAGGCACTAGTAGGCTTAATCAGATAATGATAGGAAAGGCTTTTATGGAAAAACGTCTCGTTCAATGACCCTACCAGTATAAACTTAAATCCGATTGCAAAATATTTAAGTACAGTGCCACTTTTAGCAGCACAATACTAATTTAATATTATTTGCTAGTCACAAACTGTATTCGGAAATTCGATGCCTAGGCCACTCATGAATCTTATCAACGGATCGTTTAGCACACTGTGTGCAAATTTGGTCGCGATAAAAATCAATGAACCGACCAATTGTTGCATGCTGCCAGAACCGGCATTGAACTTCAATTCGATACCTTTGCTCAAATCGTAAACAGCTTTGCTCTACTGCGTTTCAATTCAGCTTACTTAACTTACTTACTCTTGTGGCTCAGCGACCCAAAGTGGATCTTGGCTTCCAGATGATAGACATCTCCAGGCATCTCAGTTGTGAGCCGTATCTCGCTAGCTGCTTCAAGTTCAGCTTCCACTTCGTCAATGGAGGTCTATATACTTGTGCCTTCAATACAGCTAGTAATTTTAATATTCTCTACGGTCGCCGATAACGAATCTCTCGCCTTTCGCTTGATGCGGCGCATACCTAATAACAATAGCCGGTCTAACTTGGGCGATGATGTCAGCTTTCCTTTAATGACCGCCCGGCTCGCCACGGGCATTTCACGAGCTTCGTTTTTTACCTGGCTTCTTTCGGATGATTGCCTTTAAAACTGACCGCATCATGAAACCACATCTCGAATTTTAAATGTTATTTGTAACTCTTTCATGTTTACAATATTGTTATTATAATTTTTACTTCTATACATTATACGCTTATACTTCTTTGAGTTTGTTTGTTTTTATAACCCATAGGTTATAAAACGAATTGTCGAATGTTGATAACTTTTTCACTTAAAGATTATAACTGAGTCTTTTAGGCTATAAAACAAATCGAACTATCACTAAACAACGGGCAGCGCCTTTTGTAACCAGGCATTATATCGCAAAGAACAAACTAGTTAATTGTTTACATATCAATATAAGTTAGTGGATATCGTATAACAGAACCTGTTGTTTTGCAATTCGGCACGCATGTGTATGCTCTCATAAGCGAGCCGGTTTGAATCCCCGCAGCCAATTATTAACATAATGCTCCTCCGCAAGTATTATTTGGAGTCCATAACGAAAATGATTGAAATTATGGCATCGTGCTTCAAATATTTCGCGTCGTGTTTCGGCAGAAAGGAAAATTACCTTCGCGCACGTTTGCTTGCGGCTCTGGTCAGGATTAAATAGCTTTGAATTATCAATAAACTAACTTTCTTTTACATTATTTATAAACGTGTTGTACTTGTTTCATTGTTTTAATACGAGTTTATCAGTAAACATTTGAAACTATTCGTTAATGTTTAAATATTAATTAGTTTTTAGGCCTGACGGCATGATATAGTAGTAGACTAGCCCCATGGGAGTCGGGGGGCGTATATTGTGGGACGCTACATGCGTCGTCACACTCGCGCCTTCCCATCTTCCTAGGACTTCCGTGAGGGCTGGTGCGGCGGCAGATTTGACCGAAGATCTGAAGAGGCGCAAATATGCAGATCTCGACAGGCCTACGCATTTGAGACCCTAGGTCCGTGGGGTTCCAAGGCTCTCTGAGTTTAAAAAAAATATATCTGAGCGTCTGGTCGAAGCGACGCGTGACCCGAGAGCTGGTGAGTATCTGGAACGGCGCATCAGCATTGCCATACAGCGGGGCAGTGCAGCCAGCGTATTGGGCACGTTTCCGACTGTTATTGATATGGGTCTGTTGAGCTACCTGTAGATTGTTTGCAATTAGCACATTGTAAATACTACTCTTAAATTGATTCTATGCAAAAAGTAATTTGAATTCAGAATATTGCACTAAATTTCGCTGGTGTAATAAGTTATTGATATTCTATGGACGGCGCCGAAAAAAGTAAAAACTACGCTATCTGCACCAGGGTAGTTTCACTTTCTCACGAAAGGCAGCGCCATTTTGCTCATCCTTTATAACTTTGCTTGTGAAAACTATTCTTAAAGAATTGTTTCACAAAAGTTGAACATATATTATTCCACATGTGAGCAAAACCCGATTTCGCTCACTGTTTTTGAGCAGCAAAGTCACCCACCTTTTTCTAGCGGGAGTAGTGAAAAGGTTGTTTGTCTAATAGAGTTATTTTTAAGCCAGGTAAAACCTTGCTTTTACATCTGATTCGCATTACCGATGTAATGCACCTAAACACTTTACACAACGTTACGTACGAACAGGTTGTAAACTATGGTCGATTTCTACAATCTATTGAAATCAACGTCAAAATTAAGTACATATGTAGGTAAGGTTTTACTGTAAACACACTTATCGAGGCACCGCCTAACGTACCTAATTATTACCTGATAAGGATCCCTACTCTACAATCTATCGCAATAAACATGCTTAATTAAACGCTGTTTTGCATTAAACGCAGTTTTCAATTGAACTTTAATTAGGGTCTGCGCATGATTCGCGCGCTGCCCGCAAATTGCCGGTTCAGACGGGTAACACGATGAACCTCACGATGGTGCCTTTAGTTAGACACATTAATTCGAGCAATTTTCTGATGAGAAACTTCGGCTTTGAAACTTGTGAGTACCAAGACTGCTGCTACATGTTATCCAAATCGTGATGCATCTACTGATACTACTATTCAGATGCAATCTAAAGAGTGGCAACTATGAAAAAAATGTTTACCATCAAGGTTTTATATCATCTAAGACCATAGTGCTTGGAAGACAAAACCAACAAAGCCAAACCGACGGGGTCAAGACGTTTCGTTATGGAGTTCTAAGGGCTACCGTCTGTCTCACTCTATCATCAGACCAGATGGTACCATGACATTACATTGTCACTGAACAGCTCAATCGGTTGAGGATAACTGCTCTTAAATTCAATTGAAGACTTGTCCCGCGGATACTAACAGGGCCAGTTAGATAAAGCTTGTAAAACTCATCATCAGTTCGTTAACGTCCCATGTGTTTATTAAAGATACTTACATCTAAAATTTTCAAGCATGTAAATATACATTTAACATTTTCTAGCGTTTAAAGACACATTTAAAATGTTCTAGAGATAAGAGTGACACCTGCTGTCGCGCCCATGCGTGAATGACACCAAGTAACAAATGAAATCGCTCACGCAGGGGTAGAATTTGCTTAAATTTCTATGAAAGTTACTACATTAAAATTCATTTCATGTACTGCTATGATATTGGTTTAAATAAAATTGTTTCAGAAGAATCACCAAAACCGTGCTCTGCAAAAAACGTTCAGTACAAAAAAGTTATACAGCTTACCAAAATGAATGAATCTGTATTGACCAGGAACTCAGAACAGAATGCTTAGAACCAACTACTTCTAGATTTTCGAGTTTCTGGACGGATCAGTTTCTCGTCTAGGTAGGTAGTCTATCAGTCGATACCGGTGTAATGCAGAAAGGGGATCTATTTATTTTAAAAACAGTACGATGCAAAAATTCTTCAGTGCACACCAGATATTTAAAAAAAAATTACTCAAACACAAAAACAATTATAGATAATGTACAATGGACGGTCTTATCGCTAGGTTGGACAAGAATTGATCGCGGTGTCGTGTAAATAGAAAAATGTTTAGGCAGGTATTATTGGAAGAAAAACTTTTTTGTATTTAGCCTTTCTACGTCTTTCTTGAACGACACGAAAAGATTGTAAAGAAAACCTGGATACAATCAGTCTCAGGCCATGCGTGGCACAGACTGGAAATAGATAGGCTTATCAATAAATCAATCAAAAAGGCTTTATTTCCGTAAATACCTAAATGTTTACTCAGTAAACGTCAAATTCTTAAAATAAAACACTGACACGGAAAAAGTGATATTTTTTGTTTCTGTCGCTTCAGTGTGTATGTGTATGTGTACTGTGTAGGTAGACTAAAGTAAAGAAGCGACGAAGAAACCTTATCTTCTAGATAATCTGATATTTTTATTAACCCTTTTTGCACAGAAAGGTTTTCACAATTTGTTTGAATTTATTTACTGATAGATTTTACAACTCACTAGGAGTTTTGTTGTTGAAGCGTATACATTGCCCTTTTACAACCAGCTGTGGGTATTTGCGGGCAGATAATGGTGATGATTTCGATCCTTCTGTATCAATTTAGCTTACAACATTGTTTTAGGAGTACCTACTTAATCGCAGAAAGCTTAACGTCTGCTTCCTCATTGCGATGATATTTATGTCGCGGCCTTCCATTGGACGATCCCTTACTTTAATGTGCTAATTCATCAGTTCACCTTGACGTCGTATATGGTATATGTGGCTTTGTAACAGTGAAAGTTATTATTATTACCGTAATAAATTGACCGTCGTCGCAGCGTTCTCGGAGACTTTGAATTTAATTGTTGTTTGTAATACCAACGCTGAGATTTATAAAGTGCAAATGTAGAGATATGTTGCGTAAGCGAAATTGTAATTACTATTAGACGATTAAAGGTCAGTCTAAGATCGAATGGAACTAGTAGGAAGTCTGTTGAAGGCAGAGGTTTTAATAAAACCGGCCAAGTGCGAGTCGGATTCGCGCAAGAAGGGTTCCTTCTATCGTCTATCTATAAAAACGGCAAAAAAATCACGTTTATTGTAAAGGAGCCCTTACATATATTTTTTTTCTGTTTTTTTTAGAATATTGTTGTTAAAGCGGCAACAAAAATTCCTTCATCATCTGTGAAAATTCCAACTGTCTAACTAGAATGGTTCATGAGATACAGCCTGGGGACAGACGACGGACGGACAGCTGAGTCTTAGATAGAGGATCCCGTTTAATTTTTTGGGTACGGAACCCCAAAAACTATGAATTATTTGAAGTGACACAACCTTCATTCATAATTAGTAATATCGTTTATTGGTACTGAACATGGAAGACAAACAGTTTTGTAAAACGATGTCATCTGCAGAAGTTTAACACTGTGTCGCAGAATGATAACCAACACCTCACAAACCAGTATGATTATAAAGAGAACCATTTCATACGTACAATAAATTGAAATTTATTTGTCATAGAACTGTGAAACTAATTTTTGTTTTATTGTTTCAGGTATGAAGTCTCTTAATGACTGCTGTTTCTAGCGAAGGCCAGTAAACTTACTTTTATATATACCAAACACAAAATCGTTATATGTTACTAGTTATCATTGAAAGTTATATTGATTTGGGCGCAATTAAATTTTACGATATCCAGCGCTATAAAACTATCGAAATTAATCGATGTATGCAAACATTGGCTCGATTTTGCACAATATGTCAACAACACAACATAGAAATAAGATATTTAAAAAAACTGGTCGACTTGAAATATATTGAGGTTTACGAGTATTGGTTTCGGAGTCATTTAATTTAATGGCTACTTCCTCTTTCCAAAAGTTTAGAGTTACTATCTTTATAGATGCTGCCTGACATACATTTTCTACGCCACGTTATCTCAAAATAACGTGCATGGTATTTTTATGCGTCGTCAAGACACGTGTTAATAACCTCCTCGGACAACCAACTTGACTTATTTTAGCGATGAAAACTCTGCTCATTTTGCAAGAGTGATCAAAGCCGCTGTTGGGAGGGCTAGTCATCAAAGTGACGCGCGTACTAATTGGTCGGATTACAAAAGGACTCTGCCCCCAAGTGTCGTACTACCGTACGCCTGTTGAACTGTACATATTGCGACAGATGTCAGACAGCTCCCACTTGATTTAGAAACGTTCCTTGAAACTCAATCTTGATGACAGTTTTCCGCAATAACTAATGAGGAAAACTCTTCAGCTTTGGGACAAAAATAGTTACACGTACTATATCTGCGAAACAATCGGGATAATGTGTATTAAATGTCTCATGGGACATCCCAAGCGGGACACTTGCCAGATCGTAACAGCGTAATTAAAGATTGTAATTGTTGGAAAATCCCTTTAGCGTTTTGTAATTACTTGAGTTCATTGTTATTTATATCTGAGAACTTGCATGAAAGACATGATATGATAGTCATGTGAGCATTAGTCTAATACACGCTTCAAGTTAGTTATTTTCTCGAAATAGCGTGGCAACTGTTGCAAATTGTAACTAATGATCTGAATGTCTGGAGGCGATTGCGGGAGTGCAACCGTATAATAAATCGTTAGCCAACCCTATCGTTTATTCTCGACTCGCAGGTATAAGTATCATTCTCAAAGCCCAGAGGTGAACCTTTAGTTGCTGCCGTCAAGGTATTATTATAGAGTTGCAACAACAAATAAGTTAGTAAAATAATAAGGAACAATAGAAATAAATAGCGCTCAGTTTCGGGTGATCAAAACGCTGCCCTTTTTCTGTGACGTCACCGTTAAGTTGGTCAGCTCAAAGTGCTTCTGACTGGTCCTACAATCAAAATAATATAGAATCAATATTGTTTGAGTATTGTGTCTCTAAAAAAAGTCCTTAATAAAAGGTTTCCGCTAAAGCTTTATGACAATACGGTGAACGGTGGGTGACTTAACGTTTAGAAATTTTGCGATTGAGTCTTAAAATAGGTATGTACTTTTCAATGATTAAAGTTCACAATAAAAACACAAAAAAATACAAAAATAAATCATGATCATCAGCCTATATCAGTCCACTGTTGGACATCGGCCTCCCCTAATGAGCGCCATAGCGCCCTGTCTTCAGCTTGCCGCATCCAGCATCTGCCAGCAGTCTTTCGCAAATCGTCATCCCTCCTGGTTGGAGGACGTCCTACACTACGTTAGCCAAGTCGTGATCTCCACTCAAAAACACGTTTACCCCAGCGGTGGTCGGTTCTTCTCGAGATATGGCCAGCCCACTGCCACCTCTGCTTGCTAATCCTTTGAGCTATGTCGATAACCTTGGTTCTCTGTCGGATGTATTCGTTGTGAATCCTATCCTTCAGAAAAACTCCGAGCAAAGCTCTCTGCATAGCTCGCTGGGCCACTTAAAACTTATGGACTAGCCCTACAGTGTCCACGTCTCAGCTCCGTAGGTCATGACGGGTAGCACGGTAAAACTTTCGTTTCCACGCATTGCGGTATTATGGATGACGAGAAGACTCGACGTAGTTTGCCAAACGCGGCCCAACCTAACTGTCCTCCTCTTGGCCTCTTTCTCGAAATTGTTTTTACCCAACTGCAGAGTCTGCCCAAGGTAAGTGTACTCGGAAATAATTTCGAGAAGGTGGCCATTGATCATGATCTTGGTTTTATCCAAGTTCACGCCAAGACCGATGCGTCGTGAGGCTGAAGCTAGGCCGTCCAGCATCCGGTTCAGCTCCTCCAGCGACTCCGCCAATAAGACTATGTCATCAGCGAATCGCAGGTGTGAGATGTAATCGCCGTTTATGTTGACGCTTCTAACTTTCCAACCAGCGCGTCTTGAACATATCTTCCAACACGCTTGTGAACAGTTTCGAGGATATAACATCCCAGTCTCACACCTCTGCGCAGATGTATGGGTTTAGACTGCTGGCCCTGTTGGTCCTTGAGCACTCATGGTGGCGGCTTCATAAAGAGATTTCAGCACCTCGATATAACGATAGTCTACTTGGCATCGCTGTAAGGATTCCAGAACAGCCCAGGTTTCGACACGGCCCTTTCATAGTCCACAAAGGCCAGACACAGGGCTGATTAAGAGCATCGGGACCCAACAAATGCATAATATAACTATTTCAATGCATTCTCAAATACCCGCTTCGTTGTTAATACCAGCATGATTCAGCTTGTCTGACCTTTATCATCGAGCCTACTCTCTAACGTACTAGTACATTTTTCTCAGAATTAAACCGTACGACGTTTCTGAGAGTGTCGACGCGTCGTCGCAAAGTTCTAATTAAACTCGTAACATAAACATCGCGTGAGAATTTCGCCCACTGACCGGAGATAGTTCTCACGGGCATTCCCCGTGCTACTTGCTATTGCACAAGAGTTACTGTGAGCGCAAGTAGTTCGGGACTTGAAAAAAAAAGATAAATTCTTTACTAAAAGTCGCTACAAATGTAGAGTAAGTAGGTGTATGAAGGTATCGTTATGTTATTATGAAGATTTAACCACCATAGTCATAAGATCTTTCGTTGCTTTGCAAACGACATTACGTACTATTATGAGCTTCTAGATTCTAGATGTTGCTAGTTGCTACTCATTACTCAATATTACTTAGCGTAGGTATTTTGATAATGTTATGCAATTTTATGCTCATAACTGCAATCGAACACCAGGCGGGTTAATAATGTTCTTACCTATATGTACCTACATAATACTTTGTCACCAAAGGATAATTATCACTCGTACAGAACTAAATGTTTTGTAGCTTCAACACGCCCGTGGATTTTATACTAACGCCAAATACATATGTTTCTTTAACGGACTGTTTTATGAAAACTTTGAGCTGAGTCTCCTCGAGTCCTCAAGTTAAGACTGAACTATAAACATTCATTGTTGATTACATCGACCTTGAAATGAGTCTGATCAAACAGAGATTTAATTACATTTTTCATTTATTTATGTCATACATTAAGTACATATAGAATCTATAGCTAACATAAAAATACCCATCAAATGTTTCTGTTCCGACTGGACAGTTTCCTTGCCTACATCCAGTGTGTGGCGACCATAATGAAAACAAAACAAAAAAAAACACATAAAATTGTATTATTTTATTATAAATATAAACCAAACCAAACGGGTTTCATGTTGATCATTTTGGTTCGGAGCCCTAAAAAGCTAATATAAACGCATCGTTAGCGTTAGCAACATAATGCGTATTTACATTACTGGACCCAATATCGTACCACTACACTACTCGGAAAACTATGTAGGTTACTACACCGGCTATTATTTATTTCGCTTGAGTTTCCAGTTCTTGAGTCGGCATCCACGTTTTTATTTACCTTGTGATTGATATGTTGGTCTCGCGTTCCATAATTTAATTTGATAGTCGGTTAGATTTGGTTTGTTGGTCATTATTTCACGAGTGCTTGTACATTTTGGAGATGTATATACTCGTTTATAGCAATTTATGGATATCTAGCAGATCCAAAAAGGATCAGGATTCAGGAAGGATTATATAATATAAGCAAAGAATTACCTACCCAAGTTGTTACTATGTTAGGTATTTATTATCTGCATTTAATGACTATCTTACGGTGATGATGATGATGCAAACTTGTAGTGATTGCATGAAAACTTTATTGGACACATAAAATTAAACATCCTAGGAATACGGAAGAAAAATCTAATCTCAATTCCAAGAGGAATAGAAATAACCCCGCGCAGGTAGATCAAGAGTTTCAACTTCATCGTAAATATTGTTACAGCTTACAGGCTACTGTGATTCCAGAAATAATACAGCAATTAAATTCTAAAACGAGCCCGTTGTTGATCGAACTGAGTTTGTTTGCTCCGACAGGGCCGAAAACGTTATTAACTTTTACTGCTGGAACTGTAACGTAGAAGCAGGGAAACGTTTGCCGCTTACCCATGTGCGGATGCATAATTTACGAACGATCACGCAGGTTTTTTGCAGTTAGGTACATCATCATCATCGGCCTTTCATATAGGTAGGTATCCATTTTGGATATGGGCCTCTTCCAATGTGTTTTGAAAGGGAATTAGGAACAATCACCATACCAACAACGACGTTAGCAGAAATCAAAGATGACTCTAAATTTCGTCCTCAAGAGTCGTCGTTCTGAGCTTAGATAGTCTGGTGTCTCATCCGTGCATCCTGGTAACTGTTCCATGCCGATATAACAAGGTATGTGTCTGTTCAGCTCATCGGGATAGTGGGAAGATTCTTTCTGCCACTTTTTATGGGTACTTACACAGTAAGTCTCTGGGACCAATAAAGAATAGTTCCGAAAAGCGATAACACTTGCCAGTATTGACAATCTGACAGCATTAATACCTCGCTTGCTTTAAATGTGTTATGCGGGCATAATTTTCAATACACTTCGAATACTGTAAGACAAATTAATATATTATATGATTTATATGCAAATAGTCCAAAGTTATGGATCATGAACTATTATTTTAACCTGAAGTGTCACACTGCAGGGCAAATAGGACCCACTACTAAAAAGTAGAGCTCTTGCCAACTCCGCTTGAGCGTTTGCACGTAGCCATCGCCCGTAAACCCAGTCGGTGACGAATTTTGCCCATTTTATCCCTTTTACCTTTTTATAAACGGCACACTCACTGTCCAGCTAGTTCCACTTGGGAATCCGTAAGACAATTTATTATGTGCATACGCAGCAGGATACTGGTTGAGCCACCTTGTGCTCTACAGTAGCGACGGATGTGAATGAACCGATAGTTAAAGTCGGAAGTCCAGCCAACTTTTACTGCCTATTCCCAATCCGTATAAGGACTGCAGCAAAACGTGTGAAACGCCTTCTTCGAAGTAAGGTTGTCAAGTCACCATCTGACATTAGACGGGTGTGCTGCAACTGCAAACACTTGTTCGTAATGAGAATAATGATGGAAGCTTGCGCCATAGATCAGTTTGCGCGCGTGCACTGCCTGCCGATAGCGGGAAATCGCCGATACTTGCGTAAATACGGCAGCGGCTGCCGGTGTTGAGATTAGATTTAGTCCATCTAGCTAGAACGTTCACTAAGCTTGATAGTAATCACTACTTAGATTATACTGTTACTATCGTTTCATAATACCGACTGACAACGTTCTTTAATGGTTGTCCGACGCGGGTTGGCGCCAGATTCATTTCTTTCTGCGTTCTATAAGCAAATCTTAAACAGAACAATTAAAAACCTACAAAAAATCAACTCGCGCCAACCCGCGTCGAACTAATTTTTTGACGGTAAGTATACTTTTTGCTAAAACATTTGAGTACTAATTATAATTTAATTGTTTTGAAAAACCTAAAAACCAACTTCATATCCCTTAATTTTACACAGTTTTAAGTTTTGCGGAAGAAGTACTCATCCTCGGGAATAGTTTTATGGGACCACCTCGGTATCATGTCCCTTAGTCGCCTCTTACTTATGGTAGGTAAGATTTGAGTGGTGCAAATCTAAGCTGGCACCACACCTCCTCATTAACATTAAATGATTTATTATTTTTCAGTTGCGTAGTCTAGAAGATGATCCCATATTTTTTTATTTATTTTATTTGTATAAGTATCTATCCTTTCGTTAGTTTTACAAAATAATCAAATGTTCCGTTGTCTATTAAAAACGGCTACATTTCAGACTATCAGATCTTGACCAAATTATAAATTAGACTGCCCCTTGGGTACGTATAAGCTAGAGAAAAGTGTCTAACTAAAAACTTATCAATCGGCAAACGTTTAAAAAAAACTACGAATTCAGAAGATACTTGAAGAAACAAAATATGTAAGTGCTCGACAGAACTGAAAATGGTGATACGAGTCGAATGTTTCATGGAAATAACATCTGGGTCATATTGCATCAATAGAACGATGCACGCGAACGTTAACGGCACCATAGCGCTGATTGCAAATGCAACTTTGTAATTTTGTCGTGTCACGAATGCAAGACATATGCATTATCAGGCATCATATTTCACGGCGTGATTTCAATGAAGAACGCTTGTCTATAATTATTTTATAAAACTATGCTAGAACCCAGGATTGAAGTTATAGGTTACCAAATAGAAAATCCATTGCAAGACAGGTGGTATTGTAAGCGTTGTTTCAATCAATGCCGGTTTCATTTATTTTTAAGTATCTGCATAATTCATGTCGAAGGAAGACGAGTTTTCTATTAAATCCACAAATAGGCCTACAGTAATATTTTGTGCATCGACGATTCAGACGTTTTAATGAAGTTAATTTACGTGTTCGTTTTATTACAACTGTGCCAATCCAATTGAACTGATTGTTAAACAATAAAATAGCAGTTAATCTATTTCTGAAAATTGCACTGAAACGCCTTGTAAATCAATGTGTCTACACAGGGTGACTATACCCTATAAACTGCACCCAATTATTTATCTTTTCATTTGAACAGTTGCTGAAATGTTTTGTACTGTAAGTCTGTAACATGTGCTCATGTTCCCATTTTTCAGCCCTGACTGATGAGAGGACGTACGATAGTTTACAAGCAACGACCCAATTGCAAATCGTCGGTTATCAATCTTCCTTTTAACTCTTCTAATTATTGTCTCACCGTGACTAACTAAATCACTCTATCTCTGTCTGAATTGCTTCTCTGAAACCAACCAAAACCCTTGTCGGGAAGTCTATCTTCTGCGAATCGAAGCAAGTTGTTGTTTTGGTTTTTCACATGGCAAAAAAAACGATATGCTATATCTATGCGCATGCCAACTCGCCAACTTTGCCGAATGCGAGCAATGGAGCAGCAAGAACCTTGTTCAAATGTCACTTGAGACAAACACAACATGTAAAACTGTTGAAGCAGCAAAAAATGACATTCGACGCAATTAATAGTCACGGGTCGACGTACTCTGTGATGAGCATAAAGAAGGAGGATATGTCGCCGACGCTGTTCAGCAAGCTCGTGAACAGTTGTTCTAACCAGGTCACGTGTTGTGCTTGTGGCACTAGAGTTGCCGGTTCAATAGACGAATTCTGTGCGTCAAAAACACTGCTGCTGTAGCGCAAAAACTTGCCTCAATTTGCTATGATGCGATGGTGGGAGAGTTTTTTGTTCCATCTCTTGACTGATCACTCTATCCATCAGTCCGGCACGAGGACATTGACCGTGGTACTGACTATTTAGGGTGTTCGGTTTCTGTGTAGTTTTTTTACCCGCGTCGCCCTCGTTGGCTCTGAATAGTTTTTTGTTTCGGCTGAATTTTTTACTTGTTGCTAATTGTTTTAAATCTGGTTTCAGCTTACAAAATTATACCGCTATGATTTCGTATATTTCTGTTATTATTTTGCGTAGTACCTATTTTGGGCTTGAGATTCCAAAAATAGTTATTGAAATCTCAAGTAAAGTACCTGGTGAAATCCCGATATTTTATCGCTTGTAGGTTCGTCGTAAAAAAATTAGTTACTCTAATAAATTAATAATGGAAAATCTATGAAATGTCTACCTGTCTACGACACCTTTTCTCGCTGCATCCTTCTTACTACACTATATACGTACCACTAACACTTTCTAAGCCTAAAACACTATTTAAAAAACATGAAAGGACTTGTCTTATTATTCCTTTAGTAAATCAAGGTGTACAGGCTGTGTATGAGTTGTTTGTGTGTATTTATTATAGATAGAGCAGTGAGCTGAGCGGATATCGGGCGGGCGGTGAGCGAGCTCGGCGCGAGCGCGCCCAGTCAGAGTGCCGCCGCGCGACCAGACGCACGCGCTGCCTGCACGTGCTACCAATAAAAGCTTTAGCAAACTGCTCATCACTGGACGCTACCTCGTAAAAGACTCTTATCTTCGTACACAAACAAACAATAATGTCAGTTTGCATGTACCTATTCTGCCCTTGGTTCTTTCTCGTGATCTACCTCGGTTTCCTGATGCTGGACGTGTGAGCCGGGGCATTCGGTACAAGTAGACCTCGGTCCGTAGAGCGCAGACGCGGCGTCGTCGGCTCCTTCGATCGATAGTCGTAGTGAGTGCGGCGGTGTGTCGCGGGCGTGCTTCGGGCGAGTTCGCACGCGGTGTCGGTGCGGTGCAGCGGGTGCCGCGTGCCGGGAGCGCCGGTGCTGTTATGCGGCGCGGGTGCGGGTGTCGCCGAGGCTAGCAGCCAGCCACGATCGCTCCGCACGCGTCGGGCACGCGGCCGCGCGCCGTGCCCGCCATGAGCGCGGCCACGCCGGAGGTGCGCGCCGCCGCCCAGGTGCCGGCTGACGCTGCATCACCGCACATCATGCTGCCCAGAATCAAGCCGGACCTCGGCCTCAATGATGCTACCCTGCTAGCTGTATACTGCTTTATCAAGAATTTCATTGGGTGAGTCCCGAAATACTCAATGAACTTTGTCTAGAATCTATATTGACTGCTGCAGAAGTCCAGATCTTCGATTATCTTATCATACAAACAGTAAATTTTGTTTGGCGAACCCTTGTAACGGTACGAGGCGGCTTGTTATAATAATACTTCATATATTGGAAAAATCAATACACCCAACATTTGACGAACCTTGCACGATCCTCCATTTGTAAAATTAGACCAAAAGGGATGCCGATCTGAGGTCTTTGATATTTTTGGATGTAAGGGCTGCTTAGCACTTTTATTAAAGTAGCAACATAAATTGAGAATGTATTATGATATATTTTGGACTGGCACAAAATATTCAGTCGAGGCCATTGCATGATTTATGTATGACTGACCCCTACGAGAGGTGTAAAGTATTGAGTAATTTATTAATCTAGTAATCGGTCAAGGAATCTATGTCGAAACGAATGAAAGCAACTAAATTCGTGCATTAAAACTAGATGTATTAAATGTATGTCTAGCACCCGCAGTATTGCAACTCGCAATGCATTTTATTTTACGTGCGGTGCGATAATAGAATGTTGAGGCTCAATATTGTTTGAGAAACACAATAGCTCACCTTGACTTGACTGACTAAATCGTCAGTGAAATCTCTTGTATTTGTTTGCCACGCGTTGTCAAGTGAATAAAACCTGTTAATTCCTTATTACCTTCACATAAATCTATTGGTTGCTAATGGTTACAGCCACCTTGACTCTAAAAAATATTTACATTACATAACGCCTAGTATTATTTCACACTTATGGTACCTCAATGCTTGTTTATGTTAACCATAGTATCGGCAAATGATAGATAAGGAATCGTATAATTCTGTTGTTCCCGTGTAACCTTGAGTCGCATAGCTTGTGCACAAGTACCAACACCACTCAACCCACACCTGTGTTTACGTTTTTTATCGCCTATGGGCTTGCCTCAGTAAATATTTTTGTATATGATGGGCACTATTTGCTCGGGCCAGCCTAATAGCCTATCCTGAAAGGAACAATTCACTGTTCCTTAAAATCAACATAAAATAAAATTTTGGAAAAAAAATACTCTACGCGTTGAAAATTAATTACACAGACCCTTTATGCTCCATAAATCCAGTCCAAACGGTAGCTCATGTGCAAATAAGGGACATAAACAGAGTATTTCCTGGCCTGTGGCTAATTGCTGCATACAAAGGGCGCGGATTAGGCGTGCCTTACTTTGTTAAGAGAAAGTATTCTTAGAAAGTAAAGAACGTTTTGTTTTCGTGTTCAGCTGCATGGTCCTCTAAGATATGGAGATTAGCAGACTGCTCGATTTGACCTTATGAATTTAAACTAGAAAATTCCAGTAAACTATAAACCCAGTAAGTAATCAATTATCAACTCTATATTTGCTTCGAGCAATGCAAACAAATTGTCGATGTATTCAATCAATTTGCTTGCAATTAACATAGCTAGTTTCCATTTTGCATAGATTTGCGTTCTATTTAATCGCGTGATTGAGGACACTAGATCTAGCAGCACGTGATGCTTTGGTTGCTAGGTGGTTTCATTTTCATCTTGAGTACATAGATTAATAAGTATTCCATTTCCACTATTCCTACACATTAGAATTCCAATAACTGAAACACCTTATGCAACGTCATTGGAACAATAGAATCGTTGTCACGGATGATTTGATCAGTGGTTGAGGTTGATTTCGGATGCAAAACTTTCTGTTGCTTTGTGGCATCCTGCATCATCACTTTCACAATAAGAAAAGGGAAAGTATCGAAGGCGCCCGCTCCCTTGCAGATCGGAACTAAGCCTTATTTGTTTCTTCTGTAACTGCATTTTCTAGGGCATTTTGCATTATAGGCAATTTGTCTACGTCAGACGTTAAGCTGAAAAGATTCCATGATTCTGATATTTTTTTGCACACCATTACAACTACTATAAACGTATACGTATACTATACTTACCTAAATAAAGGTTTTTATTTCTAGGTTTAAGGATTTTTTATTTAAACACTTCTAAAACATGTAAAACAATAGCAAATTCATCGACGATCGCTACCGTGAATCTTTCGTCCATAAACTAAATGCTCGATATCATCTAACGACATTTCTTCTTAAAAATCATAAAAAAAAACTGCTTTACGTCTGCCATCTTATCTTCACTACAACTAGAAATTACCAGGAGGTAGCTGTTTAATAAAACCCTACGATTTAACTAGAACAGTGAAATGTTATTGTCTGGTTCTGTCGATCAGCTGTCGGTTCTCGCAACGATGCGTTTTGATAGGCCGGAGATAGTGCGTGTCGGTCGGTACCAATGAAACGAACATACGTAACTTAGAATTGTGTAATCGAACATAGCAACGTATTTTGTACAAGTACAACTTGTGCCGAAGCGTTATGCCATTAACTCATACATTAGATTCCTTTTACTTTATACATTTATTATTTATTTGGTACATAATTAGGTTTATACGTATCCTAGTTTGATAATATTATCTGCCCATAAAAGATAAAAAAATTAGAGGACAAATGCAACCAGTATTGTACTGAGAGTTTAACTTGTTGATTCAAATCAGTTTATTCTCTGAAATAAATAAAAAACTCACAGTCATTTCATCCTTATAACAATGAACTTTGTGACCGAAAAGTCATGCATAGTTCATATGCTTTTCAATCAAAGTACACATCGCGCATATTGATTGATGCGTTCCTTTACCTCGACGGGCAACCAAGGCGCCACCCTCCCAAAACCGCCCCTTCACGCAAGGACGTCGCGTCGGTCGGGTCGGGAATAGGGACGCGCGCATATTCACTATTCCACTCGAACGTGACTCAGTTCAGTTTGTACTAGCCCTGCGTTAAGAGAGCACGCTCAGACGTTAACTTGAACCCGCGTAAAGTGAACTGCTGCTCTAATTATCATAAAAAAAGCAATCAGCTGCACTGGAGAACACGCTAGAACAGCATTTGTAAGTACAAAAATGTATTAAACAAACGACACCCCGGATAAGCGAACTAGGTCAAGCTTCCGCGTCCTCGGCCCTTACGGCTTTTTATTTATGAATGGGCGTGTTGTTTGTTATTCTGCATTGACACGGCTTCTGCAGTGGTAGATAATTGGTATCTCTACCACCCGAATCACCAATTTCGATTGTATAGCCCAGCCCTCTCATTGACCAGTTTGACCATTAATGGTGACGTCATTCCTGTCCTTCCAATGGCCTGTCATCGATTTTACTGTGGAGTGGGTTATTTGCATATTGCATTATTAAGCACGTGCTGTCTCCAACCCCATTTTCTTTTTGTCTCTTTGTCCAGCGTTAATTCAAATAACATACAGGGCCACTCCACTAGCCTTGAAATTTTGTATTTCTTCGTAATGATTTGCGTTCTTTCGTGTTGGCTTTTTGCCTTTAAATTCCTTTGTCCACACACGAAATTGTGTTCCCGTTTTAAATTTGCATGTTTTTTTGAGTTTTAATAGTCCGTAACTTTCAGGACAAAGACCTTTGTGTTTAAAACGGCATCAATTTGTATAACGAAGACGGTGAAAAGCGGAACGATAAGCAAGTCAATGAACATAAAACAAAACGGATTCCAGAACTAAGAATCTGAGAAGTAATAGATTATAGTCCAGCACCGCTCGCTTTTTCTCGATTGTACCACATTTGCCAGGAAGCATTAGTCTGTTTGTTGATTGCGCTCAGATTATCTCGATTCGCCATCTAATCTCCGTCTTCTCAATCGGAGAAAGTTATAATAGGTCATGCTGTATTTGCTTCGTTGCCAATAGTTGTCTCTGTCATGCTCTAATTAAATGAGAATTTACTGCTGGCTGTTTTGTAATCGGTTACGTTTTGGGAGAACTACTTTCGTTTTGACCCATTTAAGCTTTGAATCAGGACATTTGTATCTTTAACGTTGTCAGATAAAAATGTGTGCTCATAGGTACGTTTTCTTTTCATCTTACATTGTACCGCGGTCGTGTGTTCCGCCGCCCGCACTTCCTGTGTCGACGTCAGGTGCTGCTATTTCTACCTCTCCGTGAACCGGCTCTACTCACAATTCACGTTCAAAGTCTATTATTTTAGAAACTAATCGCGATTGTGCTTTGTTTTTCATTTTACTTCATTGAAATTCATAGGTTGCCGAATCGCTTGCGTTCCTCAAATTTAGTATTTTTTTTCCCTGAATAAATTGTTAACATACTTGCAGCTCATGTCATTTTCGCTTTCTTGTCTTGATTTTCCGGAATAGCAACAACTGAGTTAAGATTATACGACCTGTCCTTGGACCGATTTTCTCAAAAACATTACAGCGACCTATTTAGCTTGACTTGTACTCACTCGCATAGTGTTGAACCCGAACAATGCTTGCATCGCATGACATGACCTCGTTTTCTATCGTAGCTATTGTGTGATCCATCCAATGCAGCCGACCCCCATCTGACATCCATCTCCCATTGTTTATCTCAATGCAATTAGTGGATCCGACACACAAAGCTCAACATTAACTTTGGCCGTTCTCCGTTGTTGTTAACCAATTTGACTTGTTAAAAAAACAAAAATCCAAACATGCGTCGCATGCGTTACCATTTACCAAAGATCCCGCCTAAATATAAATACTTCGTCTCGCATACAGCACCTTGCGCACTCACCGGACACTTATAAAAAGCGTTGGCGAGGTCAAAGCGTTGTACGCTGAGCCGGCTCACAGTGTTGAACAAGCACGCGAGTTGTAACGACGCTAGTATCGCTACTCTATCGATGCTCCATTATCACGTGTGCAGCGCAGCAGTGACGTGTGTTGTGTATGCAACGAGCCGAGCCAATGGCTCTTGGCAAGTCTGTAGCGATTGATTGACTCTCCACTACAGTGTATTGTGTGGTTGTGTTAAGACGTGTCCGTATGGTTCAGACTCTGATGGCGGAGTTGAAGGTGCTCATCGGGAGACGAGCACCCGCAGGGGGACCGCCGCCCCCCCTGCCCCACTCTCCCACCCAACAGCCCTATACGAGAAGAGACCTTAAGGCCAACCTTCACAGACATATGAGTATTGTTTTGGACAGGTCAGTGAAGGTAACATTCCTATTTGCACTTGTACTTTCAAATAGTTAAGGTAGGTATTCTACTAGAAGCTTCAAGCTATGAAACTACGTACTCGCCGTAAACCACGAAGTTGGTAATTTTACTGTCATCATTACGAACTTACGTACGACCGATATGATTTTTACCTTCAGCAAAGCTCTGATTGTATCATATCAAGTATTTATGATAAATGATAAAAAAGAATACATATTTTCCAAACGCCCGATAAGCACTTAAGGCTATGCGATATAAGACGATAATAACTTTGTTTTGTTGGTAAGCAATCTAATTCAAGAAAAACTAGCAATGAATTTGCTCGCCTAACCATCACTCATCAACAACCTTTACCTACCAGTCCCCTGTTGAAGATTTGACCTCCCATGATAAGCGCCTTATTGGCCTTTGTCATTGGATTGGGGTAATACCATAATTCCCACACTGCGAGTTGGGAATCGCAGTTCAGTGGTGAATCTTTTGCAGGAAGCGCTGCTGCCCGCCCTCCTGCGGTGGATATGGTCGCTGATATTTTCCTAACCATACCTACACTTTCTGTTTGATACTCTCCAAGTCTAGGCCCTTCTCTTTACCTACTCTTACCTTAAGGATCCTGCGACAGCTGCTGACAACTTCAATTCCTAAATTAATTCATTATTATTCAATTCTGTAATACCAAAAATTATGAGTGTAAACTTTTTGTATTTACCATTAATTCATTATTATTCAATTCTGTAATACCAAAAATTATGAGTGTAAACTTTTTGTATTTACCATATATATAGTGTTGTTATTCTGTAACTAGATAATGTAAGCTATGTTCATTATCAAACAAAACGGTATTGTTATTTTTAATACACATGAAATAGGACGAAAACATAATATAATTATACAAAATTGCATTTTGCATATTTTTGCTTACATTTCAATATAGGTGTGTATTAAGAAAAAAACAACCAGGGACATAGATAAACTATTCGAATATGACAAAAAACAGTCTCGAATTACTTATCATTTTGGTAGTGCGTTTGTATGGGCAAATCATCATCCGGCAGGCCCCATAAGTGGTAATACTCATTTTCAGCTGAGTATGTCCTAAATAATGGCAGTCGTGAGCGACTCATCTATTAATGGACGGACAAATACCTAAAACAAACTGTAATCAATCACTGTCATAATGTCACACGACAGAACTATTGGCATTGTTCGATTTAAGTCTAAGAGCAATGTCAAGGCCATGATCGGCGCGCAATCAATATTGCTTTTTGGCAAATTCAGAGGTAAATAACATAATAAATCTTGCTATTGATATTTTTGTAATTTTGTATGACAGAGACAATTTGAGACTAACTTCTACATGATTGTATACCTTTACACCTGCATCATTATTATTTATATCCTTTTATCCTATATATATGGTGAGACAATCGCAGAAAGATGCATAGGAATCCAATTAAATAATTATGAATATTGTTTTCAATGTTATTCTATTTATACGGAGTTATACGAGTGGTTACACTAAAACAACCAGAGCCGTCTGCACTGTTACAAATTGTAAAATAACCTCAAACTTTCAAAATAGTTTATATGCAGAATATAAATAGCAGAGGTCAGGCACTTCCTTAGAGACTAACATAATATACCTATTTATATAAAACCATACTGCTGCTATAAGTTGTTCAAATTTTCTGCTCTACTAAAATAGCTGTCTTTATACCTCTAGACGTGTATTATGTATGAAACTAAAAGTTTGTCAAGACTTAATTTTTTAACATTGTATTAATTTCTTACAAATAACAAACTTACAAGATATCTGATGGTCACCTAGCTTATCTACTCGTAAGTATAAAAATAAATATTATCCTCGGCACAGGTAAGTACAATTAATTATGAAACTATTTACCGCGAGTAACGCAACATCAATCATTCACTATAATTGTGATGCTAGAGCAGCGTGTTTACATTTGCCCTGTGCAGCTAATTGCCGCAATTGCGGACTGTGGGCGTAGCCTGAAGCATTTCAGCGACGGTATATTTTGATTTCCGTTCAATAGTTGGCAATACCAGTCTATAGATTAATCCATTGGTCATTAGTAGCTGAAATGTGACACGTGTCAAAACGTCCCAATTGAAGAATTGTTGATTGATTTGATTAGTAAGAGGTGATCGAAGAATTCTCATTTCTGGTTACGAGCCAAGAACTAAAACAATCGTTTACACTACATACCTTTATCAGAGATTATATTAACGCCAATTTTCAACGTGAAACAAAACAGACAAAGCGCAAGAAATCGAAGATATAAGTATAATATTTTCGGTAACGATTGAACAAACCCTAATACTCGCATTAAAAGAAAAGTCAGGAAACTATTACCATTAGAAATGGATAGACCATTCTCCCGAAAAGTAAAAGATTGCTTTTTATTGAACCAGTAAATCGATGACAACTTCTACCCACCACCCTCTTCATTTACCATTCAGGAGACAACATTGACATAATCGATCGGCGCTACTAATACAATACAACCTTCAAAGAAGCTAACTGCAATAACTCGACTTTAAGAAATACATTTGTGAGAAGCTTTCGAAGCGGCTAAGAAAATTATTTAACAACAAAACTTTGCCGCAGACTGTTTTATTCATTAATTTCTTACAGAGGCAATTCAGTCTGTGTTCAGAAATAAACAAAGATTCCAGAGTGTGGAAATGTTTGACCTTGTGCCGAATTTGTTGAGCGCTTTGCGGGACATACGGGTATAGGGAACTTTGTCACTCTTTGTGAATCCTGCAGTTAAGTTGATGTATGTGTATACCTATGGAAACAGATTTACAAAGTTGCTGTCAATTAACTGTCGAATCTCTCTTGCCTTGTTTGCTTTGCTGATGTTGTTATTCATGGCACGGATTCCGATTGTACAGATGATATACATATAAAGGTTGGGTAGCAGACTTGCAGTTGCATTGCATGCATCACACAAATGTGTAGATTAAGAGAAGTACTATACTAATGCTTCCGTCATCAGGAGCATCTAAGGTGCCTTATGGAATACTTAATGCATTTATTGATCACGTAATACAATGATGCATCCATTTTAGTTGATTGTTTACTCTTCCAAAGAGCGCAAGTGTTTGTCTTCTTATACATGTCCGACCAAGTGCGTAATATTAAAACTTATGCCATTAAAAATGGATTTGGTATGGTGTACAAGGTCATAGAAACGCGTGATGTGATTTGGCAGTGAACGGCTCCATTGTACAAAGCTCTTGCAAACATGATGTAAAATGTTGTGTTTTTGTAGCCTCACCAATATTATCTGTGTTCTCAAGCACTTTTAAACGAGCCTCACACGCACTTATGGGAAAGCATGACCCCGATTATTAATACTAAAAAATAATCTGGACGGTTTCCAGCGGAATGTGGGAATGACACCTCGCAGCTACTCATAGACGCCTTTGGTCGGTCATGCGATGGCCACACAACGAGATATATTCACCGCAAACACTGATATCTTGTTCATCGTTCGAATTACGGACGACTGTGGGGTTGCTTTGTTGTGGTGACCGCAGTCGCATGCGCCGAACCGCGCGCGCACGGCCGCCCATCGAGGCCGAAAAGAAGCCGTGGCTGTGCCAGCCACACCGTCTGGGTCAACAGACTTATTCGCGTGTACTTCTTATCGCGCTCCTATTATCGCATTAAACCTATTTTGTGTTTGAGTATTGATCGATTCTGTAGTCGGTCACACAGCCGTCTTGAATTTTTCGAGCGACGAACGCGAGCGGTCGCGCGTACATAGCTCGTCGGATGACATCAGTTAAGCCATCACGTCCGCTCGGAAGAATAATCGCTCAGTGTCCGCGACGGAGTCGGGTCGGACGCACGAGGGCCCTCATGGACGAGGGACGCTGCCCCACGTGCGAGGCCCTGGGCCGCCGAAGCTCTTCCACCAAGCTGCTGCAGGTGGCGACGACGCAGGCGCATATGAAGACTTGCTCTCACGCTTCCTCACCTGAAACTACAAATGACGGCGGTGATTTGGCTACTCGAGCATTAGCAGCGAAACGACGCAAATCTATCGCCGGCTTTAAATTGAACTTTACGACTGAGGCACAACCTATCGACCCACCCCCGAAAGCAACGGCCACTGAAGAGAGACAGACACGATCACATGCCGCTCGTAGAAATACATGGTGCTCGTAAGTTAATTTGATATTTATCTATCAGGTATACAAATTATTAGGGTTGAAATATTGAATTAAAACGGGCCTAACAGGTAGGATATCTTGCTTTCCTCATTGTCAAATCTTTTTATTTCTTATCTCTACCTGCCATTATCGGATTTTCATTTGATAACGATATGCTATTGATTCAGTTACTAGGTACATGGGTATTTGTCTTTCTTATCGCTGTTATCTGACTTTTATTGATCATGTCTTCTTCACTATTATTTATCATCACCATCATCATCACCACAACTATACTTCACCCACTGGTAGCTAACTCTTGTGCCACTTCCTACAGCGCTTTGTTCAACATTTTTATCCGACATTCTGTCGCAAAATAATAAGTAATGTCAAATTAAGTGTTTGTTGCATAATTGTTAGTCATTTAAAGGTATGTAGCATTTACTTTGTGCTAGCTAATAGATACGACCTTGGATGTATGGATTTATAGATACAGTCTTTGTTATTCATTAGAAGATAATAGTTTTATGCTGGTCAATATTACATTAAATTGAAGTCCAGTTGTTTTTACCTTTTGGATTTTTTGTCAAATTTGAACAAACATGAATTCAATTTTAAAATAAATTATTTCTTTATTTACAGTTTCATTATTTAAATGTCTGAAAAACGAACTGAGATGCCTTCGCCAACTTGATCTGGAACAAAGTACTTGTACTCATTAATCGAATTCGAAATTAACGGAAATTCCAATTTGACCGTCTCGGTTGCTTCTCTTGCGGTAACCAAGAGATCAGGAACTGTCCACTTGAGATCGTTTAAGTCGTGTCGTACCGTATGTGAGATAGAGCTTTATATCCATTCCCACATAGGTAGTATCGGTGCCATCGATCAATTTGTTTACAGACATCCTGTGTAAGACATGCTTTCTGAAGATTAGGGTATGGTATGATGGATCTCTGAGACAACAGAGTCTAACAAATGTGAGACAGACACTTGCTTTGTGGTGTTATCGCTTTTGTTTTGACATGCCGATTACAAGGTATGAATTGTGTTATTTCAGTGGTTAATACGCTTATTCATGTTCCAGGGTTAATGATCAATTAATGGTAGGTACATATTAAAAAAAACTGCCAAGTGCGAGTCGGACTCGCGCACGAAAAGTTCCGTACCATAATCTATAAAAATGGCAAAAAATGATGTTGTATTGTATCCCCCCAAATATTTGTTTTACTTTAATTTAACTATTTATTTTTAAAGTGAATATTATGTCACTAAATATTCTGTGAATTTTTCAAGCGTCGTCGTGTCTACCTGTTGCCGTTATCAATACCGAGCAAAAATATCACTTTTGTTGTATGGGAGCCCCCTTAAATATTTATTTTATTCTATTTTTTAGTATTTGTTGTTATAGATTTTTATTATTTGTTGTTATAGCGGCAACAGAAATACATCATCTGTGAAAATTTCACCTGTCTAACTATCACGGCTCATGCATGAGATACAGCCTGGTGACAGATGGACAGACGGGCGGACAACTCAGTCTTAGTAATAGGGTCCTGTTTACCCTTTGGGTACGGACCCCAAAAATTATTCTGGTTCTCTACGCCTTACTTATAGGAGAGCACACAGCACATCATAGGGCTACATATTACATACATCCTGTATAAAATAATCTACCAGCATTACCTTTCAATTGCATTAAGAGTCATTTAATTCTGCTAGCTCTTAATAGCCTACGAGGTTTTTATTCGTATAGATAAATTGCGATTGACATAAACGACATCTCATGTAAGAATATTACGGAGCTAAAAAAAACATGTACAGACGTACATGTGGAGTTGATAATGACATGTCGATGTTATCCACATGATTAAAGTATATTACCACAAACAAGTACCGGCTCCACAATGATGTTAATTCGTTTCTAATGGCACTATAGTGAATAACAAAAAAGGTATACATACCTTTTTTGTTGCGGACAAAAACGCATCATAATTGTTACATGTAATAATTACGGTGCGTTCTGGTCCGCAAAACCATTATTGTTTGCCGTCATAGATAGAATCACATGTAAAGGTCAAAATCAGCTACCGGTTTATGATGATGGGATGATGCATGATTCTTAGAATGTGCTAGATCAAAAAATAACAAAAAGTAAATATTAATAATTTGTAGTTTTTATTAATAGTTTTTGTCAATGACGTCCTCAACTCAAGAATTCTGAAGTACTTAATAGTTGTAAAAAGGTTGATTTGCTCGGAGACGGAGTCGCAGGAGTTCTTTGATATGAAACATAATAAGGTAGGTAACAGCAGTAAATAAATACGGTACCTAGTCAATAGACATTATTATATAGGTAGAGCATCATCTGATAATATAGGTAACACGTGTAAATATTAAGGCCTCAACAGACTGAGCTATAACATATAGTAAGCTATATATTACGGTATAGCAAGCCGCCACAGATGGTGGCTATGCTATGTAACATATATTTTAGCACTCATTAGCTTTGCAACCGTCATGTCTTACTTATACCAAAATAAACCGTGATATATCTATCGACATATTTTAAAAATATAGTTATAGCTGAGTTTATGGTCACTCACCGATTACTTAACAAAATATACTTTGATATAATTTATAATATAATAATAATAATGCTGGACTATTCACACAGCATTACTATCTAGCTAGACCCAAGCTAAGCAGAGCTTGTGTTATGGGTACTAGATAACTGATATACATGTCGCATCCACTAACTAAAGTAACAGTTACTACGGAAAGACGCTGTGTACGTCTTGAAAGAGTCGTGAGAGTTAATGATGTCATCAGCGCGGGTCGCAGGGTCGCGGGAGGCAGGTAACCCTGGTAGAGGGCAGTCTAACCCTGGCGCGCTCGGTTGATACACCTCACGGAACTATCTCTCCGTAATGTGACAATTAAATCATTCAATTAGTTAGTTCGTTAAAAATCCTTTATGAAAGTGTGATTTGAGAGAAATAATTATACTGACGTTGTACATTAAAAAAATGATAAACTCTGTTAATCAAAAAAAAAATAAACTCAACCATTTGCACGATAACCACGCCGCCCATCTAACACAAATGTCTGGTAAAGATCAAGAATCTATTATCAAGAAAGATAATCAAACAATGTCTTCGACATCAGAAGTGGGATCGAATCGTGCAAATGATTCTACGTGTACTGGTGAAAACAACGAGATACAATGGCGAGTATTGTTCGAAATGCAAAACCAACAAATTCAAGCGCTCATACAAGCCCTCAACCACTCAAGCTAGAAAAATGACGTCATGTTACCGGAATTTAACCCCGATAAGAGCGGGCCTGACGCGCGATCGTAGTGCGGTACTGCCGACTTGTGCTTCGATGGAAAAAATTTGGAAGATGGCCACTCATTAGACCATTACTCCACTCATTAGACCATTACTGAGGCATTGAAAGGAAACTATTAGTTGGATGTCACAGGTATGACAAGGGCACAATAAAAAAAAAACCTTTTTATGGCCTGATTCGTTTTTACAGAAACATCTGCTGCTACCCTTATGCATTTGAACAAAGACAAGCCAAAGGAAAATGAATCTTATGCAACGTATGCCAGCGTTCTTGTAACGTCGTTGATGAATCGTTGGAAGGATTTGAACATAGAACAATTTGTGGTATCGGTGCCTTCTCTTACTTAAAACGCAAGTTGGCATCTCATGCAAATAATGAATGCGGGAATAAAAAACGTCGTAATTTGTCTATCTTAGATCAAGCGTCATCAACTCATCACTGTGGAAAACTGAGACACAAGCATGTACTGTATGGTACTGTAGCAAAAAAAAAAAAGATGACAGAGGCCAAGAACGCATTGTCGAACCCAACTACCAGTTTCGGCCAGCGACAACAGGCTAGCGGTAATAACTCATCATCATCGGTTTAGAAGTGAGGCGAGACGGGATACATTGCTAGTCAATGTACATCTGGCGAGTCAAGTACCTCGGCGGTGCTTGCGGAGCGATGACGACTACGTGTCAATTAATGCATGGTCGCACTGCACCCCTGTCAGGAACACTTACGTAAACTGATTTACACTCTGGACAACTGAAGATTGACGTAACTAAAACGTATGATGATTTTAAAATACAACTTAAAGGTACCTCGTGTATACACGCTAAAAACACGAAACGGAGCGTATCGTTCAGCTTGTGGTTCGCGCGTGGCGGCGAAGTAACATTACCTGATCTGTGGCAGCGGGTGGCCCTTGGCACTTGAAAACTTTAGGTAAAAAAAACTCAAAACCAAGCGCGAGTGACGGAGTACTGCAACTGGTAAGTAGAGTGGATAAAGAGCGATATAAAGGACTGTGTCTTCGTGTTGATCGACGCATTTACTAAGTACGTACGTATTACTCTTTCACACTAAAAATATTGACAGTAAGAGCAGCATCAAGGCAGTTAAAAGACATCATCATCAGCCCATTTTGGTCCACTGCTGGACATGGGCCTCCCTTTATGAGAGCAATGGCCACTTGTCTTTGACTAGCTGTGTTCAGTGTCTGCCAGCGGTCTTTCGCGGATCGTCATCCCGCCTGGTCGGAGGGCAACGAGGGCGTCCTACACTGTGTTTGCCGAGTCGCGGTACCCGCGAAAGTTAAATAAGCAAAACTTTATTTAGCGCTTCAACTAGCAACATCGCATCTCAAGGGTGATTCTTTGATAGCAAGGATTTTGAAGACTTCCTTGGGAGTAAAAACATTAAATTACATGTTATTGTTATTGCTAAAGTTTCACGTGCAAACGGTCAGGCAGAGAGGGTGATGAGAGTGTTTCATGTTAACCGTAATAGAGCCTGACAAAGATAAATCGTGGTATATTAGGTTATGTTCTACTTGCACTAAATTGCAAACTTAATCGCATTACACAAGCAAGTCCGTTAGAACTTCTCATTGGTAATCAGTTGGATTTGATGGCTAACGATAGTGAAGAATCCGTGTGCTTAGATGAAATAAGACATCTAGCATCTCATGAGGTAGAGACATCCGCACGAGAATATCGTTTCGATAAATCGAAGGTTTCTAAATTTTCAATTATTGGTTTTGTTCTAATAAAAATGAGGATTTCAATCAATCAAAATAAGATCCTAAACATAAAGGGCCGGTACAAATTGTTGAAATATTAGAAAGATACTTTAAAATCAGTATCAAACAATCCTACGTACAAATTATGCTCATTATCGTATCAGGAAGATCCCTGAGAGTCAAGTGCCAGTTGACATTGACGAGAAAGTTGAAGAATTGAAGCCGAATAATGTTCGGTAAGGCAGAAAAGTGTTAAATTCAATGGGTCGGAGACTATACCAGAGTATCGTATCTGTAACTCGTTAGAAATCGGTGTCTGCTCTTTGAGTAGTCCGTGGGTACGCAGTTAGCGATAGCTCTGGGTGGTATAGTCGGGTCTTGCCTTGTAGCGAAGACCATAGAGTTATGAGACAACTCAATTCAGATCAAGGGTGCTTGATAGGGCTATTGTAACAGCCACGGACCATGAAATTAAACACTTGGATTTTGTTGCATTAAATAGAAATCTGATGAGGGATTTTTGATTCTGAAAAATGTCTGTCAATGGTTACTTGATCTCAGTATTCTTCTCCATAAATAGTCTGTAGTAGTGATAATACTTCATTTTGCTATAACTAAGAGTTGGATAAGTTTCAACGTTGATTAAACTGACTTTGACGAAATTAAATTCGTTAATTAAAACGAAAGCGATAGCAGGATAGGCCGAACAAAAAAAAAAAGAATATTGTGCTGTTGTTTGCTTGTACAGAATAACAACACACGAGGACGTGTGTCATCGCAGGATGGTCGTGTCGCATCCACTAACTAAAGTAACAGTTACTACGGAAAGACGCTGTGTACGTCTTGAAAGAGTCGTGAGAGTTAATGATGTCATCAGCGCGGGTCGCAGGGTCGCGGGAGGCAGGTAACCCTGGTAGAGGGCAGTCTAACCCTGGCGCGCTCGGTTGATACACCTCACGGAACTATCTCTCCGTAATGTGACAATTAAATCATTCAATTAGTTAGTTCGTTAAAAATCCTTTATGAAAGTGTGATTTGAGAGAAATAATTATACTGACGTTGTACATTAAAAAAATGATAAACTCTGTTAATCAAAAAAAAAATAAACTCAACCATTTGCACGATAACCACGCCGCCCATCTAACACAAATGTCTGGTAAAGATCAAGAATCTATTATCAAGAAAGATAATCAAACAATGTCTTCGACATACATAATACAATACATTACATAGATATTTTTTATTATACATTGAAAACGACCAGAACACCCGGAACAAATACCTGCAGATCATACAAATATTTGTCCCAAGGCGGGAATCGAACTCGCCACCTCCTGCGTCGCAGGCGGACCTTCGCCCACCGCGCCAAAGAGGTCGCCAAATTTATATCAATCAATATTATATTATAGCTCCGTCTTTTGTGGGTTGCAAACACTAATTATGTATCTACAAGATGTTAAACTAAGTAACATAGTAAACGTTACTTAGATAAAACAATACCATTAGTTGGTACCCGTTCTCATGTTGAAACTGTAATGTAAGACATTTATTTTAAGACTTATACAACATGAAACGAATAAACTGTCTTGAATGTTAATGATTTTGGTAGTGGTTGGTTTTTTATGTCTGGTCAGGGGGGCACATAAAATTATATTCTTTTCTGTAAACAATTTTATTTGACTGAGCATTGCTTCTTTGCATAAAAACGATTTAAATCTGTTGTTATGGACATTTTTGCTTATCATTTACTTATAAACTAAATTGTTTTATGCATACAACAATGCTCAATGAAATAAAATTGTTTACTGCTATAATAATTTTACAAACGCATTGTCTACGTAATTTGTGTTATTATTATTACCTTGTTTGCTAATAACTTTTTGTTTAATGAAGATAATGCACAGTCAAGGTTATCGTGTATGTGTAGTGTAATGTCATTTAGAGTTATATGTGACAATTTATCGCCACTTGCAGTTATTCAATAGACATTAGACACCCTAAGTGTAAGCGTACACTATGTCTACAATTATTTTTGAGATTTTATGGACTTTTTAGATTTCTGGATTTTTCTGAAACTGTGTTCCAAAAATATGGATAGTTTTGTATCCTAATGCCATGTTCCTGTAGCTACAACTGCCAACGAACCTCCCCATACTGCCCCGTTCAAAGTCCAGCCTGTATTGTCTGCAAGTTATGTTATATTCATTTATTTTATACAAAGTCAAAATCCGCTAAGCCGATAAGTATACAAATTCATAATAATCTATTTACCATAACGATTACAGATTCTAAGAATTTTTTGTTATAGTGCTTACGCACGCTGGCTATCTCTAAGACATGAAATAAGTTCCCAAAAATTTTCGTCTTCGGCTTTCGAGGTTTTGTGAGTCTGTAAGAGGTCCCAAAGATTTTCGATGGAACCGTCTGAGACTTAGTTGATTACAGACTGTAAAGACATCGTTGACGGGGAGTTGACAAGGCAAGGTAGTGTTGATCTGTTTTTTTTTATTTTGATACACCTTTGTGGCGACCCTAACCATACACATATTATATTATGTACTTATTTATTATACATCATCATCAGCCTACATCAGTCCACTGCTACATAGGCCTCCCCTAATGAGCGCCATAGCGCCCTGCCTTCAGCTTGCCGCATCCAGCATCTGTCATGCATGTGTCTTTCGCAAATCGTCATCCCACCTAGTCGGAGGGCTTATTATACATGTTTGGTGACTAATATAATTATATTATATATTAGATACCGTATAATACTGTAAAATATTGTCTTTTCACTAATTGTGACTACAACTTATAATTAACATTCCGCCTTCATACTAGTTTCTTCTGTAAAACATCCAGACATCGAACAGATCTTGGCTAACCTGCGTAAAGGAGGTCTACTGTTAGATATTCTTTGATCACGCGTGACACGTCAAGTGTCTGGCAAGTGTGTTGTAGGAATCTCGAAAGTAACTTTTAGTTCTCTGTAGTACGCTACGCACTGAAATATTACTAGTATGTTTAGGTTCACGTAGTTCGAAGGTACGAGAGATTGAGTCATATCTTATTTTAAATCATTGACCGTTCAATTTATTTATACCAACGAGCCCTTAGCTGGTTCTGAGCTTGGAAAACTTTTGCTTTATGATAATCAGGATAGTACCAGTACCACCTTGAGTTCTTGCCAATCCACTTGTCGCTGTTACAAGTTGTTACGGCACTAGGCTTATGCTAATATGGCTTGTATCTAACTTGTCGATTTCCTATTGTACTGCTATATTTGCTAGTAGGATTGCTATCTTTTCAGTTTGCTGCTTTGTATTTAAATGAAGTCATTATGTGTTATCGTTTCCTATTTCCCTACCGAAATCGTTTGTTTTACAGAATTTACTTATACCAAATCCTTGTTTTAAAGTGTATTTTTTAGAGTATGATGCAATGCAATCAACAAAGCTAGTCCCTAAATAGCGCAACTTGAACCCGACAAACAATACGCGGAAGTGTCTGTAATGACTCCAACAATTGTGTGATGCACTCGTCTAGCCGCCTCGCTGATAATGCTTTGTTGAAACTGCCTTGTTTCTGACTACTTCATGCTCTATACCTACTTTACTACATGTAATGCGCTTGCACATCCATGCCACTGCAACGTGCTCTTACTATGTAAATACATAAATCACTCTTTACTTGAGTGCAGTGTGTCCTCGCCTTGACTAACCTTTCTTGGTTAGTTAAGTTACTAAGCGGACATTTCGAAACCTTATTTCGTATGTATTATTATCTCAGCTGTACATCTATTTTTAGCAAATTGCCCGACTATAATAAAAACTGACCGAATCCGGTTTGCCTTGAAATGACTCGATCATATAAATAGAAGATTGCTATTAGAATGGAAATGCGGTTTCCAGTGTCTTAGATCGACCTCTTTTAGATTCATTCTCGTTTAGTGCGATTGAAACGCGCGGGTGTGTCGTAAAAGCGTTGCCTTGGTGTTTTGGGGCGCCATCGTAGCCCGTAGTAGGTAGAGTCGTGCGCGCGCCACTTGCTCGGATCCCCGCCGCTCGCCGCCGCCGTCGCCGCCGCCCGCCGCGCTGCGACCGGCTCGTTTCGTTCGCTTCGCTCCCAGTTTGCCGCAACGCGTCGATTCGGTTGCCCGCGTGCCACAACGTCTATTTTCTACCTTTATACCAGCTTTTAACACGAAGTTCGTCTCACGCGAGGCGAAACATACAAAACGGCTCCGTTTAAGCCAAAGACAGGGACTCGAACGTCCCACATCAGATCGCTCGACGAAGTGGAAAAGATGCAAACAAAACTCATAAGTGGCAGTTACTCTTCCATCATGAACAAGCAGGATTTGTTGAGAGAGGTCGTCGTCAAATACATCGACTATTTCTACCCGGCCGTGTAAGTAACCTTCTCTTATAATCCCTGCAATGTGTCTAATGCCCTGACGCATTGCAGGCCGTCCTATGAGTGTCCAAGCAGAGATGGCGTGAAGGTTCTCATAGTCGTCGGCTGATTTACTGAGCCGGTAAGTCGGTGAAGGTTCTACGACAACGTGGCTGCAGGCAGACAATCAGTTGCGTCTGACGCTAACGCCGCCATTGAACTCAAACACAGATGTCTCTAATCTCTACAGTCTGCCTGCTTTATCGATCCGTTGCGCTGCAATAAGCACGCCAAAGTTCTTTCACATCGCTCCTATACTATAGACATTATAATCCTAACATTTTGGAATGCGGTGAACGGCTACGGCTAATAGAATAAAAGCGATGAGTAATGATTTTATGAAGGTCACTGCCAACGTTGCCATAATGGGAACGCAATGATTTCATAAAACCGACATTTCAAGACTTATGATTAAATTATAATTTTTACAGTTTTTTTAACCGTAACCAATGTTATGGAGTAATTATTTAATAAAGCTAGGCTTATAATCCTTGGGAGAGCACAGTTGCGTGACCGTTTCGCGTGACAAACATTGACTACCGCTACAAAAGTGTCCTGGTGTCCCAACTTATATCCCCTAGGACCAATCCGCTTTTATTGTCCACAAGGCCACTTATTTTACGTGCTACATTCAAATACACCTGAAATTCAGGTTTTAGCTCACATGATTCGTAAGTACCTACTCTCCATCCAATTCACCCAAACATTTATTTTGTACTTCCGCCTAAACAACCGATAACGGATCATAACCCACAACACAATTACAAACCTTATCGTTAATTCTGATCCCATTTTAAGGAATTATCGTGTTATGAAACGTAGCTGCAAGGTTTTACACTATTCAGCCACTGGCGCCAGCCGTGTCGACATGGAGCTCGGCGATTTCCCTTCAATGACCTTGCGACTGCGCACTCTGCGGAGTTCGGACGATAACAAAGCAAATGCCATAGTTATACAATTTTATTTCGCATTCAAACATTAAGTTAAGAGCCGTACCGTACCGACAGCTCATTGATATCAAGTTCGAGCAATTAATGCAATGAAGATATTAAAATGTTCCAGGCCGCGGGTAAGATTGAAATGGAACGGATGTTGGGTTCTGTTTCTACGCGTATCTTTGGTTTTTCTTCCTTTGTTGAAGCGTTGTCATTATTTATTGCAATAAAACGTGCTTATGTCCTTATATTACTATCACAAAATCTATTATTATTACAATAATTTTTATAGATTTTCGTCATTTTTGTTTTACTTTGTGCAAGGTACTTATTTATCATAGTTATCGCTCAAAAACTTAGTGTATATATGTTTAAAGTATGCCACATACACAACAATGACTAACACATTGAATTTTCATGCGACTCGCATAATTCTTTCGTGACCTTTGTTTCTAACCCTGTATTGTTTTAACAGCGACAACGCAATTGCTTGGTTAGTGTATGACTCATTGTTTGTTACATTATCGCTTAGGTTTTCTATTTTCATAAAAGTTATTCAACAAATATTTATTTTGAATCAAAAACTCGACATATTGCTTCGAGAAACCAGTTTCCTCCAACACGCTACATTTACAAGGCTAATTTAAATTCATATAAGTAAACAAACTTACGAAATCTCCTCGCCTCGACACCGCTATGAAAACAGAATCGTATATTATTCCGATTTGGCAATACAAGTATTTTTTTTGTACACCTTATTTTAATTTTTATTTTTTTTTTAAATTACACAAAATCCACAGCTCTCTTAAATAAAATTAACTTAACTTAAAAATATCACTTACAGCCAATAACAGGATTTAAATTTTATAAAATTAGTAATATTTAGTATTTAAGACGACAGTCACCAAATTTAGTCGACATGACATTTAAGAAAACAAGAAAAACAAAGATTTAGACAAACTACTACTCATTAAGAATACATACATACACAATACTAATTGCCATGTATACACCAAAAAACAATAGATTGTTATTATTGGATTAATATTGGATTGTTAATATTGGATTATGAATACACGGCGAACGAAAACAATGCATTCTTTACTTATTAGGATGGAAAGGATCTTGTGTTGGTTTTGTATAGTGGCGATGATAAAAAAACCCCAACCGGTGTCTTTGTCCGAGATGAATAGATCTACGCAAACACACACGTGCGTGGTGACAACATTTTTATCTCTTTGTTAGCTCTTCTTGTTTGCCTGACATCTTTTAAAAACACAAAAGTCTCAGTGTACTGCTGACAACTGTATATTACAATGTACAGTTAAAAGACTGCGATAATTCTCGTTTTGTCTGCGGTTTTTGCTAACTACATAAATGAGTTTTTCAAACGTTTAGAAAATTTTGTCATTTGAAGCTCATTGGTCAAACTCTATTTGTATTGTTGATGATCATTCAGTTGCGATTGTCACTTAGGTAGTAAGTTATATTGTCACCTTTTTGCGATACTTTCTCCGACTACGTCAGACTCATGTTCGACGGTTTCATATACGGCCACGACGAAAAAAATGGCTTGCAGATCTGTCAACTCTGACTGTTACGCAATCGCCCACTGAATACCTAAACTTGTTTTTTTGTGGTCGTCTGGAGAAAGCGGAATTGTTGTTTTTTACAACAACGCAAGTGTCACTTTCATAGATTTGCCGTAGATTTGTGTGTAAGTTTCAATATTTTATGTGTTCAATTAGAATCAAATGTGAAATTCACCGAAATAAGTTACGTAAAATGCAAAGTTACGTGAATCGGTAGTATTCGGTAGCAAAGTGTGGTGGCAGAACACGCCTGTGGTGTTGCCTGCCGTATGTCCCACGGTACCATGGCTGTCGCTAACGACCGAGAGAGTTCACAGCGCGGACCGGTCGAAATCGATCCGCGGCTTTCAACGCTCCAATGGCTTCAACTTCATCGTTGTGTCGTTCACTCACATTGAATTATATAGTCACTAAAGCCTCATTGGTTGTTCACCTCGTTGAAGCGACACGGAATCTGTCAAGAGAAAGTCATGTACAGCCGAGTTAGCCGTGTGCCGGCTGTTCCACATATAACTACCGGAGGTTACAATGATTCGATCATAATGGACAAGTCCGGCAACAGTTGCTAAATAGAGTGTATCATCACTGGACTGCATGAGCCACGCCACGTGCATTATTACCCGCGTGCTGATCTTGTGAGCTACTGCGCTTTTATGAGCATTGTTTTGCAATGTGCGATTATCGTAAAAAATATAGGTAACTAACTTGCTTAGTGCGTTTGGATGGCAACTAGTCAGGAAAACGTATTATGATTAAAATCAGCAATAAGTAGGCGCAGGTACCTAGATTAAATGTAAAAATCAGATTTTGTTCCTCCTTAGTTTGTCAGAGATTGGTCTCTACAAAATGCTATCATCATGAGGTCCTAGTTAAAAGTTTAACTTAATGGTTCGTTACTCTACCGGTTCCGTGTAATATGTATAGTTACTATTATCATTATTTAACACCTAAATTCAGCGGTCCATTGTTTCCACGTATTGTTACAAATATGGGCCGGTTCAACACACGGGTCGCTTTTGCAATATTTATCCACAGCTGCGGCGGGTTAGCGTAATCATCCGCACCGCAACTAACGGAAGCTTTTCTCAACATTACTGTTCCTATATAACATTAAAGTACATGAACATTATATATATCTGATTTCAAAATAATGTTAGCCGACTAACATAATCGAGATTCAGTACAATACTGGTACCTAATCCAATTTAGAATACCTTGACCGTTGGGCAATCTCCTCCGGGTTTCCCTCACAACATTCATGCTGAGCTGGACGCAGTTTCTAGCAATTTAACTGTGTATTTTTACTTTGGAATAAAGAGTATTTTCTTTCTTTCCTAATCGTGGAATTCGACGATTAACGATGTCAAATTAAAATTCTTACTCTACCATGTTTGTATTGGTTTCATAAGTCGATTAACGATTAGAGTTGCTTTAGCACGTTGGATAGAGATAAGGACTCGTGCAAATGTAGCTTTACGTAAACAGTGTGTTCCGTGTACCAACTTCGCGTTCAAAACAACAACGTAGCTTAAACATAATAACTTATACCTACCCACCAAATTGGTTACATTACCATGCTTGTTCATCAAAACTTATGTTTAACTAAATTTGATTTTTCTTTTGTTACAGCGCTTCGGGCACAAGTGCGGTGGCTATCGACAACAAGATCGAGCAAGCCATGGTGAGTTACTTACGCTATGATAGATCTAGATATATATAAGAAAGCACAGGATGGGAAACGATTGTCCGAACTTAAGAGAACGCGCACCTGTCTTAGCCGCGGCGGCGAGTGAAGTACAGATGGCGTCATCCACGCCATTGGAAATGCAGCAGGTTCGGCGCGCAATGTTGAATACTATTTCATATAAAGATTTAGAAAATACGAGGACTGCGGCTCGGACAGGTGCGCGTTCAACTTTAGGAAGGCCTATAGGTATACATCAGTGTGTGATTTCGTTGATGTTTTTTCAATTGTTTCCTATTCTAATGTAAGTTATTTTCCAGTACCGGTATTGCTACGGTGTGCATCAATCCGTATTTCTATCCCTTCAATATTTAGGACATTACACATAGTATTTCTGAAATAGACTCCGAAAATTTATAGATATGAATAACAAATAATCAATAACATCAAACCCATTCAAATATTTCCACCTGTAGCAGTTGATAGTGTGCAGTGCATACGTGACTGCTCGGGTCTGATTTACCTTTATACTAGCCGCAGAAGCTATTTTCATAATTGACGGTAATAAAGGAAATACAATAAAATGCTGTCAAGAAATCGCGGACAGGTTAGAACTGGCGACAGGCTAGATTAATTGGCTGTCTAGTTGCCTGCATTGATGACATACTGGTTCTTGGTATGATAGAGCAAAAACCGAAGGAAGGTCCAGAACACTGCCATTATCGCATTTTAACAAGAAGGAACACATAAATTGACAATATCTTTGAAAGAGCATGTCGGTCCTACTCAGATTGGCTTTCAATGTCGTGGACGAACACTTCACAGGGTTGGGTTGGGTCCCGTGCCATTTTACTGGCCCCATCAATTTTCTAGATTTCTATAGTACCTACTTAAGTCACTTTCAAAGTGCTATGTAGCTCATGGCGTTGCCGAGTGCAGTCATTAAGGTTTTTGTGGAACTTCAGAATGCACATCTAGACGTCCATTTTGTGTCGTGTCAGTCGGTCGCGTGGTTCCGCATGCTTCATGTCTCCGAGCATTTCGACGAACATTTTACTGACAGCTTTAAACGGACTGGTTGGAATTTTGTCCATATCACCTGGATGTAATTCGTGTGAAACCAGATCGAACTAGATATTTATTGTTATTGAATTTGTTATCAGTGTCACCACCCAATGAGCTTAATGTTACTTCATATTTAGAAGTCAACACGCTTCTTATCGAAAGATTTACTTATTATCTAATGTCATTTGGCTGCGTGAAGTGAATTGATATTCCTTTTAAATTCTAACCGAATTGAAAATATGGCTACTCTATCAAAACCAACCAAATTGTCTAGAAACAAATATCGGCCAGTGATTTGTACCGCCCGCACATGACCAGTATTGATCGACAATAATAACGAGGCTGTAAATTGAAGTGGCTATATAATGGAACTATCATTTTATCGAGGTTGTGTTGAAATTTATTTTTGTCGAGCATTATGAATCCGTTCACGCAGCAGGTCAGTTGCGTAAAGTTGCAATCTCTGGAGATTATCCGTGTTTATAATGACAATGTTCGTGCAGCATAACGCCGTTATTAGATCTGGCTCACCATTTGAATCGCTAATGACTTCCCTTTCTTAATGGCCGGGAAATGCGTCCCGCGCTGCTCGAGTGTGATATATACGGCGCCATTCATTCAAATGTTTGTTCTTTATCTATGAATTATTTATCCTTACGTGTCATTTTCAGTTCACACGAATACAATGATTTTCATATCTTTTTAAAGGAATTCTCTCTATAACAATCGTATTTGATTATCAATATTTTTCTGTAGTTTCACTTCTTGCATGCATATGCCATGCAATCTCAATTGAAATTCGATGTGCGTTCTTGGGCCCGTCCCACTGTCTATAATTAGTCAATGCAGATGGCCTCATGCGATTGACCTCAATCCGGCCCTAATGCTCCGTACGCTACCAACATCACATCGTATCATAGTATTTTATCACTACACCCATTATTGCTCATTATTCCCATAGTTTTACTAGACTCAATTTAACAAGCCACTTAATATAATCTTTAGCAATATGCTCCTTGTAGGAGCTAAAGTAAAAACTAAAGTTATGGCTATGAAGAAACAATAAAAATAGCAGGAGCCTACTATTATTATTTTTTCTTTGTTGTATCGTAGCGATGATTTATCTGTTATCTGTTTAAATCATGACACGTGCATCATGATAGCTTTTAATTATCGGTCTAATTTTAGCATGAAGCTTACACAACAAGCATTATAATATTTTACTCGCACTTCCCACGAAATTATTTGAAATTGCGGTTAAAATTATACAAAAAAACACGTCTCACATTTATCTTCTGGCGCAATCGTCACACATGTTTATGAATTTGTTACTTCAAATTATTATATTCTGTTCGAAATTCTCTACACATTTACTAATCTATGTACATTTTGGTAAGTAAAATAATCTATTTGCATTTTAATTCAAATTATGTAAAACTTAGATTTGATAACTCAGATATTAGTTTACTTTGATTGCGATAACTTTGTATGAAATACATGAGATTTGAAGCATCAAGTAAACGTCTCAGTCGTTCGACCAGTATTCAGAACCGGTCCACCTTGAAGCACGCCATCTCACAAGTCGTACATACGATGGATGTACACACCTGCAGATGTATATAATTTTTGATTCTGAGGAACAGTACCACATTTTATCCCACCGGTTTTCGCAAGATCTCCTTCTAGTATTACATCATTGCAGTAGATAATGTTTATGCGTGCCGTCTTCTTGATGTTTACCAACCATAGCTCACACTGCTGACCTGATTTCATGCATCAGTTTCATAAATTGAAAACGAGACTTATTTAGTTTTTTAAACAAACCCAAGGTTTTACTGTAAAAACGTTGGTGTTCTTCCAATACAAATAAGGTTCGTAGATAACCCGCTTACATCTGTAATAAAAACCCAAGGTTTGTGTTAAAAGTACATAATTTATATGTGACAAATTCACTTGGTGTATTTCAGTCTTCGAATACATTATTCGTATAAGAAAAAATAACCAGAAGGAAGTAAATTTATCATTCAGAAACATTGCTTGGTGTTCTGCGTGAAAGCTATGATTATAGAGATGAATAAAATGATCCTAACATGCCTGTTTAAGCTATGCTAGCTATTAATTTAATACACACGGAAGGAAAGCCAGCACGCTGCTGCGGAGATGGAAGGAAGCACGTGCTCAGCTGATAGCTTCGATTATTTGCGGGTTTAGCAAGCCAAAGCGCAACGGCTCAAAGACTAGCCGCTGAGCTGGGGTCACACGATTCGTTTGCGTGCCTCCTATAATGTAACCGAGCGTCGGGTAATTTGCAACTAGATCGGAATCACATCACGAAACCAGGAAACGCCTAGAGTTCTCTCGGAATATTAACCCGCAGAGCATAATGAAGTCGTAACTTCTACCTTGTGAGGGGTATCTAGCTTAACCGTCACGTTTCCTTCATAGAATTTTATATGCGATGCGGCCCTCTGATTTCACTACGTGTTTATGTCACCGCTCTCATCGTCTCTTGCTATTGCTAACTGTAATAATGTCAGACATCTCATTGGTGCTTTAATTGTATTTCCTCATTTGTTAACTCTTTATTTATTCCCGTGGTCTGTTTCTTTCTGCATAATATGATTTTTATGTTGCTGTAGCTGTCTGGATATTTTAAGATGGTACAATTCATTTTGTTATTTTAAAGAATTTAAAATGTACCAAAAGCATTAACCTTGTTTTTGTATAAATTATAGCCACCATGTGTTATAAACCGTATTTCAACAAACATCTGATATTAATCAATGCTAACGTATACGTAAACATGCGATCGATTGAATATGGAAAAATAAAATTATCAGTGGAAATGTACCGGTATAATCTGTAGATTAGCTCGATTCGATCGGCTGATTTCTCAAAGATAGACGCTAAACAGACTTGAAAAAATACCTCGGTAAACATGTTTACCTAGAGATATCAATTCCACATGTAGCTGCTAAGTGTGTTGTTATTGGTAAAATACATTGGCTGTAAAACTTGTAAAGCTTGTTTTCTAGAAACACGATTCTTTTAACAGTGATTTTTCGAAAATTACCAACAATTTTGGTAATATCTTCGTCAATTCTCAATATATTTTGATGTATCTTTCGTTTTTTTCTAAAGATTGATTTTGAGACAGATTAAAGAAAAATTCTCAAAAAATTTAGGTATATGGTAGGTAGGTAGGTACCATAAAATGTATGGAAACATCATCACATCTTAATTTTCACTCACTGGTCGAGGTTTTCATTGCAACGGGAGTAAACAAGAGGTCTAACAAAGTTGACGAATAGCGGATCGTCTAAAACACAGGGCGATCCTGGACTGATGATTTTGTAAGTGTTTTGTACGCAAAGAATCCCACAATAAATCCTGATACTAAGCCTCCTTTGACTGTCTATCCGTCTGTCGGCGGACTGTATTTTATCAGTATTTAAGAATTAGAAGGCGGTTTACAGTTCATTAAAACACCCCAAATTATCAATATTTTTATTACTATTATCGTCTGCTAACTTTGCTACGTTAACCTACTTGACTCTACAAATGCAATCATCTTGTATTATTATAATATAACCGAATGACATCACCAGGTCAAGCGGCTCGATATTGAATACTAATGAACGCTGAAAAATAAGATTAAATACTTCTATCTTAACCTCCTGAGACCCTCAGTACTTAAGCGATGACATAAACTTACAAAAAATCTGGAGCTCACCTATTAGCACAAATTTAAATTTGGCGCCGTCTACGATGTAGGTCAATAGTGTCAATACAAGAAAAAAAATACTTTACTTGGTTTTTGAACGCCTATCTGTCATGGCGACGGAGACAGTGTAACGAAGAGGAGCCATCATGTCGTGGGGTGAGTTTAATCGATTTGAATCCTTATAAAATTACGTTACTTTCATAGTTTTTTGTATAAAATCAATAGAGGTAATATTTATCTACATTTCTAAACCATTATTTCAAGCAAAACATTAGTTTGTTGTGAATACCGTAACCTAAAATTTAATGTCATCATTCGATGACACAAGTTCTCAATTCCAACTTTTTAATGTCATCACTTGATCACATCAGTTTTCAATTTGGTTATTTTTTATAGGTATGGAGGCAGATATTTTGGAATGGCTGGACAAATCTGATAGTGAGGCATTTTCTGAGGAAGAGCATGAAGGTCCAGTGGCGTCAAACACTATCAAAGGAGATTCCAGCTCAGATGACGAAGGAAGCACCAGTGACACATTGCCAAGACAGCCTGAAAACATATATTCATCGAATGAAGTTACTGCTAGTACAAGTACTCCTCGCCTTCCACCAGTTTTAGTTAGCTGTGGTCAAGCAAGAGGTAGAGGAAGAACTTTGACAAGAAGGATAGGACGAGAAAGGAGCTCACAATCGATATCATCAACTTGGAGTCGTGTCGTGCGTCAACGCGGACGTGGTCGTAGTCGAGGTATCAGTCGACGTGTTCAACAGCGCGGAAACCAGCAGACTAACTAAGAATGGACCCATATTTCCTTCACGCCCGGTATCAACGATTTACAGCAACCAGCGTACCTAATCCGTGACCGATCGGAATGGACTTCTATGGATTTCTTGCTGGAATATATAGACGATGACATTTTGGAGAAAATGGTTTTAGCTAGTAACAGGACAGCTGTATCAAAAACCGGCAATGAATTGCCGGTTTTTGATACAGTTGTGATCAGATCTCACTTTGAAAGAGCTAAAAATATTCAACATTATAAATGTAACATTTATTGGTGTAACACTATAGATATAGAACGTAATTGCTACCAAAGTTTCCATACGTAAAGTATTATTGTTAGACTGTTACAATTTATTTTCTAGAGGTATTGATTGAGATTTAGTTAGTAAGATACCAAGTCTGATTTTTGTGATCGATCGCTATAAGATGTTTTTGTTTCGATAAAAGTTTAATAAATGATAAAACCTGTAACTACTTCTTTTATTCAAGGTATAATTGTAATAAAATATAAATCGATTCGAATAGTCTATGTCATCATTCGAGGACTAACGCCGAGTGACCTCATATGAGCACATAATATAAAACGGGGAGGGGGGAGGGGGGATTTTTTTTAATTGTTTTTTTTTATTGATTACTTTATGGAGCTTCATAAAAAATAGTTTATTTAAACATAGTCCGAAAAAATAGTCCTGGGTCTCAGGAGGTTAAACCTTATCAGTACATTCGAGACAGTACGTCAATCAATGTTTACGTGAACTTTGTTTATGAGATTACTGTAATACCAACGAACGTACACTGTAAGGAAGTTGATAAGACAAGAATCGATTGGGTCAAGGATTAGTAGTCTGATATGCGTGAGAGCAATAAACATGATAAAGCTAATGAACCCTCATATCGCTATAAACGTAGGTAGTGATAACTATAAAAAAACAAATCCTTTGTAACAACATAACATCAGATCGCAGAAAACCGAGAGAAAGGAAGATGGGGGGCTTTGCCCTACAGGAACACTTCAGGCTGTTAATAATAATTTGCAACATCAATTTCAAATAGGTACCTAAAGTCGTTAAAAAACTACTTACCACGAAAATATGCAATTCTATTAATTATCGAACTGTTTGGTTAAAAAACTACATAACTTTGAAATTGTGTCATAAATATAAATACTCTAGGTATTTTTTTTACCAACATAGAGCAAGTGCGCAAATATGTACTGTTTTACGGGAGAACAATGCTATTATAAGGCATTTATTTGGACACTTGTATCAACATGTAACTGCGGTGTATTTCAAATTTATATAGAACAGTAAAAATAACATTATAGGAAGTATATTTGTTTTTATTGTGGATAAAATTAGATTTTGTGGCTTATTCACGGTTTACATCGATGATTTCTGTGTGTGCCATGCCAACTCAGCCGTGAAAGAAAACCAAATGGTTTGGCCTATTATCAAGCAAATGACTTTCCTTGGGAAATGTACTGACATGTTTTCAGCGCAAACAAGCGAACATTTTGAAATCATCCTGCGTCTCAAACCCTTATGAAAAGCTAATATTGATTCCAGGTTTTTCACTGTCTAGATAATGATATTCAAACATTGTAAACTATGTTTGCAATCACGTTAAGTTTGTTAGTCATGCAAACTCAAACAAAGTGGAGTAAACTGCAAACGCTGTATATTATATTATTTGTATATGTAATGTATGTAGGGATCTCGTCCTGTTTGACCACTTATACGACTGTCCTTAAGAACATCGACAACTTGTTTTCCAACATCTTGTTTTAGTTTGACATATTGTATTTTGGCAGATTTTCCTGTTACCATTATTTTATCACACCACTACTGCTGCAAGTCTTGTGATTGTATGAATCTCTTTTAGCCTTACTTATTTTTCTTAAAACTACTGGTGCTAACTGGCGTATTAGTAAGTATTAAAATACACTCATTTTATAAGTTCTTTTTAAAAAACATCTGTGGTGCTATTTTGCTCGCACATGTGTTTATTACTGTTTTGAATATAGATGATGTCATTTCTACTTTAATAGGTTAATTTTAAGTCTTATTATGTTATGTTGTAATGTAATCATCACAATGTTGAATACATTTGTATTCCAACCCAGACCAGTTTAGGTGTTGTTTTGAATTTTTAATCAATTCATTGTTTTTGTTTTCAATGATATGAACGATATGATAATATAAAGTTGTTATTGAAGTTGACTTTAGCTAGCATGCTGCTGAAATCGTTTTACGGATTTTATTTTAGATAGCGAGTATTATCATTGTCTTTTATGATATTTGTTAGCCGATTTATCTGATCGTGACTATATATTCCATTAATGGAAATATACTAAAAGTGATTAGTTAATATAACAGTACAAGTATCTACTGTTAATGGTTGCATGACTCAACTGCTCCACGACTGAAAATTATAAGTAAGATTTATCCTATTCTACATCAGAGTTGATCTTATTGTACTTTCAATCTAACAGTCAAATGTCAGTAAAAGTTAATTCTCTATAGAAATTGTTAATATTAAAAGGTATTATGTTCGATTGTAAATTAGTAAGAATGCAGCGGCTCATAATTAATGTCTGCCCTTGGTTTGGTTTGGACTGGTTAATCACACCACACCTGCATTTGAAGAGAGATTGCGAAAGAGGTTCACTGCGCCTTTAACACGCCTCACTAGTTTGACAAGCACTCCTAATTATCTACGAAATCTCTCGTAAATCAACATGCCCTCAATACTTGTTTTTCGAACACACCATCCTTATCTAACTTACCCACTGACATGAAAATGTCTGTACACTACGATAAGTGTGTTTAGTTTATATACGGTACACTCGTATGCATAATTAATGTTTTCTTATTGTTTCAATCGCCGTTCGTTTTGATACCTTTTCAATTGATCGTCGTCGTTGCGAATGAAACTCTATCAAGAGTATTGGAATTTAATAAAACAGCAAGAAGTGACGCAAAAGTGCCGTCTAAATGAGATCCGGCTGAGTCTGGTGCTTTATTAGCACCTGGACTCTCCTAATTGAAGGCCGGAGCACCCACGCGAATTCAAATGAACAAGATCTCATCAATCCAGCTATTTATACTCCATGCTCTAATTATATCCATGAGATGAATCCGCTCAGCCACCACTTTTATCCACTCCACGCCAATTTTTAAGTGCACCTTGACTCACCACCTCCACGTTAAGAATCTCGAGAACGTTGATCTACCAAAATTATGTTCATCGTGAGTTGTTGTAAGCCAGGAGAATATACTTTGTCAGTTTCAACACACATTCACCGGTATTTTTATCATGTCTTGCAATATTGTATTTCTGGCCTCAGTTAATACTTACAGTAATGCCTGGAGCACCTATGCGGTCGCTTACACAGTATTGTCCGCATTCATACAGTTAATCATTGTAAAGAGTTCGGATTTAACATTATTGATATTCTATTTCTGGATTCACAAAAATATAATTTTCGAAGATATAATAATGGTTGTCTGTCTGTGATTGTATATTCTTGATATTTTTACTGCCAGAATTGAGACCAGTTAAATGGTATTTGTTATTGAGTTTCAGACTAGTTTCGGTTGTGCCGGTTCCTCTTAATTAACAAAGATAGATTTCAATGAACCGTAATTGATTCCTGTAAACATGTTTGAAGCAATGTATAAACGTACATTGTAAACCCCAAATTCTAAATTTTTCCACTCATACAAAACAACATCGAGTTGTTTTGTATTTCGTATTGTATAAATATAGAGCTTATTTGAAAGTCTGAAGGTTAAACTAGATAAACATTCGCTCATCTGTGTGTGTTTAAAATTTAGTTATTCATAAGTACTTACTTATTTTGTTGATGTAGAGTTTACCGATGTGTTTTGCTCGATCTATGCTAATTTGACGATCATGGTAGATTCTGTAGTTCCACGGAATTAGCTTTGTCAACTGCAATAATAATTGCTTAAATAAATAATTGTTTTTGCAATGATGATCATCTAACAATGATGTATTTGTATTTTTTTTTAGCGAAATCCTAATAATCATGCCACAAAACTAACTTTAGTTCAGGATTCTATTTATTTGCATTCAGTATACATTTATGGCAAAGTAAATTAAAATGCTCGTTCGTATTACTATCCAAGTAGGTTGTGTGGAGTTCAGGGTGCACGGTCGTATCGCGTGGTCGGTGACGTGTTCAGCGCTCGCCGCCATTTTATATAGGGCGAGCTCGCGCTCAGACCAACAGTCGCCTGCTAGGACGCGCAAGAGCAACTTCGCACGCTTTCGCGACTTACTTTACGTGACCGTCAGTAGTCCATGTGACATTGCCCGCGCGCGACGCATTGAAATTCGGTTCATTAATTTTTCTAAAAACAAGATGCTCGACGTTGCGCAAAGGCCTAAAGATGTCCTGTACGAGATCAGACAGAAGGGTCAGAGGGACCCCTGTTACGTGGTCGTGCCCAATCCAAAAGTACGTTTTTATCATGTTTCTTTTATTGACGAGTGATTTAACGTGAGACTGGTTTAATCACTTTTGATAATAATTTTTACGACGTGGTTTCTCGTTTTCGCCTTCAGCCTTTACATTCGTTCTTATTGATTTTATTCGTTTATTTAAAAACAGAATATTATTCATGCGTAGGATATAGTGCTTGGTTTCTGTTGATTTCTTAATGCTCTTTATTATTATTGTTATACGCAATACGTATTCTCGATTTTGCTCCCTTGTCCACCTACGTTGCTTTAATAATAAGTGATACATTTTCCTTATATTGTGTTGATTGATGCATACTCAAGCGCTGCTGTCGTTCGACGAAGCAGCATCTGAGAATACCACTTGACCTACTTTATCATGCCAGCAGTTTTGTATATTCAATGGTTTTGTGTCATGTTGCCTACATCCTTGTTATTATTGATATCCTATCGATATACGGAACCACATACAGAACAGACGTCACCTTTACGGTGTCACAAAGAGCAGTCGTCACCAGTTCGAATTTCCAATTGTTTTATTGAATCCACTACCTGTTTACCCTTACCTTATTTCTAATATGTGATCAAATACTTGACTAACGTGCCATTTTCCATTGTTTCAGGATCTGGTTAAAAGCCACTTAATGTTCGCGGTCCGCGAAGAGGTGGAAGTCCTAAAGGAGCGCATCGCTGAACTCATGGAGCGCATCAACCAGCTGGAGGTAGAGAATACCTACCTGCGCGCGCACGCCAGCCAGGACACGCTGGCGCAGCTCCCGGCAGCTAATCGCGGCGCGCCGCCGCCGGCGCAGGGCCCGCAGCCGCCCGTGTCGTAGGACGCCCGGCTGCGGCACGCGACGTGCCCGCACTGCTCTCCACGCCCCGCCCTCGGTCCATGGCTGTGCTATGTTCATTCGTAGGCTAACCGGGATCGAACCACGCCGGTCCCGCGCAGAGGCCCGCCCGCAATGCAGCGGACTAACGGTGTATCGACCACGCTTCCTTCAGTACACATAGTTTCCTATTATTCAAAGGTTTAGGGTGCAGTTTCACGTGCTATACTGCCATTGCTTCTGATGCATATCTCGGCGGCGGCGAGTCTTTAGAAATATTTTCTTTTTCTTTTAAAAATTAGATACCGCTATCCAACGTAATGTATTCCATTTAAGGTAACTTTAAGACGTGTTTATGATAAATAAGTAATGAAATAGTCGGATATTCCTACGCATTGAACAAGGACTGTGTGTTAATTTATTTTCTACATATTTTAAATGTAATTTAAGTTATTTATCGACGTTTACTTTTACTTACATTAAAATTACAGTGTTCTTTCTTTTCGTAAGAATAAGGATCTGACGAGTCTTGTGCAGTTTTCATTTTAGTTGTTATTGTTAATTATTTACGATTATTTGTATTATAATTTTTGAATGTATCTTATCCGCAGTCGGTACCTTTAGGTAGAGAATGATCAGATCTTTAGAGTAGAATCGTTGCGAGATGCACTTGAGCGATCGCTGGCTTTAGGTAAATTTGCACGCTGAAAAAAACTATTTTAATTCCAAACCTATATTAAAATAGAGGTTTAATAGCAATTAATGTCGTAATTTTAAAATAATTTAATAAAAATGTTTGTATATAGTACAAGTTGTAATAGAATTGAGTTGAAATGTGCTGTACATAATGTGAGAATGTGATGTCAAGGAACCGATATGGCATCGGCTGCCACAGGCCGCTAGGCGACGTCTTCGAACTGCTGATATCAAAAATATAAGTTAAAATAATGCTGTATTAAATACAAGCTTCATTGTTTAACGTTAAACGGGCGAACAAAGTAACTGGGCAAGTCCAAGACGGTACAAAGGCTCTGATATGTTAGGCCGAGGCTATACCAACACCCAGCGACTGAAATACATAGAATAGTTTTGTACAACGCTACAGCATATAAAACGATGTGAGTGGGTGATAGAAGATTTTCGTTAGGTCGCGTAATTATTGTGAATATAACAGTAATAAAGAGAATTACTTAGACCTTAGATAGGATTATGATACTGAATTTGTAAATTTACTGTAAACAAAATGTCCACCCTAGCTTATGTTGACCAGAAAGGTTCCTAGTTCATACCCAATAAATGCAAAACTATACTCAGAATTTGTTTTTATTAATGCACCTACCTAAAGCTGCCCTCCATTCTACAACGTGAACTCGTTATAAGTGAAGTAGTCAGTTTATTTATAAAGAGAATCTTAGATAAAGAACCTTAGTCGACATATCGGAGTTTCTGCAATCATGACATAAATTTGGCTATGCATTTAAAAGAAAGCACGTAGAAAGGTGCACGTTAGCAGTGGGTGAAGATAGTCTGCACTCTGCAGGTAAGTAAATTAATGGTAAATAATGATGATGATGAAATGGAAAGTAAGGAAGATTTTTACTCGGTAGTAAAATAAAATAGTAGGTATCTATTAAGCCCAGCTTGAAGATGGCCGCTGAAGACTTCGGAAAAGTAAAGTAATTGAAGGTCTAGAGTCTGAGACAAACACTAGAGGAATCAATTGATCAAAGAACCAAATCTTCGGAGACTCCGATAACTCGGGCATTTAGGGAGAGGATCGAGCAGCCAGAGTGTACGTGGGTCGTCTAAGTGGCCGGAGGTCTATTGGTCATCCAAGGCACCGCTAGAGCGACGAAGTTGAGAAAGACCTACTTGAACTTTGTGCAGTCGTCGACTAGACTGAAACTGCAAGGAACAGGGACAACTGGCGATCTCTGGTGTCTGGTGTCGGAGGGGAATATCCACTCCGCCACGCCAATAAGTAAGTACAAGTAAATTGTAAGTATCTATTGAGTCAAAAAAAGGAAGGAAGATTTATTCCAGTCACCCGGGCTGACTGTTAGGCTGGCCTCAGACATCCGGAATGTCTTTCTGAATTCAGAAACGGAATTCAGATTCTTAATTCAGAAAGCCCGGAATCCATACAATTTATACATTCTCCACACACATTCTGATTTTTTCAGATTCTGAATTTATCAGATCGATCTGTAAGAATGATACTGACGAGCGTTCTGAATTCCTGATCGGAATATTAAGATTTTGAATTCAGAACGCGCGTAATCCCATACATTTGCATAGAGCAACACACACATATTGAATTCAGATTATGAATTCCTCCTCCATTTTGAGACGTTTGCGTGTGTCGTGAAACAAGAGACTACTGATCTATCTCAATTTTTAAGATAATGTGAGTTGAAGGAGCCGGAATTAAGAGTCTGAATTAAGATTCTTAATTCAGATAGGTTTTCCGGCTGTGTGAGGCCAGCCTTAAGGTAGACCCTAACTTATATTTGACTGTTCAAATATGGAGTCTAGGATTCTTATACTCCTATAACTACCTAATATTCCATTTCATTCTGTAAAAAAGCGCAAAATAGTTTTTTGATTGATTGCATTTGTTACAATTTTGATACATTCTTCTCGCCCTTCTTCTCCAAACCATTGTGACTTACTGACCTGATTTTTATATTTAAAGCAACCCTGCTTTAAATATAAAAATCAGGTCAGTCAAAGATTCGTCAAAATTAGTATATTTAATTACTGGAGCAGTAATCTTTTAATTAGAACCATATCAGAACAAGTTCTTCTTCTAACACTCATTGCCCGTAGGAAGAAATCTTGCCTTTGCAGACGCGGTACGATCTGTCCCGCTCCTATGAATGCGAAATCCTATGCCTATCCGATTTACAAAATGGCGTCGTTAGTTAGTAGCCCCTTAACACGTTACGCAGATGTGACCAACCTTTTAACGTGTTAAATTAATCGCGGCTTAACTAATGGCATTAGACGTTAACCTGAGGTCTCGGTTTTTTCCACACAACAAAGGGCTACAACTAAGCTATGTTGACTACCTACATTAACGCCGCACCGTCTCATTCCGCGGGCCGCATCCGCATGCGCAGGGAAACGAACGTTGTGTCTACTTATTGTTTTGCGAACTGCATTACGGCAGCAATCGAATGGTCCTAAAGAAGAAGGACGAAGAATTAAAAAGGAAAAATTATTCGCTAATGGTGGATAGGTAGGTACTACCGCATCTATCTAAACCACGCTAAACAAATAGGTACAAAAAATCTCTGAAAACAGGACCAAGTAGAGATGATAAATGTTTTTGTTTTATTTTTTTCAGTTATACTAAATTGCATAAATTCATATAATAATTTATCATTATCACAGTCATTCTTGCAACACTGCAGCTGCTTCATTCATTCACCACCATTGTTGTTCGATTAACGCGTTACTTCACTAAGGATTACCTCTTGACGGGTCTTGCTGAGTAAATGTAGCGAACGTTTCGAAATTTTAACGCCATAATTGGACATTAACACTAACGCATTCGGAGAGTGCATTACGACAAACCTACCATATTTTGCATTCACTTAGGAATAAAACAACTGCTTCAGATATGCATACTAAGTAACCAATAAATGTTTTTACTTTAGTCAAATTCAGTAAAAATTCAGAATTTTCACGTTTTAGTGGGCATAGAACCCCGCACCTCATAACAAGAAGATACGCAGTATACTTACTAGTCTATGCAAGAAGTCGAGCCAGTCTTAAATATTTTTTTCTTTGTGCTAGCTAAGAATACATCTAGCTCACTCTATGTTTCTATTTTTGGTACTATTTGGTTTGATAATCAGATATAGGTGGCGCTGTTAATAATTTTGCACACGAATTTGAGAATTGGTGTGCTACTCGATACTAGATGGCGCTGTAAAAAATCCATTTATTTTATTTCAAAGACAATGTAGAAAATTAACGCATAACAAATATCATCTATCACTTTCACACCCGTTTAGAGTTGTATCTTGCATTTTGCTGTCATTTTCAAATGTTGAGTTGTCATACAACTGTCTTTCGAGCTTGACAAACAAGTCAAAACAAGACAAGACAATTGAGCCGATTTGAGAGAGAATCAAAACAAAACATTTCAGGCTGAAAAATAATCCTAAAAAATTGATAACATGAGTCTTAAAGAGATTCAAAGCAAGTTGTTACTTTGGGAATCTTCAGAAAACCCTCTGGCACCTCTGACGTCCACACAGAGGGAAGCCATACTCGATTTGGAGTCAATAATCCTCGGTGTTCCTAGCGAAGTAGAAGTGAGTCCCCATGTCAATCTAACAAGTTTGTACTGAACATTATTTAAGTGTATAAATCATCTCTGATTATTTTAGAATGAAGCCAAAGAAATCCCATTCAAAGATACTGAGAAAATCATGCCTCCAGTCGACACCACCTACGATTTTCTCGAATGGTATGAAAGTTTGTGCGATAGTAACGTCAAGGCCGATGATGGGCCTTACGAGGCCTATTACAAACAGTTGGAAGATCGGAGAAACGAGTGTGTAGCACTGACTGACCAGGTAAAATATTTTTATGAGTTTTTACTACCTAAGTAAGATGTAATCAAATGAACTAAACAACTTACTTTGCATATTGGAGGGAAGTCTGTGTAATAGACCAAATTACACTTGTAATTTAAATATGTAGGTAAGCTGCGATGGATAAATAAATCTTTGTTCCTTCACTCTAAAACTATGGAATGATCTGGCTGAAATTTTGCATGGATGTAGGGCTATACTTACCTGGAATAAATTATATGGTTTTATGCCCAAAATCATTTCCCACGGAATAGAAATGACCTTTTAACATTTTAAAAAAATACACCCATTCCAAAGAGAGCAGAAATTTTGAGAAGAAACTAGAATTTACAATAGTACTTATTAATAGCGGAGTTCTTCTGTATTCTACACCCTTGACAATCCTATTCCATTTTCAGATCGGAGCTACAATGTCAGACCTTGATAAGCTATCTGAACAGTACAATTTTGTGTCAAATAAAACCAATGCATTACACATGATGAGTGAACAGCTTTTGGCAGACCAGACCAAACTTTCTAATATCGGTAAGTGAACAAGAATGGTTTGTTTTTATGTTGTATCCAATTACAATGGAACAGTTGTTGTTTTTATTGCTACTTAAACTTATTCATACGATTATTACTCATTAGAACCAAACATTGTGGGATTACTTTCTTTAGGCCTTAGTAAGGGTGAAATGATAAGTTTAAGTTCAAATCTTCATTTAAATAATATTTTTTTTAAAAAAAGTCTGTTTGAATAATAATTCATTTAAATAATAATTTAAAAAAAAATAAGTCTATGTTTGAAAAAGATCACTGAAGGCGCACTGATCCCTGAGTCTTGTTCCAAGTGTATTCTCAATCAAGTACATGCATAATACATCTGAACTTAACTAAAACCACTGAATAGCTATATAGAGCTAACATACATAATATGTATAGTTATTCATATATAAAGGTAATATATTAATAGTCCAATAGTTGGGAGGCCTATGTGCAGCTGTGCACTAATATATGCTGATTGTGATGATGATGATGATTAATAGTTATTCGAAATGTTCATCAAAATGTAACTGAAACAAATGAAATCTTAATTGTGAATTTGTTGCACTGTATGTACTTACCAAACTCTGAACTAAGCCTGTACCTTTGTTTTCATTATTATTTATATATATTCTAGGTGATGATATAAAACAAAAGCTGCATTACTTCACTCAAGTGGAGCATTTGTCCCAGAGGCTGAACAGTTCCACCATGTCTGTGAATAGTGAAGCTTTCTTCACTGTACTGGCTAAAATAGATGAGTGTCTGGATTACATGAGAGCTAATGTAAGTTAACAAGTAATATAAAATTACTTAACCCATCTAAAGCTTCTTAACAACTGGTTGGTGAGTTGAATGAAGATGAAGAAAAGACTAGTATATTACTTGTCCTATCTAAAATATTGAAGAAAGTAGTCCAAAAACAGCTGTCTCCAATCAGGTTTTCGTTCTGGTGACAGTAATTTGACAAAGATATATGATGACATCTGCTGGGCGATAGATAACAGACTTTACATGTTTAATATGGCTAGACTTCAGCAGCGCCTATAATTCAGTGGACCATGACATCCTACTTTACATTCTCTCCACCGATAATATCACTCCTCATCAATTGACTGGTTCAAATCTTATTTGTCGGGACGCTCACAGTGTGTTTGCTCAGATGAGCTAAGCTCGGATTTCTGTAAAATCACTGCAGGCGTTTCACAAGGTGGTGTCCTATTTCCTTACTTTTCTCTATTTCTATCGACGCCATTACCCATAACATCACGTCTCATAATCTCTGTATGCAGATGACCTGTAAATATAAGGTCACTATAATGCACGACAATTTATTTCACGGCCAAATAATGTACACCTAGATAATCCTTGTCAAAACCTATTAAAATTGGAAGCCATGACACGGATTATCAAGGGTACATTATTCGGCCGTACAATAAATTGTCGTGCATTGTAGTGACCCCAAATATACATATACTCACTTCGGTTCAGGCGATATATAAAGATAAAGATATTTTATTGCACAAAACATGGTGTACAAAGGTGATTAAAGTACAAGGTTGTGAGCTCATGTTTCACTATTGCATAGCATGCAATTAATTAATATTTCTAGGCATAAAATTAAATAATTCATGATGATTTTTTGTGAGTTGACACGGAATTGGTTGTTGCAAACGTGCTCCAGCTCTGCAGATCGTGCCCGTCTTCTAGCCGTTTCTAAATGGGAGTCAGGACATTGGTTGCAAGCACTTCCTTCATATAACACTGGCACTTTATTGGATCCCGTAACTTTCCGTGTCGCAACTTGTCTTCGGTTGGGTGCAAGGTGTTGCGCGCCTCATCAATGCCAGTGCGGTACTGCTGTAGAACAGCTCGGTCATCACGGATTATCGTGTACTAGGGCTGCCGGGTCGGATATCTCGTCTTGCCAGCCTGAACGACATCATCCGGCGGGCCTTTACCACCGCTAACGTACCAGCTATTCTCGAACCGAATGGTCTGTTGCGTGACGATGGTAAGAGGCCCGACGGCATGACTCTAGTCCTATGGGAGTTGGGGAGGCCTATTGTGTGGGACGCTACATGTGTCGACACACTCGCGCCTTCCCATTTTCCTAGGACTTCCGTGAGGGCTGGTGCGGCGGCAGATTTAGCCGAAGATCTCAAGAGGCGCAAATATGCAGGTCTCGACAGTGTTATTTGATTGTTATTTTCTTTCTGAATAAAGATTTATTAATTCATTAATGTCATAAAAATTACGTTCATTTAGCCAGTTAAATAATTTATTTTTAAATAAATAGTCTTTCAATAAATCCAATTCATTAGGCAACTTATTACAAATTTTAACACACATAGTCAACCAGCTTTTTTGATGTTTCGCTGATTTTGAAGTTTCTTTTAGAATAAGCTTATTCGGGTCTCTACATTGCCTAGGATATTTGTCACAAGCTTTTTCAAACAAATATCCATGATTCCTTACAAAATTTGAAACTTCATAAATATAAAGCGATGGATATCTCGGAAAGCACTAACCAATCAATAATGACCTCATATATTAGAGTAAAAACAACTTATATGAATTTCTAATCTTTCCAGAGCAACTTCAAAGAATCCCACACCTACCTGGTCAAATACCGGCACCTGCAAAGCCGCGCAATCTCCCTCATCCGATCGTACGCGAACCACGTGCTGGACTCGGCCTGTGACAACATATCCGAGGACGTGTCTGAAGAGCTCGGTAACGCGGACACTGCTTATGCGGTTTACTTCGGCAAGTTCCAGGCGGTGGCGCCTAAGCTAAGCCTCGTCATAAGGGAGGTGGAGGCAAGAGCTGGGCAGAATAATGAGTAAGTAATCATTATCACGTATTAGCCGTGAGGCTAATCATCATAATCGTCAGATTTAACTTAATAAATCTTCTATAAATCTAACTTAATATCTAGCCCCAAGCTAAGCAGAGCTTGTGTTATGGGTACTAGAAAACTAATATAGATAATATAATACAATACACAGATAGATATTTTTTATTATACATAGAAAACGACCGGAACACCCTTAACAAATGTCTGCAGTTCTTACAAACATTTGTCCCGAGGCGGGAATCGAACCCGCAACCTCCAGCGTCGCAGGCAGACCTTAGCCAACTGCGCCACAGAGGTCGTCAAATTACTAGTAATAAACCTGTCGATGTCAATTACTATTTATAAACCTGTTTATAGTATAAAATTTGACCTGTCTAAGTTCTTATTTTGTAAGCCTAAAGAAATAAACGTCATTGATATTTGATGTGTAAGTTTGCAATCTTAAAATTGTAGTCAACTTCAACGATCTTAACTCCCGATTTAACCTTTCAGCTACGCAACTCTTCTCTGGGAACTACAGAAGGAGTACGCGACCCGCCGCGGCCGCGTCGCCGGCGGTGCGACGGGCGCAGCGTTACGAGCGCAGATGGCTCGCTTAGCTCGCGACCACTGCGCATTAGTGCGCAACGCATGCTCGTTACTCGCGCATGCGTGTAGAGACGAATGTGCGCTTTACAGACATCTGTTTAGTCCACAACCAGCGCAGGTTGGAGCTGGACCACAGCCTTTGGAGTGAGTATAAGCTTTAGAGATAGATCCAGTAGACAGAGACAGAGATTAGATAACACGCGTATATTTTAGTCGCGAGCTAAACGCGACAATGTAACAATAAATATTACTTGCATAAAATCTATCTCTATCAAGATTTTAGGAACTGACTAAGATAGCTACCTAACTTATAATTGCAAAATATAATTATTGAATAGCTAGATATAACAAATTTAGATTTTTTTTTCTACAACTTTTACAAATAAATGAAAAAGAAAACACAAATGTTGACCGGAAAATTATAAATTTCTGAAAAATCGTAGTGATTTTCGCATGCTTCTCTAGAAACCACCTAGCCACCATCAGTCGTGTTAACAAAACAACAATGCTATATGGCTACTATTATTCTACTTAAAGTAATCATCCTTTCATTCTATATATAATTTCCAGAGAGTACCTGCAATCGCTATGCAACGTGTTGTACGAGTCGCTGCGGCCGCAGGTCATCCACATCAACCATCTGGAGACGCTGGCCGAGCTGTGCGTCATTCTAAAGGTCGAAGTCATTGAAGAGCAGGTCAATAATGACCGTGAGTATAACTCTGTATTCTTACTTGTTGAAGACTCAAGCCCAACATACCGAATGTTAAGTTTATAGATTGGTTACTATATTTGCTTCTCCGGCAGACAGTAAAAACACCCATTGGCTGGAAAAGGGAATGTTGTTACACTGGAATTGAGTTTTGAATGTACTATATCCATAAGGCCCGTATTATGAAATTATGCCCAGTCATCACTGTATGCTTGAGTAACGCTTTTCTATGACTTAAACGTCAATTAAGCATAGATCTATGATTGAGCATGCTTTCATAATACTAGGCTCAAGTCTGTGTTTTCAATTCAATTCAAATTAGTTTCATAAAATTTAGATTTGGAACAGCAAAATATGTACGAAATTTTTAACAAAAAGATTCCCACAATGTAGTCGGTATATACCAAAGTAGTTTTTAAAGTAACGCAATGAAATTTTATTTGATTTCGAACTAACTCAGCGTTTTCCGAACAGATGGGATAACCAACCTTATTTGTTCCTCAGCGGAAACCCTCTCCGCCCTTGGCGCCGCAGCACGCGCGCTCCTACAGGACACGGCGGAGCGGCTCGTGTTCCGCGCCCACGTGCATCTGCGCGCAGACGTGCTCCACTACAGGGCTGCGCCGGGCGACCTCGCCTACCCACACAAACTGATCATGATGGAGGTACCTACTATAGTAAAAACAATAACAGGCCGATTGAGCTCAGCTTCACGGCCGGGCGTCACTATAATGTACGACAATTTATTTCACGGCCTAATGATGTACACCTTGATAATCCGTGTCAAAACCTATTAAAATTGTAAGCCGTACAAGGTGTACAGTACATTATTCGGCGTGTTTACGTCTCGCTCAGGCTCGCTGCTGGAGATGAGGCCATTTAAGTATATTAGCCTATGCAATCAACATTTTAGTAATTTTTAACTCCCCTGTTCCCTTTGACAGCATATGTGAGCAAATACATCTTCAAAAACTTGTCTACTCCATAAATCCTATATAAAATATACAGTGTACATTTTTGTTCCAGCAAATCGCCCTGTCGATCCAGCAAGAGCAAGCGCTGAAGCGCAGCGACTCCCGCAACTCCATGGTGTCGGATATATCCGCGACCTCGGCCGAAGTCGCCAATATCAATGTGGAGGCGCAAAGGCGACCGCAGGTATATACATGATATGACTTACATATGACATATAAAAATTAAACCTGTCGATCCAGCAAACAGGCCTGTCGATCCAGCAAACAAGCGTGTCGATCCAGAAAACAGGCTTTTCGATCCAGCAAACAAGCCTTTCGATCTAGTAAACAACCCTGTCGATCCATCAAACAGACCTGTTGATCCATCAAACAGGCATGTCGATCCAGGAAACAGGCATGTCGATCCAGCAAACAAGCCTTTCGATCTAGTAAACAAACCTGTCGATCCATCAAAAAGGCCTGTTGATCCAGCAAACAGGCCTGTCGATCCAAGCAAGCGGGAGACGCAGCGACTCCCGAAACTCCATGGTGTCGGATTATATCAATATGAATCTAGAAACGCAAAGACGACCACGACGGATATAAGATATTAGCTACTGGTATTATCCTAATTTTACGAAGATCAAAACGATCAAAGATTGAAATCGCTTACTAAGTGGTAAAAGCCCCATTTCATGAAAGCTTTATTTTGAATGTTTTCTGTCAATTATTGAAACTGCAAAGATGAGTTTCGGCTTTTTCTTTAACCATGAGGTATTCTGACAACTCATAAAGATCACATGTGCATTCCGAATAACATCTACTTTTGACGACCTCAGTGGCGCAGCGGGCGAGAGTCTGCCTGCGACGCAAGAGGTTGCGGGTTCGATCCCCGCCTCGGAACAAATTTGTGTACGATCTGCAGAAATTTGTTCCGTTGGTCTGGGTGTTTTCTATGTATAATAAAAAATATCTATCTATGTAATGTATAATATTACGTATATCAGTTATCTAGTACCCATAACACAAGCTCTGCTTACCTTGGGGCTAGATAATGCTGTGTGAATTGTTCAGCATTATTTATTATTTTTACTTTCGACTTCATCGTGATGGCTATTCATGCTAAATATATAAGCCGTGTATCTAAAAATGAATTAATTCCCCGTGTATTTTTTTTGTCATCAATGTCATTAATGACAAAAAAAATACACGGGCCATTTTGACTTCATACTAAATTTGGATGTTTGTTACCTTCACGCCAAAACTACTCAGATCGAGGTGAAATTTTGCATACAGCTAGTTGTAAGTCTGGATAAAACATAAGCTACTTATTATTCCATAAATCAGTTCCCATGGGATAGAAATAACTTTAAACAACTTATGCAAAGCCGCTGCCAGAAATAGTATTTCATAATACTCAACATATTAATTTCTCTAGTTTCAGCATATAATGTTAATGAACGTAAGTAATATTTATATTACAGATTTCACTTTCAGTGTGTTTCGGCTACGTATTCGAATATGTTGGAAGTTAAACTCCAATGTGAGAATCAAATATATAGAACCTTCTTAAATCAGTCCAATATCAGTATTAACTCGCAGAAACTTTTTTTTTGTAGTGGCACAAGACGAGGTGCCCAGATGTGTCCTTACGCGATTCATAAATACCTGTCAAATTCGAAATTCATATTGCCTATTCATTAAGGAAACCTATATCCAGCTGTGGACTTAACATGTGTGAATCATGATGATTGTCTATTCCAACAACATCATCTCATGGGTGGTTATTTTATTTACACTCATAAAACTGACGGCTCTGAAAATTTGTCTTCTCGTTGTAAAATTCGTAAACTTTGTAATGTTTCATAATTGAATGGCATTCTTTTATTAGAATCTGCTTTGTATTTCTATACTAATATTATTTATAGGAAAGATTTGTTTGATTGAATTGAATAAGAAACATCTCGACCGATTAAAAAAAATCTTTCACCATTAGAATCCTACACTATCCCTGATGAACATAGGGTAGGTACAGAATATACCTGTGCGAGGCCGGGGCGGACCGCTGGTTTATTATATTATGAAACGCAGATATTCATTTTTTATTTATATAAAACATTATCTAGTATTTTAGGTGGGTGCGAACCACTAAACCCCCATACAAACCTACTTTCTGGTTTATTTAATAAAATTTTGCATACAGAATCTATTTATTTATTTATTTACAAGATTTTAGGAAAACTTACAGCTAGGTTTGATAAATAGAATTAAAAAATATAGAACATGCCTGGATAGACCAATGCATGTTTTTTGAAGGCTAATTACAAGTTTCCGCAAATAGGTAAATTGAATCGGAATTGATCGGGAATCGGATAAGAACTAGCTGTGTAAGCTGTGTTTGCACCATTTTAGTTTTACAAAAAAAAACATCATTAACTATATGAGAGCGAAAGTAAAATCACTTGAAAAGAATTTTCGATCTCATTTAATGATGAATATTGCTGGCAGATGCTGGATGCGGCAAGCTGTAGACAGGGCGCTATGGCGCTCATTGGGGAGGCCTATGTCCATCTGTGGACTGATGATGATGATGTATATTGAAAACCTAAAACAGTACAAACATAGCTATTCTCTGATCCAATTGTGTATGCAAAAATTCATTGCAATAAAGGATGTAGTTTCGAAATCTTATTTTATTTTTTATTATATTTTTATTTAGACGCACAACATGTTGAACAACAAATTAAAAATACAAAAAAAATTGAATAAAAGTACACCTTAACTAATTAAAAGATACTAATTATAACATCCTACTTAAGTACTTACCTACCTACTATTACACCATTGTAAGCTTAATAAAATTAAAAAATTTTGATTTAAATTTTATTAAGCTTTTTTTGATTTCTGATTTTGATTTAAAAAATAATAAAAAAAAAATGTCCGAAAAGTACGTTCGTATGGGAGCTTACGAGGTTTACAGCCAACTTAATAAATAATAGGTATGTAATTTATATTTGTTTCTTCAGGCGTCGCCAGCAGATCTCCACGGCATGTGGTATCCAGGAGTGAGAAGAACATTAGCGGCCTTGTCCAGGCTGTATAGGTGTTTGGAGAAGAAAGTATTCCAAGGTAAGGCTTAATAAAGTCTAATATATTAAATATGACGGAATAGGGTCGTCGGTAGCGTCCAGGTCGGTCATGGCTTATCCTCCATGCTATTTTCAAAACCACAAACGTTTTTTAGCCAACTTATTTAGAGTTTAACACAGCGATAAAGATAAGATAACCAACAAAGTACTACGTTTCACTTGGCACTATTAACACTGCACTGAACGCGAGACAGTTTCTACGACTTAAGCCCGCCAAGATAGTTTTTTGAGTAGTTTATGCAACTACTTAAACTCAATATATGTTTGATGGAAAAAAAAGTAAAATATCTCAATCTTGATACATATTTGCCTTCTTCTCCCAAACAATAAGACTTACTGACTTGATTTATATAGTGAAAAATAAAGCAAAAACATAGTAACAGATTCGCCAAAATAAATATTTGAATACTTGAACCGTACTCTTTTAATTAGAAGAAATCTTGATTTTTGCACACGCGTTCTACTCTGTCCCGCTCCTATAAACGCGGAATCCTATACCTATATATCCTTTTCACAAAACTGCCTGGGAATAGGCCCCTGATGCCTTTATTTATACTGTTTAACAATATTCACATCACAATAAATATTTGTTTTTTTTTTTCAGGGCTAGCCCAAGAAGCAATATCTCTCTGCGTGCAAAGCGTCGACTCAGCAGCACGGCAAATATCCGCCAACACAACCAACATAGACGGCGAACTCTTCCAAATAAAGCATTTGTTAATCCTGCGAGAGCAAATAGCACCATTCCAAGTAGACTTCATAGTTAAAGAGACGACTCTCGACTTTAGCAATGTAAAGAACGCAGCTTATGGCCTAATGCAGAAACCTAGACAGATATTCTCATTGAACTCTAATAACTCGTTGTTAGAGTTCCTTTTAGAAGGGACGCCGATGGTGAGGGAGCATCTACTGGACTCGAGAAAGGAGGTGGATCGGCAGTTGAAAAGTTCCTGTGAGATGTTTATAAAGGATTCGACGGAGATTCTCTGCGGGCCTATGATTGCGTTTGTTGAGAAGGTTAGTTCGTTTATGGTTTTTTGTTTGGGTAACTAACTGTTTGGTCAACACCAACGTTATATTACTTTTAAAACTATGAAAAGGAATAGTCAAGTCCAGACCATAGAAAAATAAGTGAAGGGATGGAAAAATCGTAGTCAATTTCTGTTTTCGATTTTTAGTAATTAATTGTCTGGACTGTGAAGTTTTTTTTAAATTTTAAATAATTTAAAAGCATTGCAGTAAATTATTTTCAATTAAATAAAGTAATTTATCAGTATCACGTTATAGGCTTACCGTGTGAAAAGCCCTGCATTTTTATGTCCAGGTATCTTATTTTTATTTCATCTTAGAGGGCGCAATGTAAGCAATTTTGTGAAAAGGTTCAGTATAAGCCGTTCCAAAAACGTATGCTCTGTGCATAAGTTTTTGGAACGTCGTAAGTGCAAAGTTTTTGATTATTTATAAGAAAACTACATAAATTATGAAGATACTGGTTCAAAGAAATAAGTAATAAATAATAGTAAAAATAAGCAACAAATCAAAACATAAGTCATTCTGTAGACCGCAGGATTCCTGAGATCACGAACAAATTATGTGCCGTCATCAATTTTTATCGTAATATTTTTTTTCACGTATCGTTTATTCCCCGTTATAGGATTTAAAGACCAAACGTAGAATATTATGTAAATCGAGTTTTTAACCATGGGGATCCCCTGAGTACTGAGCTATTGAGATCTAGGCTTACTTTGACAACCAAACCAGTTTAGGTACTTCTAATTACTCGAATGCCCAAATTCTGAGTTCATGCATGAATATTTCTACACTGCACCATAACTTTTTAAATGTGTGAAGAGATTTGGACGTAGGCAAGGCTATCAGAGCCGTGAGGTGGCTTAGAATTTGCACCACCCCAACTCTTCCTATGGGTGTCGTAAGAGGCGACTAAGGGACATACACCGGGGGAGGGCAGCAGCGTCTCTTGCAGAATAGATCTACAGGGTACTACCCCCATGAGATAAAAAAATAAGGGGGAGGCCTGCGTCCAGCAGTGGACCATTATAGGCTGTTTAGGATGGCTATTAGAATCTTTATATAATCCCGAATGTAACCAGTAATTTTTATCATATTTATATTTCAAATGTTTTACTTGTTTTAGATGTTTATTTCTCTAAAGGTCTTTTTATTTTCAGGCCCAACACCCCACGCCCGAGCAGCCAAAAGCGACGCCCGAGGACATGGCGGCTGTAGTAAAGGAAGCGCAGAGACGGATCAAGGCGAGCCTGGCGCCCTTACAGCGCTCTATGCAGCTCTACCTCGCTAATAAGGAGACTGAGTTCATCCTGTTTAGGCCTATCAGGGTAAGGAAATATATCTAATCGATAAATAAGTCTGGACTTTTTAACTACCTTGAAGATTTTAGTTTACTTTTGAGAATGGAAAAATCCAGATATGATAATGTTGTACGTAGGTAGAATATTTCTAGGAAAAACCACAGACACAGAAATAATTATCTCTACTGGTAGTGTAGTGTACCAATGAGATAATTAAGGATGCGCAAAAATCAAGCAGTGTGTATTTTTAAACACTTAGATTTATGGTTACGAAAATAAATGATCAGATTAAAAATATGATATAGGGAAAAAAATCCAGTGGAAGTCGAGTAATATAATAGAATTTATGAAAATAAATTGGTTTCTTTACTAAAAAAAATACAAATTTCTTAAAAAAACTGTTTTAATTGAAATGCTCTAAATTATCAGCGACAACACCACATTATTTTTTACGAATTAAATAGCCAGACTATTGTAGAGTAATCGTTTAGATTTTTCTTTCATCTCGTATCTTTGTCCAAGATTCCTAAGTAATTTGCGTACCTAATTGATTTCAAGTGATTGAAATCAAGAATTTGATTCAGAATTCGTATTGTATGAGTGGAATGGGCACCTTAAGCTTTAGCTAGCACTACACTCATGTTAGATCTGAACTCTGTAAAACATTATATCAATTTCTTCTCCATCTTTCCAGAATAACGTAGTCGGCTACTTCATGCAAATAGAGCAACTCCTGACGACCGGCGGATACACCTACGAAGACTCTCTTATAGTCGGCTGTCCAACCGCAGAACAAGTCTCCGTGTTCATTTCTTCAGCCAGCTTGATCAGTCATAACGAGCCTGTTCAGCCTTATGGCATGAAAGGGAAGAGTGTGGTCCGGAAACCTAGTGTTAGCAGTGTGCAAGAAAGAGAGGAGACTAGTTTGGTTTCTGCTACTTCAGAACCTGTGTAGTCATGATTGATTAAAGATTAAGAGTACCTATGTAGCTTTAATAAGGTATATGGGTCTTTGTTGCATTTATTGAGTATTATATTCTGTCCACGGCTTTGCACGTTTTTCTCGGAACAACCAACTGCAGTCTGTCCTTATGAAATGTATCATGTGGGTCATGATGTTGGGTTTAATAGTTAGCTACAGGCAAGATTATTTTCTTGCATAAAATAGTTATCCTATTACCTATCTTTGTAAATCTAGTTATATAATAAATTGTAAGAACTACTAGGCTAAAAAATAATGCAAAAGTTGTAATTACAAAACTGATTATTTATTATGTACATTTAATTACTTATTTGACTATAATAAACACAATACACCAGTAATAATGTGTTTTATTTTAATAAAACAACAGACATGGGAGATGTTTTTTTTAATGTGTTTCGCAATAACTGATTTATAAATAATAATGCTTCTAAAAGTTATTCTACAATTTACGCTCTAAGCCAGTAGTGTCCGGCGCGGATCCTGGTGTAGTCTGGCAGACCTTCTGTGGGTCCAACGGCGGCCACGACGGGGCAGCGGTCGTACAGGTATTTATAGCAAACATCTCGGACAGTCTGGGCCGAGACAGCATCAATGCGGGCATCAAGCTCATGGATCGGGATGCGACGGTTATAGCAGAGCATCTGGCGGCCAATGTCCTCGCACACGGGAGTGGTGCCGTCCAGCTGAAGAAGCATATTGGTCTTGAGCAGGTTCTTTGCACGTTCAACCTCACCCTCGGTGACAGATGTACACAGCTTCATCCATTCTTGCTGCACATTCAACAAGAAGTCATCTAACTGAAGGGACTCTCCGACAAAGTAGATACCCCACAGGCCAGTGTCCTTGTAGCAAGTGTTGAAAGATTGGAAGCTGTGAGCCATACCAGCGCAGGAAGCTGCACGAGCCAGGTATGAGGCATTGTTGACTCCACCTCCCTGAGAGCGGTCCCAAGCTCCAATAAGAGTGTTAGCCACCATCAATGGAATGTTGTCTGCGTTGGTCCAACCAGCACCCTCAACAGCGACTGCAACATGGGCTAGGGGCATTGAGTCATCACGGTATCTCATTTCTGAGCCAGTGTAACGGCAGGGTGCAAGTTCAGGGATCTCTCCTGATGTGTTCTTGAGTCCTCCTAAGTGTTTGTTAGCTAGGCTAACGAGTTTATCATGGTCTACGCCACCAGCTCCAGCAAGCACAATTCGAGCGGGTTGGTAGTGAGTCTTAATGTAAGCCTGCAAGTCAGCCTTAGAGATTTTCTTGATGTTTTTGGTGGGTCCGAGGATGGTTTGTCCGAGAGGCGTCCCTTGGAAGGCAGTGGAATGCAGGTGGTCAAATACGACCTCCTGCAGGTTGCTCTCGACGTCTTGCATCTCGCGGAGGATGACGCCACGCTCGCGCTCAATCTCGGGCTCGGCGAGGGACGAGTTCTGAATGATGTCAGCTAGGATCTCGACGGCCACGGGGACGTCGTTAGCGAGACACTTAGCGTAGAATACGGTCTGTTCCCGGGAGGTGTAAGCGTTCAAATGCGCTCCCATGTTTTCTACGAGCAATTCCAAGTCGGTCTGAGACCTTTTGCTGGTGCCTTTGAAGGCCATGTGTTCGAGGAAATGAGCCACTCCATTGTTTTTAGAGTTTTCGTACCTGGAGCCAGCGTCGATCCAGAGCCCAACGGTGGCAGTGGCCGCACCGGAATCCTCGGTGGCTACTCGCAGGCCATTATCGAGGACTGTAAGCCTCGTCGGAGGAACATTGACAAGCGCCTGTTTGTAGGCGGCAGCCGTCGCCAAGCATCGCACCTGACTGCCCTGGTTTGAGAGGAGCTTCAAAGTACTCGCTACTTTCAGCATTTTCGTTTCGATTATTGCACTACAAAATATAATTTTTCCCCTAGCTGATTTACGTAATAAAATTGGGCAAATGTTCCGACATCAGCTGTCAAAAAGGCAAAGCGAGTGAGTGAGTGAGGTGAACGGGAACAAAATAAAAGATCGACATCACAGATGTACTAGGGATGCTAACGCATATCGACATAGACCGATGAGCAATAAACGAGACGCATGCAGATTAGCGAATTATGAAAAATAACCTAAACATTTACAGCTGTACAACAAATTGTACGAAAAATAAGCGCATCGGCAAAATTGAGAGTATAAAGTTCCTTGGTGTCGACATCGCGACGCGCCGAACGCGGACGCCTGGCGGCCGGCATGCGCTTGTAGGGCTGTAGCCAGAAATTTAATTTAAAACGTCACAAAATAAATGTTAAAATTTGATTCAAAGTTTTCAGGTTTTTTAATCTGTTTTTAAACACCATGAATAGTAGAATAGTAAGCACAATGTTGATATGTCATACGGCTGTGTAAGCAAACTAAAGTAGTCATCATGCGTTAGCATCCCTAGTACATCTGTGTAGTCATCAGTGCCGTGTGATCACTCGTTCAGCTTACGCGTCCAACCAAAACATCGTTGGTAAAAATACATCGTCAACTTTTGGCTCAAAACTTTATCGTACTTTTTTCGTTAGTAATTTCAAATAACCACACCACAACCAATTCCAACTCCACAATGAAGTGTCCGATCTGCTTTATTGAATTCACTGATGGGGTTCAGTGCTCCATCTGCTGTAACCACCTGGATTTTGGATGTGCCATGATTTCCGAGACTACTTGGAGGAGATATGGCCTTGAAAGAAAGTCCCAGTGGAGATGCCCGTCGTGCCGTGCACCATCACCGTTGTCACTGGCGCCCTCTGAAACTGCCTCTTTCGATTCCATCATGAAGGAACTTCGGGAGATGAAACACCAGCTGTCAAGCCTACCGAAACTCAGTGAGGATATGCGGTCGATCAAGCAGGAGCTGTCAGAGCTAAGGGGTACATGTGACTACACTAGTCAGAAGCTAGATGAGCTTGGTGGAAGGCTCACTAACGTGGAGAATAGGGTAACGACTCTCGAGAAGTTGCAGGATACCGTTCTCAGCCTACAAAACGAGGTGAGCAAGGTAAAACTAGAACAGTCGACGCAGGAACAGAGGTCGAGACTAAACAATATTGAGATCAAGGGAGTGCCCATCAAGAAGGATGAAAATCTATTTTCTATTGTAGACAAGATTGGTAAGAAAGTGAACTACGTCGTGCCAAAAACTCAGATAAATTACATATCTAGAGTTCCTATGCACAATTCGAAGGAGAAACTAATTATAGTCAGCTTTATAAACAGATACATTAAAGAAGATTTCATCGGAGCTGCGCGTACCGAAAAGCTTATTACTACGGACATGGGCATCTCAGGGCCTTCAAACAGAGTCTACATTAATGACCACCTCAGTGCGGACCAGAAAAAACTACTCACCCTGACGAAGACTACTGCCCAGAACAAGAGCTTCAAATTTGTGTGGGTTAAGCATGGTAAAATCCATGTTCGCCGGGATGAATCTTCGAAAGTTATCGTCATTAGAAACGAAAATGATTTAAACAAAATTGTTTAACATGCTGGCAACACCAATGCATCCTAGTATTAATTTTCGTACGTAGATTATTTTTATAAAATAACCTTAAGTAATATTACCATTCTAATTTCACTACTTTGTAAATTGTTGTGCACCCCTGCCTTGCTAATGACTATTGTCTTTAATTACAATCTTTACTATTTCGTCATGCTACTTCGCGTAAAAATTGTCAATAATATGTTTTGTGTCTCGCCCGCGTTAATGAATACTGCTTACCATAGCAATCTACTTCGAATGCTTTACAAATGTTATTTGTTGATTACCTCGCATAATTACATTCAATTACTTTCCGAACGTTTTGATACATTTCGATCAGACTGTTTGTTTACACAACATGATCTTATTTCATACATTGCTGCTATTATGTTTTATGATATTATTTTACAATGGTTTCGTTAAATAGGAATGATCGTGATCTGTGTATTTATTACCAGAACGTTCGCGGATTAAGAACGAAAACTGAGGAGGTTTTTCGTAATGCTTGTTTAAGTTCATATGACGTAATAATATTTACTGAGACGTGGTTAGTCGATAGCATTTCTAACTCCGAGTTTTTGGATGATAGGTATTTAGTGTGGCGCCGTGATCGTGATTATAGTTTGACGGGTCAATCAAAAGGTGGTGGCGTGTTGGTAGCAACACGTAAGGACTTGCAAGTTAAGCTGTTACCCCAATTTAACTCCACAGCTGAGGATCTGTGGTTGTGCGTACGCATTAAACAAAAAAATACGCGTAAATGGGTTGATTTATATATATGTGTTATTTACTTATGTGGTCAAAATAATGGTTTGACATTTAGTTCTCAATTAGTTAACTTTCTGACTAAACTAAATTTTGTGGCTTCGGTTAACCCCTCAGATGCGGTCCTTGTCGTCGGAGACTTTAACCTAAGTAGTATTTCATGGTTACCTACAGATAATTTTAGTTTTTCCCCGACAAACTTAAACAGTACAGATGAGTTTCTGCTAACTGATGAAATGTGGGCATTAAACCTCAGTCAATATAACGGTATAGAGAACAAAAGTGGTAGAATCCTTGACTTAATATTTTCTAATCAATCAGTAACTGTTTCTGAGTGTGTAGATCCTCTCACGCCGATTGACTCGCACCACCCTGTGTTATTAATTAACGTGAACTCGTTTGAAATGCCATTGTTGAATTATGCGCCACGCACCCGCTACCTATTTGATAAAGGTGACTATGAGTCGATTAATAATGCGATCGGTGAGTTAGACTGGAGGACTATGTTTTTATCGCGCTCTATTGACGAGTGTGTTACTATATTTAACGCGAGTATTCATGATCTTCAAAACAAGTTCATACCAATGAAAAATATTTATAACCACTCTTACCCTGTATGGTATAATTCGGCACTAAAAAGCGCCATTAGGGAAAAGTATAAATTTTACAAGAAATTTAAAAACTACGGCAATAAGTCGGATGAATTAACCTATAAAATGTTGCGTACTAGAGTTAAAAAAATGGAATCAGCATGCTACCTAAGCTATATTGAATCAACCGAGAATTCGATCTTAAAAAATCCTAAATATTTTTGGACGTTCGTGAAAAACAGATCTAAATCTTTTTCAATGCCCAGCTCGGTGACTTTTAATAATGCTACTTTCTCTGGTGGTGATTCTATTTGTGATGCTTTTTCATCATATTTTCAAACTACTTTTCTACATGCTAACAACACTAGTAATTTCGCTCCAGGTCAGATCAGCTTCATTGTTACTGATCAGTTAGAATTTGACATCACTTCTGACATCAGTAATGTTGAAATTGTTCCAGCTGACATTATGATACTACTAAAAAAGTTGGATGCATCAAAGGCGCCTGGACCTGATAACATATCTTCTAAATTTCTTATCAGATGTGCTTCTTCTATATCATATCCTATATCACTTTTGTTTAGGAAGTCTCTTTCAACGAATACTGTACCTAAATTGTGGAAATCTGCATTCATCACCCCAGTCCATAAGAAAGGGTCTAAAACAGAGGTTTCAAATTACAGGCCTATCTCTAAACTTTGCATTATTGCTAAAGTCTTTGAAAAAATTATCTATAATCAAGTTTATTCGGCCCTTAAAAGTACGTTTAGTCCCTTTCAGCATGGGTTCTTGCGAGGTAAATCAACAGTTTCAAATCTTATACTCCTAAATGATTATATAACTCAAGACAATGGTCACCAAGTTGATGTAATATACACCGACTATAGTAAAGCGTTCGATAGAATAGATCATTTTACATTGTTAAAGAAACTTTCTCAAGCAGGTATAAGAGGTGATTTGCTAAGATGGTTGGCATCGTATATTGATAATCGATCACAGGCAGTTGTTCTTAATAACTATATTTCTAGTTGGGTTCCTGTTCCTAGTGGGGTCCCTCAGGGGTCTCTGCTAGGACCACTACTTTTTACATTATATATTAGAGATATTGACTTATGCTTCAAATCATCAAATCTGCTATGTTTTGCTGATGATATGAAGATATTCTCCGCTGTTACATCCAACCTTGATATCGTTGCTCTTCAGTCAGATCTCTCCCGTCTTGAAGACTATTGCCTATTAAATAAGCTTGAACTAAATCCCAGCAAATGTTTCGTTACTACTTATACTCGTAAGCCTCTGGCTATTCCGTCGTGCTATGCACTGGCAGGGCAGCTACTTACTAAAGCTACTGGCATGCGTGATCTTGGAGTCTACCATGACTCAAAGCTACTTTTTAACGCTCATATAGACAACATAATTAGTAAGGCTTCGAGATCGCTGGGATTTGTCATGCGAATTTCTAAGAGCTTTACAAAGGTCAAAACTCTTAAACTTTTATATTGCACGTTTGTAAGGAGCCATCTAGAATACGCATCTCAGATATGGAACCCGCGTTACCAGAAGTACATTGATCGTATAGAAAGTATTCAGAGGCGTTTCTTAAGATACCTGTGTTTTAGAGTAAAGATCCCTTACAAATCTCTAACCTATGATGAACTCTGCAAGAAGTTCCATTTCTTGCCACTCAAAAGTAGACGTGACATAGCTGATTATCTTTATATACTTAAGATTATCAACAACGATGTCGACTGTCCAGAACTTCTTGGCAAATTAGACTTCAATGTACCACGTAGGCAGCTTAGACACAATCCCTTACTACATGTCCAACATGTTGGAACTAATTATAGACAAAATTCATTTATAGTGCGAGCGAGCGGCACTCTCAATGAATTCAGCAAAATGTTGAACATTGACCCTTTCAACACCAGCATTCACAGGGCAAGGCGATGCATAACTCTTAACTTCTTTTGCACTTGATGTAGCTATATTTTTAATTTTTACTTATTGTACTTGTTCTTTTATTACTTTATTAAGTACGAAATTGTCGACGATTTTTTTTTTGTTTTGTGTTCACACTTAGGTATTTATTATGTTTCTATTAGCGAGTGCCTATTATTAGCTTTCTGTATCTATTTTAAGTTCTATTGTTAATAGTTAAGCTGATGGCAATCCGAATAAAATAAATAAATAAATAAATAAAATAAAAGTATCAACTGTCATTACCAACATCAGCGCATTTGTTCAGGTCTCACATACAACTGATGTAAGTGTAATTAGTAGTTGTCACAGATTTATAAGTATAGGTAGTTGTCCTGTAATAGTCGGAGTTAAAATGCTTGCCCAGTAATGCAGTCACCGTAGTTGAAATCGTAGTATATAATATTTTTAGCAATGTCAAGCTAATTTATTTAAAAGAAACACAATTTTCACAACCTTAAAGGATTTTACTCAAACAATGGAAAATTAATAACTCGACACAATGAGAATTTCTAATATTCAACTACACTTAGGTACTTATCGCAACGATACAACAATACGCAAGAGAGTGAACGTCCGTTCAGCACGACGACTTGTAGCAGAATGGGCCTCAGTCTCTCGTTCCGTCGGCTAACGTAACGAGGTGTTGACTCCACGGCGGCGGCGCGCAGCAAAATGAGAGCGAGCGTTGGTTTGCGCCGGCTTTTATAGAAAAAGCTATTCTACCCTCGAGTCACATCCATCACGGCCTCTCCTGAAACTTCTGGCGCCTCGACAGATCTAGGGTATTCATGGTTGATGCCCAGGCTTAATCAAGCGTAGGCATATTTTAGGCTTGTGTAGGTCCTGGTTCCTAGTGGTCCATAATGGAAGGTTCCCAGGTTCTCGATCGTGTGGTGCAAAACAATCAGGTTGGTCAACCTGACCAGGTTGCAGCACGTTCGGTCAGTTCCTGTTCTGGGTCATCATCATCACCTCTCGTTGCTGTGAACAATGCAAACAAGGCAAGAATGTTAACAAAAAGGCATTTTAGACACATTAATGCCTCAGTAGTTGTTAGTGTGTTAAGGTTTTAGTGTACTACGCTAACTAGTACACATACAGCTGAATATTGAATTAATTTCAAAGCGAAATTCATCGTTGAATCTCAAAATTTCGCTAAAACATAGCGAAGACGACATTCAGCTGCAATAGTAACTAAATAAAATAACCACAACCAAAGCAAACACGCTAAATAAAACACACTGTGAACGTACGTCACACAGCGACTGATCGGTGTGCAAAGCCGACCAGCTTCCATGGCCATATGTAGACACCATCCAACGGACTGGTTCTACTGTAGACACCATCCAACGGACTGGTTCTAACGCAGACACCATCCAACGGACTGGTTCTAATGCAGACACCATCCAACGGACTGGTTCTAACGCAGACACCATCCAACGGACTGGTTCTAACGCAGACACCATCCAACGGACTGGTTCTAACGCAGATCGCGCTGGACAGCGAGCAGACCTCGCTGGTGCGCGCTGGACAGCGAGCAGATCTCGCTGGAGTGCGCAGGCCACGCCGACACGCGTAGGCCGCGCAGGAGCGCTCAAGCCGCTCCGCACAGCGAGCACCCCTCGCTGGAGTGCGCAGGCCGCGCTGGACAGCGAGCAGATCTCGCTGGTGCTCGCAGATCGCGCTGGACAGCGAGCAGATCTCGCTGGTGCGCGCAGGCCGCGCTGGACAGCGAGCACACCTCGCTGGAGTGCGCAGGCCACGCCGACACGCGTAGGCCGCGCAGGAGCGCGCAAGCCGCTCCGCACTGTTATGAGATAGGATCTCGGCGATGGAGGACGATAAATAAATACACGACACGTTAGTACGTATGTTGTGCTCGGCCGCCTTCAATGAATGCCCTCTGGCCGGCCGACCACAGACAACATATTTATTTTTATTACCACAGCTTATGTAACATCTCCCATAAAAAAAATAGAAAAGTATGTTTAGTCTAAATCATTACAAACTACAAAACGAAACGCATTTAAAGTAAAAAGAAGGCATACAATTAAATGACGCGACGTTGACATGGACATGACATTGATAGATTAGAAATTAAGACTGTGACGGAACAATATACAAAGTTTACAATGTTTATTGTAAGAATGTATCTATAACTTTTTTTTCATACCTACTTATCAATACAAGATAAAAATATAAATGTATCTATCCCTTAATTATAGCTTAACAATTAAATTATAAATATAAATAAAGGTACTAAGTCTGATAGCGCTTTGGCAGAGTAATTGGGCGACCAAAAGAAGAATACTTAACTGGTTCTTGGTAAGTATGTACCTGTTCTGTGTTTGAGCTAGTGTTGTTGTTAGTGTTATGTTGTTGTGTTTGTGTTTCTTTTGCAGGTTTGGCGTCGTTTGCGGGTGGAGATGGTGTCCTGGGCTGTGCAGCGGATGCAGAAGGTAGAGGTGGAGAAGAGGAACGCAGTGGCGACTTAGGTTTCAATATGTGTACACGGTTTCTACGGAAAGTGCCTTGTTGTGACTCTATAGTGAAGGATCTTTGCTGTGAGCAAGTGTCTGTGACTGTACCTGGGATCCATTCGCTGTGTGGTTGTTTTTTAAAGTATACCTTATCTCCCCTGTGAATAGATGGTAAGTCTTTGGCATGTTGATTGTAATAAAGTTGTGAATCATTTCTTTTTTGTTTCATTTTATCCTCAATGCCTTTAGATACAACTTCAGGTTTTAAAGAAATATCCAGAGTTGGTAATTTAGATCTTAATGTCCGGGACATTAACAGCTGGGCGGGAGAACAAAGACCATCTTTGGGTGTATTTCTGTACTGAAGTATTGCAAGGTATGGATCTGTGCCATCCGCATGACATTTTTTAAGTATGTTTTTAATTGTGCCTATTGATCTTTCAACCATACCATTTGAGCGACTATGATATGGGCTACAAGTGGTATGATCGATTTGCCACTGTGACATGAAAGTTCTGAAATCATGAGAGTTAAATGGTGGCCCATTATCAGAGATTACTATTTTAGGAATTCCATGCCTGGAAAAAATGGATTTGAGATGGGTTATGACACTGTAGGAAGTAGAGTTATTAAGAAGTGCTAACTCTATGTATTTTGAGTAATAGTCAACCACTAGTAGATATTTCTTGGAATTAAAGTCGAATAAGTCTAATCCAACCTTGTACCATGGAATAGGTTTAATTTCATGGGGAATAAGAGTTTCTTTAGTGTTATTTCTTCGATATGTAAGGCAAATGTGACAAGAATTTATGAAGGTTTCAATATTTGAGCTCATATTAGGCCAGTAGACAGACATTTTAGCAAGGTTTTGACAACTTTTTACACCTTGATGGCCTTCATGTAGCAGTTTGAGAATGTCATTTCTCATTGGTGTTGGTACAACAATGGCATTATTTTTTAACACAAGACCATTTGCCACATGAAGTTCATTTTTTATAGAAAAATATGGTCTAATGTTTTCTGGTACAGACCTTCTATGTTCAGGCCAGCCATTTTTGCATAATTTGGTAATAGTTACTAATTCTGGATCATTGGCAGTTTGATTTTGGAACTCTTTTAGTTTATGGTCACTTATTGACAATGATTTCAAGATAAGGTTAACATGTAGGTCAATGTCTGCATCAACATCAGTAAGCGTCTGTTCTGGCAGAGCGCATCTGGACAAAGTATCTGCGACATATAAATATTTGCCTGGTTTGTAAGTGACTATTAAATCATATGGTTGGAGCCTTAGCATTATTCTTTGTAGTCGTGCTGGGATACTAAAAATAGGCTTTTTGAACAGTGGGATAATGGGTTTGTGGTCTGTTTCTACAATCACTTGGCGGCCATAGATGTATTGATGAAATTTAGTACAACCAAAAAGTATTGCTAGTAGTTCTTTTTCAATCTGTGCATAGGCCTGTTGACACTGAGTTAATGAAGCAGACGCATAAGCTACAGGCTGTTTTCCATGGCTGATGACTGCACCCATGGCATCCTTGGATGAGTCGACTGACAAAAGTAAATCCTTCTTTGGATCAAAGTAAGTTAAAATTGGGGCACTTGTGATAATATTTTTCAGGTTGTTAAATTCTAAATCATGTTCATCAGACCAATTCCACTCAGTGTCTTTTGACAACAGAGTTCTGAGGTTATGCGTTTTTTGAGATAGGTTATCAATGTAAGACCCTAAGTATGTGACCATGCCAAGAAATCTCTGTAATTCGGTAATGTCTGAAGGTGGCGGCATGTCGCAAATGGCCTTGACTTTAGTTGGATCGACTTGAACACCATGTTGGTTAAAAATATGACCTAAATAAATGACTTTAGTTTGGCATAAGTTGGATTTATCTTTGTTGAATTTAATGCCTATTTGTCTGGCTCTGTTTAGAACCATTTTAAGCCTTAAATCGTGCTCTTCTTTTGTCCTACCAAAAACAAGTAAATCATCCATCATAACTTTCACACCTTCCAGGTCCTGAAACCGTTTTGAAATTTCAGCATGGAAGATTTCTGGAGCGGAGCTAATGCCAAATGGAAGCCTCAAGGGTCTGTACCTACCTTGAGGAGTAATAAATGTACAGAGCTTAGACGAGGCCTCATCAAGTTTTAGCATATAGAATCCACGATTGGCATCGAGTGTGGAAAAGTATTGAGCACCAGACAGACTATACTTTATCTCATCTATTGTGGGAAACTGGTAGTGGGCTCTCATGATAGCTTCATTGAGCTTTCTTGTATCTATGCATAGTCTAAGTTTGCCATTTTTCTTAGAAGTAATGACCATGGGACTCACCCATTCCGTAGGCTCCTCGACTTTGGTTATAATTGTGTTTTCTTCCAGGACTTGTAGCTCTTTTTTGAGGTCATCTAGGAGGCAAAATGGAACTCTACGACAGGCATCTACTGAAGGAACTGCATCTGGTTTTAAGGTAAGTTTGCATTCAAAGTTTTCCAGGCAACCAATGCCTTGAAAAATGTCAGAATATTCCTGAAATATTTCATTATCATTATTGAAATGGACTCTATGCACTCTCTTTATCAGCTTGAGGTCTTCACAGGTCCTACGACCAAGGATGTTTTGACAAGGTAAGTCTATTATATGGAATTTAACATGAAAAGTGTGATCTGCATGTGTGACTGGAGTAATGCATTGACCTACAGTAGGTAAGATTTCTCCACTGAATGTTGATAGTTTTTGTGTGCTTTTAGTGATATTTGACAAGGGTAGGTTTAATTGTTTGTAAGTTTTAAATGAAAGTATGTTTGTGTCTGCTCCTGTATCGAGTAAAAATATTGTATCAGACTTATTAATGTATATCCTGACTAAGTATGGGTTGTTTGGATGTTCAGAATTGATTGGGGACAGAAATAAAGGACCAAGATACAAGTCGTCACCTGGGTTGTTAATGTTAGCATTATCATCTACATCAACTTGATTAATATTCTTCTTGGACCTACATACGACGGAAAAATGGTTAGTTTTACCACATGCTCTACAGGTTGCTCCTAATGCTGGGCAGCGGACACGGTGAACCTGGTTGCATCTTGGGCAAGGACTGCCTTTGTTGCTGGCTGGAGAACGTTGACGGTTGTTGTTCTGGTTTGACTGCTGCTGCTGTGATGGACGACCTCGGGCTCGACTGGTGTTCCCGTAGACTGCATTGATGTTGTCTTGACCCGAACTTGATATGGCTTGAGTATGAATCTTGGTGTTTCTGATAGTCTTCGCCAGAGTGACGGCATCGTCGAAAGTCCTAGGTTTCTCGATGAGTATCCTCTCTTTTATGTAATCGTTTCCTAGATTCCATGAAAAGATGTCTGTGAGCAAAGTTGGACAGTCTTGTATTTCACATTGTAATGAAATATTCTTCAAGTCTGTTGCGTAAGACTCGATTTCCTCGTCCGGCCTTTGTTTTCTGTTAAATAGGCGGTGTCTTTCAATGGAGATATTGACCTTTGGCATAAAATGAGACTCAAACTTTCGTAGCAGATCTTCGTACTTAATTACTCGCATGTCTATGTTAAATGAATTGAATATGGGTAATGCTTCCTGTCCCATGGTGTTCAGGAGGATAGCTACCTTGCGTGCGTCGCTTTCGTTGTCTAGGTTGTTCGCGGCGAGGTAGATGGTCAACGACATGGAGAAGTTCTTCCACTCCAGTGCCATATTTGACGAGTGCAGGTTCAGCGAAAATGAGCTCGGCGGAAGTGCGGACGGCGATGGTTTCGGAGGCGGCGGCGGCGGTGGTGGTTTGTCGGTCTCGGACATGTTGGGTTATGGTGACGACGGACGTGGCGACGACTATGTGGATGACAGTAAAAATACGTTTTTGATTTGATGGTCGTGATTTTCCCGATGTTTAATAAACCGCTGCCACCATGTTATGAGATAGGATCTCGGCGATGGAGGACGATAAATAAATACACGACACGTTAGTACGTATGTTGTGCTCGGCCGCCTTCAATGAATGCCCTCTGGCCGGCCGACCACAGACAACATATTTATTTTTATTACCACAGCTTATGTAACACGCACAGCGAGCAGACTTCGCTGGTGCGCGCAGATCGCGCTGGACAGCGAGCAGATCTCGCTGGTGCGCGCAGGCCGCGCTGGTGCGCGCAGACCGCGCTGGACAGCGAGCAGACCTCGCTGGTGCGCGCAGACCGCGCTGGACAGCGAGCAGACCTCGCTGGTGCGCGCAGACCGCGCTGGACAGCGAGCACCCCTCGCTGGAGTGCGCAGGCCGCGCTGGACAGCGAGCAGACCTCGCTGGTGCGCGCAGATCGCGCTGGACAGCGAGCAGATCTCGCTGGTGCGCGCAGGCCGCGCTGACACGCGTAGGCCGCGCAGGAGCGCGCAAGCCGCTCCGCACAGCGAGCACCCCTCGCTGGAGTGCGCAGGCCACGCCGACACGCGTAGGCCGCGCAGGAGCGCGCAAGCCGCTCCGCACAGCGAGAACCCCTCGCTGGAGTGCGCAGGTTACGCCGACACGCGTAGGCCGCGCAGGAGCGCGCAAGCCGCTCCGCACAGCGAGCAGACCTCACTGGAGCGCGCAGGCCACGCTCGAGGCATATGCCGTAGTTGCAGATATGAAAATAAAAATCAACTGTTAAGGAGTTATTCTACTCCTACCCTCAATTTGGAACATAAATAAACAACTGGGCTCGGCCCCACCTGACCATGTTCAATCAGCCCCAAATAATCACTTCTGCGACTAGCTACATGGGTAGCTATACGCAATCGCTGACCTCGCAAAAGACTGCGCGATCACCGGTCACGAGAATTCCTGTCACGCGAACGGTCGCTCCGCAACCCCGATGGGTGTCTTCTATGACGAGACCGAGAAAGGCTCGTCCTCATGTCTTTGTTTCACTGCAAAAACACAATAGAGGTGCCGGAACGCACCAAAATTAAATAACTTCGTCAAACAACACAAAGCGTGGAATAAAACAAACTACCCGCACAACTTTGAACAAGGAAAGAAACACTTCATTTTGCTTTTAAACTTATCAGGATAAATGTGGGAAATGCGAACTATCCCTTACTTCTGATTTTAGCAATGTCAAGCTAATTTATTTAAAAGAAACACAATTTTCACAACCTTAAAGGATTTTACTCAAACAATGGAAAATTAATAACTCAACACAATGAGAATTTCTAATATTCAACTACACTTAGGTACTTATCGCAACGATACAACAATACGCAAGAGAGTGAACGTCCGTTCAGCACGACGACTTGTAGCAGAATGGGCCTCAGTCTCTCGTTCCGTCGGCTAACGTAACGAGGTGTTGACTCCACGGCGGCGGCGCGCAGCAAAATGAGAGCGAGCGTTGGTTTGCGCCGGCTTTTATAGAAAAAGCTATTCTACCCTCGAGTCACATCCATCAATATATATAAATAAAATAAATAACGATGGACAATTCACACAGCATTATCTAGCCCCAAGCTAAGCAGAGCTTGTGTTATGGGTACTAGATAACTGATATACATAATACAATACATTACATAGATAGATATTTCTTGTTATACATAGAAAACGACCAGAACACCCGGAACAAATACCTGCAGATCGTACAAATATTTGTCCCAAGGCGGGAATCGAACCCGCAACCTCTTGCGTCGCAGGCGGACCTTCGTCCACCGCGCCACAGAGGTCGTCGAGTATAAATATTAGTTGTAATTATTTTATTCTGTTTTTACAATAGGCTACTTACTTAGATACAGTCGCTTGGCGAAGGCGTTTTTATGGTAGATCTATTCTGCAAGAGGCGCTGCTGCCCGCCCAATGTATGTTATATGACGTATTAGTGCAATAAGGGTAAAAAATTATCTAAAACTTAAGGACAGTCTTCAAAGAGCATTTTCCTGTAGCTGCAACGTTTATGGTACCTCTCCTTACTGTCCGTACAAAAAATCATACACCCGAAAGAAACGCCTTCTTCAATTAACATGGTAGCTGGTATGGTAGGTACGTTTTAATTCACCAAATAATTTTCTGAATTAATATTGACTTGACTTTTATTTCAATATTTAGTCAGAATTAAATTTGGTTTTGTGTAACAATTAGGTACCAATTGACCGAGCGAGCGAAGCATCAACTACTAGCAAAAGTATGGATACTGTCAGAATGTACGCAGTCCTGGTTCAGGTCGTATTTTACGATCGATCTCTACGAAACTTGGAGCAGAAACTACGATTTTTTAGGTTTTTTTAGAAGTCAGGGTTTTTTGATTCCTTGAAATCCTTTCTCCGAAAAAGGGCAAACAGGGGACTATCAAATATCTCCGTTAATATGACTTCTAATTTCGATAATTATTTTTTATTCAAATGAAAGGTAGTAATTTTAATTTGTTCACACAATAAAATGGTAAAGATCTGATGAGGATTTTTGCCATGACGAGCAAAATAGCTCTGCAAAATGCAATAAGAAGCATGAAAACATTTACGGTACCTACAGCATCACCTATTAGAACATCTCTGTAACACTTCGAGAGTAGGTAGGTAAGGTACTAACTATGTAAAAGCCCGGTCACTTGTTTCGTTTTCGTATGCTTGCAGTTTGCGCAGGTAAGAAAACAATTTTATAGATAGCGCTAATGCTACTGAACATCTCTGTTTTGTGAGATTTTATGTCGATGATTAGGAATAGGTATATATTAAAACCCGCTAGGTGTACTGTTCGTAGAACTGCTAGTATATAATATGATATGATAACGATTTTCACCTAAATTTAGTACGACATAAGGTTTTTGTATTATGGTGCGCAAGCCCTCGCACTCTGGGTAATCGTTGGGTAATCTCTAAGAAATTAAATAAATTCCCAAAAAATTTCATTTTGGCAGGACTCGAACTTGCGCCCCCACCCTCAGAGACACCCCGGCAGGGATGCGATAATTGAGATTGGTGGCCACAAAGTGCAACATCGTATCTCTACCTGAACTATAAAAAATTAAACCCATGTTGGGGTAAGAGATAGTAGTGTAGAAACAGTTAAAACGAGAAGAGATATGGTGGTTGCTAGTTTAAAGCAGTGGTTTGAGGATAATGGAATAATTTTGAATGACAATAAGAGTACAATATTAACCTATGCAACTAAAAAGCTCAATTGTCAGAGCAACGAAGTGAAGTTTTTAGGTTGTACATTAGACTCGACATTATCTTTTGAAGGTCACATTACTAACATATGTAAAAAATTAGGTAGCGCAAATTATGCTCTCTTCAAATTAAAACCTATTTTAGATAAGAAAACTCTTATATCTATATATTATGCCTATTGTAATTCCATAATTAATTATGCCATATCCGTTTGGGGTAACGCTTCACAAATAGATAGAGTTCTAATTTGTCAGAAGAGATCATTGCGCATTATACATGGCCTACATAGATTAACCTCAGTAAAAGCATACTTCAAGAAAACTAAAATTTTAACCGTGATTGCTTTGTTTATATACAATAGCCTACTAGAAATACATAAGATGAAAGATAAAATACCTAAAAAGATGGACATACATAAATACAACACAAGAAATAAAGAAAAATTGCATGTACCTACAACTAGACTGGTAAAAACACATAAACAGGGCTTAAGCCTAAAGCTTGATTTATATAATAAGTTACCTATAGACATAACTCAACTTCCTTTTCAGGAGTTTAAATCAAAGATAAAGACTTTTTTAGAATGTAATCCATTTTATAGTATTAACGAGTATTTAACATGTTCATTTGCTAGTTTATAATTGTGACACTTTATTGTTTATATATATATTGCATATTATTGTACATACTTATCATCATTATTATCATAAATTATAAAAATTAGGCTTATGATTATTCTTTGTAATGTAGTATATAATTGACATGCCAATATTAGTGATAATGTAATGGTGAATAAATGAAATTTACTGAAATTTACTAAACTTATATTATGTAGGCATTAAAAAAAGCTTATAATAGGTATCACAAACTGCCCATTAAACATTTTGAAATTACCGTTGTTCAGCGAAATAATAAGATAAAATAGGCGGTGGCGACGGCGACGGGGCGCTAGTTTGGCTCGGTCTGGAGCCGCCGTCGTCGTCGCCGCCGCCAGTATAAAGTCTGTGTCTAGAGCAGACCATGGGAGACGGGAGCAGACATACATACAATAAGAACTGTAGGAGCTTTTGGAGCTGTAGGTGCCTACTCAATATGTTATTTTTTTACCTATAAGTACTTATATTTTCGACAAATTCAAAAAATTCTTATATAAAAGTACTTATATTTTTGACAAATTCAAAAAATTCTTATTAGCTTTTTCTTTTGTATAGATTTGTTTTTATTTTGTACCGTGTTAGATTTAAGTTTTGAATAAGTACTTTTGTCTCGTACTTACCTCTACTTTTGTAAGTATTGTTATTGAAGTGCCCTAGCGGGTCCATCACAGATTTATAAGTATAGTACTAAAGGGTCCATGTTTGGAACTGTTTTCTATTACAAGATCTACAAACAACATGGTATCAGTAAAGAAATTTAAATTTTGAATTTTGAACCAGGGACGAGGGAAATTTCACGGACGTAATCCTACCGAATCAAATGTGAAGCACAGCAATGGCGGACGAGTCATTGTGTGCGTGTGATTATAGAGTTACCAACTGAGGAAAACAACTACTGAATATTTTCACAAGTTTCTAAAATCATTGAACTGAAATTTATTTGTATCAAGTGTCTATTACTTAAAAACATAAAGAAAAGCTATAGCCATTATAATAATTGTTTTTATTAGAATTACCTATATCATAGTACGTAGACTATGAATAAATTATTTTCATCCACATTGCGAAAGAGGTGGGCAACTGATGGCTATTTTTTTACAGTCCGTAATGCTTTTGACAGCAGATGGCAATGACAGCGCTATCGGACTTTTAGCCAGTAAAATTAGGTCGGGACTGACAGCTAATACAATAAGTATATTTATATACTTTGAAATGTAATGTGAATGGAGTATTTCACAAAAAGTAAAGTAGATAGCCTTACCTAATTTGGCAGAACAATGTTTTTTTTACGTTGATGGAATGGGAAAACAGGGTTTTTCTGAAGGTGGGCAGGTACTAGGTTAATTTATTTGAATAAAGCAAGTAGGTACCACCAAGTAGTAAAATGAAAACTAGTATTTACACTTGAAACAATGAGCTAACTGCACTGCTTTATTTATTTATTCATATTTATACTGGGTAGGTACCTTATTATGTAAATAGGTACCTAGTACCTACCCAAGTCAATTTTTTCCTGTTAAAATTTTGTCTTCGTCGCTAAGTAGGTACCTAGGTACTTACCTACTTCCTACACACAACATAAACGTATGCGTAGGTACCTGTTTCTATCCTACCTTCTTTCTACCTAGGTCTGTCAGTGGGGAAGGTGTGTTACGCGCGAGCATGAACCGAGCGGTAATAAAATAATACATGATACATTTCAAGTTCTTTGCGTAGGTCTGTACGCGGAATTAGCTGTGCAAAATTTACATTTCATCTGTTATTTTATCGCGCAGATCCTTATTCTCGCTGTAACACATCCTTATTCACGCTGATGCTACATGCGTAGCATCAGCATCAGTAAAAGTTTTATCAAAATAGGTCCAGCCGTTTCATAGATTAGCTCAAACAAACACATAGAAAAACAATTCAAAATTCTTAATTTGTAATAAATAAAAAACTGTTTAATTAACACTATAAACAATCATTCCTTTTTATTTATTTGTACCCATGCAAAAATCACCAAAATGATGACTACATATTTAAAGTAGGTAGATACAGGTGCCTAAATACCTTATTAATTATTGAAGATTTACAAGTATTAAAACATTTTTAATATCCCACATCTACTGGGAAATTGGCTTGTTTACATGTTGGCAATACCGGCGAGATTAGAGTTATATGCAATTTTTTCTGTTGAAAATTATATTGCGTTAAATCGAAGAAATATGTTGATGAAATAAGAAACAGAACTGAGAAATGTGATTTCGTGTTATATTTTGACAAAACGGCTGTGATTTCGGCAAGATTAGACCGCACAAACAGGCATATTTAACCTTTGAATTTTGTTTGAGTCAGGTAGGCGTTTAAAGTGGTAATGGCGGACTTTTAATAATAATAATAATAATCATTTATTTCAGACCATAGAAAAGTTACAGATCTTATTTAACTTATTCTACAGTCCATAGTAATATATACCTTAAAACTAACATACATAAAACATTAAAAACTTTTGGTGGACTATGATTTCAATGTGTGAGTGCATACGCTTACGTACAGAGGATTGGTGTACTATTAAATGCTTCACTTTATTTCTTCTTGAGACGCCGTCCGTGAAATTTCCCTCGTCTAATTAATCCTCGTCTGTTTAATCGGCAACCCCATTACTAACTGCTCTAGTCAACAGAATAGAGCAGTGATTTTCTCCGTCCACGCTCAATACAAAAATGCTAAGTCAATCTCAATGTCAATGTGAGTTGTCAAATTCGTCATGCTGATGCTGTCATCATTAATGTCATTTACGAAATATAGAAAAAAAACCATTCATTTCCTTTCGCACGTAATTTCGTTCGTGAGTTTTTACGATTACAGAGCATAATGTATAGTGAGAATTGCTACAAATTAAGTTTTGTGAAAGATTTCTGGGACTGCGTATGCCGTTAGGAATAAAGTGTCGATAGGGTCCCGCAAGATGCTATTTAAAATTTTGTCTGTGATCTAGTAATTTCGTCATGTCTTCAATAAAAAATTCTAACCCGCCGTCTACAAAGGTCCCATTACTCAACCACATCAAATATGAGCACCTGGTGGCTGGCATATCAGGTGGCGTCACTTCAACCCTCATATTACATCCTTTGGACTTGATTAAAATCAGATTTGCTGGTGAGTACAATCTCATAGTTCAGCAGCCATGTGAGATCACCTATTTTAGATGATAAGGTTATTTTAATCAACACAATTAACTGGGAAAGTAAATTGGTCTTGTTAAAAGCCTAAGTAGAATGAATTTTCTATTTCATCAGTCCAATAAAGCTGACCTTGAACCTAATCACATGAAAGTGCTATAAAATGGTTGGTTTTTTATTACTGCAATTGATGTTACTCTCTAATCATTAAAATAATGTTGCTCGGAAAATCCAAGTTGCATTCATAACTAATCTACTAAAGCTTATGTGCAACCCGAGATACAAAATTGCTGTAGTAGGAACTTCTTTAGTGCAAGGAATAAGATTGATTATTGTTTGTTTTAGTAAATGACGGCAGGACCGCTACAGTACCCAGATACGATGGACTCGGCAGTGCTTTTGTCACAATTGTTAAGAAGGAAGGTGTCAAAGGTCTTTACCGAGGAGTTACACCTAACGTGTGGGGCTCCGGCTCAGCATGGGGTTTCTATTTCTTGTTGTGAGTATTGATTCCAAATGACAGTCATGAGCAAAACAAAATCTACAGAAATTTAAGGTTACTGTTGTTATGAATCTAGAATCTTTTTCCATAAAAACTACTGTAACATTCAAACTAACAAGGTAAAGGTTTCTTGTTTGCTTCTTAACTTCACCTTAAAGATTGAAGTGGAATTTTTTTTAGTGATGATCACTTTATTTCCAAATGTAACTTAAGTAAAGAAATTTTCATAATTGAAAGAAATAAAGTTTTGTTCTTTCAAAACAAATGAGGTTTGTAGTTAACCTCAATTACAATCCATTATGAACCCAAAAGCCATTATTCTCATCTTGTAGATGGGTTACTATGCCCAGATTTTGTTACAATACAATGCACAATACTCTGAAGAGAAAGAGACTTGATATGGGGAACAAAAGAATAGCTGCAGTAAACAACTGGACAAATCACACAGCATTATCTAGCCCCAAGCTAATCAGAGCTTGTGTTATAGGTACTAGAGATAGCTGTTATACATAATATAATACAACACATAGATAGACTTTGATTTGGCCAGACGGAAAACGGGATTGGAACAATGCACAATACACTCCCATGCAAGATGTCAGTGCAGATCCCAGTTCCCCCCACTTAGAATTAGACTTTGATTTGACTCTTCACACTGATATTATAAATACGAAAGTTTGGATGTATGGATCGGTGTTTGTTACCTCTTCACGTCAAAACTACTGAATAAACCAGGTTGAAATTTTGTTCAGTTAGTTTTAGGCCTGGAATAAAACATAGGCTAGTTATTTTCCCATGAATCAGTTCCCATGGTATAGAAATAACCTTTAAATGTTTCCATAGAAGCAACGCATGTGAAGCAGCTTGTAGAAACTTATTTGTATGATAAATGTTTATACCGAGGTAAAACTTATTTTCATCCTTCGCCTGTTTTGCAGTGGAAAAAGTTTAAAGACATACTGTGTAGACTACACAGTACGTCTGTCTGATACCTCTCCACAGTAAAGTCTGTCTGATAAACTTTTCCATCCGATTTTGTTACTCTGCATATTAAATCAATTCTCTCAGGTATCATGAACCAGAGCCTAACAGATAAGATATTATCAAGAATCTATAACAAACCACTGTTTTTGTTGCTATCTCTTTGATTACGCTTGCTTACGTAATGTGTACTGTCCGTTGTATTTGTTCCATATGTGTGTTTATATTATTGGACATACACTTTATGCTGTTACTTGTTGCTTGTTCCTGGACTGTTTTCCGCAACTAGGCCACAGGTGGGCCCTTTTTGCGTGTCGGGTGGGGGGTGCTGCTACTCTACCACCCGATGTCCTCTAGGAAGGCCAGCAGCTCGCTGACGCCGGTGCATGCCTCCCCAGGCGTCCTCGGTGTACCAAGGTGTTGCAGTCTTAGAGAAGCTACGCTATCGCACTCTACAAGCATATGCGCGGCCGTCTCCTCAGATTATGCTGATGTTGAGATATAAATAAGCCAGTTATATGCTGTTAAGTGTAGGTGCAAACCTCTAACATTACATACTTTCCGATTCAGTTGGAAGCCACACCCTTTATATTGCAATGTTTTTTTTTTCATAGAACAGTCTTACTAAATCACTGTTTGGAATAACTTTTTACTTTTGATCCCAAAAACAAAGCGTCCTACCTCCTACCACTCCAACTTAACAACATTCCTTTTCAGCTACAACGCCATTAAGACATGGATTCAAGGCGGCAACGCGCGCAAGCCGTTAGGGCCGGGTCTACACATGCTGGCGGCGGCGGAAGCTGGCATTCTGTCGCTAGTGATGACCAACCCTATATGGGTGGTGAAGACAAGGCTTTGTTTGCAGTATGATGACCTTGAGAGCAAGAGGTAGGTATACTTCAAATATTTTTATTTATGGTCATGATAATGCGCCTGCGCTGGCCAAGGTGCGATGAGTTAAGACGATAATAATGCGACTGGCAGAAAAGTAACTGAAAAGGTTGCGAGAAATGGGAGAGCCTTTGAGTGGAAAGGTTAAGGCTTGTACTTATAAATCCTCTGAGTGGATGTGACCTCAAATAATCAGTGCACGTAACGTAACATACATACATTCAAGGACTAAATAGTTTAAAACTCAAATCATATTACATTTACCATCATTTTAATGGGATATTTCCTGATATTTCCTGAATCGCCTTGTGGCAACACTGGAAGTCGGACGTGTCAATCAGCTGATACTTATTTAATTTATGTTTTATTGTATAAATGACAATGAACTTCCTGTTATAAATGACTTGTGTTAAAAACCATCATGATAGTTTCAAAACGGTTTTGTATACATTCATATATAATTATTTGTTTTTGATGTAGTTATTTCGTACAGGTATAAGGGCATGGTTGACGGCCTGTCGAAGATCTACAGGACTGAGGGTATCCGAGGATTGTATAGGGTAAGTTACATTTACTATCCCATTTCAGGGCAGACTTCTGTAATTTCTTCCAGTTTTCTTCTAAATTTTATATTTTGATTGGAATTAAGATACTGCCTACATCATTTCTGACTGCATATTATAATTGTACGAGTACATTGAAAATTCAACTTTAACTCGTCTGTCACAATTGAAAATTTTCATCGCCTAAAATAAGTCCACTGCTGAATATAGGCGTCCCCTAATGAGTGCCATAGCACCCTGTCTTCAGCTTGCCGTATCCAGTATCAATTGACAATGACAATGCCAGCATAAAAAAATTCTATATACCTACATCTCAGTAGTTTATTTAAAATAAGGTATATAATAAGGTATTTTAATATATAACGAATATGAGAAAAAATCTAAAAATATGGTATTGAGATAGATAGATACATAGATTATGTCTTTATTGCACCAACAGTCAATTTACAAAAAATAATTAAACATTAACTCAATACTAACTATATATAGTGGCACAATCGGCGGCCTTATCGCTAACAGCGTTTTTCCAGGCAACCTTTGAGATAGCTTATGCAAAAAGATGTCGGAAAAGGTGGGGATGGTTTTAGCACAGATGCAGTAATGTTACTTCAGTTTTAGTGCATTAAATATAACAAATTAAATTTTAAAAAATAAATTCAGTTTCCAGTTTCATAATCTGTTTTTAAACACCATGCAATAGTAGACGCAATGTTGTTATGTCAGGTGACTTTATATAATGTTCACTGTATTACGTACCCATTTATGGTGTTGAATTTGCAATGGACGTTTGGCATTTCCTGCCTAATAATTATTTCTCTGCGGTACCTATAATATTACGAGTTGCTAAATCCGCTAGAAGCTACGGTAGAAGCCTCAACCTGTTGCTGAATTTGACGTTATCTAATTTAGTTCTAATCTGAAAGAAAGCAGGGTTATGTTATTATTATCGCATTTATATCCGACTGCTCGTCTATGAACCTCATACATAATGTCAAGGTACTCAGTAACCTTGTCCTTATTCACGTATTGATATAAGTTCGACACGCTAACTTACCTTCGTCGGTTACCATAGGCCGTCCTTTGACGTCACAGTTCGCTTGGTCACGGTAAAATCAGAAGAAAATATAGACTTCTTACTTTTAAAACCCTTTATCTCCTTGCCAAATCGTTCTGCGGTCTGTCTACTTACACTAATATTATAAGAGGGGAAAGATTTGTTTGTTTGAATTCGCTTCGAAACTGCTGGACCGATTTAAAAATACGAAAAGCCGCTATTACGAAAAATATGGATGCTGTGTGAATGCGCCCTAGTGAGATGATTATTATCTTGTGTTTGTGCTCTGAAATGTAAATATGGGATTGTTGACCATACAAACAAGTACCAACATATTTATAACAGACTAGCAGCGCCTCGCGGTTTCACCCGCGTAGTTCCCGTTCCCGGATAAAACATAACCTGTGTAACTCCCTGAAAAGTAAGCTTTCTAATGGTGAAAGAATTTTTGAAATCGGTCCAGTAGTTTTTACGTTTATTCGTTACATACAAAAATACAATTTTTTTCCTCTTTATAGTATTAGTGTATGTAGTTATAGGTGTACAATTTGTACGAAACCGCACGTGCGTTTATTTGCTTCATATGATTTCACGCTTTGTACTGATAATACTGTCAAAATGAAAATACTGACGATTCTACCAACATAACTCGATATTTCATGCAGATAACAACCGTTCGGAACAAATCATGCAAAGATTAGTTATGAACAGCATTGAAAACATAAGATAAGTGATTGTCCTTCCTTTCTTAACCTTCATGAAATAAATAAATGTTTCTCTGTCAATTTTTATGTAATGTTTTTATTTTTGTTAGAAACAGGCCATGGCAACGCAAGCCCAAAAATCAAGTTTTGGCTTAGTTGAACAAAAACCGAAACATATAAAATGTTCTTTATACTTAGTTCTATTACTATGTTTATTCTCAAGATCTTTGCTTCTGTATTTATTGAGAAATTAAGGTTTTAGTAAAAATTTTGAGATAACTGCGATTTTTTTCTATCGAATTTTTTTATGGAATCGTGTTTTCGAAACATGATCGATAGAGTAAGTCCTGAACTGTACCATTAATAAATTACAAGGTTAAATATTTTGTCGTTTGGAAGATATTTAGGTCTGACGGAGTTGATTTGGGGTAGTATAGGCCCTTAAAGACGTGGAGACCGCGACTCGGCAAACGTAGTGTAGGACGCCCTCCGACCAGGTGGGATGACGATTTGCGAAAGACTGCTGGCAGATGCTGGATGCGGCAAGCTGAAGATAGGGCGCTATGGCGCTCATTAGGGGAGGCCTATGTCCAGCTGTGGACAAATATAGGCTGATGATGATGATGATGAGGCCCTTAAATTGCTCCCACACTTAGCGAAGCAACTTTTTCCTTGGTCTGGTCAGGACTTTGGACTTTGTCAGATTTATTTATTAGATACTTTATTCGAAGACAGGTTATTCGGCCAACCTCCTACAGAGCATTCCATTTGTCCCAGTCGTGTGAATTCATCAAATGTGCTTACATACATGCATAAAAGTTGTATGTAGGCGAGCATAGTGCTAGATAACATTCTCCACCTGCTAACCTTAGGGTAGTGTGCGCAACAATTATAGTAGGCAGGCAGTGCTACATTACAGAATTTACAGAAAAAAACAAAATTATAAAAATACTACTCATAATACTTAACAATAAAGGTTATTTAAATTAATAGGGGCCCACCCCGGCCGGATAATGTAGGATTTTTATGGCGAACGAAGTTTTCAAGTCGGTCCAGTTGTTTCGGAGCCTATTTAATTCAAACAAACAAACAAATCTTTCCTCTTTATAATTTTAGTGTAGATGTAAGTATAATAATAACGTACCGAATTATTCTTGAACTCAAAAATCTCAAACTCAATTAACTTTATTTATTTAGGCTCACGAAATAAGCACTTACAAGTCAAATTTAATGGTACATAAAAAGCTGTACTTATTTGTAGTCATTAGGTTCTATCAAATAAGAAATAGGATGTTATTGATTTCATTCGCTTCAATTTTTTTGTCCACAAGTGGAAGAAGCGAAAAATAAACTAGTAAGTTTATATAAAACTTAAAATTAATACATTATCTCAGTCTAAATATAATCTGATTTAGATACAAGTCAATATTTATTACATATAACATTATTTTCCCTTAATACTATTGTCGGTGCGGAACTGGGCGACATCTGGCCAAGCATTAACATCATTGATGTAATCATCTATAGAGTAAAAGGGTTTCTTGATTAGATTTCGTTTTATGTACTGTTTAAATACTTGCATATTCATAGTATCGTATCAATCAAATGTATTATTGCTAACAACAAATAACAATCCAGATTCACTAGCTGTAATTCGACTCAAAACAAAAGCGTGCAAAGGTCGCCCTGATAAATTCTCCTCTAGTGATTTCACTGGGCCACTTCCAATATCAATGTAGAAATTATCTCCGTGAGCCAATTATTTGCAATTCAAATTTAACTAGAAATGGAAAGATTTTGTTCCAATTAATTCACTTAGAATGATAAGAATGAAATAAGGATACATTAGATCAATTTCTTGTGATCACTTCATATTCAGCACATTTATACGTTCACATTTTGTGAATAGGATAGGTATAGGATTTCGCGTTTAAAGGAGCGGGATAGAGCAGAGCGGCGTAAGCTCAAAAATTAAGTTTTTGCTGATTATCTTTTAATTAAGACATTTTTTTGCAAAAATAAGTCGAAAGTGTCCTGGGTTTTCTTCTATTTAACATTGTGATGAAAACAAAAAAAATCTTGTGATAGTTTAGAAGAAAAATTGTAAAAACTAAGAAAACAGATGGTACTTCGCACAATTATTTCTGATATTTAAAATAGTTTTTTTTTTAAATTTTCGAGCCGCTTTGTCCTGTCCCATAGATTAGTGCGTATTTCTTTAAAAGTTTTTTCGAAAAAGATGACGGAGAAAATTGTTTGAATGTAACCCAAATTCGCTCAATTCATGTCAATCTGAGCCTTAAACAAAGGGCCCTTGTCAAAAAGAATGGAACTAAATATTCATTAACAATTCCGCGCAAAATTTTCTCTGATAAGCCCCAACAAAAAATATATCAGGACGCAGTGTCCAAATGAATCGGAAAAAACGTTTGTATGGGAGCTTAGAGGACCGCCTTCCCCACCGCCACCTTAGCAAAGAATCGTCATCAATTAGATTCCCTTGAAAAAGAAAAGACCGACTTCTAATTTTATAATACGTAAACTGTTTTTAGGGTTCCGTACCCAAAGGGTAAAACGGGACCCTATTAAGACTAAGACTCCACTGTCCGTCCGTCCGTATGTCTGTCCGTTTATCACCAGGCTGTATCTCATGAACCGCTCTGGTGCCGCTATAACAACAAACTAAAAAAGCGCCCCATACAACAAATGTGATTCTTTTGCCGTTTTTATAGATTATGGTACTGAACCCTTCGTTTATTATTTATGGCTCAATCACATTATTGTAACGCGACAAGACACAATGTGTCGATACCCCACACCCTCTACGTGCATTTCTTCGGGTGTTTATAATGTGATTCTGGTCAATTGATTCAACTCAACATGCTTGGCGATTTAATAGTGTGTGGAGCCCTTTAGACCTTTATGAGGAACCGCAGATTCCGCAGTAATTTAATATATTATGGCCCAGTATTGTAAAGTCATTTCCCCGTTTTCAGGGCTTCGTCCCCGGAATGTTTGGAGTCTCTCACGGCGCGCTGCAGTTCATGACCTACGAGGAGATGAAGAACCGCTACAACCAGTACCGGAACCTGCCCATTGACATCAAATTGGTAAGTACTTTACGAGGGTCGATGTGGCGTAGCGGGGTAAGGTCCGCCTGCGACACGCAGGAGGTTTGCGGGCTCGATTCCCGCCTCGTAATTTTTTTTTACGATCTGTCAGATATTTTTCCGGGTATTTATAATGAAAAGATATGAATGAAATAAGTTCCCAAAAATTTTCGACTTAGGCGGGATTCGAAACCGCGCCTCACTTTAAATGTAACTAGCACCACACACAACATACACAAGCTCTTCTTATTTTTTAAAGATGGCCAATTGCATGATGTCAATATCACGTCACGTCATGCGTCATGTAATTTTGACATCATAGTGTAACTGTAACTAATTGCGAACTTTATAAACGAACAGCGTCACTGTAAACCCGGTCGTAGTATTATTTTTGCTGTAGAACTTGGGACAGCATAGTACATCATGACGCATTCTCAATTTCTTTATACTTAAGGGTAAGCTTGTCAACGGCGGGAACTCGTCGGTAGGCGAGGTCTAAATGTATGCTATCTCGTCTCATGCATGAGACATACACATTACCAGCGTGATTCAATCCTAAAACGACCGTGTAAAAATATGAACACATTTTTAGCACAATGGCAGAATTTTAGCACACTGGCAGATTTTTAACAAATAATATATATAAAACATAATAATATAATGCATAATACATAAACATAAAACAAAAATCATTTTTTTTTCAACTTTTGAATATTAGACTATTTCGGGACGGGCTTTTCTTTTAGAGTTTTCTTTCACCGTATATTATTTACTTTCGCCCAAAGTTGGGCAAAAAGCAGCTAAAATTGGCTCAAAGTTGGTCTAAAACCTTGAAATGCGAAGGTTTGGGAGCTTGTATTTTTCTAATGAATACTTTCTTTACGGTTTTGGGTGTATACAATGATGAGATGAATAATATTATCCTTATTTTTGTATGGTCAACATCAAACAGTGTTGTAGTTACCCTTCCACGTTTATGGAAAGATGAGTGACTAGTGTAGCCTTAAAAGGGTACCCCGAGCCAAACTAGCGCCACCACTATACACCACTTTATATTTTATAAGCTTTTTAGCATTTTTTAATGCCTCTGTCATAGTTTTATTTTGTATATTTTAGGAGGAGATGCAATAATTGACTTTGGTGGCCACAAAGTGCAACATCGCATCTCCTAAACTTTACAAAATAAAACTATGATAGAGGCATTAAAAAATGCTTATAATAGGTATCACAAACTGCCCATTGAAAATATTGAAAAAAGCTTTGTTCAACGAAATAATAACATAAAATAGGCGGCGGCGCTAGGTTGGCTCGGGGTATCGTCTTAAGTAAGCAGGTAATACCAGCTTGACCCGGCATGTAGTCAAACAAATCTACATCTTTGTTATGTTGTCATTGGTCATTGTTGCCAAGAATAATAATGGCATACTTCCAGGAACACAATAATGTCCTTCTGTTTCCGTTCACTTCTTGGAAATGTTTTAGGAAATAGAATACATACACAAATCTTTATCGTGCTCAACATATCAAATGTATAGATATTAATATAGTACAAAAACTAAACCACTAAAGTACAAAGGCCGGTCTTATCTTTTATAAGCGATTTCTTCCACTGCCCGGCCTCTTCGATTTTTTATTTAATTATATAAATTGGTTATTTTGGAAACAAAACGAACAAAGGTTACATAGTTTAAAAAAGAAAATGATAATCCTCAGAAGTTTATAAACTGTGCCGCAGATTTCAACGCCCTCCGATATTCAAAGGAATAGAGTTCCCTAAAAAAGACAAATTAACAAAATATACCTAACTACTTTATGAAATACTAGCGATCCGCCCCAGCTTCGCACGGGTATATTCTATACTTTGTTACTCAGTGATAAAGTAGCTTTCTAACAGGAAAAGAATTTTTGAAATCGGTCCAGTAGTTTTAAGTTTATTCAATACGTATGAAAATACAAATCTATCCTCTTATAATATTAGTGTAGATTACAATTTAGTTTTAAGAAAAGCTAGATTTGAAAATGACCAAAAATTAAAAACAACAAACTTAAATTTGATTTCCTTGACGATGAGTTTTGTACAGTGTTGTCTTTTGTATAGAGTTTTGTACAGTGGGGCTTTTGTATATTCGACTTCTTATATGTGGGCATTTTTATCTTTATTCATAATGTTATTGATTGAAGAGCTTGATAAAGAGGATATCTACAGATAAATAAATTTAGCATAAAGTTTTTGTTTACTACAAAGGCGTTCTTATATCAGTACGATATAATTAGGTACCTTTTAGATTAGGTTAGTTCAGTTTTAGCGTCACACAATTATAAATAAATAAATAAATAATGCTGGACAATTCACACAGCATTATCTAGCCCCAAGCTAAGCAGAGCTTGTGTTATGGGTACTAGATAACTGATATACATAATAATACAATACAATACATAGATAGATATTTTTTTATTATACATAGAAAACGACCAGAACACCCGGAACAAATACCTGCAGATCGTACAAATATTTGTCCCTAGGCGGGAATCGAACCCGTAACCTCCTGCGTCGCAGGCGGACCTTCGCCCACCGCGCCACAGAGGTCGTCAAAAATTATAATTGATGACCCTTATCAGTTGCGTAGTGGGCGAAGGTCTGCTTTCGAAGCAGGAGGTAACTGGTTCGTATCCGCCGCAGGACAAATGTTTATTTGACCAGCAGGTATTTTTTCTAGGGCAGGATGTATACAAGGTGGTGATTCTGGACCCCGACCCCCAAGGATAATTTTTTTTTCTACGATTTTAGATCTCGTTTATAAAATAATAAAAAGCCTTTATTTTTTATTTTGTATTTTTTGGCAGAGATACGAAGTTGCTCTTTGTGGCCACCAAACTTCATTTTCGCATCTCTGCCTAAACTATATTAAATAAACAATAAAATTCCAAAATGAAAAAAAAATCAGTTGAACAACCTGTAAATTGTTTGTAACAGTCTGCAGTTCGCTCAATTGATTCAATTACAAATACTAGTTCTAATTTGTTACCATTATTTCATTGTAATTTTCTATGTTATTAAAAAATTCACAAGCTGATCCCCCTGGGTCCAGTCACATTCGGTTTAGTACACATGTTTCGTTTCACCTTGTATTATGTGAATGTTTACTAATATTATAAAGAGGTAAAGTTTGTGAATTGTTTGTGACGTTGTAGGGGTTATATCTGGATCTACTGAACCGATTTCAAAAAATCTTTCACATTAGAAAGATTACTTTTCAGGGAATGATATAGGCTTTGTTTTATCCCGGAATTCCCACGGGAAGGGGAACGCGGGTGAAACCGCGGGGCGCCCGCTGGTGTATTATGTACCTATATATCAGCCATCCGTACCCATAACACACGCTCTGGTTGCTTACTTTTTGGAGATGATGCCGTGTGAATTTGTTAATATATTCTTTTCTTTAGCTTGTGTTATGAGAACCAGATTAAACAAATAAATAATGCTGGACAATTCACACAGCATCATCTCGCCCCAAGCTAATCAGAGTCTTTGTTATGGGTACTTAATAACTGACATATTAAAACAAGGATTTATGTTACAGTGCTTACCCGCACTCTGGGTATCTAAGAAATGAAATAAATTTTCAAAAAATTTCGATTTCGGCGGAATTCGAACCTTTAGGGTGGAGCGCGGGTTCGAATCCCGGCGAAATCGAAATTTTTGGGAACTTGTTTCATTTCTTATATTAAAACAATGCATGATATATAGTTTTTATTATTGATATTAAGTTGTGGTCATCATCCGTATTGGTCTCTGATTCCAGACGTCATTCGAGTACCTAACCTTCGCGGCCATATCGAAGCTAATCGCCGCCGGCGCCACCTACCCGTACCAAGTGGTAAGAGCTCGTCTCCAGGACCACCACCGCAGCTACGACGGCGCCTGGCATTGCGTCCAGGAGACGTGGAGGTACGAACGACTCAGAGGCTTCTACAAAGGCCTAACGCCGTACCTACTACATGTAACACCTAATATATGCCTAGTTATGTTGATATGGGAGAAGTTCACGAATAATGATTGAATTTAGACGAGTATCTGATGGGAATTACTATTGGTAGGGATTTATTTTTGTGTTGTTTATTATTTTGGGTGCGGGCGAGGTTGAGGTTTTGTGTGACAAGGATCGAGATAAACTTTTAAGAGCTCAAAACCTAGTAGTGGTTCTGTTAGCACCGTGAATCGGAAAACACGTTAAGCTGTTGGTCCTGCGCCTGAACTCTCCCCGGTCTTGTCGGTCTGCCGTCCCATCGGATTATGAGAGTGAGGGATAGAGAGTGCAGCTGTGCGCGCACACTTATGCACTAAAATATATCCTGCGCACCTGGCTAGTCTTCGTTGAGGCTGGCTGTAGTGGCCGAAATTCGGCTAGGATGGCATCTACAACAGAATCACTAACAGAGTTCACTTTTGATATTTTTAAGATATGTCGGGAACAAATCGTGAAAGTAAGCAATTGCTGAAAAAGAAAGGTTTTATTTTCCATGTTTTGAAGGAAATGCTCATGCTTAGACGTTTATTGACGTCCTTGTCGCACTATGCATAAGTGATGTGGAAGATTTCATTTTGACATCAAATTTTAATAATTATTATATTTTGTAATGTTTAGTGAATAATTCCTCTAAAGCCTCTGACACGAACAGAGTTCTCGGACCAAGTGGAGTCGGATAACTCAAATAAACCCACGGCTTCCAGCAGTAGCCCATTATGGGCCACTGGATGCAGGCCTCCCCTTGAGAATAGCCTTATTGCTTTATCTCATGAGGGTAATTCCCATAATCCTCTCGCTGGGTAAAAGGTAAATCTAATCTGCAAGAGGCGCTGCTACCCGGTGAAATGTCCCTTAGTCTCCTAGAATCAGGCCGAGTGTCTTACGATACTCGGCCCGATTCTTGACTGGTCGAGTAGCCTGATCGTGTCAACTCGGCTTAACTTTCTTTGTCACCTTGTTATATCCGATGCTGTCACTGACTTATAGATTCTACTTTTAGGTTTAAATGTACTGTAAAAAAAGTTATTTGAAGATGAAGACGCAAGTTTTAGAGAAGACACTTTACAATTTTGAATGTTATGATTCGTTCCGTAATGGAATCCATTTCAAAATTGTATGTTATTTCTTTTTTTTCTCAAAAAAATCTATAAATAAACAATTTTGAAGCGATTGATCAAAATGGTATTTTGATGTAACGGGGACATTAATAAACTGCATGCGCTGAAAATATTGATCTAACTAAAGTGACGATAACATAAATATGTAACTGATTGTGATGCCCAATTCGTTTTGTAAGTAATTGTTAATGTTAACACGTTCATTGCCCATTACGCACATGGACGTCTCCAGCTCCGGTGCGCCCCTTCGGGTTGTAACACCGAGGCTGGGCGGTGAATGCGTTAACTGAATATGAATCTTCTAAAGTTAAGTTCAGACATCACTAGGTGATATTAATATGCATTAACCTCAAGATTGGATTTACATAATAGGTTTTTGCATTAAGTATATATGTTTTTGGAATGTATTTTCAAAATTATGTAGCAATGGTAAATACGCGCTCGCGCCCGATCAGTGTGTATAGTAACTTAGTGTGTAAGCAAGGGACTAATTTTTGTGTATTATTTATTTTACCTGCATTTTGTTTTTGTATAAACGAATTTCGACCTTATTCTTTAGTCAGGACAGGTTATATCTGTGTTCCAACGGCTTTTGTAATGCCAGTGTTATGTACACATTGTGACAAGTTTGATAATTTGATCTTTTTGTGTATCATGTTTTAAAATTATGGAAAAATGTCGCGTTTACAAACTTTTGGTCGACGTTAAATTTGTTTAGGTATAACAGAATATCGCTTTTGATGATAATAATTACAAAGGAGGTTTGTATACAGTAGCGAATTCGATGTAAAATGTTTGTAAACAATCCGTCTATACTGACCTACAATTCATTTTGTTGATTTGAGATCTTTCCTTCAATAAATATTGCTTACAATTATATCTGAAACTCAACGCCAAGCAAGTGAGTTTTAGTTATTTTTATCTTGATTTGTTTATAAAGAGACTACATCGAGTTGGTCTAGGGTATAAGAGAAAAAATTCACAAAGATTAATTTTGACTTATAATATGAACAAAAGTTTGCGTTCGTGACATATAAGTATAGAGTACCATTGTTAAAACTGTCTCACGACATATGTCATTTCCCGTTGAATAGTATTTTCCCATCAGATCGCGACTAAAGCAGAAGTTTTAGCACAATATAGTTTTATTTTAAATCAAGAGTTTTGTGATAATACGAATAAGTTATTCATGTCTTCAGCAAAAAGACATTGCAGTTGCATGTGTGGTGAGACGACGTTAGGTTCTTTGTAATTTAAGTTATAATTTACAGTAATTTTTCAATATATTAAAACAGGTTTAGAGCTTTGTATGCGGCTTGTAGTTAAAAATCTCGCCTTGGAAGTAGTTTCTCATATTAAAATCCTAAATAAAAAAACATATATAATATAATTCACAATTCATATACCGAGACTTATCATTAGAAAAACTAATTTACAATTAAGTAGGTAAATAACTAATTATTCTTTTAATTTATTGACGTATCACGCGATCCCGATAAACCTATATCTATCTCGTTTCGTCGTTAACAAATAAGTATGATATAGGAGTTATAGGAATGTTCCCGCGTTAGAGAAATTTGACTATTCATTAAGACGACGTGCGAGTTTAACTAGTACAGTCTTGTAGTCTTACGCTTCTTGTTTTAGAGTCGAAAATGCATCACTTGAACCTCTCTAACTTATAAAATTCTCTGAACCTTAAGCTGAAGCTTCGTATGTTTTCTTCGGTTGAAAAAAGTCGAATGCTAGCCAATGAGGGGTTTCAATTTGCATAGCGCAATTAGTTCCTAAAAGCTCGATAGATGGCGCTGAAAAAAACTACCAAAACTGCTTCTTTACTTTATAGTCTACATACCGAAGCGACCGAAATAAAAAATATCACTTTATTTCCGTGTCAATGTTTTATTTTAAGAATTAGACCTTTTATAAGCGTACATTTTTGTATTTATGGAAATAAAGACTGACTTTCGAATGGCATCGTATTGAGTCACCAAAAAAAATTAAAGGCCAAGTTCGCATGACCAAACCATGAACGTAAGGTTAACCACGAAACTTTCACTGTGTTGGAAGAACACCAACGTTTCATCTTTTAACGAGGGACTGAAGAAGTCCCTTGTTGATAGGGTTGGTAGTTAAGAGCGGGCCTAATGCAAAAAAATGTGAAAAGGATACGCATAGGATTTCGCGTTCATAGGAGCGGGACAGAGTAAAGCAATGTCAGTGCAAAAATCAAGTTTTTGCTTCTTTTCTATTAATGATTCAAAATTTAAGCATTAAATAGAAAAACTAAACGATTACTTAAATAAAACAGTAGTCTGGCTATGTAATTCGTAAAAAATAATATGGTGTTGTCGCTGATACTTTAGAGCATTTCAATTAAAACAGTTTTTTTAAAGCGATTTTTGTATGTTTTTTTGTAAAGAAACCAGTTTATTTTTCAAAATTCTATTCGATTACTCGACTTCTATGGGTTTGTCCCCTACCTATCGTATTTTTTCATTAGAATATTTATGTTCGTTACCATATGTATGTATATGTAAGGGTTTAAAAATACACAATTTGCTTGATTTTTACATTAGGCGCACTCTTAACCCGCTTACATCCTATCCTACAATCCTAGTAATTATTATACTATAATATTATAAAGTCGAAAGTTTTTAAGTGAATTTTACATTGTTACATAAGATCTCCAAAACTACTGAACAGATCAAAATAAAATTCGGCGTACATTAAGAGCATATACAACCTCAAGTTTTTATGAAAAGGATAGACATAGGATTTCGAGTTCATTGGAGCGGGACAGGGCACAGTAATGCAAGCCCAAAAATCACGTTTTAGCTTATTATCTATTAATTAGGACATTATTTGAAAAAAACCGAAAAGTTTGATTGTTCTTTATACTTAGTTCTATTACCATGTTTATTCTCAAGATTTTAACTTCTGTATATATTGAGAAATTAAGGTTATAGTAGGAATTAAGAGGTAACTGCGGTTTTTTTCTATAGAGAAAATTTTATGGAATCGCGTTATTGAAACATATGATAGATAGAGTAAGTCCTGAACTTTACCATATATTAATTTCAAAGTAAAATTTTTAGTAATTTGGAAGATATGGAGATATGACGGAGACGAATTGAGGTAGTATAGGCCCTTAAGTAACTCTCTCTCTCTCTAAATGTCTGAAAGATCAGACATTTAGAGAGAGAGAGAGTTACTTTCGAATTTATAATATTAGTTTGAATGACCAAATTACTTCTCCATTATCAAAGAAGGTTCGAGTTTCCATAAGTATATTTTCGTTAAAGCGAACGTCATCTGTTTTCTTATTGACAATTCGATGCTATGGCCATCTATCGAGCAGTTTGGAACTAATTTGAATTACCATACGAATCTTAAATCCCCATGCTTAGATTTGAGAGATTCTTGTAAATTAAGATAGTTTCTACGCACGAAAATGTAAAGTGGTAAAAAGCTCGCTAGTAATTTAGATTACATGTGAGTTAGAAAATTAATTTCGAGTGATTTGACGAATATTTTGTGATTGCAGAAATCAATAGCATTCTTGTAGATTCGACAGTCACTGTGGGAGATTTTCATGCGACAATTTATGTTTTTGTATTTGTTTCAATGTTACGTTAATCAGAGTTTGCAGAAATACTGACAGAATGACACGGTATTTGCGGGACCCTATTTACAAAATTAATTATATGAATCGTAGTTTCAAAGTTTTTTTTGTGAGGTGGTTTTGAATTTGGGAGGTGTTGATGGAATTTCTAAGATATTTGATAAATAATGTTGAAATATAATAATAAATAGCTATGGTTATTTTTATAGGACTTCATGACACTATCCATTGGTAATGTATCACTTGAGCTATGAAACAAAGTCGCATGGCATCTCCGCAGTGGAATTATTTATATTATTAATATTATGTCTGTGTTACCTGGTGGCTGGCCACGTTATTAAACTAAGACATTATTATATTTTTATATTATAGTTATGAATTGCTAAATGTTCACAGTTTCAAATCGCCTTTTCAATTTGTTTAATCAATAAACGATAGCAAATTGTTTTATTTGTCGTTTTTATTTATATCTTGCTTGAATTTCGGACACGAGTCTAGAATTGCCGTCTACTTAGGGCCATTATTTAAAAATCAGACAATAGGGCCTAATATGTTATTGAATTCACGGTAAAATAAAAGCTTAATTCAATTCACAGATAAAAAACATACACTTTGTATGTCGCGTTTGTTTGTTTTACGTAACACATTTTAATAAATATTGGGTAGTCCTTTTTACATAGTCCCAGTGTTTAAAAGTGCCAATTTTCTTATGACTAGAAAAGGTAAGTATAAGTAGGTATTCATCAACCTAAAGCTAGAACCACACTAATGTGGTATTTCGTCGTGCGTCAGAAACGCGTGAGAAGCAAATCGGCTTCATACATTTAGTATGGTTAGAGTACACAGTATTATTGTGATTCCAACCATACTAAATCAAAACTTTTTAAACTTTCGCGATTTGATAACATATTTAAGATTATTTATTGGGTATTTATCGCGTACCTTTTGCTTTCTTTTCCCCAACGTTTCAACGATTTAAATCTATGGTTTCAACCGCGTTTCAGCGATCGTGGTCACGGGGCGAAAAGAAAGCAAAAGGTACGCGATAAATACCCGATAAATAATCTTAAATACATACTAAATCATTAATTCGAAAATAACTCTGTCTGTCTAGCTGCCTGTCTTATTACCTTTTCTTGCCTAAACGGCAGGGAGGTAGACCGTATCTCGGGGACGGATACTTTTTATGCCAGCAAAGCGCTAGCTAACCGCGGGCGGAAAGTAGTGTATTATGTTGTACACTCATAAAAATATCAAAAGCTTTAAAGTCATTTAAAACGGGATATTTACCATGATTCGATTTTTGAGTTTTCCAATATTTCGGCACAGTTTCATGCGCCATGATCACGGAAGAACTAAAGTCACTGCGAGTTGGTTTTTATTGGCAGATATATCGATCTACCTTCATTCTTTGTCTTTTGCTACGAAAGTTACCACTACCACCGGTTTCATTTACGAACGCAATTCGATCCGGTGCCGAAATATTGGAAAACTCAAAAATCGAATCATGGTAAATATCCCGTTTTAAATGACTTTAATGTTAATAACCATGATAGTTTTAAAAGTTATATCAAAAGCTTTCCTAAAAATAGCGATATACATAGTATAAATACTAAAAATAAACATAAACTTGCTGTGCCCACAAGGGCAATGTATAACGCTTCTACAACGAAATTCCTAGTGAGTTTCAAAATCTATCAGTAAATAAATTCAAACAAATTGTAAAAACCTTTCTGTGCAAAAATGCTTATTATAAAATATCAGATTATCTAGAAGATAAAAAAGCTTGGGACGGGTTTTGCTCCAACTCGAAAAATAACAACTAACAGGCTAAAAGTTTCTTCGTCGCTTCTTTCCTTTAGTCTACATAACGAAGCTACCGAAATCAAAAATATCACTTTATGTCCGTGTCAATGTTTTATTTTAATTTGACCTTTTCTAAGTGTACATTTTTGTATTTATGGAAATAAAGACTTTTTGATTTGATTTGGTTTATGAAACCGATATGCTTCTGGCGCTCGCACCAAAATAGTGAGGTTCTAGCTTAAACAATCAACACCTAACAGGGTTCTGTTCACACATTTCAGGCATGAAGGAACCCGCGGTTTCTACAAAGGCCTGAAACCGAACCTGGTTCGTGTGGTTCCTGCAACCATGATCACATTCCTGACATACGAGAATGTGTCGCATTATATGCTGCAGCGACCAAAAGCTGAGTTGGAATTGGCCACATAGACGAGACGACCAAAAATGGAGGATTAGAAAAATGCTGGACAATCTTTGATAGAATTTTTCGTTGCTGGCGTTAATTAATTGTTAAGTTACCTATAATTATCACCATCGTGATAGTTTCCTGGGTAAATAAAATATTATTCAATTTATTCCGTCTCAGTAAGATTTCTAAAAGATATTGGACATGCATTTTGTTTCTTTTGTTAATCTAACAAAAAACTACAAAGTGTGTCAAAGTTTGAGAGTGGGGCGCGTGACGTCACGCCGTGCTAATCGTTTTAAAACATCACCATTTTTGTTTATTTGACAAAATAACGTGTCCAATAACCTTCTGATAATCTAACTGACGGACTAATTAGTTCTTTTAGGAAATTAGCATATTGAAGATGGTAGCCTCTTTTAGGGTTTTTGAGAGTTAAGTTTTCGGGTAAGACATCAAGGAAACCAGTAGAGTACTAAGAAGCCAGATAGGCTTCGCACTGCTCGCTTATAACAGCAGTGGGTTGCTACTTACGCGGTTTGCTGGACTAAGGCTTGGCGCAAACGGGCCACTTACGCCATAAGTGTCACAACAACCCATCGCTAAAATATGCGTTTCCGATTTCGCATCGTTAGCTTGTATATTAGATTTTTAAATCACTTTCGCTATTAATAAACGATTTTTTAGTTTCGTAACGCTATTAACGTAGGTGGTATTTTAATCCTTATTCTTTTCTATATTGTTTTCTAATTCGAAGAAAGCTTTCTAATGTTAATTTAGAAGTGCTTAGGTAATTTGCTGGTTTGAGTTTACGATTAATGTTATTGAGAATTATCATTATTTCAAATATGGTTAGACATTTTGTGATAATATACCTATTATATCAAATATATACCTATTATACTATCGTAACCAAAGTAGATTTATTATTCGGACTTATTTTTTAATTTTTAGTTCCACTATCTTTTAGTTTGTTGCTAAATATATCATACTATTTTTTAGTTCTAAAATTATAACAATTATGTAAGAAGGACACCTGAAACTGTGCAAAAATAATTATACAATGCAAAAAATGCTGAACCCCGAGTCTGTTTGACGATAGTACAAGACGTCATTGAACGTCTCCTTTTTCCATAGATACAGCACCACTATCCTGCGTACTGGAAACTACGCAAATTTCGACGTCTCTATTCTATCGTCAAACACGGGTATATATAATTAGTTCCAAAAACGCTATCATAGGGTCCACCCTATAGATAAAACACTAATAGTAGTTTTGCAGGTGTTCATAGGGTCCCTATGAAGACCTGTGAAAGACTGCAGGCAGATGCTGGATGCGGCAATCCTGGGCGCTATGACGCTCATTAGTGGATGCCTATGTCCAGGCCTATTTCCTCATCGTTTTATTATGATCATGAGGTTAGACCTGTTCAGGATTTTTTGTCGGTTGCTGTAAACTTAGGTTAGTTTAGTTGAGCTTTTCTCAGTAAACCTTTAAGGCGTAGGTAGATGTAGTTAATACCTATTTATTTCAATCATGGTTTTAAACAGGCTGTGTCTTTAGTTCCTTTATTGAGATTTTAATGTTATGTACGTTCTGATGCCGTTTTAAACATTAACTACCTCCATACAATCGCACAGTTTCATGTAGGTACATAGGTATTTAGGTACTTTAGTCTAGCCAAACTCTGTAAAATGTTTGTAAACAATTGATAACAAAAAAAACTAAAACTCGCTTGGTGTCGACTTTCAAATATAGCTAACGATACTTTTTGAAGGAAAGGTCAAATCGACGTAGCATGTAAATTTCATTATACTTAGCAACAGTGTAGATTTTAGGTTACGTATGGGCGGTTTGTTTTCTTTTCACCTCGAATTTGGCTGAAGTAAAGTTACAAGTTATTTTATGAATTTTTTAAATTGACTTTGACCTCTTTTTACACGCGTGTGTTTTTACGTGCCAAACGCGTGGAGTCATCCATAGAATTACTTATCGTTAAATAAATTGTTTGTGTCCTTAAACCAGAATTAATAGAAACCGCCTTCTTGTTTGTGTGTTTTTGGGATATTGATTTGCATTTCCTTAATTTAAGGTAAAATTAGGTTTATTTCGCTAAATATTACAGTTTGTGTTATGTTCTAAAAAGTTTCATCACAAATTATTGTAGTTACCTCTCCAATTTTATATTTAAATCCGATGTGAGCTGTTTCCTGTTTTATTTAATAAATATGTTTTAACTATGCTATGTTTTATTTTCACTATATATTATATTTATCGCCTAGATGGAACTTAAATCATAGCTAAATATGGGGCCACCCCTACGAGCGGAACATAGACCTTTTCAAACCACTGACTTTTCCAAAATCAGTTTAGAAGGCTTAGCCCTTATAAATAGGCCTTGCAAGGGTAATAAGTTATTGAGTTCTTACTCCCAACAGTCCTAACGGTTTTGGATTTGACTTATCTAGGGGGCCTACTCGTAACAACTAAACTGAAGTTTCTGATTTGTTTTTGTGCAAATGCTATCTTTATGTAAGTGACATAAGAGTAGGAAAAAACTTAAGAAGTGGCTCACTAAATTGGTATTATATGATGTCAATGAATTTTTTAATTTGTCCGTATTATAAATTTAAAATTTTATTTTTTATATTTAAGTTACATGTAATAATGGTAATATGAATAAATTCTGTATTTCTGTAGGTTTCGCTGGTCTACAAATCAGAAACTTCGATTGTTGTTTTCCGAGTAGGCCCCCAGGCTCGTACAAGGTAAAAACGAAAATCGAAGACTCTTAGGGGCGATTTCTCACGTGGCACGACACGACACGCACCACTAAATGTGGTGACGATTTCTGGCGTCATACATCTCTATGAACCGTTTACTCACGCAACGACACCGCACAGCACGACACACGTTTTTCAAACGACAATTCGCTTTCGTTAGATGCTGCTATGTTGTTACGTTTGTTTGCGGTAGGTAACGATATAGCCACTGTCCAACACCTGTATGACTTATATACGGCGACGCAACGCGACGACCGCACGACACGACAGTTTTATTTTTTTGTTGATTGAAAACTCATGTGCCTTTATTTCGACTGCTGCGTTGGTGCTGAAATCGTGAAATAGTCGCTTGTGGGAAAACGTATAAGCGAGACAGGTCGTGTGCCGTGCGTCGTGTGGTGCAGTGGCTCATGGGAAAGCAAAGGTCTGTAAAGGTTAACTTTGAAAAACGAACGAAGTTGACGGATGACGTCGAACGCACAAAACGAAGGATAGCTGATCCATTCTTTCGTTCCTTTTTCAAAGTAGACCTCCAGAAACATCGGTTTTGTTTTCCAAGTAGGTCCCCACGTTCACCATACGACGCTTGCGATGTCGTCTGCTCTACATTACTCCTTTTGAACAGCCCTGAATGCATCCTTTCATCCATTCAGAGCAACTAATGACGTTATTGTCCAAGAGTGCACTACGAACATGGGTTAACTTTAAGCGACTGACATCCTACTATCACTGGGAGAAGGTTCAAATTTAATCGGAGAGAAATTGAGCTATTATGCGGTAGGCCGTAAGATCTGAGGTAAGGAAGATGCAGGGTGTTCTAAGATTATTAACTGACGTAGATTAAATATGAAATCCTTGCTCTTAAAAAGTCTCGAAAAGGAGTTTGACGATGACTTGTTTTCGTGAAGGGTTCAAAAATAACTCTTTCACCACTCCCGCTCGAAAACGGTAGTTTTGCTGCTCAAAAACAGTGAGCAAAATCGGATTTTACTTTGAGTAATAGTTACTTGTGCAACAAGTGAGGAAAACGATTTTATGTTGAAAGTGCTGATATAAATCCCGAGCTAGCAAAGCAGTTTACAGTTGTCACGGGCGTAGCGAGTGGCTGTCAAGTAGATTGCTGAGCTAGCGATGAGTTTAAAAGGCAGGATAAAAAAAATTGCTGTGGAGTTAAACATATAATTTTTCACCTTAACTAGCGAGAAAATATTATTTTATTTATAAAAGAGGTCGAATTTCAGAAACTCATTTTGTCCAATAACCATTAATGCTGTCTACGTTCATGGGCACTAAAAGTGTAAGGCTAATTCGCACCTAGCTAGCAGATTAGCCGAGTAGCGTGTACTTTAGTTACCCACTCGACTGATCTACCAGCCTAGGCTTATGCATTGATACTAAGACCTAACACGAGGGGTGCTTTACGAAACACCCTGTGAAGTGATATGATATTCGCGTATTCCAGCCCGTACGACCGCAGTACGTTTGCGAGACTCGCTGAGATGTGTGGGTTAGTGAAACTTTATTCTTTTGCGAAACTTTGAGGGAGCGAAGAAAATGGTGAGTAAGATCCATAGCCTGTTTCCTAATTAGGTTAGTGGTTTACGTGTTGGTGGATAGATGGCGATAGTGGTAAGTTTCTTGTGAAGTAGGGTTGTAGAGCACAGAACAGGCCTATTTCAATTCTATAACACGAAATTTCGGGTTTCGTTTCTGCCAAATGGTGCACTCTAATACACCTAATTAGAGAATTACAGTACCAAACCTAATAATTATAGTTTGCGTATTTCAGAGAGTTGATATTAGCCTTCAGGAGGCCTAACCGAAACACGTAATTTCGGATTTTCTAGAATTAAAATAGGCCTTGATCCCTCAAGGCCTATTTTAATTCTAGAAAATCTTGTGAAAATCTCTTGATTGTAGAGCCTATTATGAAAAAGCTTGCTGAGTTTATATTTAAGTAGATAATTATTACAAGCTTATTGCAAGTTTTTCATTGATTTGTCGACCATAATTACTAACTGTAACTACGTACTAATTCGCCACCTAGCTAGTACCTTTTCACTATTACCTAACCGATATCTATATGATCTACTTTAATACGTACTTGTACGTACACATACCTGAAATTATTTTAAGCTGAGAGCGAATGTCGTGTGCTTTTTTCTAATAATTAGGTACTATCTAGGTAGTTATTTCTTATTTGTATTTTTATCAATTTCAGGAAGAGTTCCTATATTCGCCTGTTTTTTTGTCGATTTCTCCGTCTATTATTTACCGATTTTTAAAATTATTTCGCTATTTTAAATGAATTGTTCCAATATATTTTTTTGAGGGATTGCTATTTTTCCCGGTAATCTTAAAAAACAACATAATACTTTTGATAAAGCACGACTGGCAACAAAAAAAATGGTGATATCTTCGCCAATTGTTAATACATTTTGATAATTCTTTCGTTGTTGTTTATAGGTTGATTTTTAGATGGTTCAATAAAAGCTTGATTATTGAAGAATTGAAATGTGCGCCGTAAAACATATCTAAAACATCATCACATGGGTAAATTCACAATTGGTGACAAATGGTTTCCATTCCAACGGCAACGGGCATAAACAAGAGGATTTGTCATTCGTCGTTTCATCCATGTGTCATCCATCACTCACCACATGAAACTAACGTTGACCTACAAATGGAATAAAACAGGCTTCTTTTTAAGATATAAAACTTCAGTTGGCAAAGAAATAACTTTTCAAAATTTTCATAGAATAACGCGTGCGAAGCTGCGGGCAGAAACTAGTGTCCAAATCTTTGATCAAGTCGGGTTTGCTAGTAAGTTGAATGAAGTCATCCAATTTCTTTGATAATGTACATTGGACAAAAATATCGGACGAGTAGAATACCACCCACTCTTTCATTCAGTCAAAGAAAATAAATGCGTGGAAGTAGTATTATGCTAAAGGTATTTATAGCAGGTTACCTTCATAGGTAGCATCAGGTAGCTTCTTCCAGGCCAAGACCATTGACCTACAACAAGTGCTTACATTCAATAACAGCTGTTTATCAGACGTGGAAAATAACAAGTCTTTGGGATCAAAAGATAACTGCAAAGTTGCTTTATCAATTAGGGTCGATTGGCTTTACGTAGAGAAGGTACCCGTTACCTAGTAGATCGCGTAGTGGCCAAGTGGCAACTCAATAGATTTCCTATTCAATAACATCGTCATCATCAATGACCTTTACATCCACCACAGATAATAAAATACTATACTAGTACATCCACGAAGGATGGTTAATGCTTGCTGTGCCCATAACTAGGCTTTACAAAATTAATGTATCTTTTAAAGGGCAATGTATACGCTTCTACAACAAAATTCCTAGTGAGTTGCAAAATCTATCAGTAAATAAATTTAAACAAATTGTAAAAACCTTTCTGTGCAAAAAGGGTTACTACAAAATATCAGATTATCTAGAAGATAAAAAAAGCTTGGGACGGGTTTTGCTCCAACTCGAAAAATAACAACTAACAGGCTAAAGGTTTCTTCGTCGCTTCTTTACTTTAGTCTACATACCGAAGCGACTGAAATCAAAAATATCACTTTATTTTCGTGTCAATTTTTTTATTTTAAAAGCTTGACCTTTTCTAAGTGTACATTTTTGTATTTATGGAAATAAAGACTGATTTGATTTGAGTACCGGAGCGCACTAAGGCTGATACTGTACCGCATCTGTCACTCCCGACTTGTAAGGCCTATAGTCTTACAAGTCATCTACGTACGTGGTACCTACGTGGCAAAAAACTAACATATAGGTAGGTATTAGGTAAATCCGGGTTAAATTGTCTAAGGGTACATCAATCCATACCACTTTTGTTAAAAAAAAAATTCAGAAAATTTTAATAGTTCTATGGCAAGTTAAGGCAGGTACCGTGAAATGAAATGAATTAATTATTTGATAAATAAATAAATAAATAACTTATTTTACAGTCTTACGTAAATAGTAACATTAACTATTTAAGGTGGTTCGACGCGGGTTGGCGTGAGATTATTTTTTTGTGTAATTTTTTCTGTTTGCCGAAAATCAAAAGCCATTTTCTATGAACTCATGATAAAACCAAGTTCGATTCACTGGTATTTTTTGCATTTGGCGATTGTGAGCTAGAAACCAAGTAGGTACGCTGGTTTTTAGCTCGTCTCGCTTATCTCTTAATTTTCCAATACCTATACAAAAAAACTATTTTATACATAGACTAGTTACAATTATTAAGTATCAATAAGTCATTATCGTCCGAATACTCAAACGCAACTCAGATTGAAGCTCGTCTCAAGTCGTGATTTTTTGACAGTTTTCAATGAAAATGTGTCATAAATTCGTCATTTCAGACGCGCTTAAATCTGAGATGCGTTTGAGTATTAGGGGGTAAGTCTTTCATGACAGATAAGGTAAGTTGTGAATGATAAGGCCTGAAACACTCAAGTGACTTCTCCGCACGAGTTGCAGTGTATGGCGGCAGGAAGTCGAGCTCTTAGCAAATTCTGAGTGCAACATAATAATTTTTACACTTTACTCAAAAAGTGTGTAATTATAAAGTGGCTTAGCGGGCGTACAACTCGAGAATACGCCCTTGGAGGTAAAATTATTTATTCGTCCTCTTACATAAAGACTCGACTTTCAGTTCAGCTCAGTTTCAGTTTAGTTTATTGATAATGTTTTTGGTGGTTCATTTACAAAGAACATAACTAGGTAAATTTCATTTGAATTTATTTTTGAAAATATTAAATATTAAAGGTAAGTTTTGATTGTTCTATTTTCTCACACTTTGACGTGAAAAGTATCGTTTTCAAGGGTCTTGGCCCTTTGTTGAAACCTCTGGGCCAAAACTACCCATTATAACTAGGTCTTGTCGTCCTCGTATAAACAATCTCGTCTATAAACCTATGTATTGAGGTGGTTTATTCCTTAGTTAAAAATATAATATTCTTCTAACCTACCGTATGTTACCTTAGTGGTGGTGGCTTAGAATTTGCACCACCCGACCGATCCCTAAAAGGTGACTAAGTGAATCAAATCCACGTTGAAAATGCAATTCAAAGTTTTAAGTCTGAGTTAAAGGTCTACGTAAAAGTTAACAATTATATAGGACACACAAAAACCTTTGACTACTGTGTGATGTTTGGGCAAACACAACGCCGAAATAACTTGGATTGGCCAAGATTGGACCGGGCTGGAATATTGCATGCTTGTAGTTCTAGACCGAATAACATGTAGGAATGAATGAATGAACACTTTATTGCACTAAAAATAAAAAAAATAACAAAAATAAACCTATTATATTATATCTAAATTTAAAAACTATCAGTACAAAAGGCGTCCTTATCGCTGAGAGCGATTTTTCCCAGGCAACCCAGGGTAACCCATGTAGGTATAGCTTTTCATCCCGGAAAAAGTTGGAATAAGATGTGATGAACCCACGCTATCGAGTAGGCGACGTGTGTTATTATCCATCCGTTTATATACTTATTAATGTTAAAATAATAATAATATCCTACTATCATCACATGCCGGAGCAAACTTTATTACAAATACAATACCTACAATTTACTCAGTTACGTTCTCACGTTCAAGCCGATAAAGATTCAACATTGTTTGTGCGCGCTAAAAATGTAAAATTCGAATTATTTCTTGAAGAATCCTTTTTTAAATCCCATTTTTTTATTGCCAAACCTCTTTAATTTACGAAAAAAGTTTCTTAGTTTTAAGTTGCGAATAGTGAAACTTTAAAATTATAAAAGATCTTTTTACGTCTCAAGATATAATAATGTGGTGACAGTGTATGATGATAAAGCAACTGAATAAACACAAGGTTCAAGAATATTTGTTGGAGCAAGAAAAACAATCTGAGATTAAACCCAAGTCAAAATACAGTGGAATGGCTAGTACGAGCAAAAATGGCCGATGGCTTCAACAGGTAAGAACTACTTCTACTAAAATTTATCCAAGTGTGTATACTAGCCTACACGCCTACTAATAATTATGCGAAGTAACTCTGTCTGTATTTAACCTTTTCGTGACTAATCGGCTGAACGGATCTTTGATAAAATTTGGCAAGGATTGTAGATATTTCACCCAACACAAACAACGTAAATAGTCCCGATTAAAATAGAATGAAGTTACCTTAGTATATTGTACTTACCGAACAGGTAGCGTAAGGTTCCTAGAGGTTCTATATTCAATGTATCTGAGCGGCGGAATAGTGCCCAGCTGGTTGAGATGCAAGAATTGTGTGGTTCTATTCTCGCTACAGGATACAAAATCAATGAGGAGAACCCATAGTAAGGGGGGAAACCGAACCTCCTTTTAAAACGAGCACAATGTTTTGCTGCCACAAGCCTAGAAAAGAGGTTTTATGCACGCATTTACGCAGCAAGTTTCCAATATTTCCAATACGAAAATGAGTCACTAAGTCATTTTAGCGAGGCGAATGTTTGGAAAGATTAGGTTCGGTAATACGTATATGGGTATTTATCGCACATTATGCATAGGTGCGTTATCAAACTGACTAACGATAAGGTTACGTTCACCTGACTTTTTGATAGTGATGCCTTACATCCTGCTTGGTTCAGACCTTGTTTAAAAAAGTAAAATAAAACAAATGACAAGCGTTTAAAAGTGTTCTCTGTGTTCCAAGTTTAAATCGTTTCGCAATGTGTCTTCGTCAGTGATAAGGAGTAATTATGAGGACAATAGCCTGAAGATTATGCTTACAAACAAGAATCGTCATAGCAAATAGTGCAGTGAAGTAGGTTACATACTAATAAACTTGGTGAAAAGAGGAGATAAGATGTATGCTGAGGAGGCATATGAGGCGCAACGTAGTGGTGGACTCAGGGTGAGGTTATAATTTATGTACTTCTTTCAAAAAAATTATTGGGACCAAGTTTCTTGACAAGCTACTATCCAAGGGAGGTTTTAAACTCAAAACTCTAAGTGTTTTATTTCCTTCAGACTTTAGAGGTCTCTTGGAGACGTCTCAAATTCAGATTACTCATGTAGAACTAGGAAATAAAGTGAATACTTTGATTTTATATCCACATCAATCTTTCTATAGCGATGCGTAGCGTTGACCGATGCACGTAGGTACTTATAGATGTCTGAAAATACGTTATAGGTATTTTCAGACATCTAATAGTACTCATAACGTAAGCTCTGCTTAGATGACTCTGTGTGAATACTTCCTCAACCTCAATAACCTATAATGGTACTGCTGGACGCAGGCCTACCCCTGATTTTTTTCTCATGGAGGGTAATGCCCATAATCCCCACGCTGGGCATGCGGGTTGGGGATCTCAGTTTGGTGGTTGATCTATTCTGCAAGAGGCGCTGCTGCCCAACCCCCGGTGTATGTCACATAGTCGCCTACTACGACACCCACGGGAAGAGTTGGGGTGGTGAAAATTCTAAGCCGGCACCACCCGGCGATCGTATAGCATTTATTTATGTACCTACTAGGTGTTTTTTAATACTTCATTAGGTAAAAAGGTATTTTCAAATGTATACCTATGAATGTTATCTGGATTCCTTCGATAAGGACTAGATGGCGCTGCGTGATTCGTGCGATAGGCTTGGAGAACCATAAATTATTATGCCATTTATTTTATATTTTGTTTATCAAAGTAGATTTATATTAGCCCCCATACTAATAACGATTTTTTTCTAGGCAAGAATAGAGAAAATGTTATTCATTGAATTTCAAATATTTTACGGACTTTACTATTTTTGTCTTTTCTACCCTATATAAAAAATCAAGTTACTTTACTTAGATGTAAATTAAAGAGTCATCAAGTGTGTACAATAGTTATTTATGAAACACAAAATGTTTTTTAAATGAGGGCATAATTAGGACCACCGTTAAGATTTTCATACAAAAGATTTCAACGCACACTCATAGATTACATATTTTTTAAAAGTAGCTAAAAAGAGCGAAAACTTTATTCCGTTTTGGATTTATTTTCTACAGTTTTCCATTAACTGCATACATAATTTATTCATAAACTCCTAAACAAAACGTTTATAAATAGGTATAAGAAATTAAATCTTCGCTTCTGACATTGTAGTAAATTTTAACTACAGGATTATTTAATTAGAGTTAATGATGACATTTACCTTATCTTGAAATATTAACATATTATTTAAACTCTTTTTTTGCCATTTTATATACATTATTTTGTAGTGCCACACATGAACTATTGACCTAAGCTAACATTAATACATAGATATTTTATTACATGTCAACAAAACATAAATAAATAAAAAGGAACTCATATTCCGCCTCATTAAAATTCTTCACAACGCCTTTTCAATCACGTCATAAAATTTCTAGTCCAAATTTCTCTAATAAAGCCTATAATATTTTTAAAACCAGTTTCTGCTAGCACTTGCGGAGCCAGTTACGTTTTCAAAGGCCCGAAATATTCCTACGCTCAATGAGATATCCGCTTTGGACGACCTTTAGAGTTGCTACTTACGATATTGATCCCCATTAACTCTACGAAATGGTTACCAACGTTGATTGGTATATCCTGCTAGTTCTTACTTATGTCTGTGAATAGATTATTCCTTTAAAATACCTAGAGGTGGGCCCAACTTTACAATGAGAGATGAGGTTGTTGAAAAATGAACTGGATCAATTTGGCGGTGTCGAAAATTATTATACCATGAGAGCCCAACTATACAACGAGATGAGCTAGTTGAATAATGAACTGTATCAATTTGGCGGTGTCGAAAATTCTTATACCATGAGAGCCCAACTATACAACGAGAGATGAGCTAGTTGAATAATGAACTGGATGAATTTGGCGGTGTCGAAAATTCTTATACGTTAATAATAGGTAATTAGAAATATATCTACTAATGTACATATTTTTCTAATTCAGAAACAAGGTTAATGTTATCAATAACATATTTCTGTACGTTGTGTTGGTTAGATAGATTTGTATATAGATATAATTAGATAAATAAAATAAAGAGAGATAAAAAGTATACTTGTTTACTTTTATTTGAGGGGCAATGCAGCTAGAGTCTTGGGGATGCTTCTGACTGGTACAATACAATACAAATATACTTTATTGCATACCAAATAATTAAAAAAAAACATATACAGAACACAAAAAATGAATGAATGAAATGAATGAATAGTATTGATATGGATAATATGTTAAGCAACCTTTAGATTGTTTGCAAATTCTGCTGTTAGTTCAATTGTTTCAATCGTAAATACTAGTTCTTATGTGTTTCTTATTCGATTATAATTCTCCTTGTTTACTACTTTAAGGAGATAAAGACTTAGTCCATTAAAAAGTAAAAGTAGAGGAAGTAAGGAAGTTACTTAGTATTAGTAAATTTTGTATGTTTCTGCCAAGTGTAAAGGTAAAAAACTACTTATTTATTTAATTTAAACTGGCCAAACTCTTGGAAAGGTCTCTTGGAAGAGATTTTTAGTCGAAGATTTATTTATTAGTCCTCGCTTACCTTTTTTTTTAAGTACATGAACCTCAAATTAGGCAAAATCATTAACAAAAACAATGTTTTTTTTTTAAGATTCATAACAAACAAACAAAGAAAACTCCTCGGAAGAGATTTCAAATAAGTCTTAGTATTACGCAACGTCGATTTCAAAAGTACCGTCCTTGTGGGGTTTCCTGAGTTTTCCGCAGATTCCATACAAATGCAGCCAGGCACGGTTCATCAACTCTTGCTGGTTCATTTAGTTTGAGCCTTGCCGAGGATTTTGGGGTATAAAATACAGCTAATTGGACGTGTATTGACGTGGCGCTTTCAGTAAATTGGACTAATAGGGTATAAAGAAAGCAGTTGCTTGGCCACCCTGAATCACAATTCGAAGGAATAATTAGATATCTTATAAAGAATCAATAGTTTTGTGCTCTGGCTCAATCGTTCTTTTTCTAACATACAAATGTTTTAACTCTTCCCTTTGTATCTACGTAGAGTTAAAACTTCAACATCGGAAATCGCGTAGTTTAACATCTTGACCGGTGCTCTACAAAATCAAATTCGAATGGATTGGGGATGGGCAGGATGGCTGCCAAAAGTGAGTATGTCATTAGCAGGTAGTTCAGTAGATTAGCTCCTCACTCATTCATCCAAAACTAAAAGGACTTCACAGGAGTGTCAGGGTGTCGTTTACAAAACGCTCCAGAGTGTCAAATTGCTATTAGGGCGTACTGGTGTGGGGTGTCGATATCAGGAAAGTTCTTTCATGCTTTTTGATAAATTTGCACATGATTGACTTTGCCGCTAGGTTAATAATTCACCAGAAATTAAGTTTGTCTAGTAAGATCAAAAGTTCCATACCATTTGATGTGCGGAACGGTCAGTTCTTTTATATGCTTAATTTGGAATATAGAGCATTGATCGCCGTTAAAAAAGATGGTACTAACGGGTATTATTATTTGATAGGAATTTCTCGAACTTACGGTTTTTGAAATAGCCATAGATTTTGAATAGGTAACCTTCATAGTTTTGAACAAGAATTTTGACTCTAACTGGTTTGATTACGCAAGTTTTTATCGGTTAATTTATATGCGTAGAAATATTAACCAATGAAATGCTTTATCTTGTTCGTGACTGATAAGTAAGTGTTATTTGAGGATTATATATTTTTGTAAATGAGAAAACGATACTCAAAACTTACAAGCAATAGATAAATAGGCTTGTTATGACTAACATCATTACCGGTTAGGTACTTATAAAATAAATAATTGCGTTTATTAGAAGACGGTAAATAAATGATAACATTTAAAACGTTTAAAAATCAAGAGCGTTGCTGGAAGCGCAACTTGTCAATGGAACGGAGGCAGTTTTCGCGAAACCTTAATCGTAATAAGTACGACTTAATCCTGGAAGTGGAAGGTAAGCGGAGAGACCTTGTCAAATGTTTATCCAAGATTTGGTCGAGTGGCTAAAGGGCGCAAGGTCGCTGTTGTGTGTTGCGGGCGGGAGCGCGGTGGCGGCAGTCTCAGGCCTGCGCTCGGCGGCAGCATGCGGGAGTCGCCGGGGCCGGAGCCCCCCCTGCCACCGCCCTCGCCGCGGCCGGCGACGTCGCGCCTCCGCCGCACGCTGCACTCCCTGCGCTCGCCGTTCCGCGCCGCCTCGCCCTTCCACCTCGGTTCGCTCGCGCGCTCGCCCTCCGCCGCTTCCTCTGCCTCAGACGGCGATCTCGCGCGCGACGGACGCACGATGCGTAAACGCAACAAGAAAACACGCGACCTGCCCGCGAGCGACGCCTCGCGGAGCACCGACAGCTCGCCCAGCATCGACAAGAAGAAGGAGGGCTTCATCCGGCGCATGGGGAGCATCGGCAAGAAGCGCGGGGAGGGGTCGTCATCGACTCCCCCCTCGCAGCACGATACGAAGGAATCCACGATTGACAGTCCGACCCCTCCCCTGGGCTCACAGGAGTCCGTATCAACCACGCCGGAGACGGCGTCTCCTAAGCCGCCGACATCCGAGTTGCCAACTCCCGAGCCACCGACTCCCGAGCCGCCGACTCCCGAGCCGCCGACCCCCGAGCCGCCAACTTCCGTGCCTGAGAATGCCGAGCCCTCAGCCGCCGCCGAGCCGTCGGCGTCGTCGTCGAATCTCCCGAACCCCGCGCAGAGATCGGAGCAGATAGTCCCCGAGCCGGTGAGTCCCATCGCAGTGGAAAGGGTGGTGGCCACTCGTCTATTCTCGAAGTCCGCATGGAAAAAGCACAGCGAGCCCTCGATGGACCGGCCCGTCGAGGACCCGAGCCCGGAGAGCGCGCTGCGCCGGCGCATCGCGTTTGTCGCGCAGGCGTCCGCGTGCTTGTCGGAAGATCACGAGGACGAGGGGTGGGGGCAGCGGGGCGCGGGGCACGAGGTGGGGTCGCTGGAGGAGGCGGTGGCGCTTGCGCGCGTGCGGCTCGCGCCCGCGCAGGCCGCTGCGCCGCCACACGAGCGCGGGAACGACACCGAAGAGGAGGGATACGCGGACGCGATGCCCGCCTACGGAGACCTCATCGAGCCGGTCAAGCCCGGGAACGAGCCGGTGAGTGCCGAGGAATGCGCGGCGCGCGCTCGCATGTGCCGCGCGCGCAGCTAGCCTCAGTGTACGCGGTCAGTGGCGGAAGGCACTCCGGGCGATGCGCGCGCGCCATGAGCGTGACCTTCGAGGAGACAGGTGACGACAGCTACCTGACGGTGTGCGACTGCTGTGGCTTCAGCGCGGAGACGACTCTCGTGTCCCCTGTACGTTACTTTACCGCATAGTTTTCAGCGGCAACGGCGAGATGCCCTTCGTGAGTACACAGCTTGCTCGTGCCTTGCAGCCTTTAGGTGTATTGTTCGAGTGCACAATTAGTTGTTGAATTTGCACTCATTTATTCAGTATACTTTCATTAGGTACGCTTGAATATAGAGGCGGGCGATTGATATGTATCAGTTTTAACAAACTGGTTATCAATTCAAAGGTGAGTAAATATTATCTTATTTTAAGATCGCTTCTCATTATCATAGTCTACTTTCTATTTTATAGGTAAATAACGGAACGTTGCATCAAAATTATCATTTAGTTTCAAAAGCTTGAAATTTGTGGGTGCTTATTTTAATCCCCTAATTTGGAAGACTAAGTAAATATAGTAATCTGTGGTCTATAAGCTATTATAATGAATCTGTGGTCTATAAGCTTCAAGAAGGTAATCGGGTAGTTAAGCTTTTTGCCTAACATTTTTGATATAAGTTTTCATACGTCGAAGCTTGTCCGTTATGTATTTGTCTGATTTGTTTTGGTGAACACCAGTCAATACTTTAGTACTATACTTATAAATCTGTGCCAGTCAACGTCATGTGTTTTTCGAAAAGATACTGTTTTTTATACCATCGTGGTAGTAAGCATACTTAATTGGATTTTATTTTAACCGAAGTTTTTGACAGAATTTTTATACCTTTAACGTCAAATTTTACCGCCTAGCATTGGCAGTAAAATTTTGTAGTAGGTAGCTGAATTAACTTTGTTTCAAAGAACACACATTTCATCATGTTACGCAATGATAGATCCTAGTCCATAAAATGCTACATTAAATTATAATTCTTGTCCTTAGTTTTTTTTTTCGTTATGTTAAAACGAATTAAAAAACGTTGGTATTTAACAATATTTTTCTTTTCGTACCTTTGAAATATCTTGTCTAACTACGGAATTTCTTATTTAGATAAAAAAGCTAGTACCTACCTACCCGATTAGACCCAAAATGTATTTTTAGCCGATGAAACGAAAAACAAAAGAGGTTAAATGTTCGGCAGTACCTACGTATTTTTTTTTTGTATGACAAACATACAAAAATATACATACATTCGATTTCTCTGTCAAATATGGGCCGATTTGGAAAATTATTTCGCTATTTTATGAAAAATTATCCCAAGGTGGTCCCATGAAAATTTTATTCCCGAAGTATTTACCCGAAAAACTTTAAAAAAACTGTAAATAACTATGGTATTTGAAGTCGGTTTTTATTTTTTCAAAATAATAAAAAACCTGAAATCTATTGATATGAACTAATCAAGATTTAAGAGATACAAATAATGTAAGTAAGGTAATACTTAGTTATATTATAAACTAACTTCTGCATGCGGCTTCGCATATATTTTTGGAATAAAAGTAGACTATATATAATTCCTGGTCCAGTTCTTAATGTGTGCAAAATTTCAGCCCGATCTATTCAGTACTTTTGTTTTGCGTTGTCTTGGGCCATACCTCTTCACAACAAAGTCACTGCTCAAACTTTCGCTTTTATAATATAAGTACGATAGACAAATTCAAGGTTACTATGAATGGCAATTTTCAAGGCAATATTCAATTTGCAACGTGATTAGGTTACACGTTATTATTCACTTTTATTTAATTAATTATCACGAAGTAACGGTGACGCTAATAGTTAAAATAAGGGTTTGATCCGCAGCAAAGGGAGGATTTTGAGTTTCCTGTATATTTCCATGACATAAATGATTAGGAAAAGATTTTGTGATAAGCCATTGTGTATGTAGGCAGAACTTTCGTGATTAGTAAGAAAATACTACTACTATATACTACTATATACTACTAGCTACTTATATAACTGCCACAATAAAGTCTATATAAAGTCAATCTATCAATGTATTCTATTGTATTATATATATATATATATATATATCAGTTATCTAGTACCCACTACCCATAACACAAGATCTGCTTAGCTTGGGGGCTAGGTAATGCTGTGTGAATGGTCCATCATTATTTATTTATTTAATATCTTAATTATTTTGAAATTTTTGACAACGCGAACATGTCTAACTTTACTTATCTTACCTATAATTTCTAACTTAACAGTTATTTTTATAAGCTTAAGCGTGGGTCTCATTTTTATCTTCAATACAACTGAACTGATCAAGTGAAAATTGGGATAGCCTACCTAACCTATCCTAATACACATAATATTATTACTACATATAGTTAAAATTTAAGACGACTTAAATAAGGCTAACTACTTTTTATGAGTACCTAGTTCAAATAAACAGCTAAGTTTATTCAAAACTAACTGTTAAATAAACTTAGCTGTTGATTTGAATTTGCATTCGAAATTCGATAGTTCCTTCCAACTCCCAGAAATAGTGTTGGAATCCATCGATACTTTTCGATAGTATATCGATAGTGTATTCTATTGTCGGAGGTTACCGCTGATGCGTGGATGTAACACGATATTCAGGTTAGACTTACCGCAGGGCCGTGGTTCCAACGGTTGTGCAATGTTCATTATATACCGTTCACTATGATTGTGGTCTTGAAAGTCGCGATGTTGTTCTGAGTGAACATGGATGACTTCAGTAATATTATCCTTATTTGGTCTACTCTTGTTTCCATAAGAAAGTTTTCCGTCTTTTACTGTCTGAAAGATTCTGTTTGCTAATAGCAGTTTTTGTGCTATTTCTAAGATAACAATTACCCATAAACTGTATAAATATATTCAGTTCATTGAGGAGACCGAAAATAACTTGTATCTAGAACAAATCACGCTAACAAGTAAGGTTTTTTTAAGGTGGAACATTTATTTACTTTGCATAATTGAAAACCAAAAACTGAATTAATTTCCGGAAACATTGATATGCGTAGTTGTAATACTTGTAATACACGTTTCCAGACCTAGGTAATGTTATTAAAATTAATAGATGTAGAAATACTTCCGAAGTTCGTGAATTACTTCTTCTACTTGGGTGTAAACATTTTATCAATGAAAGGTCAAAATGTCATGAGAAAATCTGGCCGATAACTAAGTAAACTGTAACTACTCAAAAAATCTACAGATAATTCGAAAACTATAAATAGGTAAGTATCAGTAAGTTAAGTGGTTAGGACAATATTGGATCACTGGTTGCCGGCCAAGTAAATGATAAGTAGGTACCTTAGTACCGTCTTATCGTGCCCGATAAGGGAGTAACTCAAAACACTTCATTACTTGACGGGCGTCGGTCGTGTACACAGTCTATCGACATTTGCGGATCGAAATTTTCCCTTCACTTTCATTTCAATTTGAAATTCGAAGAGTTGCCTTCTTATGTTTGTAACTTGACTTTTTAAAGTTAATTGTGGTGCAAAAAGGTTAAATAGAAAAAGTTGTGTTATTTTTTAAAGTTTCGTTTCGATCCATCTCGTGTTTGTATTAAAAGGATGGCACCCAATACGAAAAAGAAAAGCAGTGTAAGTTTAATTTCTATTTCAACTTTTTGGTGAATTATTGAGAACTAGGTTTTGTGAGGCGTTTTTTCGGAATGAAAGTAGCCTATATGTACATATAATTTATATCAGTTATGTGTATAAGTTATTAGTTTTGGCTTTGTCTTCGGTCAATCGTCTTCACAAAATGGCACTCACTTTTGTCTAGAAATAATATAAATACCTTCGACGGAAATCCTCTACAAACATTTTAGTTTTCATGTATTTATTTAGGTTATATAGATTATTTGAGACGGTGCCACAGTATCGGAGAAACTTTAATTTTTCAAAATATTTTACTCGCTTTTTTGCGCAAATTGATAAAACTTTAATTTAGTGTTTTAAAAACACAAGTTACCGAAACGAAACACGATATTTCGTGTTGGAGAATTAAAATTGACCCCTTGTACCTAGTTACTTACTTCGGGAATTTAAGTGGTTTTTAGTATCTTTCCTAATTCTACCTCCCTAATCTAATTATTAGATATAATTAAAGTATTAGTTACCTTAGCACCCATTTTACTTAGCTAATGCGATTCGATGACTAATGTGCTCGTTCGCAGCTATTTTAGTTCTTTTTTCAACTTCATATTATGTTTAAGTATGTTACCATTTCGCTTGATTTACTAAACAGTTTTTTTATCAAGTAACTTGACATTTCAACTAGAATAATTAGTATAAAATCTATAGTAGGTATATAAAGGTATCGAAATGCATTTTGGTTCTAATTGGTGACTTGCATACAATTGATTTTGAACCTTGTCTGTATAGATACAGATCCGCTATAAAAAAACACTCTTTGGTCGATAATGCAATATCATCGATGATTATAGCGAGCAAGTAATAATTTTAAAATACATATTCGATATTGTTTTAAATACATTAAGTTTTTTTCGTTATGTTCTTCTTTTTACATCATCGTCTACTGGTAAGTGCAAATTGAGTGCAAAGTGTGTATCGATGTCTTAAGAAATCATTTAAAGTAAAGAAATATTTAATGAAAAGCGATGCAAAAGATTTGAAAAGACAGATTTATTAGAAATATTTCGTGCTATCATATATTTATTAGGTACCTAGTAATAACATCCATTTAACACAACAGTTGTGTTAAATGGATGTTATTATTGCCAACAGTTACTGTTGGCGCAGCGCATCAGCATTGACATACAGCGGGGCAATGCTGATGCCTAAAAGTCTTGGGCACGCTTCCAACTGCTATTGATATGCATCAGTTGAGCTATCTGTAGATTGTTTGCAACAGTCTGCAGTTAGCTCAATTGTTTCTATTGTAAATAGTTTTAATTTGTTTTAAGGTTTTGATTGTAATTTTCTTACTGTACCTTATGTACATAAATATCTTAGGTTCAATGAATTAAGATTAGTTTACTGAATTCTTGCGACGCAATATAATAAATAGTTTAAGATATGTCGTAATTTGACGAATTAATTTATTAATGTGAGCGGGTTTACAACAGATCGTAGATTTATTTATAGCGTAGCAAATTGTAAAGGTTGAAAAAAAATTGTTAAGGTTTTGGGATGGTAGATAGAAACTTACTACTTTTTTTATGAAATGTGTTTTATGTTTCGTTACCTACTTAAAAAATGATGCCACCATTTATTAAACTGATGCCACCGATTATTTTCAATTTATGAAAATATTTAATATTTAAAGTTAGATTACACATACAATACATACAGTTCGTCTTTACTGGTACGAATAAATTATATCCGCCTATATCATCTTTCATCAACTGTAGACTAGACCCCAAGCTAATTCAAGTTAATTGTCGATATCAGTTTGCATCGAGGATGTGGATCATTGCAATTGACAGATCACTTATCGACAAGTAGCAAACTATTGTTTGTTTTCCAGGTAACAGATGAAAATTCGCCTATTTTAAGAAATTGTATTGGTGTCTCGTAAACTTAGGCTAAAATGAGATTAAGGAAAATTCAGTTAAATTCAACACAAAGTTTTTTGTTTCGTTTAAATTGAGATATAAATGAAATGAAAACTGAAAATGAAAAAAGAAGAAAAGGAAAAAAAAATCGACTTTAAAGGTGACAGACCTAATAACTAGCTTAACTAATTTTATTAAAAAAAACAACTTAAACTTTGAAAAACTGACGGTTCTTCAGAATGTCTAATATTAGTAATCTTTATTATTCAGCTATGGTATAATTATCTTGAAAGAGCCTCGAAAAGTGTCAAGTAATGAGTACAACGGTAGTTATTGCATACTCATTGATGAGTACAATTTGTCACAGACACCCTTTACATCCCTAATAGTTTCAAAGTGTTCTGATCCTGTAAGCTTAAACTTTATAAAATCTTCTAATATCAACGAATTTTCCTCCCAATCACTAAAACAGCCCCATCTCTTTCCAGTCCCAAGGTTCATCAGAGCGCAGAGAGCACCTGTACAAGATCCTCGTTATCGGCGAGCTCGGTACCGGCAAGACTTCCATCATCAAGCGTTACGTCCACCAGTTCTTCAGCCAACACTATCGAGCCACGATAGGAGTGGACTTCGCGTTGAAAGTGCTCAACTGGGATGCGAATACTATAATTCGTTTGCAGCTATGGGATATTGCTGGTGAGTTCATCATCTGACTATATTAGTCCACTGCTGGACATATGCCCCCTAGAGAACGCCATAGCGCCCAGTCTTAAGCTTGCCGCATCCAGCATCTGCCTGCAGTCTTTCGCAGATCGTCATCCCATCTCGCCGGAGGGCGTCCTACACTTCATTTACCGATACCATATGCCATCACATCTTTAGCTTATCTCCTATACCTACTTGTCCGATGCTGTAAAAAGGCTAACTCTAATAAACAAAAACAACGCTGGCTTTTATCATAACGTGCTATATTCCTCACACTGGGTATGCGGGGTGAAGCTCGGAGTAGACGTTTTAAAATATACACAGCTGCTAGCCTAAGGGATCCTATCCGAAAAAGGGTTTCGGATAGGATCCCTTAGGCTAAAGCCCCATACGTGCCAAGCATAGAGCTTAGTTAGGAGCTACATATGTACACTTGTGTACATGATGCACAATGACAACACATGCAAGGCGATGTACGCGTTCGTTTGCGCAGCGACTCACGCGTGGCACGCTAAAAAGCGCCTCGCTTAGTGCTTAGAGCCAAGCGACTCGCTTAGTAACTGATCCTAGAGAACAGTTGTATACTATGGAAGTAGCGATACTACGACCGACGCGCCTAGCTAGGTGCCTGGTATATATTCACATTGTGTATCTTTAACACAAGCATAGCTCCTACCTAAGCTCTAAGCTTGGCACGTATAGTGTGGCATTAGCCTTAGAAGCCTTGTAACACATCTACAGAATGAGTTGAAGATGCCGATTCTTACAGTTGTCGCACAGCTGAAAAGCACCGCTGTAGCGCAGCACAAAAATAGTGCATTGTGCATTTAGATTATTTCAGATATAGGCGTCAAAGACATTAGGATCTTGATGGTGTTAACTCGTAACATTTAGATGTATTTTAAATTGACGGCATCTGATGAGTGATGACAGACAGCTCGCGGACCTCTTGCGGGAAGTCATTTTGTCAGTCTTCTTCGAGGTCAAAGATCCCAGGATTCTACGTTCCTTCGAGGTCTTCTTGGCAACCATAGAGCTAGAAAATATTAGTACCTGGTACAAAGGCACAAACTTTCATCTTTATAATATTGGTAGGACGACCTTTTTGTATGCGATTTGCATTCAAATCTTTTTGACTTGACTTAGCTTTGAAGCTCAGAAGAACTTCGGTGTCAAATTGAACAATACGGCAGTTCCATATGATAGTTCTTCTGAGCTTTGAAGTCATAGCGTTATGTCATCGTAATGTCCATGTAATGTCTTCAAACTTCCTGCTGACGTGTGTTCAAAAGTTACAAATCTTGTTATTTAATAAGAGGTTTTGTAATCTTTGCTTTAATAACCCTATTTATTTGTGTTTGTTGTTATCCTTTATATTATTTGGATATGTGTTAAGAATGTGAGAATACTTGATTAGTTGAAGTGAAAGCAAATAGCCAAAATGCCTGGACATATGTCCGATGCTGATGACGCGTTCGGCAAAATATTTTTAATGATCATTGTGTTGTTTACGCTGTTGTTCTTGTTAATGCCTATAATGATACCACACTAGGAAGGTTAGTCTACTGACGACCGATGTGGCGTGGTGTAGGTCTGTCTGCGACGCAGGAGGATGCAAGTTTGATTTCCGCCTTGGGACATTATGTTAGTAACGATCTGCAAATTCTAGTCTAGTACCCAACACAACCCTTGCATAACATGGGGCTAGATGATGCTGAGTGCTTTAAAGTTTATACTACCTTAAATCAACTGCGTCAGATGTCCATATCACCAAACTACTAAATATTTAACTTTGAAATTTATATAGTATGGTAAAGTTCAGGACCTACTCTATCAATCATATGTTTTGAAAACACGAATCCATAAAATTTTCTCTATAGAAAAAATCGTTAAGATAAAATTCCTCAAATTTAAAAAAATCTTAATTTTTCCATTAATACAGAAGTTAAGATTTTGAGAATAAGAATGGTAATAGAGCTAAGTACGAACGCGTACGGAATTTTTTTTTCAGTTTTTTTTTTAATAATGTCCTAATTAATGGATAATAATAACCTAAAACTTAATTTTTGGACTTGCGTTGCTATGTCCTGTCCCGCTCCTATGAAAGCGAAATCCTATGTCTATCCTTTTCACAAAAAAATCAAGTTGTAAAGGCCCTTAAGACAAAAATAATAAAAATTGAATTCTCTTACAGGCCAAGAACGTTTCGGCAATATGACCCGAGTCTACTACAAGGAGGCAGTAGGTGCCTTCATCGTCTTCGATGTATCTCGTCTCGCCACATTCGACGCAGTGGTGAAATGGAAGACCGATCTGGACAACAAGGTTCAGTTGCCAGACGGGTCCGCGATACCTTGCATACTGCTTGCCAATAAGGTAAGATGTCTTGCATACTGCTTGCCAATAAGGTAAGATGTCTTGCATACTGCTTGCCAATAAGGTAAGATGTCTTGCATACTACTTGCGAATAAGGTAAGATGTCTTGCATACTGCTTGCCAATAAGGTAAGATGTCTTGCATACTGCTTGCCAATAAGGTAAGATGTCTTGCATACTACTTGCTTATAAGGTAAGTTGTCTTACATACTGCTTGCCAAATAGGTAAAGATGTCTTGCATAGTGTTTGACTGCCTGGGTCTCGCCAAATCCGACACTGTGGTGAAATGGAAGATCGATCTGCACAACAAGGTTCAGTTGCTGGACTGGCGGGTCTGCGATACTGTATGTGCATAATGCTTGCCAATAAGGTAAGATGTCTTGCTGGTTGCATACTGCTTGCAAAAAAGGTAATGATATCCTGCATTGCATTTGAATGCATGTGTATCGCCAAACTCCACACGTGGTGAAATGGAAGACCGATCTGGACAACAAACTTCAGTTACCGGACGGGTCTGCGATACGATGCGACCTTGCATATGCATGCATACTGCTTGCCAAAAAGGTAAAACCTTTTTGGCAAGCACTGCTTCATAGCCTTTAGTGTAAGTCCATAATGACTATGAAATATTTTTTTCGAAATCACCATGAGATTGATTATAAAAAACATACCTACCCACATTCAAAATACATTTAAAACATCCTGGAACATGTATTTTCAAATCCTTAAAGTCATTCTGTCGTTACGATGGGAATCGAACCTTTGGCGAACCAACGCCATTGCGCCACTCTAGGTCAAAAACAGCCTATAATTCATTACTTTCTCTTTTTAATTTTGTTACACTTACTAACATAGAAATGCTTCTACCCACAGTGTGACCAGCAAAAAGAAGGCATAGTGAACTCTCCGACAAAAATGGACGAATACTGCCGGGAGAAGGGATTCGCCGGGTGGTTTGAAACGTCGGCCAAAGAGAACATTAACATCGAAGAGGCAGCTAGGTCCTTAGTTAATAAGGTAAGCAAGTTTATTTTTTTATAAAGGACTAGTATTAATAATTAAAACAGTTGAAACAACTGCAGGCTGCAAACAATTTAGACGTATCTCATCTGATCCATATCTATACCAGTCTGAAGCGTGCCTATGATGCTGGCTGATTTGCCCCGCTGTATGGCAATATAATGATAATCATTCATTTCAGACCATAGAAAAGTTACAGATCTTATTTAACTTTTGCTACAGTCCGTAGTAATAAATACCTTAAAACTAACATACATATAATATTAAAAATAATGTTGATGCGCTGCGCCAGTCCGCCAGATACTCACCAGCTCTGGGGTCGCGTGTCGCTTCCATGACATTTGTTTTGATTACATGAGCATTAATGGCATATCCGATTTTTTCATCAAGACTTGGCACAGTTTTTGATAATTTGTAAGGTTACCATCGCCGTTGGTTGTCGGATTATCTATCACCGCTAACAATACCCCCGGAATGTAGAAATTATGAACAATGGGAACCAACCAGGGTGCACCGCCCTACCACCACCTATGATCCCAACCCGATGTCACTGTCTATATCTACTCGGCTTAAGAATTCAAGATATTTATGTGCTGATTTTTCAATCCTCAGATAAACAACCAGATAGCTTTTATTCGACGAATAGCCGTATTCTTGGTTTATCAATGGTCAGATAGTAGTTAACTGTCGAATAAAGTCCATAACAGGGGAATAAACTTACCAAGAACTGATAACAATAATTGAGAAAACAAGGGAACAATTAAAAACAAGATCAAGAAATTGGAATATTAATATGCATAAACAACATAACATTTAATGCGACGACCGACGAAAGAGAGGATACAATACAAGCAGCCGAGTCGAAACCAAAAATTATTTCGAGCTTTTGAGTTTTAGTTAGTAGTGAAATATTTTCTAGGGTTTAGACCCGAGTATAGAAAACCCTCTTGCTTCTTGATCTAGCTAGCCTAAGTATTTGAAATAAAAAAACACATACGGACGAAATGGCTTCTTTTTTTTAAGTCCCTTTTTTTGAAGTCCTTTTTTTGAAGCATTGCGCTTGGATATATCATTTATAGGTACCTATAAAGTCTGGGCTATAGCGGGATAGCACATCATCTAATATCGTTAGATGCATCAACTGTATTAGGTCTGACCTTTAAAATAAAATTAATAATAAGTTTCAAACGAATTTGTAATTAAACTAAATCTGAAATTTAAATAAATTAGAAAAAAAAATTATGTGGCGTCTTTAGGCTCATAACTTAAACAAATTTAAAGAAAAAAACATAAGTTTTTGATTCGGAAGGTCAAAAATAACAAATCCATGGTCAGTAGTCATCACGGAACTAAGCCTTTAAAATGCATAAATAAGTTACAAATTACCAAATTCCTAAAAAACACGTTCCGTCCGATGAACTACTTATCTCTAATCTAAGGCTGTACTCACACACACCGTTTCTTAGCCTTTCTGTTCCGTTATAAAAACTTATCTAACGAAATTTCGAGATTCTTATAGAAATACTGTTCAAACCGCTGCTGCTACGCCGCGCCGTAGCAATCTGCTACGAAGTGCTACGAGTTCAAAAAAATTGCGTTTACTTGCTTTTATTTCATTTGAGTTCATGTTAAGTTACGTTAGACAGCTTGAATGCTTTTTCTGTCTCCTTGTTCTGTCAATAACTTATAATTTTTGAGATACTACGTATCTAACATTATTTTAATATTGTGAAATAGTTGCTATTTCAAATAATATGTCAATATTCAATCGTACAAAATATGAATTCATTAAAATATCAAACTCAAGTTTATCATTTTTGAAATAAATATTTTTTCTTGCTCCTGCCCGCAGCTTCGCATGCTCTTTTCCGGGATAAAAAGTGGCTTAGGTGTCCGTCTCCGGGATACCACCTGGGTACCTAACTGCCAAATTTCTTTAGGATCCGTTCAGCCGTTTAACCGTAAAAATTCAAACAGACAAATTACTGTCGAATTTATAATATTGGTATGTATATGGATAAGAACAGTAGGTAGGTACTTACCTAAATTTACATTTTAAAATATTCTCCCATGTGTATGGGCAAGGCCTTATAGACATTAAATTCAATTTATGGTGACCCCCATAGACATAGACGAAGGGACCTTGTGGAAAATTCCGACAAGTTGCACAAGAAGTGGGAGTTAACTATTACTATACTTTGAAACAAAGGGCTATAAAACTGTTAAAGACAATTAAATGTATCGGTGAAAGATGTAGGTATGCGTTGTTGTAGGGTGCGTAGTGTGCCCCCTACAATCCTATAAGTTGTTGGTGTTTGAGAGTTAAAAGAGTTTTGTAAAGTTTCACGGTTTAATCGTACGTTATGTTTAAGGTTTTGTTATGGTCGCGAGTGTACGCCGTGACGTGTTGTCCAAAGGACAGTTGTTTGCGACTGAATGTAATAAGCCTGAGAAACACGTCATAACGTAAACTGCTGACCCGCGGGAACATGTCACTCTGTATGGTATGCAAACCGTACATGCTCCCGAGGGCGAGTTGAGATGAAAATGTTACATCTTAAAAGTAATAAGTAATAGTTCAAGCAAAAAGTAAAAGCGATAAAAACTACGTATAAAAGTAATATAAAAGTAAAAAGTAAAGTAAGGACACAAAATATAAAATTCAACTTATAAAATGTCACTTAATAATTTCAAACACTTTCACTTGCACTAAAAAGTCTTTTGATAGTAGGTGAGGTCCCCTTGTCCACACGGGCGTATGGGCGGTGAGTCACGCTAGTATCAGGTTCGAGGCTCGTCGAAGGCACGCTCGTAGTGTGTCCCGCCGTCGTAGGTACCGCAGGTAGGTCTACAAGTTGGATGGCGGTCTCGAAGTGCTGACTGCCCTCTCTTGTCGTCGCTGGGAGCGTCGCCGAGCGCAGGCGGGTGCGCACGCGCCGCCAGCAGTAGAGGATTGAGGCGAGCAGTGCGGCACCAGCAAGTAGGTACAGTACCACAAACTGATGGACGTCATGTGTGGATAGTTGAATGTTTTCGCCTTCTTTCTCTATCTGTTTGATTTGCTCTCCGATATTGTTTATCTCCTCCTTGAAGCCTTGTGTTTCCTTTCTCTCAAGATATTGAGTAGGAATAGTTAAGTTGAAGATAGTGTTTATAGATGGTATCTCTATCTTAAGTAGGTCGGGCTGTACTTCCAAGTTGTTTGATTGTTTAGTGTGTGAGTATATAGTGAAGCTTTTGCCCTTGATGACACAGCCATTCCCAAGGCTGATTAGGCCGGCCATGTTGAGTCGCTCAGCTGTTACCTGCCGTTCGCATAGTATTCTTATCGTTCGTTGAGTACAACAGAAGTACATGTAGGTATTTGTTTTGTAAAGCTCAATCCACACGTCCCTGCAGATTGTATGTTTTGTTGCGCATTGTTCCGTTTCTTCCTTCATTGTACATAGGCTGTTTTCAGACTTCAGTCGGTAGATAGGTCGTTGTAGTTTGCACATGAGAGTGTCCATGTTGTATGGTGTGCAGGTTTGTAGTTCATTTTCGGACATCGGTATGTAGGCGTCCTTTTGTAGATTTATGGAAACGTAGTCTGCGATAGGTAGAATAGTTACCATAGTTTTGTGTATAAGTTGAGGGACTGCGATAAGTTTGTAAACCTCGTAGGCATCCCGAGTTATCCAAGGAATTTTGACTTCGAATATAAAGTACTTCAGAGTCATCCTTGCCTTCACGTTGAGAAGATGATAGAGTTTCCGAAGATCCACTTGGATGTTTTCAATAGGTAGAGTTAAGTCCTTCGAAAGTTGACCAGATATTATGTTAAGCTCTTCCGTAAGCTGTTGCGGACTCAATAGATGAATGTTGAATTTTCCGTAGTGAATTTCGGTAACAGTTTCCAAAAGCGTCTCTTGAAGACCTTTCAAGTTCATCAACATGTTGTTCGCGATGATCGACATCATAGTAAAGTCATTATTTGTTTTGACATCTCTCATTTCAATCGCTAGTGTGTTCACGGCCTTATTCAGTGTTATTATGTGTTGGTTATACATTTTATATTGTTGGTCGATAGAGTTCTCTATTCTCTTCAGTAGGTTATTCTCGGCTTCTAGAATGGAAGTTTGGTTTTTCCACAATAAAGCGAGGTGTTGTTCGTTTGATCGGATGCTGTCTATGTCCTTTTCGTATTTTTCGGCAAAGTGTTCATCCAGCACTCCGAACAAGCTGTTGGCGAGGTACCCAACGCCGTTGATGAGCCCCCTTCGTACTCTATTGTTCATTCGTTTTCGGTCTAAGAGCATGTTGCTGTAATGCATCAGTTCCGTATAGCCATGTTGTAACTGAAGTAGTATTATGTTACATTGATTGTTTGTTTCGATTTTAGTACATGCTTGTTTTAGTGTAGAAATGTAACTTTTGAAAGCTTCTATTCCTTGCCAATAAGGTTGCATATCGTAGTAAACGATTAATTTCCATTCATCGCGTACCAGGTGCATATCAGTGACCTTATCAAAGTACATACTTTGGTTGTTGTTTATGGTAGTTAGGCTGTAGTCACACCGAGCGGGATTTATTATGGCAAAGACACATAAAATCGCCCAAATTAAATTGCATGACGTTTTGTTTTTTGTTCTAGTTCGTTTGTTTTGTGGTTGTTTTTGTTGTGTTTGTTCTTGTTGTGTAGGTAAGTCTTCTTCTTCTTCCGTGTTATTTTTCGTTGGTAGTTTAGATAGTTTAGTTATAGGTCGTTTCATGATCCCATTTTTCGTTCGAAGACTAACCACGCGAACGCAGCCGTCCTTTCCTTCGTGTAGCTCAACTACTCGTCCTAGGGCCCATTTCCCCGGAGGAAGATTGGAGTCATGTATGACTACGAGGTCGTCGATGCTCACGTTGGGTTTTCGTTGCCGCCACTTGCTCAGCGGTGTAAGTTGGGTCAAGTATTCAGACTGCCATCTTTTCCAAATGTCTTTGAATATTTTTTGAATAAGTTGCCATCGCGTTCGTTCGTCTCTTTCGGTTTCGACGATAGTTAGTGTAGGTCCGCTGGAGAGAAAGTGAGCTGGCGTCAAAAAGTCTATGTCTTCGGGATCTTCAGTTAGCGGTTGGAGTGGTCTGGAATTGAGGCAAGCTTCGAGTTCTGCCAGGAGCGTCGAAATTTCTTCGTACGTCAGTTTTTGTTCTCCGACGACTCTTTTAAGGTGGAACTTCAGGCTTTTGACTGCCCCCTCCCAAAGGCCTCCAGCACTTGCCCATGTAGGGGCGTTAAAATGCCATTCAATGTTCATGTCAGCAATGGCAGAGTAGAACTCAGGGTCCATAGTGTTTTTTAAATCGATAAATTCTTCATTTATTGTGCGGCTTGATTTTGTGAAGTTAGTGGCGTTATCACTGTAGATGTGACGTGGAGCTCCTCGTCGAGCTGAGAGTCTTCGCAGTGCCGCCAAGAAGGCCGATGAAGTGAGGTCGGAGACGAGTTCTAGGTGTACTGCCTTCGTAGCCAAGCAGACGAAGACAGCGACGTATCCCTTGGTTGTCTTGACGCCTCGGCCTTTGTTGTACTTTACGTCAATGTATCCAGTAAAGTCCGTCCCTGTGTGATAGAAAGGACGGGAAGGGTTGCATCGGGCTCGGGGTAGTTGGCCCATTAGTTGAGTTTGTTGTATAGGGTTGTGCCTTCTGCACTTTACACAGTTGAAAATGCGTTTCTTGACAGCCCTGTTCCCTCCAATTATCCAGTATTGTTGTCGTAGTCTCGCTGACGTAACACGAGGACCTCCATGGAATGTCCTGTCATGCGCGTTGTCAATCAAAATCTCAGTAAAGTGTACATCATGAGGTATGATGACTGGATTTTTCTGTTCCGCATCTATGTATGCGTTGTTAATCCTTCCCCCTACTCTGAGTAGTCCTTCTTCGTCGAGATAAGGATTAAGGGGTAGGAGTTTGCTTTTTCGGCTTAGCCCTTTTTTCTGCCTTAAAGCGTTTATCTCATCTTCAAAAGAAGTCATTTGTACATGTTTTATCAGTAACCGTCTTGCCTTTTGTATTTCGTTTATAGTTAAGTAGTAAGGTAGCATCTTGTTTCGAGGCGCTAACGCCCGTAGTATCCAAGCGATAACACGTGTAACTCGAGTAAGACAGCTGTGTTTAGCAAGTAGGTCTTTGATGATGTCATCGTTGTGACGTTGTGTAGTGACGTTTGTTTTGAACTTCTTTATCTCTTCGTTAGTTTCGTAGGTTTGAGAGCTTTCTGTGGGTTGAAACGTAGAGAGCCAATTTGGTCCGTTCCACCAAAGTTGATGTGTTTTTAGTTGGGTTGGAAATATACCACGACTAGCACAATCCGCCGGGTTTTCTGCGGACTTGACATAGTGCCAGCATGTTGTAGGCATGATTTCTGTAATTTTCTTCACCCTGTGCGACACAAATGCATTCCAGCGATTGTGATCACCGTTGAGCCATCCTAAGACAGCAGTGGAGTCCGACCATCCGTAGAGGGTTAGGTTGTGTGTTGATAGGCATTCTTGAACTTTCTTCATCAAAGTAGATAGTAGTGTTGCTGCTAGGAGTTCAAGTCTGGGCAAAGATGTGGTTTTGTTTTTGGGCACAAGTCGTGACTTCGCGGCGACGATCACGACGGAACCGTTTGTTGTTTTTGTGTAGATAACGCAAGCGTAGGAATTGATGCTTGCATCGCAAAACCCATGTACTTCGACGTTATCATTTAATGTAAGTTGTAACCATCTAGGTATTTTTAGTTCGTGGATTGCTGTTAGTTGTAGTTTGACCTTTTCCCATTCTTTGTTTATAGGTTCAGGTACTTTGTCGTCCCACTTTAGGTCTTCTTCCCACACCTTTTGAAAAATTTGTTTTAGTTTTGTTGTTACTGGACTTAGCCATCCCAGTGGGTCGAAAATTTTGGAAATTTCTGACAGTAGTAGTCGTTTTGTGACTGATTTCGTAGATGTGGTGTCGATAGTTAGCTGGAAGGTAAAGTTATCTTCAGTAGGGTTCCAGCGTAGACCTAGTGTTTTCGTAGACTCTTGGTGACGGAAGTTGTAAGCTTCCGGCGTGTTACTGGTAGGTTCTTCGTCTTGTAGTAGTTCAACTTCGTTCGACGACCACTTTCGTAGGTTGAACCCTCCAGCTTGAAGTAGGTTTGTTAGGTCTCTTTTTATGCGTAGAGCAGTTTGGATGTCGTCGGTGTTGCACAGAAGATCATCCATGTAGAAACACGTTTCGAGAATAGCTGCCGCTTCAGGGTAGTTTTGTCGCTCGTCGTTAGCCAGCTGTTTTAGAGTCATCATAGCTAGAAATGGCGAGGCCTTGTTTCCGTAAATGATCGTTGAAAGTTGGTATTCCTGAAGAGGTTGATTACTGCTTTCTCTCCACAGTATTCTTTGGTAGTTCTGGTCGTCTTTATGACATAGAATTTGTCGAAACATCTTCTCTATATCGGCCGTAAAGGCAACCTTAAATTGTCTCCACTTCAAAATAAGTGAAAATAAATCCGTTTGTAAGTTAGGGCCGCTGTAGGTTACGTCATTTAAACTTTTGCCAGAAGTTGTTTTCGCCGAAGCGTTGAAAATGACACGAAGCGGAGTAGTTGATGAGTCGGCACGTTGCACACAATGATGTGGAATATAGTAGCTCGGTTTCAAGTTGTTTTCGCATAAGTGCATGTGGTGTAGGTTTATGTATTCTATCATAAATGACTTGTAGCTATCAGTCAGATTGTCAGAGGTTCTAAACCTTTTTTCAAGTTGCAAAAATTGTGCCGAGGCTTTAGGTCGAGATTCGCCGAGTTTTTCTTCTACATCTGCGTGAAAAGGTAGCCGCACGATGTAACGGCCATCTTCTTGTCGTTTAGTTTCAGTTTTATATTGTTGGAGACAGTAGGCATCTTCCGTAGATAGTTCAGAGCATTCTGCCCCAATATCTTCTATCTCCCAAAATTGTTTGATTTCGTCCAAATTGTTTAGGACTACGTTACATTGGTAGGATGTTATGTTTCCACACAAAATCCAACCGAGTTGTGATTGTTGAGCCATCGGTTGTGTTTCATCCCCTCTGATGATGCCACCTAGGATGATGGTAGAGTAGACATCTGCCCCAAAAAGTATGTCGACTGGTCGGCTGATGTTGTAGTCAGGGTCGGCCAGTGGTATCCCTTCCAAGTGTGTCCATGTAGATGGTTTGGAGAAGGTTCTGTTAGGTAGTTTGTTGACTAGTTTTTTCATGACGAATACTTGTGAGTCAAAGGTATAGTTTTTGTTTATAGATGTGCATGTTAGGTTGACGACTCCTTTGCAGTTATTTTCGCGCGTCCCCACGCCGAAAATAACGCCGTTGCATCTCATCCGTGGTAGTCCCAGCAGTTGAGCAGTGTTTTCCGTTATGATGGATATCTGTGATCCTTGGTCGATGAGGGCACGTAGAGTGACCTCTGACCCGTTGTTAGTTTTGACCTGGACCAGAGCCGTAGCCAAAAGTGTTTCGGAAATGTTTCCCATTGAAGAAACATTACTACTTGCACCTTCGTTTTTGTCATTTGAGTTGTTGTTAGGTTTGTCGCTGTTTTTCTTTGTTTGTGTTTTCGAAGCGTTATGTAGCAAGGTGTGATGATTTAAATTACACTGCAGGCAGCGTTTTTCAGACTTGCATTGTTTATCTTTGTGGTCGAACAAACAATTGCTACATATGTTGAGTTTTGCAACTAAATTCCGTCGGTCCGCCGTTTGCAATTTGATAAACTCGCTACAATTGTATAATCCATGGTCGTTCTTGCAATGCGGACACTTCACGTGTTTAGGTACTTGTTTGTTCATCGTAGAGTTGAATGCGTTATTATAGTTTTTAGGTTTGTTATTATTAGAGTTAGATACGGATTTGTTTTGTTGTTGATTTTTGTTGTTGTAGTTAGATGAACCACGTTGTTGTTGGTTGTCCGAAGAGCGCTCTTGTTTACGTCGTACGGACTCCAAAGCGGTGAATTTCGTTTCAAGAAAGTTCATGAATTCGGCCAAGTTAGGTAGTTCTCGCGGTTCCTTCACCGATTCCACGAAATCGCTATAGGTGTCAGCGTCGAGTTTCAGCGAGAGAAGGTGTACCAGGATAGGGTCCCATGTTGAGATATCGACGCCGAGCTTTTCGATCGCGTTCAAACATTCGTTCGCCGTATCGTGTATTTTCTTTATGGAAGCGCCAGTTTGATTTTGAAGTGTTTGTAGGTTTAGGATAGTGTTAAGATGCGAAATAAAAATTTGTTTCTTGTTGTTGAACCTGTTGTTAAGTATGTCCCAGCAAACTTGGTAATTGTCGGAACTGATGGTTAGATGTTGAATAAGCTTTTCTGCTTCACCCTTTACCTTGGATTTTAGGTACTGCATCTTTTGTGCACCTGATAGTGTTCTATTGTTATGGATTACCTCTTTGAACAAATCCTTGAAGGTTGTCCAGTGTTGGTAGGATCCAGAGAAAGTAGGTAGTTCCATTTTAGGAGTAGATTTTTCCATGTGAGAAACAGACCACATTTTAGTGTTTATGGATTTCTTCATGGAGTGGTATTGTTGTTCGTAGATCTCGAAGATCGGTTCGTAACCTTGGTCGAGCGCGTTTTCACTGTCGATCTCCCAGTGCAGAGAGTCGATGGTTCTCCACCTAGATTCAAGAGTTTTGAGGGCGTCCTCGAACTCCCAGTTTTCGTTTATTTGTTCGATGTTGATTGTTGATAGTGTCCTAGCAAAAGCCCTAAAGTTGCTTTTCTGTTTTCGCAGTAGGTCTTCAGACTTGCTAGGGTTACCTTGGGATTTCGTTGTGAGGTAGGCAGGGGTTACGTCGCCTGCTTGTTGTTGAGTTGTAGACAGTTCTCCCGAAGGTAGTGTGTATGCAGGGGCTGCTGCACCTGCTCGTTGTTGAGAAGTTGATGGTTCACCCGAAGGCTGTTGAGTTTCAGATACCTGTATCGTAGGAATCTTCGTTTGAGATCTTTCACTCGGCTGAGGAGAGACCTCGTATTGTTCGATTAATGCTCGAGCTTCAGCGTAAATCTGCTTAGTTTGTTGGAAGTGGTTATCCGTAAAGTACGCATAGTTGCGATCTTCACATTGGTAGAGTTGTGTGTGGTTTGATTGAAATTCCTTCCAGTAGGAATCGAGAACTTCAAGTCGTTTCTTCAGGTAAAGAGGAGTTTTTCGCTCACCTCCATCTTTCTTGAAGTTGCGTAGGAGTATTCGTATCTCCTCTTGCAGTTGACTCTGGTTTGTTAGAATATCTTCGATATTCATGGTGTTTAGTTGTAGTTAGTTGTAATACCTAGTTGTAAAGTAGGTAATTGTTGTGGGTGGTGCGGTACTAACCTTTCAGCATGTGCGACTTCTCAATCCAACCGGTGAGACCCGCTTGTGGGAGGCCAGTCGAACCGATCCGCTGCCGATAGGCAATACCTAGTATAAAAGTGAATACTCACTCACCCGGTTGTAGTTGTAGTTAGTGTAATCCTTGTAAAACTCACCGCACTCACTGTTATTTGTAAAACGTGTCCACGCGATAGAGTCCACAAGAAAGAAAAAAAACTAAGATGTAGGGTGCGTAGTGTGCCCCCTACAATCCTATAAGTTGTTGGTGTTTGAGAGTTAAAAGAGTTTTGTAAAGTTTCACGGTTTAATCGTACGTTATGTTTAAGGTTTTGTTATGGTCGCGAGTGTACGCCGTGACGTGTTGTCCAAAGGACAGTTGTTTGCGACTGAATGTAATAAGCCTGAGAAACACGTCATAACGTAAACTGCTGACCCGCGGGAACATGTCACTCTGTATGGTATGCAAACCGTACAGTTGTATTGTTTTGAGAAGTAACGCGCTCACTTTTTTAATGGGCTTGTTTTGCTTTCTATAAAAAAAATAAGTAAAAATAATATTTTCCCCGATTTGAATAGTAAAAATATAATCTATGGGATTATGACAAAAAAATTATAAAATTTGATTTGTCTTTGAGCTTATGTTGTGAGCCTTATGTTAAATCGCGAAAGTTCAGACATATATTTAGTGAGAACTATTTTTCATTGCATAAAATAGTTTGATGCACAGAAAAAAATGTTTTAGGACCTTGTTTTAATCCATTTATTCCGGCGTGTGCAAGGCAGTGTCATTATGGCCCTGTGTTTTTGATTTTATTGTAGTTTTTTTTGCTTGTTGTAAGTCGTAGTATGGTTATTTAAGGCGTAGAACAAAAGAAATTGGAATTTATGTCTGTACTTTCGTGATTTCTTACTTAAAATTGTCTTCTCTGTTACTTAATTTAACGTTCTTGTTTACTTTCTCAGATTCTTCTTAACGACAAACTACTCCAGAGCAGCGACAAAGATGGCGAAAGATTCGCTCTCGAGCACAAGATAGCCAATGGCGAGAACAGCGGGGATTCCAGTAAAAACTGCAATTGCTGACCAATCACAGCGCTCCATTCCCACAACGAACCAATTAAAGCCCTTTATTAACCGCCAAATTTTAAATCAGTTGGTGAGCTTTTGTTATACATTGCTGGTTTAGTACAAAGAAGTTTGTATATTATTATTTTGAGCTAGCAATGAATGTTGTTTTGAAAGTATGAATTCAAACTTTACACGATTCGTGGGTAAATGTTACTACCTAATTTATAACTAATCATAATAAATCTCGAACAATACTTATCCTAGATTTTTCAACACTGTATAATAAACGAACAAAGTGCCTATATTTTGAATGAATTTATACGACAAACGAGTTTTTAGCAGCCGTATTCATAAAAAACATTTCAGTTTTTGTTACATTAGGATGCAAAGAAAGTGCACACCCTTGGCAGATATATATTTAAATAAAAAAAATTAGGGAATATTTTTTTACAAGTCACGTAGATAAATATTGGAATTGAAAATTAATCCTCTCTCATTCTGTCCTTAGATCAAATTCAATCACATATGATCTAAGCGAGACAGCATGAGAGAGGCTGTCTTTAATCACAATATTTATCTACGCGACTTTTATAAATAACGGTGTTAGCACGTGTTTTAAATTCAGGTGTGATTTATAAATACGGCTGTAGTAATTTTATTCCAACATCGAGTCGTTTAGTGCCATGTATGGTGAAGTCATATGATTAATTATGTACCTTAAATAGTGTATGATTTACATATAAATAATTATTATTGTAATAAGTAATATCTACTTATTGTACGAGTGTTTGATGTGTTAATGTTAAAATAAATATTTAGTGACATTATGTTATTGTTTCATTGTGTACATTAGAAATATACGACTCATTTATAAAACAATTTTCCATTATTTTCCATAGTCTCACTAAATCGTTCCCATCACCGCCGATTCCCTTAGTCGATTCCCGCAACGTCGACTCTCGGTAAAGTCGAATCACTAAATAATAATATTAAATAATGCTGGTCAAATCACACAGCGTTATCTAGCCCCAAGCTAAGCAGAGCTTGTGTTATGGTCATTTAAAACGGGATATTTACCATGATTCGATTTTTGAGTTTTCCAATATTTCGGCACAGTTTCATGCTCCATGATCACGGAAGAACTAAATATCCCGTTTTAAATGACTTTAATGTAACCATGATAGTTTTAAAAGTTTTATTGTGTTATGGGTACTAGATAACTGATATGCATAATATAACACAATACATAGATATATTTTTATTATATATAGCAAACGACCAGAACACCCTGAACAAATGTCTGTAGATCGTACACACATTTGTCCCGAGGCGGGAATCGAACCCGCAACCTTCTGCGTCGCAGGCAGACCTTCGCCCACCACGCCACATCGGTTGGCATAATAGGTTTTGACACGGATTATCAAGGTTTACATTATTCGGCCGTACAATAAATTGTCGTGCATTATAGTGACCCGTAAAGTCGATCGCGCCTCAATTCCATTCACGTCGACTCCGATTTCTTCGATGGTACAGTCTGCAGCGGTATTTTATTTCTTTGGATTTCTCTTCTCAAGCACTTTGATCTGCACTTTCCTAGATGATATAAAAGCGTTATTGTTTCATAGTGTAAATTAGAAATATACGACTCGTTTATAAGATATTTCCCTAGTCTCCCTTCTTGTGTACATCTTAGTTATGTTGAGCTTTTTGGCATACTTGTGGAAGTTCGGTGACAATGGAATTTTCATCATCAGCCTATATTTGTCCACGGCTGGACATAGGCCTCCCCTAATGAGCGCCATAGCGCCCTGTCTTCAGCTTGCCGCATCCAGCATCTGCCTCTGCATTGTTGTAGGCGCTGTGCAAACGTGTTGCCGACACGGCACCATTACAGGGAACCGTAGATGCTGTGTTCTGTAGTGGTGATCGGACACAGTTACTGGTCGCGACTTCTGGCCACTGGTACAATTCACAGTTCAGTACAATTGTAAGGAAATTTGTTAATGTTGCTTGTGTCTTCAACAGACGACTTATAGCGTGGATTCCAGTTACCGACACCGAATACTTTTTAGTCGTCAATGAGTATGTGTTAAGTGGGAGCAACTGGATACACGCATGCGCAGAGACTTGATGATTTCATACAGGTTCTATATAAATCAAATATTCATCGATAGTTCATATCCGACACAAGATACAAAAGTGTCTACGTTTGCGCAGCGCCTTAAACGAAACGTAATCCCGTCGAGTTTGGGTTCTTTGGAGTTGTCTTTTCAAGCTTCTAGGTAGTCTTTTAGGTCGTAGACGAAATAAAAGCTTTTATTTATATAAAATATTTAAAAAGCATTTATTATTATTTATTTTCAAACAAATAAAAGCCATAACTTCAACGAACCTTTTTGTTCCCACATAGTTCAATCCCCATAAACTTCTTTATAAGAATATTTAATATCGAAGTCTTTATCAGCCCATTTTTGAAAAAAGTCAGTAAAATTATGAAATAATTTACGAGGGTTAAATCTGTTACACATACACCCACAAAAAGGACTTGTTTCCAAAAGAAGAGATTGCACAACGATTACTCACCTAACTACACCTTTGACTAATTGGCGGCCGAGTTCATTGCCATAAAGAATACCTAATGGTTACCAACCAACCATTATAATAATATGAGTTATGTACTTTTATTAAAACTACTAAATACGAGACAAACGGCCACTTACATCATCATCATCAGCCTATATATATTAGTCCCTGCTGGACATAGGCTTCTCCTAAAGAGCATCATAGCGCCATGTCTTTGGTTGGCTTACCATGTCTGGAAATGAACACTTTCTAAAGCTGAAGGAAAGTGTTCATTTCCAGACATGGTCATTTTACGTAGTTTTTTTAGTACCTATTTACAATTGAAACAATTTACCTAACTGCAGACTGTTGCAAACAATCAACAAGTAACTCAACTGATCCATATATCAATAGCAGTCGGAAGCGTGCCCAAGACACTGTGAATTTTTTGACATTGACCCGCTGTGAACCAATCGAAACATTATAATTTCCCGAAACCGTCATTATAAGGAAGTGGGTATTATTTTAAGTGAAGCCAATATTGCTAATATCAGCATATTGCTAATATTATTAACATTATGAATGAAATAGTTAAAAGATACAAATAAAAAATAGCTTTTAGCTTCATTAACATAGAGATCTTTTTCGTAATAGGTAGCTAAATTGCTCTAAATAAAGGTTAAACCTATTCAAAATGTTTGGAGATAGATAGTAGCACATTTTTTTAGTGAATTTAGTTATTAAAATTCTTGATCACCAGATAACTGTTTTTTTAATGGCCTCATTAAAAAAAACCATAAGGGTTTCAAAACCGATCTTTGAAACCCTAAAAACGACGAGGTAAACCATTGAGGACACTATGGATGTTTGCACAATCAGTTCTCATGGCCAGGTAGGAGGTTGCGGGTTCGATAAAACTGTCATGGTTAATAACATTAAAGTCATTTATACCGGAATGTTTACCATGATTCAATAACAATAATCCTTTCACAATATTTATTCCTTTAAATTTTTTATTATTTTAAATTAGTTTACACAGTTCATTGGTTTATTTAAATTGTTTAGTATTAATTTTTAGTTTCAGTACTTATATCTAGACACTAAAACTTAACTTAATTAACAAGTAGGTATAATAATATTATGTTAGGTACGAAACATATCTTTATTCAGAAAGAAAATAACAATCAAATAACAAATTTAAATTAAAACTAGTATTTACAATAGAAACAATTAAGCTATCTGCAAACTGTTGCAAACAATCTACAGGTAGCTCAACTGGTACGAAATAACCTTTGTTCTTGCATAGTGCGCGGATCGTTAGCCACATCTTATATTTGAATATTACACCATATCTTCTCAAACTTATATGTTCTATGTCAACATTAGTTTTTAGACTATTATTTGTATAAGATTTAAGTCAAATAAACATTGTTTTTTTTTTCAATATACGAAGGATCTCGTTTAAAGAAATCATCATCATCAGCCCATATCCGTCCACTGCTGGACATAGGCCTCCCCTAATGAGCGCCATAGCGCCCTGTCTTCAGCTTGCCGCATCCAGCATCTGCCAGCAGTCTTTCGCAAAAGACTTCTAAGATCTTTGCGAAAGACTGCTTAAAGAAATAAGTATTCTTAAAATAAGAATTATTTGGAACATGTAGGCACCTAGGACAACGGCATAGGTGCAATAATATTACTTCGAAAACCACGGAAAGATCAAAAATTACCAATTTCGCACATGCGAAGGTTGAACTGAACCGTTTACCATATAAGGTAGAGTCGTAGTAGGTGGTAAACTGAATTAAAAACTGGGATAGGTATACATAAGGATAATAGTTTAACAATAAGAAAAGAGGTCATCAAAAAGGGAGTAAAAAAAAACTAGAGCGAAAGACCGACGACAATGCAAGATAAAACCAGTATTCTAAATGCAATCTCGTTAGCAAACATTATGTGGAATTTTACTATTTGCATTATGATAATAATTCTTGTCTACGGTGTATCTAATTATGTCTTGTGAAACAAAAAACATTTTAGTGTTTGTAACAGTATTGTGAGATTGTGTTGTGTTTTTATTATTGTTAAAATGGAAATTGTAAGGAAAAATGGAGTAAGATATAGCTTTTTAAAAATTCAATTCAATAGTGTTATTAACATTATCACTGTCCATGCACATGCCCATCTATATAGCTCTGTGAAAGAGTGCGATGGTGACGAGTAGTGTCATTTCGCCCCTTATTTCCGCTCCTCAAGGGGTCAAACGATACCACCAAAAATGACTACTTTCGTTTCGCTCCTTGATGAGCATAAACCGCCTCATCAGCAGCGTACGTCCACGTTTAATATGCCCGGAGAGGCACAACAGTGGAGTTCAGTGGAGTCGAGGCGGGGGCAACCCTTCGCGTGGGGGGTCACTATGCTTGGCGGTTTGTTGAGTGCGCCCATGTAAGTCACACCGCCAACGCTGGGCAGTGAATTTGTTAGGTTCTTAATATAATGTTGGGTCAATTTTACAGAGCAATAAACATCAAATTGAAAATAGGATTGCTATAACAATCCAAGGTCTCAAAGTATGGACTGCTGAAGAAAAATCATGGTGGAGAAAAAAACCAACGAAACAGAAAATGATGATATTGAACGATGGTAAGGGATAGTGCGATAGCGATAGGAAGTTTTAATAGTAATACCAACGAGAAAAAAAAACTTTAATTATATTCTATTATATCTATATTTATTATTATAGACGACGACCTCAGTGGCGCAGCGGGCGAGAGTCTGCCTGCGACGCAAGAGGTTGCGGGTTCGATCCCCGCCTCGGAACAAATTTGTGTACGATTTGTTCCGTTGGTCTGGGTGTTTTCTATGTATAATAAAAAATATCTATCTATGTAATGTATAATATTGCGTATATCAGTTATGTAGTTCCCATAACACAAGCTCTGCTTACCTTGGGGCTAGATAATGCTGTGTCAATTGTCCAGCATTATTTATTTATTATTTATACATTTCGCTTACAAAATATAGAATACAGACAGTGATTACTAATTACAGACAATGATTTTATAGTTTCAGGAACATTACAAGATGGTGAATTTTGTGCCGTACTTGGACCAAGGTAAATATTAAATTAAATAAGCGATTTATTATTTTCCTATTTTTATACCATTATTTACCAAACATAGCTAGACACTTTTATTATACATATAAAACTCCCAGAATACCCGGAAAATACAGTGCTTGGCGATTTTCGTAACATACATTTACTTATCATAAGAATAACATGGCCATTGGCCAAATACTACGGTGTAGGTAACTCTGCGCTAATTCATCCATTACTATTGACGACCTCAGTGGCGCAGCGGGCGAGAGTCTGCCTGCGACGCAAGAGGTTGCGGGTTCGATCCCCGCCTCGGAACAAATTTGTGTACGAACTGCAGGAATTAGTTCCGTTGGTCTGGGTGTTTTCTATGTATAATAAAAAAAAACTATCTATGTAATGTATAATATTACGTATATCAGTTATCGAGTACCCATAATACAAGCTCTGCTAACCTTGGGGCTAGATAATGCTGTGTGAATTGTCCAGCATTAATTATTTATTTATTATTATTTATTACCACCTAACACGAAAACGTGAATCAAATATGTGCTTATATATTTATATATATACTCGTTAACTTTACATACATTTTAAAATGACTTTCCGCAAGCTTCTAACTACAATAGTGGTCCGCAAACTGTCTTTCATCGAATCCGTCAATATAAAATTATACGTTACGAGTTAAGGTCCGTATTCGAATGCACATTTTTTGCTGCACAGCATTAGTGAGTCTCTGATCTACGACAACCTTTATGCTATTTATGCTCAAAGTTAGATTAAAACTCGATTAAATCTTCTGTCCGCTGCTTCATACATTTTCTGGATAAAAAGTAGTAAGTTATTATTCCAAGCTTAGAACTATATCCATGCACAATTTTAGCCCGATCTGTATAGTAGATAGTTTTGACGTAAAGCAGTATCAAACATCGCATTTTTATGAATGATTTGTTTCTGCCCGCGCCTTCGCATGCGTTGTGTCTATAGAAACGTTCAAAGGTTATTTATATCACATGGGAACTGTTTTATGGGAGTAAAGTAGCATTACGTTTGATTCTAGGCTTAGAGATGCAATTTCAGCCTGGTGCGTTCAGTAGTTTCGGCGAAGAAGTAACAAACATCCATCCATCCATCTCACCTCACCACAACAGCCAGTCCACTGCTGCTGGACGCAGGCCTACCCCTGATTTTTTTATCTCATGGGAGGTAATGCCCTTAATCCCCACGCTGGGCACGCGGGTTGAGGATCGCAGTTCTGTGGCAGATCTATTCTGCAAGAGGCGCTGCTGCCCGCCCCCCGGTGTATGTCCCTTAGTCGCCTCTTACGATACCCACGGGAAGAGTTGGGGTGGTGCAAATTCTAAGCCGGCACCACACGGCCTTCATCCATCCATCCATCTATACATCTATTATTTGATAGAAAAAAAACGGAACTTTGATGTTTAATGTTTGATTAATGTGATGTGATGTGACGATTTGTGATAGTGTGATAAAACTGTGATGAGATTGTCACAGGACTTTGTGGAGTTTGGAGGCCTTTGGAGGCCTTTACCCAGTAGTGGGTAAAGCCCAATAGCGGATGGTGAGTGTGATATCTAGATGCAAAAATTTTACTCTTTTCAGTGGCGCAGGAAAAACCACATTTCTAGTATCATTAGCTGGCAAATGTACCTTGCCTTCTGCTGGCGCCGTGCTGGTCAACGGTTCAAATGTCAGGGACTCTCATGCGGTGGAGATAGTACCGCAGTTCGAGGTTTTCTTTGACGGACTCACTGTTATGGAGCACTTGGTTTTTATGGTGAGCTACCTACTAATAAAAAATCAACGACATCTAATTTTAATCTTTATAATAATAATAATAATAAAGTTTATTTATTTCCTCTTACAATAGGTGTTCATTCATTCATTCATTCAATAGGTTTACATTAACATAAACATAGTATCTAGTGATACCTATAGTTTGAGAAAAATCTTGTTTTAAAAATAATAATAAAATAGTAAAAATATTATCCGAGTATTGCCTATAACTAAAACGTATGCTTTGTGAATGTGACCTATCGCATTCACAAAGCATACGTTTTACAGGATTCTTTTTTTTGTGATACGAGTAGCATATGTATGTAGATGTAGGAGTGAGTTCGCACACCTGACTGTATTCCGGATCCAGTAAACGATTGTTTCCAGTAGTGCAGGATCTGTAAAGACTGTAATTCTCTTACCCTGTTAATAAGCCCTCTGCATTTTACATTTATTTTTTATCATTAGCGCGTAGACTTAAACAAACTATGCTAGAACATGGTTCAATAAAATTCGACAATCTGTTCCAGACAGAAATGAAACTAGGCAGTTCCAAGAAACCCATAAACCAGAGGACGTTGACGATCTTACTCCAAGATCTGAAGCTGAAGTCGCTGGCTGGGTCACGGATCTCGGACTTGTCTGGTGGGGAGAGACGACTTTTGTCTTTAGCTACGTGTGTAAGTTTATAAGATTTTTTGTGGGATTTATTATAAATGTAAGCGGGTCATCTACGAACCTAGTTGTAGATTTTGCGTTGTAGATTTTAGGGGGCTATAACACAACATTGTTAACATTCTAGGTCCAGCTGTCGTTAACAATACATAACTCTTTAACACAACAAAATAAAATTAAACACATAGATATTAACATGGAACTCAAAAGTACAATGAGATACCTTTTCGTTTATAAGCGATTTCTTCCAGGCGTACTAACTAGATGGATAGGAAATTGAGAATTCAGATGCCAGTCACTTCTGCCAGTCACTTCTGCCAGCCTTGTACTTCTCGCATATATATTTATTTGAAAATGTGATGTTGTGGTAAATCTTGTGTCTAGCCAAGCAATTTAATTTCAAGACAATAATATAATTGGCTCTCTACACAAGTATTTTACTTTTTTGGAGAACTCAAGTAAATTATAAAATAACGAACTAACGGTTAAATTAACTTTTGACGACCGATGTGGCGCGTAACTATTATGTATATCAGTTATCTAGTACCCATAACACAAGCTCTGCTTAGCTTGGGGCTAGATAATGCTGCGTGAATTGTCCAGCATTATTTATTATTTTATTTATTTAACTCACATTTCAGCTATTATCCAGCCCTAAAATCCTGATCAGCGACGAGCCCACAACGGGTCTAGACAGCTACAACGCCCTCCTAGTCATACAAACCCTGAAGAAGCTGTCGCAATCCGGCAAGATCGTCATCTGCTCCATCCACCAGCCGTCTTGCGATATCTTCAAGGAGTTCAGTTCTTTGATGCTAATGTCTGATGGGCGGTTGCTGTTTCACGGAACGCTGGAGGAGTGTAAAGCTGTTTTTGAAAGGTGAGTTCTTCCTTTATGGATTTTTCATCATCATCATAGTTACACATGAGTCTGTTGAGTATAGTATAGGCCTCTATTATTCTTCTTCTGTTATGCACGTTTTGCATCTAGGGGTTTTTGCATGGAATAAATATGGAATATAATTAAATCCCAAAGTCGAATCAAATGGAATCGACACCCTGGAACAGGCAAATTTATGTACTTGCCGGTGCCATAGGAGGCTGTTCAAAAATAATTATAACTATTAACTAACCAAAGTCGTCTTCATCTGTCTTATCCGTGGTTGCCTTCGCGTGGCAACCTGCAATTTAGGTTGCGTGTAACTTAAATCATACAACAGTTCACTAATGATTCGGATGTTTTGAAACATTCATGATAAATTACTTATTTTCTGTCCCTATATTTATAACTATATCAATACTGAAGATAGCTCTACCACACAATTTCTGCACCAGCAATTCTTAAATTTAGCTAATATTTCTATTATTTAGAAAACCTCCTCTTTGCGTCGTTACCCCAATGGATCATGACCCCTTGCCAGCAACCCCAGGGTCATGATCGGAAACATCTTCGCCCGTAAGATTTAGATAACTTTTACACTCTAAATTTTGATTGCTACTTCTTTACTAGAATAAACCTTCACTGCCCAATCAACTACAATCCAGCTGAGTTCTACATTCGAGCCGTTTCGTCTCAAAACCAGAGCTACGTGGAACAACTAATGGGAACATACCAAGACCGGTCGGTTCCAGACCACGGAACAAGTTTGGATGGAACGGATGCAAGTGTGGAATATATTCGACCGTGAGTAAGCTTTTTGGGTAAATAAATTACCATATATAACTTAGCAACTCAGCTGATCAGTATTTTTTTCTAACCTGAGTTGACACATTTATTTATTCACATAAAACGATTCCAGCCTGATTGTGTGTGTACCTATTAAAAAAAATCTAGGTACTTCCCGCAGCTTAGCTCCCTTATAATCATACAACCAAGATCGAATGGGGCGTTCTAAATGCACATTACATACATACATACGCATAAACTTACAAATTTTAGTGACAAAATAAATTAAAAATATATAATTTAAATCCATAGTTTTAGGTAGGTACATGAATATTTAATACGCGCTCATTAGGGGAGGCCTATGTCCAGCAGTGGACTGGTATAGGCTGATGATGATGATGACATGAATATTTTACAATTCTAACATTCTTAGTTTGTTGGTAATTACTGAGCAAACAGGCTATACTAATATTATAAATGCGAAAGTGTGTTTGTTTGTCCTTTTTTTACACCCTAACTAAGCAACCAATCGACATGATTTTTGGTATCGAGCTAGTTGAAAGGGCGGCGAGTAGGTACTTTTTATCCCATAAATCAGTTCCCATTGCATATAAATTATATTACAACGCGTGTAAAGCCACATGCAGCCGCTAGTGTTTATTTTATATAGGCTGCTCACCAACTTTTGACCACAATTAATTATTCCGCCTTACCACATTTTATCCGCTTACCCACGCCTTTCTATGACCGAATCTCTTCTTAATCTCATTCAGACGGTTAAATTAGGTGCCGAAGATAAAAATAAAACGTGACAGGTGGTTGTCGGCTTTGATATGTTAATTGGACTCACAGGTTATTTAATCCTAAATGGATATTTAATTGTATTTATTTAAGAGTTTTTTGGTTTAACGGAACCATGAATTTAGATTAAGGGTAACTATGAGAAGTTATGTATCAAATCTTTATTAAGAAAGAAAATTAAAACTAGTATTTAAAATAGAAACAATTGAGCTAACTGCAGATTGTGGCAAACAATCTACAGGTAGCTCAACTGATCCCATATCAATACCAGTCGGAAGCGTGTTATAGTTATGTACTGTTTATAACAAGTATAATAGGTAAGTATATTAGAATACCATTTATTTCGACAACCACATAGCAAGATACTTAAAAAACTAACAAAATTAAACGCATAACATGGAGTCTTTAAATCTCAGTGACACAAATTTCGGGCGTCAAATCGAATTTTGCATGGCCGAAATAGATGTTAGGCTCAGCATGTATTGTGCTGATCGAGTTGTTGGGTGTCGCTGTCTAGAATAACTAGAGTAATATGAGGAGTATTCAGCTACTATTGTTCTTTTTTCCAGTTTACGAAGAAATTGGTTCAAACAAGTTCATCTGCTGCTATGGAGGCAATCTTTAACTTTGAAAAGGGATATAAAAAGTCATTTGTTTCAGTTATTTCTTTCAGTGGTAAGCACAACATTATCAAACTCATTCTTATTCAGAACTTGACGTTAGTTATTACGCCAATATTTTGTTTTTAACAACCAAGCACATTACTGTATCCCTTGGTCGGATAGTCCCTAAAACACAATAGAGGCGTCGCCGCCGTCCCAATTTGCATTAAAACATAAAGAGAGCACTCAACATTCCGTTGTCGACTCACCTCACTGATCTACTGTCAACTTTTTCTACAGTAGTTTATGTTTGCTTTATTTTCTTTTATTCGGAGGACAAACAGTTTAACACACTTTAGTAATAAACATAAAGAATATCTATAACCATTGATGAAATTGATGATCTATGACAACATCGCATGTTATGAAAAACCCTGCGAATCAAATCACATTCTTCTTTTTGTGCCGACAACCAACTATTTTCAGATGGTAACAGCTCTAGTTATTGGAACCTGCTACATCGGCATCACAGGCACGACCTCCCGAGGGGTCCAGGACATCAGGGGGTTCCTCTGGCTCATCACCAGTGAGGTCTGCTTCTGCCTGGCTTACAACGCCCTCTATGTATTTGAGTATGAGATACCGCTGTTCAAGAGGGAAGTCGGGGTTTATAAGTGCTCGGCGTTCTTTGTGGCCAGGTTTTTGAGCTTTGTTAGTACTTAACTATTTAATTAATCAACTTGTTTTTTTCAGAGTTCATCTCTATTTATAACAAAAGTTAAGTCTTTATACATTTCACCGACAGCTTTCCGTAAAAATAAAGCGACACCAAGACGTTGAAAAAATCAATGGTGCTAAAATTGCGCCAAATACGTACTCTCGAAAAATTACCATCACCGAACAAATCTACAAGATTCATTGCTTTGACACATCTCGTGTCAAAGCAACGAATCCTCCCACTTTTGATGCATATCAGGAAACTAAAATTGCTTTCCTATGCTGTATGATCTGTTATCAAAACGAATGACGAAGGCATCCTTTATTTGTACCTATTTGGTGTGCTGCTTTTTACCTATCTACTCTATAATAATATCTTTTTCACCGTCAGATACCACGATGCGTCGTCTGGTCGGTAACGCTCGTGACGTTAGCAACACTGACGGTGCAGCTTCCCAACCACATCGTCACAACTCTAGAGCTTATTGCCGCATTAACTGCTTCGAGCATCGCGTCTTTGGCATATGGTAGGTAATTATTATCTAAAATATTGTTCATATCTACTCAAAAATCAGCAATTACAGTATAGGTTACTTATCTATACGTAATGTTTTAGTTTAATTATATTATTTGATTGTATATTTCTTTGTTAACAAAGATATTTATAATGTAGTGAATCGACATATATGTTTAAAAATATATTATAACGGATCTTGGCGTGTATGGAAATAGACGGCAGTGGGATGAAACCGGAAGATCACACAATAACAAATCACAATTCAAAATCGTCGTCGGAGGGCGTCCTACATTACGTTTGCCGAGTCGCGGTCTCCACTCAAGAATACGTTTACCCCAGCGGTTGTCGGTTCTTCAGCTTCCTGTCTATGTCGATAACCTTGGTTCTCTGTCGGATGTATTCGTTGCGAATCCTTCAGAGAAACTCCGAGCATAGCTCACTCCATAGCTCGCTGGGCGACTTTAAACTGGTGGACCAGCCCTACCATGAGTCCACCTCTCAGCTCCGTAGATCATGACGGGTAGGACGGACTGATTGAAAACTGGTGCCATAATTATTACCAAAAGAACAAATACCAAACCTCGCCACAAATTTAGTAGTAAGGTCACCCTAAATCCGCCAACCAACCCAACTTCTATGATCGTAATATTCCAGGATTAGGCATGGCAGCTCTCTTCACCTCCACGGGTATAATGGGAGACGTGATGCCCTGCGCAGACCTGCCCCTGTTCCTCATGTCGGGAGCTTTCCTGCGCATATCCTCGATGCCGCCGTGGCTGTACCCTGTGAAGTTCCTATCGCATTTCTACTACGCTATGGATGCAGTTAGCAATGTATACTGGAGGCAGATTGGGGATATTGGTAAGAAATATAGTTATTATAATTTTAGGCAATTCATATTATTGCAGGGACAAAACTTCTAAAAGGCAAGGACTAAGTTTAGGTACCTAAGTGTCAAAATAATTATGAATTGCAAAAGCTGCCCGAGTTGGATGAGAACGAGCTAAAGTGAAATTTTCATTTGTTTTTACGTTCTAAATACCGTTCTCCGGTATTTCGAGTACCGGTATTCCGTAGGACAGTCCGGAGAATGTTATGGAAAACGATGTTTTTTGCCCAGGTGGACACACACACATAAGGTGTGAGATACAGCTGTCTAATTAATGAAAGTGAAATGAAAATATTTAGTGAAAAAGAAAATATATTTAAAGGTAAATATTAGTTATAATTATTTTATAGTGTTATTGTAATTTTCTTAATAAATGATTACTTGAAAAATTATTAAGTTAGCGCGCTCCTGCGGGTCGCACCGCCGCCGCCGCCGCTTCGAATGAACGAGTGCGTCATAGATATTGTCATTTCATTTTTATTAACTTGACAGCTGGATCTCACAGCTTATGTGTGTGTGTGCGCCAGTGTGCCCACCTGGGCAAAAACATCTTTTTCCATTACTTAGATACTTAGTAGATAGAAATAAAATTTCACTTTCATTTTCGCTCGTTCTTTTGAGGCTGGGCATTTGGGCAATGCAATGATTGCGTTCAGTTTCTCGTCATGTAAAATTACACAATACATAAATTAGTTCGAATTAGACATACACTGCAGGTTTTCTAGTTGTTTTTGAGAAATGACAAATTGTTAATCATTTACCATCATAGAGAGAAGTATTTACAAACACTATCGAGAATGTAGTTCACATCCATAAAAGAAATCCAAACTCTACATTTTTGAATCCTATAACGTTCGATTGAGTCGGACCTTATGAAAACATTATTAAGCTATAAAACTGTTTACATAATACCTACTACCGTAGGCCTCCACAAATCAAGCCGCAATTTATTGAAATGAAGTAGGCGCTAAGTCCTATAAATATTGACCCACTCGATCATTTTACCTGTCATATTATGTTATCGAATTTCCATAAAACATTGTCGACACAAATGAATAAAAGTGCGTGGGATTACAACAAATAACTGTTAGATTTATGGTCTAGCAGCTCCTGTGAACAGTTTTGACTGTACAGTCAAGTACAAAAATAGGCGAACAAAGCTTACAAAAGGCATTGTGTTAAATGCACGGTATTACCTAAGTAAAAGAAACTTACACGAGATTGTAAAACTGTTTTTTTTTCGTCAACTTAATATAATATAACATCCATAATCATAAGTATCTGCTTACTTTGAGGCTAGTTGATGCTGTGTGGCAGCAAGAGCATTATTTACATTTTTTAAAGGCTGTATACGACTAAGCCGCTTTCAAATAACTCAAAACAGGTACAAATTAAATTCCCGTTTAGTATAGGAATGTATTATTAATGTAATATTCTAATCTATCCAAAAGTACCCGCAAACACCAAAACTTTCCCTATAACATCAGTGTTATTTTTAATAATGTAACAGGTTCTCAAGTTCCTTAGATAAAACTAACAGAGCCTATTTTGACCATGGCCGTCTGTCCAAACTGGTTCCGTCAATCTGTGAAGCCATTAATTTTGTTTCTTTGTGGGAGCTTTTAGTGGGAATGTTTTATTGCTAGACGGCTGTTAATCATTCGCCGCTTTTGAGTACCTTTAGACTTTAAGCGATAAAAGTAAAACAAATTTCTTGGTTTTTGGCAATCAGGGTGGCACGAATGATTCATTTTGATGAGATTTTACGAGTTTATGAAATAAATAGAATTTTAAGCATGTTTAGCTTACACTTAAGTAGGTTCTGCTAAATGGTAATGAAGCTGCATTATGCCACTTCCTCACGTCGCTTCGGTGAGTTTTCGTTTCGGTACCGTTACAGGCTATAAAATTTGACTTCCATAACAAAAGATGGTTATGGTAGGTAATAGAGGTGAAAACAGAAGTAACAAAATTATAAATTATTTATGTTTGTCTTAATCATATCATATATCAATAATGCAGCTATGACAATAAATATATGTTATATATTTATTGTTAATATTTATTGTAGAAAAAATTATACTTGTTTGTGTGAGGTCCGTGATTATTTTAATGGGTTTATTGATTTATCTCTTATAGATCTCTTGAAAACAAAAACTTAGGTATTTTTTAATTCCAAAGTTTATATAGTAAGGCTTGAAATTTTATCAACATAACCTTCATATTTTCTTTCATTTATAACCAGCCTAAATATATCCTTCAGAATGCCAGTGGAACTCTACATCATGTGCCAAAGATGGTCGAGCAGTTCTGCTGGAGAACGGTTACTCAGAGGACTTCGTGATGCAGGACGGCATCGGATTGCTTTGCGTCACTCTGTTTTGGGGAGTACTGGGCTATTGTGGACTTAAACGGGAAGAGAAGAAAGGCTACGCTTATTAAAATAGATTGGCAGGTTGCCAATCAACTATAAAAACACGACAGGTATTTGTGTGTTTACAGATATCCTAGTGCATCTAGCATATAATTTATATCGTAAACAACTACTAGAATGCAAAAAGAAATAAGTAAGTATAAAGAATAAACTGTCTACAAGATTGTTTGTGTTTCTGTTTAGGTATACTGGCGTATATCTAAATTACCTGGAAATTACCAGGTAAAAAAGTAATAATATATAATTATTAATATATAATTATAATAATATATTATAATAATAATAATATAATTTTGAAAAATAGCTCTGCAATTAGGTTCACAAATATAGTTTTTATGCTCTTTTATTTGCTCAATAACCTTACATACAGTACACGTTGTAAAATTATTTTCTCTAGGCTCATTATTTTCTGACAAGTATAATAATGTTGAGAAAAAATCCTACACGCCATACGATCACAAAAAAACGTGTGTTGTCTGCCGTTATAAAATTAGGGTTGGAGGCAATTATTTCTCAGACTTAACTCTGACATACTGTGTTACATAAAGTCCGATTGATTGTACCTGGTAATATAAATCATCTGCCTTGTTCCATCTATAGAGACGATTTAGGTAATGCTTGTGGTTTGGTTAAGTTAACATTTCTTGATGTGTCCGTGCAGTGCAATGCGCGAGCGCACCGTGCCACGGCAAATTGGTATGTACGTAGTGGTGCTCGTCGGATCTGAGTTCTTAGCATGTCGTCTTGCTTTTTTATTAGCAAGAGAACGAGTAGGTACCTGGTAATAGGAGATGGATAATTCTCAGTTGGAACTTTTTAGATACTTCCGTATAAACCTTTTTTTTAGCTACATTCCACATTTCCTTTTTTATTCCTGGATAGAAAATTACGTATCTTTGCAATACAGACAACAACCAAACTTCGCTTTTATTAAAAAGTGTCGGGAAACGATTCATGTTGTTACAAATTTGTACGGAACCGAGAAAAAAAATTCTCTTCTCGCAACCATGTTCAATGTCGAGCAAATTACTCTAACAGGTAATTTGAGCTATCCAAATGATAAATAGCTATAAGATTATAAATATATAATAATTAATAAATAATTGAAAACCGCTAAGAGCATGGACTAGCCATAAATCTGGCGAGATTATTACACGTGTCACGTGACTTAGTGTTTTTGGTATTAATTATCATAATGATTATTGTGGTTGTTGCAAAAAATCTTACATCAAACCAATCAACGAAAACTAGCTACCAGAACATACAATGGGTCGGTATTGAAAAATAGAGGAACTAAGATATTTCGGGGATATGAAATACGTACATAACAATTAACAGAACATAACCCACAAAATAATGATATATAATTTGACATCCGTACCTAAGGGTCAGCTCACACTGAAACGCGACAAGACGCGACGCTGCGCTCACTTTTAAAGATAGTGATTCAAAATACCACTTTAGTTACTATGCAAAAAATATATACGAAAATGCCGCGGTGCCACGCTACGTTGCAAGGCACATCGTGAAGTCGCTGCGCTGCGTGACGCATCGCCGCGCACCGCTAAGCCTCCGCGAGACGCAGCTTGAATCCGTCGTACTCAACTATCTAACGTAGACATGTTACGTTGCGCGGCATCGGGAACCACCGCGCGGCGTCGCGTTGCGTTGCGCTGCGCCACTGGCCACTGGCCTCCCCAAGCATCGCGTCGTCGTCGTAGGCTTACATCTCGGTGTGAACGGACCCTAAAGCTAACAATCACTTAGATACATTTGTTATGCTGCATGAGTGCTCAATTCATAATGCACTAATGGTCTCCGGTCAATTTATCTAATAATGTTCTGTTCAATGAGTTAAGAATGATCAGGCAAAAACATTCTATTCAGATGTATAAAAATCACTTTATTTACAGTAATAACGTTACAAAAAACTACGATAATAACGTTCACGTCTTATTTGTAATTTATTATAAGGTTCTTATTTGATTTTTTGTCACATATTTTTTGTCTATCTTTTTTAGGATGGTCAAATCTAAGCTCATGTTAGTTTTCTAGTTGGAGCAAAAGTCGTCCCAGGTTTTTTTGTTGTCTATATAGATAATCTGATATTATATAAGCCTTTTTACAAAGGACAGTTTAGGTTATAGGTATAACTACTTTAGGCAGATAAACTTAAATTTACCTTCTAGTAGGTAAATATTCTACTTAAGAAATATACTGCTTATTAGACGGATTCCAGCGAATAATACGATCACTATATAAACAATACATGTACCTAAAATATACTAAGCTAAATTTTACACTTTAGAATAACTACTGTTTATAAATGAACACCTTCTACCTCCGACTATTATCGTACTTTTTTCACTCAGAGATAGTGAATCTCCTAATAAAGTTAGTAAACTGGTGTACTATTACTCCTCTTCACAACCATAGCAAACGCTATAATATTACCCAAAAAATACATAACCACCAAGCATCCGCAATTCCTCCAGAAATTCCCCTCATCATAACCGTACCTGGCCAGAACCGCAGCACCAGTTCTAATGCAGGGAATCCCTGGTATGTTCACACAATCGATATCATCCATCAAATCCCACTGGAGAATGGATATACACTCAGTGCCGTAGTAGAAACCGGAGATGTACTTCAGCCAGGCGAAGTAGGGTTTGACGCTGTCCAGGTTAATGTAGATTCCGGAGAACATGAGGCCACTGAGGTCATAAGGGACGGAGATGAGAGCTGCGGTCTCCATCGTGTCGAAGGTAGCTGAGAGGAACGAGCCTGAAAAGAAAATAATGATGATGATCATAATTTAAAATAATAGACTGAGCAACGCGCAAAATGTTTTGTGCAAAAGGAGACAACTTAAAAGAACGATCAATATTAAAATTACGGTTTAATTATAGAAGTAGGTAAAAGCAGATCGTAATAGTGCGGGTAATATATAGCATAAGTTTGGGTACTTACTCGTAGGAGTTAAGGAGACAGGCAATACAGGTTCGGTTAACTTTATTACGGGCTGGGTATATTCACAAATTAATATAATTGTAGTATAAATACGGTAAGAAAGGGTACTAATTATTATACATGCAATAGGACATAGCACGCATTATTTTTTGTTACATAGGTAAGAAACAATTAAGGGAACATAATTAAGCTTTGTATAATAATTTATTCGTCAACAAAAGTTCCAATATAAAATTCCAAAACATTTGAGATTCTCTCCTCACAATTTTAAATTTTGAATTTATAACTATAAGGCAGTGTTATTATTATACAACATAGAAAAACCTAATAAAAATAAGTAGGTGTATGGAGCTTAATATAGTTAATATACAGGGGTGCCCCTACTTCTTTTAATCACCATAACGAAGGCAATAGTGTGAGCTATACAGTACATGGTAGCCAAATTAGCACAGTTCCTCCAAAAATGTTCTTCAGCAAATCCATATCTAGCCAAAACTTCTGGTCCAGTAGATATACAAGGCATGCCGGCAATTTTAACACAATCAATACTATCTATGGTATCCCATTGGAGGATTGATATAGATTCGACTCCGTAGTAGAACGGGGATAAAAATTTAAGCCAAGAGACGTAATGGTTCAGACTGCCAAGATTAAGATATAGTCCCGAGAACATAGTGCCAATTAGTTCGAATGGGACAGAGAAGAGCGCAGCGGTCTCCATCCGGTCGAATACAGCTGAGAGGAACGACCCTGGAACGAATTGATTGGCTATTAGTCAGGTAAAGCAGTGACAGGATAATACAGTCAGACAGGCTGTTTGGATTTAGAAATGAACCAATTATATTTTAGTAGTAGTTTTAGACATTTTTAATGTTAACTGACAAATTGCTGTGAATCGATCATCAATATTTGTTGTTAGAAATAAGATGCATCCTCTGAGACCTAATAATAATTATTGATAAATAACTTACAATCTTGCAAAAAAAAGGGCTTGAAGCTGGGTAAATTGTTATATAGGGCACATGCTGGTTTTTAACAGTTTAATCAACCATATAGGAAGGTTTTTAACAATGTGCACTACTTTTGTTAATTACAACACAAATAGAACAATAATGGACAAAGGCTTAAACACAAATATAAAACATTTTTTGAGACCAGTTAAGACAGTTCATATTAATCATTTAAAGGAGGTATTTAATACGACGTTCCTCAAATCATTCTAGGCCCTCTTTTGTACTTACCGTATGCGTTAGCATAATTGGCACACAACACGCAAACGAAGCAGAACCAAAACCAGTCCACAAAACCTCCTCTGAGTCCTGCTACTCCGAAGACCAGTGATGCGAAGAGAATAGGCTCTATAACTGCCCGAGGAATCTGCAAAAGAGAATGGTAATGAAAAATACTTATAGTTGAGTTTGGTTTGAGGATTTGACATGGCATAGCATATTTATTGTATCAAAAGTTACTTTTTGGAAATTAAGAAACTGTGTTCTTTTAAACCAAATAAACCCGCTGAGTATGGCGCACGATGACTCAATCAAATACTTTTCGAAGACGATTACAAATGGCTCATTATTATCAGAGATGGAATATAATAACGACATTATAATGAAAAGGAACTATTAGTTAGTACAATAAAGAAACAGGTTGTAAAATAAATAATTATTTTATTACAGATGGATCTGACAATAAAGAAAATGTAAATTGTGAGAGAATTAATTTAAAAGAACAGAATAAATAATGCATTGATGAAATATTTGACAGGTAATGAAGAAACCAGAAATGTAAAGTGATAGAGATTTGGGACAGCTTGTTATCTCGACTCGACGTCATGCATGTCAGAGAAATGCTACAAAATGAGAGCGAATAGACGATTTCAATGAACACATAACCTGATTTAGGTACGTAATTATGTAGGCAGGTGAGTATCAGGCTGATCATGTCGGTTGTAATTGTAAGGTGTATTTTTTAATTTTGTGATGCAATATTGTTTTATTTATTTAATGGTTTTTAAACTCTTTATTAACAAAGAAAATAGTAAATCTAATGTTTACAATTTTCTTTCTTTTATTGAGAAATATGCAGTTGGTATTATTTATTTTCATGATTTTTATTATGATAAAAAATCTGATTCAATCTATAATAAGCAAGTATTACGATGGCATGGCGGAACTGATTTCTGCTCCTAACGGAATACGGCCTTATGTCATTATTTGAACTATTTGTAAGTTAGAATAAGTACACAATTTTTTCAATTACGTCGAGAGAGATGAACGAAGGCACTGATTGGTTTGTGATTATTTATAATAGAATAACAAGATATGATAAAATAACAACAACAAACAAATCTTGACCAGAATTAAAAACCACTGTCACAATTCACATCGGATAACATTTATATAAAATGAAACCTTACCCAAAATATCATCTTTGACAAATAATACGGCGTCGGAGAGTAGAGTCCACTCGCTGTCTCCCGCAGCAGGATGGGCACTTCACTCGGGAAGGTGATGAAGACGGCGTAGATGAAGAGAAATATCGTCTCCGTGATGGTCAGGTAGAGAAGACCCTGAACGTTCTGGATGTCTCGCTGGTCTAACACTTCGAAGTGGCCGTTGTAGGGGACAGAGATTATGAGGCCGACAAACTGGGAGAGGAAAATATAAGTAGGTTGGTATAAAATAGTATAAAAATATAATGCTTAGACCAAAAAAAAAAACAATAATATAATACACCAGAAAATTCAGGAGAGCTATTCTTATTTGATCTAAAATAAACTCAACAGAAATAAAACATTACACAATAATGTGATCATTTCATTACTTATTCTACATTAATTAATTTATTTGAAGATTTGATAATGATGGATGACAATAAAAATTGTGAAACAACATGTAATAATGACAATTTAATTAACAAAAAAATATGAGGCACTCAATCGTGTAAGAAAATAATAACTTAACGATTATTTGATTGCCCAATATTTACGGTAATAAAATGCTTCATTGACCATTCAATTTTTCAATGGAATGTCTATAATTGGTCAAACTATACGAAGTTTAAAGACTACAGAGAGATAAATTACAAATTTGTTTATATGGTTGAAGTCCAGGATATGTTCTTAGGGATAGAGAAATTAGAAAAGTTGTAACAAATACAGATAAATTACAGAAGAGAGAAAAAGAAGAAAACGGGGTCCATCGACAGAACATCAGTCAGAAAGGCTACTAGTTACCTATGTAATCCGATCAGTATTTTTTTCATAGACCTTCGTTGACCACAGTCTTACCCACAGGTCTCACCTGATGGAAAGTGACGGTGTGGTCGACGATGTATCACGAGGGTATAGAAGATACCTACTCGCTCTTCTCTTGAAACCAAATCTTAGAGTTATAATTATAATGTTATTACCATTAGAAGTAAGAATTCCGCAATCCATATTGTGCTGTTGTGTTTTACTGATTGTATGTTTCGCCACATTAGCCAGTAGAACTGAACAAAGTAATTCACTTTGACTCTGAAATGGAAAACACATGTCATCTCTTTTATATTATTTTCTGAGTACTTATATTAATATTTATTTATTTATTATTATTAACTTGATTTATTTAAGTACGATTAGTGCAATACTTACAGAGTGAGGTATCTTTCGAAGTAATCGTTCTGAAATAAAATAATCCCCGAGTTAAAAATAATTATTTATCATCTTCCGTCTGATAACCATAGAATAATTTATACACAATTTTTCCATTTTACCTACTCTTGTCTATCCTAGGTCCTAGGTTAGATGTAGGTCTAAGATCCCAGGAACTTTTGGCTTCATTTGCTTTTACATAGTTATTAACGATATAGATTAAATTATACGTTAATCTTCAAAGATACTTCGAAGTTTCAAGTTACTTATTGTTGTATATGTATATGTCTAAATGTATTACCTTCCCATCAAGCTCTCCATTAAAATACTCAGTTTCATCCTGAACATCACCAACTCTGTTCTCAATTTCACTCGCTATATCAGATCTGTGGTACTCATCACATATCTTCCGGATCCTGTCTCGACTTTCTGCCTCTTTGTCTAACTCTATGCCCAGGAGCGAGACGTAGTATTCTGCTGCGTTGAAGCCACGTGGACATTTGTAGTTCAGTCTAAATAAAAGAAAAAGGTGAAATATTACAAACAAATTATTTCATAAGCTCAGTTTTGGTATAACATTCTACTAACCCATCCTAACTGAGCTGTGAACTGTGACATATAGTTTACTAGTTGCTGTCCGCAGCTTCACACGCGTTGTATCCCATGGGAACTGTTTTATGGGATAAAAAGAAGCATATGCTATTTCCACCCTTCGAACTAACTCTATGCCAAAAATCAAGTCGATTGGTTGCTTAGTTAGGGCGTGAAGGAAGGACAATCAAACAAACATACTTTCGCGTTTATAATACTAGTATATATCCATACTAATAATATTATAAATCTATACTATCGTATAGATTTATAATATTAGTATAGACATATCACTCTTTGGTCTCTCACCACGTGGTAGTAGGACAAATAAAGAGTGATATGTCCTACTACCACGTGGTGGCGAAATAAAGAGGAGGCCTTAATACTCCTACCGGTTGGTATGATACCTACAAAGATATAATTTATATCTCTGTGTCATGTTTTCACGCCTGAACAGGCGTCTAGGCAATCTGCAGTTTATCACCTAATAGATTTAAACGACCTTTATCCAAAAAAAACTTAGAAGAAGTAAAAGCTAGTTTGGGATATAACTACACAGCTTCGCTTATATGGGTGCGACCCGCGTCCGCATGAAAAAAAAGTGACATTTATTTAAAGATTGTTATCAATAGATCTGAGATAAACCGATCGTAAAATTGCAAATAGGATTCAAGTCTTATATAAAATCCTACGAATAAATATTATTTATTCGTAGGTGAAATCCAAAACTTAACCAATAATGCTAAACACATTTTCAACTATTTTTTATCAATTTAGGCCCAAGAGAACCAAGGTTATCGACATAGCTCAAAGAATCTGAAGTGGCAGTGGGCTGGCCTTATCTCGAGAAGAACCGACATCCGCTGGGATAAACGTGATCTTGAGTGGAGACCGCGACTCGGCAAACGTAGTGTAGGGCGCCCTCCGACCAGGTGGGATGACGATTTGCGAAAGACTGCTGGCAGATGCTGGATGCGGCAAGCTTAAGACAGGGCGCTATGGCACTGATTAGGGGAGGTCTATGTAAAGCTGTGGACTAATATAGGCTGATGATGATGATGCTGATCATTTAGCCCCAAAGTTATCAATAACAATTAGGTACCTACTTAATTTGTGCACAAAATAAGCCACAGAACAACTTTAAAGTAAGTACTTAAAGTGCGAAAACCTAAGCACCCATACAAACTTAGGTACTTTTATGATTTGTGAAATATTCAGCATTTTTGTTAAGTTTGAATTTCACATAAGACTGGAATTCTATTTGCAGTTTTACGATCTGTTTATCTCAGATCTATTGATAAGAATCTTTTAAATAAATGTCACTTTTTTTTCATCGCGGTCAATTACCTCATCTATATTCAACAGATTTGTTATCATGACTAATAAAAAGCTAGGTTTTACATTAGGAATTAGGATATTTTATACGTCTATTTCGCAAATCGATTGCGATATTTATTGACGACCTCTATGGCGCAGCGGGAGAGAGTGCGCCTGCGACCCAGACCCGGATATCTGCAGATCGTACAAACATTTGTCTCAAGGCGATAATCGAACCCGCATACTCCTGCGTTTCAGGCGGCATGGAGGTCGCCCGATATAATATTTATTTACAATATTGTGAGAATAAAAATTCTTTTTTGAAGATAGGGTTTCACACCTTTTCTAATTTTTATGGGACACATAATATGTACTGTAATATACAGTACAGTTTATCTTTGTTACACCCCCTGTCTTTCTTTAATTCATACAATTCTTTCCATCCAAAGGTTGCCTGGAAGAGATCGCTTCTAAGCGATAAGGCCACCATTGTACGTAAATAAAGTAAAGTCTTTTTGTAATGTTCTTTCTAGTGTACAATTAAGTATTTTTGTAATTGTATATAAATATTTCACGTCTCTTCTCTCTCCTCTTCTTCTCATCTCTTCTTCTCATCTTATGTGGATATAAATGTATTTGCATCCACAGAAGAATTTACTTTTAAATGTACTAGTTGGCGTTTCATAATTGAATGAATTGTTCATAGTTACGATGTCGACAAACTCGATATAATTTCGTGTCGTCGATGCAGATACCCTTATGAGTTAGGTTATTACTTTGCGGAACCCAAATCTAAATGTAGGCGAAGTCTCGAAATGGTATAGATAAGGATCAACCACTAAAAGCTTAGTTGAATATATTAAACTTCTTGGAACGATGAGCCTTGATCCTTTATTAGTGCCTAGACGTCTAGATTTAAGTATAAATAACGGAGCATTGAGTTTTTATAAACATCTAATGTAATTTCCTACACGAATGAAACGTGAAGTGGGAGTCGGATTCACGCAACGAGGGTTTCGTTTAATTATCTAAATAGGTAATAATAATAAGACTGGTATTGATATGGGTCAGTTGAGCTACCGTAGATTGTTTGCAAAGGTAGTTGTCTGCAGTTAGCTCAATTGTTTTTATTGTAAATACTAGTTTTAATTTAATTCTATTATTTGATTGTAATTTTCTTTCATTATAAGACCTTGTTTCTTGCCAAATATCATGATTCGCGGTCAACGGGAAGTAGCTAGACAAACTTCCAAGTCAACGCAGTCAAAATTTACAGACGTAAGTATATGTCCATTTTTTTTATTTCCATGGTTATGTGCACACAAAACCTATAGGTTGCTTCCCGTTGACCTAGAATCATGAAAGAACAATGGCAAGTTTGATGTCAAGTGAACATGCACTGTCAACGTCAAAAACAAAATGGCGGATTCTACAAGACAAGTTTTCATCACCTTATCTTCGCCCAAATTGCGATTTATTCACATTTTCAAAAATTAATTTAATTTTTCATGGAACAAAACTTAAAAAACAAAATATACAGTTTTATTCAGAATTTTCAGAGCTATCGATTGATTGATACCCATGCGATCGATGCCCATGATAGCTCAAAATTCTTGCCATCATTCTTTGGTAAAGCAAATAAAGGAAAAATCCGAAAACCGTAAATTTGTAGTCTTATCATAAAAATGAAAATGTTGTGAAATTGTTGTGAGTACTTTACGGTGCGCGATTCAGAAGTTTGAATTATATCTCGGCTCCAAAGCACTTGATATTGTATTTGATGTTAATTTCAACTCGATACCTTCAAGCGTTCCTGAGGAGATAGTTGACAGAAGGACAGACAAACGGACAACAAAGTGATACTACCATACACTATTATCTATTTATACATCCATGTTTTCCTTTTGAGGCACGGAACCCTAAAAACTATAATTTAACCGTAAAATCTTGTCCAGAACAACTTATTTTTTTGTACCTTGGCCTTGAAAAAATATTGTGCAATATTACGCTACGTGTGAGTAGGTAGGTTTATTTATTTTAGGAAATGGGTGTGGGAGAAGAATTCTTCATTCAATGCAGCTATTAGACTTTATGGTGGCTATAACTTAATTTTAATAACGGGTCAAGTTTCTCCTAAAATCTTTTCTAATAAAACTAAGCTAAAAAACTAAGCTTTATATTGTATGAATAATACCTAATTATATCCCGGCCTTAGAAAAGGGTTACAAAAAGGATTTATTAACGCTGTTGTCATAACAAATTCCTAGGTAATATTTTATTAAAAAGCTTTATGTAGATAGATAAAGCAACAAGTTGTTTGGCGTCCGTCTTTTCACATAATGCTATATTCATTGTGAATATAAGCGGGTTAACTATGAACCTAGTTTGTGTTGGAAGATCACCATCGTTTCATCCTGAGGAACTTCATCAATTTCAATCAATCAATCATTTTTATAATACATAGAAAATACTCAGAACACCCCGATACATACATTTGCAGATATGGGAATCGAGCCCACAACTTTCTGCGTCGCAGGCGGACCTTCACTCGCCGCGCCATATCGGTCGTTTTTATAGTAAAAAATAGTGTTCCTATTCATATGTTCATATCCCCTTTGCATCGCTGTGTTTTTTTTTGTATCGTAATGTCTTTGCATCGTTATAGAACCCCGGAAATCTATGTGTGTACGTAGGATCAAATTGTCTAGTTTTTACAACGTGACTGACCTTGGAAACAACTTGGTAGAACCATGGAAACTCGGAAATAAGGCCGCGTTGCTGGGCAGTCAGTCAAGTCAATGAACTATAGTGAAGATTAGTGGTATTACCGAAATAGCTGTGGAACATTTTTGACTTTTGTTAGCGTTTTTGGAAACAAAATATTCACGCATAGCAACCGCAAACAAAAGAACCTACCGTTTACCATGACTTTTCTGTTTAAGGCGCATACAGCACCTAAACTAGCGCCACCACCTACTTTATGTTATTATTCTGTTTCACAAAGGAATTTTCAAAAATCCTTCTTCCAGTTTGTGATACCTATCATAAGGTTTTTTTTAATGCCTCTGTAATAGTTTTATTCTATTTAGTTTAGGAAGAGATACGAAGTTGCACTTGGTGGCCACCAAAATCTATTTTCGTATCTCTTCCTAAACTAAATAGAATAAAACTATTACAGAGGCATTAAAAAAAAGCTTATGATAGGTATCACAAACTGGAAGAAGGATTTTTGAAAATTCCTTTGTGAAACAGAATAATAACATAAAGTAGGTGGTGGCGCCACTTTGGGTCCGGTATGGGCCTTAAAATGATGTCCTCCTAGCAAAATTACGGCTACGGTGACCAGTATGAAACTAGACATAAATTATTAATTGAAGAACTAAATTGCAATACCGCCACTTTCCGTTAAAGTCTAAACATAGTAAAGTTTTTTCGAACTATTAACGCAGCGTGAGAAAAGCGCGCCCTTACATAACACAACCTCATAAAACCGCATTTAACCATATTTCAATCAAAAATTATACCTACGCATAAGGTCATTGTTGTACTAATGATTTTTAAAATGAATAGTTAGGTATTTATATTAAATAAAAGCAGTTAGATATGTACTATCCTGAATAACATCTCCTCGTACAAATTTTGGAGCGCTGGTAAAAAAATCTAAAGGACAGTGGTTATTATTATAGTGTACACCACTTGAATAGGAATATGTACATTTATTTGAACACGCAACTGCTCCTACACCAATGATTCAGAATAACTTTTTGTGTTTTTGCTGAATAGAACAAGCATCTGTTATTATAAAAGCAGCATCGGTCAATGAAACCTAACCGTATTCAAGAAGGTTGTACGTGTGTATTCTTTCAGGTGTAAGTACTTACCTACAGACCGTTCACCGTAAGACGTTCCCTGCCTGGGAACAATTCTCATCACGGCTGGAGACAATATCTTACGGTGAAAATGTCTGGTCTCTAAATGTTTATTACTCACGAAGCAAAGAAGTTGTCAGCCTGTTCAATAGTCCCATGGAATGCCGTCCTCCCATTGGCCAGCAGCACCACTTGATGGAATAGTTCAAACACGCCCGAAGCCGGTTGGTGGACGGAGCATATCACGAGTTTTCCACCAATCGCGAGCTTTCGTAGCCGTGCTACGACTGCTGCAGCCCCCCAACTGTCCAATCCTGTAGTCGGCTCATCGCAAAATAAGATTGGGGGGTCATTTAGAAGCTGGAAATAATGATTCAATTAAAAATTGGTATAGTTTTTAAAACAACTCTCTGTTAAAAGAAAGCCTGTAGGGGAAGATATTCAAATAAAAATAGTGCTCGATTTCACAGCCAATTCGTATTTATAACATTAGTAATGTTGGACGAATGGATGGATGGCAGGGTTGATATTGAATGAAATTTTACAAAGGCGAAGGTGACCTAGAAAAAAGATAGGGTGTCATAGACCTTTACGAGTAAACATACAGTAGCGCAGTCCTGCAAAGCCGGCAGAAACAAGTTTGAGTTAGGAGATGAATAGCTAATTAAGCTGTCGCATACCTTAACCTCAACAGCCTATAATAGTCCACTGCTGGACGCAGGCCTCTTTTATCTCATTAGGGGTAATTCCCATAATCCTCACGCTGGGCATGCGGTTTTGGGACCGCAGTTCGGTGGTAGATCTATTCTGCAAGAAGCGCTGCTGCCCGCCCCCTGGTGTATGTCCCTTTGTCGCCTCTTACGACACCCACGGAAAGAGTTGGGGTGGTGCAAATTCTAAGCCGACACCACACGGCAAGCTCTCGCATACGGAATTGAAATGAGCATAAAATTCCTAAATCATTATTCGTGTAGTAATTGCTCGACCACAAACAAAGTCCCATTTTCAGTGCCCATAATTCAAATCAATAAAAAACTGAATGGCATAAGAGTTTTCAATGATGTAAATTGTTACCTGCACAGCCAGCGCTACTCTCTTTCTCTCCCCTCCAGATAGAGCCTTTAACTTCGTCTTAGTGCACGTCGTGATGCCGAGGTCTCCCAGCAAGTACTGTATCCGTCGGTTCCTTGCTTGCTTCAGGCAGCGCCGGTCCATCATCAGTCTAGCCTGTTGGGAAGAACAATTTCTTTTTTAATTGGCTTCGCACGCGTTGTTTAAAGTTATTTCTATCCCATGGGAACAGATTTATGTGATAGAAAGTAGCCTATATTTTATTCCAGACCTAGAACTACCTATATTTTAAATTTCCCCCGATCCGTTCAGTCATTTTGAAGTGAAAAGAAACAAGCGTCTATCCATATGTATATCAAAACTCTAAACATCTAAACTTTCGCATTTATAATATTACTGTGACGTGATCTGATTAAAATAAACAAAGTTATTAAATTTTAAAAAAACACGGCTGTTTGTGATACAGAATCATAAGCTTTTTTTAATACATCTGTAATAGTTTGTAGGGTGTTCTGGTCGTTTTCTATGTATAATAAAATTATCTTTATGTATTGTATTATGTATATCAGTTATCTAGTACCCATAACACAAGCTCTGCTTAGCTTGGGGCTAGACAATGCTGTGTGAATTGTCCAACTATTATTATTAGTTTTATTTTTATAGTAGGTAGGTATATAAAGGCAGAGATAGGAAAACAGAACTTGGCGGCTACCAAGAGCAACTTCGCATCTCTGTCTGAACCACATAAAATAAAACTGTTACAGAGGCATTAAAAAAGAGCGTTATGTTATTATAAATCACAAACTGCACAATGGTTTTGTGGAAAATTCCTTTGTTCAACTTAATATAAAATTAAATAATTAGCAGCCCTAGTATGTGTCGGGGTACCTTAAATGTCGAAATCCCTTAACGACAGATTTTTATCTTTATCATTTGCATACAATTGTTTCTAAACACTGGAAAATATCGCATTATTGTGAGCAAACCAACACCCACTGCATTGGAAGTTAGAGCATCGCCCACTATAACAACAATGTGCATTGAACGTTAGCCTCGATTCTGTTTTCCCATAATTAGTTTTATTTCGATTATCTATGAGGCAATTTGAGATAGATATACTATTAAATTTGGATAATAATACAGTGGGACAATGGGACAATGCACAACGTCTTAGCGACGCTCCCGCTGGGTATTGATAAGGATCAGTTGAACCTCTGGACGGTTTACAACTGTCTGCAGTTAGCTCAACTGTTTCGATGGTAAATCTTTTTCTATTATTTGTCTGTATTTTATGGGTAAATTCGGGCGAGATACTAAATAAATTTTAAAATTTTAAAATCATATGGTTAGGTCTTTACTCAGCGTTATGTAGTGTGACCTGTCAAAAATTTCTTGACATAATTCAATATTGTTGCAAGGGCTTGAAACGAATAGACACTAGATTACTTATTTTGGTGTGTCTAATTAGGCCATAATCCGTCTCTAGCACCTTACTAATAACATCAATCCCAATTACAACAATTCATTGTGAATCAGCACACAGGTCTGCCTGCATTCCTCTCACCATAAACTGCATATGCTCCTCCACAGTCAAGTCCTCAATCGCCAGATCCTCCTGCGGTACGAAGCCAGATATCCTGGCGATCAGGTCTGCTCCTGCCAGTCTGCCGTTCAGCATGAGGTATCCTGTCATGGCGCTTTTGTCTCGTCGGCTTATGGCTGCTAGGAGAGTCGTCTTTCCGGCGCCACTGGGGAGATACACTTAGTGAATTTGGTATTTCTAATGAAAATAATATGGTATGTATGTATAAGTCTACGGGTTTGCTGAGTCATGGCCAGGAAAATGACGTATACGACGACTACTATAAGGATTGCCCAACAAATCCTGGTGCAATTAGCCCAACACCTACATATGAGTAGCCGAGTGGTGTCGGCTTAGCATTTGCAACAAACCAACTCTTCCCGTGGGTGTCGTAAGAGGCGACTACGGCAGAATAGATCTACCACCGAACTGCGATCCCCAACCCGCATGCCTAGCGTGGGGATTATGGGCCATGCGATAAAAACCAATCAGGCGATTATCAAGGGGAGGCCTACGTCCAGCAGTGGACCTTTATAGGCTGTTGAGGTTGAGGTTTATATGAGTTGAGTAGCAGAGATTGAAGGACTCAGCAGTAAATAGGTAAGAGCTAACAATAGTGGAAGTCTGATTGATGATCGGAAAGGTGTCAAAGGCCTGGAACTGAAAGTGTTACGAGGCGTAATGTAACGTTTCTCATTACGAGCGTTCGTGCAGTCGGTACGCAAGTACGCAAAGAAGTGGCAAGGAACGAACATGGAGTCAGATTTTTGAAGTTACATACTTTCTGTTGTGTGGAGCCGTGGGTGTCGTAAGAGGCGACTAAGGGACATACATCGGGGCGCGGCAGCAGCGCCTCTTGCAGAATAGATCTACCACCGATCTTCGATCCCCAATCTGCATGCCAAGCGTGGGGATTATGGGCATTTCCCCCCATGCGATAAAAACTAATCAGGCGATTATCAGGGGGAGGCCTGCGTCCAGCAATAGACCATAGGATTTTGAGTTGAGAGGTATACTTTCTGCGAATGGTACTTTACGCCTCGTAACAACGGTCAGTACAAAGCAAATTATGATAAATAGATCCGGGGTCTATAATTATGGTAAATCATCATCTTTGCAGCTAGATAAGAACCTAGAAAAAGGCCTACCTAAGTTTGTGCCATCTGAAATGGAAACGTATGATCCTCTGAAACGTATGATCCTCGGTTTTAAACTAAAAATATAGTTAAGTACCGTTTGCATGAATAAATACTTCATAATACTAAATAAACTTAAAAATTGTGATTCGGCCCTACGCATGCCTCCATGATTGTAGGAAGCCGTCGCATCGGCAATGGACCAGTCCCTTGACCCACTAAGTTGAATATAATTTGAAAATCATTCTGTGAATGTTACGAAACGGCCCTACAACACGTTTCGCTGATGTCGTGAGCAAGAAGATGCTGTTTATGGTCAGCTAACACTTCTACTTAGCCACCAAAAACGACGTTTCTTTGTGTTAGTTCGTATTCACTTTCTTAACTATCATCATCATCAGACTTTGCTTTTAATCCTAAATGATGAAGCCGTGTGGTGCCGGCTAACAATTTGCACCACCCCAACTCGGGAATAGTTGGGGGTGCCGCAGGAGGCGACTAAGGGACATACACCGAGGGGCGGGCAGTAGCGCCTCTTGCAGAATAGATCTACCACCGAACTGCGATCCCCAACCCGCATACCCAGCGTGGATTATGGGCACTACCCCCATGATATAAAAAATCAGGGGGAGGCCTGCGTCCAGTAGTGGACCTAAATCAGACTAAATAATGATTTATATGTTTAGTGAGGATTGAGTAAGATTAAGTTATTATCGAGGACTTCTGTAGCGCAGGTTCGATTCCCGCCTCGGTACAAATGTTTGTTCGATCTGCAGGTATTCTGATCGTTCAGGGTGTTCTGATCGTTTTCTATACATAACCAAAAGTATCTGTCTAAATGTATTGTATTACATTATGTATATCAGTTTTCTATAGTACGCACAACACAAGCTCGTCTTAGTTTGGAGTTAGATGTTGCTGTGTGAAATGTCTAGCATTATTTCTTTATTTATTAAAAATTTGAGGTACTTTTACTAAATAACTTTATGAATAAAGCATAAATATCAGATTTATGGAAACATAGAAGTCATATTTAATAGAGTCAAGATTGAAAATGACTTTTTTCTTTCTTTTTCAAATATCAAGGCCACAACTTACCAAATCCATACTGATGTTACAAATATATACTTAGAGATAAACATCTGGTTTTAATTCAATACGTACAGCAATTTAGCCGTATTTGTATTTATTAATTCAACGAATGTGCCTATTAATTTCAAATTTAACATTTCATAATCAATTTTTTTTTATAAATGTTGGTGAGAATCTATATTTTTTTGCAATTTTTATTACCACACGTATTATGAATAAGTTATGTACTTATATTAAAAAATATTCTACATTATTGTATATGTCTTACACTGTGTTCTTTTTTGGTGTAAAAAAAAGCATTTTTATACTGTGTACAATAATTGACCTAAGGAATTGAAGCGTATCTTACCTAGATCCCATAAGAGCTACAAGATTCCCTGATGTTACATAGCCGCTTACTGTAACAAAAAACAAATAGGTATATATTATTATCAAATAAATTATAGACAACAAGCAGAAACGAAGCAGAGGTTCAACCTCTGCTTCGTTTCTGCAGTGCATCAGGGATATTTGCATAAAAAAAATAATAATAGTGCCTTATTATTTAGATTTCTATGGCTGTCATCCTCCGGCATCCCTGATGCGCAGAGTGCGGGACAGCACCAACAGCATCTCACATTTTTTGGAGGGCACTGCTCCAAAAACAAACAATATAATTTTCATGTTATAGAATTGAACCTGTTACATGTTTTTTACATGTATAGAATAGTTATAGATTTTGAAATTGTTGCAGCGACTGACAGCGACTACCATAACGTACCATTGTTTTTAGTCAATAAAAACACCTTACATGCTCCTTGCACGTGCAAGGGGAGGAATATTGACTTATAAAAATGAGTTTATAGCTTGGTCAGTTTACGTTATGATCATTTTAAACAACAGTCATTTTCCAAAACGAACGGTCATAAAAAGAAGTTGGTATTATCAGAAGTGGCCATTTTAGGTAGAAGACATTATTTCTAGTAGTCATTTAGAATTGTGGTCCTAATCCGCCGAAATCATTATATCCTAATACTTTATTGCTGTCAACATAACCGTATAAAGTTGCTTAGCACTGCTCTTTCGAACTCGAAAGAAAACAAACGAATATTGATAAAATTTTAGAAACGTTTAGTAGTATAATTTGGCGTGTTTTAATAAACTATAAACCGACTTTAAATTCCGTATTAGTAAAAATATGTAGGTTTGGAACGACCACGTCCATCGCCCGATCTAATTTTTCAAGTGGCGACATCTAGTTATAATTCGAATTTAGTTTGATGTGATGAGTGATGCTGATTGATGATTGATAAGTTTGATAACACATGGATACAACGATTAATTAAAAGACCTCTTGCTTACGCCCTTTGCCATGGAAACCATTGGCTAGGATAGATGTGAAAATTATCATGTGATGTACTAGGTAGGTACCTAGATTAGATATGTTTTAGTTCAAACTTTTATGGGACTACCTAAAATTCAACCTTTTTAAAACAAGAAAGAATCATCAAAATAAGAAGGTTCTATTAAGAATTGGCAAAGATATCATCACCTAAATTGCTGTAGGTAGTCGTGATTTTTCTGAAGAATGACTTTGTTTTTTAAGCTTGACGGGTTCAATTCCAAACTATTCCTCTAATTCATTTTTTATGAGACCAAATTAGGGATCATTATTTATACAATAGAGAAATCGATGAAAATAAAAAAAATACATACAGCCTCCTTTTGAATTCGGTAAAAAGGGTTAGCTTATAAAAACTCGCATCGTAGAGATAGGTATTTGTCTTATCAGGAAATCTCTTTTGGTTCCTATACTATTTCAACATACTTGAAATTGTTTCGTGTGAAACTTATAAAAAACCAGTAGAAAAAACTATCAAACTATCGCATACCACTAGAAACAAGAGATACCGGTTAGAACCAAATTATGGTGACGCAAGATTGGATACAGAACCTTGTCAAATGCCTTGTATTCACTAATGTGGAATGGAAGTGGTTAATTATTACTTGATAATCTCACTCTGAAATGAGGCTTCGTGGAAGAATTTATTTGAATTAGAGTAAGTTTTGCTGGTTTTACAATTGCGGAATTTAGGGAAATATATTTTAGATGCTAAATGATGCTGTGTGAATTGTCCAGCATGATTTATTATTTAAACCAGTACCAGGCATGCCTTTTTTTTTAATTATAAACGTAAATTGCATAAAATAATTAACAAGCCAGGGAAATGGATAGATTATTGTTTTATTATTCTCCTCATCCGCCTTGGTCCTGAGGCTCATAATCCTCACGATTATGGGATTATAGCTTAGACAATTTAACGGATTATAGGCATTTTTATTATTATTTTATAATATTTTCGTGTAACTAAAATAAAAGTACAGCGAGAGAGAGAGAGAGTATCGATATTTTTTTATAAATATATTTATATTTGAATCAAGAATGTTAACATCATATGAGATAAAAAAAATGCTGGGCAATTTAAAAAAAAATTATTTAATTATTTTGATATAATTTTATTATTTGTAATAATTGTATTGACATTCGTATGCCTAAAAAGCAGAATATGGTAAAAATTTGTTATTTACGACCAACAGTATATTTAATTTCTACCCATGTTCTAAGCGAATAAATGATTTGATTGATTGATAAATAAAAATAGTATTATTTCGATGGTGTAACGTTTTCATGGTGAAACAGCGGTTGTGGTCACCACGGAGCGACTGAATGTACTCGTTGTATAAAATATTGCAGAAGACATACCTCCATTTAAAACTCTAACTTCCTCATAAGACGCCGACTTCCATATACTTGTCTGCGTCTTCTTCTTTCTATAAACTGACAGGTCCTTCCAGGAAAGTGTGAGGTTCTGTGGTCCATCGCCCATGACCCCCATTTCATCGTCCTCCCAGTTGACTATAGCTCCGGTGAGGACGTTCCTCGTCGGGAGCTTCAGGTTGACGTCCTTCATTGTCGATATGTCACGTCATTTGTACTGGGGACAAGGAAATAAAAGTAAATAGGTAATTCTTACTCTGAAAAATACAATCCTAAAAAAAAGAAATTATAACTAGTATTTACAATTGAAACTATTGAGCTAACTGCAGACTGTTGCAAAAATCAACAAGTAGCTCAACTTTTTTACATATAATCTTCTAAATAATAATAATTTGCTTTATTATAATTTGTGTAAAACATGACCGCTAAAATATCACACTAGAACCGCTGTCGAAGGATTTTTTCATATCAATATGCATTACACCAAAGTATTTAAATGGTGGAAAAATTTGGTCCTTGTAATAGGTTTGTTCCGTTTAATTCAAGCTGAAAATACAAAAAAGGTTTCGGTGGCCACCAACCATCAGCATCTCCAAAATTCTGCCTAACAAAAACACTAACAACAGCTTTATTAGGTTCCATCACAAACTGATAGGTACCTAATAAAAACCTAAAGATTTACTAAAGTAATACTTTAGGTACTCATTTTCTTAATATAAATTGAATTTTAACTATTAGTTAAATTATTGTTTTAAATTTCTATTATGTGTTAAATGATATTTAAAAATTGACATTATGAAACATGACTAATCTATTTTACTTGACGTGTGATGTTACTTAATTTTAATTTAATGTGGTACAATTTTAAATTGAATTGTAATGTAACCTGTGTGACTAGGTAGGTAATTAGAATATATTCTGTCTAATGAAGAGAATTGTTTCTCTTTATATTGTTAGTGTAGAATAGAGATGTAACGAATATTCGCATCCGCATTCGCATTCGCGAATATTCGCAGGATTTTCAATATTCGCATTCGCATCCGCATTCGCCAAAATCTATGCGAATATTTGGCGAATGTTGATGGGGCAAAAACTTACCTAATATATTTAAAAAACTGTTCTCTTTTACATGCGGAATTATAAAAAAAACTCTGCACATCTCGTAAATAGGGATGATGACAGTAACAAAAAGCATCATTATTATGTATTTACTAAATTAAATCAGAGCCATACATGACAAAACGCGTATTATAATTTTTATTTTGATCAAGATCAATTATTATTTTGATAAATAATATCTACAAAATACAATAATCCGCCATGACACGTTGAACAACAATTAGAGAACACAGACCCGTGACGTCATGTGGTCACAAAGTAAAATGGAAGACACAGAATAACCACAGAAATAAGTAATTGTAAACGAATGACTTTCTTCAATCAATAGCTAGCTTCTTTGTTTCTTGACAATATTGTTAATACTTGTTTTATTATTTGATTGTATTTTTTATTTGTAAAGACATACTAATGAATATAATAAGGTAATTCTGTATCATAAAAATTTGTGCATCGACGTCATAGACAGTCGTCACGAGTATTGTAGCGTTTTAGAGCGAAATTTAAATTACATTTTTAAAAACTCAATTTTACCTTCAAAATCCATGTTTTTTGTAGAAATATGTTTTATTTTCTATTCAGTAGATGTTTAAAAATATCAAGGAGTAGTCTCAAAATCAATCATCATGCCTATTACTATATTTTATTATGGCACTCTTATTGCTAATTCTTTAATAAGAACTTTGTAAGAAACTTTGACAAAACTTAACTGAAAAAAAAAATGTTGAACTGACTTTGATTGGGTGACTAGTGTTTGTCCGTGGCTTTGCACGCGTTTCTACGAAATTAAAGAAACTAAACGTTTAATGTTTATTTTTTCCCTATTGGAACTAATTTGTGAGATCGAAAAATAGCCTAGCCTTTGCTTTGAATGACAATGTATTGATTATTCTAACCCAGGGGTTAAGGTAACCTTTTAATGGCGGGAACCACTTGACAAATTTATGGTTTGTTTTTGGCGTGCACAGACCTTGATCGGAGGACCTAGGACAAGGCCGTCTTTTATTTTTTATTATTATGTTATACTGGTTAATAATTAAATATGAATATTTTAAATATTAAAAAAACAAGTTAATTTCTAGTTACACCCAACCCAAACCTCATAAGCTAGAAATCTTAAATTTTAAGCATAGGAGTTTTGGAAATTAAACCCACAAAAGAAAAGAGGATTGAAGTTTTTACGTGTTTCTTTTAACTCTAAGAAGTGCGCCAAATTTGCTTGAAATTTACCAAAAATACAAAGGCGTTGAACACGTATTTCAGAATTTTCTAAAATATTATTGAAATGGTTAGGTATATGAAAGTTTAAGATTTATAGTTGGGCTCCGACTTAAAAGGGCTGTAACTTTCTAATGCATAACGCTATTGTACTGAAATTTTCTGAGTATATAAAAAACAATAGATTGAAAAACGACTATCAGAAATTTTCAAGAAAACTCTTAATATGATAGTATGCGTTTTCCAATCCATTCTTTTTTATATACTCAGAAATTTTCAGTACAATAGCGTATTGTATTATATCGATAGCGTTATGCTTATGTAACTTTTAAACCAGTACCCCTATTTATAATTTTACATTTTGCATGTTCCGCATCCACTAAGTGAAATAAGTCTAAACGTGGTCTAAATTTTACTCATTGTTTTCATGGAGGCACTCATTTTTCCCTAAATAACATATAAAAGACAAACAAATCCAACTCCAACCGACAAATGTGTGGATAAAAATATTATCAAACAAACAACGCGATTGGTAGACGAAGATAGCAATTATCAAACGATTCATCTTCATAAATTTTTGCTCTGCATCTGTTTTGATACAATTATGCCAATATCAGTTTCAAATTCTGTGGTTATCAAGGTTGTGAATTGTCGATGTCATGAATGAATGAAATAAACATTATTACTCGTACGTAATTGGTAGTTGAAGATAGCTTATAGCAAACGTTGGTAATTGGACAACGCGCGCGCCAATAAACAGTAAGTGAAGTTGGCGGCAAGTTTAAAATACCAACATTCGCATTCGCATTCGCATTCGCGAATGTGAGCATCGAATACTCGCATTCGCATTCGCATTCGCGAATGTCGAAAATTTGACATTCGTTACATCCCTAGTGTAGAATAAAGCGGGTTATCTTATTTCTATTTCTTACCTTATTTGTGTTGACAGAACAGTAACAGTAACGTTTCAAACTACGATAGTTTATATAGTAAAAATGGGACTTTCATGCCATTGTGCAATCGCAGGAATAGCTAGGGAACGGTTAAAAATAAGATCGCCAAGTACAATTGTATCAATTGATCGTAAACTCGGAGCATGAGACCGGAAGCGGCGGCTCATTCGAGACGATAAATGGTTAGTAGTTTTGCTTTCAAGATACATTGCCAGTTTATGTTGCGTTGACAACAGAGCATATTTACCCGACTACCGACGGAGAAAGGTTATTCTTACTTCGCTAAGTTATTGAAGATTACTTATTCCAAAATATGGAGTAGGCGACGAGTTAAAATGAACGGATTTTTTTATACACCTTTTCTATGATCTTCAAGTAATTTAAATAGCAGTTAAGATGTTTTTCAGACATAGTAACCATTTACAGCCCACGCTTGGAGTAGGTATATTAACAATAAGAGATTTGTTAGTTACTAAAATCAACATTATACGTTAAAGTTAACCGACAAAGCTGCTAGTTGGCCAAAAATCTTTAGAAAAACACCACCCTAAGTGCCATTCATTTTGTGAAACAGAATAAATACTAGACTTATACAATAGTTACTTTGTGCTTAACCTTGTACCTATACTTAATTCAGATTTTCACAAAATGTATCAAAAACGACATTGGTGATTTTAAATTTTGTGCAAAATCTGCTTTAAGAATTTATCGTAGAGGTGCGCTACAAAGTGCTACGAAATCTCGTAGACAACGCCAAATACAATATTCACACTCAAGTGTTGTCCTTAACAAAACATTGTTTTTTTATATTGTGTTTTATTGAATTGTATATTGATAAGCGGGCATTGAACTCAAAAACCTATCCCTTTCGAACCAACTAGGTACCACATAACGCTCTTAGCGATCAGGGTTGCTACTAAAGAAAATAAGTTTCGTACTAAACCAGGTGGGTGTAAAGGTTGTTGAAACCAAAATCATAATTTAAACAAATAATTGTAAGTATAGCAAACTTTTTAAGGTTAGGTACGCTCTTATAATTTTGAACTTTAAATAACAGACAAACTTATAGGCCATAAAAAGGTCAAGGTCATCAGACAGGTAGAATAAAACCACTCTTTTGTGTCAAGGATGGACAAAAAAAGCGTCTGACACCCAGTGAGAGGAAGGTTGAAACAAAGGTTGCCTGGAAGATCTCTTAGCGATAAGGCCGCCCATTTTTTGTTCTGTTTTTCTGTATTTGCAATTAAGAGTTTGTGTAGGTATTGATCATAAGTTTAGGTCGCGGTAAAAAAAAATAGGATGCGGTTAGCACAGCACCGAGGTATGACAAAAACAAGGCAATATCTATGGCAAATGAATGATGTGTTAAGCTTTTTGCTTTATAGTGGGCACTGGGCAAATTTTACAGGAAAATTTAATAATGTCGTGGAAAGTTTGTCCAATGTGAGTAACACACTATAAAGCAAAGACCTAAGTTTAAAAAGCAATACGACAGCGACACCTTTCGTCAATCGCACTAAACGTATCTTTAGTCGTTGAGCAGGTTTAGAAACTTTCAACGTTTCCCCTGTAGATGGCGCTAGCGGCGCTATAGCTGTCAGAGGTCCAAAGGTTTTCGGTTGAACCGACTTGTGGTTTCGTAACTTCGTTGGTTAGAGCACTGTACTGAGGGTGGGGCGCGGGTTCGCTGCCGAATCCTGCCGAAATCGAAATTATTTGGGTCATTATTAAATTTTCGTGGAATGATGTGCTTGTTCGGGAGGGACTTATGGCAACCCTAGCATTGCGGTGAACGAGGTCACCCCCGCGGCCGTCGGCTTTCCCTGTAACATTACCGCCTGACGAGGTATAGGGTTACCAATACTTGGTCACTAAGAACGGGATTTGATTTGACGCTTGATTCAAATCATGTCACTGTTCAATTGGATTCTTGATTGCGACGACAAATGTGGTGTGGTGGGTGCAGGTCTGCCATCAACGCAAGAAGTTGCGGGTTCGATTCCCGCCTTGGAACAAATATTTGTACGATCTGCAAATATGTGTTCCGGGTGTTCTGGGTATTTTCTATTTCACTGCTGCTCGAGGGCCAGCTTTCCCTGATATAAACGCTTTTGTTGCTCTTAAGGGTCTTAAGGGGGCGATATATGACGCCATTTTGTGAATTGGATAGGCATAGAATTTCGCGTTTAAAGGAGCGGGAAAGAGCAGAACGGCGTAAGCTCAAGAATTAATTTTTTGCTTATTATCTATTAATTAAGACATTTGTATGCAAAAATAAGCCAAAAGTGCCCTGGGTCTTCTATTTAATAGTGATAAAAAAATCTTGTGATTGATAGTTGAGGAGAAAAATTTAAGAAACGCACGTCCAAAAAATGCTGGACACACATCATCATCTAGCTTGGGGCTAGATATGTGTGTCCAGCATTTTTTTAAGCAGAGCTTGTGTTATGGGTACTAGATAACTGATATACATAATACAATACATAGATAGATATTTATTATTATATATAGAAAACGACCAGAACACCCTGAACAAATGTCTGCAGATCGTACACACATTTGTCCCGAGGCGGGAATCGAACCCGCCACCTTCTGCGTCGCAGGCAGACCTTCGCCCACCGCGCCACATCGGTCGTCGAGATTAGCTGGTGACAGGCATTTTTTTACTATTTTATTTTTATTTTTAATTAATTGTTCGCCTAGTACGAATATTCGGTACATGTCTACTGTTCGGCGAATACGAATATATTCGTATTCGTTGCATCACTAAGTATTTCGTCAATATGACTTGTCCCATTCACTAAATTAAATGCTTGTCAGAAAGTTACCAGACTGGAATTAACTAATTACCTATTGATGTTTAGTTAATTATCTTTTGTGCAAACTTCACACATACCTCTACGTAAAATAATACTTTATTAAGAAAGAAAATTACTATCAAATAATAGAATTAAATTAATACTAGTACATATTTACAATAGCTTGAATTGAGCTATCTGCAAACTGTTGCAAACAATCTACTGGTAGCTCAACTGATCTACGTTCACTGCTGAACATCCATTCGATAAACAAGGAGGATTGTGTGTAATCAACAATGCAGATGGTGATCAGCATTGCCATACAGTGGGGCAATGCAGCCAGCGTCTTGGGCACGCTTCCGACTGGTATTGATATGGATCAGTTGAGCTACCTGTAGATTGTTTGCAACAGTCTGCATAGTTGTTTCGAATTGTTAATTTTAATTTAATTCTATTATTTGATTGTAATTTTCTTTATTAAGTATGTGGATTTGTTAAAAATAACAGAAAAAAATTACTGATTAGGTTCCCTTAGTCGACTGTTAGAACATGCACCGGCTGAGTTGGAGGGGTCAATTCTTTCGCCGTGAGACGGTGGGCACATCGCAAAACATAATTATAAGCTCTACATATAAGTAGTGGGTATTAATTTCATTCTTAGTACCTTTAATCTAACCTAAAATTTTAAGTTTAAATATGAATCTCTACCTGACGAACCTTTAGATAGAACAAGCCGTAAAACTCGCATTATTTTACGATTTGGCTCATCCATACCAAGGCCAGGCCCTTTCACGAATAAATTACGTTATAATTATAAAATATCTTCCTAAACTAGTTTTTAGGTTGTTTCGATTCATTAGCAAATAAACTTAAGCACCTATTTATCCCACTTTTTCTGGTTCAGTCAGGCACTGTAAAATAATGTTGTTTATTTGTAAAACCTTTTTTATATTCTCTTGCTCAAGAAAAGAGTGTCATTAAAACATAGCTTAGTCCACTGCTGGACATAGGCCTCCCCTAATGAGCGCCATAGCGCCCTGTCTTCAGCTTGCCACATCCGGCATCTGCCAGCAGTATTTCGCAAATCGTCATCCCACCTGGTCGGAGGGCGTTCTATACTACGTTTGCCGAGTCGCGGTCACCACTCAAGAACATGTAAGTAGGTATATAATAAAATAAGGTAAGTACTAATCTAAACATTTTGTTTCTTTATCTACCTGTGCTATTTGTAAGAGTTTCGGCAGGTTATTATAAAAAAATATCTACGCTATTCGCAGATGATATATTGAGCAGATAGATAGCGAGTGACATGGGGTAAACATAAGTAGGTTATAGGTTAGGTTAGGTTTATAGAAGAGTGAGTAGATATATTATATCATAGATTGATATGGATATCTACTACAACTAGGATTCCCAACCCTTCCGTAATGCTCGGGAGAAATCTCCCGAGCTTTTGGGAAGCAATGGGTTGAAATATTCTACTCCTAGAGCCAATTCCAAGAGGCGCGGGCTGTACAGCCTGATTTGTAGGCGACACGGGGGGTGCATACACCACCGATCGCTACAGACTATAGAAAATTGCGGTTTTGCTATTATTTTTAGTTATTTATTACTTTTTAACTTGTTCGCACCTTCGTGTCCGATTTGATTAAGGCCACCCTGGTACATACATTTTGATCGCAAGTCTACTAGCCCTCTAGGCCTGGGTATAATTTGCACAAAATTATTAGATATTTAAGATTTTCTTTCAAAACCCCACAATTTGTTAAAATCCTCCGGGTTTGGATCTTTCGTGAGTTGGCAACCCTAACTACAACCTACAAGAAAAGCCACCTGAAGGTTTATCAGCACCTTATCGTTATCACTATCAGTCATCATTGGGAGAAATCTGAGCAAACTTAAGTAGAGCTAATTCAGTCATACAAAAGTAATTTGTGATTAAGTATTTATTTATTTATTTTCAGCCTGTATCTGTCCCACTCCCGCTGCAGGGCAAATTCCTACCCTCCCTTTCTTCCAGGAAAAGCTATTTTTAGTAACAAAGAATATAAAAATCAAAAAATGCTTAAAAACAAATAAGAACCGAAAAGTGTTGTTTACGTTAAGCTAACTGCAGACTGCTGCATACATTAAAGAGGTAGCTCAACTGATCCATTTTAATATCTACCAGTCGGAAGACGCGCTGGCTGCATTGCCCCGCTATTTCGCAAGTGATGGGACCTAGTATAGTACATACTTATAAAGGTACATTTTATAACCACGATTTAAATATCTATGCCTACCTACCATTCATAAAAATACTTCGTACTACTGAGCTTTTCTTTAAATCAAAAAATGTAGGTATATACATATTTAGTTTACTTACCCTAACAAGCTAAATAAAATCCTCTATCAGTCACTCGAAACACTACACTTTATAACTCTTACAACTAGACCGTAGCGTGTGGCTCTGTGAAGCTCCCACAAACGACTGAAGTAAAGCCCTACTCCATAAACTAGTTTAGCAGAGTAACTGATTTTCTAAATTAATGAGGCTATTTTAATTAGATACCTAGCTGATTACCTACTTGTGAGTTTACTAAAAGAATGAGTAGGAGCGTATGTACCTACTTGTCAAAGAAATTCTTAGAATAAGTACCTACCAACGTAACTAGGTACCTATAAGCTTTGCCGCATATTTGACAGATATCCCTACCCTACCTTTTTAGGTATCTGACACATATCTATACCCAATTTAGACCAAATAAGTAAATAGTAGCTTTCGTTATTTTTTTATTGAAAGTAACTAGGGTTAATACTAGCTGAGCTATGTTAGGTACATAGCTTAGGTACTACCTACCTAACTACGGTCACAGATTAGGAAATGTGAAGCAAAGATTAAGAATTACAAAATTAACAAATAGACACCTTTCTTTTTCAGTTTCGGAACTAATAAATAATAGGTTAAAAGTTCAAGGCAGTCTCTTTGAAGGGCATTGAACCCACTTCCGGATACCTGTGAAAAATGCATCAATCAATTTACCCAGAAAACGGCAAGTATTTGTTTTTGATTTATATCTTGTTTCAGTAATTTTTAATAATCTTTTACCTATTTTTTGCTATCTTGTTGTAGTTAAATCGTTGAGTTGTAAAAAAATTCATAAATTAAAATTGCTAAAAAACTTTTTGTAAGTTTCCTTTTGCACGCCATTCATTGTTTACGGTTGTCAAATTTTTCTTCTGATTTTGATTTACGTTTTTCTTTTGTTCTTGTTTTACCATTGATGTGGAAACCAATAATTTCCGACGTTGAGTGCATCGTTTGTAAATAATATTTGCAAAAGATTGCTAACGTGACCATTGGGAAGATATGGGAAAAACGAACAGCAACAGCCATCGTCGATTGAGAACTCCGAATTGGTCTCTCGAAGAGAAGCAACATCTTTTGGAGTTGATCAAGGCTCGGAAAACTGTAGTCGTAACTAAAAGCAACAACGGACCAAATTTCTCGGAGGAAAAGGGCATAGCATGGACTGAGATATTGCGGGAACTGGAAACCAGATTCGGCGCGAAGTTTAACGGGAGCTCTATCAATATCAAAAAGGTGAAGACTCAGTGGCAGAACATGAAACGGCTGGCTCGCGAAGAGGTCTCCCTGACAGGACCATTGCTGCACAAGCTTTGCCGACAAACCGTCGAGGTTTGCGAAATACTAGATATGGTGAAAGATGGTGTTCTGAGGATGGAAACTTCAAGTTTTAACGATTCAATCATGTCTTCAAATATTGAGATAAAAACTGAACGCATTGATGAGTAAGTTCACATACCTACATACATTGAAGTAATTGCAATCCTATCATTATCATAAGTAGCTCTTCATAAAACTCTAGTTGGTGATGCAATGGTTTGATAGTTAGGTAATGATATTGACTAAAATGATTAGTTACCTACATTAATTGTGCTTACTTACCACCTATTCCTTTCTTTTCCTTGTAAGCAATATATTTTATTTTCTCAAATTAAATGAATATATTTATTTTTGTAGCCAGGTTTCAGATTAATTAGTTGTTAATGTCCCAGTAAAGTACTTGTTTTATTAACCTTTCTGCGATGAGTTAACGACACAGAAATCAATTAAAATATTTCATACGTACACTTCTTCCGTCGGCAAGTTCTTAAAGCACCTAGAAAAAAGCTACTAATTAATATAAATAAATAATAGTCTAGAAGGCTCTTTTTCGAGATTTCAACAGTTGAACCTATTTTATAACTACCTGTTCAACGAATGAACTTATTTACAGAGAAGCGTTGCCTGTGTGCAGTGGTTCAAGTACAACACCAAAAAATTCCGACGAATCACCTATGGTCATTGATGCAGACAACGACAAGGAAAATGTCAGTTTAAATTGCATGGAGTCGTCAACTTCATCTGGATCCGAGCCTGTTTCCGTGAATGACCTTGAAATTTGCGAAGAGGCTAACCAAAACACCACTTCTAGTTCTATTAAGAATAGTGTTTCTGCTATGACAATGACTGATGAACCTTTTAAGGATGCAAGCATCGAAGTTAATCCATTTCATAAGGAAATGCAGGACTATTTTAAGTAAGTATTTTAGTAAATACTTCTTATATTTTTTATATGTTCTGTTGTGTTACCTGTGTAATACAACAAGTAAAAATAAAAGAATTCTTATATTCTTTATTTGGTCTGTACCAAGTAAATAAACAAATTACCTGAAGGGCAAGTAAGCAAATTACTGTGGATAGCAAAAGTAATAAAACTCATTAATTACACTTTTACTTACAACATTCTCTTTTTTAAAAATTTACTGAATTTAATATGGAAAAATACTGCCATTGCTGGGTATTGCACCTTTTCAAGCTAAAAACATTGTTTGTATATTAGTTTTGGATTTGAATGATATTCAATAACGGGCAAAAGCCAGTAGGTAGTTAGTTTTTAAAATTAAAAGAATGCAGTTTTATTTTTAATAATAAATAAAGCTGCCTCTCAGTACCTATACTTGCTGGTACTTGCCCTCCATGTAATTTTTGTTTATCCCACCCTTTAAAGTTACCTCCTATAACAATATAATTGTCCTTTTTTTATAAATGTACTAAGTAAATTGTTAAATCTTGCTAGGCGACATCTGTGTTGTAAGGGCAAAACTACGTCTCTTACTGTCCAACTAACTAAACCTACAAAGCCAAAAACCTGGGACAAATCCCAAAATATATTTTTTTGTAAAATTTTATATGCTCTCAGGTTCATTTCCGCTGAAAAACTAATGAAAATGGAATCTATAAAGGAAGAAAGGCAAGTCATCAGAGCTATGAGAGAAACTGCAGAGTTGAATAAAATCATAGCTGAGCAAAAACTCAAGCATGTGTTGTGGGTGAAGAAAGCAGAGATGGCGTGAGTAGTAATTTTTGCCATAAAATACATTAAAAGACTGACATTTAAACACAAAAAAACACTGAATCTATTTTCTTAGGGTAAACAGAGGGGTGACTGAGTATACTTGACGTGATATTATTATTTTAGATGTGATTGTGACTGACATGACGCCTCCTTTTTCCATAGGATTTGGTACAGTGCCTCTGTCGTGCGGAAATGGAACTATTCGCTTAGTGTGGCCGTTCTATAAACTCGCTCGCTTTAAAGACCGGCCACACGGCTCCGTCTTGCTTGCGCAGTTCAATTTGTGCAGATGTTTTTATTTCTCTATTTTTGGTGTCACGATGTAGAGAAATAAAAACATCTGCACAAATAATTGCCCTTCAGGTAGGTAATTTGTTTATTTATACTTGATACAGACCAAGTAAATAAAGAATAATATAATACTTGTTGTATTACAAAAGTACCTAATACAACAAGTAAAAAATAATAGATGATTTTTTATCAGGAGTTTTCTTTTAGTGTATTGTATGTACCGTAAACAAGCGGACACGTTGAATCGTAATTTACGTCGTAATTTGCGCGAGCTACGCTCCGAATGATGCTTACGCGTCTAACATAAAAAATTACATTTGTAATAACATTATGTATATAAACATTATAAACATAAGTTATAAATGTAATTTAAAAAAAAAACTTTCTGTATAAAGACGATGACGCGATGTTGCGCGACGGGCTTAGGTCTGTCGGAGGCAGGAGGTTGCGGGTTCGATTCCTGCCTTGGGACAAATGTTTGTACGATGATCTGCAAATATTTTTTCAGGGTTACTATGTAGGTATTGTAAAAAAAATTGTATAATCTATGTAGGTTAGTACCCATAATACAAGCTCTGCTTTGCTTGGGGTTTAGATGATGCTGTATGGATTGTCCAGCATTGTTAATTTATTTATGGTGCAAATTATTGTTTGAAAATGCATACAAAAGCAAATGCATAACAACAAGATGATTGATGACAACTATTTTTTCTCTAATCACAAAATAAATAGTTCGTGTATACGCCGTGTATTGCCATACTTTATATTTATATACATATACATACTACATTTTATGTTTATACATACTACATCTTATGTAGTATGTATAAATATAAAGTATTGCAATGCTGATGCGCTGCGCTAGATACTCACCAGCTCTCTGATCATGCGTCGATTTGTTACCCTGGTATCGATTCCCTGCGTGTCGACTTTCCGCTGTATAGACTTAAAATATTAAAATGCCTCGCTTTTATTCCCCTGTTTCGACTCAATAAATTTGTACATTTAGCTACCGATTTAGACTTAAAAGAAATATCATACTGCTGTGACCAGGCGCTCGGATATTTTTCGTAAATCCCTTCGAGCCTCTGTAGCCCACTGAGCACAAGGTCTCGACTCCAAGGGGAGTAAATAAAAAGAGAAAGTATAGAAGCATTTAACGTCCCACACAATAGGCCTCCCCAAATCCCATGGGACTAGAGACATACCGTCGTCGGGCCTCACCATCGTCATCGTCTGTGTCATCGTGCTACGTTAGCGGTGACAAAGGCCCGTCGGATGATGTCGTTAAGGCTGGCATGGCGCAATATCCGATTGCCGGCGGCTGCGGTTTTTTATGTATTATATTTTCCATTGTATTGTAGTTAAGAAATAGGTCTGAATTTCAAAACAATTGTTCAGTGAATAAATGCCGACAAACGTTGCCGTGTAAAAAAACTAGAAACCAAGTTTAGCGCCACCTTATATAGGATACTTAGATACACCTTAGATAGGTTCGGTGGTAAATATAAACCACACAAAGATCCACTGAAATAATAAATAATAATAAATTGTTTATTTTCCAAAAACACATATACATAATCATAAGTATGGTGCCAGCGGATCTCAGACTAAGCAATGCTTGTATCTTGAGGTCCTTGAGTGCTTTGACATAATGGATTTAAGAAGGTCTACAGATACAGATAATTTTATGATCTAGTTTTTAATAACTCTTTAAGATGAGTAAAATTACTAATGTTATCAAGTTTGGTCCAGACGTTAAGTAGTTCAGTGCCACACGATACAAAAGTATAAGATGATTAGCAAATCAAATTTAATTTTATAAAAATTTAATTGATAACGATTTGTAATCATGATGTAGGTAGCTATAACAGCACGCACACATATTAATGCGAAAGTTTGGATGTTCAGATGGATGGATGTTTGTTACTTTTTCACGCCACAACTACTGAATGACTCGATCCAAAATTTGCATACCTAGATATAGTTTTATGCCTGGAATCAGACATAGTCAAGGTACATTTTAGCCTTCCATTCCCGAAGGGTAAAACGGGACCCTATTACTAAGACTCCACTGTCCGTCCGTCCGTATCTCATGAAACGTGATAGTTAGACAGCTGAAATTTTTACAGATGATGTATTTCTGTTGCCGTTATAACAACAAATTTATCTTAGTTTATTTTTCACTTCATCTACTTGTGGAGAAAAAAAATGTGAATAACATCAATAATATTTTATTTCTTATTTGATAATAATTTCTATTTTTAAAGCTCTTTAAACTATTAAATTTGACTTGTTTGTGCTTATTTCGTAAGCTTATAGAAATAAAGTTTTAATTTAGAGTTTGCTTCAAACGCGTTGTTTCTACGGAAACGTTGAAGAAGTAGTGTATTTAAAAGGGACACATGGGACACCGTGACATATTGTTAAAAAATGTATGTATATACTCGTACAATGTACCTACATAATAATATAATGTCATTCCAAGTTCATTTGTGATACACAGGTATTACAGGGATGTTCACATATAAAATTAAGAGCACTGTGATGTGCCATTAGGCGTACCTACAAATTTAACACAATTTAGCAATACAATAGAAACAACAATAAAAGTGAAGGTAAAGGTAAGGTGAATTAAAAAAATGGATCAGTCTCATCTATTTTCTACATTTACATAAAACTTAGCTACGTGAAAATATTCATTCAAGCTATAAAATGTCTTACTTATTAAATAACTAAAAAGATTTATTTTATTACGATAAAAATTACTAGGTATCAAATAATAAATTTAAATAAAAGACAGCTCACATATTATTATTAACAAATGCGCTGATGTTGCTGATGCTGACATATAATACTTTTTAGTTAAACTTATATCATTGCGCATTTCATTCTGTTATAAAGTAGATAAATTAAAAAATTTGAAAACCTGGAACTTTAAATTTATTTTGTTACACTTTACGGTGCGCCACACGTGCATGCGTGTAATGCAAGTAAGCTCTTGCAACTGGCTTGCGAAAAGACTGAAATGCGCTGACAATGACAGTTCTTGGTCAACAAGCCTGACAGACACTGGGACCTCAACTGGGACTGTCGCTCGACGCCATAAAGAAGTTGAAGTTAAGTAAAACAAATCACGACAAGTCAGTCAGAATCCAAAAATCATAGGAAGAAAAAAATACTTTCGCAAAATTTACATTGTATTTTTCGTAACATCGGATCATGAGTTTATTTTCTAGCACCAGGTTGGCATTGAACGGCACAAGAGTTCTAGTAAACGTGAGGTAAGTACCACACCTTTACCGGCGACGACGATGTTACGCAACACCCGGCATTGTTTATGATTTTATAGCTGAAAATGCGTTCGAACTCTTACAGGATGTGTAGTACAGAACTTATGCGTAGAATAGAGCTCGTCTATAAGAATGGGAGAATTGCTGAGGGTGATGAGATTATCAAGCAGGTGTCTTGGTAGGAATTTATTTTTGCCCTATTATTCATTTGCTGAGTTCCTAAACAAAGTGGTTGGGTAAATAAAATAGATATCCTACGCGGAATGAAACTAAATAGCATCTCTATGTTCAAATAAGATCTAATAATATCTAGAAGGCCATTGAAGCTCCATCCAAACTTACCTCCTTTGATACCAAGTACAAGGGCATTGGCATGACCTTTGACAAAGAAATGTAAATATAAGTGCTTGCTTTAGCATGAAGTAAATGTAGTTTCAATTCAATAGAAAGTAATTATCCAGGTTTGTGTAAAGATTCTTGTTGTGGCTCATTGTTGAAGACAATTGATCAAATTGATGTAATTTATTGTTTATCCCTCTACGATCAAACATGCTGTCTTTGTTTACTCAACTTATCTTGTATTTTCATCATGCGAAGATTGTAATGATTGTGCAAACTTGGCTGCAAACCAGACAAACAATGACTCACAGTGTAATGAACTATTTTTAGTTGTTATTCGAGAGTGACTTATAATAAGACATTCCATCAATTCATTCACTTCAATCTAGTTTGCTGTGTGATTTTTCTGGCATTATTTATTAATTCAATCAGTTGTGCACTAAAATCTAGTCCTGAGGTATGGAAACCCTGTTACTTATTAATCTCTCGCCAGCAATAGGTATACAGTGTTTTTATAAGACAAATAGCTATTGCTATAAAATTGAGAGAAATTTTGTGTGTGTAGCCGAGTGGTGCTGGCTTAGAAATTGCAGCACCCCAACTCTTCTCGTGGGTGTCTTAAGAGGCGACTAAGAGACATAAACCGGGTGGTGAGCAGCAGCATCTCTTGCAGAATATAGCTATCACCGAACTGCGATCCCCAACCTGCATGCCCAGCGTGGTGATTATGGGCATTACCCTCTATAAGATAAAAAAATCAGGGGATATCTGCATCCAGCAGTGGACCATTATGGGCTGTTGAGGTTGACGTTTGTATGTAAGAGGGGAATGCTTAAGGTACCAACAATATTCTTTTTACACAAGTGACCCTGAATAGCTCAAACATAATCTGCCTCAGTATGAGGCGGTGACAGAACCCTATGCTCAATCATTTGTGACGTTGGATATTTGTGCAAGTATCTAACAGCAGTACATGATTGTTTTCAGGATGTATGTTGGAGAATCTGGTTCTGGTGCTGGCAAGGGGGGTGGTGGTGGTGGCTCCATCCGACAGGCTGGAGGTAGTTTAGGCAAGATGGGAGCTGCTCGCGAGGATCAGTACTTTAACCAGAAGGTATATACTCATTAAATTATGTATGTAGTATTTTTTTGTTAATGAAAACAGATAGTTGTTCCATCTGTCATTAAAAGAAAATGCTCTGCATACCTTTTACATAACATATTTTTAAACTTTTTACTCTGTAGTTTAACTACCTTGTTTCTTTTTACTAAAGTATACATAAAATGTTCCTGAAAATTGTAAATCTGCTTCAGAAGTAAATATTATGCATGAATATAAATTAAATTTACTGACACATCATCCATCATATAATAGCAATGCTTATTATTTTCATCCACAGCAAAAGCGAGATCTACTAGAACTAAAGGGTCAGTTACATTGAAATGAGTTTTTATATGATATAATTATGCATCTTCCATTGCAATTTGTGTTTGCTTACAGTTTATTATGCAGTTCCTCATAAAAAAGCTTGTTTATTATATATCACTATTATCCATCATTGCTTTGGTAAAATAAATTATGCATTATACCTTCTCGGCTAATAAAATAAAATTACATTAACACTAATTGAAACTTTTTTCATGCCAATTACTAACTCAAAATCTCTCTTAAAAATACTATTATGTATGTTTTAAGTTTTGAAATTTCATTAATAATAATAACTAACATCATCATCATCATCAATTAATATGAAATGAAGACTATTAATTATGGTCAAAATTAATGGAGTCTACACACCAAATTCGCCGTCAACAAGATAAAACACTGTCGGCTACATTATTCATAGAATGAAACCAGCCAAACTTTGTTGGCCTTAGCAGGTTCGGTGTGTAGACTCCATTACGAAGGGCGAACAGTTTGTGTGTTTATTTTTGGGTAATTTTGATCGTGTCTTCATAACATATTACTTACTAGATTATGTTAAATAAGGGCCATATCTCATTAGGACTTAGAATACCATGGCGGCGCCATCGGTCCCATCTTGAGCTACCAAGCGTTAAACACCAAAAAAAAAAACACCTGGATTGTCAGTTTCAAAATGCGTGTTCAATAGGCATCTTTGGTAGCGCAATTGGTGGTGTGAGTGAGACGCCAAATAGCTCTAACATATTAATGATTGCGCCACCAGGATGATTCGGTTGCCGTCAACAAATTTGGTGGGGCAACCAAGCTGATACCCGGTGAGGTACCCTCCATGCAACTGTACACATTTTGTTGGTGGCGCGACCGGTGCAGCGGTGGCGCCACTAACATGATGTCCTAATGAGATAGTGCTCTAATAGTTATTGCAATGATACATCATTCATTTAGCTTGTAGCTACTAATAATGAAAAAGAAAACTTGCAAGACAAATGACTCTCAATTAGCCCATTAACACTCGAACCCCAGATAAAACCAAACAGCTTAGAGATCCGATCTGTCACAGTAAATGATGATAGGTTATATTTATTTGATTATTTATTTAACAGCAAAAGGAGCAACTCAAGGTATTGAAGGATCATCTGGACGACGAGATAGAACACCACAGGCGTGCCATAAAACGTCATGAAGAAGCTATACAGCGCCACGAGGCTCATCTTACTGACATGACCAAAAAGGGCCTGGGAAAGTAAAAATTCAATAGCCACCAGGGATTTTTAAGAATAAATATTTCTCTTTCAATTGTTTTTGAATGTGACTTCCCTCCTAGACTTATTTTAAGCACACATTAATCGTAATTATGTATTTCAGCTTATATAAATTGTCACGCCTTATTTGGTTTGAAGATTTAAAAATAACTTCTGTTCCTGTATTTGCTTGCGTTCTTTAGGGATTAAAAGTAGCCTAGTTAGGCCTTCTAGCATATCATAGAATACCTAATATTATATACTTAGTACTAACGTACCTATGTCGGCGTACAAATACCTCTGCATGATTTGAATTGTTCCCTACACGCCCCGATTCCTCAGTTCTGAGTTGATGACCTCAGTTAAATAAAAAGTTAGGTTGACGTGAAGGTCAACTACGTGAAGGTTCGGTGCTACCTAGGTCCCGTTCTTTACAACATTTTACATCCGATCTAGCTAAAACACCACGAATAATCATAGCCACATTAGCGGACGACCGACACTGCCATTCTGTCTGGCTGGCTAGTAACAAAGAGCAGAGAGAAGCCTCCAAAAGTCACCAAACTGGCCTGGACAAAATAGAGCAGTGGCCTGCTAAATGGAGAATCAGAGCCAGTGCCTCAAAGTCAACCCATTCGCACTCCGCAAAGGTAATTGTCCATCTGTCAGTCTGGCAGCACACACACTACCAAACAATGAGTCAGTCAAATACCTCGGGATGCACTTGGACCGCAGACTGACGTGGAGAACTCTCCTACAGAAGAAAAGAGAGATCTGAACCTCCGATAGGTAGCTACCACGGAACAGATTTATGTTCCGTGGTAGCTACCGTCTACCGTAACCTGCAATGGCTGGGCAAAAACTCCGTCCTCAGCCTGGACAACAAACTCCTAGTAGAGCACATATCCAGGATATGTGCTCGAAAGTATTGGTAGGTAAGGTAAGGTATTGTTTAAGTGATTCTGATGTTCATTCTTGATCACGAAGAAGTCACAAACGACCTAGGCGTCTAAAGCTCCATCTATCTATACCTTTGCTTAAGTAGGTACCTACTTGGACGGTCTATCTACCTACAACTAAGATTCTGTTTTTTTTTTGGGTGGGAAAAAGCCATTGCATATTATACCTCTGCTATGCCATAGGGGGGCTAAAGGGAGTGTGTGTGGCTTGGAGCTTGGAGAAGAGAACCCACCCGTGAACAGTCCGCCGCGCCGCGCCCGCCCCGTAGTGAAACCTCTAACTTACTAATATCTACCGAGAACCTTGCCTGCTTGCATAGTAGTTCGTGGATAAAGGAATAGATGGCACGGTTCTCAGTTACAGGTTATTACTACGAGCTACGTAAGTTGGTGCTTTGCTTTACCTGCCTGATTCAAGTTAATTTTTAGTTTTGTTTTTATAAGGAGAGCTTGATTGATCGTAATAGCAGTTAGGTAATTAATTACACAGATTATAGAATATCTCACGAATATCTGCTAATCTATCATCTGTGGGTACTGGGTAGTTGAAATTATGTAGGTATAAACCTTTTACAGGCGTTTATGTATCTTTTAATAGCATCGCAGTGAAGATTTTGAATAACAGAACGAAGCGGCTATGTATAACTGGTACGCGCATATATATTAGATAATAAACATCGCGTTATAGTTATAAACCAAGGGCATTAAAAAAAGCTTATACACCTAAAAGGTATCACAAATTGCCCATTGAAAATTTTGAAATTACCTATGTGTAAATAAGATAAAATAAGTGGGGGGTTTCGTCGAAATAAAATTACAAAAAAATAATTTAATTAAACTAGTAGTTCTACGAACAGTAGACCTCGCGACGCGAGCACTTAACTTTCACTACTAGTTAATAAAAAAATCTCATAAATCAGAGGTGTTGAGTAGCATTAGCGCCATCTATAAAATTGATTTTTAAATTAAATTTTTAAATATAATTTTTATTACATTTTCAATGGGCAATTTGTGATACTTAGGTAGGTAGGTACTACCTGTTATAAGCTCAACTATTACCTATAAGTTCAACGAAATAATAAGATAAAGTAGGTGGCGACGGCGCTAGTTTGGCTCGGCGGCGTACCGTCTTATGTTAGAAATTTTGATAGAATTGTTTGTTTGGAAATCTTTAACTTTAGTCTACGTGACGGGCGAAAAACGTACTCGTACATTGAAGATCGTCTTCGCGAGCGGTTTATGTTCCGTGGCGACGACCGACCAGCAGCCTCGCCCCGCGACGCGAAGTTAGTCGCGAGCGGCACGCTCTGCCAGGCGCTGACAGGGAACCGAAGCGAACTGCGAACCAAGCGCGCGTCAGTCTACCACAGTCGCAGGAGGACGCTGCATGTCGGCCCGCGAAGCTTCCGCGAGTGTATGGTGTTTGTGAAATAACGTAACAGTTCTGTGCTGTGTCATTTGTGTGATTGTGTATAGAGCTGGTGCCACGAGTCCAATATTACTATTGTGATGCATTTAAGGATTTATCTATGGCTGTCTTGTGTGCTCCTCGCAGGATACGTTCGTGCGACAGAGGTAAGGGGGCCGTCTTAAATGCGGCACTCGCCGGCTTTTTGTTGTAGGCACAAGGGAACCTGACGAGACGAAACTCGACGCTTCTTGCACTTGCGTAACTTTCAATGTCACACAATAATGCCGGATAGACGTAAACTAGTGTGCAGCGTGGAACCGCTGACCGAACGCTTACGATTAGAACGGTTACCTTGAGAGGTAATCGCAGGTAAACATTCTTATCGATGCGTTCCCATCGATCTCTTATTTGTTTATCACTAGCGTAGCATGTTGGTTGCGATGTAAACATGCCACAGATGGATGAGAAGTTATTGAGTGGTATCTACATACACGCGGAGAATGAATGGGAGCAGAGCACGTATCGCCCACCTTTGGGAGAGAAAGCTGTTCTGACGCCTACATAAACCTGCCTATCGCACCCATGCACCTTTCATCCCATAATATAATATGTGTCCCTAAATAAAGCTCGGGTAGGTAGGTACCTACCTACCTAGTCTGTCTGTACCTTTTAACAAAAAGGCATGTCTTCCGTATTAACGTATCCGTACCAAGGTTGGTCCCAATAACTACCTAGGTAGGTACCTACCTACCTACATTTAAAATATGGGGTGCTCGATCAAATTAAATCCATTTTTTTTACATATATCTATTGGGCAGTTAAAATTATAAAATGTAGATGTATTTACGAAAAATAGGTAGATACCTACTTACTATTTGCCTACCACTTAGACTTAGTTATTAATAAATGCGAAATAGACCTGACGAGCGACGACGACGATGCTTCGATTCGACCATCTAGCTAGGTCTTTCCTTACATTTCATAAATACTTACGAAAATAAAAGTTCTACGAAAACGAATCTATCTTACCTACCTAGGTACCTACCTACCTTCTTATAGAACGCAGAAACTTTTTAAAATCTCTAAAATATATAAATTTCGCAGGAATTTGTGTTAGTTTTCTTGTCGGTAATGGAGTCTCGAATAGGTAGCCCCGCTGGTTGCTGCTGAAATAACAAACCTGGAGACCTACCTAACATCATTGTACCAGCTACCTGCACGTTTACAGCTTGCGCGTGTTGCCAGATATTCAGAGATAATGTCTACGATAACCTAACTCGATGACGATAACAAACAAATGACCCTATCATAGACTTTACTAGGCTAGGTCCCATTTGCTTGTCCGGAGAGAGCGACAGAAGACGCTCATCTTCAAGTTGTCTGCAAGGTATTCGGACAATGTTCTATTGAAACTAATAAAACTGAAGTTAGCTAAGAGAGTTCGTATCGCAGCTCTACGAATAACGTCTGCTCTATCGTTCAGAATCCAACGGAAGTTGGATATTACGTCTGGAGATGAGTAATGAAGCCAGCAGACGTTACTGTTGGTTTCCAAGTAAAGCCCTCTACAGACTCAGCTATAATATATAAGCTATATATGTTACGGAAGACAGGGCGCTATGGCGCTCATTAATGGAGGCCTATGTCCAGCAGTGGACATATATATAGGCTGATGATATTTTATGGACACAGACGACGGTGGCTATGCTATATTTTTGCACTCATTAGCTCTGCGGTCGTCATGTCTAACTATATGTATATAATTCCAAAATATATCGTGCTATAGTAGGTAGGTACCTACCTACTAATATCCGTCGACATATTTTGATGACGTAGGTAAGTAATAAAAATGTAGTCTGTGGTCACTCGCCGATTACTATCGAAAATATACCGTAATATAGGTACCTACCTTGCTATGATTTATATTCATAATATTATAGCTCCGTCTGTTGTAGGCAGTTTGTAGGCTTGATGCACTTGATGCTGTTATAATTTTGGCGTATGATAATCAAGTCATCAAAACGTAAAGACAATTACTTACCTACCTGCTAGTAATACCTACTTCAGGGCCTATCTGCATGCCGGAATCCGCATGCTGGATTAAGTTTACGAAGTCTATAAGCCTCAAGTTTTATAAGATCGATGGGTTTTTTTCTATTATCTTCAAAATTTATTTAGCATTCTATGGCACTGATTGTACATCCTACTTAATCACAGCACTTAATTCAGATAGGTAGGTGCTTATTCACTCTATTACAAAAAATATAAAGTAACACTCAACAAAAACGTCATTCAGAATCTAAAATTAAACGTCCAAGAATTTCATTCATGAATCTATTTACGTGGCAAAACAAGATTCTTTAAAAAACCTTGGATATTTCCATTCCAGCACACATTAGGTATTTATCAGTTTCACTTGAATTTCGGCAATCTGTTAATTTACTACAGTTGGTGTCAAAAGCACAGTGGTCTACTTCTACACTGTTCAAAAGCAGTGGTCTACTTCTATACTGTTCAAAATTCACATAAGTAAAACAGTTACTTTCATCCGTGACTTTTGTTGTTAAGTTCTACAAATGGATATGGAACACGCCCGTATAAACTTTTCTCCTAGTTATTTTTTAAATTTCATTAAAGAGTAGGAAGAACCTCGTTCCGAAGAGCCAGATTCCTCTGACTCATTCCAAGCAATTTGCGCCAAGTTATGCCAGAGAGCAGACATATTGCTTCATTCCTCACAATCACAACCGCAATATGCTTATGCGACTCTACCGCTAAACTGCATCGCCTATGCCTACGGTCGTTTCGCTAACCTCTGGTAATGTGACCCAAGGTGACCCTGGCAATGTCATTCATGAGGTTTCCAATTGGACACCTTTGCTGATAGGCTCTGTTCTTTTGTTAACCCGACACCGGCTTAGTCTAGTATTAACTTTACATCTGATGTTCAATTCAAATCATAAGTAGGTATTCATTTACTGCTTAGCTTGGGACTAGATGATGCCGTTTAAATTGTCAAGCATTATTTATTAATTTACTAGCGGTTCGCCCCGGCTTCGCACGGGTATTTATTTTTTCAATTTTCCAATGTTTTAATAGGTACTTCTTACCCTATTCCGGACTAAGAGAAATCCAAGAAATCAAAAACCATGAAAATCGGTCCCGTCGTTTTTGAGTTATGAATGGTGTAACTAACACGACTTTTTTTTTATGTACCTATAATAGGTATATAGAAGATATTAATACTTATTATAAAAGCTAAAGTAATTTTATATGTCAGTCTGTTACCTTTTCAATAATTTCATAAGTATTGTAAGTATTATCTATTTGTTTTATTATAATATATGGGTATATATTATTTTCAGTGCCACCGTCTTTGTTGTTCTTAAATGTCCAGTCCATCCCAAGGTTGCCTGGAAGAGATCGCTCATAGCGATAAGGCCGCCTTTGTACTTCGTCTACTCATAGCTTTTAATTCTGTACTGTTTTCTGTGTTTGTGTGGTACAATAAAGTGAACTTCAGGTTCTGCCCATCTGTGCCCATCATCATGAATAAATAGTAAGAGTAGCTATTAGTTGGGAGAAGCCGTTGGTTTCGTATGACCCAGCTGCGTATTATCATATCACGTGCCGTCCCCTCCATCATTATCCAATTACCAGGAGTACGCAGTATCTCGAGCACGCCAAGGATATGGAAGAAGGAAGTCTCAGCGACGATGCAAGGTGATCAAATTGTTTACATCTCCTTGCTATCAATGAAATTGACCTTACGCTGGGTCATTTATAATGTAGATCTCAGTGAACTTTCGACTCTATTGGTTAGATTGAAAGTATCTTCCTAGTAAATAAATATATAAATCATCATCATCATCCTCAGAGTGCGTCCGTTATACGTTGCCGGGTCAGTTGTTGGTGGCAGCAAGCTAAGCAGAGCTTGTGTTATGGGTACTAGATAACTGATATACATAATACAATACGTTACATAGATATATATTTTTTATTTATACATAGAAAACGACCAGAACACCCGGAACAAATATCTGCAGATTGTACTATTATTTGTCCCAAGGCGGGAATCGAACCCGCAACCTCTTGCATCGCAGGCAGACATTTGCCCACCGCGCCATAGAGGTCGTCATATTATTATATAGAAAATACCCATAACACACGGAATAATTATTATCAGATCGTACGAACATTTGTCGCAAAGCGGGAATCGAACCCACAACCTCCTGCCTCACAGGCAAAACTTCGCCCATCACCCTACATCGGTCGCCATATTTTCTATGTTCACTCCACGCACATGCCATGCTATCTATCTACACTACACGTGGATCCAGCTACAAACCTATAGCTATAAATATAAAGCACACTCAGCAATATTGGGGGAGACGAGAGGGCAACGGCAGCAATCATTTTAAACATCCAGTGTGCGCGTTGCCGGTAAGTGTTGTTTTGGCAAGAGCTAACAATCGATGTGTGTTCGTTGCTTCATTCACCGTTCATGGAATTTGCTGAGCTTGCAACGTGAATGTATTTATAATAGACTCGATTATGTAGGTACAGAAGTAGTTTTGTGTTCCGCGAGTGCACCAGTGCACCTTGTTTTTTCACGTGTGAACACTTATATTATGTCCTGCGCACGATTCAAAAACCCAGATTTGTTTTGTAAACAAAGGGGTTACAAAACCCAATGAATATTCGTGGAAAATGCTTGGGTTCTAAATCGGAGTGTAGCTGATTTCGTTGAGACTGGCCGCTGTGGCAGAATTTTGGCTGAGGAGTGAATCATCATCAGTTCTGAACTTAAGAATCATAAAATAAGATTTGATGTTAAGTGGCACTGAGTTAAAAACTCCATTTTCATCATTAATTAGTACACATAGATCAAAAATTATTCTTATTTCTTAATAATATTAATTCTTTATATTTTAACATATCCTGTGGCGTGGTGGGCGAAGGTCCGCCTGCGGGTTCGATTCCCGCCTCAATTCGTTTCGTCGTAAATTTCGCCGCAACAAATATTTATACGATCTGCAGGTATTTTTTCGGGTGTTCCGGTTGTTTTATATGTACAATAAAAAAAACTATCTATAATGTATTATATTTTGTACCTATATCAGTTATCTAGTAGGTACCCATAACACAAGCTCTGCTTAGCTTGGGGCTAGATATGATACCTACTGTGTGAGTTGTCCAGCATTATTATTTACTAAGTATTATTTCTTAATTCTTAATTCTTTATTGCACTAATAAAACCTTATTTAAATCTTATAACAAGAGAGATATCGCAAAGGCGAGCTTAACCCTAAAAAGAGTTCTCTTCCAGCAAACCTTGTGACATGTGTGTATGGCAAGAGTGAAATATTTATCAAATATTATTCCTAAACTACTCTAAGTTTAGGCCGAAGTTAAAGAACTGAAAATTCCTTTTAAAGTATTTACTATAAGTATCAAGTTATTAACAAATCATTAAAAATAACCGACATAAAGCCGAACACTTCGCGCCAGGAACAAACCGATGTAAAAATTACCATGGACTTTGAAAGCAATAATGAATTTTGTCTAAAAGCGATGCAATTGAAGAAACAAAAAGAAATTCTCTGCCGATAGACATAAAAGAGAGTCCACGCTGCTACGGCCGCGTTGTGGTACGTAGCCGTGACTATTTTAAGACATTGTTTTGAACTGTGGTTCAGACATTCGTTCTCACTAACTGTTGGGGTTTAAGATCGATGGATTTGCAGGACAATGCATCCTGGGCAAACCACATTCCTAACGCACATGATATATTTTAACCCGGTAGTTAGACAGGCAGACGATTTGCTATTAAGAAAGACGTTTATCGTTGTTTACTCGTCGCCACAAAGAAATAAAAATGCATAATGGCTTGTGGAGAAGTAGTAAAGTTAATTTTAGTATGACCCAGTTAATAAATTGATTGAAAGCTGCTATACCTATAAGCCTACTCAACAACGCAATAAAACTGTTTGTTTTGTCCGTGACATAATTTCATTGCTTCAACGAAACAGGTCTTAATGCAGGTTTTTAAACAAATATTTAAACAGTTGGGTAAAAAGGTACAATATGCCAGTTGAAATGTTTTGTGGAAAATAATGACTCTCGTCTTCAAGACAAGAGTAAATGATATCTTCCAGATCTTCGTGATACATCGTTGGCCACATCTTTGCTTTCCATCCGGTGAGATTGTGGTCAAACGAAGGTCTATTATAGGACTAGAAAAAAAAAGAGACGGCAGTTTCTTTGTTAATTATATAAACGAATCTCTAAATTAAAAGACGCAAAAATGTACTAATAGGTCGAGTACTTAGTAACAGTGATCGTAAGTACCTCGTAAATAAATGGCGAATAATGTAAACTGAGTTGAGATTACATGCACTTGTTAAGGTAAGTCCTATAATTAACTGGCGTAGCTCATCTCTTTTTCGTTTCTTGTAAAGATTCTCTGGAATTTCTGAACGAAGCCGTATAATGGTTGACGCTGTTGACCTAAGAAAATAATTAATTAGGAGCGGTAGTCGTATTTTTTTTCCGTGGCGTCATCAAACGGCTAGCTGTCGGAAAACCAGTGTTGGTGGTAACATTTATACAACTAACTCATGCCGAAACAGAGTCCGTTTTGTTACTTGTGCTGAAAATATATGTCTATTTTGTTTGTGGTTCTTAATTTTACCATTACACTTATACAAATCCTACTTACGAGTATCTATACTATACTAATATTATAAAGAGGAAAGATTTGTTTGTTTGAATTGAATAGGTTTTGATACTACTGGATCGATTTGAAAAATTCTTTCACCATTAGAATCCTACATTATCCCTGATGAACATAGGCTATAGTATATACCCGTGCGAAGCCGGGGCGGACAACTCGTATATTATACTATATAAATTATACTATACATATAAAGCTGGTAATATTATAAAGTTGAAAGTTTTAGTCGCTGTGTTCTAGTGTGTGTGTGAGATCTTTGGTCGAAGATAACGCCAAAACAACTGAATGAATCGGGCTGAAATTTTGCACACAGAGAATGGAGGCCAGAGCTGGACCTATAACTTAAGCATATGGCATCATTTAAAAAAAAAAGTGTGCAATACCGCGGGTGCAAGCTTGTAAACAACAGTACTTATTCTTATAATGAACCAGGTATTTAACCATCACGTACGCAGCCAACCCGCGAAATACGTACGTTGGCAATTTTTGTTACATTGACGCAAAATGTTATTTTCCTCAGTTTTATTTGAGTTCTAGTATGTTTTCAGGGCCGAATGTCATCAGCCATCTTTTTAAACAAAATATCATCAACTTTTTGGTTTTCTCACAAGCAGTTTTAGTGTAAATAATTAAAAGATCGCAGTTACATACCCCAAAGCAGCATAGACGTGTGAAAATATCGTCAGGCGGGACCCCATCATTGTGCTCGATTTTTTGTGTCCGGTTTTGACCAGACGTTGTTACGGGCCAGTCCGGATAAGAGATAAAATACCTTGGAATAGTCTCAATTGTTCTTTAAAAATACAAAGAATGTTAGTGGGTGGGTCGTATCGTATGGGATTAATTTGTTTGTCTTGGACCACCAACAAGGCTTGATAATCAGCCTTGCCTAGTTATGATAAATGTAGAATTATTTTTCAGACAATAAAGTCCATAATTGATTAATTAATAACAAAAATACATACATATGTGTTAAAACATAGGAAACAAAGCTATAGAAAAGATATTGGGAAGTTTATAAAACTTCGTAAGTGGGTAGGCAGGCACCCACGTCCCAACTGGTAGACAATAAATAGAACCTAAGTAAAAGCTAGCACATAATGGTGGGCAGTGGGCAAGTTCAAGTAATTATGTGTATTATTTTGTTTTTATTTTGTAATGTATTTTATTATATAAATCAGTAATCTAGTAGGTCCTTATGACGGTACCCCGAGCCAAACTAACGCCGCCATACAAACAAAGGAATGTTCAAAAACCCATCTTTCAGTTTGTGATATTACCTACCTGTTATAAGCTTTTTAGGGTTTCAAAGATCGGTTTTGAAACCCTTATGGTCTCGCTCTGTCCGTCCCCGCTCTTTCTTGAATATCTCAGTAACTACTGCAGCTATTAACTTGAAATTTGAAATAATGATACATTTCGTGCGCCATTACTGATTTTAAGAAAAAAATATATAAATAAATGAAAATGAATATTTTCAGTACAAATTTTGATGTTGAAATTTCAAAAGAGACCTAGGAAGGCAAATGGGGTATCAAATGAAAGGTATCGTTTTGTACATTTCAAAACACTTTTTGAAATTTCTGTAAATTTCATACTTTTTGAAATATTTCAAAAAAAGTCGAAAAATTGACCATACCCCCCCCCCCCCCCCTATCTCCGAAGATTGCACACCGATCCACGTACAATGTATTAGGCGTTTGTAGATATCGATCTATATTTTACAGGAAAAATATAGAGAAGTCTGTAATAATAATAGTTTTTGAAAAATGGTCAAAAAGGGGGAGAATTTTTTTTCAAAGGGGAGGGTACCTACCCATGTGGGGTATCAAATGAAAGGTATCGTTTTGACCATATCAAAACACTTTTTGAAATTTCTGTGAGTTTCATACTTTTCAATTTCAATTTTTCGTCTTTTTTGAAATATTTCTAATATTTCAAAAAAAGACGAAAAATTGACCATTCCCCCCCCCCCCCCCCCTAGCTCCGAAGATTGCAGACCGATCCATGTACAATGTATTAGGCGTTTGTAGATATCAATCTATATTTTACAGGAAAAATATAGAGAAGTCTGTAATAATAATAGTTTTTGAAAAATGGTCAAAAAGGGGGGGAATTTTTTTTCAAAAGGAGGGGTACCTGCCTATGTGGGGTATCAAACGAAAGGTATCGTTTTGACCATTTCAAAACACTTTTTGAAATTTCTGTAAGTTTCATACTTTTTGAAATATTTCAAAAATAGTCGAAAAATTGACCTTTCCCCCCCCTATCTCCGAAGATTGCAGACCGATCCACGTACAATGTATTAGGCGTTTGTAGATATCAATCTATATTTTACAGGAAAAATATAGAGAAGTCTGTATTAATAATAGTTTTTGAAAAATGGTCAAAAAGGGGGGGAATTTTTTTTCAAAAGGGGGGGTACCTACCTATGTGGGGTATCAAATGAAAGGTATCGTTTTGACCATTTCAAAACACTTTTTGAAATTTCTGTGAGTTTTATACTTTTTGAAATATTTCAAAAAAAGACGAAAAATTGACCATTCCCCCCCCCTAGCTCCGAAGATTGCAGACCGATCCATGTACAATGTATTAAGCGTTTGTAGATATCAATCTATATTTTACAGGAAAAATATAGAGAAGTCTGTAATAATAATAGTTTTTGAAAAATGGTCAAAAAGGGGGGGAATTTTTTTTCAAAAGGGGGGGGTACCTACCTATATGGGGTATCAAATGAAAGGTATCGTTTTGACCATTTCAAAACACTTTTTGAAATTTCTGTAAGTTTCATACATTTTAAAATATTTCAGAAAATTGATTGTCCAAATATTTGGCAAATGTTTGAAACCCTCGGCGCGCGAGTTACACTCGCACTTGGCGAATCTTGTTTTTAATGCCTCTGTCACAGATTTATTTTGTATAAGTAGTTTTGTTTTTAGTTTTTATAATCATTAAGATAATAACGAAAAATAAAACTGCACAGTTTCGGGTGATAAAAACGCTGCCCTTTTTTTTGACGTCACCGTTCAGTTTGTCAACTCAAAGTCCTTCTGTTCCTTCAATCAAAATAATATTAGAAGCAAATAAATGATAAAAACCATCATGTTTGTTGTTTGAGTGTTGTGTGAAATAAATCATTTTCTTTCTTTCTTTCAAAAAAGATATCCCGCTAAAGCCTCGTTACAATACGGTGAACGGTGACGTCACAATTATAATATCAACATTCAAAAATACATAAATATATATTACAACATCAAAAAATAAAAATAATATCAGTATTTTAAGTCACGTGCTTATTGGTGAAGCTTGTCGCGATCAGAGACTCACATCCACCACGCATCACATTCAAATAAGGGCTTTCATATTGACGGCATCAGATGACAATGACGACAGACAATCGCGGCCCACTCGAGAACCTTGTGCCATTTTGTTTCTGTAAAATGTATCTAAAGTTATCGAGTTAAGAGCCTATAGAACCTCAAGTTACACTTACCTTGGGCAGATTCTGCAGTTGGGTACAAAACAATTTCGAGAAGGAGGCCAAGAGGAGGATCCAGCTAGGATGAGCCGCATTTGGGAAACTACGTCGAGTCTTCTCGTCATCCATACCGCAATGCTTGAAAACGAAAGTTTTCAATCAGTGCGTCCTACCCGTCATGACCTACGGAGCTGAGACGTGGACACTCACGGTAGGGCTGGTCCACCAGTTTAAAGTCGCCCAGCGAGCTATGGAGAGAGAGAGCTATGCTCGGAGTTTCTCTGAAGGTTAGGATTCGCAACGACAGAGAACCAAGGTTATCGACATAGCTCATAGGATTAGCAAGCTGAAGTGGCAGTGGGCTGGCCATATTTCAAGAAGAACGGACAACCGCTGGGGTAAACGTGTTCTTGAGTGGAGACCGCGACTCGAAAACGTAGTGTAGGACGCCCTCCGACCAGGTGGGATGACGATTTGCGAAAGACTGCTGGCAGATGCTGGATGCGGCAAGCTGAAGACAGGGTGCTATGGCGCTCATTAGGGGAGGCCTATGTCCAGCAGTGGACTGGTAAAGGCTGATGATGATGATGATGATGATGACAACCTCAAGTTTGGTGAAAAGGATAGACATAGGATTTTGCGTTCATAGGAGCGGGACAGAGCATCCAAAACAACGCAACGCAAGACTAGAAATCAAGTTTTAGCTTATTGTCTATTAATCAGGACTTTATTTAAGAAAACTAAGCATATAAAATTTTCTTTACACTTAGTTCTATTACCATGCTTATTCTCAAGATCTTAACTTCTGTATTTATTGAGAAAGTAAGGTTTTAGTAAGAATTTAAAGGTAACTTTGCGATTATTTTCTATACAGAAAATTTTATGATATCGTGTTTTTGAAACATGATCGATAGAGTAAGTCCAATACTTTTCTATATAAGTATAAATTTCAAAGTTAAACATTTACTTAGTAGCTTCGAAGATATTTCAATATGTCGGAGTGGATTTGGGGTAGTAGCTGCGTGGTAGCCTGGAATTAATCTTTGCGAAGCTTTTCTATACATATATCCCATTCTTATACAAACCGAAAATAAAAATAATTCAGTCAGGCCTCTCCGCATTATAACATTCAATTTCCTGATTCATGATAATCTTTCCAGTCCTCAGATTTTAACCCATTCACTGCCCAGCGTCAGCAATGCGACCCAGGTGCACCAAGTAAAACACGTTGATGTGCGTCATAGGCTTTATGGGCAATGAAAATATCGGTTTTATTGAAGCCTAGTTATGAACTTAACCATCCCAAATCTATTGCAATGTGAGTTAATTGGGGTCAGAAAAACGTAGCATTTTTTCAGCAAAAAGCCTCAATTAAAAGCAGAAGCCAACTAGCCCGATAATTGCTGAAAGGGCCGCGGCCGACAAATATTTGAACGACCTGATGGAAAATAAATACTTGAACTCGGAAGAAATGCTTACATTTTATTAATATTTCAATGGCAGAGTGAAATTGCGGCTCAATTCAAACTTAAACGGTCAGCGGTATTGTAGGTAGAGCATGAAACAATGTCGTGCTTAGCATGAAAAAACGTAAGTCAAAATAGAGTAATCATCACATTCTTGATTATATAATAATAATATATCTAAAAAGTTTCTCCGATCGGTCTATGTTATGTTTAAACAGAAGGCAGGTACCTTCTGTTTACACCCGATTACCAGTGAAGATACGCGGTGCACCTTCGACACCTGCATTTACTTAAATTAAGAAAATACCTAACGGAATCGGTATTCTGTGTGCAAATAATTTAACTTGTATTTTTATATAAATTACTTATTGAATAATTAATGTACCTATTATTAATTATTATGTCAATAATAATTAATAATAGGTACATTAAATAATAGTTACTAGGAGTAATAAATAAAATCTGTATTTCTGTAAAGTAGAGTAACTGTTTTCTGTTTTGTTATGTGTTGGAGGCCACAGTTTACCTACCTACATATTGTGTGCGTCATGTTATGTTGTTATATAGTTATCTTCCAACACAAATAAGGTTCGTAGTTAACCCGCTTACATCCGTAATGAACCATCTACTATAGTACATATTTACTTTTGTATTGTACATATCATAGACTTTCTTTTTGCTTAATAATTACGTTAGTTAGTTAATAGAAAATACTTTTACGCTAAAAATCAATCTACAAATGAAACAATTTTCCAACATAAGTGTCAATTGGCGGTCCTATCGCTCAAAGGCGATCTCTGCCAGACAAACTGGAGCAACCAACTAGCATGTTTTCCAAACAAAAAAGTAGCCTAATTTTCATTTATTTAGATAGAACTAAATCTGCAGATAGGTACGCAAAATTTCAGCAGGAACCGTTCAGCAGTTTTGTGTAACACTCACCCTTCTCAACCTCCCAACTTTTTAGGTATAATGTTAGACCGATGATTCTAAATTTTATGCTTGTAGCAGTAAAACACACTAGACTTGAAATCACTCTTCATTATCCATGTAAGTAATGTTATTATACTGTTGAAACTCCTAATAAAATAAAAAGACAATAAAGAATAAAGCACCCAAAGTGCTCGTAACAATAAATCAGACAAATTAAAGAAATTCTAAAGTTCGCCATCTGTAGAACAGCTGTTCGGAGTTGTACTTAGTTATGTGATTCGGTGCCATGCCGCTCGTTATAACTTCAAGTTTGCTGACGTGTTAACGCGATCAAGTGATACATATGTATGTATGTAGCGATAACAGAGCTTCCATATGCACATATGGATACGTTGTTAAGAGAGCGAGTGTAAAAATCAAGCACATGTGTTTTTTTATTTTTTACACATCGTTTTAGTAACGTACGGAAATGTTCAAATTAAAAAATATGATAGATAGGGAAAAATCTGTGGAAGTCGGGTAATTTAACAGATGGAACTGGTTTCTTTAATAAAAAGATAAAAATTTCGCATATAAAACGGGTTTCATTCAAATGCTCTCATCAGCAAAAACACCACATAGGATTAATTTAGCTATTGTGTTGCGTAGTTTTAAGGCAAATCAAAATATTTTCTTTCATTCTATCTTTTAGGGCCCTTACTGCCGCGTCTTAAAAAATCACACTGTATAATTATGTAAGTATGTATTAATAGTGTATATAAGGTTGTTGTTAGGGGATTTAGCACGTTTATTCTCATTTCAGCTTTTATCTCATAGGGTGGAAACCCTTAATCCTCACGCTGAGTAATGCAGGTTAGGGATCGTAGTTCGGTGGTAGACCTGTTTTTCAAAGGCGCTTCTGCCCGCCCCCCGGTGTATGTCCCTTAGTCGCCTCTTACGACACCTACTGGAAGAGTTGGGGTGGTGCAAATGCCAGTACTATACAGCTAAACTGGCTGTCTGTATCTAATGCAGTCAAATCTGAGATCACAAAACATCATCGGCGATGACTCAGCCGAGACATAGACGCGCTGTAACAAAACCTTGTACCTATCCAGCTTGTTTACTCCGAGAGTGTCCTCAAATTGCCTTATCTATTTATCTGCTACAGCGCAATCGTCTGTAACAAGCCTCATCTGTCTTTTTCCTTCGGTACAGCCAGCAAAAGTGATTGGAATATAATGAAATATTCACACCGAACCCGGCAAGCGAAAAGCGCGGCATGTCGCTGCGACATTCCAGTCTATGAACATAGAATATTGGCGACATCCGACAGTATTTGGTCGGTTTAAGGCACAGATTAAAATAATGTTAAGTACTTTGTCGCGGGTGAGACTTTGGTGTTCATTTTCAGAACAATCCAAAAGGCGGTGATAGGTGTGATATGAGCAAAATGGTTACATTAAAACAATTTTTCTTCGTCATCTTTATTGATAAAGATTTGAAAAAATACCTAATAATCATAAATATGGGATAGAAGGCAAATCCCCTTCGTTTCCAAAATGAAAACAAAACTATATTAAATACCAGAAATAATTGTGCAAAGTATCATCTGTTTTCTTAGTTTTTACAATGTTTCTCCTAAACTATCAATCAAAAGATTTTTTTATTTTCATCTCCATATTACTTAAATAGCAGAATACCCAGGCACCTTCGGCACATTTTTTATATCTTAATTAAGAGATAATCATATCAGCTTACGCTGCTCTGGTCTGTCCCGCTCCTTTAAACGCGAAATCCTATGCCTATCCTTTTCATAAAATGGCGTCATATAGCGCCCCCATAATCGCCTACTTGTTTAACTCTTGTTTTGATCCAACTCGAAAAATAACAACTAATAAAGGTTTCTTGAGTTTACACAATAGGACCGACATGTATTTAATTATAAAGGTACTTACTTACAATAAATATGATTAAAAAAAAAATATGTTTCTTCGTCGCTTCTTTATTTTAGTCTATATACCGAAACGACAGAAAACTTATCACATTTCCGTGTCAGTGTAAAATTTTAGAAGACCGTTTCTATATGTCCTTTTAAAGTGTTTATAGAACTTAAGAATTAAAAAAAAGAATGGTAAAGTACGTGCAATGCTGACAGAAGCTAGTAAAGAGTCATCATCATCAGCCTATATTCGTCTACTGCTGGACATAGGCCTCCCCTAATGAGCGCCATAGCACCCTTTCTAAAAGAAGAAAGTAGTAGACTAACGCCCGAATACTCAAACGCAACTAGGATTTAAGAGTGCGCCTAATGCAAAAATCAAGCAAGTTGTGTATTTTTAAACCCTGTAAGGGTATAGAACTTAAATATTCCAATTAAAAAAATACGATAGGTAGGGGAAAAAACCCATAGAAGTCGAGTAATCGAATAGAATTTTGAAAAATAAACTGGTTTCTTTACAAAAATTATACAAAAATCGCTTTAAAAAAACTGTTTTAATTGAAATGCTCTAAAGTATCAGCGACAACACCATATTATTTTTTACGAATTACATAGCCAGACTACTGTTTTATTTAAGTAATCGTGTAGTTTTTCTATTTAATGCTTAAATTTTGAATCATTAATAGAAAAGAAACAAAAACTTGATTTTTGCACTGACATTGCTTTACTCTGTCCCGCTCCTATGAACGCGAAATCCTATGCCTATCCTTTTCACAATTTTTTGCATTAGGCCCGCTCTTAAGCACGTCTCAAGTCGTGATTTTTTGACAGTTTTCAATGTGAAACTGTGTCAAATGTGTCATAAATTCTTCACCTGAGACGAACTTAAATCTGAGATGCGTTTGAGTATTCGACGGTAAGTTAGGTATCGATATAATGGACTCCACCAAAATGTGTGGGTGGTGTGAGTACTTAAGTAGCTGGTATGGAGTATGGTTTACTTTTTCATGATACCAATACATTAGGCTTAAGGATGTTGACTGACCTTGGAAGTGTTTACACAGGTAACACAAATACACTCAAATTAAGTTACATATTATGTTACAGTTGTTGTTGTGGTGTTCTGATGGTAAATTTTACTTCATAACATCATAATATTATTACACTAATCACACAAATATTAAAATGCGAAAGTTTCGATGGATAGATGGATGTTTGTTGCTCAATCACGCCAGAACGGCTGAACGGATCTAGATGAAATTTGGCACAGAGATAGATATTATGTAGTCAGGAATAGCATAGCTTTATTTTATGCTATATTATATGCAATATTTTTTGCCTCGCGGTCTCACCCGCGTAGTTCCCGTTCCCGTGGGATTTCCGGGATAAAATATATTATACCTATGTGCCAGACTATAATCTATATTCATGCCAAATTTCATCCAGGTCCGTTTAGCCGTTCCATCTATCCATCCATCTAAACTTTCGCATTTAAATTATTAGTGTGATGGATTGTTTTTTTTAACTTCTAAACTTTTTTACTATGTAAATTAAATCAATTAAAATTACATCATCGCAAAAACCTAGTTGATTAGATTTCGTTTTTTTATTGATTACACAAAATACATAGTTCCCTTATAAATATATAATTTTTGTACGTTCGTCAATTAAATAAATATGGATCCATTGTATCTGCAATTATTATTATTATATAAAAGTAACTTAACTTAAAAATATCACTTACGGCCAATAACAGGATTAAAATGTTACAAAATTAAAAACATTAAAGACTGTCACAAAAATTTATCGAAATGACAATAAAGAAAAGAGAAAAGATAGATTTAAACAAAAGTTAATATGAGTTCGCTGCCCTACCAGAACCGTTGTGGTCTGGGTGACTCCAAAAACTGATTTAAAGCTTTGTCAGCCCTAGCCGAACACAGAGATGAACTCGTGGGCACAGAAAATTTTAACTACGGTCAGGTTAGGTACAATTCTAACCCACAGGGTAGGATAAAGTTAGGAACATTATGTAGGTACCTTAATCGTTTCTTAAACCAGTTCCGGTTCCAGACTATCTTAATCGCCCACTCGTTGAACGATTTTAAGAGCGTTCGATTTACATAGTGCAGGGAATTCAATAAGTGTTTTTCAGTTTAAAATTTCACCTGCGTTTTAAAAGGAAGTATCGAAAAAGTAATTTGTCGCAAATAAAAGGCCATGTTGTTACAGTCAAAAAACAAAAATATAATGGTTGTTATCGTATTTATGAATATTATGTGTATTGTTTATTTTATTCAAAAAACTCTCATATAATTCTCCCTAATACTCCAAAACTACCATTGAGTAAAAGTTACTTTTATGTTTTATCATGTGTCCATACTGTCTATAGAGACAATAAATAAATAAATAATGATAACAATTCACACAGCATTATCTAGCCCCAAGTTAAGCAGAGCTTGTGTTATTATGGTTACTAGATAACTGATATACATAATATAATACGATACATAGATAGATATTGTTAATTATACATAGAAAACGACCAGAGCACCCTGAACAAATGTCTGCAGATCATACACACATTTGTCCCGAGGCGGGAATCGAACCCCGCAACCTCCTGCGTCGCAGGCAGACCTTCGCCCACCGCGCCACAGAGGTCGTCACAAAATGGTGTATTATTTGTGGCGAATTATTATTCAACTAGTTTTATTCCTTGTAGAACGTAGCAAAATTAAAAGAAAAAAAAATACGTAAATAGCCAATATGTGAATTTTCCGCGCAATGTGAATCAATCCAACTTAAAGAGCGGATATCGGTTAAGTGTGATCTCCATTAAAAATGCAGGTTTTTGCCTTAAACCGAGCTCTCGCGATGATCGGCTTAAGTTTATTGGTAGAGTGCTCCATTAGGAAGCTTCATATTTTACGACTAGTTTTAAACTTTAGAATACCCAGTAAAGAGTTGAGCGTATTTTAGAACGCTAAATACAATTTGTATGACTTGCGAGCCTTGGTCATCGCTAAAGTACCAGCTATTCTGTAACCCAATGGTCTGTTGCTTGATGCTGGTAATAAGAGGCCCGATGACAGTATGAATCTAGTCCCATGGGAGTTCGGGAGGCCTATTGTGTGGGACGCTACATGAGTCGACACACTTGCTCCTTTCCTTCTCATCTTCTGAGAATGTCCGTGAAGGCTGGTGCGGCCGCAGATTTGGCCGAAGATCTTAAGAGGTGCAAATATGCAGGTCTCGACAGAGGTCCGGCGGTACCGAGGCTCTTCGGGTTTTGAAGAATATGTTACCGTCTGTCTGTTCGAAGCGACGCGTGACCCGAGAACTTGTGTGTATCCGGCGCAGCGCATCAGTATTGCCAACAAATACAACAGGGCCATGCAGCCAGCAGCGTCTTCGGGACGCTTCCGACTGGTTCAGTTCAGTTATTTAAACGCGCTCGATTCTAAGCCGGCACACACCGAGGTTCGGGCAACAGCGCCTCTCGCAGAATGGATCTACCACCGAACTGCGATCCCCAACCTGCATACCCAGCGTGGAGATTATGGGCATTACCCCCCATGAGAAATAAAAATCAGGGGAGGCCTGCGTATTGCAGTGGACCATTATAGGCTGTTGGTGTGGAGGTGAGGGAATTGTAATTACTAGTTCTATTTTCTTTCCATTATTTGATTATAATTTTCTTCGTTATTAAATTATTATCCCTTGAATAATAATAATGATCTATCTGTAATAATTGTTTTCGAAAACTATAAATATTTCGAAACTCTCTATACAAACAAAAAGCAGTGATTCAAGAATGAACAGTGAAACAGGTTTAAAAGTATAATCAGGTGTTCTATTGAGGTTTTAATAGCCTGTTCTTTTAATGAGAAAACAACTAACCTATCTCTTGATTGACTGCCGTCATTTTGTGAACATTCATTATGCATACGCCACAAACATACAATACATAGATAGATAGATAATACTTTATTCATTACCAATTAATAAAAAAAAAGAGATTATTTTAAATTTTACATATAAAATAGAATAGCAATGGATTTGGCGGCCTTATCGCTTAAAGCGATTTCTTCCAGGCATATACCTACATATACCATATATATACATACCTACCTACCTACTAGCAACCGCTCGAGTTATAAAATATTAGATAGATAGATAGAGAATAATTTATTCATCACCAATTAAGAAAAAAAAATAGATTATTTTAAATTTAACAAATAAAGTAGAACAGTAATGGATTTGGCGGCCTTATCGCTTAAAGCAATTTCTTCCAGGCAACCAGAACAATTGGTAAAATAAAAGATGGCGGTGCTTTACAACATACCTATATAAATTACAACTATAAATACCTACTAATACACACTACCTAATAATTTATTACACTAATACACAACAAATTAATAATTAAAAATATGGTCAAGAGGAATTATTTTCTAAAACATTGTTTTCACGAAAAGTAAGATTAAGATATAATCGACTAAGATTTCGTGGCTAAGTTGGTTAGTGCACACCCGTACTGAGGGAACAGAGGAGAGAGAGGCACAGGTTCGAGTCCCGCCGAAATCGATTTTTTTTGTTTGTACTAGGTTTTTAGTAGTAGTTAGTTTCTGTACTGTTTTCTATGTTTGTATTGTACAATAAAGTATTATCTATCTATCTACAGAAATACATCACCCAATGTGGTTCTGCCATTGTTAGTTTAAACAAAACCAGACTGTTTAGTAGCTGATAGGCCTTTTGTAGAGCTTATCTTGTGATCTATTGTGCCCTTTTGTTTGGAGTTACAACGCTTTTTCCAGGTAGAGAGTTATGTGACAGCAGTTTTAGAAAAATCTACCTAGTGCAAGACAACAATTACAACCTGCCAATAACAAACTGGGTCTCTTCAAGACAAAAGTGAATAGGTATCTTCTAGACCTTCGTGATAACTTCTATAACTTCGTGACAGTAAAAAAACGATAGGTTCGCAGACGAAGGGTTTCTTACCACCGCGCGGTCGGTCTTAAATATAATTTTAGCGGTGGTATATTTAGTCAGTAAAACTCATTTTTCCCGTTTTTTTTCTTGTATTAAACTTTTTGATTATTTGTTGTTATTAGATATAGCCATTATGTGAAGAGTCTACCTCTTGTCGTTCAAAAATTACAGCCATGTGTAAGCCAGACAGATAAACAGATTTAGAAAATTTGTTGACGGCTGGGAATGCAGCTCCAGCGGCGGCGCAGCCAGGTGCGTGTCAGCTTTATAGGGTGCCGTTGGCTCTCTAAACCCTAAAAACATCACATTTACTGATTTTGAAGGGCTATTTACGCATGTGTGGCGATCCCGGTTGTTAAAAATATCAGCTTGCATTTTTTTGTTCACGTAGTATCTACCAGGGTGTATTTACATACTCTGTTCTAGAATCCAAGGCATTTCTTGTAAACAAAGACATTTATGTATGAAAGAACACATAAAATAACCTGAGAAGAACAACGGAAAAGAAAAATGTTAACCTCTTAAAATATAAACAAGATCTTCAACAACGCACACGCGCAGCAGAAAAGTCAAGGAGCGACTTTAAAAATGAAAGAGAGTGTCAAGAGAGAGTATTTTGGAGTAGTAGGTATATGTCCGTCCCTTGGATATTTTGTACCTCCCTGCCAAATTTCATTATGATCCGTTCAGCCGCATAGGCGTGAAAAAGGTGGCCGCGATAGATTTTAATGTTCTCGTGGTTCGGCGAAAATGGAGAGAGATCGTTAGGTACCGGAGAGGTTTTAGTGGGTATTAAGTCCTTCTCAGAGCGTCCAGTCCAGTCCCCCATCATTCTGGTCTCCACCAGATCTGTCTATTCGTAATTGAAATACCTCGCCGAATAAAATAAAAAGAAAAGGCGTTAAAAGTTAACAGACGTATGTCTGTTAACTTTTAACGCCTTTTGTTGAATCTTAGGGTTCAACTTGAATGTATTCCAGAATTTTTCAATTAAACTTCCTTTTGGTAATAATAGCTGTATATTTTACAATAATTACAGAGTGCGAGGCCCGTAGCCATTTTTATATTTTTATACATCCAAACGACGTGCGTTATGTTAAGTTAGGCACAGACGACACCCCGAAGTTAGGTCCGAGTCGTAGGCGCGGAAACACCTTTTACTCCATAGATGATTACATCAATGATGTTAATGCTTAACCAGATGTCGTCGCCCAGGTCCGCACCGACAATAGTATTTAAGGAAAATAATGTTAAGCTTAGTTTTATATAAATATTGACATAGGTATATAAATCAGATTATATTTAGACTGAAGTAATGTATTGATTTTAAGTTTTATATAAACTTACTAACTAGTGGTTTATTTTTCACTTCTTCCACATGTGGACAAAAAAATGAAGCGAATAAAATCAATAACATATTATTTCTTATTTGATAGTAATGAATACTTGTACAGCTTTTATGTATTAAATTTGACTAGTCTTAGTGCTTATTTTGTGACCCTAAAGAAATAAAGTTATTGAGTTTGAGTTACTTTCGAATTTATTATATTAGTATCGATCGATTACATAAGATACAAACTAGATGAATAATCCTGTGTATATAGTTTTCGGTGTACTTTGCTCTAACAATGTTAGTCACATTCCTTGTAAATTATATTACAATTGACTTGTAAATCAATCATGCTGTTAGGGACATGACAACTCATAAATGTACCTTGTACCTTGTATATAAAATTGTAAGTAACGCTTTTGTCTTGTCTTTGTCTTTTGTTTGAATAATTAAATACTACTATTTAATTAATACTCTTCATTAACAAAGAAAATCATAGAATTATATTAAAACTAGTATTTACAATTGACACAATTAAGCTAACTAAAAGCAGATTGCCAAACTACAGGTAGCTCAACTGATCCATATCAATACCGGTCGGAAGTGTGCCCAAGACGCTGGCTGCATTGCTCCGCTGTATGGCAATGCTGAAGCGCTGTGCCAGATACTCACCAGCTCTCGGGTCGCTTCGACCAGACGCTCAGAGAGTTTTTTGAAAACCCGGAGAGCCTCGGTCCGTGGCATACCGAGGGTCTCGACTCCAAGGGGAACAAATGCGTAGGCATAATTAATTGATGTAGTTAATTTCTCAATAATGTATGGTGTTGTATTATAAATACACACACTAACATTATAACAACAAATAAAGTGAGCATAAGTTTTAACCACAGATTACAGAAACAAAGGTTTGTACGTCTTCATAAAGGAACAACGTGGCAGGGAAAAACAGAACGTTTTATTATTTAAATTTCAATAATTGATCCACGCTACAGAGCTCGACTTTTTCCTTTAATTTAAGAGGGCGCAATGCGCGCTATTTTGTGGAAAGGATAGGCAAAGGATTTCGCGTATTCCAAGGATAGGCACAGGATTCGCGTTAGACCAAATTATGTGCAAAACAGTGCAATTGCTTTTTTTATCGTATTTTTTTCCTTATCGCGTTTTCACGTTGAATAAACTTAATAAAAAAAATGAATTTTATGAACCACGGGTACCTCATAATGTACTGAGATCTAGTCCTAGTTTGACAAGCAAACACGCTTGGTGAACCAAGCGTTTCTGCTTGTCTTATCTTAGGGTCCTCGCGAATAGAGCCCGCCGATCCACCTTCACTAGAAAACTCATAACAATCAATTAAGTATGTAAAACTGTCAATTCAATTCGCCCTCCGACTGTCAAACACTTCCTCTGCTATGTTATTCACTATCCCTTCCGCCACATCCGCTACCGGTTTGTCGGCCATCTTGGATGCCGGTTACGTCTATAGAACACGGTCATTAGTGCACTTTATGCACTAATCATAAGAATTCATATAAAAAGTAGCCTATTATCTAAGGGTCCCGTTTCACCCATCTCCACACCAATATCTTTGTCCAAGTTCTTTGTCCAATATTTGATTAAATTTTTTGGATGGATGTCCATTCCACTCATCCAATATCTTTGTCCAAGATTCTTAAGTAATTTGCGAAGTTGATTTCGAATGAAATTACATGACATCACACACATTAAAAATGCGAAAGTTTGGATGGATAGAATTAAGTTTGTTATATCTTCACGCTAAAACTTTTCACCAGATCGGGCTGAAAATTTGCATAGGTGTAGCTTTTGACCTGAAATACACCATAGGTGCCATTGTACCCATAAAAATTCAGTTTCCATGGAAAGTTCATGGAAACAACGCGTGCGAAGCCGCGGGTAGAAACTAGTATCCAAATCTTTGATCAAATATCTGTGTTGCTTTGCTAGTAAATTGTGTGAAGTCATCCAAGTTCTTTGATCAAATGTACATTGGACATTCATCAAGTGTAAAATATATTCATCCGCGAAGAAAATACACAGTTCATAAATATGATAAACGGCGTAAACGTCAAAATTTTAAATCGAAAATTACATATCATTTTAATTTAGTGATGCCTGAAATTCCCGAAAGTGACCACCAATAAACTGTCAATATTGATCCCGCTTACCAAATTAAATCATTTGTTAAACATTGATTGAAACATTAACTCTTAATCATAACATAATGCACTGACAGATGGTTCACATTAGGTCCGACCGACAGTTCTAACGGAACGAAAGTATGTGGAATAAAAGTTTTATCTGATCGCCCTAATGTTATAGTCGCGCTACTGAAATACATACATATAGTTGGTTGGTTGTAATAAAAGAGTTTATTTACTTCATCAGCATCATGATCATCAGCCTGCATCAGTCCACTGCTGGACATAGGTCTCCCCGAATGAGCGCCATAGCGCCCTGTCTTCAGCTTGCCGCATCCAGCATCTGCCAGCAGTCTTTCGCAAATCGTCATCCCACCTGGTCGGAGGGCGTCCTACACTACGTTTGCCGAGTCGCGGTCTCCACTCAAGAACACGTTTACCTCAGCGGTTGTCGGTTCTTCTCGAGATATGGCCAGCCCACTGCCACTTCAGCTTGCTAATCCTTTGAGCTATGTCGATAACCTTTGTTATACTACACTAGCACTTTCATGGCTGAAAACACAGAGTGCGATATGCAACTACTTGTACCGACGACGGCGCGCCCCTGCGGGTCGCACCGCCGACGCTAGCAGTGATCGTGTTAACCTTTATTTACTTAACTAAGTCTATTCAATTACCAGAGACACAAGTACCTACTTTCAATTACATTTACCGATAGTCTATAAACCTTTTAAATAGGATATGGTGTTCTGTCTGATGGAGCTTTCTCAAGTGACTAATTTCTCTCGGGTTCGTCGGTAATAATGCAGAATAGCGATCCGCGTTTTGTACGTCTTTTGTTTATTAATCTGTGTCACTACATACATAATCACAATCAGTTAATCACACTAATATAATAACATTAATAACTATACAGAAAGAAAATAACAATCAAATAACAAATTTAAATTAAAACTAGTATTTACAATAGAAACAATTAAGCTATCTGCAAACTGTTGCAAACAATCTACAGGTAGCTCAACTGATCCATATCAATACCAGTTGGAAGCGTGCCTAAGACACTGGCTGCATTGCCCCGCTGTATAGCAATGCTGATGCGCTGTGCCAGATACTCACCAGCTCTCGGGTCACGCGTCGCTTCGACCAGACGCTCAGATAATTTTTTGAAAACCCGGAGAGCCTCGGTACCCCACGGACCTAGGGTCTTGACTCCAAGGGGAGCATATATACCTAACTATACTATACTAATACTACATAATGCGAAAGTTTGAATGTTTAAATGGATGAATCGAAAAATATTATGAAAACATATAAAGAATAACAGGACGCCTAGCGATACCTACCGCAGTCACCTGTTAATATTAATTCCTGTTATGTGAACTTCATTAAATCTCATTAAATTGCCGATGCATCCAAAAGCTGTGGACGCACCTTATCATTCACAACTGTTATGTGAACATGCTCTCATTAAAATAACGTCATCGGCAAACTTGAACGTGAAACGTGTCCAAGAGTCCTGTAAGGTCTAAAGGAAATAAAGCATTTTGAATTTTGAATTTTTGAACGATTTGAAAATACCTAAATTGCTGCATGCATCCAAAAGCTGTGGACGCACCTTATCGGCAATTCGCCATATTGTTAATATTCATTCATTCATTCATTCACAACTGTAATGTGAACCCGCTCTCATTAAGATAACGTCATCAGCAAACTTGAGCGGTTTTCAAAATACATAAATTGCCGATGCATTTGAAAGCTGTGGACACAATCTATCGGCAATTCGGCATACCTATTGTTAATATTCATTCATTCACAACTTTACGTGATCGGCTTTGAAAATACAACTTGACCGCTTTGAAAATACCGATATTGCCGATGCAATATCCAAAAGCAGTGGACGCAAACTATCGGCATATTGTTAATATTCATTCCCTCATTCACGACTCTAATGTGAACTGGCTCCCATTAAGATAACGACATCGGCTTTGAAAATTCAACTTGAGCGCTTTGAAGATACCGATATTGCCGATGCAATATCCAAAAGCAGTGGACGCAACCTATCGGCATATTGTTAATATTCATTCCCTCATTCACGACTCTAATGTGAACCTGCTCTCATTAGTACACGTGCTGGTTTACATCAAACCCTTTAACCCAGAACATGTCTGTTCTATAACGACACACCGGTGGAATAGGGTTGTCAGAAGGGTGGTTAATTTATTTGACATTACCAAACAAGGGGGCTTTTGCCCTTTAGTCCATTTCAAATAGTAATCGTTTTTTAAGGGTAAAATTTTCTTTGATTCTAGCGTTATTACTATGACTTAGGCCTAAAATTATAAAAGAACATTCCATACTAATACTATTAATTCGAAAGTAAGTCTGTCTGTCTGTCTGTACTCTGTCTGTTACCTTTTCACGCTTAAATGGTTGAACAGATCTCAAATTCTCAATAAAATACGGCAGGTGAAAGCATGAAATTCGGTGGTTTTATCTCGAGGACGCACATATGCTTCTTTTTATGCGTAAAAAGACGTACGAAGCCGCGGGCTGCAGCTAGTAAAACATAAATAAACACTTCTAGCATGCACTAGATGTGATTAGTGTCAGTTTATGTATATCGCTAATTTATTGCTAAATCATTATTTATTAATTAATGTTATTGCATGAAATGAAGCAACAGCTAACTTTTCTCTTGAAACTTTCTATGTGAAACGAAATGTGAAATGGAATCATGAATCAGCAATTCTGCTTGCTTGGCATATGTTGATATGTACTGGTATAGGATTCTTGTTAAGAATACACAGGATAACATTTCTGCACTTCTTCTCAAAGTTAGAGACAGGTGTATTTATAAAAAAAATAAGAAAACTACTAGTTTGCCGCTTGGCAAAAGCCTCTCCCAGCCTCCTTCAGCCTTAGTTCTCCTCGTCCACGTCCTGTCTGCTCCTTTGACAAGCTCTGCGTGAAACATACTGACAAATTGTTAAATGAGTATGATAATAATTATTAATTATTACTGTTCTTAAGTCGCCAAAAAATGACTGAGATTCCGAGAAACGAGACTTAACCCTACCGCGTACACTGCGTACGCTCCGGTTCGATGCGGTGGACGCACAACTTAAATACCAAAAATTACATTGTCAAGCTGACATGCCTAACGCGACAGAGAATATTTTAGACGTGTCTGTTGTTTTTTTCAGGCTACGGCAAAATTAAATGCCGCGGGGTGAACGGGAAAGGACATAAGTTATTTCTCATGTCATATTAACACATATTGGCAATTTACGAAGTGTTCAGTTCAGATTACATTTCTCTGTTCAAAAATGATTACATGAGGTTTCGGAGATTTTCGGCCTTGTTTAAAATATTACAAGTACTTATATTCAGCGATATGCGTATACATAATAATGTACCCATAGGCATATAAAATTCTAGCCGTATGGTGCCGGCTTAGAATTTGCACCACCGCAACTCTTTCCGTGGGTGTCGTCGTAAGAGGCGACTAAGGGACATACACTGGGGGCGGGCAGCAGCGCCTCTTGCTGAATAGATCTACCACCGAACTGCGATCTCCATCCCACATGCCCAGCGTGGGGCATGTTATAGGCATAATCATGAGATAAAAAAACAGGGGGAGGCTTGTGTCCAGCTGTGGACCAATATGTTGGATGTTGAGGTCATTTGAGGTGGACATATGAAAATCTTGGCATTTCAGTTTAAGTTTGAAATTTAAAGGATGTACACTTTATACATAAGATAAATAAAACTTAGTACTTATCTAAATTTCAAACATGATCAGTACAATGGGCGGTCTTATGATGATATATGGATATGCAGTGATTTCTCCCAGGCACAGTACCAGGTAGTTGCAAATTAATATTTCGGACGAAAACTTTCTATACATTATCTGGGCCTCAAATAGTCTTGGAACACCCCAGATTCCAAGGCGTTTAATATAGATTTTCTCTTAATAAAAATAGCATTCACTAACAATAAATTATTTCTTACTCAGTAAATAACTCAGATATCTACCCAATGACAGATAAATTGCACATTTATTTTTGCAGTTTTTGTATATTGTATTGACTTGCACATTTGTCTTTGCAGTATTTGACATATATTGACTTGAGCATTTGTCACTGCAGTTTTTTTGGTGCATTCTTATCTCCTGATAGATGGCAACCCTACGTGCATCACACTGCGCGGGTAATTTGTCAAAGTCACTCGCTCCACTGATATTAATGGAAATTTAGTGTCAACTGAATACGTTGCCTTAATTACTGGCGATTGTTTTAGTATTGATTTTTAGGGTTCCGCGTTGAAGTAGTGAAAACGGAAAGTGAAGTGAGTCACTCTCTTCTCATTAGTACACATATTTTTACTGCTGAAGGTGCCTCCCTAATGGGTTTTTTCCAATAATCACCACGATTTTCACTATCTTAATTCGTTACCATTTTTAAAGCATTAGAATAAATAAATAAATAATGCTGGACAATTCACACAGCATTATCTAGCCCCAAGGTAAGCAGAGCTTGTGTTATGGGTACTAGATAACTGATATACGTAATATTATACATTACATAGATAGATATTTTTTATTATACATAGAAAACACCCAGACCAACGGAACAAATTTCTGCAGATCGTACACAAATTTGTTCCGAGGCGGGGATCGAACCCGCAACCTCTTGCGTCGCAGGCAAACTCTCGCCCGCTGCGCCACTGAGGTCGTCTTTCGTCGGTCGTCGGTCGTCTTCGTCATTAGTTTATACTCACTAAGTTTAAGATGCTGGTAGGTAGGGATACAATACAAATCCCTACCTACCTATTGTACCTAATGACTATGTTTAGTTTATTTATTGTTATGACAATACACACACACATTATGCTGTCTGTGTTTGTGAACCAAATAAATTTCTACTATCTATCTATCGAGTAATTTTAAAAGATAGGGAGATTCCATTATCTCTCTTTCTCACTATCACACTTCACACTAATATTATAAATGTGAAAGGATGTTTGATGTTTAGATCTATGGATGTTTGGATGGATGGAAGCTTGTTACTTTATTACGCCAAAACTACGATTTTAAGGATTAAACTGAAATTTTGCAAATAATTAGTTGTAGCCCTGGAATAAATCTTAGTCTTTTCTATAGAAGCAACACGCAGAAACTAGTACAGTCGTGAACGGTTGTCGCACATAAGTAAATAACTTATAATGAAAATATCATAAAACGAAATGTTTATCTATATTTTTTAATCCAACAAAGTTTAAAAAAATAAAACTGAACCCTCTTTATAAAAGCTACTCACGCTACACTGGTCATGTTTATCTGCAGAATTGCAGCCTGCTCGTTTGAATTGATTTGATGATGAATTGAATTGCGATGTACAATTTATTTGCAACCTGCAATATTGGTGGCGCGGGACGTTTGTAATCATCATCCACATCGTATACTTCATTCATCGTATACGCCTCACGAAAGTCAGCGTATGAATCCCATCCAACTCAGCCCGTGGATGTAGGCTGATGATGATAATGAGGTACTGGGTAAAATATCAAATGCACTTTAAAACAAAAGTGTAATTATATCAAAGTGGTATACTTAATCCATAGTTCCGCATAGCATCGCCTCTGTAAATATTATTGTTCAGTGAAGCGCAGCTATCCGTATATGACAGGTGTTCGGCGGATCAATTCAATCGAACACGGGTCGTATCGGGGTTATTTTAACAAGATTTTCCTCTGGTATCGTTTAGTTTTATATATTTGTAGGTTCTGGACGTTTTAAAGAGAAGAAGTTTCTTTGTTTAAAAACAAAGCTGGAAAAAACAGTAAGACCTTTATTGACATCAGTAGATTCTGCCTCTATCTATCAAAACACTTCTGTCACCTAATTATGGTCCTCGTTATGCAGTCAAATATCTATAACGTTTATTTCTTTAGGCTTACAAAATAAGCACTTAGACAAGTGGCGCCCTCATCCAGGTCGTATTACTGGGCAGTGAAAGCGTTCGTCAGAGTCGGTACAGTTTCACAAAAGACGTACCTAACGTTACGTTTTTAGTATGAACCATCATCATCAGCCCATATTAGTCCACGATATATGCCTCCCTTAATGAGCGCCATAGCGCCCTGTCTTCAGCTTGCCGCATCCAGCATCTGTCTTCTGCTTGCCGCATCCAGTATCTGTCTTCTGCTTGCCGCATCCAGTATCTGTCTTCTGCTTGCCGCATCCAGTATCTGTCTTCAGCTTGCCGCATCCAGTATCTGTCTTCTGCTTGCCGCATCCAGTATCTGTCTTCTGCTTGCCGCATCCAGTATCTGTCTTCAGCTTGCCGCATCCAGTATCTGTCTTCAGCTTGCCGCATCCAGTATCTGTCTTCTGCTTGCCGCATCCAGTATCTGTCTTCAGCTTGCCGCATCCAGTATCTGTCTTCTGCTTGCCGCATCCAGCATCTGTCTTCTGCTTGCCGCATCACATCCGGCTAGTACAGTGTCGTTCATTGTTAGCTTTACGTTATGTTCTAAGTACTTAAAAGGATGTCCTAACAATTGTTTATCATGTAGGGTACCATATTTTAAACAAATAAATAATTTTCAATTTTCTAAGTCTCGTAATTGTATCAGCATTGGTTTAATTTCATTAAATATGTTATTTTTGAATAAAAATACTTTCTATCTACAATAAAACAGTAAGATTCTAGTTTTAAAATAGTTATGGATTCATAGAAATTGTCTTCAAACTTGCTAACAATGAACGGCACTGTACATAATAATGCTGGACAATTCACAACTTCATCTAGCCCCAAGTTAAGCAGAGCTTGTATTATGGGGATAACATACTTATTACCTTGTAGTAAATACAGTTTGGCCCGCTGCCTATGTTTTGAATTGTGCCTGCATGTACCATTACCATTATCGATTGCAATCTCCAATGACATCATTTCGTCCATGGATGCCATAGAGATTAGGTCACGTCATTATGACAAGGGGCATGTTAGAACTATGCACTTTACACTAATCACACTTCAAATTCGGATGGTTGTCGTTAGATCCATCGACTAAAACCGTGATGGATCTATCGGGAACTTTATTTCTCATTAGAGCGTACGCGGAAGATATGGATCTAATGAGAACTTTTTTCTCATTAGATCAATGTTAGATGCATGTCGTGTGGTGCCGGCTTAGAACTTGCACCACCCTAACTTTTTCCGTAGGTGTTGTATGAGGCAACTAAGGTACATACACCAGGGGGCGGGCAGCAGCGCCTCTTGCAGAATAGATCTTCCACCGAACTGTGATCCCAACGCGCATGCCCAGCATGGAAGTAATGCCCATAGCATTACTCCCCCATGAGATAAAAAATCAGAGGGAGGCCTGTGTCCAGCAGTGGACCATTAAAGGCTATTGAGGCAAGGGAGATGCATTATGGATCTATCGAGAATTTAATTCGTCGGTAGATCCATGATGATCGAGAACTTTATTTCTCAGAGAATGTTTGGATGGATTATTCTCTTCAAAATTTACGAAGTAACCTCGCTTCTGTGTCCGTTAATACTACTGACGGTTTGGGTTGAAATGTTATATACAGGGTTATTGTATATTTGCTGACGATATTATGTATGCGACTTTCGAACATTGTTTTAAGGGCTTATACGACCTCAGGTCAACTCTGTCAGATCTCCAAATTATCTTCCAAACTACTAAATATTTAACTTTGAAATTTATATTATGGTAAAGTTCAGGACTTACTCTATCGAACATTTGTTTCAAAAACACGATTGTGTAAAATTTTCTCTATAGAAAAAAAATCGCAAAATTACCTCTAAATTCTTACCTTACCTTAATTTCTCAATATATAAAGAAGTTAAGATCTACAGAATAAGCATAGTAAGTTTAAAGAATATTTCAAATGTTTCGGTTTTTTTAAATAAAGTCCCAATTCATAGATAAAACTTGATTTTTGGGCTTGCGTTGCGTTGATTTGGCATGCCCTGTCCAGCTCCTATCATACCTACGTTAATTCCTATGTCTATCCTTTTCGCAAAAACTTGAGCTTTTATATTCTCTTAAGAATTAAATTTCGCGTAAAACAATATATCTCAAGTCTCAACATAATATAAAAGGTACATAACAACCATCTGTTAACCTCCTGTTTCTAGCTAAATTATATTAGAACCTCCGTCTTCTAATTTCATCTGAAACCCTATTAAGGTGGTTCGACGCGGGTTGGCGCGAAATAAATTTTTTGGTTGTCTTAAATTTTTCTGCGTTCTTCAAGCAATAAAACCAGCGGAAAAGTAATTTGCCGCAAATCGTAAACCATTTTCTATGATATATCAAATTCGATTCACTGATATTTTTTGATCGCATTTGAAAAAATAAGAAATGTTGTAATAAAAAATCTACATTTTGCCAAATATTCCCAAAAAAGAAGAATTAAAGTTAGTTTAATCATGAATTCATAGAAAATAAGTGTTTACTAATTGCGGCAAATTACTATCCCGCTTGATTTATTGCTTCCGGAATACAGAAAAAATAAAAAAACAAAATAATGAATCCTGCGCTAACTCGCGTCGAACCACCATAAGTAGGTAAGTAGTAGGTACTTATTTCATGTCGCCAGAGCCACTTTTACTGCCAGAAGACAGATGTGGGTCGTAATCGTAAACTTAGAGGGTTAAGTACGAGTGTGAAGCGAAGAGTGTTTTAATTATTTCGGTCAGGGTCCTTCAGTTATGATTTAATAAGGGGGATGCATGGCTGGCCTTAATAAAATTAAAATATCCACCCTGTTAATTATTTTCTCTGGAAAGGGGAGGGTTTTGGCTGTAAAAAGTGAATGACAGGGTCTTTACAAGGATTTCCAGATAGCGAAAATGTTTTTCCTTGCAAGCGGACAAAAACGTTGACCCTTTAGGGTTTTCGCAGATTAGAGTCGCACAGCTACCAGAAAAGTGTGCATACAGATATGAACTTAAGCTCGTTTACCATTACATACATTTTACAGTGACAAAATGTCTTTCCACAAGCTTTAAGGCGCATAGTAACCCAAAATCAAGAAAATTAGGTGTTTTCGAACCTGTTTTCCAACGAAAATATTGAATGTAGAGCTCTGAAATTTATATATCCTGTAACACACATCCTGAAGGGTCCCTTGGCGGTCCCAAATGCTTACCGTTAATTATAGTGTAGTTGTTATAGTGTTAGTTATAGTGTATGTGTAGCGGCTTCGAACCCACTTTTTATCGGCGTCTCAAATTCGATTAGTACCAAATTCAGTATAGTGATTCATATACTTCATACCTATCTCTTGGAGGTCCATTAGATTCAAAAAGTAGTCAAAATAATAAAATCAAACATAAAAACGTATTTTCGCCTACAAAATCTGTGATACAAATCTGGCTAGTTACACTTCGCCCAACCGCAGAGGATCATATTATTTGGTTGATTATGGCACTACATGGCATGCTGAACCGAAAACAAACACTCTTTGCTGCATAAAGGCGCGCGGAAAGGTCCAAGGTCATTTGCCTCACTATTCGTCTTAAACGAGTGCTCCGTCATCTGATCCCGTCAATATAAAACACATCTAAATATTACGAGTTAAAGTCTATATTCGAGTGCATATTTTTGTGCTGCACTGCAGCGGTCCTTTTCAGGTTCGTGACAAGGTTTAGCACATTCACTGCCCAACCTCCGCTACACGGACCCGGAGATCGTCTTCAGCGCCCTGGGCCATGAAAGTGTTAGTTTAGTTGATACGTCACTCAGGCCTGGTTGTATATTTGTATATTTGTATATTTGTATATTTTTAATCTACCGTAGGTACCTATTGATACACTTGATATCGTTAATATTAACAAAATTTGCTTATATATTAACATGTTAAATTACTTAAATATAATTATTTTAAAAATAACCAAAAAACAAAGATAAGTAAATAGCCTACAGTAAAATAAATTAATGACAAAGAGAAACTTAGCTGCTGTAAAGGGGCATTGTCAAGTTAAATAAGTATCTATATAAAGTTAAAAAAGAAAAAATAATAACATAGGTACATAATGTCAAAGTAATAAAATTGCAATAAAATTGTTAACAGTTGCTGGTTCACAAAAAACACAAAAATATACCGGCAACTACATGAGCTGTTTTTCCTCCAAGGCCTCCGAAAGGGTATAATAACTCTTTTTAATGAGAATGTCTTTGACTTTTCTTTTAAAATATACAAAATTATGCGCTTTTATTTCGTCAGTCAATTTGTTAAACATTTTAATACCAACACACAAGTAACTTTTGGAAACTTTGGATAATCTACATGCCGGATGCCGAATGTTACCACCATGGCGCGTATTATAACTATGTGTTGCCGCCAGTGTCGGGAAATCATGCCTATTTTTTTTTACGTAGTTAAGGCATTGCAGTATAAATTCGCCTGTGAATGTCAGTATACCTAAATCGGAGAAGACATTTCGACAAGTATCTCTCGGTTTAAGTCCTAAAATAGACCTAACAGCTCTTTTTTGCAGTCGAAAAATTCTAGCTGAGGCCGATGAATTACCCCAAACCAGCAATCCATATGTCATCAGACTGTGAAAATAGGCAAAATATACCGTCCTGGCAGCATCCACTCCACAAAGTTCTCTTACTTTTTTTATGGCGTAACAGGCTGAACTGAGTCTACCCGCTAGGCCATCAGTATGCCCTTGCCAGGTTAATTTAGAATCAACTTCGATGCCAAGAAATTTAATTTTATTAGTGATTCTAAGCCCGATAGTATTACTTACATCGTTGGTTACATTGGCATCTACTATGTTTGTGGCTAATGAGAAATTGGTTAGATTCGTTTTAGAGGTATTTAGCAAAAGGTTGTTACATTCAAACCATTTCATAATTTCGGTGATAACATTGTTAATTTTAGTTTTAATGTCAATGTTTTTATTACAATTAATTAATACAGAGATGTCATCAGCAAACATGTAAATATCAATATTCTCACCAATGGTGGAAGCACTTATGTCATTAATATAAACTAAGAATAGTAGTGGTCCTAAGATGGACCCTTGTGGAACGCCAATACGGATATCCTCCTCTTGAGAGGTGGTTCCGTTTACGTGAACTACTTGCTTTCGCGATGAGAGATAAGACTGGCATAGAAGAAGATCCGTTCCCTTGACACCGTAGCGCTCGAGCTTGGCAAGGAGGATATCGTGATTTACACAGTCAAAAGCTTTGGAGAGGTCACAGAAAATACCATAGCTTTTTAATTTAGCATCAAGAGTATATAATATGCTTTTGATGATCTCCGACAAGGCATCAGTCGTCGACATTGATTTGCGAAAACCAAATTGCTTTTTGCTAAGTATCATATTCTCATTTAAAAAACATTCTAACCTTGCGAACATGATTCTTTCGAACACTTTACTAAAAATCGGTAATAGAGATATTGGTCGATAGTTCTGTGCATCACTTTTATCCCCCTTTTTGTGGAGCGGGATGACTTTTGCAACTTTGAGTATATCCGGGAAATTACCAGAATTGAAAGATTTATTTATAATATCGGTTAAGGGTATAGTTATTTCATCTGCAATTGACTTGATAATTTTAGATGATAAATGCCAATAATCGGTCGAGTTTTTAGATTTCATTGTCTTAATTACTTTGTTAACTTCCAGATAAGTAGCCTCGTAGAATACGTTACCATTTGATTCTAGTGATAGTTTTTCGTTTAAAATGAATGAATTAACATAATTAATAGCTTGTTCTAAATCTGGATGTAGCATATTTGTCGATTGCTTAGCGACGTTTACGAAGAAGGTATTAAAACAATTTGCAACAGTTATGTTATCTTGAGCTAGATCTCCATTAGATTGGCATAACTGAATATCTTCTGGCTCTAGATTCACTTTTTTCCCAGAACATTCCTTTATTATGGCCCAGGTGGTTTTAATAACATTCTTTGATTTAAGTAGTCTATTTTTAAGCGCATTTCTTTTTGCAACGATAGTTACCTGCTTTAAAATTTTACTGTAGGTCCTAACGTACTCTTTTAGAGTATCATCGTTGTGAGTTTGTAGTAAATCATACATGGCAAATAGTTTGTTACGTGAGACAATAATACCTTTTGAGACCCAACTCCGTCTTTTGTTTGTAATTGATAGATATTTTTTTTTATTTTCCAAAGGTAGGTTTATATTTATTTGTTCCATTACTTTCTGAAATAAGTCTTTAAAATTTGTAAAGTCTACAGGTGTTAAAATTTTATCAAGTGATTGTTTAAGGTCATCAAGTCTTTTATTTGTTACCTTTCTACGTCTAATTATCTTGTTTGTGATTTTAGGTTCAACATCGGTCTTTAGTGGTTCTACCGTTAAACCGTAGTCTACCTTTATAGTTACTGTGAGGATCCAAAAAAGTGTAATAATGATAAAAAGAAGCCCATTGTTGTTTCCTTGTTTCTTTACTGTCTTTATTTATGGCAACGACACAAGTTCAACTGTATTCAGGGGGCCGACTCTAAAAACAAAAAAGGAAGTTTCTGTTTCGTCTACGAGCAAAACCGCCTCATAATGTCACTTTACATACAAATCAGAAACATCGGTTTATTTTTACTGGTAGGCCTGCAGGTACCTCTTTATAAGTAAAAGCCTTTCCCAATTTGGCACATTTATCTCGGTTTTTCGTAACATTCATCCAGTCGCCATATTCTGCGACGAAACGATTTAAAAGTAAAAAAATATATACATATAAATATATAAAATATATACATAGTAAAAAAAAAAAAAAACATATAAATCGTCCATAGACGTAAGAAACCCTAGATAGTAAGTGCTATTTGCACGGAGAATCTATAGAATGATTTCAACATCGATACTTTCGACACGTGTCCCTATATCTTTAGTTTCTTGCATCGAAGGTGAAATGCCAAAATGTGTCATTCTGAGACGATATCAATTGCCACTAAAGCGATTTATTTAGTAGAATTAGGGATCTATTTTTTCGTGCTGATTTGGATAACAGCACCAAAGTGTACCGGAGCGTAAAAAAACCAATAGCATGCTGTCAAAACAGTGTCACATGACCATGACGTCATGTACTCGTAATTCTATTGGTGGATTTTACCGGCCTATTTCGTGAGATTGGTATTAGTTATTTGACAAGGGTTGTATGTATATTATAATGGAGCTTTCAGTGTCCTTGCATGCATCGAAGGATAAAGCCTTTTTTAGTTTAAATTGTATTTTTGAAGTGTATGACATGATAATGATAACATTTACATGGGTTCAAAATAGGTAGGTATATTCTAACGTTTTGTGATTTTGTGATTATAGTGCGTTAGCCCTCGCACTCTGGGTAAAAAAGTAAGAATCAAAAAAAAAACGATTTCTGTGGGACTCGAACCCGTTAGCAGGCTCGAGCCCTAAGTATTTAATTTCTTTGATAGGTACATGATTAAATTAATTAATAAATTTAGTTTATAGTTTAAAATTTACGATGTGTTTTCCGAAATATAAAAAAATATTAATTTCATTTAAGTACATACATATAACCCGATTGATGGCGTTGGTATTTGAGTATAGGAGAGGTTTTCCAGAGGATGTCATATGCAAATGTTCATGTGTAATAAAAAAAAATCTTATAGCCCGGCCACACGCTCCGTCTTTCTTGCAAGCATACCTGCACAAATCAGTTTGCGCAGGTAAGACGGAGATCATAGACGTCAAGACGGTAGCTCGCGCAAGCCCAGGAAAGCGGCTTGTGTAATCGTCATTGACGAATGTCAATGACGCAGTTTGAATGACTGGCCACTGAGCAGTCATTCAAGCCGCGCTTCAGTCCGGCAGTGCTTTATTTGCTTTTTATCAGTGAATCGTAATTAGCGACATCGTGACACCGAAAATAGAAAAATAAAGACATTATTTTAACCTGAGATGTTAAAATAATGTCTTTATTTTGCTATTGATGTTTCTATTACTGACAGTCCAGTTTGCACTAGCTTACTTGCACGTGTGGCCTGGCCACTAGTACCGTTTGCAGTCCTTTTGCCCATCATAACAACACAAACTGAACTGCGCAAGCAAGACGTAGTGTGAGCCTGGACCATTTTTCACTCCGGTCTCACTTTTTTTGGAAACCGCGTCTTTATTTTATATAATAATTCTGTTACTAAAGCTGCTCGAATGAAATGGTGGTTCAAATTGAACCTACATTATTATAGGGGAACATAGCGTGACGGACAGAAATTAACGCGCATAGATAACTAATGTATTTTGGGAATTCTTTCACTGAGCTTGCGCGGGGGTGCACTTTATTATGATTTTTGGGAAAGCTTTCGGACAAACAAAACAATTCATTTATTTTTTGCCATTCTGTACATAGTTAACTTAGGATCTAATATACTAAGGTTTAAGGCTAATTAATACTAAATCTTAGAGTCCTGCTGAAGTCGAATATTCATTTTATTTTTAAGATCTAAATAAAAAAAACAAAAACAAGATACTTAATAAAAATACTCACCTAGGTACTTGGTACTCGGGCGGGACTTGAACCCGCGACTACAGAGATTAGCCCGAGTGCGAGCTCTAGCTTTAAGTTCACTGATAAAATAGACTAAGTTGTATCAATAAATAATCATTTATTGAATATCAATTAGTAAAGAACTGAATAAAATATTCCTGCAAATCAATTCACCAAAATTGTTGACACAAATGATTCGTTCATGATATTTTAATCAGTTTCAACGTATTTTGCAAAGCCAGCGTATAACTAGCGAATAATATCCATTTCAGAACGAAGCACATAAATTATGTGACGCTGATCATGCGTAAAAGCCATAATTCATTCAAAACCAGCCGTGTTTGCGAAAAACAAATGCGCATCACGATAGATAAATAAATAATAGGTACAAGTGCGCATCACGATAGATCGCAGAGTTGATCGCTACCGCATTTTCGAAGCGCACGAAGGTTGTATTTTACTGTTAAATAAATAAATAAATAAATAATGCTGGACAATTCACACAGCATTATCTAGCCCCAAGGTAAGCAGAGCTTGTGTTATGGGTACTAGATAACTGATATACGTAATATTATACATTACATAGATAGATATTTTTTTATTATACATAGAAAACACCCAGACCAACGGAACAAATTTCTGCAGATCGTACACAAATTTGTTCCGAGGCGGGGATCGAACCCGCAACCTCTTGCGTCGCAGGCAGACTCTCGCCCGCTGCGCCACTGAGGTCGTCAATCTGTTGTTTTGACGAATCGCTGAACGGTCCAGTAAATCATAAATACCTAAAAGGTGCCGTAAGATAGTTCGAGAAAAGGGTTCCTGGTGGCGGCTGTCTATTAGACTTGGCTAGTATTTATTTAATTATTTCCTTAATAATCGCAATAATAACATTATAGATTATAAAATCCAATGCGTTATTTATGGCACACAATTCACAAACTAAAAACCTAAATAAAATTAAACTTAGTTACATAATAACGAAAACAAATATAATAAAATATAATGAAATTCAAACAATAACAAAAAAAAAGAACATGAACTATGAAAGATAATCGACGATAAAAAACATTGTAAATATGACAGTGCTCAAATCTGAAACATAGGAGTGCACTCTCAGTAAACTGAGCTTGTAGTATTGTAGTACTAATACTACTAACAAACTACGAATTTTGTGTCGATGGCTGATAGACAAACATTTTGGTATATATAGGATGTGTGTAATGTATATGTGATGTGATGAAACGACTATTTGATTTGATTTGATACCAGGTTTGGTATAACTTTGGAAACTTCTTCTTTTTCCTATTAACTGTACCGTAACGCTCGGGTCGGTTACGCTGAAGCAGTGTCAATGTTTACCTAGTTATCCAGCCCAGCGCATTTTAACGGAACAAGGGTTAATTCTGCAAACGGAGTGTTGGAGACGCCAATCAATCAATCAATCGAAAATGCTTTATTTCCATAAATACATTAATGTAAACTAAGAAAACTTCAAATTGTTATGATAGGAAATAAAATGAAATTTTTGATTTCTGTCGCTTCGGATGTAGACCTTTTAGTAAAGGAGCGACGAAGAAACCTTTAGCCTGTTAGTTGTTATATTAGCCCTCCGGCAAGGTGGAATGACGATCTGTGAAAGGCTTTGACAAAAGGTTAAATTGTCTTAGGTGAAAGGCTTTAGACAGATGCTGGATGCGTCAAGCTGAAGACAGGGCGCTATGACGCTCATTAGAGTAGGCTTATGCGGACATAAGCCTACTCTGATGATTTATTTATTCAGCTGTTACATGTTGTTACAGAGGATCTTAAGTACTCGTAAAACGTATCAAACATGTACCCCGTTGGGGCGCTACAAGATAACTTAAAACTAAAATCTAATAAAAAGAAATAGTTTACTATATCAATGATATATTTATAACTATCTATAATGCATTTATTAATATTTATCTTTATTCAGAAAGAAAATAACAATCAAATAACAAATTTAAATTAAAACTAGTATTTATAAAAGAAACAATTAAGCTATCTGCAAACTGTTGCAAACAATCTACAGGTAGCTCAACTGATCCATATCAATACCAGTTGGAAGCGTGCCTAAGACACTGGCTGCATTGCCCCGCTGTATAGCAATGCTGATGCGCTGTGCCAGATACTCACCAGCTCTCGGGTCACGCGTCGCTTCGACCAGACGCTCAGATAATTTTTTGAAAACCCGGAGAGCCTCGGTACCCCACGAACCTAGGGTCTCGACTATATTTATTAAATTTATAATATATTACTAGACTTAAATATGAGTAATAAAATTATGTGAATAAATAAATAAATAATAAATAAATAATGCTGGACAATTCACACAGCATTATCTAGGCCCAAGGTAAGCAGAGCTTGTGTTATGGGTACTAGATAACTGATACACATAATACAATACATTACATAGATAGATATTTTTTATTATACATAGAAAACGACCAGAACACCCTGAACAAATGTCTGTAGATCATACACTCATTTGTTGCAACCTCCTGTGTCTCAGGCAGACCTTCGCCCACCGCGTCACAGAGGTCGTATGATCACATTGATCACTTAGCCATGATATTAGTCTACAACTGGAGCTGTAGACTAATATTAGGCTGATGATGATGATGATGACAGCGCATTGGCCTTTATAATTCACTTTCAACTGTCAATAGTCTTGCACTCACGTAACAGTTAATCAGTTATGTTGGATGTGCGCGCAGCGTGAACACCCACTGGCATCACGCACCTTGCAAAACGCAAGTATAATCGTACATGTTCACTTGTGGTTTTATTATGGATCTGTGTGATATTGACCGTGACTTCTTTCGTATAACATGAAGTTAGGTAGGGTTTCGCCGGGTACTGACCGGCGGAATGTAACGTGTTCTATAGGTATATGTCTCGTAATTATATCAGCATTGGTTTTATTTCATTTAATTTGTTATTTTTATATAAAAAGACTTGCTATCTTCAATAAACATTAAGATTTTAGTTTTAAAATAGTTATGGATTCATAGAAATTATCTTCAAACGTAACAGAGGGTAAGCTAACAATGAACGACACTTTACTTTCACCGAATATAAGATTTTCCCTTGCGATCTATGCTGCCGCACAAAAGATAACCACAGTAAGTACGATTTTTTGCGGTATTGAGTTATATACATATTCGAAATCAGCACAAAAAGATCTATATTTCTGTGTATTCAGAGTTTGCAAATGTGGCTTATAACTTCCTGTTTAACTAAGCAAAACTACAGTAAGTCATGTTTGGTGGTATGGAATTCTAAATATATGAATAGTAAGTAAACATACGGTTAAATATTTTTTTAATTTTTTTATAAAATCCAAAATATTTCACTAGTAAGTCATTTTGCCCTCATTGAGTTAGGTTACGGACATTTTATATTTCAAACTTTACTAAACATATGTACAGTAAGAAAGACTTACTTTAAGTATGTTTTGGCATCAGTATTAAAATAATGTATTACCCCATATTTGTATCACAGTAAGCGTTTTTACTCTATTTATGCTTGGGATAACTTTATAGTTTTTACTTCGTTCTACCTATAAAAAACAAGTAACATTCTACTTACTGTAATAATGCTAAGGAGTACTGCATAGCGGGAGCTGTGCGGGGTGAAGTGAGGTAAAAGATCCGCGACTAATTTGGTTAGTAATTGCGAGTCGTTCGACTGCCCGAGTCGGTCGTTTACTAACTAATTTGGTTAGTAATCATGAGTCGTTTGACTGCCCGAGTCGGTCGTTAAGAGACTAATTTGGTTAGTAATCGCGAGTCGTTCGACTGCCCGAGTCGGTCGTTTAGTAACTAATTTGGTTAGTAATCATGAGTCGTTTGATTGCCCGAGTCGGTCGTTTAGAGACTAATTTGGTTAGTAATCGCGAGTCGTTTGACTGCCCGAGTCGGTCGTTTAGTAACTAATTTGGTTAGTAATCATAAGTCGTTTGACTGCCCGAGTCGGTCGTTTAGAGACTAATTTGGTTAGTAATTGCGAGTCGTTTGACTGCCCGAGTCGGTGGTTTAGTAACTAATTGCCCAAGTAAGTTTCAATTGGTTATTCGACGTGGACAGTCGAGTCGAGTACATTTCATTCGACTCCGAGGTTTATTCGTCGCTGCACACAACGTTTCACAGGTCAAAGTTAGAAAAAAGCAGTTTCAAAAGTGGATGTACCTAATATGATGTTTAATTGTAAAAAAGACGCTGAGCGTCGTGGTCGCAGCTCACTATGCGCTCCGCGCAGAGGTTCGTGTATACGTGGTTGAGCCCAGAATGCTGGCAACATAGTCACGTCGAATGACAATGCTAATTCGTTGACCGAAATAAAAAACAGCATTCCGATCATCTGTGGACTCTATTAGTAGTTTTGTAAAATCTTTGTATTAAGCCTAAATTGGTACATTGAGCTGTATCACTTCATGAGACGGATACTAAATTAGTAGTTTCATGCCATAACTGCAGCAAGTTACAGTGACAATCAAGTAGATTTTGCTCAGCTAAACAAAAACTATACGGACTTAGTAATCATTGTTACTAAAGATGCGTGACTGTGAATGATTTCATTCGAATCATTCGACTACACAAATCATTCGAATGACAGATCACATTAGTAACTAATTAGGTTAGTAGTTGCAAGTCGTTCGACTGCCCGAGTCGGTCGCTTAGTAACTAATTTGTTAGTAGTCGCAAGTCGTTGGACTGCCCGAGTCGGTCGCTTAGTAACTAATTTGTTAGTAGTCGCAAGTCGTTGGACTGCACGAGTCGGTTGTTTAGTAACTAATTTGGTTAGGAATCGCGAGTTGTTCGAATGCCCGAATCAGTTTCAATTCGTTATTCGACGTGGACAGTCGAGTCGAGTACATTTCATTCGACTCCAGGTTTATTTGTCGTCGCCGCCACACAACGCTTCGCAGTTAAAAGTTTTTTTTAAGAAAATAAGCAGCGTAAAAATAAAGAAGTGGATGTAGTACTTCATATTATGATTTAATAGAAGATCAAAAAAAACTAACAAGAAAATATTATTAATCGAACATAATCAACATAAAAATTACTAAAACCACAAACATACCAACCGCCTTAGAATGATAAAATTAGTTAAATACTGATCCGTTCCGTTCAATCCCCGCAGGAGGAAATAATTCAATCACTCAAATACATTGATCGACTTACAAAGTTGAATAGAAGCCATGAATGATCAATTCGTAGAGGCATTAGTAATTACTAATTAGTAGTTGTCATTCGACTTTGAAGATTAGTAATTACTAATCTTCAAGTCGAATGAGTAAATTAGTAGTTGTAGATCATTCGACTAGTCAGATTATTCGCAGTCGCGCATCATTAAATTGTTACAGTTTGTTCTACGGCCTAAATATTGTCACAGTAAGTCACCTTCTTGCTATATTTATGCTTAGGAATGTTTTTTTTTTTATTTTTTATATTCCTAAAGATAAATAGTTTTTCAAGGTTTTTTATATGAATAATATATTTATTGACCAATTAAGTCATTCCTCTTTTAAAACAAACTATTTTGCATAATACAAACTGACAAAAATAAAAATATGTCTAATATTTGGACCATGGTAGCAAAAACCGTAAAAAAAACTTTAACTGCCGTTTTCTCGAAAGTGTACTCGGAGGACTTACTGTGGTTATCCTTCGTGGGGCAGTATGAGCGTGCCAAGTCTAACCGAAACACATTAATCGTATAGGTAAAATATGCTCAATCAACAATTCACTTGATTTCGAAAGCAAAAAAGAATCTTATGTGTGAGTTGACATGCATTATTATAACTTCAGTGCTTTCTCGCATACAAGCGCACGAAAACGAATAGGAAAATGAGACGTATTTGTCGCATTTTTTTGACCACACCTCGTTTGTGCCTTCTAACATCCTAAGGCTTTTTCGTATAAGACGCCAATGGTTACGATTTATGTAATCGAGAACATAAAGGCCAACGACCGGGACGTGATGGCAAAGGATTTTGCTGTCAGTCAGCGCACACCAGCCGCTTAGATCCGTAGTATTCCAGCGCTTTGCCACGACATGCCGCGGCATGACAAAGCATGTCTTGGCAGCTTCTGCCCGATACACATTTAGGGCCGACGTGGGCGCAAATGGTGTGCATTCTCCGCTTCTCTACCCCAGCTTTACCCCGCGGTATGTCACAACGAGCGCTGGCGTCCTCGGCTTACCGTTGCCTACCGCAGTACAACTCGGCATCCTGCTGCGGAAGCCCGTGGTGCGTCTTTCAATGCCGTGCAATGAAATCCCTTCTGATGCCACGCACGGCATTATCATAAAGCATAGCAATTAATATCGTATTTCTATATATATACGTTTGAATGTCCATTAGTAAAAATTTAAATCCCTTGCCATCCCGTCCCGGTCTCCGTTGGCCATAAATCGTAATCTTATTGTGCCTACAGCAATTTTACTGAGTCGTTGCTTATTGACCCACCACGGGTATGGAAGCCCACTGCTTCTAAGCATTTATATCAAATATCAATAACGTTTAAGCTTACAAAATAAGCACTTAGACAAGTCAAATTTTATACTATAAACACGTTTATAAATAGTAATTGTTTAGATCAATCTCAACATACATCGTCTGAACCGAGCCTAATTAAGCATGACTGTATGTAATAGCCTTAATTTAGTTTAAAAGGGCAATAATTTTATATTTATATAAGCAGGCAACATTTTGTTGCATCCGCTTCCTCTTGTGTACAATGGCCGATAACAAGTGGCTGCATTTTTCTGTCATTATTTTCATATAATTAACATTTACAAGTCTTAAACGTCCACGCATCTTTTATTTCTCCTACAGTAATTATTATCAAATAAGAAACAAGGTGTTATTGATTTTGTCCACTTCAATATCGTGCCTATGTTCAATTAAATTACATTATATTTTATGTGCAATAATATCAAACATGTTACCTTTGTTCTCACCTTGGCCTTCAGTTTTATCGATTTTACTTATATTATTGTTTTCTTTATAACATTGCGAGCTATAATAGACCATAAACCACTTGGTTATAATACTAATCTCGTATTACGGAACCCGGTTTCTATTATATTCAAGAAATGATATAGGTACCTAGATCAAGAATGATATACATTTTGTACAAACAAAGTATCCATATTAACAAAGAAAATTACAATCTAATAATAGAATTGTACAAACTGATACCAATTAATTTTTTTGTCATATTTATCATGTCATAGTCATAGCAACATCTTTATTTGTAAACCGTATTTAATTTTTATTTTATTTTCAGGTAAGACTAAGCATACCTAGTGTCGAAGGTATTAGAGCAAACTCTTCTGATGCCGTAAGTACCTTATCGTAAGAAAGGGCTACCTACTCTAGAAACTGCCTCGAAAATTCCCCTTATAGACCTGGGCTCAAGCCTTAAAAAGGTAAAAATTTAAAAAAATAAACCGATAACAGAATCAAACACATTAGAAAAGGAAAAGAATATAACAAAATGAAAGGAATAATATTTTTTTTGTTTCAAAAATTATCGACCATGGTCTATTAAGTTTTTGGACTGGAATAATTCAGGTCGGTAGTGCTGACCAAAAACAAAATGAGTCTTAGTCGTAGAGAACTTAGTCTAGTTTGACTTATTTTGGTAATGAGCTGGGGCTGGTAATTGTGGACGTGGACCGTTTCGAACTGCACGATGATGTAGGTAGAGCCATGTTTACTGGTCAGAAATGGACGCAGAAATGTTACATACCTAGTTAGAAAATACACGCAATTGCTCCCTGACCATATCTCCCGAAGAACCGACAGCCATTGAGATAAACATGATCTTGGATGACATCCACCCAAATGCTGATGACGATTAGGTAACCTGAAATCCAGCAATTATTATAGCCTTAGCCAATGACGCTCCGTTTTCATTCATTATCAACTTCATAGAACCAATAGCTACACAAAAAGCTTTCATCCAACCTCATCATAAATACATAAGTGTTCTCCATTACACCCATTACCTATAGATAGGTACAGATAGGCACAATGGAGTCCCGTTTCCGTACGTCGTCGCATAGATAACGCTGTAGTTGACATTTTACTTGTCACTAGAAGCCTTTTTGTTATAAAATCTGTGCTGACAAATTGCTAATGACGTTTGAGAGCCTTTGGCGACGATAAGGCGCAAAATAGAGCAATTATCTGCACGAATTTTCTCTAGAAAAACCAACTGACATTTTACGCTTGGAATAAGGTGTCGAAAATTTCGAAGCAATGTAGTTCTCTCAAGAGAAAGGGGTATTAATTAATGTTTAGTTAGATTAGCCGCAATTAGCCGCAAGTGCAAACTAATCTGAATCTAAACCCAAAGTTCTAAAGCTCATTTTCACGACCCTTTACTCACAGTGACAAAGCCCTACTGAAACTTGACAATAGAAGTTCCTACAATGGCCGAGAGTGAAGTGTCTAATCACTTTTCTTCGCGTCTATACCTTTAATCGATTTTCGAGGGTGCTGACGACGCTTTGTGAGCGAAAGTGTTTGAATAGAGCTTTGAGTACGTGCACTTTATTGAAAGTGGAAAAAGGACGTGTTGTTCTGGAAAAACCCGATTTTTGATACGCAAGTTTTGGGTTCAAATGTCTGGCGAGTAAGGAGTTTTGGTCTTGTAGTCCGGCCACACGCTCCGTTTTACTGGCAAGCGTGCCTTCACAAACTAGTTTGCGCAGGTAAGTCGGAGCGTGTGGTCGGCAAGACGGTAGTTCGCGCAGTCCCGAAAGTGCGGCTTGTAATAGTTGACATGCTGACGCAACTTTAGTTTGGACGTGTTTCTCGTGTTGCTTGCTAGTCATTCAAGCCGCGCTTTAGTCCGCCAAAATGTTTTCCATGCGTCGCTTGTTTGTCTTTTTTTATCAGCCTCTGTGGCGCGGTGGGCGAAGGTTTGCTTGCGACGCAAGGGGTTGCGGGTTCGATTCCCGCCTTGGGACAAATATTTGTACGATCTCAGCAAAAATTAAAAGAAATTTCTTTATCAAAAAATCCTCTGTTGGCGATAGAAATAAAAACATTATGTACAGTCCAGTTTCTACGAGCTTGCTCGCATGCGTGGTCAATGTACAGTGTTCAGTCGTTATGTCTAGGCTTAACTGCACAAACTGAACTGCGCAAGCAAAAAGAAGCGATTTGTCGGGCGTGTATTAAATTAGTTTAAGACATTAATGTAGTAGGTAATTAAGGAAAATAATGATAAGGGAGACGAATTGGTAAGCATAACAGAAAATATATACCAAATAAAACTTTTCCACGAACTGATTATTATACTGGGTAATTCCCAGTTCAGGGTTCGAACAGTTTTACCGATACAGATAATGTTCACGCATACCTACTAACTTCATAGCTAACTTCGTACTGTACCTGTGAAGCCACCCCCCTCTCCTTACCTCACCTTGACGTTTTGTGTAGCCAGAAATTACACGCCATTTTGGAAAGAAGTACGCATTATTTATTTTCTCTTCACATTCAAATATCTACCTAAATATCACAGAAAGTATATCACAGAGGCTGTCAGTTTAATAATTAAAAATCTCGTTGCCTAATGGACAACAGATAACCTATACTTAAAACTAACTTCGTTAACAAGATACTGACCTATACCTTAGCCAAACTCCTTGTAGAATTTTTGTAAAAAGATACAAAACAAAATTTTGCAAAAGCGAGCAGTAAGAGCAATCTATAGACTCGGAGCAAGAAACAGCGCCAGATTTTTTATTGATATAGGTATGCTATCAATGGCATCTGTTTATAACATTTCATCATAATCATCAGCCTATATTAGACATAGGCCTCCCCTAATGAGCGCCAGCTGCCTGCAGTCTTCTGCATACCGTCGTCCCGCCTGGTCGGAGGGCGTCCTAAGTTTGCCGAGTCGCGGTCTCCACTCAAGAACACATTTACCCCAGCGGTTGTCGGTTCTTCTCGGGATATGGCCAGCCCACTGCCACTTCAGCTTGCTAATCCTTTGAGCTATGTCGATAACCTTAGTTCTCTGTCGGATGTATTCGTTGCGAATCCTATCCTTCAGAGAAACTCCGAGCATAGCTCTCTCCATAGCTCACTGGGGCTGGCGACTGGTATAAGTTTGACGACCTCAGTGGCGCAGCGGGCGAGAGTCTGCCTGCGACGCAAGAGGTTGCGGGTTCGATCCCCGCCTCGGAACAAGTTTGTGTACGTTCTGCAGAAATTTGTTCCGTTGGTCTGGGTGTTTTCTATGTATAATAAAAAATATCTATCTATGTAATGTATAATATTACGTATATCAGTTATCTAGTACCCATAACACAAGCTCTGCTTACCTTGGGGCTAGATAATGCTGTGTGAATTGTCCAGCATTATTTATATTTTATTTATTTTATTTATATTTATAAGTATAATTAAATAATACATATTTAAATATATACTTATACCAGTCGCCAAGCCCAGTGTATGTAATATAAGAAGATATATTTTTTGATGCAAATTATATTCCGAGAGCCACCAATACGATACGAGATCCAAAAATAGACTTGTCCAACATGTTACAGGATTTACGAAGGTTAAAAAATAGTTTGCAGTGAATTAGATTTTATAATATTTTATCTAATTTTTTTTTTTATTAATTATTATTATTTAGCGTTGGGCGAAGGTCTGCCTGCGACGCAGGAGGTTGCGGGTTCGATCCCCGCCTCGGGACAAATGTGTACGATCTGCAGACATTTGTTCAGGGTGTTCTGGTCGTTTTCTATATATATAATAAAAAATATCTATCTGTGTATTGTATTGTATTATGTATATCAGTTATCTAGTACCCATAACACAAGCTCTGCTTAGCTTGGGGCTAGATAATGCTGTGTGAATTGTCCAGCATTATTTATTATTTATTATCTGAGTAAGTAACTAAATTGAACGAAAGAATGTTCTAAAACATAAACAATAAAAAGCATGATAATTATACTATTGTATAGAAGACTTCTTCTGAGATAAAGATGCTAAGAAGCATATTTAATATGGAATGTTAGTTATTATTCATTATTGTTATTTTGACTATTGTAAATGTATTCCTATTGAATTGAATAAATCAAATTGAATTGATTACAACCAGGTTAGAGCACAGAATAACTTATGTAGTACCTAACCTACTTACTTATATATTACTGTTTGTCTTGCGGCATACACTAAACGCAAAAACACCCACTTTGATAATAAGGTTTAATGGATGTGACTTTAAAACAGCTGATTATTGTTATTTGTATTCTCTATTAAAATAAATACATCTGTATATTTATTTTTGTATTTTTTTATGTTTTTATTGTAAAATTTAGTCATTGAAAAGTAGATATTTTAAGACACAATCTCAAATTTCTAAATATGACGTCACCGTTCACCGCATCGTTACTAATTTAATTTTAGAAGAGAAGCACATTGATTTGACAAACTGAACGGTGACGTCACAGAAAAAAAGGCAGCGTTTTAATCACCCGAAACCGAAACGCAGTGTAGTTTTTTCCCCCTTAATAATATAAAAAATTGCGAGTGTTATATATTTCCTTCGGTAATGTAGTAAAATGAAAAATCGATAAAATACGATGCATATAATCATATAAATTTTGAACAATTTGCACACAACAAAAATGGTTCAAATAAGATTACCGTGAAATCGATCGAGAAAGAATAGAAATGTTGAATGAAGGCATTCAAAACCAAACATTGTATTGGGTTTCTGCGATTTAATAAGATTAATACCAGTGTCATAAAATATTTATCACCAATAATACTTTGATTTTGTAATGCTTAGCCTACATACCACAAAACAAAAAAAAAACAAAAATGCTTTAACAATACCCCATAGCAAACTAGCTGTGAGTAGTGTTTCGATTCGTTGCTAAACCAAACCTTCGGAACTGAATTAATACTACGTTGTATGAAATCCTCCGTAGACATACTTATCAAATGTATATACTACATCTATCTATCTATCTATCTATACTACCTTTATAGACTTTATCTACGCCATGTTGAAAGAAACGTCAAAACTAATTAATTTCCATCGGCTTTCTCGGCAATCCTACTCGTAAACTAGACATTTCTGGCCAGCCTCGGCCAGAAATATAATAATAAAAAATAATACCTGAACACTGCAACGGCCAATAAACTGAAGTCGGTATGGTTTTTTACGTAGGTAAAAAACCATACCGACTTCTATACCTACGTATATAGTAAAAAATTCAAAATGGCGATTTGTGATCGAACTCCGCAGGCTTAATACCAAACTGTCAATGTCAAGTACAAACGTCATTGTCAATTCTAGACACGTCGCCGTATCCTTTGAGATGCGCTATGAGTCGGGATACAGGATGCGCGTGCGATGCATTCTAAACTCATTATTGGACTTAGGCGTAATTGCATTTAATTTTGCTATAGGTACAAGTACAAACTACAAGTAGAAACTTTTTAAACATCTGCTGCTCTGTCTCCTCGAAAGATCTAATAGTTATCAGCCTAGTTTGTTGTCTAGGGTAGAATAGACAATAATGACATCGCATCGCCATACATTGCGTACATTATTGAATTTAAAGGAATGCATTTCAAATAATTTCCGCATTCGATGACGAAGTGACGTAATTTTTCTCTTTTCTACCCTAGACAACAAATCTCATGCTAGGGGCTGCAAATAGTAATTTTTTATTACTAATACTATTTGTGTAGGTAGAAGACATTACGTTAAAAATCAATGTTGGGCGACCACCATGCCTATTTTTGTTTGACATATACATATTCTTACCTACATACAAATATTTTGTAAAAACACAATAAAACAGAAATCAATGCAAAACCGCAATATACTACCAGCAGCCCTTCAAATTAACAATATTCTCACGTAATATTTATTAGGGCTCCCTGTATTTCGATATACCAGAATAGACGTAGATATATGTATTTATCTAACCGAGGTCACGCAAGCTCGGGTTACAAATGACCGTAATATTGCTAATAGCGGCGTCAGCAGCCCGATGTACGATAATGTATATATTGTGATATATCTTTACAATATATATATATCGACGCTTAGAGTAATAAGACATAGAGTGATAATTTCATACAAAATTCCGCTCAAAGTTGAAGCCAAAAAACAACCAATGTGTGCGTAAGCGGCACGTTATTACATTAGCCGACACTCACACAAGTGCACAAATAATGTTGCAAGTAATTAACATTTTTCCCGTAAGTTCGGGAAATTGTAACATTTAGTAAAATAAAAATAAATAATGCTGGACAATTCACACAGCATTATCTAGCCCCAAGGTAAGCAGAGCTTGTGTTATGGGTACTAGATAACTGATATACGTAATATTATACATTACATAGATAGATATTTTTTATTATACATAGAAAACACCCAGACCAACGGAACAAATTTCTGCAGATCGTACACAAATTTGTTCCGAGGCGGGGATCGAACCCGCAACCTCTTGCGTCGCAGGCAGACTCTCGCCCGCTGCGCCACTGAGGTCGTCTAGTAAGGAGTAAATGATTTGCACATTTATCACTTTTCTGTTAGATGATATTTCATTAACTTTATAATTAACTAGCGGCCCGTCCCGGCTTCGCACGGGTGGACATTTATTTCTAAACATTTTGGGATAAACGTAGAGTAAATGTATCTTTATGCAGGACAATTTATACTTTTATTCGACTACCTCGTTGGTCTAGCGGTCGCGTTTTCAACCGGTGATAATGAGGTCCCGGGTTCAAATCCCGGGTCGGGCCAAGATTTTGGGTCTTTTTTAGCAAGAAATATTCACAGTAGCAGCCCGGTCGTGTCGGTCTGCCGTCCGGTCCTATCGTTGCCCGCGTGCGTTGCTACCTGCGCTGAACGAGGCCACACCGCGTACCGGCCACGGCGCGGGGTGGCGGCGGCGGCGGCGGCGCGGCGCGGCTGCGTTTATTTTTATTATTTATTCGTAGTAGGTACCAGTGTAAAGTAGAAATAGAAAAAACAAAAAAGTACATATCTATGGGGTAAAATATTTTTGGTCTATAGCTAGCAACATTTATTTGTAATGGCGTGTGTTTTGTTTACATTTTATTTTTGTGCATAAACTACTGTTTTACTCAAGAATATAAGATGCCAGGTTGTACTTACCCGTGAAATGGAATCTTCGGTTGTTTATGGTGATTATGTGAAGAGTTGTGACACCCTTTCACTGCACAATACGTCATTTTTATTAAAAATTCGTAGAGCTCTTCCCAGTAGGCCTTGACCTTGAGCACTGACGCGTCGAGCGATGTACTTAGCCTTTAAAGGCTAACTTGAAATTGCTTCACTTCGCGTGCGCCTACTAGGGTTCTATGTCTAGTTATTCTAAGTATCGACGGTTGCCGGTAGCAATACTGGCCAAGTGACTGACGACTTAGGCTCTACCACTGGATCTGTACTTCGGAAATTGGTCGAATATCGACGATAAATAAATAATGCTGGATAATCCACACAGCATCAGTCGGCCCCAAATTAAGCAGTGCTTGTGCTATGGGTAACAGATAATACTAGTTTTATGTAATTCTATTATTTGATTGTAATTTTCTTTGTTTATTTATTATAATATAATATATTAATACATATAAATTTAGTATACTTGGTGACGGAGAAAAAACAAAAGCTTTTATCTAGTTATCTGGATCCCTTATATCCACTTTACTGAGAAAGCGCTGGTTCTGTAACTTTTTCTAACTTCACTATAACAAACTAAATAATGTGATTGATAAATGTGTTTAGAAGGAGTGGAACACACGCCTCTGACCCTCATTTCTCCACACATTAATGACCAGAATTCAAGGTAAAGTGTAAAGCATCTTGTTAGTTTTATAACCTTCTAGTATCGCCTCGCGGTTACAACCGCGTAGTTCCCGTTCCCGTGGGAATTCCGGGATAAAATATAACCTATTTGCTATTCAAGACTATTATCTATCTCTGTGCCAAATTTCATCTAGATCCGTTCAGACGTTCTGGCGTGATTAAGCAACAAACATCCATCCATCTAAACTTTCGAATTAACAATATTGGTGTGATACCAATAAACTTTGTAGCATTCGAGTTCCAACAGTAAAGCCAGATCTCGTAGACAACGAGAGAGCAATTTTTCTTCTTAATTACAGCCACTGAATAGCATTTTGATGAAATCAGGCTTGAAGCAATTAACGCCCTGTCCTTCGACCTTCCTTGTTTGTGTTTCTGTTTCCCTAATGTTCAACTTAGATTCATCCAATTTTTCTTTCTGGTTATATTTTTGATGCTTTAAGCTTGCTGCTAAGAAATTAAATTTTAGCTTACGTGATATTGTTTTATCTACACTTACAGTCGTGGTCAACTAATTAGGGACTTTCAAGATAGTGAAGAGCAATAACCGGTTATGTACATATAAATATAAAACCATATTGATTTCTCAGCACCTATTATTTGCATAATTTGGTCCGATTATTATGCTATAAATGGCTGTAAATAAAAGAATAAATAAATAGAAAAAAGTATTTAATATCAAAGGTTGAACATGTATTCAATTTTAAGGTATAATTCTGTAGCTGGACATTTAATTAAGGACAGTAAACTATAATGAAAAATAGAGTTAAACAAAACTAATAATCTGCAGTATTATAATATCTTTAACAGCTCCATTTTATTGCGTGTAAAATCAGTACCCAGTAGCAAAACCTTTGTTAGTAATTACCGCTTGACACCGATGTGGCATAGACATTATCAGTTTCTGGCATGTTTCGACAGGAATGTTTGCCCATGCCTCACAAAAAGCTTCATTAAGTTCATCTAAAGTTGTGGTACGATAAGTGGCAACTTTTTTCTTGATTTCGTGCCAAAGGTGCTCGATTGGGTTAAGGTCCGGGCTATTTGCTGGCCAATCTAGCACCGATACTGACTGACTGGTAAGAAACGACTTGACTGAACGGGCGGTATGTTTCGGGTCGTTATCATGCTGAAACGTCCATATAATAGGGAGATGCTGCTCAGCATAGGGAAGCATCGTTTCCTCATATTGCCTTGTATTGATGTTGGTCTAAGTTACCCTGAACTTTCCTCACAGGTCCCACTCCACGTCCAGAAAATGAACCCCACATTTTAATGTTTCCACCGCCATGTTTCACCTGCTTTTTTGTGAATCTTGGATTCATTTCCGCTTTTACTGGACGCCGTACGTATTGCCTTCCATCTGAAGAAATCAAATTAACCTTGGTCTCGTCAGAGAATAATACATGTTGTCATTGGGCGTAGGTCCAATGTCCATATTTACGTGCAAACGCCAAACGAGCATTTCTATGTTCTTTCTTCAACAACGGTACTTTGCGAGCCACTCTTCCGAACAACCCTGCTTCTACCAGACGTCGTCGAACGGTCCTCGCTGAGACACCAGCTCTTTCGTCTGTCCCAAATACTTCGTGTTTAATTACAATAGAGCCTAGAAACGGATCTTTCTTAGCTAACCTGGTTATCATTCTATCTTCTTGCGGAGTTGTTTTTCTCGATCTTTTTGTTTTGGGCACATTTAAAGTTGTGTTATTGCGTCTGACATATTGCACTGCATTGTATACCATAGTTTTTGAACAATTTAAATGTTCTGCTATCCTTCGGTATGGCCAACCATGCTCGACAACAAACTTCATGATAATTTTTCGTAGTGTTGGATCGCAACTTTTATTTTAGCCCATTTTTCTTCAAAATATTTTTCAAAACTTAAAATAAAAATCGGGATTGCCGCCAAAACTACCACGAAACAATAAGAGAAGAAGTATTGAGATTCAAACTTTGAAAATAGAACGCAATATCTCAGTGTCCCTAATTAAATGGCCAGCCAGCAATATTTGAACAAATAGCACTATGATAATCTATCAGCTATACTGTAAAGAGGTTTAATGTTTAAGAAGTTGTTATTGTTTGTATAATCGGGCACATCAATGACTAATTATACTTACATGTAAAAGATATGGAATATTTTTAAGACTCGTTGAAAAAAATAAAAAAAAATCACAATTTGGCCTAACTAGAGATTGTCCCTAATTAGTTGACCACGACTGTATATTATAAAGTGTAAAGATATTTTTGTATGTAATGAATAAACTTAAAAACTACTGGACCGATTTTAAAAATTCTTTTGCCGTTAAATAGCTACTTTATCAATGAGTAACATAGGCTATAGAATATACCCGTGCGATGCCGGGGCGAACCGCTAGTTTTTTTTATCTTCAATATACCTTCGTTTGACCACATTTTCACCATGGTAACTAAGGATGTGACCGACAATGTTTCGTGAAGGTCTGGAAGACCTTTACTCTGGACCATCTTTTCTTTTCGAAACTTTATCCCACACATTATCCCACGCTAGGTGGGGTACGGCACAAATACAGGATGTCCTGAAACACACAAAATGTTGACAAATGTTTGCACGATCTGCAGATATTTGTTCTGGGTGTTCTAGTTGTTTTCTTTATAACAAAAAATATCTATCTATCCATGTATGTATTAACCTGCACCCGCGTTTAAAAAGTATGTTCTTTTCTTCTATGTACTTTTCTGTATCCCTTGAACCGTGCATTTTTCCGGGATAAAAATTTGCCTATGTGATTTTCTGATTCCTAAACTACCACTACCTTTGCAAAAAATCATGACGATCCTTTGTTCTCTGAAAAATTAAAACAAATCTCTCCCACGAGAATCATACATTTTACCGGGTAAAAAGAAGCCTATGTGCTATCCCAGAAATCTACATATATCTGTGCCAAATTTCAACTATCCGTTCAGCCGTTTTGGCGTGATTGAGAAACAAACATCCATCCATCCAAACTTTCACATTTATAATATTACAGTGGGATGTATGTATAGCAGTTATCTAGTACCTACCCATAATACAAGTTCTGGTTCTGGGGGCTAGATAATGCAGTGTGAATGGTCCGGCATTATTAATTTATTTATTTTACATTAAACATGTTTTTAGATTCACGAACGTAATCGCGTGACTATTAAATCGACCGATTATTGCAAAAAGTCGAGTTCGTGACAACACCGCGTATTTGACATGGACGAGGCTAATCCGAAAAAATAATGTTAAAAAATTCAATCGGAAAAAAAAGTGAAGCGAAAGCGAAATTTTTGATACACTACACTGCGTGTGTACACTTGTAGTTTCGATAACCTGTCATGTTACTAACATAACTTCAATAAACATTTATAAGTACCTAATTACTTTCAGTATTTGTGTAATGGGATTTTCTAGCAAGACAAATTTACAGTTTTAGCCCGGCCGGAATTAGGAAGTTTGTGGTGATACACCAATTCAGTTCAATAACTTTGATGTCCTTAGGCTTATAAAATAAGCAATTCGACAAGACAAATTTTATACTAAAAACAGGTTTATAAATATTATCAAATAAGAAAAAATGTGTTACACCCATACGGAAGAGGGCACGTTAAGAGGGCGCACTATGTGTTTTTTTTAAATAAATTTGGCATAGGATTTCGCGTTGATAGAATCGGGACCCAGCACGTTTTTGGAGCAGCGAGAGAGCAAAAATCAAGTTTTTGCTTATTTACAAGAAATAAACATATTTTATTAAGAAACTGGTTCACGGAACCAATGACTTAGTAATAATCTTCAAATCATAACATAAAGTCATTTCAATATACCACCGGATTTCTGAGATCTCGACCAAATTATGTGTAAAACAGTGCACTTTCATGGTTCGGGTGTTTTCACATTCAAGGAACCAAACAATTTTTTAAAATTTTATTTATATCGATACAATACAATACAAAACACTTTATTGTACACCAGAAAAAGAACATTACAAAAAGACAAATTACATGAGACAAGTACAATGGGCGGCCTTATCGCTTAAAAGCGATCTCTTCCAGGCGGTTATATATCGAGTTTTATTATTTTTTATTATTATAGTAAGTATTATATATATATATATTTTTTAACCTTTATTCAGAAAGAAAATAACAATCAAATAACAAATTTAAATTAAAACTAATATTTACAATAGAAACAATTAAGCTATCTGCAAACTGTTGCAAAAAAAAAAAAATTAATAGACTGTGTAAATAAATACCACTTTTTAATTGTTTTGACATTGAATTCTTAGTTATTGTAATTATTATCAGTTTATGTAATATGTCATACTCACCTGAAGAGTCTCCGACCAACACTGGCCGCCGTGGCCGCAATTCGACTTGGAGGACATCTTCGTCATCATCATCAGAATGACGTTATTCAACTTTTATCATAAAGGTAACCTTCATTATTTTTATCCCGAACAAATCTTATCAACGACATAAAATTTAATAGAACGCCCTCATTATTTCATACGATAAAATTTATTTCAACGACTTAATTAGCTCATTTGTCACTGATGTAGGTTTTTTCCAAAATCCAATTAGATTATAACCGATTTCAGAGGTTCAGCTATATGTATTTTTATGTATGTTGTCGATATCAGTTCAAAGATCTTTATTTCTCATTTAGAACAACCATGTTACTTACATGAGAAACAAGCTAAGTCTTATTATAATGTTTTTTCTCCGTAATTTTAGAGTTCCGTACCCAAAGGGTAAAACGGGACCCTATTTACTAAGATTCCTCTGTGCGTCTGTCACCAGGCTTTATCACATGAACCGTGACAGTTAGACAGTTAAATGTCATTGATGATGAGACAGATGATGTATTTCTGTTGCCGCTATAACAACAAATACAAAATAAATATTTAAGAAGGCTTTCCCATACATCGAACATTTTTGCCGTTTTTGCTCGATATTGTTAACGGTAACAGGTAGACGTTTGAAATATTCAGAGAATATTTAGGTTTATATTCACTATAAAATAAATAACTAAAAGAAATTGTTATTTTACGGGGGCTCCCATGCAAAAAACGTGTTTTTTTTTTTTGCCTTTTTTATAGATAATGGTTCGGAACCCTTCGTGCTCGAGTCCCATGCATTTAAGAAGCACATGCATCAGTTATAAAATAAATAAATTTTAATTTTTAATTGCCTAGTCTAGTGATCATTTAGTTTTTATTTATTTTTTCGAAAACGAAATATCGGGAATTTTTAAAATATTAATAACGCATAGGTTAATATAATTTTCAAAAACGAACTTGTGGCTTGTGAAAATAAATAACCTAGCCCCAAGCTAAGCAGAGCTTTTGTTATGGGTACTAGATAACTGATATACATAATACAATACAATACACACATAGATATTTAATTATTATATAGAAAACGACCAGAACACCCTGAACAAATGTCTGCAGATCGTACACACATTTGTCCCGAGGCAGGAATCGAACCCGCAACCTCCTGCGTCGCAGACAGATCTTCGCCCACCGCGCCACAGAGGTTGACAAAGGTTGTGAAAAGGGTGATATGATAAGATAAAGTTTCTATGGAAAATTATAAAATTATATCTCTGAAATTTCATTCAAATACGTTCAGCCGTTTGAGCATGATGGAGTAACAAACATCAACACTTTCATACAAACTTTCGTCTTTTAATATAAGTGTGATACGTTTGCAACAAAACCTCCGCTCGGTATAATCCGCAATGGGGATGAAAAGTGAAGTTTTTATCAGGGCCGGACAGGGGGCCGGTCATACGTCAGTGGATTAGTGACGGCTTGGATTCAATATTTTGGAGTTTGGGACTAGTTTGTTTTAACAAAGGTTTAAGCCACTTATTTATTCAAAACTATTTATGTAAATAGAATTTTGCTTGATCAAAATTTCAGCTTACAACTTTTCAGAGTATGTAAGCTCTATAACTTCTTTTTTTCTGCTTACGTTTATTTTACATAAAGAAAGGACAAAACTTTCAGGGGTGGTTAAAATTTCATCACAGTTTGCAGAAAATATTAATGTTTTGAAAATAATAAAAACCTACTTCAAATGCTTTAGTATTTACACTGTGTTTAGGGTTTCGTACCCAAAGGGTAAAACGGGACCCTATTATTAAGACTCGGCTGTCTGTCCGTCTGTCCGTCTGTCCGTCTGTCTGTCTCTCTGTCCGTCTATCACCAGCATAGAATTATTATTTAGATTTCTATGCTCACCAGTATATCTCATGAACCGTGATAGTTGGACAGTTGAAATTTTCACAGATGATGAATATTTATTGCCGCTATAACAACAAATACTAAACCACTACCGAATTAAATGTGAGTTCTAAAAATATCAGTCGAATTAAGACGTTAAGTTTCAATTACCTACTAGCTTTTATGGCCCAACATTATGTACCTATGTATGTACCTATGCCATAGGTAGAGGAAATGCTATAATATCCGAAATATTCGAAGTTAAAGGTAAATAGTTATTCATTCAGTTTTAAAATGAAAACTCTTTTTTGGTTTTGTGGGCAGTAAGTAGTGTAGTTTGGAATCTTAGTGCGCAATCTTCATGGCAATTTGCAGGCTTCCTCCCCGCATCGCGGTTCTTGCAGCCGCCTTCTTAACGTAATTATTTGTTAAAATGCAAGTAAAAACTTGGAAATCTCTTTGAAAAACCGGTTTTGTTTGTCTGTTCCCACGCAATTGCAATTGAAGTTGTAGACCAGTTTTTGCGAATATAAACTAATGCGTGTACAATGTCATGTAATTGATAGATTCGTGGAATTTCTTCTTGCGCTATTTGTTGACTGGCGCCTGTGGTGGTGGAGTATGGCTATACAAAAACGATGTGCAGCTCACGTTGCGTAGTGAACAAATAGCCGTATGAGACACAGGGGGTGCAAGTTTGATTAGTGCAGCGGAACAAATTGCATTGTTATCTATCTGTATAACGCTTTCGTGAGTACGCCTAGGCTTCGGTGACAGCTGCTCGCAACTTCAATTCGTAAATAAGTGTGGTCTGTAATACCAAAAATTATGACTGACAACTTTTTGTTATTCTGTAACTAGACAGTTTATGCTATGTTCCTTATCAAACAAAAAGTAAGGTATTTTTTGGGACATTATTAATTTTCGTGGTTAAGGTATTTGTTGTTTTTAATACAAAACAAATAGAACGAAAACATGTCATTTAAGACGTAAAGTTAGTTAGTATTTTTACTTACTTTTCATTATAGGTGTGTGTATTATTAAGAAGAAAATAAGCAGGGACCTAGATAAATACTATTCGAATACGAAAAACAACAGGGGTGGATCTATGCTCGAATTACAAGTCATTTTGGTATTACGTTTGTATGGGCAAACTAATCAACCGCAGGCCTCTTAAGCCTGGTTTATAGAATGATGTCAGTGTCTGGACTCGGTGAACCAGGCATTGCGATTTTTAACACTAAAGTACTTAGCATGTGTGAACTCGCTACATAGGCCTTTTATGCCAAAAATAGATTTTAAATGTTAGTTCTAACACTGACGTTTTTTGCCATAGGGCATCATTTTTATAAACAAAAAGTAAAAAAAAATCGGACAACAAAATCCATATATTGTTAGTTGTTAGTAAAATTATTAAAGAAATGACTTAAAATTAAAGTTAGTAAAATTAATAATTATATCTGTGCCATAAGTTTGCCCCGAAAGTAAAGAAGTGCCTGCACAAACTCCTCTCCAAGCCTAGACAGAACTTATTAAAATACCTGAAAAAATATTTGTCCAACGTTCCCCTCATATTTGTATTATTTTGATGGCGTCCACTGAAAACTTAAATTTAATTAACCAACTTTAGTATTTTTAAACTCGCTGTCCGTAAGTTCCCGCGACAATGAAAAGTTTGAATTATGAAATTGATTTTAGAAGTTGAATAGAATTTCCTGCTTTAGAGAACAAGGGATGTTTTGCGTATCATCCCCAAGATTGTACCTAAACATCCCTTCATTGTCATCATCATCAGCCTGTAGGTACTCGGAAGTCGGGAAGTTGGTGGTGTTCCACTCCCGTGCCTCGGAAAGCATAAAGCTGTTGGTCTCACGCCTTGCCTCGTGAGGCCGTATCTGTCTGCAATCCCGAGTGAGGGATTAATTTACACCTGTGTTTGCGCACACACTTTATTTATATATTACTTGTGCACTTTATAATTCATCTATCTTACCTCCCGTCAGGTGAGCTTCCTACACTACGTTGACCGTGTCGCGGTCTCCACTCAACGAAGCGTTTGACCCCAGCGGCCTCTGCCCATTATAATTAGCAAACATTTATTTTTTTGCAATTAACATGGATAACTTTATCTGGTCGTTCTTTCTATTAAACTTTCATTATCAAGATAACATAACATCTCAAAAAGAGATAACCTAAATAATATGAAGAGTTTTCGACGCCCACATAAATCAAGACGATCTTCGCGCCATTAAAATGATAGAAACTCACAGAAAGAAAAGATTTATTATCATAAAACTGAAGCATTCAAAAAAATAAAACTATAACTCCAGGGCCATTCAAACGACATGCATTTCTATGAAAAACAGACGAAAATGTGTCCCCTTCAGTTGGCAAGCAGCCGACTGTGAAGTCAACTGCGAAATTGTACCTAATTTCCAAGTATTACGGCACGTTTTCTTTTATGGGTAGTTATAGCCGCAATATCCTGATGTTGCGCTTGTTTTTTTGCCTTTTTCAGCCTCTCGCTATCAAGGACCGTGTGCACTCTTACTCCATTTAGAATTCTTTTGAGGACTGAAATAAAATATGCTAGCATAAACTAGTTACTATTGAAACTATCACTGAAACCACTTAAGATTGGAGAGGTTAGTTTTAATAACCATTTTGCAGTATGTATAAATAATACCAGTTTAAAGTCGCCCAGTGAGCTGTGGAGAGAGCTATGCTCGGAGTTTCTCTGATAGATAGGATTCGCAACGAATACATCCGACAAAGAACTAAGGTTATCGACATAGCTCAAAGAATTAGCAAGCTGAAGTGGCAGTAGACTGGCCATATCTCAAGAAGAACCGACAACGCTGGGACTGGAGACCGCGACTCGGCAAACGTAGTGTAGGACGCCCTCCGACCAGGTTGAGTGATGATTTGCGAAAGACTGCAGGGCTATGGCTGTCATTAGGGGAGGCCTATGTCTAACCGTGGACCCGCTCGCGTAAGGAGTTACCTAGGCACCAATAATTTCTAAGTGCACATATATTATATGGTATTTACGGATATAAAGTTCCTATTTATGACTAGTTTTTGCCCGCGGCTTCGACAGCGTTGTTTTTATGGAAACGTTTTAGAGTTATTTTTATCCCAGGTAAACTGATTTATGCGTTGAAAAGTCCATGTTTTATTACGGGCCTAAAACTATCTGTGTGCAATATTAAAGCCCGAACCGTTCAGTAGCTTTGGCGTGAATTGTTTTATGTGTACTTTGTAATGTAATGTGATCTGATTTAGATTTTATGATGTGTGCAAGATCCAGTATAAAATATATTCACTTCTTATGGGGGCTAAAATTTTCATTTCAACGTTAAAAATTTTCACGGTTTTGCACTAAACAAAAAATTTAATTACGGTCGAAATGGTTAAGGTCTTAGACACTAACGATATTCGACCACTCTCAGATGTTTCGCATCCACGACTTCTTCCGTCCTCTAACACCTTGTTTACCCATAATTTTGTCCATCATAGCTGCATCGTTATAAGGAGCAGCTGGTATATTTCGAACCTCACAATACGCCCAAGATACCTAAATTTTCTACTCTTCTGCAACAGTTCTCGGGTTTTCCCGACGCGTTTTAGCTCATTAACGTAGAAAAGCTTCTACGTTCAGCTGATGCGTAGCATTCTCCAGTAGCAGCACATCGAAAGCTTCAAGACGAAAACAAACTTAAAATAACCTACGAAATAATATGTATAACAGCTAAAACATAATAACGTAATCTCTTTATTTCCTCCCCAACGTGAGTTTCCTCCGATACGTATTTCGTAAAGCTTTAATTTAAACTCAATAGCCAATTTGCCGGAGCTAATCCTCCATTGCGACTTATCTCGAACATCTTCATCAATTTATAACTTCGCCTATTTCGCTAAAATGACAATTTCCAATGACATTTTCAATTTCATTAGCATTCCAATAAAGGGGCTTCTTTGAGGCTGAGTGCGCTGGTCTTACACCAATCGGGCTTCACTTGCGGACGGGATTTCGAAAGAAGCACATCGTTTTTGGGATTATGTATGCTTTTTATCAGTAAAACTTTAGGTATGGTGACTTGACTTTTTAAATAAAGGTGGGTATCGACCGGGTTTACAAGGCGTAATGTAATGTGTTACACAGCAAGCGTACGTGCAGTCAGTATGAGAAAACAAGGACAACGTGATGACAGCGGGGCCCCGTAACGAATCATGCTCGCTGGGAATGCTTACGCTCTGTAACCCAGTCAGTACCCGCCTTAAAACTAAGTACTTACAATGAATCAGAATTACAATTTAATGACAAAAACATGTTGTAGTCGTAACGATCTAGAAGCCCAGTTTAAATGGCCTAGATACGAAGCCTAAAGCCATTGAGGCCGTAACCCTCTAGAATCTAGAGGGTTACGGCCTCAATGGCTTTAGGCTTTAATCTAGAGTAGAGTCTACTCTAGATTAATAAAACACCGATAAAAGCAGTGCTCGAAGCCCTCGATTTCCTCTTGAATGTCGTTACAGTTGTTAATCGAATCAGCTGTTCTTAAGATTATATCGATAGGCAAATTAGGTTTTATAATTTTAGTGTTCAGCCCCCTCGGAATGCTAACTAGGTCCAGAAGGTGTTAAGGCGGCACGGAAAATCGGTCCTCCATTTTGTTTAAAAATTTACACAAAATGGCGGACTTAAAAAGGTTGACTTCCTACCAATTTCGAATTATTGTAATTTGAAAACAGATAAAAGAAAGATCAAAAGTTGCCACAAAAAAATTGGCTTTTAACCAATCTTTCATTAACAAACTTAGTTTTTCTGTAAAAAGTAAGACGGCAACACTTCGTCGTGAATAATAAACGATTCACAAAAACTTGAGCTCTTGATGGTGCTCGTATTTTATTTCCTATAAATGGATTGATATATCTTACCTCCGTATTGCTATATATCAATATGATTACGCCCCCTATGGCCCTATTACCATACCCCCCCCTCCTACGTGACTAGATTCGGTTCCCACTAGATTTATTGAAATAGCCCGTGGACATACAGTGGGTAATAGGATCAATCTATCTGCGTCTTCTGCTCCGGCTACTGCCAGAATTCTGGTAAAGCCCACTGAGCGGAGCGCACCCATTCTCGCAAGAGTAAGGCTGGTTGCAGACATCCGGAATGTCTTTCTGAATTCTGATACGGCATTCAGATTATATTACAAAATAAAACGTCAAGTTCGAGTTAGACTCGCGCATCAAGCGTTCCGTACTTCTACTCTTCAGCAAAAAAAAAAAAAAAAAAAAAGTATTAGGCTAGGATTTCGCGTTTAAAGGAGCGGGATAGAGCAGAGCGGTGTAAGCTCAAAAATCATTTCTTTTTTGTAAAAGTAAGCCGAAGGTGCCCTGGATATACTTCTATTTAATATGGTGATAAAAATAAAAAAAACTTGTACTTAATTGATAGTTTAGGAGAAAAATTTAAAAAACGCAGAAAACAGATGCTAATTTGCACAATTACTTATTTCTGAAATGACGATATTCATCGGGACCTGAATATGGAATTTGTCGACACAGTCATACAAAAATACGCAGAAGCTCATGAACAAAGGCTTCATCATCATGTGAACGTCGAGGCGATCCAGATCCTCGACAACACGGACATAGTCAGAAGGCTCAAAAGAACTAAACCTTTTGAGTTAGTGTAGTGATAATCATAGTGTATGTGCATAAGTGCTATCATAAAGAACACATGAACCAAGTGTCTTACCCTTAAGTAAATAGAGACGATAAGAAAAGTGCCAATGGACACGTTCTTAGTAATAATGGTGTTATAAAATAAGGTTAAAACTAAATTACTCATTAGCCAATTCTATGGCTAGATTGTAATTCTAATCTAGTGTATCTTGTAATATGTAGGTATACTAGACAAAAAAAAAAATTATTTCTAATATTAAAAATAGTTTTTTTTTAATCTTCGAGCCAAAGGAGATCAGCCTTGTATCCCGTAGATATTTGTGTATTTTTTTCAATGTTTTTTCGATATAGATGACGTAGAAAAATTATTTTAATGTAACCCAAATTCGCTCAATTCACATCCATCTGGGCCTTAAATCGATTAATACATCCACAAGCTGAGTTGCAGGGGTCGATTCTAACGCCGCGGATATCTAAAAGAATAGCTGAAATTGCTCAGTGAAATTGCCGTCGATCGATGTCAGTGCGCGGCTGACTAATGCCAAGGTTGATGTCGTGTCGTTACAAATTAATGACAGGCTTGTCTTGTAGGTACGTGGAAAAGAAAGATGGATAGAACAGACTTTATTGCACAGTATAAACAATTTAAAAGATAATTAAGGACGGTACGGTAGATTTCTGAAGCTGGTTCGATTTCCATTAAATTTTATACGTATATCTACTGGAGGGACAGGTAGGTTTAATTATAAAATTATAGACTGGAGGTCTGGTTTTGTGACATGGTCAAAATGGATTTACGATTTATTTAGCTATTATTGGGATGGAGAGTAACATAGTTTTTTATCTCATAAATCAGTTCCCATTGGATAGAAATAACTTTAAACAACACGTGCGAAGCCGCGAGCAGCAGCTAGTAAAAAATAAATAAATGTTTATTATGTTTTTTTTTATAATAATGCAAGAACATTTATATATTAAAGTCGATTGGTGTTTTGAGGTTTCTAATATTTCGGCACAGATATTAATGACTTTAATGTTAATAACCATGATAGTTTTAAAAGTTTTATTAAAAACATTATACTCTTCCAAGATTACTAAAATTGTAGTTCTAGAAAAATAAATGCTTTTTTAAGCCTTTCATTCGTTCCTTTGTGCCGTGTTTGTGCAACGGTTGTCATGTTTTGTTCGAGCCTTTGTGTTATTGCTCTTTGGACTGACCCTCCATTTTATGAAAAACATGCTCTCCTTTATTTAATGATAACCAAATCCTATCTTATCCTACTAATATTATAAATGCGAAAGATTCTGTGAACGTTTGTTACCACGTATCTCCGTAACTAAGGGGCGCTTACTGCCGCCATTTTGTGAAAAGGGTAGGCATAGGATTTGGTGTTCATAATAGCGGGACGAGGCAGAGCAACGCAAGCCCAAAAATCAAGTTTTTAATATTTTCTATTTATTAGGACATGGCTTGAAAAAAACCTTACTTAGTCTTTATCTTGGCGCATCGACCTTGAAGTGAATCTTGGCCTCCGACACAATAGATCGCCACCGGCTTCTGTCCTGCGCCGCCTGCATCCAGTCCGGTGCGAAGACTTGAAGTGAGCGAAGGTCCTTCTCCATTTCGTCCTGCCACCTGTACCTGGACCGGCGCTCCGAGGAAAGCCCGTTTTACTGCCCGATCTTCCTCCATCCGTAGCACGTGACCGAAACAGCGCAGCCTGTGTGATTTAGTTGCACCTATGATGTTGGGCTCGGCCACTAGTGCAGCGATCTCCTGGTTCTTCCGCACCCTTCAGGATCCGTCTTCTTGTCGAACTGGACCTAGGATCTTCCTGAGCACTTTTCTCTCCGTCCGTAAAAAAAACAGAAACATAAATAATTATGTTCTTTAAACTTAGTTGAATTACCATTATTCTCAATATCTTAACTTCTGTATTTATTGAGAAATTAAGGTTTTAGTAAAAAAATACAATATCTTTGCGATTTTTATACCGAGAAAATTTTATGGAATCGTGCCGAATAGAGTAAGTCCTGAACTTTATCATAATATTATAAATATCCAAGTTATATATAGTTTAGAAGATATGTACATCCGGCGGAGTTGATTTGAATTTTGAAGTATTATTGGACCTTAACCTATTAAGACGAAATTTGATATGAATAGTTTTAGGTTCTAGAATAAACATAAATAGAATAAATATAGGCTAACACTGTTAATGGGCCACTGGTAATAAAGATTGTATGGAAAATTATTATTCCTTGGTTAGATTAATTAAAAACCTATAAATACTTAATCATAAAAGTAAACACGATTTTTTTAATATTTAATTACCCCTAAAATGTGTGCAATATTCCACAAATGACGCTAAAATCGACTTACGTTGCGAAGTCGAATCGGAACATTCGAATCTTATTTGGGATCAATCATTTAGATTTAAACATAATCAGCCACTACATTATAATAACGCTGCTATTCGGCTTTCATCAATGTAGACTCTAACTAAATGGAATTTGTTCCAAAATCACTATTCGTAGAATACAAGACAGCTGAAGGCAATTTCACTTAGGACTCTGCGCTGATTTCTGCGCACTTAAAACAATTGAATTTAATTCAATAAACAAAGACATAGTAGTATTGCTTCAGGGCTATCTCTAGAATACTGTAGATATAATTATTCTTGCTATGTTCTTTCTGTAAATTGGAACAAGGCAAAGATTCTTTGCGTCGTCAATTTGTTGTAGTCTCAGTAGTCTTCTGAGTCGCTCGACGACTCAGTAGTTCGGTTAACTTTTGAACATTTTTTGCAATAGTTTTATCGGTGTTGATGATACATTGCCTTTATAACAAACTAGCGGCCCGCCCCGGCTTCGCACGGGTAGATTAATTTCTATACTAATGTTATAAAGAGGAAAGATTTGTTTGTTTGAATTGAATAGGATCCAAAAGTACTGGACCGATTGAAAAAATTCTTTCACCATTAGAATCCTACATTATCATCACTGATGGACATAGGGTATAGAATATTCCTGTGCGGGGTGGACTATTAGTAAGTGTATTTACAATATATTAATATTAGCCACGTACAAATAACGTGGCTTTCTATTGGTAAAATAATTTCAAAATTGGTTCAGTAGAACCAGAGATTACCCCCTACAACCTCAAACTCATAAACTCACAAACTTGACCTTATTATGATATTAGTATAGATATGAGACGTGACGATGACGTCTCGTTAAATGGGCTCTGGACTCTTGGACACGTAAGTTCGGTTTAAAGAACTTTATTTATACTCAAAAAGAACAGACAAGGTCATTTAAAATGAGTATACATTGGTATCTAAAAATAAGTACCTATTACTAAAGTAAAGTTACGGTAGGTCTACGGTTTCTAATAATCTAAATAACAAACAAAGTTTCAAATGACTTAGGTTGTACGGTATTATAAAAGCTATAAATTGGGATTCAAAATTTACGCTCCTAAGATTTAACTATCGTTCAAGTTATTTCCACAAACACATCACGAGTCCGTTTTAAAGTAAGATGTAGTGTAAGTTTTCCATCCTATCCAGATTCAACAAACATCCGTCTATCCATCCATCTAAACTTTCGCATTTATAATATTAGTGTGGTAAATCGTATCTACATGAACTTGCCAATCATGTTCCATTTAAATTGAGCAAAGCTCTTATAGTTCCCGACGCTTGAACGAATTCCCAACTAGACAAATTGACCAAACATTTTTACGCCATCCCGTTGGTTGATTTCCCATCCGTCGCTGGTGGATGGGAAGCCTGAACGCCGGATAGAGCCGATTAACGTACCTAATCTAAAATGGAGTGGTCTGTCCCGATTGCCACTGGATCGCACTCATTGTCACTGTCGGAATACTGTGCCTGGTGCCAAACCGAGCTACGGCTACTATACTTTTAACTTTGATGCGATGGGATTACGGTGTAATGTTGCATGGCGAGGTATTTCAATAGAGCGAAGTGCTGTGAAGTACTTCAGTTTTTTACTCCTATTTGTCAGCTTGCTTTAAAGCTAAATATTGAGTGAATTTGATCGTGATTTGTGAATGGAAGCTAGTGTGGGTTTCGGATATTTTGTGCTTCCAGTAATGTTTAATTTTTCGTGAGAGATTATTAGTACTCGGCCAGACGCTAACGCCCTTTTTGACGAATGAAATTGACAGTTACGTTTACCCATCCTGCCGCGCGATTACGGTAAAATATATAACTAATATAAATATACGACCTCTGTGGCGCGGTGGGCGAAGGTCTGCCTGCGACGCAGGAGGTTGCGGGTTCGATTCCCGCCTCGGGACAAATTTGTGTACGATCAGTTCAGGGTGTTCTGGTCGTTTTCTATATACATATAATAAAAATATCTATCTATGTATTGTATTATATTATGTATATCAGTTATCTAGTACCCATAACACAAGCTCTGCTTAGCTTGGGGCTAGATAATGCTGTGTGAATTGTCCAGCATTATTTATTTATTAATTATTTTATTTAATATCCTTTGCTCGACTACGTTTCATTACTGCAATAATATAACTGTTTGTAACTTTAAATCAGAATTGTTAAAATCTAACAAAAAAAGTAATTCTGTTATTGAGTTTTATCTTCCCAAACGAATTTAAAATGAGTAATACAGTGTATTTCTCTGTCTATAAAATCTGTAAGCGTTTCACGGCTAAATTAAAAGTTCATATATGGTACCTAATCCAAAGAAGGACAATGTACCTACTTATTATTTAAAAAAAATTACATTTATTTTCCCACACAATTTACGTTGTGTCGTTTAAAAAGGTGCACATGTCTAAATTTACTTATTCATAAATAAGTATATTAAAAGACTAGAGCGTAAATTAATAACCCGTGTGGAACGGCTGAAGCTGGTAATTTCGTACAAGAAATTCTAAAATCGCTACGCATCTCGGCGTTCGGTTCGGATAAATAAGCGTTCAGCTTAAAGTCGATGTTTTGGATAAATCTCGGATTATTCCGAAGGGTCTGGTACGAGTTACGGGTAGCTGCTGGCAAGGGCTGCCAGGGGTGGTGACGGAGGGTGACAAACTTCGTCTTAGGGCTGAACTACTGCAGTACCGCACCCTTCGAGGGGATGCGATTTTAATGACTAAATATTATATTATTAGGCGGATGCTTTGGTGGGTTAATTTGAAGTTAATGCTCTCTGTGGGATACAATTCATTTAAATTGCAAAAATATTTAGACAATCAACGAGCCTTCATTATTTATTTAGCAAGGGGTTAGTAGACGCATTGTAAGTAGTTTTGTGCGTAGCGATGAAAACAGTTGTTTTATGATAATAACAGAAAGTTTTCTATTTTCCAGGTATGTGGCGTTCCGCAGATGTGAAAATCAGTTTGGGTAACGTTGTTTTTCACACAAAATACCCAATGGTCCGTTCATAATGTGTATATGATGGTCGAGTTATCACAAAAGTTCTTTCTGATGACCAGAGCGCTATTACGGTTATCCATATGGATAAACACCGATTTTGTCTTTGAATTTTGTCGACAAAATCGGTGTTTACCGATCATTATCGAGAACCGGGATGGTCTCCGCAGTCTGCACACTAATTCAAACGCCCCGCGAACCGTCAAAACGCATCTAGTTAGTAAGTTTAGTTAAATCTAGGCGTATTAATTATCTATGGCCAGAACCACATAGAGTTTACAATGTGCCGTCGCTTCGGGTATCACTAATGTGTTTCTGATCATAGAAAATTAATATGTTTTGATCATAGATTTAAATCGTTAGATAGGCCCCGACACCAAAAACTGTGGCTTTGTTTTTGAATGTGTGCGTTAACAAAATGCCGACGCACGCACACTAATATGTAGTCAAAAAAATCGTGTTTCTGCCATTGTACGTATCTGTTGCTATTACCATTTCGTGTGCAATTGTATTGCACACACTTTTCTGAAAAAAGTATGCACTTAGATGCCCTGAAATCGAAAATGTTTGAATGTGTGCGTCAACACGGCGTCCAAAAACTGTGCAATTTGTGTGGAAGGTACGGTCCGGTAAGTAGTTAGAAATAGTGTTTTTGCCAATAAACCTAATTATTATTATTACCATTTCGTTTACAATTGTATTGCACTGACTTCTGTGAAAACATAAAGGTCTTATTTATATCCTGAAATCGAAAACGCGTCTGTCTAAAACGTGTGCAATCTACACACAACAAGTGTACTGAGAAAATAGTGTCATCTCTTTTTCTCCCACATTAGTTGCAAACACTACTTTCTCTTTCGTGCACTCGCCGTTTAAATTTGTTATTTTAGACAGTGCGGAAGGAAAAATAAAAGTTTTTAAATCAAATCGCAATACTTACGAGTGAAATGTTACACCTCTGGCTTTATTTGTGTTTCTAGAATTGTTGTTGCACTTTAGAAAGGCACACGATGGCATTTTGTGACACTAAACTGCTCGCAAACGTCCTTTACAACACGTCCGGCTAACACTGTGTTTGGATGTGCACTGATTCCAGGTTAGTGAGCCTCACTCTCTTCGACCGTGGAACAACACGGCGCGGTCTCACTGCGGTAAGGGCCTATCTAACGATTTAAATCTATGGTTTTGATTCAAATCAACACGCATCGCTCGCGTCTCAAGTGACGCATTTTTGACAGTCTTATTTTTTTGTTATTTGCAAGAATACAAAATATTATACAAAGTGTCAGATCTTAAAACTATTTTAGTAATTGTATTTAGGCTGCACGCAGGCGTGCAAATGGTATATATGTGAGTCTCATTTATTATTATTACTTTTAGGTACCTATACATTGAATTAAATTATATTAGTCATTTAAGTTACAATTTAAATTTCTAGATATTCGTTCACAAAATAAAAACATTTTTCAAGTTGCTCTTAACTTTTTCCCAAATATATTTCCATAAATTTTTTAAAGTCTTCCGGTAATTTATTTGAAATAGTGATGCACACATTATAAGCATTCCTTTTGTAAGTATATATCTTTCTGATTTTCATTAAAAACTGTCAAAAGACGTGCTCAACTCTGAGATGCGTTTGAGTATTTCGGGGTTAATCTCGCTCCAGATTTGACTGCCTTTTAAAGCACTCGAAAAGACTCAACAAATACGTGGACGGTCCACTCCACTTGATAGAACTGCATTTTGTCAATAGTTTATACTAAACCGCACGTAAAGGCGCGACCCCAGATTTATTGGGCCATCGACTCGCCTATCAGTACCAATAAAAATGCTCTGGATTTAGTTTTACTATATTCTATCTCATAAAATATGGTTGGGCTTTATTTTTTAGCCGTATAGGAACGTATTCATAAGCGGTAGTAACTTTATTATGGTTTTGTTCTGTTTTTATATGAGACTTGCCTCTTTCAGGTTATTTTTTTAAATCAGGCTGGTTTCGTAGAATATACAATTATAAGTGTACTAAAAATTAAACATGAACATAATACCAACTAAATCGAATGTGGTACAATCCGCGGCCCTTAGATACACTATGAAAAACAAATCAACTTACATTGGTAGGTTAGGTACTGTATATTTTCTCCGTTTCACTATTGGTACAGTTTATTATTATACAAAGTGGAATAAAAATAAAGCATCCAACTTTGTGGTTCAACCACAGAACACCGGAAAAATATAAAATAAAACGTCAAGTGCGAGTTAGACTCGCGCATCAAGGGTTCCGTACAAACTCCCACTCTTTAGCAAATAAATCAGTCAAATCCAGACGAATAAGGCACAATAATTTTCTGATTTGATAACGATTATGACGTAACTTATTTAGTCCCTCGAACTATTGGCGTCTCGAGACTAAATAAGTTACGTCCAACCCTAGTGTAACAATGTACTATTTTGAATGCACAAATTTACGGTTTTCTGATTTTTCCCTTTACTTGTGCTATAATAAGTCATTGCTTCTTGCCAAATTTCATGGTTCTAGGTCAACGGAAAGTACCCTACAGGTTTTTGGTCCATGGCGAGATTCGAAAATTATTTTTTCTGTGAATATACTAAAAATTTACGGTTTTCGAATTTTTCCCTTTACTTGTGTTATAAGACCTTGCTTCTCACCAATTTTCATGGTTCTAGGTCAACGGGAAGTACCCTAAAGGTTTTTGGTCCATGGCAAGATTAAAAAATTATTTTTTCTGTGAATAAACTACAAATTTACGGTTTTCAGATTTTTCCCTTTAATTGTGTTATAAGACCTTGCTTCTCACAAAATTTCATGGTTCTAGGTCAACGGGAAGTACCCTATAGGTTTTTGGTCCATGGCAAGATTAAAAAAATATTTTTTCTGTGAATAAATTACAAATTTACGGTTTTCGGATTTTTTCCATTACTTGTACTATAAGACCTTGCTTCTCACCAAATTTCATGGTTCTAGGTCAACGGGAAGTACCCTATAGGTTTTGTGTGCACGTGATTCCCTAGGAAAATTAAAAAAAAAATAGACATAAACAGCTGTAACTTTTGATTGCGTTGACTTAGAAGTTTGATTTATATCGAGGCTTCAAGAGGTTACGAGCCTGCGTATATGATGTGAATATCAACTCGATAACTCTATGCGTTTCTGAGAAAAGTGGGTTGACAGACGGACAGACGGACAGACGGACAGACGGACAGACGGACAGACGGACAACAAAGTGATCCTATAAGGGTTCCTTTTTTCCTTTTGAGGTACGGAACCCTAAAAAACGACTTTTAGGTTTTAACCAACACATGGTTTTTTATTATTGTTTCGAATAGCACGGAAGAGGCCAAATCATATGGCGGATTCGGAGTAATTTTTTTTGTCGTTTGACCTATTATGAAAATAACCATAGCTACCGGCTGCTGTTTCAGAAATTAAAAAAAAAATAACACGTTACAAATGGATTTTCATACACTTTTCTCTAAACTCGTGAGAAATGAAATTCCGGAGATTCCGTTATAAGTATTTTATTTATTACATCCTTAAATTATAAACCCTTTATAAAATAAACAATTATAATACACGTGGAGAGCCCCTTAGGGCTATGTCCAACTGTGGACTGGCAGGCTGTGTATGATGGTCATAATATATGAGTGACTATTCGCAATCTTTCGATTTCTGCCAGACAACCTTCTACAAACATGAAATATATATAAAAATCCTCTCTGAATACCGCTGCGGCAGGCAGTTATTCTTTCAGTATTCTATGCTTTATTGCCAGCACGTATCGGAACGTATTTTATTATATGTTCAACCTATTTCAACGTGAACTCGTATAAAATTTTGAATATTAAAGTCATTTATAACGGGATATTTACCATGATTCGATTCAAGGTAAATATTCCGTTATAAATGACTTTAATGTTACCTACTAACCATGAAAGTTTAAAAAAATTTAAATGTTAAAAATGTTGTACCAAATAAGTATTTTTATTAAAAAAATTACTACCGATTTTTTTTTCTATACCCATAATACCCATACGTCTGTCGTCTATACTAGGTAATTATTATAACACGTTCTTACTCTATTGGAAATTGAAAACTATAGATAGGTACTTATCCCGAAAAACTAATCAAAGCACAAATAAGAGAAAAAGCTCCGCTTTTCACTGTTTTTATGAGTTCTAAATTTTTTTTCACAAAATCAGGGGCAAATTTCTGTTATTTATATGTGCCTCTGGTATTCCGTCAATTAAATATAAAATAAAGCCACGAGTGTTTTGAAATATAATTCATCAAAAACGCTTTAACTGTTTTGTTGCTTTGATATAATTAAAAAGTCAGATAAGTTTATTTTTTTTTTGAGTTTTTTTTTCCGGTTTAAATTATCTTAAACATAGTATCTAGTGTTATAATTTGAGAAAAACCTGTATTGTGAGAGGCTGGAGCCTGCTATAGGTTTTTGAAAAAAAACCTGTAACTCCAGATAACATGTGCCTTGCCTGCAAAAAATATATTAAAATAAGGAAGTTTATAAAAAAAACTCAAAATTTAGTAAAAAACCAAAAAAAAATTGTATCTAAACTCAAATGTAAAAGAAAAGTTCTTGATAAACTAGAACTGTGTACGTTACAGCTAAATTACAACCGGAACCACTATGAGGCTGAATTGAAAGTGTTGAGATGCAAACTTGGCCAGGCCGAGCACTCCCTAGAGCACTATGTCAGCCTTTATGAACGCACTACCGAACAGACAAGGGAACTCAATCTGGCCATGGATGCACTCCTCAGAAGCCAGGAGAGCCTGGAGGGCCGGGTTCTGGAGGGCTGTGGCTGCTGTGATCCTACCCCAGTCTGTGACGGAACTGGTCCAGACAGTACTGTGTCAGCCACATCCCATCTGGATCTCAGCGCTTCATGTTCAGGTACAAAAACCATAATGTACTGCGATGAAATTGGACAAAATATGGGTCAGTTCTTAAATATGAGTATGGAACATCCTATAATTAATAATTGTTTTCCAAATTCAAACCTACATAAATTAATGCAGAAAATTGATAATCAAACCTTTAACAGTAACTCAAATTTAATAATTTGCCTTGGTAATAGGGGTAATGTGAACAAATCTGACTTAATTAGATATGTAGATAAACTGTGTTCGTTAAACTTAAAACAAATTGTGATGTTCACATTCCCCTACAGCGACAGCTTGCCACAATCAGAAAACAACCTTAGATATAAGCTTAACATGGCGTTGCACACTATTTCAAGCAACAATAATGTTCATGTGATTGATTCTAACAGTATTGTTAGTAAAAAATATTATTTGACTAAAGGTAATTACTATCTATCCAATTTTTATAAAAGACAGATAGCAATTTCGCTATCCTATTATTTTAAAACAACAGCCAAAAACTTGGCTATAAAAAATGCTTCTTTTGAGCATTATAATTTGACAAACAAGATTTTGGAAGTTATTCCAAGTAATTTAAATTAGAAATAACGACAATAGAGGAAGTCTCTAGCCCTAAACAGTCAAATATTATTTATCACAAGAAAAACCATAGAAAACAAAATTGTAAAATAAATGCAAAGTTCACTAACTTGGTGCATCAAAACATTCAAGGATTGAGAAGTAAATTATTAGAATTAGAATTATACATGAACTCATTTGATATTGACATCATCTGCTTAACAGAACACTGGCTGAAAAGCTATGAGCTCATGTTTAACTTCAGTAATCACCAAGTTGGTAGTTCTTTTTGCAGATCACATGCTATTCGTGGAGGCTCTTTAATATTAATAAATAAACTCATAAAATTCAAAGAACGTAAAGACATAGTATGCTTATCCGTTGAAAGCCACATTGAATTAGCATGTGTTGAGTTGGAGCATAGTATTGTAGTAAGCGTATACAGTCCACCGTCAGCTTCATTTGAAATATTTGAAAAAACTATGGATGACATTTTATTTAAAATAACTAAATCAAATAAAAATCTCTTGGTATGTGGAGATTTTAATATTGATCTTTTAGAAGTTTACTCTCTTAGTAGTAGGTTAACTAATTTATTTAATTCTTATAATCTAAAGCCACTATTTATGGAACCTACTAGAATTACAGAGACTTCAGCAAAATGTATAGATAATATATTTGTTTCCTTGAATGAAAAAATTGTTAGTAAAAATATAATAAGCAATTTAACTCAGACCACTTAGGTCAACTAATTAAATTAAAAATTCAAGTAAAAAACAATAATTGCAAAAAACAAATAAAATACATACCTGTGACCAGAAGTCGATTTGAACGGTTGAGATTGGATTGGGATACTAAACCATTACCTAACTACTCACATAACAACCCAAATGAGTCGTATTGCTGTTTTTTTGACAAATTCACCAATGCGTTTAATTCAATATTCATACCCAAGTCGATCATGGTCTCAGAAAAACTTAACTTTTGTGAGTGGGCAACAGTAGGTATACATAAGAGTAGAGAAAAGTTGTATGAACTGTATAGCGAAAAACAATATAATTTTAGCCAGGAATTTAAAGAAAAAGTAAAAAAAATACTCAAAAATGTTTAGAAAAGTTTGCCATATAGCAAAATCAAATTATATCAGCTCTAAAATTAGAAATAGTGAAAATGTTATAAAATCAACATGGAAAATCATAAATAGTGAGACTGGAAAGGTCAGTGCCCATGATAATGACTACAATTTAAAGATTAATGATTGCTTAATCAAAAATGACCTTGAAGTAGCCCAAGCGTTTGAAAACTTTTTTACTGACATTCCGATCTCTACTACAAAATGTCTAAACTCTTCTCAAGTAATCGCTGAGTCATTACTCACAGAAAATGTACAAAAATGCAAATGTAAATTCAATTTCAACCATGTCGATGAAAAAGACATTAAAAAAGCCTTTAACCCTTTAAATGTAAAGAAAACTGCAGATCTCTGGGGCATTTCCGTTAGAATTATTAAACCATTGATTGATACAATCGCACCAGATCTCGCTTTTATATTCAATGAATCTATTGATTGTGGCATATTTCCTGATCTAATGAAACATAGTAAAATAATACCATTATTTAAATCGGGTAGTAGATCTGACCCCACTAACTTTAGACCGATATCAGTATTGCCTACATTCAGCGAAGTTTTTGAAAAACTTATTTTACACCAATTACTTAAGCATTTCAATGGCAATGGCCTGCTACATTGTAAGCAATTCGGGTTTACTCGCGGCAGGTCAACTACTGATGCCGGTGTAGAGTTAGTAACGCATATTTTTGATGCTTGGGAGAAGTCGCAAGATGCCTTGGGTGTTTTTTGCGACTTGTCAAAAGCATTTGATTGCGTACACCACGGAACATTAATCAGGAAACTGCAACACTATGGATTAATGGACACCTCTTTGGATCTTCTTACATCTTACTTGAGCGGTAGGATACAAAGAGTTGACATTAATGGGAAACGGTCCTCGGGGTCTGTAGTTACCATGGGTGTACCGCAGGGTTCTATCCTCGGTCCCTTCCTATTTCTAGTTTACATTAACGATCTGCCTCATCTTGTTAAGAATAATCACGAGATTGTATTATTTGCTGATGACACTTCATTAATTTTTAAATTGAAACGACAAAACATAAACTTCGACGATGTAAATAATGCAATATCAAAAGTAGTCAATTGGTTTAGTGTCAATAATCTTTTGCTCAACGAAACCAAAACTAAATGTATTAGATTTGTTTTACCGAATGTAAAACAAGTTAAGGCTAATGTATACGTAAAAGAAGAATCGGTAGAATTTGTGGACAGTACCGTATTCTTAGGAATTACCTTAGATAGTAAACTTCAATGGGGCCCGCACATAGATAAGCTATCGAAGAGACTAAGTTCTGCAGCATATGCAGTCAAAAAAATCCGTCATCTTACAGACGTTGATACTTCTAGACTAGTATATTTCAGCTACTTCCATAGTATTATGTCTTATGGTATACTGCTGTGGGGGAACGCTGCAGATATTAACACCGTATTTGTGCTGCAGAAGAGGGCTGTTCGTGCAATCTATGATATGGGTCCCAGAGAGTCCCTACGTGATAAATTTAAAGAAATAAATATAATGACAGTACCGTGTCAATATATTTATGAAAACTTGTTGTACACTCATAAGAATATCAATCGGTTCCCCAAAAATAGCGATATACATAATTTAAATACTATAAATAAGAATAAACTCGCTGTGCCCACAACTAGGCTATACAAGATTAATGTATCTTTTAAAGGACAATGTATACGCTTCTACAACAAAACTCCAAGTGAGTTGCAAAAATTATCAATAAATAAATTCAAACAAATTGTCAAACATATCCTTTGTAAAAAGGCTTACTATAAAATATCAGATTATCTAGACGATAAAAAAGCTTGGGACGAGTTTTGCTCCAACTCGAAAACTAACATTCTAACAAGGTAAAGGTTTCTTGTTCGCTTCTTTACTTTACCTTAAAAAGATTGAAGTGGACAAAAAATCAAAGTGATCACTTTATTTCCTAGTTTTACTTATGTAATCTGAGTTTTTGTGACGTGTCCAAGAATCCTGTAAGGTCTAAAGGAAATAAAGCACTTTGAATTTTGAATTCTTGGATTTTTGAAAAATATGTGTACACAATATTGGGAAATAAAAAGTAAGTTTGGAGGTAATATGCTAAATATTTCGGTTCCCTTCACTTATTTTGCAATAGTAATAATAATAGTTCAGAGTGCTATTAGGCCATCTTCTAAGTTATCACGTTAGTGAAGAAACGGGAAAAAACTAGTCATAATTAGTTGAAAGCTCTAAATTGACTTTCGATACGCTTAAGTCATTAACTGTTGAAATAACTTTCTGAGTGTAACCTAAGTTTATTTAGAAACAGCTTAGCTATTCATTGAGCGACTGAAATAGACGTGGACCGTTGATTACTAAATAAAATATAGATTTGAATTCAAACAAAATTCAATTTAACTTCGCCTAAGTTCTCTTTAGTGTCTTTAGAAATTTAAGATTGAATTTAGTGACGGTATAATTTAGAAATCGTTCCTTGGGTAAATATTTTACCAAACCTTAATTTGCTATCGTTGTTGATCATCATTTTATTCGCATTTATCCAAAAATATTCTTTGAACAGCTTGCCAGTTGTTCCTCCCGGTCTCTTGCCGTCTCAGTCCAATTAACAAACTTGGCTAGGTTTATATAAAATAAATAGAACCAAATTACCACTAGTATTTACAATTAAATCAGTTGAAATACCTTTAGACTGTTGCAAACAATCTAAACGTAGCCCATGATCCTAATCAACACCAATCAAAAGGAACACCAAGACGCTGGCTACATTGCTGACGACCTCAGTGGCGCAGCGGGCGAGAGTCTGCCTGCGACGCAAGAGGTTGCGGGTTCGATCCCCGCCTCGGAACAAATTTGTGTACGATCTGCATCTCTGATCTATCTATGTAATGTATAATATTACGTATATCAGTTATCTAGTACCCATAACACAAGCTCTGCTTACCTTGGAGCTAGATAATGCTGTGTGAATTGTCCAGCATTATTTATTTATTTATTATTGCCCCGCTGTATGGCAATACTGATGCTCTTCGCCAGATACTCGCCAGCGGGTCACGCGTCGCTTCGACCAGACGCTATGATACTGTTTTGAAAATCCGGATAGCCTCGGTTCCCTACGGGCGCAGGGACTCAAGATTAACAGGAGCAAATGCGTTAGGCTCTATAAAGCCCTGGTCCTTCTTGACTTGCTTGCTCCAGTAATATATCGAATACCCGATACTAGGATTCTTGGAAAAACCACGTCCAGTACAAAACGCTATTGCGCGGTCTGCAGGGTTAGATCTATTTTGACCGATTCTAACAAAAAAAATCACTCTCTATCAAAAAAATCACCTTCTCCCTGCCAATCATCCAACTTAGGAAGATCAGACAAGAAAAAAAGATTTCTTCTTTAAAATGTATATCTTCTTTATAGGTGACATGCTATTTTATTTCAACCCCTGTGCAAAGTCTTGTTTGGAGGAAGGGTAGTAGAATATATTTCTCCCTAACCGCTAATGTAATGAGCTCACCGCGTTCTGGTCGGCAACCGTCGAATTTACCGGTCCATGGAGCTTCTCAGCTTGCCGATTGCAATGTTTCATTACTACGATCTCAGACGGCGTAGCGCTACGATCTCGAATGACGTAGTAGGACGTAGTTAGTAGTATCGTCAGGTTCATTGATAAATTCTAGATAAGGTATTGCAACTTCGTTTTTGACTACGACAAAAAATTGTAATACCATTTTATCGATTTTTTTACAAGATTCAGAAATAATCTTGCCATTGCCTGTAACGAGATCTACAACCATAGTGACAAAGAAATTCCTATCCCTAAAATATTGTATATCTAAATCTTATAGTTTTGGGTTGTTAGTTTTGTTATCTACGATAGGTAAATAGGAAATATAAATAGGAATTATAAATAAAAACCAATGAATCGAATAATAATAATATAACTAAATGTTTTTGTTTTAGGAAACGTTTACAAAGTGAAAAACGTTCATTAAACTCTACTATTTCAGGTTATAAAATAAAAGTAACAATAGTAGGTATGTACTTAGTAGCTAGTAGAGATAGATTTAGATTTGTGTGAGATCTGCATTTAAAGCTGCTATATTTTGAGCCTTTCAAAAATATTTATAAACTAAAAATTTTAAATATACATATAACTTCTACATAATGAAAAAAAAAAAAAAAAACTAACTAACGAGACTTAGTCTTGAAACCTGTCAGGGGATTAATTATCTATAGGGTTCACGCTCTTTGATTTCCAAGCACAACACTAATAAAACTTAGGAGAGGCCTATGTCCAGCAGTGGACTAATATAGGCTGATGATAATGAAAAAACTTGAAAAGAGTGAAAAGAAATTGAGCAAACTGAATAATAAATAACCGCCGGCTAATTCTAAAGCGTGTAAGCAGAACGCTCAAGTGTTCAAGTGCTGTAAATAGCTCTAGCTATCGGCTAAAGTGGTGTAAGTGTTGCCAGTATCGAGGAATAATCCCGCTGAAATTCGGCTGAATTCCCTTACTGCCGGCAACCCAATAATTCGACAAGAGTCCTGAAGTATTCTGTAAATATTCTCGCATTATACGCTCCTGAAATGTTGTCCACAATATGCCGCACTAAAACGTCTAACAGCAATGATTTTTCAACCAATTAAGTATTATACTTTGTTACTAAAGGTACAAATAAACAAAATATTGCTTTTATTTTTTATTTGACTCTTAGTTTCACCAAAAAGTATTCTTTAGGGTGCGTTTAACAAACAGTCCCATTATCTTTTTTTTGTAAACATTAAACCAAAAAAATAATGGAAACCAATTTTACTAAACTTTATTTACAATCAAATCAAATAAATAAATAATGCTGGACAATTCACACAGCATCATCTAGCCCCAAGCTAAGCAGATCTTGTATAATGGGTACTAGATAACTCATATAGGTACCTACTTAAGAAATTCAAGAAACAAAAATCAAGAAATTAATTATCATATTAATTAATACAATAATCAGCCAGCGTCTTGGGCACGCTTCCGACTGGTATTGTTATGGATCAGTTGAGCTACCTGTAGATTAGCTAGTTGTTTGCAACAGTCTGCAGTTAGTTCAATTTGTTTCAATTGTAAATAATAGTTTTAATTTAATTAAATTGTTTGATTGTAATTTTTTTTGACAATAAAGAATCGTAAATAAAATAATTAAGGCGACCTTTATTTACGAAGGTACGCATGCGACGCAGGAGGTTGCGGGTTCGATTCCCGCCTTGGGACAAATATTTGTACGATCTGCAGATATTTGTTTCGGGTGTTCTGCTCGTTTTCTATGTATAGTAAAAAATATCTATCTATATTATGTATTGTATTATACTTAATATATATCAATTATCTAGTACCCATAACACAAGTTCTGCTTTGCTTGGGGCCATATAATGCTGTGTGAATTTTATTTTTATTATTTATTTATATTATTTATTTAATGCATTACAACATTGAAACATTTGTGTGCACCTACGTAATGCTTTCTCTTCATCCTGTGTTTTATTTCGGTCCAAGTTCCTCCTGCTCCTCATGCCGCCAGCACGGACACATTCAGCAGTGGACGACCTGACGTCCTGGACGTTCAACGTTCTCCCCCAATCAGATTTCCTATCCAAGTCATGTCAGGCTTTAGCCTGCTATCTCTTGATCTACATGGTACACATGGTAGCGAGGAATGCTGTGTCTATGCGATTGTAATTAAATTTCTAAGCCAATAATGCTAGAATTCTGATATAGGTACGTTGTAGCGCTTCGCAAAATGTGCACAGACAGCCTTTCTATTGGCCTCATGGACGAAATACAATTTCAATAATAAAGATTTTTTAAGTAAACTCGATGTTTTGTATTCAGTTTCTACCTTGTTTAGGTTGTTGAGGTTTTGAAAGGCATTCTAAAGTAGGTTTCGTCCCGTCGTCGCAATAATCATTATAAAAAATAATGTTCTTAGGGTTTAGATACTCAAAAGGTAAAACGGAACCCTAGTACTAAGACTCCGCTGTTCGTCTGTCTGTCTGTCACCAAGCTGTATCTCAAGGACTTAGTCGCTTTGCAACCATATCCTCACGACTAGACAGCAAAAAATCTGCTCATATTTTTTTTCTATTATTGTTAACCTTTTGCCAAGTCTTTACCTATATAATTAAGTTGAATTATGTTCTCAGTATAATCTGGTTTAGGACTACTTAAAATAATTGTTAACAATAGCGAACATTACCCAATCTTCGTGTTACGAAACAATACTAAATTCTTGACTTAAATTTGTGTTTAAAAAGCTCGGGGTACGATACGCATGTTTTCGTAACATAACAATACTAAACAAAGTAAAATTTACATCTAAAGTAAATTGAATAATGTCTCAAGAAATTTTCGACTTCGAAGGAAGATAGAATAGATAGATAATAGCTTTATTTGACACTTTAGACACACACATACAAAATACAACAATTATACAGTACACTAGTAAAAACAAACAACAATAAAATACATTTATAAAAACAAATACTAAAATAATTAAAATCTAGGTAAGGTGTCTAAGTAGGAACATGAACCTGCAACCCTCACTCAGTAGAAAAAAATTGGGACATTATAAAATTTTCGTAGAAAATTACCCCAATGCGATGCACTATAATAGCAAAAAACCTTGAAGTCAAATTTGTTTGATACCGTCCGCAAAACAGCTGCAACTTTTTTCGCTCTAATTTACAACCGTGCTATGCAAATCCGGTGTAAAATTTATGATTAGGTAGTATCGTTAAGTATCTACTAAACACAATCAATCACTAACACGCAAGCGTTGCCGTCGTGAAATTTATATAATTCTGCTTTCACTATGTCATGATATGAAAGCTATAAAAGGAACTAGTATAAAAACAAACAAGCCATTTATTGTTTATCATTGTCATACATAAGCATACATGACTCTAATCAACAGCAATCTATAAAAACGGCAAAAAAATCACGTTTGTTGTATGGGAGTCCCCTTAAATATTTATTTTATTCAGTTGTTTAGTTTATTCGTTGTTGTAGCGGCATCAGAAATACACCATATGTGAAATTTTCAACTGTCTTACTATCACAGTCCCTGAGATACAGACAGCCTGACAGACAGACAGACGGACGGAAAGCGGAGTCTTAGTAATAGGGTCCCGTTTTACCTTTTGGGTACGCAACCCTAAAACAGTAAATTTAGAAATAACAAAACAATAGTAAACATCTTCTCAATATATCAAAAGTCAAAAGTCAATAACTTTATTTCTTTAGGCTTACAAACTAAGCACTTAGACACGTCAAATATAATACTATAAACAGGTTTACAAATAGTCATATCATGATGAGTAATAAAATAAATATGGATTATTTAAATAACAGTTCCTATCGTATTCAAATAAGTATTGACAAGTATTTCAAGCTACGAAAGTAATAGTCACACAATAAAAAGGTACAAAATTGGCTTTAAAGGAAGTATTCCAAGTTCATTGTCGTCGACAAAAACAATGAATGTATTCGTCAGCCGACGATGCATAGCGGTTTTTAGCGATTTAATTTAATCTACACTAATTGTATAGAGACGTGGACACTCACGGTAGGGCTGGTCCACCAGTTTAAAGTCGCCCAGCGAGCTATGGAGAGAGCTATGCTCGGAGTTTCTCTGAAGGATAGGATTCGCAACGAATACATCCGACAGAGAACCAAGGTTAACGGCATAGCTCAGAGGATTAGCAAGCTGAAGTGGCAGTGGGCTGGCCATATTTCGAGAACCGACAACCGCTGGGGTAAACGTGTTCTTAAGTGGAGACCGCGACTCGGCAAACGTAATATAGGACGCCCTCCGACCAGATGACGATTAGCGAAAGACTGCTGGCAGATGCTGGATGCGGCAAGCTGCAGACAGGGCGCTATGGCGCTCATAAAGGGAGGCCTATGTCCAGCACTGGACTAATATAGGCTGATGATAATGATGATAACTAATATTAAAAACAGGAAATATTTTTATTTTTGTTTGTACCTAACGAATAAACTTAAAAACTGTACGTACAGTTAACCTAACAACAGTAACAGGAACCCTAAAAAACGAAAATACGTCAAGGTATGTACATTTCGTAGAATACGAGCAAGTTACATTCGTCCCGCTGCTGGTATGCTCTTGTGAATCTCGTTTAGCATTTACATGCTTTCTTTTAAAATTTGTGTAAGTATTCTTTTGTGTCCGGACATTTTTCTCCTAAGCAATGCATAAACAAGATACATCATCATCAGTCTATACCAGTGCACTGTTGGACATAGGCCTCCCCTAATGAGCGCCATAGCGCCCTGTCTTCAGCTTGCCGCATCCAGCATCTACCAACAGTCTTTCGCAAATTGTCATCCCACCTGCAGAGTGATTACGCTATTCTCAATGGATCAATGGATGGGCGACTGGGTTCGATTCCATCGATGGGACAACTAGAATTGCACTAAATTTTATGGCTGGATGGTCAATGTGAATGAACACGGAGTGAACGAAGTGGATTCCCCATTTTACGTTTCGTTTTCGATTTTGCCTAAATATTGTCCTAAAACTGATGATTTAACAAATTTTAGAAAACGTCTCTTTTCTTCTCCAAGTACGTTAGGGGCTTCATAGTCTGTGTTGAAATAATAAATATTAAGGCTGAAACATTTAATAGTTGGGTTGCCTAAGAAAATATAAGGGTACATTAAATAAAAATATCATGAAGGTTATGTTACTGTCTTTGGAGTCAGAATTGCGGCAATGAAACGTTATCAAGAACATGCATCGGAACTGTCATTGTCATGTTAGAAGTTTTCAGTGAAATGTTGCCAGTTTAGCATATTGGGCCATTTTCTTGCCCTTTTTCTTTTTGTTGATTTATTTATCTATTTTTTACGACTACCTACCTACCTACATTTCATTTTTTATCTTAATGTGAATGTGAGCAATATCAACTTTTATAACATCATAATGAGGGGTTTTCTATTAGCATTTAAAAAAGAAAAAAAATAGTTCCAAATAAATCGATAGGTGGCAGGGGGCGTCAACTGGAAATTAGAGTATGTCAATGTCAAATGAAAAGAAATAACCTTACGTCAAAATCGTTCTATTTACTGTCAAAAGCATTCATCTCATTCATTCATGGGCTTCAATTTCGGCTGGGACTGGCAATCGTCTCAGTGACGGCTATTTTATTTACAATTGGATGGATGGGAGGCTCGAAGGCCATCCTACGGGCTTTCAAATGTCAAATTTGGATGGGGTATTTTACCGTAATCGATCTGCTGGTCGGAGGGCGTCCTACACTACGATTGATTGAAACAAGATACGTAAATGCACTAAACTCAAGTTTTAGGGTTAGATTTCTGAATATGCAGGTTTATTTGTTTAGATATTTAATAGTTTATTGTTATAAATGACTTTAATGATAATAACCATGATCGTTTTAAAAGATAGTAAAATGCCTCACATAGAGCCAATACAGAATTCTAGATGATAATAGAAATGACGCTGCGAAGTATTATTAAAGGAGTGCTTATTCTGAAACGAGCTTACGATTCATTATTAGTTCGTCGCCTTTCCGAGGCACATTTACACTGTAAGCAGGCGCTTGCGGGATGCTCACGTTGATTTGTTATGTTCTACGAAGTTTGTAATTGACACACTCAAACAATTAATTCTATGGAAAGCAATTAAAGTAAGTTTTATTGATATCGTTAATTTACGAGTGGGTTTATGGTTTTTGTCAAAATTATAAAAAATACATTTACGGTGACAATCTAACCTAATCTAACGAAAAAAGATTGAAGTGAACAAAAAACCAAAGTGATTACATTATTTCTTATTGAAATTTTTGACGTGCCTATAAGTACTTTTTAGGAAATTAAGTTTTGCAAAAATTATCTTTAGTGCCTTAAGCTTTCAAATCTTATACGGTGCAAATATTTTTTTTAATTTAGTATTTAGTTTTATTTACCTTTAGATTGTTTGCAGCAGTTTGAAGTTAGCTCAATTGTAGATACTTGTTTTAATTTAATCCTATTCTATCAATATGGAAAAATACTTGCAATCTTTTCCTTTTATTTCAATAAAATTGTGAAATGAAAGGAAAATCTTTGATATTCTTTAACAAAATTAACCGGCTTCCTTTCTAAATGCATAAGTCCTTCAGTCTGAAACATTCAGAGCACAGAAATAACAAAGTGCTAAGAGGTTGGAGCTCCCAATAGTGTAAGAGTTTAATATTCATAAGGCAAATAATGTAAAGAGCGAGCTGAGTCTGGGGATTTGTACTATGCTTTAGAAAGGCGTTGAGTTGAGATACGAGAATTTATGAACTTTCGTTTAATTCTGAATGAAACTATTTACGGCATTTGTGGAGAAAGAAATTCCAAAATACAAATACAAGAGCTTGATAAAATGAAATGCATGTCTATTCTAGCCGAATGCGCCGAGGAAACCGAAAGGCTTCAATTGGAACAATGGATTTATGACGATTCGATCGACTCGGCGCGGACAACAGTTCGATCGAGGTTTTAATACTACTGCTTTAAAAGTCTGAAATTAGATTCCTTGGCTCCAGGCTGCTTCGGCGCATATGGTTCGAAAAGGTGCGATTATGTTAAGATGTTATTCATATCACTAACTGCTGCCCTCTTCTACGCACGCGCTTATCAAGGAGCCTATGTCCGTCCCGGGGATACCATGTTCCTCCCTGCCAAATTTCATTAAGATCCGTTCAGCCGTCTAGGCGTGAAAAGCTAACAGACAGACAGAGTTACTTTCGAATTTTGTTTGTGGTAGGTAATTGGACAGCCTACAAAATACCAACAGTTTCATTCACTTGGCTCAAGATACTCGTCATTTTTATCAAACAAGACGTGCTAGTCAATAAACAACCCTGCAGAAGCAACAAAAACTAGAATAACTCCAGCAAAAGAAGCTCATCTGAAGAAAGCCCGTCTAAGTACATACCTCGACAAAATTACCCTTCCAGTTTACTCCATCTATTTCATCCTTATCATACATCAGCTGTATCATTCCTTACTTAGCCAGCTTACGAGTAATCCTGGACCATAATGCGGATGTTACACTATCCAACTAGGTGGACCTAAAGAGCTGGGCCCGAATTCTGCTAACTAATCACTTTACAATGGTATCGCAGAATCGTCCATAGATGAAAGAAACTCTTGCACAGAGAAATTGATAGAATGGTTTCAACATTGACGCTTGACACGAGTCCTTCCATCCATAGTTTCTTTCTTCAAAGGTAAAATAACAAAAAGTATTATTCTGAGATAACACTCTGAAGCCATTGTTATGGTAAAGCTACTAATATTGTGGAATTCGACCCCAGATCTAAAGAAGGCAAAAATCCTAAAGATACCTAATTAATTAGCAGATTCCTATTAAGAAATAACACTTTTAAAAACTAAGAAAATACCTAGAAGGAGATATTTTCAACAAAACACATACAAAAATAGTAGTAAGAATAAGAACAATATCCAAACCAAATTCAATAAAAGCACTAAACTTCCTTGTCAAGTTAGACGGATATTATAAAAAGGTGTGTTACCCTACATACACTCAAAATTGGATAGTGTGTCATCCCCCTAACCAGTTTGACTTGGCCCCCTGCCAGTAACGTAGTAAAAACCCCACACCGATTTCCAGACCAATGTGTTTTGGCGGAATTATGCGCAATCATTCTTGTTTGTAGAGGTCGGTACGACTTACGTTTTGATGGTCAAGCTTAGCTTGAATTAGTGGTAGTAATTCGTTACATTACAATAGCTAGAAGTATTTATTTATTGTCAACTTACGTTACGACAACTTACGTTACTTACGAGTTTCTGCCCGCGGTTTCGCTCGCGTTGTTTCTATGGAAACGCTTAAAAGTTATTTATATCCCATAGAAACTGGGTTGTGGGATAAAACGCCTATGATTTACTACAGGCCTGGAACTTCATCTAAGCAAAACTTTCAGCCCGACCCGTCAGTAGTTTTGGCGTGATAGTCGAGCGTTAAGGATGTTTTCTAAGATGGATGACGCTTTCCCAGAAGGAACTTACTCACTCTAGATTTGAAGACTCCAAGCTTCTACAAGCTGCTACTTTAAAAGCGGATACAGGAAGCTTATTCCGCTCTCTGTTTATTATAATAGACCAGATTTTTAAGAAGATTTCTTTCCTCGCTTTGGTGTATGCATTGTTAAATAATCGTCTGCTATTGTTCTACTTTAGGTTTTATAATGTTCATAGTTTTGCTGTGGTCGGCCGAACAAATGCAATTACGACGGTTTATTTGTTTGATAATACAACCGTATTTCAGCCAAACATACAGGTAATTTACATTTAAGCGAATTGCTTCTTAGTCCATTTCATATTTCAAGCATCTTAGTCAGCAAGCTTTGTCGGCATCTTTCGTTTAGGATAATCAGCATATTCAATTTACTACTCCTTGGCCATCTTGCATTTCAGGCAAACTACTTTACAGGTAATTTACATTTAAGCACACTGTTTCTTTGTCAGTTTCACTCTTTCATTGGCGTCTTTCGTTTAGGGTGAACAGCTTTTTAGGCAAATCTCATGTTCAAGTATAATGCCCTCATTCTCGCGTTTAAGGTAACTCTATCAAAACTTTTTACCTTGTACGAGAATCAACGCATAAAAACATAGACTTAACTAACATAAGAAGAAGTATTTTTCCATAGTGTTTGTAGATTATCCAAAGCAGTATCGTCAGAAATTTGCATATTGCAAAAGACGATCAGAAAATTATTATTTTAAATTGTAAATTTTTCTTTTATAAAACAGTTTATCGATAAACAACGAAAGGATATTCTTGACAATTTCCCATGGTGAAGAAGTTTGCTATGAGCTAAATCTCCTCCAAAAACTTGCTGTCCACCAAAAACGAACTTTTTAATTTAAAATATTATTGTCATGAATAATACTTGATAATAATAGGTACTTAATGTACTTTTGTGTTCTTGAGTGTCGACCGCGACTCTTCAAACGTAGTGTAGGACACCCTCCGACCATTTGGGATGACAATTTGCGAAAGACTGCTGGCAGATTCTGGATGCGGCAAGCTGAAGCCTATGTCCAGCAGTGGACTAATATAGGGTGATGATGACGATGAATGTACTTTTGTAAAAAAGTTGGTAATGGAGGATGATTTCCGCCATTGTAGCCTTCAGGTTAACTCTCATAAAGGGCCTCTGCTGTTAGCTTAGGACGCACGCATGCCTAATTGAAATTAACTACGAAACGCCTGCCGTCTTAATTCAACCATTCTTTTCAAATGGTCACTATATGGCCCGAGGGTATAGCAATAAGAAACGCATAACAATAGCAGAATATACAGATTTCTTCCTCAGCTTTGGTACCAAAATGCTCTATACAAAATGTGCCACTAATAAATCAGATTTGCGTAAATAAGTGTACACTGTGTTGGCGCCTGTTGATCGATAACCTCCGGCAGCTTGGCTCGCTCCTTATCTTACTCGTGTCAACTTACCACAGATAAAAAACCCACTTAACATAATTCTGAGAAGAAATAAGGAAACTCCGCAAAGACTCGCGTATACCTAAAATTTGTTGATGTTAGGTCTTGTCTCGCTTACCTGTACTACAGATAATACCTGGATTCCAAAGATTCTAGGAACGTAGGATCCTAGGATCTTTGCTGGAGTCTAACTCTCATTCAGTACCTAATTTTAAGAATCAGTGCATCAACTGTCATTCAGTACCTAATTTTGAGAATCAGTGAACAGTTTTTTTGCTGTTTAAATTTCTGTTAAGCATTTTTTTTTGTGGACAATAATTTCAGTTTCCCCCCTCAATGTTAAGGGGAAAATGGGTTTTTTTTATTTCAGGGGGATACTAGAATAATCCCTTATTTGCGAGATTTCTGCCCGGTCCGATAAGCTCTGCTTAGCTTGGGGCTAGATAATGCTGTGTGAATTGTCCAGCAGTATTTATTATTTTTATTTTTTATTATTATTATTATTGGCCTGAAAAAGTCTCACCCATCCATCGATCCATAGTTTTGCACTCATATACGTGATAAAGTTTCCTATTAGCAGTTTCATTGGTACCCGGTAATAACCTAGATGTGATGTCATGTCAACCCATGTTTATAAATCTATTCAACTCCATTGAAAACGTACTTAAACTTCTCGAGAAACTTAGCTTGTTACTTCGATAACAGAATGGATGTTGTATATTACAAACTTTCTGTTCCACTAACAGTACAGTAACTGAACAAATAGGCAACGTATCTCATTGTAACTATGAACGAGCTGATGTCGAAATAAGAAAAAAATAAAATATTTTTAAATCTGTATTTATCTTGTTTGTATTATGGAGTCTACACACCTAAGTCGGCGGTCCATCGACAAGTTGACGAAACACTGTCGGCGGCCTACAAACACTTAAAGCCGCTGTCCCACCGCGTCACACGTTGCGCACGATCACGCGGCACATTTAATCTGCGTGAATTCTGGCTGTGAAGCTACGCACGCGTGTATCGCGTGCATAGCGTTGACAGCGTTAAACTGCATGGGCGCCATATTCGCATGCCAGGTATGTATCAATGGTGTCATTAATGTCGAATTCGCGCCGCGTGGCCGTGCACAGCGTGCGTGTATAGTTTATGCTGCAGTGGTAACGTAGAACCATGTTGACAAACAAACAAACCCACGCAGCTAAAATGCGCCGCGTGGCCGACCACAGTGTGCGTGTATGGTGTGTGCTGCAGTGGAAACGTAAACCCACGTTGTCAAACAAACGAACCCACACAGCTAAAATGCGCCGCGTGGCTGAGCACAGTGTGCGCAGTGGTGAGACAGCTGCTTTATAAAGTACATTGAAGATTTTAATTATTTATTCATTTGACTCAAACTTTGTCAAAGAACACAATGTTTTCACTCCAAGCTAGCCTTGTTAAGAAAATACCTCCCCCATTCCCCGTGAGTGATATAGAGCTACATTTATTTCAAACAGCTATTTTCAGTTTGCATTCATAATTTATATTAATAGCTTTGACACAATTACCTTTATACCTTTTCTTTAATTTATGCTGCATGTTCGAATCACAATAATTGGAATTAGAATAAAGAAATGTCGGCTACCCTTAAAATTTGTCGATTACCATTTTCTTCGTAAATTCAATTCGAAAGGTATTTTCTCCAGCAAATTAGCATAGACAAGAGATCCTTTGTTTTATAGTCTTTTGTATTCGAACTTTTGAGTTTCAAATGTGGAATTGAACTCGCGATTTATTTTTCTGGGAGACCATTCATGTCACGCTACTGTAGGTCCAAATTTCCGATTCCAGGTGATTTAATAGTTGTGAGAATTCCTTTAAAAAAATATTAACCCCTGAATTAATATTTGATTCCTTTTTAATCTAAAGTTTATTGACGTTACACATACATGGTGTTATCTAGAACTGTCGGGGTTGGGTAGCACCGCTGGATTAGTGGCATCTCGTTCGCTGTCATTTTCGTGTAATCACCCAAATAAGTCTCGTTTCGTACGTTATGTCTGGGCAGTGAATGGGTTAACTGAGTTCAAGACAAAGCAAAATACAGCTTCAGTGGGTTTTTAAAAACACCTTATATATTTAAAACTCGTAGACCTGTACTTAAATACGACCCGACTAAATGTGTCCCTCTAAATGAGAGGAAACCATAACAGACTAAGTACATGTTTTTAATATGCATGTATCTCTATAGTGTACTTCGAACATTTACCAGCATTTCATTGCAGTCCACTGCGGTCACGTAACACCCTGGAAGGGTCCCAAATGTGCGTTAAGCGGTGTCCACTGTTACTTATAAACATGCCCGATTTATAGCTCACAGCTGCTGTAACCTGGGGTGTTGTTATTAATTTATGAACCGTGTAGAAACCCTACTAAATTCTAGAGACATAGCTTTGGGAGTTTATTATGGCCTTTTTCGTAGGGCTGTTATAAGAGCTAGGTAATGATTAGCGGTTTTGCCCCTGGTATAAAAAATATATTTGACTTGTTTCAATTGTTATTGCTGACGTTATTTCGACAGGCGATTTTTGTTTTCAAGGTTTTGATTGATTGTTTATTTTCCTGAAAAAAGCAACAAATTTTAATTGTCACTACAATTATCTAAGTACAAGAATCTCGCCGTCGTCGTTTATGTTCTCTGTAGATTTACAAAATTAAATTAAAAAAAATTAGAAGTGGTCTTACGCCGACTTAGAAGTATCTTTGTAATTTTTTTGGTAAATTTTCTTACGTTCACCTTTTTGTTGCAGGTATGTTTGGATCTACTCACTTCGTAACACGCTACGAGATAGTGGCGTAATAGGCTCTACGGCGCAACTGCCTCTACTCTACGTGCGTAGCAGTTTCTAAAAGCGTAGCAGGTTCTACAGCGTAGCGGCCTCTACGGGCGTAGAAGGCTCTACGGGCGTAGAAGGCTCTACGGCGTAGGCTTTGTTAATCTAAACAAGCACGGAAGAAAGGATGTTTTTAATTATTCTAAGGGTAGAACCACACTGTTGTGTCATGTTGTGTCGTGCGTGTGTCAGAAGCATATCGCTTTACACAGTTTAAAACACATTAGTACTCGTATTTATGCTGTAGTATGATGTATGTGAGCCAAAATCGGGGCTTTTCGATCCTTATAAAAGTTCATGCTCGCGCTCCAATTGTATAAAATTTGTTAAAAACATTCTCAGCGTTCAAAATTTATTGAACCGTAAACTTGACTTTTCCATCTCAATCGATATCAATTGCATTTTCTATAAAGTTACCCAGGTGCGAATAGGATAGACGATCCCCTTAGCCGTATAGTTTATCTATTTTATACGTGAAGCGTTACAGTTGGGTATAAAGCTTACGAGATATCCTTTACGATGAAAATATAAAACATATCGTGAAGTGTTTACTGTAGCGTAAAACTGTTTTTATTTAGGCTGAGATGTTTTCTAGAGATGCTCATTATTTTAGTCTAGACGGATTACGGTCGTAAAAATGAAGGTAGAAAAAGATGAGCGTTAAATGCGATTCCATAAAAAATACTGGGTTTTTATACATGAGACTTCGTGATTAAATAAAAGATACCTAGGGTAAAGTCCGGTTAGTCGCCGCATACGTTCCCAACTGCCAAAAACTTAACTTTTGAAAATGCAATCTAGTATTATTGGTTCAAAACTTAGTTAATAGTTATCATACCTATCATAAATTGATGGCGATTTTGAGAAATTGGGCTTTAGCAGTGTCGCTCAAATCCCTCCATTGAAGATAGATGGGACAGTGTGAATTAAGTTGAGTTTTGAAAGTACATACTTATACCCAGAAACTTCTACTGCTTCTGATCAATTTCTAACTAAAACAAAACTAAATCAAATTACATGTGAGCAAAGATTGAATAACTCACGACAAATACGGTTCTAGACAAATGGATTCTAGAACATTTCAAAGTCCATACATAACTTATGTTTGCGATGAAGGTGAGTTTTCAATATAGCGGCAGTATTAATTTGACGTACGAATACCAACTCTACGCGAAAATCTAGGACTTAAATTTCAGCGTTAAATTTCATTTTGGGCCGACGCGGGTGGGACGAACGCGGAACAACTCACTATGAGAATACTTAAACGTGTAAAATTTATAGTTTTTCAGTATAGTGAGTATACAAAACTACTAGTAGAGTCCACAGGTGATCGGAATGCTGGTTTTTATTTCGGTCAACGAATTAGCATTGCCATTCAACGTGGCAATGCTGCCAGCATTCTGGGCATTCTGCCTTCTGGTGACGGTTTAGATTTTTAGAAAATAGATGTAAGTGTAAATATTAGTTGTTATTATTTTTTGCTGTTAAATAAATGAAAAAATATATTTCTTAAGTTAGTTACAGAATAAAATAAAACTAGTGTAGTGAAAGAGATATTAACAAATTTTTTTAACTTAGTGTTTTTTTCTTTTCACTTTGATTGTTATCGTTTTCATTTAAGTATCAGTTGAGTGACAGTGCGCTGCAGCTAAAGGCGAAAACCGGACTGATATTGGATTTTTGACCGTTTACAATGGAACTTTTCTCGCTCGTTTCGCGCGAGATTTTATCTGTAAAACTAAAGAAACCGCTCTCGCTTCTGCTCTCTCTGCCGAAAATGTTGCGTAACGCGCATTACCATTTCGCTTCTCTATTAGTAGAGAATATGCTAAGTAGCTTTGATTTACCTATATATAGTCTTCCGTTATATTACGGCACCGTTATCTTAGAGCTTAGTCACCACCGCATGGTATAAGTTCTAGTAATGTTTACTTACAAACTGAGTGTGCTTAATTCTGAATAGAGCCTGTATTTGATTATGATGTTTGTGTTAATTTTACCATAATTTGATAGAATCGAAGTGGACTGTTTTACTTACAGGCTTTGATATAAATTTATACGATATTGTTGACACATCTTTCTTCGTAGTCTCTTATTTCCTAATTTTTACATCTTTAGTGTTACTCTAATATATCGCACAATGTTTCTTATTTCTTCTCGATCTCACGAGACGACTGACCCGAGAGCTGGTGAGTATCTGGCACAGCGCATCAGCATTGCCATACAGCGGGGCAATGCAGCCAGTGTCTTGGAGACGGTTCCGACCAGTATTGCCGACCAGTATTGCTTTGGATCAGTTGAGCTACCTGTAGATTTTGCAACTGTGTCCAGATAGTTCAAATTATACTGGTACCTATCTCCAAAATATTGTGAGCGCAGAAATAATTTGAGTCTTCAATCGAAACCATCATTTTCGTAATGAGGCATTCAACGAAGAAATCTGTCTTCAAAAATATCCCGACATCGTATTTCAACATTACATCGTTATGGAAAATGGCTGAACCCTGAATATTCTCCGAGTAAAGTTCTCGTTTCTTCAATGGTCTTAAAACCTATCAAAACAAAGATCAATGCACACGGGAATGGAAAACAAACTTAAGCTGCCTTTCCAAACGATATACAAACACAACAGGCTGTTTTGACTTGCATCTCGATCCTTTCGTGCATAAAATATCCATTTCAGGAGATATATGTGGAGTATTGACGTGTACCTGACTCTAGAAATGCTTCGAGCTTTTACCTAGATATTATCTGATCTTAAATAGCACTGAAGTCTTTGTGAAAACATTGTCCACTCATATAGTCTATAAATAAATAAATAATGCTGTACAATTCACACAGCATTATCTAGCCCCAAAAGCTAAGCAGAGCTTGTGTTATGGGTAGTAGATAACTGATATACATAATACAGTACATTACATAGATAGATATTTTTTATTATACATAGAAAACGACCAGAACACCCGGAACAAATACCTGCAGAACGAACAAATATTTGTCCCAAGGCGGGAATCGAACCCGCAACCAACCAAGTGAACTAAAGAGGTTTCTAAAATAGGCACAAACTTAAGAATGTCATACAGGAAATAAATCCAGTGTAAGAAAAATACATTAAATTTCATAGCTAAATGAAAGATAACATGAAAACAATCATTTGTGTCACTGAGATGAACTTTGAAGTTTTCTTATTGCCAATTATTATTATTATGACTATTCCTATCTTTTCTAAATGCCAATTTCTACTTCTAAAGAGCAGAGCGGAAATGTGCCAAATAACATGCCAATAGTCAAAGAATCCACTTGTGCACATTGCGACACCATTCGAGATTCTACTGGTTTTTTTACACGTCTTTTCTCCGTATATAGATACCAGTCGTATAGTAAAAGTTTAAAAGATACTTAAACTTAAATACAATAATAATCGTAATACATTAATTACTCTTTATAATAGTTTTGTTAGATCTATATTAGAATATGCCTCCGTGATCTGGAATCCTCGATACACAGTGCATAAACATGAACTTGACAAAATTCAAAAAAGATTCTTGAAACATTTTAATTACCGCTTTCCGCTGGCCGCTTCTGATTCCATTTACAGCCTCCAAGATCGTCGAGAAATTAGTGACCTTTTGTTCCTGCATAAAATTTTGAATAACAAAATTGACTCCAGTGAGCTTCTTAGTAATATATTTCTTTTTTGCCCAAGGCCATCTTCGCGCAAGAAAAAAACATTTTGGACACCCACATCCAGAACCCAGTATCATGGGAATGTTTTCATAAATAGAGTATGTGATGCATACAATAATAACTTCTCTGATATTGATATTTTTGACTTGTCTGCACCCGAGTTTCGTAGGAGATGCTTTGCCCGCATCGCCAATACTGTTTCTCATTAATTATAACTTACTTCTATTAAATTCTCTGATATATTTATTCTAAATTTTATTAACTATTTTTATATTCGTATAAGATTGAATTTGTATCTCAAATAATGTACCCATGTAATTTGCAATTGTTAAGTTCCACACACGTCTCAGTGCCACTATTTTTGTATATATATATATATATATATATTTTAATGGTGGAAACACTTATTGGTTTGTGTATTATTTTTAAGTCCATATTGTAATCATTATTATTATAACTGTTTGTTTAACAAATAAATAAAAACATAAAACATACAAATAAAAACAATTGAAACTTTAAAAATAGAAACAGTTAAGATTACTGCAGACTGTTGCAAACAATCTCGAGATAGCTCAACTTATCCATATAACAATACCAATCAGAAGCGTCTCCTAGACGCTTGCCCAAAGGATAACGACTGAATATAAAATAATATATAAATTTTACGATACATTTTTAACCTTTGCAGTGTCAAACAAGCGTGTTTGCAATAGCTTTAGGAATTCTACAAGATTGAATAATTAAATCAAGTATTCTGAAGCTCCTGAGGCTTATGTTATTCAAATAACGTCTGGGTTATCTTTTAACTTTGAAATAGGGCGTGTGATTGACAACGACAAATATTGACTCAGACTAAATTTATACCAGATTTTTGCCCTAGTTGCAAAGATTCTAATCGGTTTTGGCAATCAAAGTCTAGGCTTGTTTTATTTTCTTATATAGTAACGAGGGACCTGTAAAAGATTAAGTACCCGATATAAATCGTGTCAATTTTTAAAACGACTAGGTGCCCCAAAAACCCTTTAGTTAGGTACTTTGTTTAAAAATTTGCTTGCGTCCTTCCCAGAAAAAAAAACCCGTTATTTCAAATAAGGTTAAGGCTGCGTTTCCACCAGCTATGCGTAGCGAGGAATGTGCTTTTAACAAAGAATCACTTTATTTAGCCCAGCTCTGGGGGAAACGGCTTCGCGGAGCAAGTTTTTTATACATTCAAAACAAGGGAAAGATGTGTGTGAGGTATGTGGGGCGAGGAATGTGTTGCGAGTAATTTGTTTTTAAGAAAAGAAAAGAAAAAATAAATTTATTACCTTAAACACTATAATATTACAAAACAGATTACAATGAAACATAAGATAAACTAAAAATTAAGGCAATGGGAGTAAATTCAGCTTTTTGCTACATACATTATTATAAGTAATGCATGTAGGCTGTTTTTCAAATTACTCCGCTCGGGTCACCTGTTGCGAGGGATACGCCCTACTCTAGCCTACCTAATATCCTTGCTCGCTTGTCTGAAAGAGCCCGCTAAACATCCTCGCACGGTCCGCTTGCTCGCACATCTCTGCTGGAAACACTCAAGTCGTTGCACAGCCTGGCACCGCTCAGCTACCTCGCTCATCTCCGGAGATGAGCTTTTTTGTGTTTTTTTTCTTACAGTTAAGGCTGCGTTTCTCCGGAGAAACGCAGCCTTAACTATAACTAACTGTAAGAAAAAAATGGGCTATCCTCTAACCAAGTTTCTACTTTATTATTTAGTGGTTCTTTCTAAAAGCCTATTTCATCACCAAATTTCCTTTAATAAATCAGGGGCCACTGCTCAAATTCTCACCAAGAAATTTTTTAATATACTTAAACTTATCAATTCATGTCTCGTCTGCCACGACCTCTGTCTACAAAATTGAAAAACTCGTCTAGAAAATGTCCTTCAAATCGAGACACAAAGATTCTCGGACCAAAGGCGCATCTGGCTCTAATGCGCCGTGAACTTAGCCAATTGGGAACGTAACAGAGCAAGTAGTTCTTCTTACGATGTGGATAAACTATCTTATATAAATCCTATTACCCAGGGAATATTTAGTAGCTCGTTTTAGTTAAGGGCATTCTGAAAATGAATTTAATCGGAGAACAATACGTAGTAAGCAATAACAAAATACGACTTTATCCGTATAAACGCACTAGCTGGTTACCATTATCCATTTAAGTAAGCTAACTGGGCATTTTTTTACGTACTAAGGCTGAAAATGACTGCTGTGTAACTGCGAATTCAAAATTCAATAACGTTTATTTCTTTAAGCTTTCAAAATAAGCACAAGTCAAATTTAATACTATAAACAGGTTTATGAATAGTTTAATAATTATAATAAATCACACGCATGCACTGCAAGAGCGTACGGGTTCCTACCTTGTATTTTGAAATGCTTTGCAAGATGTCTCATTGCTATTGGCGCAGTGTTCATTCCAATATCTTGAAAATTATTGAAAAAAATAAATTTTTCGATCAAGGTCGCATCCTAATCCTATCGAACCGTGACACTGGCTCTCAGAAAACTTCGTACCAAATTAATAATTGAATTTTAAACCACCCAAAATTAGAATCAAGGTTTTTAAAGAATAATTCAGCAAAGTGAAAAGTTGGAGCTGAAATTGAGCCGGTATTGGCTAATAGAATGATCTGCCCAGTGTTGCGGCAGAGTAAGCTCAAAATCTGATACTTCTGATCAGTGTTGGAAGAAAACTTTCTCTGAAAACTTTGTAGGTTAGTAAAGGAGCGTTTGGAGCTTGAAGCAAAGCTCTGGATTAGAATTATTTAATTATTAGTGCACAGAATGTATATATTCTAAGAGAGTACCAGATTAATATTTAATATATAATTATGATATCCATATAATATACATATAATATATCAATTTAAAGGTTGTGTTCTCGTCATATGCGCATTTATCACCTGCTTGAATGGTGTATGAAAACAGATATCATTATAGAGTTTTTAGTTTTATTTATTAAGAAAATTACAGCAGAATAAAATAATTACAACTATATTTACACTTAAATATGTCATATAGAGCTTAGTTATTATCAAGAGCTACCTTATAAGTAAATTAATGTACCCATGGTATAAACATATCATTTACCCGTATTAAAAAAGATTGCTCAGTTATCGATCTCTGCTTTTGAGTAACGCCTTTTTATGGCATAAACGTTACTCAAGGGCTGAACAAGATTTTACATCTCAATTACACACCATTTACGCATGATCATATCATATAATTTTTTGTGATTTTTGCATATAGGTATTTATTATATAGGTTATATCTAATGAAACACGTAAGTTGATGGTTGACGAACGACTGAATTTATTCATATTAAACCTACCCACTAGCATACATTAATAATAGTCATAGATAAGTACACTTAAATAATAATAGATGGCGTTAGCTACCTTATGTTTTGATATCATTCCTAACATTATAGGTAACGCTCTTGTTATCACGTTATTTTGATACTTCATGTTCATAAAATTTATTAATTAATTTTTAAAATCGCTTCTGGGCACATGCTGAGCGGTGCCCCTTTTTGTCACTTGTTTGTCTTTTGCTATGTTTATCTTTTCTTTTTCCGATGTGTACATATTTGTGACAAAAATAAAACCTTTTTACTTCACTTTAAAATAATAAATGTGCAATTAAGAATCGGTTAAATAACGCAAGAAGAAATAATAATTTAATTAAATTGGACGAAGTGTTCAACCTAAGTAATAAAACGATCGAAAATTTATTTCGAAAGTTATAAATTATTGTAAAGATCAGGAAATGATTTTGACCAGATCAAAATCACAAACGAAAATGAGCATCGAAAGTGGCCCAAAGTTTTGCACAACAGTTCAACCACAACCCGGGCCCGAATTTCAATTAATAAAAAGTACAACAATCCCGAGGTCATTGTGGTCGTCTGTGGCTATGATCCCCATTCTCATCTGACCTTCCAGGCCCCTCTCAGATCCCTTTCAGTTACGGATCGGGTGTACGGAGCAAGGGCGAAACGAAGACTTGTGGTCAGAATCTGTTTGGAACTTTTGATTTGTTATTTTATTGGATTACCCTTAATCCGTTCTCTTTGTTTATTCATTTAAATCAAAGGATTCTGGGCCTTTTTAAACTATCATAGTACAAACTGTCTACTTTATGAAACTTTTTTATATGAAAACCACTGTCAAACCACGCATACTGTGCACGGCCACGGCGCAAGTTAGCTGCGTGGGTTCGTTTGTTTGACAATCTCGTATTTTTGCGTAACGTGTTCGTGGGTCGCAGTGGAGGGTCGCTAAAACACACAACAATTTATTGTACGACCGGATAATGTACACCTTGATACCCCGTGTCAAAACCTATTAAAATTGGAAGCCATGACATGGATTATCAAGGTGTACATTATTCGGCCATACAATAAATTATCGTGCATTATAGTGACCCGCAGTGGACGTTGTCACATACATTTCATTGCAAAGCAAAGCTATTCACACAGACAGCGGCTTAAGAAATAACTCGATGTTTACATAGTGACTGTATTGCTTTCTTATTTCGCATCAAACTAATAAAAGAACAACAACTTGTTCCAAACTTAATAAAAACAAAACAATGATGTAAACTACTAACAAACCCTTATCTTACCCTATCACCCTCGCGGGTTTTTCCGCGAGTATGAGCGAGACAGATGATGATGTCGCAGGCTACAAGCTCGTAAAAAGCGCAATTCCCGAGAACGTCAGATGGATTGATTTACGATACAACTACAACCCTCTAGACAAGTTTTTTAGAAAACGGCGACCGTTTTATGGCGTCCTACTGAATAAGAACTCTCCCCCTAGCATGGCGATTGTTGTCTAGGGTAGAATAGACAATATTGTAGGTAATATTGTAATAATTTGACTTGTCTAAGTGCTTATTTTGTAAGCCTAAAGAAATAAAGTTATTGACTTTGACTTTAAAAAAAAATAATGACATCGCATCGCCATACATTGCGTACATTATTGAAGTTGATGGAATGAATTTCAAATAATTTACGCATTCGATGACGAAGTGACGTATTTTTTCTCTATTCTACCCTAGACAACAATCCCCGTGCCAGGAGGACAGTTCACTTCAGTATTGTCTTGTTAAATCCATAATAATGTTTGTTCAATTTCTGTTGTCAATATTCAACATTGCGAGTACAGAACAATCTCCGCTAAATAACGGCACGTTTCCTTCGAGAGACGCTTTCCTCGAGACCTCGGTTTAACTACCCCTGGTATATCTCGGTTGTAGCGACTTTGTTGAAGGGTTACGGAATAAATAAGATGCCAGAGAGAATAAGTTTGTCTTGTAATAAGAAAAAACACAATTTGAAGTGTTAAGTATAATAATATAATACGATGACCTACGGAGCTGAGACGTGAACCCTCACAGTAGGACTGGTCCACCAGTTTAAAGTCGCCCAGCGAGCTATTGAGAGAGTTATGCTCGGAGTTTCACTGAAGTATAGGATTCGCAACGAATACATCCGACAGAGAATCAAGGTTATCGACATAGCTATAAGAATTAGCAAGCTGAAGTGGCAGTGGGCCGGCTATGGCCGGCCCCAACTGTTATCGGTTCTTCGCGAGATCTGTCTCGCGAATAACCGATAACCGTTGGGGTAAACGTGTTCTTGCGTGGAGACCGCGACTCGGCAAACGTAGTGTAAGACGCCCTCCGACCAGGTGGGATGATGATTTGCGAAAGACTGCTGGCAGATGCTGATTGCGGCGAGCTGGAGACAGGGCGCTATGGCGCTCATTAGGGGATGTCTAGCAGTGGACTAATAATTGATGATAATGATGATTGTACTAGGTGACTCTTCGCAGCGCTTGATTGCAACCGCATTAGAGACAAGACCTAGGCCATTTTTTTGGGTTTATATGTATATAAAAAAATCGCGCTTCGCCCATCGGCGCCACAGAGGTCGTCATTTATTATGTTCATCTGTGGTCTAACTCAGATGCACAACTGATAAGATCACGGGTTTGTTAATTTCTACATGGAAAATAAAATAAATAATGCTGGACAGTTCATTTTCACACAAATAAGCATAATTAACCAAACAGCAAGACCACGTCAAATTATAAAATTCACAGATGCAAAGTTCCCGAAGACAAATTGCCTTCAGTATGATCGCAAGCGGTCAGCAGTTCAGTAAATCCGACACATCCACCACGGGAATTCCTGAATGGAATTGCATCGCTAAATGCAAGCTCACTGAATTACGATGAAGGCACTCGGTTATGGCGCCCCAGGGCAGGATCTTACACACTTGCGAAAGGAACTTTAAGTTTTATGTTGTAAAGGCAAATTGGAATATATCTTGTGAGGGAATTGTGAAATAAAAGATCTGCGAAAGCTCTAGTTGTGAAAAGTAATACTACCTAATAATACGTACCTAATAACACGTATCACCACTGAGGTGATTAGATCCAGACTTCATCATCATCCGCAGCAGATTTTACCCACAGCTGGATAAAAGGCCTCCCGAAGTTTGCGCCATCCACCACTGTCATGTGCTAACCACCTCTATTGACGCACCCCGACGCGTGCTAAGTCGTCGACCCTTGCAACTGGTTATTAAAACAAATCTAGACTAACGTAGTCATGAATAACGTTTTCCTATAGTTAGATTTAATTTTAATATAACGTAAGAAGTAAAAATAACCCACTATTAATTTTATATATTAATTACACATGTACTTCTACACTAATACATGTCAATTTTGCCTATCTAAGTTTAAACATAATGTGATTTAGACATCGAGTTATGTTTCTAACTCGATGGATTTAGATAAATGTCCATTTATATAAAGCTAATCACAACATAGGAAAGTATGTTTGATTAAGAAAGAAAATAACAATCAAATAATAGAATCAAATTAAAACTAGTATTTACAATTGAAACAATTGAGCTAACTGCAGACTGTTGCAAACAATCTACAGGTAGCTCAACTGATCCATATCAATACCAGTCGGAAGCATGCCCAAGACACTGGCTGCATTGATATATTAGCACAACATTGATTTTCTTAAATACTATCGTCGTCGGTGCGGAACTAGGTGACATCTGCAATAACACCATTGATAATAAATAAATAAACTGCGGCTTTCTACATAAGATTTCGTTCTATGTGCTGTTTAAATTTACGAATAGGGAACTCAGTTGCTTCGGATGGAAGCTGCTCCAATTCGCCAAGCGCGATGATTACGTCACACCCCCTGTTTGAGGAAGGCATGTTCATCAGGACTTAGCCCTGATGAGGGACTAATGACATTACCAAGGGAGCCTAATATCGTTCTTATGCAGTCAGCTGTAGCATGCCCCAGTGCATCGCAGAGGGTCCTATCAATCACTCGCTGACGAGATTCTGATCGACCTTTTATGACGAGATGTCGCTTTAAGCTCTCAATTTGCATACGATGCTTCTTGAAGCCAGTGTTGCAGAAAATGTTAACACAAAAGTGAAAAAAAAATGTGAGAAATTTGTCCGGAACGGGTGGAAAAGCGCACACACTTTTCGAAGAAAAGTCTAGATTAGGTATAAAACGTGTTTATGAAAATATTACTCTTTGAAATTAAAAGGTTTGGAAATCGTAAATAGAGGAAGAGGCCCTGGGTATTAATATAATAGATAGACAGAAGCATGGGTGGAATTTTGCAACGAAGAGTTTCAATTCCACTCTCTGCACTAAAATGCCTGTAAAACGTATAATCCGATATTTCTGCAGTGCTGCATTTAATTTTAAACCTTAACATTGTTTAGTCTGGTTCGCAAATCCGTTTGCTCAGTGACACTGTTTGCTTATAAAGGTTGACCCAGACATGTTGGCACGAATTGCATTGGTCTGGATCTAAAATAAGTTAGCCAACGGGCGAAATTGGAGAAAGCGAAAATTCGAGAGGAAAAATGCAGCAAGCAGGCTTGTCAGGTAACCCTGGGATTGAACTCATGAACACTTGATAGAAAGGATTTTTGTTACAGTGCTTACCCGCACTTTGGGCATCTCTAAGAAATGAAATAAGTTCCCAAAAATTTTCGACTTCGGCGGGACTCGAACCCGCGTCCCACCCTTAGTACGGGTGTGCTCTAACCAACTAAGTTTAGTCTTAGTCGGTTAGAGCACACCAACTAAGTTTAGTCTTAGTCGGTTAGAGCACACCCGTACTAAGGGTGGGACGCGGGTTCGAGTCCCGCCGAAGTCGAAAATTTTTGGGAACTTATTTCATTTCTTACTTGATAGAAAGTTGTGACTTTTCATATACCTCATACCAGGTAACAACAAACTTTCAGCTGTATTATAAACGACTGCGAAAAAAGGAGGAGGTTCTATGTTCAGCTGTATGTATGTGGTTTTTATGTATGCTTCGTCTAGCCTCGCGACACGAACCCGGAGATCGACTTCTGCGTCTTGGGCCATAAAAGTGTTAGCACAACGCATTCACTGCGTAACCTCGACGCCGCCGCCACACAAATGCGGAAATCGATTTCTAAATCTTGGGCTATGTAAGTGTTAACTATGGATTGGTTCAGACGATTCTTTTGCAGTTGTATAAAAGATGATTCCGAGGTGGTCCCATACAATTTTATTTTCTAGCGCCGCAAAACCTAAAAAAAACCATTTTTAAACTCGGATTCCAATTCCGGTTATTTTCAAAACTATCGAATAATTTTATCGAAATGGCCTCATTCTGGTTTTCAGATTAAGGCGACGCATTGGGGAACTAAAACTATAAAATTGCACGAAATTTTATCAATTGTAGTCGACAGAGGGCACTTTTTTGTTACGTAGACTTATACAAAATTTCACTTATGTAGAAGAGATAAACTTCTGTTCTTTTGTTTTATGGCACAATCACAAGGTACCTACTAATGAAATACTAACTAACATTTGCCCACGGCTTTGCTATCATTGTAGGTACCTAAATATGTCTGTATCTTGGCCACGCATCACGTCGAAACTACATACTGAATGAATTTAAATAAAACTTGCAGAGGTGCACCGTAAGTTTATGGGTCCCTGTTTTAATATTACTCGGGGGCCTGGCAGGCGCAGTCGCAGCCAAAGCCTTTGTGGAGAGGTCAATCTTTCGTTTTAAGTTACCACTTTAAATAAATAAATAATAAATGCCAAGCTAAGCAGAGCTTGTGTTATTCTTATTCTTAGTATTTAAATTATGGATACCTATCGCTATTTTTGGGGAACCGATTAATATTGAGTGTACAACAAGTTTTCATAAATATATTGACATGGTAATTTGGTAGATAGTGTTCATATAGGTAGACCTAGAGTTCAGAGTCGTTTTGCGTCAGAGACGCGACATGTACCTACTACATTATTTTGAGCTTCGCACAGTATGCGTCCGCAGTTTATTTCAGTCTGCACTCACTATGCCGTAAACTGTGCCATCCGAATACGGCACAAAACAACTACTGCTTGTAACAGAAATGTCACTTTAGATATTGGTGGACTGACCTTGCTGAAGGCTAAAGCTCTGCGCACATTAATCCAACATCGCTACTGTGCAGCACAAAAATATGCATACAAAAAACGGCATAATAATATACTCGTTATCATTTTATATATAATTTTTTGAAAACCCGGAGAGCCTCGGTACCCCACGAACCTAGGGTCTCGACTCCAAGGGGAGCAAATGTGTAGGCTCTGTCGAGACCTGCATATTTGCGCCTCTTGAGATCTTCGGCTAAATCTGCCGCCGCACCAGTCCTCACGGAAGTCCTAGGAAGATGGGAAGGCGCGAGTGTGTCGACACATGTAGAGTCCCACACAATAGGCCTCCCCAACTCCCATGGGACTAGAGTCATGCCGTCAGGCCTCTTACCATCGTCACGCAACAGACCATTCGGTTCGAGAATAGCTGGTACGTTAGCGGTGGTAAAGGCCCGCCGGATGATGTCGTTCAGGCTGGCATGACGAGATATCCGACCGGCAGCCCTAGTACACGATAATCCGTGATGACCGAGCTGTTCGACAGCAGTACCGCACTGGCATTGATGAGGCGCGCAACACCTTGCACCCAACCGAAGACAAGTTGCGACACGGAAAGTTACGGGATCCAATAAAGTGCCAGTGTTATATGAAGGAAGTGCTTGCAACCAATGTCCTGACTCCCATTTAGAAACGGCTAGAAGACGGGCACGATCTGCAGAGCTGGAGCACGTTTGTAACAAACAATTCCGTGTCAACTCACACAGAGGCCCGTCCCATTGCCGTTGGGACAAAAGAGATTTTGGGGGAGCAGCATCGGGGCAAGCACTATGCCAAGCAGATCGAGCTTCGTCTAAAAATGAAATTTTGAATGAAATTCCAGGTATAACCAAATGAGAGGGCTTTAAATTTTTTTCAACTAAGGAACTAGACAGAAGACAAGAACGCTGGTAGGGCTACACTTGAAATTTTGCGTATACCTAAGCCTCCCAATTTTACAGGCAGGGAGGCCTGCGACCATGCCTTGTCATCCAAATATATATTCAAAACCGATGATAAAGTATTCTTTATTATGTTGTCTAAGCCTTCCAAGAACTCGCTGTGTTTCCACAGTTGACAACATCTCAAAGAATATGTAAATTTAGGTACAAACAGGCAAAACCGAATAATTGTAAAAGCCATATGGCTATTAATTTTGAGAAGTCTGTCTGAAGTTCTGTTAAAATTTTGAATTTTCTCATCTACAAATGGCTGAAAAGAATTGGTGACCCAAGGAGTCGAAGTGAACATTTATCTACAATTGAAATGTTGGGGGCCAAACTATTAAATTTGGTAAATCATTCTGAGCGTCTGGTCGAAGCGACGCGTGACCCGAGAGCTGGTGAGTATCTGGCACAGCGCATCAGCATTGCTATACAGCGGGGCAATGCAGCCAGTGTCTTAGGCATGCTTCCAACTGGTATTGATATGGATCAGTTGAGCTACCTGTAGATTGTTTGCCACAGTTTGTAGATAGCTTGCTTGTTTCTATTGTAAATACTAGTTTTAATTTAAATTTGTTATTTGATTGTTATTTTCTTTCTGAATAAAGATAATTTTATATATATAAATTTATGGGTACGTTATGGGTACTAGACAACTGATATGCATAATACAATAATTTTACATAAGTGACAAGTTTTTATTAATTGACATGAGTGTGTAGTTCGAGTTGCAAATTAATGTGTGTTTTAAAGATTGTTTAATTTTTATACTAAGTAGGTTTTGTAATTTTTACACTATTGCATTGGGTGCCCCTGTAAAAATAGCTGTACTTTGTTATGAAATATATAAATAAATACAATGCTCAAATAGGGTTTTTTTACTATACATAGAAAACTACCAGAACACCCAGACGGCAGATCATCTAAATATTCTACTTCGAGAATATTTGTACGAGTAGGTACTATAGGTACTCTGTATCGATATAGATAGTGGTACTACTTTGCGCAGGTAAGAAATCAATTTTAAAGATGGCGCTAATGCTACTGAACATCTCTGTTTTATGAGATTTTATTTCGAAGTTTTTTTTTTGTAGTAGTAAAAGTGCTCGCGAGATGTACTGTTCGTAGAACTACTAGAGGATTCCCGAGCGGCCGATGCTATAGCTCGGCGAGTACTACTGAGCAAGACGATGCGCAGGCAGCCGAGCACGATTTTGTAGGTATTTAGGTGTTTTGAAAAATATTTGTATGGCATATTAAAATATTTTCTAGTGATGCACTGCGTAATAACGTTTGCAATGTTTTGGTATACATTTTGTGTCATTTTATTCATTTTTCTATTCACACTGATCATTCAAAGTTTGATTTAGAGGTAACTTTGTAATTTTTTTCTATCGGGTGAAATATCACTAATCGTGTTTTTGTCTAGTGATGCACTAGAAAATATCCTCAACTGTAATATGTATGAATTTCAAAACTATAAGCCTTATAGTTATTGAGCCCTGTACTTGGACACTCATGGTGGCGGCATCATAGAGACATCTCAGCACTTCGATGTAACGATAGTCTACTTGGCATCGCTGTAAGAATTCCAGAAAAGCCCAGGTTTCGACAGAGTCAAAGACTTTTTCATGGTCCACAAAGGCCAGACACAGGGGCTGATTATATTCTTCGGACTTCTGTATAATCTGCCTCACTTGTGTATACCTATGTGGTCTATGGTGCCATATACTCCGCGATTCTAAAGTTATCGAGTTGCACAAAAGGGAAGCCCCGTTGCGCAACTATTTGCAGTTGAGCAACGTCAGGTGTAAAATAGAACTTAACATGACAGCTGTCATCAAAAATATAGGCTTTGTCATTCATCACCTTTCATTATAGTCATAAAACGAAACTCTACCACGAGTAGTGAGTCCGAGATATGGCGGATTAAATTTTGACAGCTATCATTAGAAACCGAAATCTTATAAAAACTTATCTAATCTTATAAACCCAAAATTTAATCCAAAGAAAAGACACTTGTGAGGTTTTTTTACAATTTAAATAGTTGAGCTAACTCCAAACAATCTAGATTTAGCTCAACTCTTACCTAATGGATAATTTTGAAATCATGATGTTGTACATTATATGAAAAAGCTCTCTGACTTGAGACGTGAGACGCTGACACTAGGCAAAGTCTCACGTGAGACGTTGGGAATAACCCCGGGGCGATGGGTCTGCCTGCGACGTAGGAGGTAGCGAGATCGAATCCTGCCCTTAGGAAAAAAAATTGATTCGGTTTTTTCAGGAGTTTTCTATGTATGGTATATATAGTATCTATGTACCTATGTATTGTAATGAATATGAAAGTTCTAATCAGCGCGGCCTACCTATCGTGACCTACGGAGCTGACACGTGGACACTTACGGTAGGGCGCTGGTTCACCAGTTCAAAGGAGCTCAGCGAGCTACGAAAAGAGCTATGACTCCGCTCGGAGTTCCTCTGAAGGATAGGATCATGTAACGAATACATCCGACAGAGATCCAAAGTTATTGATACATAGCTCTAAGAATTAGCAAGTTGAAGTGGCAGTGGGCCCATATCTCGCGAAGAAGCAACAACCGCTGGCTGTTGTTGGGTGGAGACCACGTCTCGGTAAATGTAGTGTAGGACGACATCCGACCAGCCGAGTGATTACAGTAAAATCCCATTCAATATCTAAATATGTAAATAAATATCTATATAAATAATAAATACATTCAATTTTTGACGAAGCTGTCAACGTCAAAATATCACAAATGTCAAACTCAAATGTTTTATTTTTACTTTTAAGTTATGATAAACCTCATAAGTACTAATGTTACTCTTACCTTTATTTTGCTCGACTACATTGCCTACACTACTGTTATGTATTATCCACTTATTATCTGTTTGTAAATTCAAATCAGAATTGCTAAAATGGAGCAAAAAGGGCAAGTGTGAGTAATCTAACAAATAGACGACCGATGTGGCGCGGTGGGCGAAGGTCTGCCTGCGACGCAGAAGGTTGCGGGTTCGATTCCCGCCTCGGGACAAATGTGTGTACGATCTGCAGACATTTGTTCAGGGTGTTCTGGTCGTTTTCTATATAATAAAAAATATCTATCTATGTATTGTACAATATTATGTATATTAGTTATCTAGTACCCATAACACAAGCTCTGCTTAACTTTGGGCTAGATAATGCTGTGTGAATTGTCCAGCATTATTTATATTTAAATATATTTAAATATTTTAAAAATTTAAAATCTAACAAATTACTTTTTCTTAAGTTGTGTGACGTTGACGTTAAAAGTTCCGCCGTCGATGGACTCCATCAAGCAAGAAAGATGTAGGTACGTATTTTTGGTACCATATTGGCAACCGAAATTGTTTATGACGATTCTCCCCGGATGACCTGTTCAATAGGAATGGTATATTTTACCGTAATCACTCAGGTGGGTACTAATCATAATAAGTCCACATCTGGACCCTGTTAAATTGTTCAGTAATATTTATTTGTACTCATAGTCACCTAACTACTACAAATTTATTCTACTAAATTGATAACTCTATTTATGAATAAAAATTCTGCAAATTCCTTTTGACGTAGCTGCAATCCAATATAGACTCTATTACGTTGACAAATGAACCATTGAACCGCAAAACAAAAGTTGTTAAAAATCGTAATTAGTATGGCGGGTCCAGCTGTCATCGCGAAGAAAAGTAACATGACCTCGCGTCCGTCCGAGGAGGCGTCTAGCCCCCGACTGGCGTAAGTATAAACGATTTTGAGTTATATACAAAGGGATATTTGATCAATAAGGTTGAATTCGGCGTGGCTAAAAATTTGCTAGATCAATCACAAAAGCGCGAATTTAGTTGAAATAACCAATCCTTGAATTAAAAACTATTCGTTAATATGTATGTAAAATCCATTTACCATTTCAAAAAGGATATATGGACCTATATGTACAGAAAATTTAAGGGCATAAATCGGTTCCGTTCACCAGAAAAGTGAAAATCTATGTTTTTATAGAGCTGTTTTTGGGATTTTTTTTTCTGTTGTAATATTTAACCAATCGTGTATTCCATTTACCAAATTGAAGCAAAAAACATGAAAAATTCAAAACTACAAACATCAATTCCGAATGTTTTGTCATTCCTGAAGAAAGTATGTAACTTTATTCAGAAAGAAAATAACAATCAAATAACAAATTTAAATTAAAACTAGTATTTACAATAGAAACAATTAAGCTATCTGCAAACTGTTGCAAACAATCTACAGGTAGCTCAACTGATCCATATCAATACCAGTTGGAAGCGTGCCTAAGACACTGGCTGCATTGCCCCGCTGTATAGCAATGCTGATGCGCTGTGCCAGATACTCGCCAGCATGAAGAAAGTTGAAATCCATGATCCGAATATTTCCATGGCGTCGTCTTAATAAAGTATTTGTTACAATGGCCGATGTTATGTCGTGCTGATAATTTTTGTCAACCTTTTAATAAGATAAGTAGGTCAAACGATAACCTGGCACCGCGAAGCAAATCTGCATAAACATGGCATTCAATGTCATAATAAACAATATTTTTAAACATGGCATTCAATGTCATAATAAACAATATTTTTCTGAATATACACGTACACAAGTAATAATAATGCTATAGACAGTAATAGCTTTGAAAATATTCGAATTCACATGTAGCTTCAGGCAGGACATTTATTACTTTTTGCACATTTAAACAGAAAAAAAAGAACTGACATGTATCACAAATACGTTATTAATAAACAAAACTGACTTTGAAACTGAAAAAGGATTAACTTGCGTGTTTTTAATTGCCTATAACAATGGTCTTTGTCTGGTTATGAAAAGATTTTAAAATTTAAATGAATAAATTAAACAACAATGCACTAAAAACGTTATTTTCAAAAACGCATCATAAAAATTTTGCTAGATCCTTCAAAGCTCTTTGTCTGGTAAAATGATTTTATATTAACAAAGTCCATAACAAAAAACTGAAAAAATATTTGCAGTAAACGCGGCTATAACATTTTGAAGATTAAAATGTTTCAGCGTATTTTCCCGCGTAAACTGTTTGTACATGTCCAAGTGAGATAATTTACTACCTTAACAAAGTTTTCAGTCGCCCGTGTGAGTCGCTCCTTAATGCGAATTATTTCCGGCAACTGAACAGATGCGCACATACAAAAGAAAACTGGATTAAAGTTTCGAGGAAAAACTGAGCTTTCCAACTTGCAAGTAAAAGCTTCTAAAATTATACCATAAACCAGTTTTATTGCGTCATACATTTCTTCAAGCATACTTGAAGTACCTGGACTAAGTATGGCGGCGGGAATGTAAGGCCACGGCCGTACTGCAAGCGATTAGCGGGTAGGTTACTTAACGCGTACGTTGGCGGGTAGCTTGAAGCGTAGATTAGTTATATTGATTGGCCGCACTGACGGCTGTTAAAATTTCGCTCACAATTGGACATCGTCGAAAAAACAGAAAAACGCCCTATGCTAGGTGCGTGCAGTGTGGCCGGTCCCCTACATTTTTTTATCAAATTCCTAAAAAAAGGTTCAATAGGAAGGAGGGCTCTTGCAAAAGTTCTAGCAATATCCAATCTGTAGTATTTTCTCAAATATAATATTATCAAATTTTACCAAATTATTATTTTTTAATTACCACTTTATTACCATTAGCATTTGACATCAACGGGCTGCTACAGACGTCTGCTATAAAATTACATAAAAATACCATATGATTCCCTATCCATACTAAAAATATAAATTCGAAAGTAATCTGTCCGTCTCTCTATCTATCTATTGCCTTTTTACGGCTGAAGGGATTGTATTTAAATTTGGCATGTCCCGTATGCTTTAACCGAATTAAAAAAAAAAAAACAATACAAAAATCCATTTATTTACTATTACAAAATGCTTATACAGTTTATTTATTTCTTTTTAAGTTTACTGGTGGTCCCCGCACTAGGTTCAGAACCTGTATCGCGGGGGGCCGAATCACAAAAAGAATTACAAGTTTTCAAGACTGTAGTAAACAGGGCAGCAGTTCACTCTAGAAAATTACATAGGTACTAATAATATTAAAAAATAAAATTAAAGGAGACAAACATGTACATTTACAGCAATAGTTTAGAAGTATAATAAGACAATCTAAATAATATTTTGATAACACAACACGACTTAAGGGTGAAAAAAAAAAGAAAGGAGGTTCTACAGGACTTCTATAGGGCTGTAAGTATATGTATATATTGATGTAATGTTCTCCGATTTCTCTGCCGATTGTGGGACAAAGACGATTAATGATTGTTTTGGTTTTTCCGTTTTTGTAAAAACAAAATTATAATACGTTTGTTTTCTTTTGGTGTGTCGCTACAATCGTAGCACTATCAGCCAACCTACTGCCTGACAGTGCGGCCAAGGCCGTAATATACTCCATATTACGGTTTTTAACCGTGGCTTGCGTCTGTATTCTGGTCACGTATGTTCTGGTCCTTTCACGGTGAAATAATAATGCTTTTATCTCGTGTTGAAGATAAAGTATTCCAAAATTGGTTAACACGAGCTTGCTCTTGAATCTCTTCCGGGTCTGATTGCGATGAATAAAACGTTTTGAAAGATTTTGCTTCCTGTAAATATGTTATTGCTGTATTCTTTGATAAATTTTATAATAACGCTCCTAGTGTACTACAATCGATTTGATTCTTAATGCAGAGTATACCCATCTATGCTATAATATTATAAATTCAAATGTAACTCAAAACTAGAGCTGAACGGATTCTAAGAAATTTGGCAGGGAGGTTATTGTAAAACCGGTAAATTGTAAAAACCGGTAATTCGGTAATTTCAAAAAATAAGTTATGATTAATAAATATGCGTGAAGAAAACCCTTATGGCGGTCCTAAATTACACAAATACCTACCAAACAACTTCTATAGGTATAAAACATAATACATTTTATGATTGTAAAATTGATAGACAGTCTACGTTTTTATTATAATGGTTACAAAAATTGATAAACCAATGCGCATCCTCTTTCCACTCCAGGACAAGCAGACGCATATCGCATTACCACGGTAAATTCAGTACCCCTAGTACTTGATGAATATACCGTCCACTCGCACTAAACGGTTTTGCCACCGCCTTCATCATTCGTACCGCTGGGATTTGGAACACGCTCCCTGCTGCTGTCTTTCCCGTCAATAACAACTTAGGTGTATTAAAGACAAAAAGTTTAAAGTAAATGGGTATCTTCTAAACCTTCGTGATACATCGTCGGCCACATCTTCACTTTTCGTCAAGTGAGTTTGTGGTCAAACGAAGGTCTATAGAAAGACTATAAAATAAAGTAGGTATATTAACAAATAAATGCGCGTAGAATAGTGTAAGACCGTGTTTCATCTTATATTGTGTAAAATCTTTACTTTTAATCAATGTCAATGTGTGCGTGGAAATTGCAGCGAGCTCATTACGGGTAGTACTGTTCTTGTAATTTTAACAATCAAATAATACAAACAAAAAGATGGAATTAGTATTTACAATTGAAAGTAGGCTAAGCAGCGTAGGATCTGTTGAGCGAGATCTGCATATTAGCAGCTCTTGAGATCGTCAAGCCAAATCTGCCGCCGCACTAACCCTCACGGATGTCCGGGAAGATGGAAAGGCGCAAGTATGTTGAATTAGCGTCCCACACAATGGGTTCCTCAACTCAACTCCCATGGGACTACTGTCATACTGTCGTCGTTGGACCTCTTACCTACCATCGTCATGCAAAATACCATTCGGTTCGAGAGTAGATTTTACTTTAGCGGTGACAAAGGCCCGATGATGTGGCATGGCATGGCAAGATATCTGACTGGCGACCCTATAACACACGACAATCCGTAATGAGCTATTCGACAGCAGTATTGCACTGGCATTGATGAGACGCGCAGCGCAACACCTTGCACACAACTGAAGATACGGAAAGTTACGGGGTCCAATAAAGTGGCAGTGTTATATGTAGGAAGTGCTTGCAATTAATATTCGGAAAATCTCATTTAGAAACAGCCGGGAGACGGGCACGATCTGCACAGCTGGAGCATGTTTGTATCACACAATTACCGTGTCAACTCACACAAAAGCCCGTCCTATTGTCATGACAACAAAAGATATTTTGGAGGAGCAGCATTGGGGCAAGCACTATGCCAAACCGTAGAACGGTTAGCCTTTAATTAGCCATTAGCCTAAAAACTAAATATTAAATGAAATTCCAGGTCCAAATAAGATGGCTCTAAGAAAAAATCAACTAGTGATATAGACAGACGTCGGGGCTACATTTTTGCTAATATCTAAGCTCCCAAATTTGACAGGCATGGATATAGGTAGCAGGCATTGCCATCCGAATAGATATTTAAACTCGATTTGATTGTTTAAGTAAAAGAAAGACCATAAAGTAGAAGGGACCATTTTAAATTATCAATAAAAGTTAGGCTTATTTCAAATAACATTTCTTGGTACATTTATTCAGTCTAATACAATATTAAACGGAGTGGAAAACATTCTTTTCTGCTTTTTTTAGTATTTGTAGTGTAATACCGAAAAAATACCGAAAAACCGGGATCCCGGTTTTAAAAATATGAATACCGGTAAATTACCGGTATTGTCATTTAGCCCATTACCGCCATGCCCTACCAGTAAGCTTATCGAAGGTTTTCACGGGTACTTAACAGAATCGCAAAATTAAGACTATGAACTTAAGTGACTAACCTACACATATCACGTTATGTGTTTTTGAGTTACAATATTTTCGATCAATACAATTTTCATAATCATTATCATTGGTGCCAAAAAATACTCCTCTGACCCGCCGCGCCGCCTGGCCGAGCTGACGCTACCCGACCGGATTAAAGCGTAAAAGTCGCTGACAAAAGCTAGTTTTAAATACCTATTTTCAGATGGCAGTGGAAAGCGGACGTCTGGTGTTTTAGTGGGGACTCTTCGTACGAATTACACCTTTCGTATGCTAAGTAGAATCCCATGTGATTCACTACACGGTTTAATATTTAAGTTGTCTCATTACATACCTTAAAGAGAGGAAATAGAACCTAGTTTTGGTTAAAAGGAAAAGTATATATATTTTAATAGGAATGAATATCACTTGTTTCAAAATTCTGTGTGAAGTAGTATTGTTGTTGAAAACGAGCGAGAATTTTGTGATTTTATTTACATATTGTTACGTGACTACTATAATTCAAATTCAAAATTATCGTCACAGCTCTAAGAATTAGCAAGATAAAGTGGCAGTGAGCCGGCCATATCTCGCGAAGAACCGAGAACCGCTTGGGTAAATGTGTTCTTGAGTTGAGACCATGAGTTAGTAAACGTAGTGTAGACGCTACCGGCCAGGTTAGGACGACTTGGTAATGACTACAGGCAGATGCTGGAGTAACATAGGCTGATATGATGAGAATTCTCTAGACGCCTCGTTCGCTGCGTATGCTTCGATTCAGATCCAGTGGACTCGTAACTTAACGCATTCACTGCCCAGCCTTAGCGGTGCGATTTGCAGGGGCGCGCCCCGTCGCGACACGAACCCGGAGATCGACTTCTGCGTCTTGGGCCATGAAAGTGTTAAGTTGTTTTTAGCTTGGCTTTCGACGTTTTAGACTTTAAAACACCAGGGTTCGAAATGGAATACAACAAACAAGATGCCATATTGAAAGGCCGTATGACTGAATAACTTAACTAAAACTAAACTTACCGAAAAATAGTTTCAAACAGATGTTGGCAGCTAAAGCCCATAACCAGTTACAAAGTGAGGGACAACCCAAACTATTCAGAGCCATCAAAGTTTAAAGCACCCCATGCGCACAAGTTTCGCGCAATCACATAGCGAACCTACTGATCATGTTTCCAACTCATTAGGCAAGTTGTATCTGGACTGACCCTGATGGGCTGTTAGCGTAATGTACGTGAATGGGTTCGGCGATGTGACCTTGATTGGCGTTAGAGGAAATTGGCGCAAAGGGCGAAATTTTATTACATACTAAGGTACGAGTTTCTGCCAGCAATTTTGCACGCGTTTTTTTTATGGCACGTAGATTATTTCTATACCATGGGGACATTGACATGCGGATCTATGGGATGAAAAGTAGCCTATGTAATATTCCAGGACTGAAACTATCTGTAAATACAAATTTCAGACTGATCCGTTCAGTAGTTTTGGCGTGAAGACCTAACAAACCTTTAGTAACTTAAATTCTTCTCTGTAACAAAACTAAAATTTCGCACAAACTATTACTTTGATTCAACGACACTATTTTGATAATCTAGAAAATAGAGCTCCGGGATGACTGTTGTTATCACAAACTTGCAAAAATCTATTTTGGCACAATATTTTATATTATCAATAGATTATTTATTTATCTATGATTTGTAAAAAGGATCATTCATTCATTAAGAGTGTAAAATAAGCAACTTTGTTGTTCAAAATCGTTATTTATCTGAAAATCTGTGAAAGCTACCACAATCATATTCAGGAAAATGTTACTTCGCACTTTTTTGGTGGATTACGTCTTTTAAAATCATTTTTGGTGAAAGTTTTCTCGATAGTTTATATCATTATAGGTACAGCAGACTCTTAACTTAATCTACATATATAACATAATAATATACTCTATTGATAAACAAAATAATTGTTCTGTATATATGGGAAGGAACTGATTCCTGACACACAGATAACCCTATAGTTTAGGAGTCAGGGTTTCATTTTATAAAAGTCAATAAATATCATTATTATTATTGTCTTTCCAAGGGCACCGTATAAAAACTAGAAACTTTTGCACATTAAAAAAATGCGCTCAGAGACGTAGTTTTTAGTAAAGCTGCCAGTATTTTTTCACGACCGATTTAGCTCTTCCATTGTTCCGTTTCTCTTCGCATTAGCCTGTAAAATACGAAAATCCTAAGAATGCAAAGTCATCATTCCATTTAAAGCGCCAAAGAACGCTGTCACAAGACAATAAAGGTGGGACTACAAAGGGCTACAAGAGGGTCTGAATACGTCACGGCTAAGGACGTGGTAGTTATTCGACTTTTTAGAATAAAAAGACGGAACTTGACTACGTTCTAGATTCCATGAGTGATACTTTTAGTAAATTAATTTGCATTGGATAATTCTATAAGTTAAACTACATCAAGAGAATAGAGAACTTAGAAAAGCATCAAAATGCAGTGGGTCTTCAAGAGCTGATGATGATGATTGTTAAAGAAGTTATAACGGGAATTCAACCGTCATATGTTTAATAAACTTTTCTTTCTGTGTGGACTTTCTAGCATTATTATAATTTTATTTTGTCAAGCTTTTCCTATTCCTTTCTTTATTCCTTGGGCAAAATACTGCTAACTATTCCGTTTACAATGAAAATTAGATTATCGTAGAGTAGAATCGTTGATAGATTCAACAAACTCACAGTGCGTGTGCTGTTATTTGCACGGAGATATTGATAGAATGGATTCAACTATGACACTTTTGACATGCGTCCTATTTCTGTTCTTTTTTCAAAAGGTAAATTGCCAAAATTTATTATTGGTCTCACAGACCGACGCGGCCTGCGGTGGCGGTCAGTACAATTTGACAACACCTTCTCGTCTAATTGTATTGACTGCCACCGCAGACCGCATCAGTCTGTGAGACTCTTTACTCTGCGACGGTACCACTGTTATAGTAAAGCGATAAATTTTGATCAATTTATCGCTTAAATTTGTCCGGCATTCGGCTTTTTTCAAACCAACTGTACCTCTCTTATTAGGTCTAATGCCAGAAGGGTGTGAATGTGACTGTTGAAAGAGGCTCACAGAAGTTATGTCTGAGGTATTTTGGTTATAACTACATCAATATGAAAGTAGGGGGAAAGGATTGCACCAGTGTTTGCGCACACAATTGTGCACTATAATTCCTGCGCACATGGCTATTTTCCGTCCGAGACTGGCCGCCGTCGTAGCCAAAAATTGGGCTAGGAAGACCTAACGTCAATAAGTAGGCCCACTGCTTATTAGTGTACCAACCAATACACACTAACCTACCTATTTGTATTGGAAGAACACCAAGATTGCACCGCTTACATCCGTAATAAATTCGTCAAACTATGATTTACATTGACATTTTTGTAGTAAAATAGTGTACCAACATACTTTATGGATTTAAACATAAAGCTATTTTGCGTGTAATGATAACCTAAATGTAATTATCAAGTAGGTTTCGAAAAAGTCGCGGTATTATAACAGAAACAGATTTGTTTTATGAAAAAAATACTCAATAATTCAGATAGCCTACGAACCTGATTTTAATGACGCAAATGGTTATGCTATAGTGTTAACAGCAAAAAATAATTACAACTAATATTTACACTTACATCTATTTACTAAAAATCTAAGCCGTCACCAGAAGGCACAGTGCCCAGAATGCTGGCAGCATTGCCACGTTGAATGGCAATGCTAATTCGTTGACCGAAATAAAAACCAGCATTCCGATCATATATCTTAATTCGTTGACCGAAATAAAAACCAGCATTCCGATCATATATCTATAGTGTTTAAAATTGCGATAATCTATTCTAATATTTCAAATGCAAAAGTATGTTTGATTGTTTTTCCTTCCTTTACGCCCTAACTAAGCTACTAATCGACATGATTTTTCATAGAGTCATAGAGTTAGTTGAAAGGATGGAGTAACATAGATGGAGTAACATAGGCTACTTTTTATATCTCATAAATCAGTTCCCATGGGATAGAAATAATCTTAAACAACGCGTTCGAAGCCTCAAGTATCCTCTATTTATTTTATAATTGCTTATACCAAAAATACGTTTGGCCTTTTAGATAACCCCTTTTATTGAAAACGCAATTAAGAAATAAATGAGATTTGGTAGAGGTATTTAAATTTTGATACTGGTTTTTTTACTAAGATTTTAATTTGTATTTACGTAAATAGACAACTGAAAAAAAAAACCCTTTCTGTCTATGGTACCGACCGCCTCTATGGGAGTGGTTAATACAAACTTATGTTTTATAAATCTACATAAAACATTCAATTTATTTTATTTCTTACTTTCAATAGATACGCTTAGTATGAGTTTGCAAAATACCAAAATGGATATTTTCGAGAACGTGACAGTTTACTCCTACCCAAGTCCTGAGCATATCTTTTTCTCTAAGTAGAAGAATGATAAAATAATATTATGTAAGAAATGAAATAAGTTCCCAAAAATTTTCGACTTCGGCGGGACTCGAACCCGCGCCCCACCCTTAGTACGGGTGTGCTCTAACCAACTAAGCCACGAAGTCTCTGTCGGTTTTCGTCGAAAATCTTTGGGACCTCTTACGGACTGTAGCGCCGGTGATATTGGTAATAATATGTATTATGTATGGTAATATTATGTAGGTACTTACATAATCCAACTGATCCATAATCCAGGTGACCAATAAATGTATTAATTAAATGAACAATATTGTTTCAGCCCACAGAACCCAACTATTTTAATTAATGGCGCCTGGAAACGCACAATGCAAATAAAACGGACGTTAAACAAATGTAAAGGAATAAATTTGGCTAAATGAACACCTGGGTGATGACGTTGCGATAATTCAAAATAAACAGTAAATAAACTTACTCATTCTGTACCTAAGTAAAATAATATTGTTCATAGTTAATGCTAGTTTGAGTGGAGACCACGACTTGGTAAACGTAGTGTAGGACGCCCTCCGGCCAGGTGGGATGACGATCTGCGAAAGACTGCATGCTGAGCAGATGCTGGATGCGGCAAGCTGAAGACAGGGCGCTATTTCGCTCGTTAGGGAGCCTATGTCCAGCTGTGGACTAATATGGGCTGATGATAATGACTGATAGATTTGAGGTTATTTTTTATTATCATCACCATCGAAAATTGCTAATAACTCGCAAATTGGTCAATTTGGGGCTGCTATTATTTTAAGATTACTATTGACAAACCATGCTGATTTTATAAAATATTGTTTCGGATTATCGACTTCATAGGCAAACATCCATACAGGTTTTTTTGAGAGTTTACCAATAAAATTTAACACATACAGACAGAGCTTCATAATCAGCCTATATGCCACTGCTCATAGGCCTCTCCTAATGAGCGCCATAGCGCCCTGACTTCAGCTTGCCGCATCCATCCACAAAGTTTAATATCCATAAATCTTTTGGTTGTCGGTTCTTCTCGAGATATGGCCAGCAAACTACCTCGTCAGCTTGCTAATCCTTTGAGCTATGTCGATAACCTTGGTTCTCTGTCGGATGTATTCACGCGACTTTAAACTGGTGGATCAGCCCTACCGCGTGTGTCCATGTCTCAGCTCCGTAGGTCATGACGGGTAGGACGCACTGATTGAAAACTTTCGTTTTCAAGCTAAGATGAAAATAGTTCTCTATATGAATATCAGTCAATTTTGCATGCCATGATCTCAAACAGATCAAATGGTGCTCGGCTAGAGTTTACCAGCTAGTTATTAAGCCTGGAGAAGAATGTAACGTGTTAGTGTTACACAGCGAGTGTTCGTGCATTCACTACAAGGAAAAGAGGCCGTTGCAACGTCCAACGAGACCGCCGTAACATTACGCCCCGTAACACCGGTCAGTGCCCGGCTTTAGGCTCTTTACAACAATACCGATGCGGAAGTGTCTACGTACTATTGATGTGACTGACCCTTTAATTTTGGTACGTTAACTAGATTAGTCCCCTTGCTGACCGTTATTCTGTACGGCTTCCAGATATCACGTTACTGGCACCTGATAACTGAGTTTGCAACACTGCGGTTCGATACAGAGGAATTTATATGAAAGTGTATTTGATGTTCGTGGCGAGTCATTATGATGTTGTCCTCCTAGCCGATAGCCAATCTTGACACTAGCATAACATATTATGTCCTACGAACATACATATTATTATAATACCTATGTCCCACGAACGAGCTCAGGAGTGTACGCAAACACACGTAAAGTAAGTAAAAAATAATTAATTGCAGCAAATATCAACACAGTTAACTTAAGATCGTCATGGTTTGGCGCGAGATTATTTTTTTTTGTGGTTTTTTAATTTTTTCTGTGTTCCACGAGCAATAAAACTAGCGAAAAAGTTATTTGGCGAAAAACGTAAATAATTTTCTATGAGCTTATAATAAAATTTGTATTACACATTCTACATTTTCCCAAATTGGGAGTATTTGGGAAAATATAGATTTTTAGCACAAAATTTCGTATTAATAGATATTTACAAAAATTATAAAATTTAATAAATATCAAGCCACATCTATCACAAGTAATGTAATAAATTTGACAGCAGCTCTGTCTGTCTATGGAAAAAGAAGATGAGAGTAAATGTTTGTCTTACAGGACAAAATCTTCAATGGCAAACATATGTAGTTTCGCAAACATAGGTTGATCGCGAGAAATCACTGGATGCTGGTAGTGCAGGAACAGCCATAGTATTGATCTTTGGGGCCGACTTATGTCCAGCAGTGGTTATTACGGCCAGATGATGAAACATTGTTTGTGATGACACTGATAAAATGTAACTAAACGCTGAAAATAAAAACTCGGCCCTGGGATTTAAGGACGAAAAACACCGAGATTATTTTGAGTTTTGACTTAAATTTTTAAAAGCAACATTGCATAATACCGGTCGTTAATGTATATTTATGAATGGGGAAAAAATCTCGACACTCAGTCATTAGTAAAGCATTACTTACCTTTTAGCCCAAGTTATAAGAGACATTTTTTTCTTATAGCAAAAAAAATACAGCTATAAAGGCTAAATTAGGGTTTGTTTGCCATAAGTTAGATTACAACTAGAGTTATCGTTTGTTAAAATAATAAAAAATGGTAAAAATATCACGTTAAATAAATACAACGTTTGTTGTACGGGAAATTAAATATTTATGTTATTCTACTTTTTTGTATTTGTTGTTATAGCGGCAACAGAAATACATCATCTGTGTAACTATCACGAGTACACGGTTCATGAGATACAGCCTGGAGTTTTTAAAAACACTTCAAGTGCGTTAGGGAATTCATAGTTTGTGTTGAAATAATAAATATTTTGGCTGAAATATTTAAGAGTGCGCCTAATGCAAAAATCAAGCAAATTGTGTATTTTTAAACCCTTACATCTATGGTAACGAACTTAAATATTCTAATTAAAAAAATACGATAGGTAGGGGAAAAACCCATAGAAGTCGAGTAATCGAATAGAATTTTGAAAAATAAACTGGTTTCTTTACAAAAAATTATACAAAAATCGCTTTAAAAAACTGTTTTAATTGAAATGCTCTAAAGTATCAGCGACAACACCATATTATTTTTTACGAATTACATAGCCAGACTAATGTTTTATTTAAGTAATCGTGTAGTTTTTCTATTTAATGCTTAAATTTTGAATCATTAATAGAAAAGAAGCAAAAACTTGATTTTTGCACTACCATTGCTTTACTCTGTCCCGCTCCTATGAACGCGAAATCCTATGCCTATCCTTTTCACAATTTTTTGCATTAGGCCCGCTCTTAATAGTTGTGTTGTCTAAGAAATGAGGCTTCAATAAATAAAAATATCATAAAGGTTACGTTACTGTATTTGAGTCAGAATTGTGGCAATGAAACGTAATCGAGAACACGAATCGGAACTGTCATTGTCATGGTAGACATTTCCAGTGAAATGTTTTGCTTCAATTTCGGTTGGGACTGTCAATCGTCTCAGTGACGGCTATTTTATTTACAATTGGATGGATGGCAGGCGCGAAGGCTATCCAACGGGCTATCAAATGTGAAATTTGGATGGTGTATTTTACCGTAATCGGTCTGCAGGTCCTATGCCTTGCACCACACCAGGGTCGGGTCGTAATGGCCGCCTGTGCTTGACAAGGGCACGCCTCAACTTACTTTGTTCTAAACGTATTGTGTACCGCTTCCTCTTCGTTATCAATGTGCGTTAACCTGATGTTAGATGTCGCTACCCTCGTTTTTGCTCATTAGGGGCGTGAAATCCTGTTTTTAAAGGAATAAAGGTGTACAATAAAATATTTAACACGCTGGATGAGGAAAACGCAAATGATAGGGGGGGGGGGGGCAGGACAAACCCCGTAAAAGATTTACTCGTATATTAGGTAGGTATGGGAGGTCAAGATTCGTTTCGAGGTTCGTGTTTTAATATACATATTTAAGTTTAAACATAGATGTAGTATACATGATATTATAGTATATAAGTATATATATAGCTTTGGATAGTGAGTGCTTTCTTTTTAACTGTAAACTTCTAATAAATTTAAATAAGTACCGCCACAGATGAGATAATGTTACGTATTATAGCTTCATCTTAGTTAGATTCATTATATTTATTGGCCGTAGGGGCACAAGCACATTTGGTTACGCTTATTTACATTTTACTTATAATAATGACATCTATTATCTTATGACAAAATTAAATTAACACATCGTCAAAAATAAAATTAAATAGAATTAATTACTAAAGCTGCTGTAAAAGGGCATTCTCAAAATTAAGATTCTTATTAAGAAAATATCACGGAATTGATTAGCACTTAACTTAGCAGAAAAATATTTGTCCATTTCACCATCTTGCGCTTTGTCACAACCACCCCAACCCTGTTTGGTTGTTATCTAACCCACATTTAAGGTTTTTTTATACTACCAAGGTGGCAAACCGACATGCGGCCCACCTGATGGAAAGTGGTTACCGCAACCTATGGACGCCTGCGACTTCAGATACAATACACGTTTCCGGTCCTATAAAGTAACTAACTAAAATAGAAACGCTTGGTATTTACGCTTTACAAATTCGAAATCAAATTATCCGACGTCGAGTGACTATTTCATTTATTCCTCTGCATTCTCCAGAAAACCACAAACGTTAATGCTCGCTACCGCAGCGCCCTCTGCTTCATTAACGAAAAGCAGGTATTAATCAAATACCTAACTGATGGTGGTTTATGGACGTATCATTGAATAGGTGCGTAACAAACATGGCCGCACTGCAGAGGGCCAATTCTGCTAACAATCACTTCGTGACAATGGTATCGTCATAAACTCTTCTAGTAGAATCCTTAGCTAAAAAAAATGTTAAATAGTGCGTGTGCCATTTCCATCGTTAGCTTGATAGAATGGTTTCAAAATTGATACTCGTGTCTTGCTTCTGTCCACTCGTAGTTATTTTTTTCTTCAATTCAATTCAATAACGTTTATTTCTTTCGGCTTACAAAATAAGCACTCAAACAAGACAAATTTTATACTTACTATAAACAGGTTTATAAATAGTAATTATTATTATTAAATAAGAAATAAGGTGTTATTGATTTTGTCCACTTAAATTTTTTGTGGAAAATAAACCACTAGTAAGTGTAGGTATATACAGTCGTGGTCAACTAATTAGGGACAATCTCTAGTTAGGCCAAATTGTGATTTTTTTTTATTTTTTTCAACGAGTCTTAAAAATATTCCATATCTTTGACATGTAAGTATAATTAGTCATTGATGTGCCCGATTATACAAACAATAACAACTTCTTAAACATTAAACCTCTTTACAGTATAGCTGATAGATTATCATAGTGCTATTTGTTCAAATATTGCTGGCTGGCCATTTAATTAGGGACACTGAGATATTGCGTTCTATTTTCAAAGTTTGAATCTCAATACTTTTTTACTTCTTCTCTTATTGTTTCGTGGTAGTTTTGGCGGCAATCCCGATTTTTATTTTAAGTTTTGAAATATATTTTGAAGAAAAATGGGCAAAAATAAAAGTTGCGATCCAACACTACGAAAAATTATCATGAAGTTTGTTGTCGAGCATGGTTGGCCATACCGAAGGATAGCAGAACATTTAAATTGTTCAAAAACTATGGTATACAATGCAGTGCAACATGTCAGACGCAATAACACAACTTTAAATGTGCCCAAAACAAAAAGATCGAGAAAAACAACTCCGCAAGAAGATAGAATGATAACCAGGTTAGCTAAGAAAGATCCGTTTCTAGGCTCTATTGTAATTAAACACGAAGTATTTGGGACAGACGAAAGAGCTGGTGTCTCAGCGAGGACCGTTCGACGACGTCTGGTAGAAGCAGGGTTGTTCGGAAGAGTGGCTCGCAAAGTACCGTTGTTGAAGAAAGAACATAGAAATGCTCGTTTGGCGTTTGCACGTAAATATGGACATTGGACCTACGCCCAATGGCAACATGTATTATTCTCTGACGAGACCAAGGTTAATTTGATTTCTTCAGATGGAAGGCAATACGTACGGCGTCCAGTAAAAGCGGAAATGAATCCAAGATTCACAAAAAAGCAGGTGAAACATGGCGGTGGAAACATTAAAATGTGGGGTTCATTTTCTGGACGTGGAGTGGGACCTGTGAGGAAAGTTCAGGGTAACTTAGACCAACATCAATACAAGGCAATATTGGAGGAAACGATGCTTCCCTATGCTGAGGAGCATCTCCCTATTATATGGACGTTTCAGCATGATAACGACCCGAAACATACCGCCCGTTCAGTCAAGTCGTTTCTTAACAGTCAGTCAGTATCGGTGCTAGATTGGCCAGCAAATAGTCCGGACCTTAACCCAATCGAGCACCTTTGGCACGAAATCAAGAAAAAAGTTGCCACTTATCGTACCACAACTTTAGATGAACTTAATGAAGCTTTTTGTGAGGCATGGGCAAACATTCCTGTCGAAACATGCCAGAAACTGATAATGTCTATGCCACATCGGTGTCAAGCGGTAATTACTAGTGTTGCAACAGAACTCTGCTTCCGCTTCTGCATCTGCAGAAGTTCCGCATGTTTTTTCAGTTCCGTTTCTGCTTCTGGTTCCGCAAACTAATAACAGAACTCGAAACGGATGCGGGGCGAGAGCGGTGAGGATGGGTGCGACATGACGGCGGCGTGGCGGGGGCCCGCGGGGGGCGGTTGCGGGGGACCGCGCGTCGACGAATGTACACGAGCGACCAGGCGCGCGCGCGTGATTCCGATAATTGCCGAATTGCCGATGCAATCCCGTGTCGCGTATTTTGGAAGAGAGTTCGCCAATACTTATCAGCTCCCCCCAGCAGTGTAGCCAGCGAGCAATTATTTAGCGGAGCTGGTTTAATATATGAAGAACATAGAAATAGGCTAAAAGGTGAAAAAGCGGCCAAGTTACTCTTTATTAAATATAATTTGCCGCTATTTAATTTTGACTACTAATTTTTTATATTCTTACCCACGACGGAATGGAGACGGTTTGGGGTGAGGTTTGAGGTTGTTTGTGCAAACAAATGTTGCCATTTATCTTCAAAACTACTAGTCCGATTTTAATGCGGTTTTCAGTAATGGGTTAGGATTTAATTATTGCTTCATGTTCTTAGATAGGTGTTACGGCCATAATTCACTAGGGGGCAAAAATTTTTAATTTTGTTACTTGTACTACTACAAATTTAATAAAAAACATCTAAAAATACAAAATTGTGCTTTTTCTTTATAGTATTAACGCTTCCGTTTCCGCTTCCGTTTCCGCTTCCGCTTCCGTTAAGATTTACTTTTGACATCTGATTCCGTTTCTGCTTCCGTTATGCCAGTTCCGTTGCATCACTAGTAATTACTAACAAAGGTTTTGCTACTGGGTACTGATTTTACACGCAATAAAATGGAGCTGTTAAAGATATTATAATACTGCAGATTATTAGTTTTGTTTAACTCTATTTTTCATTATAGTTTACTGTCCTTAATTAAATGTCCAGCTACAGAATTATACCTTAAAATTGAATACATGTTCAACCTTTGATATTAAATACTTTTTTCTATTTATTTATTCTTTTATTTACAGCCATTTATAGCATAATAATCGGACCAAATTATGCAAATAATAGGTGCTGAGAAATCAATATGGTTTTATATTTATATGTACATAACCGGTTATTGCTCTTCACTATCTTGAAAGTCCCTAATTAGTTGACCACGACTGTATATGACTTATAAACGAATACATCATTATTTGCAAATCTAAGTCTGAATCTAAATCATAATATTATATTTATAATATTATGATTTAGATTCAGGGCAATATTTATATAAGACTAACTAAAGCTTAACATTATTTTCCTTGTAAACTATTGTCGGTCCGGAATAAGAAGCCGCTGGAGCAACAAGCTAGGCTAGCCGCATCTTGCAGTGCGGCCGTAGTCAAAGTGGAATTGGTACTATCGATCACTGAAATACTAGGTTAGTGATATAGAGGGCGTTACATGGATACTTTGATCCACCTCACTGTACCTATCCTGGTCGCAAAAAATCTTAAAATTTGATGTATCAGGTACGCAATTACCACGCACAAAGCAAACTAATTTAGTTACCTAAGTAGTAGTAATATAGCTTTAAGGTTTTTGTGTATAGTAGTTTTAAGGTAAATAAAAATATTTTCTATTCTATTCATTTGCTCCCCTTTGAGGCTCGGGCCCTTTGACCCACGGTTTGTGGGGTACCGGAGTTTTCGGGTTTTTAAAAATTTATCTGAGCATCTATTATTTATTGCATAGAAGTCTAAAATTTATCTGGCGATGCGCGACCCGAGAGCTGGTGGGTATCTGGCGCAGTTCATCAGCATTATCATATTTATCATACAGCGGGGCAATGTAGCTATAGCAGAGTTTGGGATCGGGGACACTACCGTATTGGTATAGATCAGTTGAGCTACCTCTAGACTACTTGCTATAGTCAACAGGTAGCTCAACTGTTTCAGTTGTAAATAATAATATGTACTCGTTAAAATAAGTTTTTATTTAGCTGTAGGACCGTTTTTTTTTGGCTGGATGTCGTTTATTGACTTGGATTAGTAGAGTGACCGGATATGTTGGAAAGTGTTAATAAATAAAACCGAGGTGATAAATAACAGCGGAATATCTAAGATTTCGTGTTTCAAAGCAATTAATCCAAGTAGCCATTTTACGGCAACTGAACAATAAAATGAAATGTTCGGTATGAATCACTCCGTCGCGTCGCTAGAGGAAGTGAAATAAGGAAATCTATTTTCTTTGACAACCCGCAACCTCCTGTAACCCAGGAGGTTGCGGGTACGATTCCCGCCTCGGGACAAATCTTCGTCTATGTCTATGTCTGTCTATTTGTTCTGGGTACTTTGAGTGTTTTATATGTAAGTATAATTAAAAAAATATATATTAAAACAAAATTTGATGACGATTGTGTACCAAATTAAACTATAAAATATACATAGATTTAAAAAATATGCTATGTAATGTATATTAGTAATTATTTCATTTATCAAATACTTACCCATTATACAAGGTCTGCTTAGCTTGAAGCTAGCTGATGTTGTGTCGATTATCCAGGAATATTTATTATTTAATCCATCGAAGCAACGCGTGACCTGAGAGCTGGTGAGTAGGTATCTGGCACAGCACATCAGCATTGCCACACAGCGGAGCAATGCAGCCAGTGTCTTGGGCACGCTTCCGACTGGACTACAGGTTTGCAACAGTCTGCACTTCTGCAGTTAGCTCAATTGTGTCAATTGTAAATACCAGTTGTAATTGAATTCTAGTATTTGATTGTCATTTTCTTTGTTAATAAATTCATCCGACATGAGATAAGACATATCAGACAAGAGTGAATCTTCTAAACCTACGTGATACATCGTTAGCCACATCTTCACTTTCCATCAGGTGTGACTGTGGTCAAACAAAGGTCTATACATATTACATACATGTAAAAAAAAAAAAACGGAATGCTGGTTGATAAAATAGTGTAGGTACTGTTTGATATAAATTGTTCCTGTAGATAAATAAATAAATAAAATAAATAAATAATGCTGGACAATTTACACAGCATTTTCTAGCCCCAAGCTAAGCAGAGCTTGTGTTATGGGTACTAGATAACTGATATACATAATATAATACAATACATAGATATATATTTTTTATTATATATAGAAAACGACCAGAACACCCTGAACAAATGTCTGCAGATCGTACACACATTTGTCCCGAGGCGGGAATCGAACCCGCCACCTTCTGCGACGCAGGCAGACCTTCGCCCAACGCGCCACATCGGTCGTCAAGATATTATATTACTAGACTTTACGGTAGTAGGTAACTCACGATTTTAAAACGCTACATAATCTAAATAATACGAGCTAGTTTTGATATTTATATTCAGTTTTTCAGTTCTTATGAACTGAGCTGTTATTTATTTGACCTCGGAGATAAGTCGGAGGTCGAGGGCAAACGGATTTTAAATAAAAACTTTGCGAAGACATTTGTCATTTAGAAAGAAATAAGGAGTTATTCCGATATCGCTTGGAGAAGTATTATCGTTGTATTTTGTTTTCTACTGTAGAATAACAAACAATTTTTTTATTTGTTTCTGTTAATAATAAACTCAGTAAAGTAAGGATTAGGGGAGGCCTATTTTCAGCAGTGAACAAATTTAGGGTAATGTTTATGATAATAATAAATAAACAAATAATGCTGGACAATTCACAAATCATTATCTAGCCCCTAACTAAGCAGAGCTTGTGTTATGGGTACTAGATAACTGATTTACATTATACAATACATTACATAGATATATTTTATAACATTATACATAGAAAAGTCCCGCAACAAATACCTACAGATCGTACAAATATTTGTCGCAAGGCCGGAATCGAACCCGCAACCTTCTGCGTCGGACGTTCCAGACAGACGTTCGCCTACCGCGCCACAGAGGTCGTCAAATAATGATGAAAGTAAGGAGTAGTGTCTAGTCAACGAAAAGTCTAAACTCGCGTGGTTGGCAGATAGAAAATGTTTATGCATTAAGGCCGTCATTATCAATCAATTGAAATCTTTACACTAAGAATACAAAGCAACATTAAATGACCATCCTTCATGACTTGCTCGTTCCTCAACCCCCAACTCTTCCCGTGGGTGTCGTAAGAGCGACTAAGGGATATTCTCAGGGGGCGGGCAGCAGCGCCCCCTGCATAATCTACCATCGAACTGCGATCCCCAACCCGCAGTCCATGGATTATGGCCACTACCCCATTAAATAAAAGCCATTAAAGAGCTTGTCTGGGAGAAGCCAGTGTCCAGCAGTGGACCAATATACGCTGATGAGGTGAGGTGAGGTCACTTATTTCTAAATCAATCCAGATGCTTTTGCTACTACCACTCACTCTCCACGTGGTGGTGGATGCAACTGGCTAACGGGAAATTGCTGGGAAGCCATCAGAAAAGGTATTCCCGAATAGCTCTGACGCACTGCAATAACGGAAGATGCAGGGCCCAACAGCATCCTGAACAATTTCACCGTTTACTGCCAAAACTAAGTTCTGCTCGATTCTGATTCTTTGAAAAAGTAACCACGAAAATATTAAAAAAAAATAATCCATGTATTTCGAAAAATTTCGTCTGAATTATTTTAAATTTTAATCTCTAATTTGAATGTCCAAAAGGAACTGTTCACAAAACTGGTTTGCTCCGTCAATAGCTCATAATCGTTATTAATCACTTATGCAACCACATAATTAATTATTGTATTATCATCGTGCAATAATCGGTAATTACTTTTATGATTTGTGGTTTCCGGTGTTAAACCGATCGGTAAATATTCTGAACCTAATTCTAGCTGTGGCTTTTCAAGCTTTTTTACTGAATGGAAAGCATATTATATTATTTTTTAAATCTGGCGCGATCCCCTTTTCTTTTTCGTATACTGAAGGCCTGGGGCCGAATTCTGCTAACCAATAGCTTTATTATGACAATGGTATAGTCTCAGAATCGACCATAGATTAAAAAAACTCTAGATAGTGCGTGCGGTATTATTAACGCGGAGATATTGATTATAATGGTTTCCTTGACACTTTTGACACGCGTATCCTTCCATCTGTAGTTTATTTCATCAAAGGTCAAATGACAAAATGTGTCATTCTGAGACGATACCATTGTTTAGGAGATGCAATTAATTGAAAGGAACTCGGGCCTTCGTTACGACGTCAGCGTTGATAATTGTATGAAAAAATAAAAGACAATCGCGTCAGATTTTATAGCCGGGTGTAGCACCAATGCAATTTTGCAGGCTCATCCATTTAGGGGCCGACTTCTGCTATCTAGTCACTTTACCATGACAATGATATCTTCGCAAAATCGTTCATAGATAGATAAAAAAAAATATCTAGTATGATTCGCACGAAGATATGGATAAAATGGTTTCATCCTTCACACTTTTGAAATGCGTTCTTCCATCTGTAGTTTCTTTCAACGAAGTTAAAATGCCAAAATGTATTCTTTCTTAATTCTTTAATGCCCTAATAAAACCTTATTTAAACCTTGTTACAAGAGAGGTTCGCAAAGGCGAGCTTAACCCTAAAAAGAGTTCTCTTCCAGCAAACCTTAATGAGAGAGGGAGACATGTATGTAGAAGTGGGCAAGTGTGCAAATGATATAAAGATAGAAAATACCTACACTAATTGCATAAACTAAATAATATAAAAATATATATAAAATACTATAAATTTGAATAAATTCCTAATAAATGTAATAACGATTCTATATTTATAATAAATACATAAAATACTTGCCTACATCGAAGTCATGAAGATAGGTAATGCTCTTTGACTTGACGCTTAATACTTTTTTTAATTAACGCTGATAATGACGTCTCTCGTTAAAATCCCAGATCGAGCCTGATTGTAATTGGGGTATTTCTAGTAACAAAACATTTACAGCAGTAGCCCGGAGTCAGAAAGTCGGCGGTGCAGGTATTACACCTCCTTTCCTCAAAAAGCACGTCAAGCCGGTGTTTCTGCGCCTGACCTCTACCCGCTCGTGTCAGTCTGCCGTTTCATCGGATCATGATAGTGAGGGAATAGATAAGAAGAGAACACACTTGGGCACTTTATTTATGTCCTGCGCACATGGCTAGTCTTTGTAGAGACTGGCCTTTTTTATGCAAGATAGCAGAAAGTTTTGTGATACTTACAAGTTAAAAGTGATGCTTTGGCCTTTTTTTTTAGTTCTGGAACTATTTTTACACGTAGTAAACGAATACGAGATGTTAACTGAAGTATTTTTAATCAATACACGACACAAAATAACGTTGTATCACCCACGCGAATCACGAACGCCGTCCGACTACAACTGAAGTGGGTAAACCTAATTGCACTTAATTTGAACCTTCCACTTTCGAGAAGCTAGTACCTAATCTCCCCTTTTTATTTATTTTAATTTAAGCATATTACGCTCACTGAGCAATCGGCACCTTACAAAAAGGCCAAGTATTTTTAAAGTCATTTAATAATGGCATTTTCACACGAAGGCGCCTTACGCGTGGGAGCCATTTTTATCACCTTCCCGTCCATCGAGCTGGATAAGTAAGTGACATCGAACCTTAAGAGTGCTCCACGGTAAATTGCCCAATTCTATCCTCAACGTTTTAAAGATTTCTTTAAAATGACTTTTAAATAAGTATTTATTGAAACTAATCAAAAAATATTACCAATGTACACGATTTTACACAATAAAATATTAAATATACAATATTTTTCTTTTTAATAAATAACTGTTGAAAATACACAAAATGAGCGCGAGGTTTTAACCTTCAGAGATAATAATGACTGACATACATACATAAATAACTGACATTCTGGCTTCTATTTTAACTTGATGATTTCGCATGAAATTTATGTGGAATTGTTATTAGTCAAGTGGATTTGTTTATTTTGTTTTTGAATTCTTCTCTTTCTTTGGTCTTTATTTACAAAATTATTTAATAATGTCATTAAATTCTAAGTAAATAAAGACGAACTCATTTTTGCAGTGCCCTTCCAGGGTGCATGTACAACTTAACTTATTAAACAAAAACACATGAACCTTAGAATGTACGTATGTACATGCAAGTAAAAAATAAATGAAATGAAACGAAATGCAAAATTTAAAAACAATGTAAAATTAAGAGATTTGAAGTATCAATTCATTCAATAAGATCTTATTAGATATCGTTCAATTCTTTAAATAGACTTTATTTTATTCCTTGTAGACGTTCATCTCTGCAAACCACAATCTCAGCAAACGTAATGTAGGACGCCCTCCGACCAGGTGGGATGACGATTTGCGAAAGACTGCTGGCAGATGCTGGATGCGGCAAGCTGAAGACAGGGCGCTATGGCGCTCATTAGGGGAGGCCTATGTCCAGCAGTGGACTGGTATATGCTGATGATGTTCATCTCTGCAGTAAATTTCACTTCTTGATTCTAAAATAAACTTTTGTATACTAGCAATATAAGAAAGCATTTATGCATGCATTAGTTTACGTTACGCATTATGTTAATACTGAGTGGATACAAAGCTGTCAAAGAGCGATCTCTTTGATGTTCCAACGTGGTTTCGCTGTTGACACCCTGGCTCACCCCACCCTCGATCTCTGAGGTACTTCACATACGATTTGCGTGTGTTTTCGAGACTATTAGGTAAGGATTGAGTATCTTGTGGTTGGTGTTTCGTCGCAGGTTGGCGCGAGATTCAATTATTAATTAGATTTAATTATTACAACACAAAAGACAATATTTATATGATTTACGAGCAAAACTAGCAAAAATGTAATTTGCCGCAAATCGTAAACCATTTTTTTATGAACTTGTAACAAAATTAACTTAGATAGTATTTGCATTTTGGGAGCAATTGGGAAAAGGTAAATTTTTTGCACAACATTTCGTTAATACTTAATTACGAACAACCTTAGTAGTCTTACACTTCGGTATTGTATATATTGTGGCACTTCACATCGCTATTTATACTAAATATAAATAAATAAATACAATTTTTTAGTAAAATCAATTTACATGTCAAGGTTTCATTAAAAATAGTTAGGTAAAATACAAATTGTATTCTTCGATTAACATCTTAATAATATTAAGCTACTAACAAATACTTAAAATAAAAAAAATAATTTAAAAAAACTATAAATAAATAAATAATGCTGGACAATCCACACAGCAGCATCTAGCCCTCAGATAAGCAGAGCTTACGTGTTATATGTTATAAATGATTTATAAGTCTGACAAAAGAAAAAGTTGTGGTTCAAAATCTTTTGATAATCTAACTGGCGACTGACTAAATAGAATAATACTATTTAACCAGAAAACAAACCTATCATGTCTAATTTCACCGTTAGGTGCCAAAACTAAGATCAACAGAACTACGTTCAGATTGATCGAGTTCAAATTACCTATTGTGTTACAAGACAGCTCTTGTACTCTGTTTAAAGCTATAACCGGATCAACTTTATGTCGCTGAAATGAGTTTATCTAAAGACTATCTATCCTGTAGATTGTTTGCAACAGTTTGCAGATAGCTTAATTGTTTCTATTGTAAATACTAGTTTTAATTTAAATTTGTTATTTGATTGTTATTTTCTTTCTGAATAAAGACTATATTTATTAAAAAAAAAAAAAAAAGTTTATCTATATATACTACATATTATACGATGTTTAGCAAACTACGTCAAGTCTTCTCGTCAAGCATACAGCAATGCTTGAAAACGAAAGTTTTCAATCAGTGCGTCCTACCCGTCATGACCTACGGAGCTGAGACGTGGACATTCACGGTAGGGCTGGTCCACCAGTTTAAAGTCGCCCAACGAGCTATGAAGAGAGCTATGCTCGGAGACTGCTGGCAGATGCTGGATGCGGCAAGCTGAAGACAGGGCGCTATGGCGCTCATTAGGGGAGGCCTATGGCCGGCAGTGGACTAATATAGGCTGATGATGATGACTATTATACGCGTTCAACTGCAACGTTAACGTTTATAAATTGGACCTTAGTTGCATGTTTGTGCAGACAATGTTTTCGAAAGGTCGATAGTTTTTTGAACAAAATATTCCTATTTCGTATGAAGCGGAGCAGCCATTTTCAGGAGGGATCTCCTGAAAATGGCTGCTCCGCACATCCGCGAAGAGAATTCTTGCAATCTCACCTGAGCAGCATTGTGTCGCAAATGGAATCCTATTTCACAGTGTATCATGGGCTTTAGGGAACGGTATTGCTATTTTCCTATTGCGTATATATTCCTATACGTCGATGATTACACTTTAGAGGCCATAGTATTAGGTTTGCATTCTTTACGATAACTTTTTTCGCTATCGTTTTTTTATTCATTATTATTATTAGCGCTCTAAGAAATTAAAGGGTGCAGGTTCGTCGTGTCCTGCCGAAATAAACATTTTTGGGAACTTTTTAAACTTTTTAAAGTTTCATACGGGATGATTTGTGTTTTTTTTTTGGGCAGCACGAGTGCTAACTTTGACAAGTAGGTACACGGTAGTAAACTGTCACGTTTCCGATAACTTTTATGTTTTTGTCTTTTGAAAACTCATACTCGACGTACAGATCCGAGAAAAACGGTAAACGATATTTTTAATCCTGATTTAGGAGCTTCTTTAAAACTCTGATCGCATCAATAGGATGCGATAGGATCGCTTGATGTAAATCGATTGCTGGTGATTTTCCTGTGAATTCTCAGCTATGTCATGTCTACTTGTGACATCTATTCGTAGACGGTTCATGAGAAATTCACAACGAGCGACCTGACACAAAAAAATAGTACCTCAAAAAGCAAACAAAATGGCGACTTCTTTTATCAGAGCAAATCCTTTATTTCCCTTAAGGGCCTATACAACTTCAATTTTTAGTGAAAAGGACAGACATAGAACTTTGCGTTCATAAGAGCGAGATAGGGCATAGCAACGCAAGCCCAAAAATCCAGTTTCAGCTTATTATCTAGTAATTAGGACTTATTTGAAAAAACCGAAACATATAAGTAACAAACCTACTAAGTATTTACCTAGTATTAAGGTGTAAATCTTCTATGGCTTAATTTAAAGTTTTAAATGTATTACCATCATCATCATCATCATGTCAGCCCATATACGTCCACTTAGTTATGTAAAGCTGCGATTTACCTAATAAAGAAATAAGAAATAAAATGTTCTTTATACTTAGTTCTATTATCATGCTTATTCTCAAGATCTTAACTTCTATATATATAGAAAAATTAAGGTTTTAGTAAAAATTTAGAGGTGACTTTGCGATTTGCGAGAAAATTGTATGTCGTATTGTATGTGATCGTGTTTTCGAAACATATGATCGATAGAGTAAATCCTGAACTGTACCATTAATAAATTACAAGGTTAAATATTTAGTCGTTTGGAAGATATTTAGGTCTGACGGAGTTGATTTGAGGTACTATAGGCCTTTAAGGAGTAGGTGAATTAATAATAATAATAATAAATAATGCTGGACAATTCACACAGCATTATCTAGCCCCAAGCTAAGCAGAGCTTGTGTTATGGGTACTAGATAACTGATATGATATACATAATACAATACAATACATAGATAGATATTTTTTATTATACATAGAAAACGACCAGAACACCCTGAACAAATGTCTGCAGATCGTACACACATTTGTCCCGAGGCGGGAATCGAACCCGCAACCTTCTGCGTCGCAGGCAGACCTTCGCCCACCGCGCCACAGAGGTCGTCAGAATTGGTTATTGTAAGATTCTCAAAGGTACTGTACACTATTAAAAGTTACAAAGAAATAACTTGTAGAAAAATACGAATAAAAATCAAATAATAGGCAATAATAATTATTCATCTATTCAACAAGAAAGTAATGGGACATAACAGGCTATAAAGATAATTTATAACCAGAGCTCCTACCTAGGTACATTTTATTTAAATTTATTACTCGATCTATACCTACCTACTGTACGTAGAAAGCCGTGGAGGTTGCGGCTTAAGAATCGACCCTCCCCTCACATCAGTCCATGGATGTCGTAAAAAACAATTAAGCCCTTCCTCAGGTAGGTCTAAAAAAGGCAGCAGTTTTTATCTGTGTATTATCTAACACCTTCACTGCGACCACCAACCAGCCTGCCAAGCGTGATAATTATGTAAAAAAACCCTTGTTTTGAGGTATGTTCATCAGTGGACATAATAAGTGCTGATAGTTACTTAGGTTATAAATAATGCTGGACAACCACACTACGTCATTCAGTCCAAAGTTAAGCAGAGCTTGTGTTATGAGTAAGTAAGAAATATTGCAAATCATTTGTGACGACCTGAGTGGCGCGGTGGGCGAAGGTCTGCCGGCGATGCTAATGGTTGCGGGTTCGATTCCCGTCTCGGGACAAATGTTTGTACGATCTGCAAATATTTATTTAGGATGTGTGTTTTCTATGTACTTATAATAAAAAAGATCTATTAATATAATGTTGTATTATGTATATCACAGTTATCTAGTACCCATAACACAAGCTCTACTTAACTTGGGGCTAGATAATGTTGTGTGAATCGTCCCGCATTATTTATTTGTCCCAATTCGGGAATCAAACCCGCAACTTCCTGCAGGTGAACCTTCCCGCCGCGCCAAGACAGTCGTCAAATATAAAAAGCAATGACTTATCTCCTTTATTTGAAAGCTACACATGTTCTTACGAGTTATAACTCTATATCAGTCAAGGATGTGTCATCGGTATCGCAGTATTTGTATGTAGAATCGCGCCCCAGATGGGTATTGAAGTATCATGCTCTCAATTTACCCCCGCCCTTATCTTTATGTCGTAGGTTTTTATGATCTTCATGTATTTACTGAAGGTCTTTTGCAATTTATGGAAGGTGAGAAGGCTTTGTGATTTCCGGGAACTTGTGTAAAAGGTGTTTATGTACTTACTTTAGTGGTTGTTATGGAATTTGTTGGAAGTATTTTTTTGATACGCTTTATATCTTCTTAGAAACAAGTCTAGGAAGACTGGCTTCGGTTTTTGTAACACAGTGCGTAAGCCCTCGCTCTTAGTAATCGCTAAGAAATTAAATAAGTCCCAAAAAATTTGGATCCTGCCGAAATCGAAATTTTTTGAGACTTATTTAATTTCTTAGAGACTGGCTTCGTGTCGTTGAAACCAGGATATGACGTTGGAAGCACGTCTGATCCTAATCATTCTGGTAAAGATCTTGAGCGATAAAACCGCCACTTTGTCATCTAGGTACATAGTTTTAAATTTCTTTTGTCGAAATTAGGATGAGGTAGCAAGGGATTTAAAAGATACGAAACTTAAAACTTTATACCTAACATGCCGAGAAAATATTTCGTAATTTAAAATCGAATTGAGGTCGAATGCCTAAAAATAATTTTGGCCAACAATCGGGGATGGTTAGAATGCTATAAATCTCATTGAAACCGCAAACAAACGAAAATATTATTTTCCATGAAGGTTGAGCGCTGTATAACCTCCTGCGATAAGCTAAAATGAGTGCAGCTCACTAAGGTGCAAGTCCTACTAAAGTCCAAACTTGTTGTTTGAGGGATTATTTAAAGATGGCGCTGTAGAAGAATGGTCTTCGCAAGCTCCCTTAAACTTATTTTGTAAATAGTGAAGCTTTTCAAAATCATACCTTTCTCAAATGTCACTATAAAAACCGGACAGGTCACCTTTACGTCTTGTTATAGGTATTTTCCGATAAACGCTGGTTTTTCGCTCGCATAACCCAAGCCTGAGCTTTTCCTGTCTTGTTCACATTTCTTAGCAAACGAAACCAATTTACTATATCGGTTTCATAAAGTTCGGCACGCGTGTCACGTCTTTCCCGTTATTGGTATCTTGTGTCTGAGGGTAGCTGGGAGAACATTCTAGAACCGCGTACGGACGGACGAAATTTGTTTCATAGGTTCATGAATAACGTCGTGGTAGCCACTGTACTTATATTAACCGACTTCGAAAATAGTAGGAGGTTCTATGTCCGGCTGTACCCTATGTATTTTATGTGAGTTTGTCTATTTCTGAAGTAATAGAGGATATTCCTGAGATGATCCAAAAATAAATGTTCTCCAGGAATGAGTATTCATCCCGCAAAACTTAAAAAACAGTTTAGAACTAAGTTAACTAAGCTAATTCGAAGTAATAGCTTTTTAAGTAATAGCTTTTTTCCAAACAATAAAGTTTTATATCAGAGTCAAATTTTCCCCTTTGATGGTCAATTTTCAAGAGCATGCCGCAAGCCGCAGTCAGTCAAATCGCCCGTCCGAATGACACGAATTCCAAAAAACCGTATTCTAATTCTTTATATCTAGGTATACTGTTTTTAGGTTGTGCGGAAAAAAAGTAATCCGAAATAAATGAAGTTATGGGACCACCACGAGAATATTTTTTATACATAATAATTCATTATTTACATATTATAACATACTGCAAAAGAATCATCCCAATCGGTCAATCCATGGCTAAGAACAAAACACTGGCATTTGGTTAGTTTGTGCTTGCAATTTGAAATTGTGCTTTAAAACTGGATTGAGTGTCCTGGGAAGACTAGCAGGACATTGTATAATTTCTACACTGTCTGTAGACGAGAGCTTTTGCAACAATTTACAAAATGTTTTCATCATCATCAGCCTATAATAGTCCACTGCTGGACATAGGCCTCCCCTAATGATCGCCATAGCGCCCTGTTTTTAGCTTGCCGCATCCAACATCTGCCAGCAGTCTTTCGCAAATCGTCATCCCACCTGGTCGGAGGGCGTCCTACACTACCTTTTCCGAGTTGCGGTCTGCACTCAAGAACACGTTTACCTCAGCGGTTGTCGGTTCTTCTCGAGATATGGCCAGCCCACTGCCACTTCAGCTTGCTAATCCATTGAGTTATGTCTACGTCGTGTCATTGTGTTATGAAAACCTTAGTAGAAAACCCAGAGAAAATGTTTTACTGTATACCAAATATAAAATGAATTCGATACATTCAAGACGCTAATAGGTCGGTATACCATTACTTGAATTCGCGTAGGTAGATATCTTATATGGAATAACGTTATCCAAATAGAATTGCGTTTTTAAATGTGCTACAGTAACGAGTCCTTGGCAAGTCATTTTGGTTTCACGTTTATAAAATAATCTAATTTAAAACCGGGAGAAATTGGATCCTAAAATTCAGGGGAATAAATGTTTTCTCGGTACAGAATATTTTCTGAAATTTCATTACATTCCGTGTTGTTTTTGACGGGATGTTATTCAGTTTATGGAGAATTATTTATTAGGAAATGTTTACGTTTTTTGTAAATGTTTGCCGAAAACAGCTTTCGTTTGAAGAAAACTCTTGTGAAAACGGAAAACAAGTAATTTTCTTAGTAAGTCTGCTTACAAAAACTGTTTCAATTGAACTTGTAGGCTTGCTATTGTTAAGGATCAGCTGAGTTTCTTCTAGATAGTTTAACAGTCTGCAGTTGGCTCAACTGTTTCAATTGTAAATACACTACTTTACTAAGTTTAAATTTGTGTGTAACCTTTACTTGTAACATTCTTTGTTAGTAAAGACACATCTTTTTTCATACACCAAAAAACCATTTATTATTCATTGAGAATTATTACAACATACATTTATTTATAATCCCAGCTACTTCAGAAATCTCTAACTGGGTCAATGTGTGACACTTTGACCGGCTTATCACGTTGCCGATGAACCAGATCTGCTTCTGGTTAACAAGCCACTCGATAAATACTTGCAGGCTGATGGTATTTTATGCTTGGATACTTTGGATAGGCATTCCCTGGCGAAGTGCACACATCCTTGCTTTTAATCTTCATCACTGGTCGCTCCACATTTTCACACAACACAAGATACCAACGTAAGCAGAAATTGTGTTATACCAGACGAGTGATAATCGGTAAACCCGGTTTTTTTTTGTAATCTGTAGTTCAAAAATTTAGAATTGCGTTTGTCAGACTCCTTGCTTTATTTTCCGATTCTAATGAATTTTCACTAAATTAGATTCCTGGTTAATTGTCTTCAAACTTACGTAATTTAACATTTTTAACGAGTTACGCACTATAAAACAAAAATCTAGTTTAAAGCAATGCTCTCGTCAATCTTACTTAAACGTAACTTTAGTCATTGAGTAGGTTTGGATAACTTCTATGAAATCCAAATTGGCTGTTTTGTAAAGAGGAACATGCTTCATTCTTTAACCAGTATAAAGACAAAAGTGACTCATAGATCCTACTAGACTCATATTGCCCTCACACAAAACTGCACTAAGTGGGAAAAATTGCTCTATCATGACTGTAAAAAGAGTGCAACAAAATTATAACTGCCTACGAGTAAATTTAAGACAAAACTTCGTAGATCAGTATTAGAAAAATGTTTTTATGACATTAAAGAATTTTATAATCCTCAGTTTACCTAGAATATATAAGTTAAATATTGTACGTCCATAATTACCTAATGGATAAACTGTTGTTCCACCCCAGCTTTTCAGATCTTTTTGTTTGAAATTTCATATAATTTCATTTATGTTTCCTCTGGTGGAATGGTGGAGCTAACGACGCTATAGTCTTAAGAGGTCCCAAAGATTTTTGACGAAGTTCGTGATCGATTTCGATGCGCGCGTTCGAATCCTGCTGAAGTCGATTTTTTTTTAACAATAATTAATTTTCGTAGAGAATTGCCCCAGGGCGAGTTACGCCCTTTAAAGCAAAAACCCTAATACCTATGTTTTATCTTTATCCAGAACCGAATGTTTAGAAAGGCTGATCATGCAATACTTTACGAACAACACCATTCGGATTTAACCTACTGCTGGATAGGCCTCCCAAAGTTTGTGCCATCCACAATCCTGTTCCATATTTAGATAGAATGAGAGAGAAATGTTAAAACTTTATTGTGTTCAATCATGGCAAACAAATAATCGCATCGCATAACAACTTGCATTAATGTTTTAATCACTCAATATTTCAATTCGATAATGTTTCATTCCAAATCGATTACCGCGTTCATTATGCGACCGGCAGCCATAATGCTGCATTCATCCGACGAATCGATATGTTAAATGAGTGTTGATTCCCATAAATGCGAATGCATTGTGCTAGATAACCTTTGTTTGTGTCTGAACGGAAGTTTATAATGATATAGTTGAGTGTGGACTGCGGGCGGGCTCCTACTCTGACGTACTGTGTTTTGATTTAATGCGTCTTTTGAATGAAAGACAGAGTCTTGCGATAATGACTTTAAAAGAATAAACTCAGGAATAGTGGTGAGAAGTGGTTGCGTGAAACAATACTGGCCACTTACAAAAACAAAATGTTCGATTCGGGATCGTGTGCAATTTTTTTCGAAATTGTGCTAAACTGGCCAGTATGTTTTTCTCCTACTCTTTTTGGTTTTCGCAAACATTTACGCATAGAAGGTGTTATAGGTCTCATGGGAGGACTATAGCTATAATACACCAAAAACACAGATCTAAGATCAAAGTCACATGTAAATAAGACTTCGGTTCCGCTGATCAAAGCGTACAAGTACATATGTAAGCACGTCACGGCATCGATGAGATATTAGCACTATCGGGTTCGTTACGGACCTCCGGGGACCGAGGTTGCGTGCCAAGAATATTAACTGCTACTCTGTTTTCTAAGGTTTAACATTAGGCATATATTCTAGATTGTAGACGTATAAACCCAAGACTTTGGGAGACTTCTGCCTAGCCGATCGACGAAATGAAGTGGACAAAAAAGGCGTCGGTAAATTATGATTCCAACTTTCTCCAGTATCGTCAGAGCTCCCTCTGTCTATGTTCAGCTGTGGACTTATTATGGGTTCATTTCTCATGAGCGGTAATGCCCATAATCCCCACGGATATGCATGCGGGTTATGGTGATGGTAGGTCCATTTGCAAGAGGATCTACCACCGAAACGCTGCTGCCCGCCATCCGGTGTATGTCCCTTAGTCGTCTCCTACGACACCCTCTATAGACGGCTATGGGTTAGCATATAGAATAGGTAAATACGGTAAAAAATCATACAATACAGCTGATACATTCTTCAACATATCTCTGGTTAAAGGATTTATAGCAAGGCACTCCTTGGCAGGAAGTGGTGTGTGTATAAGCCATTGGTAGTATTTGAAAGCTTGGTCTGTCAAAATTTATAGCAGTAGCCATTTATCTAGCAAATGATAAATTTCTGGCCCTAAGAGGACACTTCTGCCAATAACAAATCGTTATAGTCCATCTGCACTCACCATAAACCGCAGCACTTTTATGATATCGAAGCTCAGTTCTGTTAAAAGCATTTCTGCCTCTCCAGAGATAGGTTTCACACAAACTATTTTCATTCCTTGCTAAAAACCTAGGTCCCGTAAGCGCATTTTCTCCCGCTACATTGGTTTTTCTGAAATGCTACAAAAGCTCTTGAAGAGTCCTTTACAAATAAAACTCAATGGAGAGGTCTTAGAGTAGTTTCATGGAAGGCGGCTGAAAATTAAATGTTAGCAAGTTAGTTTTTTCATGATCATATTCATATTATTAAGATGTAAAAACTTTGTCACGATTTTAAAAGGACAAATTTCATGCTCCATCAGCCGTTTTTTATCGGTAATGGTTAACCCTTTGGCCACCATCTCACTTTAGTAAGTACTTTGCCGGATTTAACATAAAACTATAAAGTACCTATTAATAAATAAATAATACTGGACAATTCACCCAGCATTATCTAGCCCTAGCTAATCAGCGCTTGTGTTATGGGTACTAGATAACCGATATACATAATATACCCTAATACAATACATAGAAAGATATTTTTAATTACCTATACATAGAAAGGTTTGCTGGAAGAGAACTCTTTTTAGGGTTAAGCTCGCCTTTGCCATATTTTTCAAATTTAATGTTTTATGTATGTATTTTGTTTTTTTCTTGCGCAATAAAGAATAAATAAATAAATAGAAAGCAAACAGAACACTCTGAACAAATATCTGCAGATCGCACAAACGTTTGTTCCGAGGCGGTAATCGAACCTCCTGCGCCGCAGTCAGATCGTCGCCCACCGCGACACAGAGGTTGTCTATACTGAAGGATTAAACTGAAATTCTTTTCTCGATTACAATACATCAAATCGTTAAAACATTGTACGATAAAATCTGTTTCCCTCAGAATTTACGACTCTCAGGGATAAAGCTTTAGTTCTTTTTCAGATTTCCAGATGCAGACCGCAAGCTCGAACATCTAAGCGCATCAGTACAGTAATCGATAGCGTCGGTCTCGTTAAAAAGATTTTAAAGCTTGTATTCTTGCTTATTTTCAACCATTGACAAGATTCACCTACCCATTTTTAAAATAAGTAAGGTATTCTTCGACTAAGTAACAAACATAAAGAACTATTTATTATCCCTAAAAATCTTTATTAAGAAAGAAAATTACAATCAAATAAGAATATTAAATTAAAACCACCATTTACAATAGAAACAATTGATCTAACTGCAGACTGTTGAAAACAATGTACAGGTAGCTCAACTGATCCATATCAATACCAGTCGGAAGCGTGCCCAAGACACTGGCTGCATTGCCCCGCTGTATGGCAATGCTGATGCGCTGTGCCAGATACTCACCAGCTCTCGGGTCACACGTAGCTTCGACCAGACGCTCAGATAATTTGTTGAAAACCCGGAGTTGTTCGGTACCCCACGGACCTAAGGTCTCGACTTTAAGTTATTTTTGTTTGTTATACCTCACATTTGGATTCCTTAAAGATGCAAGTAAAAGAAATGTTATCGAGGTCTTAGTGATGTTGCCACTTTCAATCTTATAACAAGTGTTCTATACTTACAAAACGAACATCCATAATATTTTGATTTAAATATTTTCTTTATCAGTACTCGTAGTTTATTTCAAAACTACGTCGTATTTAAATTTACACAAGTCAATACAGTTTTATTCCGTTATTTCAGCTGCTGTTCTTCAAAAGAATGTGTCGACAGATTCCCATGGCATTCAACATTTAATTTTAAAACAAGCTAACTATTCAGAGCAGCTGACGCCGGAAGCGCGCGTGTGACGTGTTAACGAGTGCTTCCGGTTTCACCTTCCGCGTCGCGTAACGGAATTATCCTTACCAGCTGTGCATGGCTTTAACTATTCTCTGTTTTTGAAATGAAAATATGATCGGATATTCTGTAGCACTTTGTGCTCGTTCTGAAGAATAAAATAAACTTACCCGTCACGCTCGGAACAGTGACGCTGAATCGTTTAATGATCGGGTATAACCGGTAATCATTTTATCATATACTTACTTCTAATACTGTTTTATTTTAGTTATAAGTATTTCTTTTAATATGTTGTACACTGACTACCTACTTCAAAAAGTTTATTCATTTAAATCTGCATTATAATTTTACTTAACCTTGTTTGATTTAGTTCTTAATAAATAAAAATAAAATAAAATCTGTTTAATTCAGGCACAAAAAGACCCATATTACATATAAATACAGTGCACACAATAGAAAAATATAAAATAAAATATTAAAGCTAACATAGGTAAGGTTAAATACCTATTTTTTGTTACTGTCCATGTGGACAGAAATCCAGTGCCTGTATATGGGATTGGCCAGATAGTCAGAAACAGCCTTCAGGATGGTGTTGTTGGAGCGACTTAGTCGACTCCAGAAGGCTGCTATCCTTGTCCGTCTTATAGCGAAGAAGTCGGGAACTCCCGCATCAGAGAACATGGTCGACGCACTGCAGTGTCTTGGCAGCTTCATAAGGGCCCGGTATGCGTTATTATACTGTACCCTTATGGTGCTCAAGGATTTTCTAGTGAAGTTGTACCAAAGTTGACATGTGTACATACCAAGGCAGTATGCCTTAAACAGGGTGTTCTTCACATCGGAACTGCAGTTGGCAAATCGGCGTGCGAGCATGTTACCTCTGACGGCGAGAGCTCTCCTCTCCCGCTCTATGTCCGCATCATCTTTTGATGATTCTGTCAGTAGGTGCCCAAGATACCTGAACTGCTTGACCATTTTAATGGTCGTACTCGTTAATACATCGTAATCTAAGTATATAATGTATCGATTCGAAATAAGACTACAATATTTTGCACAAACCTCTACGCTCGAGGCTACGACGTAGCACTTCGTAGCAGCGTAGCCTTTCGTAGCACCTGTTTTATAAATAAACGTAGACGCAAAATGTTTTTGGATTTCTTAATACTGTCAATATTGTTGACTGATTTTTTCATAAATTACTTGTATTCCCATGCTCGTCTGTTCGTTATGTGTATCGGTTAACTGTGTAGATGTTTATTAATTTTAGACGTGTTCACAAACTTTTGTTGCTGTCTGGACGTCACATAGTATGGAAACAATTCTATGTCTTTTATTTGTGATTAGTAAGTTTGAACTCATTCAGTGAAAATGTAATAGGACAGACTTTCAAACAATATGATAATAATGTTTTGACTGAAGAGTCTGTACAAGCATTGTTTGTAAACATACCGAGGCTCTCCGGGTTTCAAAAATTATCTGAGCGTCTGGTCGAAGCGACGCGTGACCCGAGAGCTGGTGAGTATCTGGCACAGCGCATCAGCATTGCCATACAGCGGGGTAATGCAGCCAGCATCTGGAGGACGCTTCCGACTGGTATAATATTGATAGTTATGGTAATATGGATCAGTTGAGCTACCTGTAGATTGTTTGCAACAGTCAGCAGTTACCTCATTTTTTTATTTGTAAATACTAGTACTTATTTGTTTCTTTAACTTGATTGTAATTCCCTTTGTTACTCGTATATACATTAATATTATAAAGAGGAAAGATTTGTATTTTTGTATGTAACGAATTAACTACTGGACCGATTTAAAAAATCTTTTTCCTTTAGAAAGCTAAATTATCACTGAGTAATATAGGCTATAGAATATACCGAAGCTGGGGCGGACCGCTTGTTAAACATATATTGCTTCTTAAACTGACGCCAACATGCATATTTCTTTCAGTAGGTTTATGGTTATGGTGTGTGTACTCTTCTTTCCGCACTGAGACTCTGATTGGTCCATTGTGCGTGGTTGTTTTGCTAGCTTAGCCAGCCCAACTCCGTCCAGAAGCGCAGAATTTTCCTGGGGTCTTCGCAGGCTTCGCGGAGTGACCTCGGGTGGTCGAGGATTTCGTGTCTTTGCGCCGTTACTCCCTCGCATTCCAGGACTACGTGGGCAGCTGATTCTTCGTTGCTGAGACACCCCCTGCAGAGGGGGCTGTCTGTTGCTGCGATGGTGAAGAGGTGCTTGTTTAGTGGGCAGTGTCCTGTTAGTGTCCCCACTAGGACGCGTAGATCCATTCTGGTCAGGTTACATAGCTTATATTATGTGAGAACTGTGTAACCTGCGCTCAATATTATCCGGGTAACTAAATTAAAGTGGGAGGAGAGCGGGGTATACGTATAATGAGATCACGCCCTCATTCCGCGCGGATCGGATCCTGAAACTCGTTAATGAGTTTGATTATTTATGTGCGCATGCTTCGCAAAAAGCGTGGTGAAAGCCTTTAGGTAATTTGGGTCTTTGTTTCGTACGCTATTGTGCTTTAACGCAATTCATCTGGAAGGTAATTTTAGAGTGTTTTGTTTGTGGGAACCATGCATTTTTTATTTTTTACCTGTATTGTTTCTATGTAGAACATCATGTTTCACATAGAAACAATGCAAACTTTTCTTTAAAAAAAAAGTTCAAAGCTCGTCCTGAATGAAAAGAGAGCTCTTAGGCGTGGTTCTGTCAAATTGAAATGCCATAGACACTGCACAGAGCTGCACAGTCCTTGCATAGACAATGACGTCCTTTCCTCTACTCGAGAAATACGTAGTTCCAATGTGAATAGAGATATTTTATTTCTTGCTCAAAACGCCTAATTCTCGGATGATAGGTATAAAGTTTCGTTTGACAGACACAAGATTGAGGCGGCTGACCAATGGCTAAGGGCCAAGGCTGATTTAAATTTAGAACAATGCCAGTGATTAGTTTATTCCCTTGCCCTGCTGTTGACGTAGGTTTTACTTGACCTTTGCGTTACTTTGAGTTGTGTGTGTTTACAACTCAATTGAGTAAATGTTCTATTTTTGAATAATATTGGTGGTTCCACACACGCACGATCCATTTGAAAATAGAACAGGCATTATTTAGGTAAGTTAGTTCAAAGTTGGCGCGATTGTGTACTGTTTTTTCATACAGTGAGCCACACTGACGTCTCAAATCTGTGGATACTAGAGGACTACTCTAGTTCTTTTAATCTACAGTTGCAAAGTACGGCTGCAAAACTCAACCAGCCCAGCCTTTTCGTAAGAAAGGGTTGTTTTATGACTGTGACTTTCTTATATCGATTTACATAAAAACCAGTGTAAGAAGCAAAATTTCCCTGTCAATATGTAGGCATAGAAATATACTATCATCATTCCAAAGTAAAAAAACAACTTAATTTCGTACGAAATTTCCGTTTTCCTTCGATTAAAGTACGGATTAGATGAAACAATACTGAAATTCCGTAATGGAAGTAAGCCTTCAGTACACGAAAACAAAAGAAGATCTTGCCAGGATTGAGTTATTTACCTAACTGAGTACCCCTGAGAGTAAATAAATGGATTTCTTCTTATTCAAAAATAGGTGTCATAGTGTACCGTGTGCATCTGGTACGTGGCATTGTGTTCTACAAATTATGAGCTCCCAAAAGGATGAACAAATAAAAAAAATGGTCAACAATTCACACACCTTTTTCTAGCCCCAAGCTAAGCATAGCTTGTGTTATGTCTATCAGTTATCTTGTACTCATAAAAATTGCTATCTATGTGTTGTAATATATTATATTACGACCAATGTAGATTTTTTGTTTAAAATTTCACAATTTTCCATACAATGTTTTACAAAAGTCAGGAAACAATGGTGGTTCAAAGTAGTTTAAAACGCAGACCCCGCCCAAACTAGCGCCGCCACGCCACCTATTTTATCTTATTATTCCGTTTAACAAAGGAAAGTTGAAAAATCCATCGCACATCAGTGAATCGAAAATAGATTTTGGTGGCCACCAAGGGCAACTCCGATTCACTGCCTAAACTAAATATAATAAAACTATTAGAGAGGCTTTAAATAAAAGTTTATAATTATCACAAACTGTGTAATGGATTTTTGAAATTTCCTTTGCCAAACGGAATAATAAGATAAGTAGGTGGCGGCGCTAGTTTGGGTGCGGTATGCCCCATAACGTATGTAAAATAATATTTTTGACCTTTACGTTATTTCAAGTAGTAATCCCACGCACAGTAATTGGGCGAAGAAGAAATTATTGTTTTTAAACCGGTCCCATTTATAACTCGACTCAAAGGCCACGAACTCGCGCCAGCTGTTGCAAATGTGCTGTTAAGGCAAATTACTGAGTTTCTTGCTCGTAAAGAATTTACTAAATTGTACTTGAGTAATGTTGAGTGGCACATCATGCTAACATTTGTGGAGGATGGATGGTGTAATTTTGTGTTGAAAATTAGAGATGCGAAGATAAACCTTAAAACTACGGTTAAGTCTTTACTTCTGAGTGTTGTCAGAGCGGGGTATGGCACAAATAAAATAAATAAATAAATTAAAATTAGCCCTTATTTCTAATATATTAAATAAATAAATGTCAGCTAGTATAATAAAACTACTATTTTTTTATATTAGAATGGATGGATTCACTGCTTATGATGGTGTTTTTTTTCTTCAAAATATTTAAACGATCAGACAGACGTACAAATAATGTACGGAAACTATTATTCATAAACCATTAATAGACATAGACATTTATTTATTAAAAAAAGATTATTATTATCATAAACAGTGTGATGCTGAGTATTTATTAATAAAGACATTTTTTTTGGTAAAAATAAGAAGAATGTGCCCTTGGTATTCTTCTATTTAATATACTGATGAAAATAAAAAATCTTGTGATTGATAGTTAAGGAGAAAAATTTAAAAAACTAAGAAAACAGATGGTACTTGGCACAATTATTTCTGGAATTTAAAATGGTTTTTTTATTTTCGAAAAGAAGATGCTTTGCCTTGTGTCCCATAGATTATTATGTATTATTTTCAAAGTTTTATCGATAAAGATGACGGAGAAAATTTGTTTTAATGTAACCCAAATTTGCCCATTTCCATCTATCGCCGCCTAAGCGGATGATGATATTTTTTTATTCATTTCTAAAACAGCATCCCCAAAAATAAACGCTTTTTGACACAGAACTGTAACCTTCTTGCCTATATATTTTATTTACAACATTCAGAAAATGACTAAAGTTGGATAGAACGGCTTCCTCCGACCGCGATTTCCCTCATTAGGGCCAGGTGCGAGGACGTGTCCCTATTTATCCTTTTAACGCCCATGATAGCAGTTGTAACGTTTTTACACGGCCAGAATATTCTGATCCTTCATGAAACAGAGTTTTTTACTACCTAGCAAGCATCAGGGGATCTATGTTAACTGGATATTTGGAAGTTGTGAGCTTCTTGAAGCTTTGTTATGATGTTCTCGCGGCTACTGATGACTTGAGAGTTTCGGCGGTCGTGTATGTTTGAAAAACTTGGTTTTTTGTGGTAAGGAGCGAAAGTGTTTTGTAGGATTTAAGCTCACAACACACGGAACTATAATATATATTTTTGCACTCATTAGCTCTACGGCCGTCATGTCTTACTAAACCAAAATATATCGTGCATCTATCGACATATATTTTGATGGCATAATAAAAATATACGTTATAATTATAACAGCGTCTGTGGTCACTCGCCGATTACTATAAAAAATATACCGTAATATAGCTGCTATGGTTTATATCAATATATATATATTTATAGCTCCGTCTGTTGAGGGTTTTATAGTTATTTTGTCGAATTTGTGTGCTGTGACAGTTCGACGTAAGAATCGAACCCTGCAACACAATTCATGGATGTCATAAAAGGCGACTAGGGGAATACCAGAGGACGGGAAAAGCACTGCTCATTTGCTCTATCCACGAATCGATCATTAAATCACGCGCTCAAACCGAATATTCGTGAGCCTATGTTACGAGTTTAACACGTTCCAGTAGACATCTACCGGAACGCGTTAAATTATATATATAGCTTAGTTAGGTTTACCTAATAAAGTCGTTTAAATCGACTGAAAGCGGATAATGTGCTGACAATGTCATGACAATCTACGCCTATATCCTATCCTACTAATATAATAATAAATAATAAAACAAATAATGCTGGACAATTCACACAGCATTATCTAGTACCAAGTTAAGCAGAGCTTGTGTTATGGGTACTAGATAATTGATAATATACATAATATAATACAATACATAGATAGATATTTTTTTATTATACATAGAAATCGACCAGAACACCCTTAACAAATGTCTAGAGATCGTACACACATTTGTCCCGAGGCGGGAATCGAACCCGCAACCTTCTGCGTCGCAGGCAGACCTTCGCCCACCGCGCCACAAAGGTCAAATATCTATCTATGTATTGTAATATTATGTATATCAATTATCTAGTACCCATAACACAAGCTCTGCTTAGCTAGGGGCTGTGTGAATTGTCCAGCATTTTTTTTATAAATACATTAAAACAAAATTGTCATTATCATCAGATTTTGCCGTTTAAAAACACAGGTTTGTAAAGGAGTCTTTCACATAAGTTTGCAAATATTATTATTAGCTTAATTTCTAAGTGTTATAAAAGTAGTTATAAAAATAGGCTTTGTGAATTAGGTACTTACCTAAAACAGAGTAACAGAGTCAGTAACGGAATCAGACTCTGAAGATACTGATGTAGCCATAACATATTGCCACTAACAAAAAACCATCATTATTCGCTTGATCAGGATAAGCCTAAGGGTCCTTTCGCACCTTACACTACAATAAAATGTTCTTAATTATGTTGTCTATATTTAATAAATGAATTTAATTTAATTTTAATTATTGGATCTTGTAAAATGTACAACCTAAAAAGTTAATCTCCATTTTAACGTGATAAATGTTAATTTTTGTTTCAGGTAAAACATAATTTCATTTAAATGCGAAGCTTTAATTCAGCGCCAATAATGTTATTTCAAGGTATGTAATGATCTGCTCGAGGTGTTATCTCAATGAGTTTTATTTAAAACACGGTATCATGGAAATTAAACGAACTATTCTGATGAAATACACCAGAGGCAAGCTGGAAGCTAAAAACAGAGCCGTATGGCGCTCTTTAGGGGTGATCTACGTCCAGCGTGAACTAATATAGGTTGACGATGACAACAAAAGTCTCAAAAATACTTCCTCACTCAAATTGCGAGATTGATTGCCATTCAGAGAGAAAAATATTTTTTACTGTTATTTCATTTTCCTGTCATTCAAATTCAAATTGAAAATGATACAATTTCAGCAATGGCCAACGTTTTATGAATCCCCATAGATTCCCATAAAACGCCACTTGCTCCATTGATTCACAAATACCAAAAAAAGATACGCCGTGGACCTTGCATTAATTTTGCCGGGTAAATCCTAGAAATGACAAATGTTCAACGCGAAGGTTGCTCCGCCAGCGATCCATCATTGAATCGCTCTGACAGGGGTTCATGCAAAATATCCAGACTGCTGTAGCCGCGGTCAATGACCATTTTCGTTACGGGGTGTATTAAAACTTGTTACAGCGAGCGTTCGTAAAGTCGTGCAGGAAATAAAGCGCTCGCAACAAGTAATAAGATGGATTTTAGCACATGCTAGCTGCAAATAGTGAAGTAAGTAAAAAGTTAAGTTAAAAAGGTTTATTTTTGTAACAATAACACAAATTACAAAGAAAATAATACATAACAAAAGACAAATAAGTGACACAAACGGGGCGTCCGCATGTGCCCAGAAGCGATACATATATGAGCGTCACAGCGGATGTCACAGCGGAGCCGCGCGAGCAGCAGCGGCTCCGCTGTGACACGCGCGTATAACAGAGATAGGTAAATAATTTATATAAAATATAGGAAACCTGTGACATAATTGAAATAAGTTCCCAAAATTTTTCGATTTCGGCGGGACTGGAACCCGCGCCCCATTCTGTGCTCTAACCAACTAAACCACGTAATCTTAGTCGGTTCCATCGAAAATCTTTGGGAACTTTTTTCATTTCTTAGAGATACCCAGAGTACGGGCTACATACTATAACAAAAATATTCAGAATCTAGGTACTGCAACTATACCTGTAATGTATAAATTTTATGTCAAATTTAATGTTTGAATTATCTAAATACAATTAATTATACTTTATATACATAAGTATGATACTTTTATGACCTGTAACGCATTCCATTATAAAATAAATGAACTGAACTAGACAACTTCGTATTTACACAATTTCAAGAGATAAAACTACATGTTAGGAAATAGGTAATATGGGTTGGTACTTACATCTATACCTAGTACAATACGCCTCGTAACACCCTAGTACCCGGTTTTATTTAGTGTCCACCTTACGAAAATTACTTGGCTTTATCATCTATAATAATAGAAGGATGATATAGCCAAGTAATTTGCAACCCTATTGGGTTGCTAACAAATATTACCAGGCAACGGATCTGTGTACACAGCTATTAAATCTATTACTTAATACGACATATTACCCACAGCCAAATTTGTCTTGATAATCGGATACATTAGTTCTGGAAATATTAACATAATTTAAATAAGAAAAGATACCAAGTGGCAAGAAGAAACCAACCCCAGAATATTCAAGCACAAATCAAATTTCTTGTTTGTATTTTTTGTAGCGATTTTATTAATGAATTTCATTTTAATCTGTCAAAAATCGCAACGTGCCCAAATTTGGACCCGGTCCGATTGGCGATAGTAAAGACGCGTGACGTCACATTTTTTTTGGGATTTGCGTAATTAATTCCCTGTCTGCACGATAGAGGCGCTGAAATCCTTTGGAATTAATCCCGGACTCAAGGCTCTGGGATTGAGCATAGGGGGAAATGAGGAAAGTGACAAGAAAAATTAAAAGAAATAGCAAGCACCATGGTACTGGGCTATCTGCTAAACATTGAACCAGCTGGTCGGTGATTTATTCTTTTGTCCGAGTTGTCCTACTCTGAAATCTGATCGTCCACCCCGTGGCCGATTCTCGGCTAAATTAAAATGTCCTCGTATAAAGAACAATTAAATGTGATTAAGAGAGAAGTTAATATCATTTTTTTTTCGAGTTAAAGCTCTTAGGCTAATGCCACGATGATTGAATGCCATTATTGAAATACATTACCTATGGAGCCTATGGACTCATTATATGGGTAAAATTTTATTATTTCAATAAACAATTTTTTACTTATACTTTATACTACAAGAAAAAATATATTTTTTAAATATTATATACCCGGAACAAATATTTGCAGATCGTACAAATATTTGTCGCAAGGCGGGAATCGAAACCGCAGTCGTCTGCGTCGCAAAAGGACCTCCGACCGCCGCGCCACAGAGGTCGCCAAAAAGGCGATTTTGCGAAGATGTCACTCTCATAGTAAAGCTGTCATTGCATGATGATAGCAGGATTCGACCTCTGTAAATAACTTTGTGTTTCTTACTTTTGTATAAAAGTAAGAAACACAAAGTTACATACTGTTCTCTTAATACATTCACGCACATATTTTCGAAGATAAGGGTACATTACCTATCTTCCGTTAGAAAAACTCCATAGACTGTCATAGTAATTACGTACAGCTATGAAAACAAAATGGTTTGAATAGGATTCATTACAAAATGCCGGTAGAAAAGACTGAAACAGGACTGATAAATATTTGGAATCTTAAACCGAATTAATTCGAAACTGGATTCTCCGTAATAAAGGCAAAGGATTTAAGGGTCTTTGAATACAGAAATTGGTAAAGGAATGTAAATAAACAATTCAAAGTTTCATTACGTGATCAAATATTCGGATTGAGATAATGACTCAAGGGCACTATAGGACACACTAAACCTACGTCAACCTACTTGACGACCGATGTGGCGCGGCGGGAAAAGGTTCACCTGCGACGCAGGAGGTTTAGGGTTCGATTCCCGCCTTGGGACAAATCTTCGTCTGCACCCTAGGATGTTCTACATATTTTCTATTCATAAATAAATATCTATCTATGTAGTGAACTGGACCAGTGGCAAGATGGGCGGACGATATAACAAACGTCGCTGGGCGAACCAGGGGGCCTACTCGGAAAAGGAAAATCGAAGTTTCTAATACGTGTTCGTGCAAAACAAACTCAAGTCGCTTGCATAAGATTAGCGTTTGCACAAAAACGAATCCGAAATTTCGATTTCGTTTTTACGTGTACGGGCCCTGGATGAGATTGGCGCAGAACCCTGTAGGAATAGGGAATAAATAGGTCTCTAAACTCTTGTGACACTCCACAGGGTTATGATGTAGTGTATTTATGTACCAACATTAATACAATACAATACACAGATAGATTTTTTTTTATGCTCGGAAAACGACCAGAGCACCCGGAACTAATATCTGTACATCGTACAAACATTTGTCCCGAGACGGGTATCGAACCCGCAACCTCCTGCGTCGCAGGCGGACCTTCACCCACCGCGCTACAGAAGTCGCCAACTATCTAAATTCTTTCTAATATGGACGATTCAGCGACGATAGTCATATTATAGCGATTAATCAGCAGCATTCGGCCTTCTTTGTACCTGGAAAGTAAATGCTTTGTCGTAACTGAACGCATGAAACCAAATAGAAATGTTTACTGAAGATTCGTCCGACGAGACTCAAAAAAGTGTGCGAAGTTCATATCAAGTTATATTTGAAACTTTCCCAACGGAATCCTGAATACGCTCGCTAATTTCGAGATGATCTCACAAGCGGCTCGTTCTGCTCCTTCACGAGGATTTCACGAGTCATATCTGGGGCATGCTCGGATTCAGAGCAGTTTGTTATCAGGTCATGATCACACTCTTAAAAACTTTTTGTTGATTCCGTGTCCAACGTGATTTTCGGTCTTTTTACAGTGAAATTGTAATGCCTTACCTTTACTTCTACATAATGACTACGGCCACGCATTTTTTTTAATGATAGTAAGAATGCAATATTGCGCTCTGCTACGTTTTAAGAATAATGATGCAAATCTATCGACCCGAAAAATATCGAGATTAACGAAAGCTTCCTTATCAAGCTGTCAGATTACGTGTGTATGAAAAATTGTATTGTTTTATTAGAACAAAAAAGACAGAGAAAATAAATGCGTGGACGGAATATTGTAACATTTTATTAATAATGCACATAGTATGTTTATGAGGGTGGATAGATATAAGAGTGGAGGTAGACCTAAGAAAATGTGGATTGACGGTGTAAAAGATGACATGACTAAGAAAGGAGTGAGTGCTGAAGCCTTGGTCTCTAAACGCTGCGTACTGCGTTCTTTACCACGCAGACTTCGACGGAACAAAAGACAACTCTAGACGTTCAATACGTTTTCATACGAATATGAGTCTGGCACCGTAGTACGCAATACGAGGCATACAGCGTAAAAGTCAAGAGACTTTTAGGTTACTATTGTTTGACATGAATGGAAGAAAAAAACCTGTTGTGTCTCTACCCCATCCAAGAGGGTAAAAAAGCAAGAGAATAGAATAGAATAGAATGATGATTATGTTGATACTACAACAATAACAATAAATATGAAAGTAGACGATAATATAGGTACTTGAACTTCGAAGGTGACTTATTTAAAGATAAAACAATAATTTAAAAATACTACAAAAGTTTTTATTTTCGACATATTATTATACATAAATATTAACATCACAGAACCAGCTGTGGTAAACTTATATTACCAGTTAATTAAATCAAATGCGATTAGATATAATTAAAAAGGGTTATGAAAATCTGCCTTAATATTTAGGTATAAAAATACATTAATTAAGTTTGTCAAGGATCATATTTTGCCAAGGCCTGGTTTTATTCTCATATCAGTTTAATTAAATTACTTGCCCCAACACCTGTTGCCATAAATTCTTGGGACCGAAGCAAATGATAAGGTTCGGTTTGGATATGTAAGAAATAATAAAAGTATTAACGTATCATTACAGGTATAGGAGTTTGCAGGTGGTTTTAGATCTTATAAGAGTCGTCCAATAATTTTGTGTTTTCAAAGTCCAGACTCTCTTCTCCAAGCCTCGATGACATAATCAGTCACAAGTTCTTTAGCATCACGAGCTATAACAAAGTCCTCGTGAAGGAATGACTCTCTTGCCACTTTCCTCACCTTTGTGTTAGGCATGACTGCTGCCATTGCCAACACGTCTTGCTCGTCAAGAAGATTGTCGTTAACTGTGTAATGCATTGTGACATCTATTTTGATGAGGCTAAGGTCGTATTCTGGGGCGTTTCTGGATCCGTATACGAATAAGTTCTGGATGCTTCCATATGACCAGCGAGCGAAGGTTTTGTCTCTAATGTTCTGGCCATAGTGGGCAAATTGTTTGAGCGCTGCGCCAGGCTGGTCATCGTTCAGGTTTCCTCTGCTATTCCTCGTGAGTTCTCCCTGTAACAAAACAGAATCGATTGCTATTGCTATTTAGGCGTTTTAACAGGTTACACGCTCACTACGTCTTCAAAGTTGGTGGACTGGACTCACCATAAAATTTACTTCTTCAATGATTTGGCACAGGAACTTGAAAGCGGCGTTTCCTACACACTTCTCGTCTCTGTTAGCGCTAGACACAACAGCACTAGCTCTTGTATCCTCGGGGGGGAATAACTCTACCTGGCGGGCCAAGACTGCAGTATTCTGAAATATATAAAACGTATTTTGTAAAGTTGGTTTGACGACGTTGACCAATGATACTCCCCATAAGGTGTCAACAGTGTTTTTTTCATGGTACTTACGTAGATCGTGTCAGTGAATCGTGCTAACAAAGAAAGCTGAGTGTTTGGGAAATGTTTCTTAATTCCTACTCCGGCGAAAAGATGCGCTGATTGAATTTTTTCTTGATACTCAGGTCTCATAGAGTTTAGTACCAAAAATGCAGTTCCTCCTTGAGAATGCCCAATATAAAAGAGTTTATCTTTTTTTGTGGTAGCCAAAGCGTAGTCGATCATAGCTGGGAGGTCGTACATTCCAATTTCTTCCCAGCTGAAGTCGAAGAATTCGTTCTTTTGTCTAGAATTGTCTGGGTCAAGGGAGACATGGTGGCGAGAGCTCTTGGTTCCTCTTGCATTACCCATCCAAACGTCGAATCCACTATCGGCAAAGTTGTACGCTGGAACAAAAAGACGCACACCTTTTTACGCCTGGAAAATGACTATGTCACGCACTGTAATATTATATCACAATTTCTACGTTTATACGTCTCCAGTAACAAACAATTATAATAGTGACAGTTGAGCCGTTTGGGGTGGAAACCCTAGGTCCTTGGAGTCCTGGGGCACACGTTATCTATAAAGATCTTACAAAACTACTAATAGAGTCCACAGGTGATCGGAATGCTGGTTTTTATTTCGGTCAACGAATTAGCATTGTCATTCAACGTGGCAATGCTGCCAGCATTCTGGGCACTCTGCCTTCTGGTGACGGCTTAGATTTTTAGAAAATAGATGTAAGTGTAAATATTAGTTGTAATTATTTTTTGCTGCTAAATAAATGAAAGGAAATTAAAAAAAAAATAGTTACAGTTCTATTGATTTGCTATCTTTATTGTATTTCATTATCAAGTACAGTGTTTTGTGTAAAATCTAGAGTAAAAGTCAGAATTGCGGCACCGACTATCAATATCCTATCTATAATGACAATGGTAGTGATTCTGTAGACACAAAACCTAAACTAAACTAGCCTAAAATTACCGTCTCTTTTTTTTCGATTGAAAGAAAGGTGACAGCAACATTTTAACACTAGTTTAGTTTAGGTTTTGTGCTTACAGAATTGGTAGTGATTCTGTAAAGTAAAGTAAATTTTCCTAAAGTAAAGTCCTAAGTCCTAAATTATCCTAAAGTAAATTTTATTCAAAAAGGTTGACCAATTTTCTGGCAAAAAACTCTTTGCTAAGATTTAAAAAAGTACCGTTCGTTTTAGATGGAGCATCTTGATAAACCATAGACATAGACCGTGCGTTTTACTTTACATTACCGCACTAGTGCGTAATGAGATACATTACAGTATTGAAATTGGTGCAATAAGAGACCCTTTACGAGCAAATGTGTTATAAAATACAATTACTTACCAGGTGCCAATTCTGGTCCAAGAAATAGATAGGAATTAGAAGCAGCAGTTAGTCCGTGCATGAGGAAGACCACCGGTCGGTCCGTTGTATACTTCTGGCCCTTGCCGTGGGGTATCCTGTGCATTTCCAGGATGTACCCGTCGCTGGTCGTCACATGGTGAGCTTCTGCGGGGTATCCGTGGAATTCTATGCTTTGTGGCTGTAAAAAGGTAAATTTGAGGTTAAGAGCGTTCAATCACAATGATTTTTTTCAAATATAAATGAATCCATTAAGAATACATTAAAGTATATTTTATAGATTGATATCTAGACAATTAATATAATATAATAATTTGCACAAACTATATTTCTTGACTAATTTTTATTTTCGAAATATACTAAACATTTATCTTTTTTTTTAGGAGTAAAAATGTATTTATTTAACAGCAAAAAATAATTACAACTAATATTTACACTTACATCTATTTACTAAAAATCTAAGCCGTCACCAGAAGGCAGAGTGCCCAGAATGCTGGCAGCATTGCCACGTTGAATGGCAATGCTAATTCGTTGACCGAAATAAAAACCAGAAAAAACATTTATCTTAATTTTTGATAGTGTAATTATTGGATTTTTTGTGATCAATAAATTAATTTTAAAAAGTATCTATTTTGAATTGTCTAATTTCAGTCTTCGCGAGTCACGAGATTTTATGTAATCTCAAACTTACTGTTTCATAAATGCTGAACGTTTTACTGTTCACCACCACCCCAAAACCAAGCACTATAAGAGCTACTTTCAACATGTTGTACTACTCAGAGCAGTATATAACAACAGAACCAATAATTGCAACAATTCAGTCTTTATTTATAACTGGTGTTATCGGGGTGTAAACCTATCTTGGCGTGTGGTACATTATTTGCTACCGTATGCGGCAATTTTTTTATTACATGGATTATTATATTATTGGGTTGTTAATATTTATGATTTGGGATTATTGGCTTTTGGAGCAAGAGTCAAAATTGAAAAACAACATGATAGGTAGGTAGCATGAAGTGTAGTTACTAAGGTAGGTTTTTTACAGTGCGATTTATATTTTGTGTGAGAGGTTTAATTTAGTTACCTATTGTGAGAAGTAATAAAGTATGTAAGTACTCGTAAAAAAGAAATCAAAGTTCCTGAAGCGTTTTTGTGCAAACACTTATCTTATGTAAGCGACATAAGATTTTTGCACGAAAACAAATCAGGAACTTTGATTTTCCTTTTCGGCCACCAGCATAGCAAATATCATTAAATCTCGTAAAATCCGAATACATCGGGTCGTAACCAGTGTGTACCAAAAATAATCTTGAAAATTTCATCAGTTTTTTCGCAAATTAAATTGTGAAAAGCTACTTTAATTTTTACTAACAAATACCGTGGCTTCGCGCACCTGATATCTAGATGGTAAACGTTGGATGGAAAACGGGTACTTTACCATCATACCAAATATTATAATATGTTACCTTTTATGATTTGCCCAAAGTGAACACGTTGGGTAAATCAGACATTAGTTACCTCATTACCAACTTAAATTTATACGTCTTTCAATAATAGTATTTAATAATATTATTATTATTTAAGCCTTACGTTCTAATTACTAACATAAATAAATAAATTACAAATAAGTATAGAGACCACGCAATCGCATTGAATGAGTTAAGTTCATGGTTTTGATTCGTAATGATATCATCATCATCAGTCTATACCAGTCCACTGCTGGACATAATAATAATAATAATAATACAAGCCTTTATTTCAAACTCGTTTACAATTTTTCAAACAGTAAGTATTTACATTTTAGCATATTAGTTTGTTTGCCGCTTGGCAGAGGCCTCCCGCAGCCTCTTCCAGTCCTCCCTTTCTAGAGCTCCCCTTGTCCATGTATGATGATATGGTGATGGGAGACTGCTGGACATAGGCCTCCCCTAATGAGCGCCATAGCGCCCTGTCTTCAGCTTGCCGCATCCAGCATCTGCCAGCAGTCTTTCGCAAATCGTCATCCCACTGCAGCCTTATTGTCTAACTCAACTGGTAATCGTCATCGGCTTCATTTTTGACATTTGAAACCTAGCCTCGACTTCGAATGTCACTTTCGTATTGTGTAACTGTCTGACACATGCAACACCATTACCAGCGAAATTCAAACCCAGTGAATGAATGGAAACTTCGTATTTTGACAGATTTTGGTATTGTGTAACGCCGAAATGAATTTCAGTAGCAGATCCAAGCCCATGTGAAACGTCAAATGAAGAAGGCTCATTCGAGTCTTGTTTTAAAAAAGTGTTGGTGAAAGGCGGAGGGTGTCCTACACTACGTTTGCCGAGTCGCGGTCTCCACTCAAGAACACGTTTACCCAGCGGTTGTCGGTTCTTCTCGAAATATGGCCAGCCCAATGCCACTTCAGCTTGCTAATCCTTTGAGCTATGTCGATAACCTTGGTTCTCTGTCGGATGTATTCGTTGCGAATCCTATCCTTCAGAGAAACTCCGAGCATAGCTCTCTCCATAGCTCGCTGGGCGACTTTAAACTGGTGGACCAGCCCTACCGTGAGTGTTCACGTCTCAGCTTCGTAGGTCATGACGGGTCGGACGCACTGATTGAAAACTTTCGTTTTCAAGCATTGTGAATGACGAGAAGACTCGACGTAGTCCCAAACGCTGCCCAACCTAGCTGGATCCTCCTCTTGGCCTCCTTCTCGAAATTGTTTTTACCCAACTGCAAAATCTGCCCAAGGTAAGTGTATTCGTAAACAATTTCGAGAAGGTGGCCATGTACGACGACCGGTCCCGGATCAATGTGGCCATTGATCATGACCTTGGTTTTATCCAAGTTCATGCCAAGACCGAAACGTCGTGAGGTTAAAGCTAGGCTGTCAGGCATCTGGTTTAGCTCCTCCAGCGACTCCGCCATCAAGACTAGGTCGTCAGCGATTCGCAGGTGTGAGATGTAATCGCGTTTATGTTGATGCCCTTACTTTTCCTGTACTTGGATACTCATGGTGGCGGCATCATACAGACATCTCTACACCTCTATATAAGGATAGTCTACTTGGCAACGCTGTAAGGATTCCAGAACAGCCCAGGTTTCGACAGAGTCAAAGGCCTTTTCATAGTCCACAAAGGCCAGACACAGGGGCTCATTATACTCTTCGGACTTCTGTATAATCTGCCTCACTGTGTATGTGGTCTATGGTGCCATATCCTCCGCGAAACCCGGCCTGTTCCGGTGGCTGGAACTCGTCGAGTCTCCTGGCGAGACGATTAGTCGATTCGTTAATTTTTAACATGTTTTGAGTGAATGTGCGATCAAGGGAATATTTTTTCATACAAATTTCTGAAATTTATTGCACATTTAGGTATTTTTGAAAAAAGCTACCTGTAGATTGTTTAATATTTTTTTCCTGAAAAGTAAAAAAAAATGATTATTAAATTGTAATTTATTTGTGAGTTTTAAGAGAATCTAACCAAGGAACAATCATTTTCCATAGAAACTTTACCAAATTTAAATTTTTTAAATTTGAGTTTAGTCTACTTATGTGTTATTCTAGAACCAAAATTATCCACATACCAAATTATTACGGAGATTCGTGATAACAAACATTCACCCAGACTCACATTATTTATTAGTAAAATTATTTCGAATTTGTTTAGTCGTTTCAGATCAGACTAACGATGACACACACATACCGTCATACATACCCACAATACACACATAGTAACACCCTCTCCTTACATCGGGGGTTAAAAAGCATGACGGCGTCATAGAAATAAAACAAAATTTCCATAAAACGTTTTTGGTAGATCATTTATCATTCAAATGAAAGATACAAAAACTTTACCAAAACACTCCCTTGATAAATTGCGCTACACAAATCAAACTGAAAGAAATAACGACAAAGTCATTTCAAAATTTTCTTTAGAACATTATAAACGCGTGAATAGATCCATCAACAAAAGACTTCTTAATTTTCTTCAAAGTTAAACGAAAATGGTAATATGTCCAAACATCAACAGTAGTTTCTTTAATCTAAGGTAGAATGCCAAAATGTGTCGTTCTGTGATACCGTTGTCTTAATTATATGGTTAATTCAGATGAATAAAACCCTTAAACCCCCGAAAATTGACTGGCATTCAAATTATTTGTTCAAACAAACTATGATCCTTCGACGCTTATTTTCATGGACTGAATGAAGAATGCAATATTTCCTAGACACTGATTCTTTTTAAGACTAGTGATATGAATCTATCTACTCGGAAAATATCATCCCATTAATCATAATATATTACGTGTGTATGAAAAAATTATATTCCTTCAAAGAAAATAAATGCGTGGACGAAGTATATGTGTGTATTAGAGTTGTCTACTAGCAAATCACGCTTCCGTAATTTGTTTCCTTCCAGTAGGTACATAAAGTTTATTGTAGCATCGATCATAAAATAGTTTTCGTTCGACTTTTATTTTCTAGATGAGTCATGGTGCCAGCGAAGAGTATAAGTGCTGTTCCATAAAAACTATGCATATGTTTAGCTTTTTGGGGAAATTTTCTATGAAAATTTTTGGGGCATTACATGCATAAGTTGGTATAGCGATGTTTTAGATAGCTGTAGCAACATTTGCTCACCATGGACAGCTGTTTTAGTTAATGTCAGTTCTCGACTTCGGTTCCTCGGCTCGTTCGGTCAGGATAGATTACATCTTACCGGGAATGATTATGACTTTTGAGAGGTCGTATACCTAATAAGCAAGATCTTTACAATGACTTCTCAATTTGTTTATTTACTGCCATTTTCATTTCCTTCAAGATTATCGTTCGTCAAGTAGGTTGAGGTAGGTTTAGTGTGTCCTAGTGTCCTTCAGTCATTACCTCAATCCGAATTTATGATCACGATACATATTTTCGCCGTTTGAGGAACTCCGCTGATGTTGCTGCGGAGGCGGCCCTTACTAATGTCCCTGCAAGATGAGATGGTGCTAAGGTATCCCAAACTACGGCCGACCCATCTTCCAAATAATTGAATACACATTAAAGGAGATTTAAACAATTATAAAATTTATAAAGTTATTTATTTAGAATAAACATTATTTATATCACAGCTCTTAAAAATGCGGTTTTTATTTATTCTATTTTCACTAGTTGGTTCCTACAAAAGTATTTTTTAAATAAATTTATCATGATATTTTTTTGCCAGAGCCTGGTTTAATGCTCCTATCACCTCATTATCAAGTTCACTAGCTCAATCAATCATTGTCTAATCTAATTACCTGCCAAAACACCTGTCTCCTCCAAACATTCTTTGAACTGAAGCAATTTTTTTTGACAAAATGTAAGTATTATCAATTATCTTCATTTATCCCAATACAAGGAAACAAATAAAGGTTGAAACGACTGTACATATTATTAAGGAGTGTAAACTCTCTGAATATGTCTATTCAAAGTCCAGACTCTGTTCTCCAGCTCTCAATTACATAATCAGTCACAAGTTCTTTAACATCAGCCGCAAAAATAAAGTCCGAGTGAAGAAAAGACTCTCTTGCTATTTTCCTAACCTTTGAGTTAGGCATTACTTCTGCCATAGCCAACACGTCTTTCTCACCAAGAAGTATGTCGTTTACCGTGTAATGCATTGTGACATTTATTCTGATGAGGCTAAGGTCGTATTTTGGGGCGTTTCTTGAGCCGTATACAATCAAGTTCTGAATGGTTCCATAGGACCAGCGTGCGAAGGTTTTGTCTCGAACGTTCTGGCCAAAGTGTGCTACTTGTTTGATCGCTGCACCAGGTTGGTCGTTACTTGCACCATCTCTGATATTCGTGTATTCACCCTGCGAAAAAAAACTTTGCTTAGCAGACTGAAATGAGAACAATACAAGCGTTATTAATCATATCACTAAAACAGCACCAACAAAGTAAAACTGCTCACCTCAAAACCGGCTTCTTCAATAATTTGGCACAGGATATTGAAGGCGGCGTTTCCTACACAGTTGTCAGCGGTGCTCACCCTGCTGAAGACTTCTGAGAGACTAGCATCACTAGTTCCTCTCTCCCTCGGAGGGAACAACTCAACCTGACGAGTTAGAACTGCAGTATTCTGAAAGAAAAAATAACACATGTTAAATACTTGCCTTTGCCAAGCTAAGAAGAAGAATTGTTATTTCATCTCTAGGACCAACTTGTTCAATATTTCTCTTCAGGTTCCAACAGTAGGTAAGTATGTTTAATTTGGTACTTACGTAGATCGTGTCAGTGAGTCGTGCTATTAAAGCGAGCTGGGCTTGAGGGAAATTGTTCATATATCCCACTCCTGCCCAAAGATGCGCTGATTGAATCTTTTTTTGATACTCTGGTCTCATAGAGCTTAGTACCAAAAATGCGGTTCCTCCTTGAGAATGCCCAACATAAAAAAGTTTCTTTTTGTTTGTGGTAGCCAAAGCGTAGTCGATCATAGCTGGGAGATCGTACATTCCAATTTCTTCCCAGCTGAAGTCGAAGAAAGCGTTCTTTTGTCTAGAATTGTCTGGGTCAATGGAGACATGGTGGCGAGAGCTCTTGGTTCCTCTTGCGTTACCCATCCAAACGTCGAATCCACTGTCCGCAAAGTTGTACGCTGAAAATTTATTTTGTTTACATTTCTATACCAACAGTTATTAGAAATTTACTCTCACATTACAATGGCAAGAAAATAGTTGGAAGATTATACTAATATTTGATGGATGGATGTTTGTTACTTCTTCACGGCTCACGCCAAAACTACTGAATGGATCAGGCTGAAATTGAATTGTACAGATGTAGCTTGACAGATGTAGATATGTTTGATTCCAGGCTAAGCTGGAATCAGACATAGGCTACTTTATCCCATAAAACAGTTCCAACTGGATTGAAATAACCTTTGACACTTTCGTATATATTTAGTATATCGTGTCAACGATGTACTAACATTTTCATAGCCCAAAACACAGAAGTCGTGTTCCGGCTCCGTGGTAGCGGAGTAGTAGTAAAGGCAGTGAATGCGTTAAACGATTCAATAGACACAACGCGTGCGAAGCCGCGGGCATGAACTAGTCGACTAAATAAATCAAATCTCAGGTATAACGAGAGGGAACCCCCGGTGTCCGATTTTCAAGATCGGACACCGGGGGTTCCCTCTTGTTATACTCTTGGCATAAAAAAATGTTTACCTGGCCCTAGTTCAGGTCCTAGATAAAGGTAGGAATTAGACGCAGCAAGTAGACCGTGCATGAGGAAGACCACCGGTCGGTCCGTTGTATACTCCTGGCCCTTGCCGTGGGGTATCCTGTGCATTTCCAGGATGTACCCGTCGCTGGTCGTCACATGGTGAGCTTCTGCGGGGTATCCGTGGAATTCTATGCTTTGTGGCTGTAAAAAAGATAAATAAATTCTATTAAATAAATAAATAAATTCTATTCTCTCGACAATTTTGGTTTGCCATTCAGATGCATGTTAGTATGAGTTATTCCTGACTCGTGCCACATTGGTCCCAATCTATTGGGACGAGTCGAGAAACTCTCACTAAATTTATGTGTTGAATTTATTTCATAAGGTCTGGATTATTTCGCTTTTACTATCAACTTCCGAAACAAAATTTGTTTGGCTTTTGGACTGGTCTTAGTTAATTAATATTAAATTAATGAATTATGGCCAATCCACCAGTATCATCTAGCCCCAAATTAGCTTCGCTTGTGTTATGGCTATTATAACTTACTGTTTCATAAACACTGAAATTTGGTTCACTGTTTACCACCAGCCCGCAACCGAGAACTATAAGAGCGAGCTTCAGCATGCTTTACTACTAAGGACAGTAAATCAAAAGAACCAATAACTATAACAATTCATTTTGTATTTATAACTAGCGTTATCAGTGTATATATACCTATATTAATTTGCGTATGGTATATATGTTTGCTCCAGTGCGCAGAATTTTTTTATTGCCTAGATTAATTTATTAAATATGTTTACTTTAGTTAGACCCAATTAACAAAACAATCAATAATAAAAATTACTACTTAAACTAAACTTATCATCATCAGCCTATATTAGTCCAAAATGTTCACTATAGTACTAATTTTTCTCTATCTTTTACATAAATACTTTCAGGGAAATGTGTTATATGGGAAAAATTCAAACATTACTATTAAGTAGCGAAGCTTGGTTTAGAACGTTATCTATTAATAACAAAAACTCGTCTTGTTCCAGACATTATCAAAAATGCTATTACAGACAAACATACAAATTATACATCTCTAAGATATTAACAATGAAACAAAAGGAGTCGTTTCATAGATAATTATGCGATATTAGTAGATTAACTTACAGAATTAGGTGATTTAAGATAGGAACTAAATGATTATGAGATAAACTTTAATAGTAATCCATCTTTATAATGAATTGCTGTTGGTAAGGGCAACACTTGAGAACAGGTGCTTATTTTTAAATTTAGATTGTGAATGGTTCTTAATTATTATCATCTAATTCTAAGTGGAGGTACTGAGATCTGCACCGACATTTCGCATGGGAATGTGTTATGCATAGCCTAATCGGGCCCAACCCAACCAGTCCAGCTCCTTGAAGTACCGGAGCGGATTCTTATCGATTGAAGCTGGACATTTGGCGATTGATTATCAGCATCTCAACCAAATAACGTCAACTCCTAAACAAAGGCTTCTCATTGCCCATTCTGCCTATCCATTGCCCATATCTCCACTTGACATTGCCAATATCTCCACTTGTCATTGTGAATTTCTCCACGCCAGCCAGCCAAGCGTCGCGATAGTTCGTTTTTATAAGGTGGTACCAGGGCACAAATGTCACACGCTTCACAAATGCCATTTATGTCAGTGTCAACCAACTTTCACGATTTGTTGCGGTTTCGTTCGTCCAACACATAATTTGTTAGTCCATGTAGGTACGTAGGTAGGGATCTTATTTTATTAATTAATCACTCACTCGGGCTCCACCTGAAAACCAGCGTAGCATTGGGCTTAGCCGAATGCTACACATGCTGAGGTGGGGACCCTTTTTTTCCCATTTACATGTTTTTTTTTTGTTATGTTGTATTTATTTTTTCTTTGTATACCTAGTTTTAACTGTAGTTATTAGTACCTAGTATGTAAGTCTTTTTTATGTATCTTTGGGAAAAAAAAATATTTCTCTCTCTATCTCTCTCTCTCTCTCTCACTTGTCATTGTGAATTTCTCCACTTGTCACTGAATTTCTCTACTTGTCATTGCCCGAAACATTAGAAAAAAGTTAAAGTGGGTGAATACCCACATTAACTTTTTCCCTAACCGAATGGTTAGGACCACGTGTATAAGTTAGCGGTTAAGTTAGCTTGAAAGAAAACGAGTACTTATATTAGTAAATATTTGCGTTCATTTTACGCGTAAGAGTCGTTACCAGCTGTCTGTCAAGTGTGGAAAATGACTATTTGTACTAGAATAGTATAGACGCACGTTTTTTTTAAATCAAGAATATTACAATAACAGAATAAAACAGCTACAACTAGGATTTACATATATTTATTTCTTAAAAATCTAAGCCGTCACCAAAAGGCAGAGTGCCCAGAATGCTGGCAGCATTGCCACGTTGAATGGCAATGCTAATTCGTTGACTGAAATAAGAGCCAGCATTCTTATCACCTGTGGATTCCATTAGAAGGTATGAAAGACCTATTTTTTTTTAGTTTATTGACAACGCGAGCGAATATTGTTTTCACAGTATGTGACATTACATTGTTGAGCTGCAACATAGAATCATACATTCGTTCATCTCTGGATTGCCAAAGCGTTTGATTAATAATTTCATTGTTTGGTGGAATTACTTGTCTTCCTACAAACAGTCCTAAAATTACCATCAACCCTGCTTTACATAAGCCGATTACCTACACATTTCTACAAATTCCACGTTTGAAATTGTCACCCAGCTATGGTTGTCAAAGTGTAAAAGGGGTAATTGAATGGAATTTCCCCATGGATTTTCTACTTTACATTATAATTGTACTCTACAACATCAATTAACAATTTATTAAAATTGGATTATCACAACATTAACAAATAATGTCCATCCATCCAAAATATACAAAAAATAATGAATACACTGGTAAATTTAAAAATTATAAACAATTCACACGGCATTATCTAGCCCCAAGCTAAGCAGAGCTTTTTTGGGAACTTATTTGGTACTAAATAACTAATCATCATCATCAGCCTATGTTAGTCCACTGCTGGATATAGGCCTCCCCTAATATGAATAAGTATAACATCACCAACAACGATTTATTTTAAAAAGGAAACGCCTAGAACAAATATCTTTAGATCCTACAAACATTTGTCCTGAAACCCGTTTCAGTTTTTATACCTATTATATTAATTTTAACTTAAAATATTATCTAAAAGCCGTCCACAAATCGAGCCCTTAACGATGCACTGTCAACCCTATACCCTAAATTATAACAGGCCTTTGCCACCCCCAAGGTTTAAGCCACGACATTGCAAGTACCTACGTAATCAAGTCTTACGGCATTGTCCCAAATAGGGGCTCTTTGTGTATAACGAAGATTATTATAAGGATAACGTGTAAGGGGTAAAGACCTTGCTACACTAATATGTAATTCCCATGCGATACATTAGGCATGATGGTGCAAGAAAGATATTTATTCAATCCCAAAGTTATAAAAAATTACTTACATACTAGGAAATATTACTAGGTACAGTTAAAAGTATATACTTAAACAAAGAAAGAAAAAAAAAAGAAAAAACAAATGAAACAAAAACATAACAATGGGAAAAAAAGGGACCCCACCTCAGCATGTGTAGCATTTGGCTGCGCCCAATGCTACGCTAGTTTTCAGGTGGAGCCCGAACACATGATGTACATTGATGTAGAGTGTATGTTTAGTCAGACTTTTGTATTAAAACATGTCGTTATTTGTTTTATACCTATCTATCTATACGTATAATTTGATAGAGTAGATAAAATTAAAAATTATTCTTGTATCTTTTATTTTTTTAGTCTTTTCCTTTAGACCTTACAGGACTCTTGGACACGAGAAAATAAAGAGATCAGTTTGATTTTATGTCCACTTCAAGTTTTTTAAGGTAAAGAAGCGAACAAGAAACCTTTACCTTGTTAGAATGTTAGTTTTCGAGTTGGAGCAAACACTTTCCAAGAACACATGATGTACATTGATGTAGAGTGTATGTTTAGTCAGACTTTTGTATTAAAACATGTCGTTATTTGTTTTATACCTATCTATCTATACGTATAATTTGATAGAGTAGATAAAATTAAAAATTATTCTTGTATCTTTTATTTTTTTAGTCTTTTCCTTTAGACCTTACAGGACTCTTGGACACGAGAAAATAAAGAGATCAGTTTGATTTTATGTCCACTTCAAGTTTTTTAAGGTAAAGAAGCGAACAAGAAACCTTTACCTTGTTAGAATGTTAGTTTTCGAGTTGGAGCAAACACTTTCCAAGTTTTTTATCCTCTAGATAATCTGATATTTTATAGAATTTATAGGTAGCCTTTTTACAAAGGATATGTTTGATAATTTGTTTAAATTTATTTGTTGATAATTTGTTGGAACTCACTTGGAGTTTTGTTGTAGACGCGTATACATTGCCCATTAGAAGATATATTAATCTTGTGAAGCCTAGTTGTGGACACAACCAGTTTATTTTTATTTCTAGTGTTTTAACGATAAACCATTTAATATAAGTCGTGTAAATAGAGGATGGAATTGAAATGGATAACGGGACAGCATGCTGTCCGGCTTAGATCACTCTTTTTGATCACATGTCGATCCAATATGATCTAATCGGAACAGCTCCCGCTGTCCTTCCCAATCCCATTTTCTGTCGATACGACATAAAACGTGGGAGGGGTAGAAAATTAAAAGAAAATACTGGCTGCTTTTGTAGCCAACGTAAAATAAATGCAGGCTTACGTACGTTTTAATTTTTTAAGCTGTTAGTATATTTTTACGCACTCAGCTTGCCGCTTGCAAACCGCAAAAGGAGTTCTTGGGACTTAGTCGCAATGTAATGTTTAGGTTGTGTTGCATTATCTCTTTTTCCGTAGCAGTATTATCTGATCTCATAAAGCTTTCAAACACTGTAAATCTGTAATCAACTTCTCAGTATCACCGCAACATAATTCATCCATTTTAAAAGGAATTTAGCGTGAAAATATAAAGTCATTTATTCATATCACAGCTTTGGAAACTTCTCAAGCGGTTACATTAGTCAAGTTATTGTGACGAGCAATATTTCAGCTGAATTTCTATTTAATGACCTTCAACCCTTTAATTGAGGGGAGATAGAAATTACTGCTTTGTTCTCATACCTTCGCTATAGACGCCGGTATTTTGTTGTTTCGTGATTATTCATGCGATTTTCTTAACGATTCTATCACAATTTATCAACAAGTACATTATATGCTATTTATTTAGCTCTGTTTAGCTTGGGGCTAGATAATAATGTGTGAATTGTCCAGAATTGCGCAGTGTGGGCGAGACAAATCCAAAGGCCTTTTCCAAAAAAGAACAAAAACCCTAAAAATAACAAAACATTTTTTAGATTAAGTAAACCTTAGAAATCGAGAGGGAAGAGAATTTTAGCGAAAGCATTAATGTGGTTATTAGGATGACCGACAAGCGCCATACTTTCAGCCTGGCCTGGTCGAACTATTGTTTTGACATGGACTATAATTATGTTCTACAGAAAGCCATTTTTTTTTTAAAAAGAAAAAGCTATAAAAATATTTCATAAATAAAATCTACTTGGGGGTTCTGCTTTAAATATTAATTATTTTTATTATCTGAGGACAGCATTTAATAAGTAAAATAAAATACTTTACTGTTTTAATATAAAACTTAAAAGCTATGCTTGTGTTGTTTAACTTATTTATATACAAAAAACTATCATATAAACAGCCGTAACACTTACCAAATATCCTTCCATTCTCTAACCTCTGCCATTTGCAACACCGGACAACCGACGCTATTCAAGATAGTTTTGTTCCACTACTGTGATCTCTTCTGTTAGTACTGTATTCTGTTTATTGACCTCCAAACCATGTGTAGAATAGAAATCAAACAACACGTTTCTTTCTTTTTTTAGAGTATACTATACATAGTTATGAGATGTGTTTACTTAGCTTATGAGAATGTAACGCTACGCTAAAACTGACAGCTTCAACTTCTTCTTTGTGGACGCTGAGTGCTAATACCAAGTCAGACTTGTTGTAAGTTTTGTAGATCTGTGTACTGTCTGTGTTGTTTCATTTTTATTTTATTTTTTATTTTAGTTATAATGTGTATTTTGTGTATAAGTGTAAAAATGTCCTAAAATGTCATGTACTCTTCCTATAACCTTACTTATTCTTTTGATTTTATTTTATTTTTCATGTAACTATTAAATGTTATCTAGCTTTGTGCCACCACACCAGGACCTGTCTGAAAACCAGCGCTGCTACTAGTTTCGGCTTTGTAGCGGCATAATGCTGAGACAGGGACCTTTTTGGACCCTTACGTAGCACTTTTGTGAATCTGTTTTTTTATTTTGTTTTGTTTCTTCATTTTTCGTGTTTGTGTATATATAAATATTTATAATGTACCTAGTTGATGTTATGTGTGTGTTATGTTTGGTTTCAAATAAATGTTCTTCTTCTTCTTCTTCTTCTTCTTCTTATTTTGACGTGAAGTCCTCTCTGCCTATCACTCCTGGAGTCCTGACTCACTGTGACCATGACCAAAAACTCTAAATGAAATTAAAACTTTTAATGGCCTCGGAAAATAAGTTTTTACGAGAAACAAATAAACTCCGCCTATGAGTAACGAGGAAAGTTCGCGATGACGATGTCATCGGACAAGTGGTTCTAAGGTTTTAATGGTTTTAGGTTTAAGTGGTTTTAGTTTGAGTGGTTTCATTCGGTTCTGTGGTTTCCGTAAGATAATTTTAAGTAGGTACTTAATTAAAGGAGATGGATTTACGATGATTCCTATTCCAGATTTATGACTGGCTTTTTATCGTGTTAATTTTTAAGAAAACCCGGTTTTACAGCATGTATTAACGAGTTAATTATTTAAAAGCTTATTTTTTTTATCATGGTTTTGTAGCCATTCGTTTTCTACTTCAAAACAAGCTCTGCTTAGCTTTTGGCTAGATAATGCTGTGTGAATTATCGAGCATTATTTATTTATGCAAAGAATTCCACTGTTATCAGTGTTATCACATACATTATTTAGCACTGATCAACTCCATAACTATATTGCTCTACTCACAGCATCCAACAAAAGATCGGATCAGATCGTGATGAGTCATTTTGACTGTAGTCTCCATTGAGTTTGTAGTAAAAAATATCCACTTTTAGATTAGTGAGTTCTTTTTTATCAGTTCAAGCCCTGTAGAAAGTTCTAATGAGATAATGGTTTCATTAAAACCATTATCTGGGTGGGAGTGCGACTATCTAGAATTAAAAATCCTCACGCGTTCTCTGAACTCAATTGAAGCTCTCAATTGCTTTTTGCGATGTGTTGAGACGTGCCTCGATACGATGTACTGGCTGGTCGTTGGAACCGACGCTTATGGTGTTCTTAAAAGACCACGTCACGACTCAGTGACGCGATCCATACCGTGTCGTCGCTCCGCTGAAGCTTGCCAATGAACGCGTTTATTCTCCAATGAAGTGGAGTTTCTAAGAAGTAGCGCGAGAAAGAAAAAAATATTTTACTTAATATAACTTAAAACTTTAGGTAACCTACTATTTAATTTAATGTCTTTATTCAGAAAGAAAATTACAATCAAATAATATAATTAAATTTAAACTGGTATTAACAATTGAAAGAATTGAGCTAACTGCAGACTGTTGCAAACAATCTACAGCTAGCTAATAAAATCTAATATATAGTTACTTAATAAAAGTAGGTGCTTAAATAAAAAAGTCCGTTTCAGACGCAAAAAAACGCTGTCGGGTTCAATTTCGCGGCGGCAAATGATTGAATAATATATTTTTTAACAAGGGACTAAACCACTTCATTTTAAACGAGTTTTTTTTTATATAATATATTATAGGATGAGAAGACCGAGTTATAATAGGTGGTTTAGGCCCGCGTAAAAAACGATACTATTTACTTCGAGTGGAAGAAATAGAAAAATCAAAACTTTCCTTCAGTATATATTTCACACCGATTTAACTTCTTAACGAAAATCACGTATTTGTCGTGAGTCTTAAAATACGACATTTTATGTGATTTCGACCGCAACAGATAGAATCACATTGAAATATGCAAATGGGACATATTGGCAAAGAAATACTTTGACAATATGTCCCATTTGCATATTTTTAAATTAAAATTAGCTTGATGGCATTTTCCAAGTTCATTTTCAGTTACATTTGTAGTAAACAAATATTCCAGATATTTCGCGCTGATTGATACCAACTTTTGTGTGTCTCCGTTACGCGCAACGCAAAGTTACAATCTACCCACGCATTCTACCATGGAGAGGCAAATTCAGTTCCATTTTCAAAAAGTATACATTATATTACTCTAACAACACTAACTTTAAATTTTGAAAAATAAATTGATATGTATGTTCTTTGTAAATGAACCACCAAAAAGTCGAATCTTTATGCAAGAGAACGAATGACTTGTACTGGTTGATAATTAAAAAGAAAAATTACTTTATAATTTAGCTACGATATTGACTCACTTTTTGAGCAAGAGAAGTGAAAAATAGTTGGTTGTTTTCTATGTTTGAACTAATGTGACCTAAAACTTAACTATTTGTGCTTTTGCGATACTTTAATACCAAATATATTAAGGTAAAGTTTTCACCTTTGATAGGCACAAGAAAAACGTAATCCAGTAATTCGCACGCATATTGATCCGTGCTATTTACCGGATTACAAACAAGATAAGTGCTTGACTTTCCGAACTTTTTCATTACGTTTCACAAACTTTTTTCCATTTTTCCTCAAGTAAAATTGATTCAACAGCCTTGAGAAACTTTCTAATTGTTTCATTAAAATATTTATCTTTGAAACCTTTCGCGAATTAAATTTATTTTTCGCACTTTTAAAAGTGAAATTGGGGCAGACTGATTATGAGATATATCTGATGGCAAAAAAGGCATACGTGTGTCACTTATTTCGGTACGTTCTGATAGTAAACGATTAGAGAGAATTAGCAAAAAATATATCTTGAAATCGTCTACTTTATGAGATACTTATCACTTACCTAATTAGTGATAAGCAAATCATACAGTAGACAATTTCACCGTACATAATTACAGTTATGTAGATACATGTCGTTTTAATCCGTCTAGCCATATCCTACATCGTCTACTACAGCATGTGTTAATAATAATTATAATAATAAATATAATAATTTAAATGCAAAAAAAAACTACAAACCGACTTCAAATCCCCAGTTTTAAACTGTTTTTTTTTTTAAAGTTTTGCGGGATATTACATACATATTACATCCATCGGGAATACAAAGTATTTGTCTTGAAAACCTTAATCGAAAAACATTGTTAATACTAAGGAATTTAAAGTCAATTATTATTTATCAACTCAAGTTAGAACTAGCGGTCCGCCTCAGCTTCGCATGGGTATATTCTATACCCTATGTTACTCAGTGATAATGTAGCTTTCTAACGGAAATATAATTTTCGAAATTGGTCCTGTATTTTAAGTTTATTCGGTATATACAAAAATAAAAATCTTTCCTCTTTATAACATTAGTATAGATATCATCTACAATTTGAATGACGACGAAGAACATTATGAAATGTTTTATAACACGTTCAGTTTAACGAAATCTCTGATTAGTACTGTTACTGAAGCTGTGTCGGTGGGCTTAAGTCCCCCAATCAATAACTTATAGCTTACCGTGGCTTACCCCTACAAATCACGCTATGAATTTACGATCCGTTCTCAGCCTGCCATTTTACCAATTCGACATCGCCTTATAATCGGAATGCTTTCAAAATGGGATGAGACCTTTTCGAACTACACCCGCGGTCCGTAGCGTCAATGCTCATGCGATGATCATGCAAGATAATAAAACGATCTAAAACGTTCTATTCACCTTTTTGTTTAGACTTTATATTTGAGACCTACAACTGTAACCTACGTTATGTTGAAGCAAACAAACTTTATACTACACACTCAGAAAGTTGATTATTCCTGTTCCAAACATAACCTAGAAAGTTCGTCTTTGCAAGCGTACTAAAAAGCGAGACGGAATACTCTATGGAATTTCATTTCCTACGCGTTTAGCGGGAGAGAAAAGTGTATGAAATTCCATTTCTATCCTGTTATTTTTTTATTTCTGTAATAGCAGCTGGTAGCTATGGTTCTTTATGGTCAAACGACAAAAAGTTTTTATTCTGAATCCTTCGTACAGTTTTCCTCTTCCGTACTATTCGAAACAATAATTGAAAAAAGAACCGTGTGAAATTCGTACGCGCGTATTTATTGCGTACGATTTTCACATAATTCGAGTTTACATTTTCAATTTACACGAGTGATTTTGAAGCTTTTTCCTTGTAGGTGTAGCACTATGTATCACTCGGAAGAAAGTGCGATTCCTACCTCGTGATGTTTAAGGCACAAATGCCACACTCGATAGGAATCAGGCACATTCTCGCCTAGTTGTACAATTTACTATTTTGTGATCCTATGTGAGTTTTCTAGTCAATCCAAAAGGTAAAACAAGCAGTCACTGATGTTTAGTACTCAAAAGATGGCCCGCATCGCCTAGCTAGAGAATGTCAAGCTAGGCACTGCAAGGTCTATTTTATTTTAATTTTTTATATCTTGAGATATCATGTAAGCCCTTAGACAATTTAACCCGCTGTGTAAGCCTGTCCAATTTGTCTGTATTGTCTGTTTCTATATAATAGACTAAAAAAAGGGTTTGTTTTTCGGCTGCAGATATTTCTATGTATGTTCGTCGATTTCTTTGTCAATTATGGACCAATTTGGAAATTTCTTTCGTTATTGTATGCCAAATAATCTCGAACTGATCCCATAAAAATTTTACTAGGTACCGAGGGATATGTATGTGTCCCAAAAAACGTTAAAAACAGTGTAATCAAATTATGAAAATAAGGTTAAATAAATGATTATCTAAAAAGGCTTACACTTCTAGTGTAAAGGTTACTTTAGAAAAACAAAGTAAAATTCAAGTAGATACTTCATCTAAAAAGTGCTAAGATCATCTCTGCCTATTCTCGAACACATGTCATTTATAAAGCACTTACACACGTCAATATTCAGGCCCTCCTCTGAATATTGTTGATGGATGGTGCGAGCTCGAGACGCCTTCAAATAAAGTGTTGGCAAACATGAATCACGTCACTTCACGTTTACGTAGGCGCTGAGCAAAGAGGGCGATGCAATAAGGTCACTATTATCTAACATTGTGAACATAAAGAAAGATATGCAAACTATAATTACATTTTCGGACCCCACCCCGGATCACAACTTTCGGAAGATTTATAACACGCCCATAGGTCCATACATACGTTTTGTAAACCACTATAAGTAATACATAGGTGCGTGGTTTAGTGGTTTATATTTTGCTCTACCGTTTGTCCTTTCGGACACGGATAAGTAGTTGGGGAGCTTTCTATTATTTCGAAGCCAAAATTGCTCTTTCTGTTTATCGTTACGCGATTACCTGTTTTTTTGGATACCGTTTTTCGGTTTTTCGACTTCCGGTAGTGAATATTGTGTCTGATATGGATTTTATGCATTTAGTTTAAATTTTAAAAGCTTTTTTTAAATACTAGTGGTCCAATCACGGATATATTCTATAGCCTGTGTTCATCAGGAATAATGTAGGATTCTAATTGTGAAAGAATTTTTCAAATCGGTCGTGTCATCATCATCATCATCATCATCATCATCAGCCTATAATAGTCCACTGCTGGACATAGGCCTCCCCTAATGATCGCCATAGCGCCCTGTCTTCAGCTTGCCGCATCCAACATCTGCCAGCAGTCTTTCGCAAATCGTCATCCCACCTGGTTGGAGGGCGTCCTACACTACGTTTTCCGAGTCGCGGTCTCCACTCAAGAACACGTTTACCCCAGCGGTTGTCGGTTCTTCTTGAAATATGGCCAGCCCACTGCCATTTCAGCTTGCTAATCCTTTGAGCTGTGTCGATAACCTTGGTTCTCTGTCGGATGTATTCGTTGCGAATCCTATCCTTCAGAGAAACTCCGAGCATAGCTCTCTCCATAGCTCGCTGGGCGACTTTAAACTGGTGGACCAGCCCTTCCGTGAGTGTTCACGACTCAGCTTCGTAGGTCATGGCGGGTCGGACGCACTGATTGAAAACTTTCGTTTTCAAGCATTGTGAATGACGAGAAGACTCGACGTAGTCCCAAACGCTGCCCAACCTAGCTGGATCCTCCTCTTGGCCTCCTTCTCGAAATTGTTTTTACCCAACTGCAAAATCTGCCCAAGGTAAGTGTATTCGTAAACAATTTCGAGAAGGTGGCCATGTACGACGACCGGTCCCGGATCAATGTGGCCATTGATCATGACCTTGGTTTTATCCAAGTTCATGCCAAGACCGATGCGTCGTGAGGCTGAAGCTAGGCCGTCCAGCATCTGGTTCAGCTCCTCCAGCGACTCCGCCATCAAGACTATGTCATCAGCGAATCGCAGGTGTGAGATGTAATCGCCATTTATGTTTATGCCCTTACCTTTCCAGTCCAGCGTCTTAAACACATCTTCCAACGCGCTTGTGAACAGTTTCGGGGATATAACATCCCCCTGTCTCACTCCTCTGCGCAGTTGAATAGGTTTAGACTGCTGGCCCTGTACTTGGACACTCATGGTGGCGGCATCATAAAGACATCTCAAGACCTCGATATAACGATAGTCTACTTGGCAACGCTGTAAGGATTCCAGAACAGCCCAGGTTTCGACAGAGTCAAAGGCCTTTTCATAGTCCACAAAGGCCAGACACAGGGGCTGATTATACTCTTCGGACTTTTGTATAATCTGCCTCACCGTGTGTATGTGGTCTATGGTACCATATCCTCCGCGAAACCCGGCCTGTTCCGGTGGCTGGAACTCGTCGAGCCTCCTGGCGAGACGATTCGTGACCACTCGTGAGAAAAGCTTATAGACGTGGCTCAGGAATGTGATGGGTCTGTAGTTTTTAAGAAGGGTTTTATCTCCCTTCTTAAAAAAGAGCACCACCAAACTCCCGCTCCACGCCTTTGGAGTTCTCCCACTGTGAAGGACGGCATTAAACAGGTTCTGCAGCTCCTGTATAACAGGGGCTCCTCCTGCCTTCAGAAGCTCTGAAGTAATGCCGTCTTCACCGGGGGCTTTTCCATTTTTAAGCTGCCTCAGAGCAATCCCGATCTCGTCTTGACTGATGTCTGGCAGTTCGTCGGTGTAGTGGCGTGTCAGGGTGGCTCGTGAATCGTGGTCGTTCCGTTGGGCACGAGGGGCATGTGCAGCGTATAAACGGCCATAGAAATCCTCTATCTCAGCAGAGATCTCCGGCTTCGACAATACGGTCCTCCCATCGTGCGTTTTAAGCTTCGTCAGGTGGCTCCTGCCAAGCTGCTGAGTGAATACTTTGGACCCTCGGTTTCGCTCTATCGCCTCTTCAATGAGGCGTGTGTTGGAGCTCCGAAGGTCGCGCCGTACCATCTTCGCAATTCGCTTGTTCAGGTCTGATCTCTCTGACGAAGTCGCCTGGGTGGTTTCCCGTCTTCTTATCATCAACCCGAGAGTCTCGGCCGAGAGTTTGGATTTCTTGCCAGTACGCTGCTTTTTACAAAACTTGATGCCTTCGTGCCTCAGCGTTTCGACCAGATTGTGCAGGGTCTCGTCAGCGTCATCAGTGTGTTCCAAGGCAACAAATATATCCCCGAGAAGCTGCTGGAACTTCTCGGTGCCCGCCATGATTTGGATTGGGTTAGGTCGGAGCGTGGACTTCATCAGACGGTTTCTTTCAAGCTTCAAGTTGATATTCAGAGAGCCTCGGAGAAGTCGGTGATCAGATCCGGTATTAAACCTGTTGATCACTGAGACATCTCTGAATATGTGCTTGCTATCCGTCATGATGAAGTCGATCTCATTTTTGGTCACAGTGTCGGGGCTTCGCCATGTCCACTTCCTTTGAGGCTGCTTCTTAAAGAAGGAGTTCATTAAGAACAGCCCCTCTTTCTCAAGGAAGTTGACAAGCATTTGCCCCCTGTGATTCCTAACTCCATAACCATGCGGGCCTATTCGGGATTCGTTGCCATTCTGGGTTCCCACCTTGCCGTTAAAGTCTCCCATAACAACGTTGAAGTGGGCCTTGGTGGTGTTATGCAAGGCTTTGGATATGTCTTCGTACATATCCTCCACTTCATCATCCGAGTGTGCCGAGGTCGGTGCGTAGACCTGAATAACCTTCATGCTATACCGTTTGGATAGCCGAAGGATCAGGTACGCTACCCTGGTCGACACACTGGAGATTTCTTGGACGTTGTTAGAGAGGGCCTTATTGACGAGGAAACCTACGCCACCCTGGGATGTTTTATCACCCTCACGAAAGTAGAGAAGATGACCCGAGTCTAGGGTTATGGTGTCCTCCCCCTCTCTGCGGACTTCACATAACCCTAGAACATGCCATTTGATGTTCTCTAACTCCACTTCCAACTGCGCTAGATGTTGGTCAAGCCTCAGAGTGCGTCCGTTATACGTAGCCAGGGTCAGTTGTTGGTGGCAGCCTGAGGTAGCCCGGTGATTCCTAGCACCCCCTGCCAAGCCGTTACCATGGCCGCTGCCATGGCCAGGAATAGCGAGGCGGCCGGGAACTGGGGGCCATTTTGTGTTTCGTCGTACCATTGGGGGATAATGCCCATAATCCCCACGCTGGGCATGCGGGTTGGGATCGCAGTTTCGTGTTGGAATCGTTCTGCAGGGGACGCTGCTGCCCGCCCCCCGGTTTATGTCCCTTAGTCGCCTCCTACGACACCCACGGGAAGAGTTGGGTTGGTACTATTCTAGGCCGGCACCACACAGCCATCGGTCGTGTAGTAAGTGTTAATTTCGGAGTCTATTAAATTCAAAGCAACAAACAAAGCTTTCTACTCAGTTCTTCATTAGTATAGAAGAAATAGTAAGCAGTAGGTACATTTCCAGTGTGAGTTCAACGACCTAGAAACAAGACAACATAAAACATTCACAGTGTTATATAAGCCATAGTCTTCTTAAAATTATTCAGCTTTTACCAAATAATTTAGCCGTGTTGTACTTAGCATTTTAAGGCTATCAACCTAGATTTTACTTACATACTAATCAAGGGTTTATGTAATCTTTAAAACTAGTTTATATTTTTAATAATTAATGCACTGTGTTGTGTACCCGTACCCACGAATACTATTACATCTAAGACCAAAACGTCCAAACATACATAAAATCACAAAAATTTGGCCGTCGATGCCAGCTTTTCCAAAATACCTAATACCACGTGTTCAGAAGTTGTTGTCTAAATAGTCATTGTTCGGCGGTGTATTAGAAATTATCAATAAGATTACGATAGGTACGATAATTACAATTCGCAAAAGCGTAAAAAGTACGATAGGAAATGTTTTCTTAACATAACATAGCTAAAAATTATCAAGGACTGATAAAACTAGAACGTTTACACCATACGGGGTAAACGTGTTCTTGAGTGTAGACCGCTATGCGGCAAACGTAGTGTAGGACGCCCTCCGTCTAAGTGGATGACGATTTGCGAAAGACTATAGCGCTCATTAGGTGAGGCCTATGTCTCGTGAATAGAGGCTGTGACTAATAAAGGCTGATGATGATGATGATTAAATTGGTTGTAACGAATGCTTCTGTTTGTTTATTTGATAGATACTAATAAAATATAACGAACGATAAGGCTTATAAGATACCTAAAACAATAGGGGAAAGAACACCTGCACTTATCAAATCGGTACAAAGATCTGATTTAAAGTAGGTAAATAAAATAATAATTTATTGCGTTTCCTTATTTCTTTGTGTTGGTTGGGATAATCTTGTTTTTTAATATCAGTGTTTTACTAACCATAAAACATTTATCTATTTTTATTACGTTAGGGATTATGATAAAAGCGAACAGAATAATATCGTGTATCAATTTTTGGTCCATTGGAAGAACTTGTATTTATGGGGTCTTGAAGAAGCACGTTTTTTGCAATATGCAAGCGTTAAGAAGAGTTTGAAATTATTTATTAATACCTCCTTACCCTGTGTGACAAAAATATGAACCGTGTGTATCATATTTTTGTCCTGTCATTAGTTTTATACGGAACGTAGGCTACATCCGACGAAACAAACGACGATCTAGCGGGCTAACGTCCGCCGGCGCTGGAGGATTGTGGGTTCATTTCCCGCCTCGATTTTTTTTAACGATCTGCAGATATTTGTTCCGGTTGTTTTAAATGGTTACGTAGAAAACTATGTATTATATTTTTATAGTGTAGTGTATTAGGTATATGAGTTAACACGAGCTCTTCCTGGATTGAGGCTAGGTGATGCTTATTTATTTGAACGACGTTTGTGATGACTCTACCTGCCCAGTCGGGTTATAATTTCAAATTGCATAAGTTACCATCCCGACAATTATTACAGCCTTTAGGAGTTTAGGGGGCCAGTGGGAGTCTAAATTCAAAATGGCGATTCCCTCGACCCCGACTTTAGCCGCCATCTTGATAATTTCAATTTTTGAGAAAATCATTTTGACATTCGATTCTCTACATTTAGTTCCTTGCTCCTTTTTACTTTTCGAATTAGCGAGGAAAGATGGGGGAGAATTTAATTATTGGAAAATCTCATGTAATATTGACTTCAGGGCCGTTATTCGAAACAAGGATATTGATCTCTACGATATCTTTTTAGAACCAATATAATGTTAGTTAATGGGATAATAATTATCGCAAAGTGGAGCCCTTCTATCGTCTAACCCGACTGGGCTATGTGTCATTTCGTCCTTTTGTGGATCAGCTTTAAAAAGTCCTCACCTTAACCCCTCATCCGTATTTTGTTTCAAGGTTCGCTTGTCCCATTTGGTAACTATACTCGTAGTTCCAAATTCCTGTGTATCCTATCTTGTACTACAAGTTGTGTTTCAGATAATTTCTCTACATAAACACAACAGTGTAAGCGATTGTCCTGTATCAAGCACAAAGCGCTCCACAATACGAAATGGGCTTCTCTATGTCATCATTACTACCTAACCCCTATTTACTTGATAGTGTCATAGTCCTCCGACGGGGTATTCATATGAACCTGCACGATTTGAAAAGGTTTTTTAATGATATGTTAATTTGAACCAATCAGATGGTTAATTTTAGGGATGCTTGATAATGATAACTGACGTAAAATTGCAATTTCGTCTGTCGAAAGAATTACCAGCCTTCGGGAATATTTTTTATGGGACTACAAATTTTCAAAATCGGACCATAATTGACGTCCACTCACAATCGACGAACATACTTAAAAACATACATACTGAACATAAAACCTCCTCCTTTTTCTAAGTCATTTAACTAACAAAAAATGCTCGTAACATGTTATTATTACGGAGGCTTGTGACGGACAGACAGGTGTATTAGGCTTGTAATATGTTCACGTCGACACCCACTCAGAACTCTTGATAAATCGTGTCGCTAGTTGTAAAGTACGTCCGACTGGTAGACTGCCTGTAACAAATGTGTCGACGCAGTGCGTGACGGATGGACGGAGCGGGGATAAGCCTTGAACGATGCAGTCCCATTATTTAGGTGTTGATGGGGTAGGATTCGGCATGGATGTTGAGCTCTGAGCCTTAGGAAAGTTAAGAGATACTATTATCTGGGATGTGACTGCCTTGTCGGTGTAGCAGTCGCGTGTACAACCGCTCAAAATGTGTACACGAATTCTAGACACGACTCGGGATTAGAAAAGCCCGAGTCGAGTCTAGAGTTTATGTTATTAGAATGTTATTTAATGTAAACTTTTCTATCAAAAAAAAATAACCGTAGCAGCCTGAAGTCAGGTAAAAGACGGTGTAACAAACACGTACCTCGGAAAACACGCACAGCGTTGGTCCTGCACCTGAGCTCTCCCCGGTCGTGTCGGCCCCGCCGCCGTCCCATCGGATTATGATAGTGATGGAATAGAGAGTGCACTTATTATAATACACTTGTGCACTACAAAAATGAGCTGCTAGTCCGTAACGAGACTAGCCACAATTGTCGAAGTTCAGTTTGGAGGACTTCATCATTATCATTTAGGATATCATCCAATATAGTGTTAGCCTAAATTAATGTTGAGATTTTAGATCCTTAGTATCCTTTTTTTTATTGTATTTATAATCAATTTCAAAAATAAGTTGCTGAATTTACATTGTAACACTGATATTAGCGGAAACTCGCGAAACATAACGAATATTGACTTGTTAAATTAACCTTTAAATAATGTCCATCTTTAGTTTATATTTATATATTATGTTTAGAATATTTCATGTGATTTTACCACTATTGTAATTGTTTAGTAACTCTAATGAATACTGACACTCACGTTTTAAAAAAATTGGAGTCGTGGAACTTCCGTTTCAACGGTCGCTGCGATTTGAAGGCTTGGAAGGCAAGCAGTGTTATGCAGTTGAGCTACGGAACAAGAAGGTTGTCTAGAGTTCGATATTGTAGCGTTCTGTAATTTTAATAAAAGTGAAATGTGAAACCTCGAACGTTTTAATTATCCCGGAAAGTTAGAGTTAACAATATGTTCTGTTTTTTTTAGTGCGTGCGATCTATATGAATATATCGCACAAGCGTGCATCAAATGAGGCAATCAAAATGAAAGATTATTTTATATGCCATTTTGAGACTGTGATAGCCAAACCTATAAAACAAAGATTCCGTCCAACATTCTGATTGATGGCCAAAACCGGTTTCTATGCCCACACACAAGTTTTCCTAGATAAAAAATGAGTAAATCTACCTATGTCCTGAACGGGAAACAATCTTCTTGCTTTGAGCTGTTTTATTTATAAAATAGGTGGTAGAATGACAGTCGAGTTACATTTGCATCACAGTAGTCGTACAAATCTCGAGAAGAACCGATAACCGCTGGGGTAAACGTGTTCTTGAATGGAGACCACGACTCGGCAAACGTAGTGTAGGATGCCCTCCGACCAGGTGGGATGACGATTTCTGAAAGACTGCTGGCAGATGTTGAATACGGCAAGCTGAAGACAGGGCGCTATGGCGCTCATTAGGGGAGGCCTATGTCCAACAGTGGACTAATGTAGGCTGATGATGTTAAGTCGTACGAATAGGTAGAAGCTTTTACGACTTAACCTCTTCAGAAAACAATAGTAGAACAAACTAAACCAAGCACGCTCGTTACATACCTAATTGCTCAAATTAATTCAATAACCGAGATTGTTCCTCTAATCACCAGCATTGGCTGCAGACGTGACGGTGATGCAAGATCAGCGGTCCAATTAGATCAAGGGTTGAATAAGATCAGGTTATGTCTTAGGGATATCAGATGGGATCCTATGGGATGAACTTCTTGGGAATCTCTCCCAGAATAGAAAAATAAGTTAACTTGTTTATTTGAAACCTGACTTTTTTATTTATATTGTAATTTTATTGTGGCTTTTCGAAGCAAGCTTGCGTCGAACGGCATGATCATGAGAACGACATTCCTGACTCGTCCCACTGGATTCGGCCCAAAGTGGGACGAGTCAAGAAACTAAAATTTTATGCTGATAGTGTTCCGAATTCGTCCCACTTTTTAAATGCAGGTAAAAGTACTGCCGACCGCACATTTTTCATGTAAGAAGCTTATTTGCTTCAATCGTTAGTAAAATGAATCCGTATTACATAGATTAATATAATGTGACTTCTGCTCTCTTGCTCGTAATTTGGAACGAGTCGCTGATTAGAAAGCGCAGTCAGGGTTGGTGCTACCGTCTTTTGTTTTTGGTGGACTCTGAAGTGACTGTTCTCTTATATTATATCTATATATTTTAGTAAGCCTTTTCACAGAGGACAGAGGTTTGGCAATTTGTTTGAATTTATTCATCGATAATCTTTTTCTGCAACTCACTTGGAGTTTTGTTGTAGAAAAGTTAAACCGAGTAAGTTAGGCGCACATAGACTCGCCTAGTCATACATTTTTAGAATGAAGCTCGCGATTTCTTCCACTAGGTCACGTCCCATCCGTCTAATTCCAGGCAAATTAATAAAACAGTACACCTGATGAGAGCTACAACGATTTGTCTCTGCCATGCCCTCATCCATCTCCATTCAGCGCATCAACAAAAGAATTCATGAATTACAGCGCTGTGTAGCTGATACAGGGCAGCTAAGACTTTCCACTTACATATTTATATTTATCGCAATAATTGTAAACAAGAAACGTAAAATTCAGACGAAAATAGTAAAGAAACGGAACAAAAATGTAGCTGATAAAAGGCAGCTAAGATTTCCTACTTACATATTTATAATTTATCGCAATAACTGTAAACAAAAATTCCTATTCAAGAGTACAAATCAGACAGAAAATATCATCATTTTAATTCCTTATTATAAGGATGTTTTATAAAATGAAAATATAAGGACCTTATTTATCAAAACATATTAAGATAAATGTTCCTATCTTTTCTTCTAAGAATTTCCATTACGTTTTCTTGTGTACAGAAAAGCGTTCATTAAATAATTCAATAATTCATTCACCGCCTATGTACAGAAGACAAAAAAATTGCCGCGAATGAATAGTAGTGAATGTTATTTAATATCCAATACTGCAAATTTTAATTCTTAACCCGCCGTAAGGTTCTCGCCTTCACAATCTTGCCTTGACAAAACCTTGGTTTATACTTCGGAGGCAGTAGAAAGTTGCATCAATTTGTGGAGCTACTCTCAATACTGAATTTTTTTAATCATGTCCACAATTTACTGGGAATGTTTATTTATTATTCCTTGTATTGTTCCAGGTATGATCAACACTAAGGAGGAAAGGTTTGCCGTCGAAATTATTCTAATTTGAGTTGATAGGTATACACACAGTACACAACTCACATTTTTTGACCACGCAATTTTCGTATAAAATATGCGTAAATTTAAACATCACACTAATTTTATAAATGGGAAAGATTGGACAGTAGGGTGGATTTTATTACCTCTTCACGCCAAAACTAACAAACGGATGTGGCAATTTTTTTTATAGGTGTAATTCTAGACTTGTAATAATATTAAAGCTATGCATATGAGTACATAGCTGCAGGCTGAAGGTAGTTCTTCATACGGCACGTTTAACGTATTCGGCCTGTAGTCGGATAATAGAGATACATTTGACGACCGATGTGGCGCGGTGGGCGAAGGTCTGCCTGCGACGCAGAAGGTTGCGGGTTCGATTCCCGCCTCGGAACAAATGTTTGTACGATCTGCAGACATTTGTTCAGAGTGTTCTGGTCGTTTTCTATATATAATAAAAAATATCTATCTATGTATTGTATTATATTATGTATATTAGTTATCTAGTACCCATAACACAAGCTCTGCTTAGCTTGGGGCTAGATAATGCTGTGTGAATTGTCCAGCATTATTATTATTATTATTTATAAAACACAGCTATCTTTACTTTAGCTGGTCACGTAATAAAACAGGTAGATAATTAAGTTTATTGTCATCCAGAATGAGAAATTGAAATCGCCGAGTACGAAATGATTTGATAAATTTACATACTAACGAATCTTGTTATCTTATTTCGATGGAACTCATCTCGGGATTTCCAACTTGCTGTTTTAAGAATATACACCAATATCAGAATTTATTTTGATAACGCTGTATTGACTAAGCTTTTTGCTTTATAGTGCGTTACTTGCATTGGGGAAATATTCTACGAAAATGTAAAATGTCCCAAAAATTTTCGATTTCATGTTTTGACTTTTGTTGTGGGGATCATCAACACCATCAGCCTATATTTGTCCACTGCTAGACATATACCTCCCCTCCATTATATATTCTTAAATATATAAAAAGCCGTGTTAGTTACACCATCTATAACTCAAGAACTACAGGACCGATTTTCATGGTTTTTGATTTGTTGGATTTTTCTTAATCCGGAATAGGATAAGAAGTATTAAAAACATCGGTAAATTGATGAAAAAAATAACTACCCGTGCGAAGCCGGGGCGGACTGCTAGTGCTTTGTAAAACAGGGTGACTGAGTGAAGCAGAGTGACATGATAGCGCAGAATATTTTCTGTTATTTTTAACGAATTATATTTTACTGTACACTTTAAAGCTAATTAGTATTTTAATAAAAGTTACCATTACAAATTAATTTTTACCATCTGGTCAGATAAAATGCCGAAGTTTTTTATCTGTAAACACATCTCATACAGACTTAGTAAAACCCAATTTAGATGTGATGTGTTCCATAATCGTTTTTACGGCGGGTCCAACGTAAATTTATGAATTTGCATAAACTGAGCCACTATCAGCCCTCATGTTTTACGTTCACGTTTTATGGGATGATGTAGAGGGTCTACGCCGTAGATGGTCTACGTCGTAGAAGGTCTACGCCGTAGATAGTCTACGGATCGTAGAAGGTGTGAGGGCGGTCGCACACGTTCGGTTTTTCGCCTGATTGTCGGATGAAATTGTCTTTGGATAGGCGTTTTCGACTATACGAAAGCGTTCGTACGATACATTTGTAAATACACTTATCGCCTTTGGATAGTCGAATACCAGACAAAAAATCGGACGTGTGCGGCTAGCATGACGTTAGAATAGTCTAGGACTACATAAGTGTTTTTTCCGTTGCTAAAGACAGTAATTGAGTTTAGATTTATATATGTAGTTATATAAGATTAGCTAAAATTTTCTACTATTTTTTTTTGTTTTTCATAAATAACTTGAACCACAAACTTATTTGCAAGATATTTCGTTGTACTGTGACCAAAGCATTGACCAAGTGGTGGCCGAGAGACGGTTGTAGGAGCAGGGGACGTCCGCCGGCGCGATGAGCCGATGACATTCGAAAGACCGTGGGCTGCACCTGGCCCAGACTAATGCAGGACCGAGGCGAATGGCATACACTTAGAGAGGCCTATGCCCAGCAGTGGGTCGATAAGGGCTGATGATGATGATGACTGTGCTGAAATATTGGAATATGGTAAATACCCTGTGATTTTATCTGTGCTTTTTGTATTCTGAAATTTGAGTGCGGGTATTCAATTTCATTGAGAAAAAAAAGCGCTGGATATTTTCGTATGGATTTTTAAAATAATTTGTTTTTCAATTTTCCTTCCGCTTTTAATAACGAACCACACTTGTGATAAACCAAAACGGTCAACATAAAATTGCTTTCAAACTTTTAGTTTTAAAATCATTTTTCAATTTAATAGACTTCGTTGGAAAATAAAACTTGGTTACTTTAAGTGTTTGCACGCGGAACAAATTGGGGTAACTTTTTAATGTACCCTCATCAAATAATGTTATGCTAGAGGCTCTTTCACGGCTTGAAACAGAATTTTATATGCAGCTCGCGCTCGGGGCTTGTTCGTGTTTAAATAGCTAGCTGAGGAATACTCTTATTTGGTTTATAAGACAACATAATAAAATAATGTAGTTTTTTGATCAATTTTTCAGAACACGTCATGTCGTGAGTATGGCTCTAGTGTGTTTAAATTTTGCGAAGGTTAAGACGAAATCTGTCTATTGTGTTGTGGACTGGCTCCAACCAGTGAGTAACACAAAATAACATAAAGGAAATGGGGAGAAAAGAATGGTGCCCTGCATATCAGGGCCGAATTTTCTTACACTGGACTAATAATTATAATAAGTATGTATTTATCACATTTATTTACCTATTTTTCCCGACGTTTCAACAGTTTTACACACTGTCGTGGTCACTGGATGGCTGGACTAATATTTGTGTGTTCAGATTGTGTAAATTAAAAAATATTCAATAAAATAAGGTTGAATTTCCCGTATGACTTCACGTTTGTTTGTTTGTTTTCATTAGTTTTACTATCGCACTGACGTGTTTCTGGTAACAATAAAACTTTCATTTCCACATACCACGGGTGTGCCAAATGTAACATCACTAATAAACAATATTGGTTTGACCTTGCGTTTCCTTCGTATGTGATTTTTTGTGGATATATTTTCCGTATTTTTCCTACTATTCGACCAAAATTTTATTATGATGGAATTCATTTTAACGGGATATTTGCCATAATTAGTTTTTTTGAGTTTTTTAATATTTCGGCACAGTTTCATGCGTTGTTTGCGCCATGATCACGGAATAGCTGAACAAATAAATGTTTACGATGGATGTGTGAGACCTCTTGTTTAAAATAGAGATATTACAATAGACTATCAAGGTTGATAATCAAACACAATGCGATCGAAAGCGTAAAATTTGTAAAATATTCCTCTTTTTACAAACTTTAACAGAATTTTTTTTTCTTATTGATATCAACTCTTCTTCGTCAAGTCAACAGAGATACAGACCTCTAAACAAAGTAGAAGGCTAACAAATAGACAGAGTATTTTAATTAGTATTGAAGTAAATTTAAGTAGATTGTTCAACAAAAATCGTAAAATTCTACCACAATCGTAATACCGACTACAATCTTAAATCGTAAATTCAGAATGCCACTTGAACAAGCTAATTCGACGAGTTCGATCCCTAAAAAATACCTCAGAATATAAATGCGTGTCAAGTGGTCAGCTATTCAAAAAGATCCTTAAATGCAAAAGCCAATGAATGCCATTAATGCCTGGATATAGTTTTTTTTCTTTTGATAGGTTTTATCTCGTTAAAACATTTTGTCTGCCAGTAATTTTTACATCGCCAAATCAGCTTAAATGAATATGCATGCGTCAAAGCTCTTTACACCATCCGATATTTACGTTGTAATAAATTATAAAATCGGGTGGTGTAAAGACCTTGTAGAAAAATATACATAGAACGTTTTAGTTCGGCCTTTTTGACCTAAGTACCTATCTGTGCTTTTAGTTTCTTGACTCGTCCCACTGGATTCGGACCAAAGTGGGATGAGTCAGGAATAACTCTTCAAAACAATTAGAGTCAACAAAAACATAGTGAACAAAATCACCAATAAAATTAGTGACCAACATCGGATATAAATTGATCTTAGAATAGTTTCCGAATGTTTTATTTTGCTAACCCTTGTTCACCCTATTGCTCCTTTCTAGGAATCACAATAGCCTGCCTATTCCCATCAATCAACCCAAAGTGTTATTATATATTATTATTAAATCATCAAATATTATTCTACAATAAAATCTGTATAAGTGATTCATCATCATCATCATCATCATCAGCCTTTTTCAGTCCACTGCTGGACATAGGCCTCCCCTAATGAACGCCATAGCGCCCTGTCTTCAGCTTGCCGCATCCAGCATCTGCCAGCAGTCTTTCGCAAATCGTCATCCCACCTGGTCGGAGGGCGTCCTACACTACGTTTGCCGAGTATAAGTGATTAAACCATAACAAATCGGAATTTTACAGAAAAACGTCGGTCTGAATTTATTGTATCTAGCAAGTTGGATAGTGTGTCGGTAGCTTTATGGATTCGCGCAATAATTGCATTCACGGCTTCAAACCTTGTTAAATGTACCCATTATTACCATGCTTCGTTGCAATCGCCCGCTGAATCGACCATTTTTAATCGACTATTTCTTTTACTCTTACGTTGCAAAAACGGATGGATTCGGATTGTTTCTTTTATCGCTTGTGACATGCTCGCTGATCTGCAGACTGGAAAGATAATGATTTGAATTCTAATTTTAAAAACTTTAAAAAAATACAGAGAATAATTCGAACTTTAGAATATTTACGATCAAGGTAAATGAGAACTTTATAATAATTTTGATTTATTTCATTGTATTCAAACTTCGAATAACCAACGAAACAAATGACAAGTAAAAGTCAACTTTTTTAGGGTTTCAAAGATCGGTTTTGAAACCCTTATGGTCTCGCTCTGTCCGTCCCCGCTCTTTCTTGAATATCTCAGTAACTACTGCAGCTATTAACTTGAAATTTGAAATGATGATACATTTCGTGCGCCATTACTGATTTTAAGAAAAAAATATATAAATAAATGAAAAATGAAAATGAATATTTTCAGTAGGTACAAATTTTGATGTTGAAATTTCAAAAGAGACCTAGGAAGGCAAATGGGGTATCAAATGAAAGGTATCGTTTTGTACATTTCAAAACACTTTTTGAATTTTTTGTAAATTTCATACTTTTTGAAATATTTCAAAAAAAATCGAAAAATTGACCATACCCCCCCCCCCCCCCCCCCTATCTCCGAAGATTGCAGACCGATCCACGTACAATGTATTCGGCGTTTGTAGATATAGATCTATATTTTACAGGAAAAATATAGAGAAGTCTGTAATAATAAGAGTTTTTGAAAAATGGTAAAAAAGGGGGGATTTTTTTTTCAAAAGGGGGGGTACCTACCTATGTAGGGTATCAAATGAAAGGTATCGTTTTGACCATATCAAAACACTTTTTGAAATTTCTGTAAGTTTTATACTTTTTGAAATATTTCAAAAAAAGACGAAAAATTGACCATTCCCCCCCCCCCCCTATCTCGGAAAGTTTGCAGACCGATCCACGTACAATGTATAAGGCGTTTGTAGATATAGATCTATATTTTACAGGAAAAATATAGAGAAGTCTGTAATAATAATAGTTTTTGAAAAAATGGTCAAAAAGGGGGGGAATTTTTTTTCAAAAGGGGGGGTACCTACCTTTGTGGGGTATCAAATGAAAGGTATTGTTTTGGCCATTTCAAAACACTTTTTGAAATTTCTGTAAGTTTCATACTTTTTGAAATATTTCAAAAAAAGACAAAAAATTGACCATTTCCCCCCCCCCTAGCTCCGAAGATTGCAGACCGATCCATGTACAATGTATTAGGCGTTTGTAGATATCAATCTATATTTTACAGGAAAAATATAGAGAAGTCTGTAATAATAATAGTTTTTGAAAAATGGTCAAAAAGGGGGGGAATTTTTTTCAAAAGGGGGGGTACCTACCTTTGTGGGGTATCAAATGAAAAGTATCGTTTTGACCATTTCAAAGCACTTTTTGAAATTTCTGTGAGTTTCATACTTTTTGAAATATTTCAAAAAAAGACGAAAAATTGACCTTTCCCCCCCCCCCTATCTCCGAAGATTGCAGACCGATCCACGTACAATGTATTAGGCGTTTGTAGATATCGATCTATATTTTACAGGAAAAATATAGAGAAGTCTGTAATAGTAATAGTTTTTGAAAAATGGTCAAAAAGGGGGGGATTTTTTTTCGAAAGGAGGGGTACCTGCCTATGTGGGGTATCAAATGAAAGGTATCGTTTTGACCATTTCAAAACACTTTTTGAAATTTCTGTAAGTTTCATACTTTTTGAAATATTTCAAACAAAGACGAAAAATTTACCATTCCCCCCCCCCCTAGCTCCGAAGATTGATGACCGATCCATGTACAATGTATTAGGCGTTTGTAGATATCAATCTATATTTTACAGGAAAAATATAGAGAAGTCTGTAATAATAATAGTTTTTGAAAAATGGTCAAAAAAGGGGATTTTTTTTCAAAAAGGGGTACCTACCCATGTGGGGTATCAAATGAAAGGTATCGTTTCGGTCTTTTTAAAACACTTTTTGAAATTTCTGTAAGTTTCATACTTTTTAAAATATTTCAGAAAATTGATTGTCCAAATAATTGGCAAATGTTTGAAACCCTCGGCGCGCGAGTTACACTCGCACTTGGCGAATCTTGTTTTAAATCAAATGTTGTTTTCCTCTTTGACTCCGCTATCCCATCTGTCTGTCCGTCTGTCACCAGGCTGTATCACATGAACCGTGATAGTTAGACAGTTGAAATTTTCACAGTTGATGTATTTCTGTTGCCGGTATAACAATATACACTAAACAGAATAGAATTAATATTTAAGGGGCTCCCATACAGCAAACGTGATTTTTTGTCGTTTTTATAGCTATTGGTACGGAACCCTTCGTGCGCGAGTCCGACTCGCACTTGCCCTTTATTTATCATTCATTTTAGGTTATTAAAAACACCAAAGTACCTACTCACGTAACAAAGAGTTAAATCCACATTTATCAGTACCAATAAAAAATAAAATAAACCTCTTGTCTAGTAGTCAGTGAAAGTCACATTCGTGAAAAACTATTAATGGTCTGTGCACATGTTAGGCGACTCATCACAAACGTCGTGCGTTTTGTTTGACTTGACAGTCTACGCATGCCTTGACTCACTAAAGCTAGAACCACACTATGAAAGTGTGCTGTGGCGCGTCAAACTCAGCTCTACAGAAGCATGTTGGTTCATATATACAGCATGGTTAGATACACATTACTGCTTTGACACAACACCAGCACACGCTTTTATGTTCTATTCTAATCTTAGGTACACTGTAGGGTGCGTAGTGTGCTCCCCACAATCCTATAAGTTGATGGTGTTTGAGAGTTAAAAGAGTTTTGTAAAGTTTCACGGTTTAATCGTACGTTATATGTTGAAGGTTTTGTTTTGGTCACGAGTGTAAGCCGTGACGTGTTGCAGTTGTTTGAGACTGAATGTAATTAGCCGAGAAACACGTCATGACGTAAACTGCTGACCCGCGGGAACATGTGACGCTGCAAACTGCAGTACGAAAATGTATGGAAACGATATTCTTATATCTCAATAGTGTGGATCTAAGCTTAAGGTTAACAGGGCAACAATACTCGTATTAGGATTGCATCGACTGTCGGAGTAGACAAGAATCTGCCTTTCAAGCTTCGTTCGAAGTCCAGTCAGATATCAAACTTCAGCCATGAATACACCGTGTAGATACCCAGCGTTAGGCACTTTCCACACAGCTACAACGCGGTATAAATAGTTTTAGTTGGACTTGTCAGGCATAAAGGTCAACCTGTGGATAAGGTACCAATTAGGATTGCATCGAGTTGAAGACAGGCATCAAGTGTCGGGGTAGATCAAACATCCTAAGGAGTAGGTCTGTCTTCCAAGCTCTGTTGAGTCTGATAATGAACTAGAGCCAACAAATTTTTTTAGAAAGCCCCTTTAGAAAGTCTCAACACCTAGAACCGAAAATAATTCTTTCGGTAGTCCAGTTAACTGTACCACCGAAGATTCTTTCATTCCGTGGTCCAGTCGACTGGATCACTGGACCACTCCACTACCGAATTCAGGTCGCAAACCCGCATGCCCAGCGTAAGGGTTATATAATTATGGCGTTAACCCCTAATGATAAGAGTATTTAAAGATTATTAATTAGCTGAGGCCTATGTCCAGCAGTGGATAAGCATAGGGTGTAGATGTGGATAAGCTAATAGCATTGCATCGAGCTCAAACAAGGGTCTCAACTTTCGACAAGACTTGTTATTCAAGTTCCAAGTCCAGTCCGATATTGAACTAAAGCCATCAATACACGGAGTACTCTTTAGGCAGTCTCCACACGTAGTTACAACGCGGCAAGTTAATTGGTGGCGCGGGCGCGGGCAGACTGCCTGTTACGGTCATTTGAGCCGCGCGTGTGGAATGCCTAATCTGGGATAGGTACTCGATCGATGGCCTAGCTTTATTAATTTACAGTGTATTGGTAGTTGGTGTGGGTTTGGTTAAGGGCCTATACCATTTCAAATTAACTCCGTCAGATCTCCATTTCTTCTAAACTACTAAATATTTAAGGCAAAGTACGTTCGTATTTTCGAGACAAGGACGAGCGAACACCGCGCAGTGAAAGCGAGAAAGGGACGCAAGAGCCGGCCCGCGCGCAATTTCCCTGCTTTTTATTTATAATTTTTTTTCTATCGAATCAAGTTGAGTCAATCGTGTTTCGGCTCCCATAACTCACTAACAAAAATCCTAAACTTTCGATGCTCATCAAAAAAGATTTTAAAAAATTGTGTTTTCTTGCCTTAAAACTGATTTTCCGTCTAGGCAAAACCTGAGTTTTGGGACCTACTTCACCTTAACTTTGAAAACTCTATTATGATTAAGTTCAGGACTTACTCTACCGATTATTTGTTTCAAAAACACGGTACCATAAAATTTTCTCGATAGAAAAAACTCTCAAAGTTATCTCTAAATTCTTACTAAAACCTTAATTTCTCAATAAATACATAAGTTAAGATCTTGAGAATAATGATGCTAATAAAACTAAGTATAAAGAACATTCCATGTGTTTAGTTTTTTTCACATAAATTCCTAATTAATAGATAATAAGCTAAAACTTGATTTCTGGTCTACGCAAGACCAGTGTTGTGTGTTGTTTTGGGATGCCCTGTCCCGCTCCTATGAACGCAAAATCCTATGTCTATCCTTTTCACAAGAACTTGAGGTTGTATTTGTTGAGTGGAGACCGCCGATAGACAAGAGTGGTGTAACATAGTAAAGACGGCCCGGAAGACTTACCATTGATTGGCACAGAATTCAGATTTCTATGTAACAATATGTTCGGATGCTCAGATGTTGTTGGCGGCGGGATATAAAGGGTAATGAAAGAAAGGGGAATGAAAGAAAAGGTACTTTAAACTTTTCGGAAAAAGTATAAATTGAAAATTTATAGATTATTAAACCAGTTTAGCTTATGTTCCAGTAAGGATAACAGAAAAGAGAAGTAAATATTGCCAAAATTCAAAATTTAAAGTGCTTTATTTTTATTTCCTTTAGACCTTCAGGACTCTTGGACACGTCTAAAAATTTGAATACATAAATAAAACTAGGAACAACTTGTTTTTTTGATCACTTCAATCATTTTAAGATGAACAAGCGAAAAACAAACCTTTACCTTGTTAGAATGTTAGTTTTCGAGTTGAAGCAATACTCGTCCCAAGGTTTTTTATCCTCCAAATAATCTGATATTATGTAGTAAGCCATGACGATGATGATGATGAAGCCATTTTACAAAGGATATAATTTGTCAATTTGTTTGAATTTATTTATTGATAATTTTTTCAACTTACTTGGAGTTTTGGTGTAGAAGCGTAGGTATACATTGCCCTTTAATAGTTCAATAGTAATAGTTCAAGAGTTCTTTATTAATAACAAGGATGTTACATGTCAGGTTTCTAAGACTTAGGCTTAGATTACACATTACTTATGCTAAACAATTTTATGCATAGTTAAATACAATAACACAATAAAAAATAATAATATTAAAAATTATATTAAAAAAAATTAAATCAAAAAATATACTTATACTTTAAAATATACATTAATCTTGTGTAGCCTAGTTGTGGGCACAGCGAGTTTATTCTAATTTCTAGAATTTAAATTATGTATATCGCTATTTTCAGGCCTGGCATTATCTATAATTCCATTCGACTCCACTACAAAAAGAACTCGAAAGCAATTAAGCTTGGGTAATTGCGTAGCGACGCTATCGAATGCGGCTGCCAATCGAAACACAAACGAATTTAGTTTCGAATACCAATCGGATGGCCAACGTCAAGCACAGTGGGTGGTTTGCAGAAGGAAAACAAGCAACGAAATAAATTCATTGTTGGTGTAACCTGAAGAAGTCCCTCGTTAAGGGAGGAAACCTTATTTGTGTTGGAAGAACTTCCAACATAAGGTTTGTAGTTAGTAGATAGGATTCGCGGGAACTGACTCACGAAGGCGCACCTTTGACGGGGTCGAGTTAGCCGATCGAGAAGTTTCGCTGGCTAAAAAAAAAAAAAAAAAAAAAAAAAAAAAAAGTTTGGTATCAAACTGGGGGTTTTGGCACATCCCCAATCGATTGCAAGAATCCATTTTAACGTATCTTAAGCCATTCAAAAGTTACTAAGAACCATTAAGCTTCTCTACCACCGTGCTGATAACAATAATAGATTACTAATGAGGGTCGCCCTATTGTTGCTAATGAATGGGAGTAGCCCTATTGTTGCTTGCTACGTGTGACTCAGGTTGTAGGACTAGCCCATGATTAATAAACAGTTGTTATTTCAACATTTCTTTTATTTTCTTTAAAACAGTTTTTTGAATAAAACACTCAAAATTGTATCATTACTTATAGTACTGTTCCCAAACAGTTGCAGGAAATCATTCAATGTTTCGCCATGGTACTTGTAATACAAATACGATAGGCAATACTCTCCACAAACTGTAGTAAAATCGTTTTGGATTCGATTAATATTGTAATTCCACATTCTAGAATTCCTTTCTAAAAACATACGGTGATATCCTTGTGGTGGACGCCCGTAAGAGTCAAAGTACTGTCCAAAACCATTTGCATCTATGTGCATAGCGATCCAATGTGAACCTGGCTTGTTGTCGCTATCTAAGTTACTTATGATATACGCAGGTAAACCCACATAAATTGGTAAACGGTTGGCCGCATACACATTGCATTCAATTTCTGAATCAAGTTTTCTCATATAGTATTGTATCTCCAGTGTATTCATGTTATATTATGTACTGTAACTGATACGGTACTATCCTAACAACAAGTTTAGACAAGTAATGAGCCTGAGTGGTAATGCATAAGATTATAAATGGATTTCACTCGTTGACAATACTTACTATCTTAGTGGGGTTGAAAGGGTAGTTAAATGAAAATACCTTGGTAAATCCTTACTAACAAATTTTAATTAAGATAAAAGTTTTACAATTATACAAACTTATGACAGATACACATTTAAAACTATTTCTTAACTTAGACATTATTCCTTAACTACTATAATCTACTGAAATGTTACGGTTCTTATCTATTTCAATTACATTATCAAACTCTGCATAAACCACACAGTTAATAGTTTGTGTTAGTGCTGTTTCAAAACGTACCTCTAACCTTACACTACCATGCTTTATAAGATTCCAATGATTTGCAGAGTTTGCAGATAAGTCAGGTGTCAAATCAAAAGCTAGGAGGCAATATCCTTTTGCATATTGCTCTCTGGATATCCCATTACCTTCATTAAGAAAATGCATGCCTGTTCCCGAAAATAACGTATGATAAGCCAAAGTATAAATATTACTTTCGAACGATGGCTGTAAAGCTTTCGATGGTATTTGATGACCATCTATATACAAACAAAAGGTATTCATATCATAATTTTGAAAGTCGAATGGGTTCTTAGTCAGGCTCCCATTGAATGCTGCATTATTCAGAAATCCAACTATGCATCTTTTGGGTACTTGGCCTAGAAAAATGTTATCGAGTGTTTTTCCTTGAATACCAGATGGAATAGTCAAAACTTTAACTTCAGAACGTGTGATGGGATACTTAGCAGTTGTAGATGCTAATACTTTTTGATGTGCAAGTAACACGGTGGGGTTGATTCGCGCTCGGCGAATAATCAAAGTCGCATCGGTAATACGTACTTTAAATTTATGATCAACTGAAGAAGCCATGAGATTGAAATTTTCTCTAGAACGAACAAGTTTAACGCACATATCAACACCATTAATCAAAAATTTTTCTTGATTGAATATATCCCCATGCAAGTGTCCTATCATTTCAATTTCTTTACTCTCACTAGCAAATTCTTGTCTCTTTTTAAATCCATCGTTACTATCATCAGTGGAATTCATTTTTCCGGCCACATCTTCGTACCAAAGACCACATGTCAAATGAGATTTTTTGGCTGGAGATGCATAGTTTAACAAGTTTTCTATGTAAGCTCTATAAGCGTACGTGTTGTTAGGTGGTGATACGAGTTTTTGATTTAGATAAACATCTAGTTGATTGAAGAGCGAATGTAACCAATTATTAACTGGAGCTACAACTGCAGATTCAGCCAGTTTAGTGTTATCCTGATTCGTTATTTTTGCTTTAATATGAATAAGAGTATGAGACAAATCTATGTAGTCATCTCCTGCCCCTGGTACTTGAAATTCTAAGGGCCCATCATCAGCAAGAGAAGAAATCGGTTTATAATGGATCCATATTCCACTTTCTATGCTTGTTTGAGTTGATGGTAATGCAAACAAATCCAGTTCCGACTTTATACATTCACAAGAATGACTATGTAAAAAAGACATTTTCTAAATTGAAAATATGTCCTTGATTTGTTTTAATTTAATTTTTTGAGTTTTAGACTTTTTAATAGCACCCACTTTCGCAGTCAATGATGGACTGAGTGTAGATGCAAGTTTTCGTTTCGTTATATATCCGGATCCAGACATGTTGATTTTATTAATTCTGTCATCTGCTTTTCGTTTCAGGTTTGTCCCCACTTCTTTAAGTCGTGATTTAATTGAATCTTCCATAGGGCGTGCATTTACCATATCTGACAAAAGGCCCACACCTGCACTTAATACTTCTTTACCAACAGTTTTAGCACCACTAGATAGTAATGGTAGAACTGATCTGAACAACCCTCCTAGAAAACTTCCAATCCCATGACCTCTTTGATAAGGTGCACCTTTATACACAACTCCGATGCCTGATCCAGCTTGATGAGAATAGTAATGTTCATAAGGACATGTTATATTATTTCGTGGAGAATACATTATATTTTTCTAAAATGTAGTTTAACACACACTGTCCCAAATTGGAATGGTACCTTTTGACCAGTGCTTTGTCTTATATCCATTTCAATAATATCAAATTCTCTTCGCATTACGGGTAAATAATGAGATGGCGAAAAGACATGCATTTTGTTTGCCCCATAGATGTATTTTGAAGGATCTAATGGAATTATTCTAAGAAGAGGAGCCATAACGTCCCCCACTATTTGTGGTTCTACTATATCACAGTATAGGAATAGTTGTGATGGTAAACCCAGATGTAAATTAGCTGGACATTTTCCCAAGTTCTTCTCAATGAGGTTTCTATTTGGTTCAAACCCCAATTGTAGAGCCAATTTAGGTGATAATGATACAGATATTAGTGATTCATCTAATGAAGAAAACGATACAAACTTAGATATTTTATCATAACGAAAGTTAAACTTTTCCTTTATATTGTTTAATGCGGATAAAATATGATCGATATTATCATAGTTTGTTGCTGGTATATGAGTCTTATAGTAAACAGTAGATGGATTATTCTCGTTTGGCATCTTCATAATTTTCTTAATGTAAACCACGTTCTCATGATCTTGAACAGTAAACATAGTGCATGGATATTGAAATTCAACCACTCCAACACACCATTCACCCTCCAATATAATGGGTTTAGATAATTTCGTTGAAAAGTTAGTAGTCTTGTTGTCGGGAAAATATCCCATTGAACTATTGCTGATTAAAGTCAGATAAAAACTTTCCATTTTATTCATAATTCTTTTAAGGTAGAAGCTAAAATCCAAGTATTAAATTTGTTCGGATAACCTTTCCACTTCACTAGCACTTCTTGTCTGTTGTTAGTATAACGGGAACCAATTATTTTATCTATTTTATACTCAATAGTGGGGTCGTAAATGACTTTTTGTAATTCTCTTTCATAAAAAGTTCCTTTTATCTCTTCATCCTGTAAATCTTTAATAGTGTATACAAGTCTTGGAGTTCGAAAAATCACTGAAGAAACCATAAATATTTCATCGCTCCAGTTGGATTCATAACCTTTCTGGAAAATATGTTTGTATTTTGTTATTCTAACATGATCACCTACATTAAATTTGGGGTGTAATAATGCAACAGATTTTTCATTTCTAGCCCTTTCGTACAAGTTAGTCCAAACTGTCATTATATTACTGGAATTAACATCACAAGGACACATTCTAATACTGGAATGGAAGCTATGATTGTAAGAATACATCAAATCTTGTAGAATATCAATATATTTATGTGTATTTTTATGTGTGAAGTAACGCCACATCTTCATTTTTAGCGTTCTTTGAAATCTTTCCACTACACTTGCTTTTATATCAGGATTGTTAGTAGTATAGTAATTAATATTTTTTGATTTGAGGTATTGTTGAACGTCTTTCGAAACAAACTCAGTCCCTTTATCAGATTGTATGTGTGTTGGAGTGATGTTGGCTTCCTTAAAAATACTTTCAAAACTTTCCTTAATTGTTTTTGAATCCTTTTTTTTAATAGCTCTAGCATAGGCATACTTGCTAAAAACATCAATAACACAAAGAATATAGTTGAAACCTTTATTTTCACTAGAGTAACTTCTCATATCACTTAAGTCAGCTTGCCACAACTCGTTTGAATTGGATAAAATATATTTGTTCCTTGGAAATTTTCTTTGGACAGGTTTGTGTAATGTATACGTTTCTTGAGACTGCAACCATTTCTTTACATCATCTCTGTTCATTTTCCCAGTCATTGCCTTCGTTAATCTATCGAGACTACTATAGCCAGCAGGATTAGCTGGATCATAATAGATTTTGTTTATTTCTAATAAGGGGTCCATGTCTCCCATTCAAGTTTATTCTTGATTTTTTTAGCGAGCTTTTTACTACCAACCGGTGTAGAAAATATTTCATCGATTGAAGTATTATTTATAGATTCAGGTTGTTTTGTTTGTAACCCAGTTATGAATTCTTGTCGTTTTGGGTTACCAATATAAGTGAGTGGTACTTTTATATCCTTTAAAGCTTCAACGAATTTTTCCCACCCAATAGGCTCACTTTTTTTAAGTGGTCTTAGCGAATCATTTACTAAATCCACAATATTGCTACCATCAATTTTTTTATTGTTTATAAATATGGTACCAGTTTCATCCCATGTTATTTTATTCTTATATACTGAAATCAAGTTCAATAGCAACTCACCCTTTTTTGCATATGTTTTTGGTATTAGACTCAGTATATGATTAGTTGTATAAAAAGAATTTGGTTGTTCATTTATATTTTCCTCGTCCCTTACTTCTTTCGCCAACGAATCAGAAGAGACTGCATCATTTAAATTATTTTTTTCATTTTTAATGTTTATCTTTGAGTCGCTTTCAAAACTATCTCTTTCAGTAGTGTTTATAATAGGTATATGAATAGGTTGGCGATCCTCTTTAGTGTAATTTAAATATCGTTGAAGCGTTTGTAAATACAAAATACACTTCTTCCGATCCTCCATGTTACTGCTCAATATGTTTTGCATTTCGGAATCCAGACGTGAAAGTGGAGTATCAGTTGTCTTAGATTGTTTTAATTTTTCAAACACACTGGGTTCTATAAGCAACATTTTCTTGGCATTATCCATTTTTAAACAATTGAACTTACCAATCCACTCAAAACAGAACCTAATATTATTGGTAAAAATGAACCACCTTTCTGTAGGATAATTTTCTTTCTGATTTGGTTAGTTCCTTTTCGAACTAATTTTCGCAAAACGTTTTTGTATTTCTTCAACTTATTTTTTTCTCTTTCGTTTAAATCAACTTTCCCTTGTAAAACATTATGAATGCATTCACAAATACAATTAATGGCTTTATTGTCACAAGTTTCTAAAAGGGCTTTTCGATATTTTGGTTTAAGAACATGCAATGCATTTAACAAATCTTTATGCGTCTTTAAACGTCGCTGCATCATTTGTGAATGATGGAAATAACCTGAAGCTTGTCATATTTAAACCCTTTTGAAGGTACATAAACGGTACAATATTTGTCAAGAAAAGGAAAAATTTTAGTTTTTATACGACACACATCGTTAGTATTCTGTTTCAAATCTACTACTAAGTAACCATGAGCTTCTTTTGTTGCATCCTTATATGCATCTTCCAAATATTTTGGTTGTTCTGGATAAACTTGTCGTGCTAAATACCGAATCTGTGTTTTGTCACGTGGGTTTTTAAAAAATACAATGTAACTTGAATTTAATGAGATATCTCGTTGTCCTTTTCCTTGATGAAACAAATTTTGAGTTATATAAAATACACTCAAATTTCTGTGGTGACTTCCTTTTGTAAATATGTCAACAATACGCCCATCGGACTCTCTCATCAGATCATCAATAATTATCAGTTGTGGTTTCTCTCCATCAAACATACTAAGATCAGGTATGCCTTGGTGGTAAGTTACTTGTTTGAGGTTGTACAATGGTTGCATTTCATCATAGCACCAAGTTATTTGATCAAAATTAGTATTGCAAATTTCATTATTGTACTTAATAAAGTTTGTAACAAAAACTGATTTTCCACAACCACTTGGACCAGCAACAATAGCAGTAAATGGGTGATAAAAGTGAAACATTTTAAACTTTCATACGTCTATTTGTTAAAAAGGTTGACTTTAGAATGAAACTTCTTGGTAAAGATAAAGGTTTAAATTTTATTCACAATCTTAAAAGTAAATCAGAATTTGTACACATTTATATTTTAAAATATCTTATGTTTAATATTATATTTTATACAACATATATATTCTACTTAAGCTTAACATAATTATTTGATACATCGAGTAAACACTTTTATTTTATACAATTATTATCTAATTACATTATGACTTTATCTTATATTCTAGACATAAACTAGTGACTATTTCAAGAGATTATAATTATTATATACAATTTTAACAATTTATCTTAATTTATAATGACCCCAAGCTAATGTATCAGCCCCATTTGGTTGAATACATCTCTTTGTGTCATTGTAAGTTAAACATGTTTTGTTTATTTTCTGGGTAAATATAACATGTTTCAACGATTTAAATCTAAGCATACTACAAAATTGAACATTTTTGTCAAACAAACATGACTTATAATTTTCCATTTTCATCTTTTTTGTGACACTTTTATTTACCCCTTTTGCTTTGGCTGTAAATTTATCGTCAACTTCGAAAGCATACATCTTTGAACGTAACCCCACAAATTCACTCATAATTCTTCCATTATTTTCATCCTTGAAAAATCCTAACTTCTTTTTGTTTAATTTTTCATATCCATAAACGTTATTTAAAGGATAATCCGATGTATCGAAATGTGTTGAAATATCTGGTTTTATATCTTCATAAAAGTCATTAGTGAAAATTTGATAGATTAAACTGTCAGTATCTGTGTACAAAAGTTTTATGTTTTGATTAAATTTTTTAGTCATGTAGTTGTAATGAAAGTCATACATAAGGGTTTTGGATATATCTAATATGCTGAACCCTAAATAAAAAGGTTTATCGAACAATAATCTTGTTCTTTTCAGCTGTACCGCTACTAAATTTTCTGAAAAAATAGCTAAGCTGTGAAATTCAGGTTTCGCTATGTAGTCTTGAGCACCAAGAGATTTACCTTTGTTTATCCAATGAGTTACCAATTTAACATTAACCCTTTTCTCAATATTTTCCATAGTTTTACCAAAAACTGAATTGTTCATTAATTTGTAGAAATCCTTTTCGAAATCAGAAATAGCTACCGTTCTCAAATTTGTGTTCAAATCTATGTATTTTTTTAACCAAGCACTTTGTGAAAATTTAAGTATTCTATGTACTTTAACTAATTTCATTCCCATTTGAATACATTGTTTCAGATTTCTGTAGTGGATTACATATTTACATTTATTGTTTAAATTTGGTACTAATTTGTTTTCTTTAGTATTTCCTACACATATATTTTCAGGACATAATGGAAAATCAGAATGAACATCATGAAGATGATCAGGATATTCTAAATCGACTTCTAATATAAAACCACTATCAGATGTATCTGAAACATTGAAACTAGTATCTGGATTGACCCATTCAAAATTTCCAGTGGGGAGACATTGGGACATAGCCCACCCGTATAGGTTGTTTGCATCAAGGTATGTAAGATATGAACTCGGTTTTTCCTTGTCATAGTCTTCCATGAATTTATTATTCGCTTTGGCGTAACGATTGCTACATTGAGATACACCTCCTCTGATACCGGATTTAATAAAAGCAACTTGATCATAATCAGTGAGTAGTTCCAATTCGACTTTGGTATGTTTTAGCATTGCATCCCAACTTAATCCCGGAGCTGTATAGTAATGAGCAGGATCTAACTTGTATGTGGAAATGCAAAGATTTCTAAAATTTTCGAATATATCAGTTAAAAGTAATACATCAGTCTTTAGATATAGGTCAGAATAATCTGACATTGTGCGACAGTTGAAATGTTGCCAAACGTCTATAGCATGATTGTAATCGTCATCTGAAACATTTGAATCTGTAAGCGAGCTATAGAAAGCACTATGATCTGGAAGAGTTGTTTGTTTTAGGCACTGAAACGAGGTCATTGATTCGTAAGGATATATACCTTTGCGTCGTAAACGTGTAAATTCGCTGTTTTTGGGAAAGTTTCGTTTTAAATCAATAAATTGATTATCATTTAGATTTTTAGCTAACTGATCTAGGCTACACGACAAGAATTTTAATGAATCTATAAATCTTAAACTCACAACTTGTCCATCTACATTCAATTTTTTTGAAAATGAAATGTATCTTTCTTTGTTTTGAGGGATCACCTCAATGTCACCATCGTCAAAATTAAGCGCTTGCACGATAAAATGTGCGTCATAGTGACTTAGGTTGTGTAAAATAACCGGAACATAGTTAGGGATTCTAAACTTTGATTTGCATATTCCATGTGCTTTACCTTTAAAATGACCTGTATTTGCATCATAAACATTAACGGAATCTCCATTTAATTCATTTTCACAAACGTAGCAAAGAGCGTCTATTGATGCATTTGTGGTTGAAACAGGGTTTTTTGCTCTATTTTTCTTGCAAATTGATTTAAGATCATTTTTTAAACGTTCCATGAAGACTTTTGCACAGTTCTGCCCACTATATGTCTCATATTTAGACAAACTATCATCATATGAACATTTGATATAGTAACCAAAACTATACACCTCATGTTTCTGAACACTGTTTGTGTATGATTTTGAAGGATCATTAGAACATGTAGCTATGGGATTCAGAAACGCTTCGAAATCAGCATAGATAACGAATGGTATTTTTAGTTTTTTCTGATAATTTTCAAATTTCAATCTATCATTTGACGTTGGGTGATCAAACCAATCTCGTTTAGATTTATCTCCATTAGGTAAACTTGTACAGACGTGAGCACAGTCATGACTTTTATGGTTATTCAATCTTTCTTGGCTCGGAAAATGAAGTAAACATGAATTACAAATATAAATGGCACAATGATGACTAGAAATTTGTTTACTTACTAAACGTGATAGGTTTTTTATGTAACAATAATGACCTTTATTTCCTTCAGTTACATAAAGTAAATTTATGTGAACAGATTTTTCGGATTTTGTTAAATATAAAGGACCGACTACACTAAAACTTTTAGTTTTCTTGTCATTTTCTAGTCCAAAGACATTAATGCTTAAATTGTTTAAATCTTCAACTTTTGATATGTTCGATAATTTTACCGGAAACGAAATCCCATCAAACTTTAGTTTATTTGAATGCATGCTATATGATGATACTCGATCAGAATTTTTCCTTACAGGATATAAAGCGGCAAGTAACGCCCATTTGAAACATAAGTTATCTAAGTTTTTCACATTTATGACTGCCTTTTTACTTCTTATACATTGCGGTAGTTCGATATATGATGTACCACGCAAGGGGTTGAATTTATTTACATTCATATCCAATGACGTTATATTTTTAAGACTCCAACCGCTATCTTTTTTTTCAAAAGTACTGATTTTATGTTTTAATGTGTCACACAAAGATGAAAAGAAAATATCAAAATCATCACCTTTTAGTATCATGTCGTTTGGTGTTTGGAAGTCAAAAGAATTGAAAAGATCTTTCGATTGTTGTATGAAATCTGCATGCAAAACAAAATTCACTTTGAAGACAGTGTGTTGTTGAATGGATTCATTAATTAACGTTAATATATCATTTTTTATAGAACTTAGAAACAATTCCGGTGTTTCAAAATTTTGTTCTTCATTAGAACTACATATCTTGTATGATATGATTCTATTACCAAAAGCTGTTTCAATTACTGACACATTGTTTAATGTACTATGTAATTTGGTAACATTATTTTTATGACGATTACTTTTTAAATGGTTTGCCAAATACCTTTTTTTCACTTCTATTTGACACGTACTGCAGGTTATCATTTCATTTACACCCACAACAGCTGGCTCAGTCGGGGAGGTTGATGCAGGCGATCCATCTTCGTGCTGTTCCACCCTAGCAGCAGACCCCGTTGAAGAAGTGGATGGTTCATCTTCGTAACGTACTCTGCTAGCTGCTACATGGATAGTGTCGTCATCGATGCTTCTCTGTAGGGATCCTCCAGATTGTTGATTAGCCGAGCTAAAATTAAAAAATGGTCTTTTAAGTTATTAAAGTTCAAGAAATGTTAAAAACAATAAGACTTGAAAGAAAATCACTTACGTTGAACCGTTTTCGACTTGAAGACAGATATTACAGAGATCCTCATTGTATTCGCTATCAAAGGACGATAGACGTGGAACTAAACCCTCCATACAAGATCCCATCGAAGAAGTGGATGGTTCATCTTCGTAACGTACTCTCTTAGCAGCTACATGAATGGTGTCATCATTGATGCTTCTCTTTAGGGATCCTCCAGATTGATGATTGAGCGAGCTAAAATTAATAAATGGTCTTTTAAGATATTAAAATTCAATAAATGTTAAGTTATAAGACTTGTAAGAGAATCACTTACATTGAATTTTTTTCGGCTTGAAGACAGATATCACAGAGATCCTTATTGTATTCGCTATCTAATGATGATAAACGTGAAACAGAACCCTCCATTTGTTCATCATAGGAATGTTTTCTTGCACGCTTGTTGAAGAACCAACTAACAACTTCACCATCGTCTGCCATGACTTACAGAAGTATACTGACGATTAAGAAATTTATGTGTGGGGGCTTATATAGTGGATAACACAATGGCATCGCAGGTAGGACTTTTTTTTTTTAAATAAGTGGAATTTTACAAATTTACTAATGAGCTCGATCTCATTTAATTTAATTTTCAAAAGAATATTGGTCGCACGTATCCTTTCCAACTATCTTTTGTTACACTAATTTGCTTTGTTTGATTTTAGGAAATGCCATCGTGGTTTTCGTTGGAAACTGCATAGTTGAAATTCCTTAGTGTTTTGTTCAAAAATGTTCAAAAACATTTTTTTTTAAACTAAAGAGATGGATTTATGTTTTTATCACTTTTTAAAACTACCATAATAATAATATATTTTATTCCTATTAACTAATGTATTCTATCTCAGTTACCGTCATTTTTAAAAGAGTATTTTTTGGATGTATCTTTTGCAGCTATTTCTTTTGTGACATTCATTATAATTTGCTTCGTTGCTTCGTAAGTATTATTGTTTGACATTGTGTAATATTTGAGTCGGTAATCAGCATGTTTCCAATGCTCTTCTGGAAGTAAATTACTTAACTTCTCTAAATCATATATTTCGATTTTAAGCAGATGTGTTGAGTTTTTGCTATCCTCGTTATTTGTTGAAATGATTATGTTACCCTCTGGACGGGCTCTAGCAACAGTTGATGAAAGTTTCTTTTTCTTTGGTGCAGCCTTGTCAAATAGCTTATCTAAACTGTCACCACTTTCACTAGATTTTCTTTTTTTATTTGATTTTAATGAAATGCCGTCCTGGCTTTCGTCGGAAACTGCATAATAGAAATTCTTGAAAGTATTTTCTTCAAACATGTTCTAAAACAAACAAGTTCTATTAAGGTGTGATCTGAATTTACAATTTACAAAATATTTAAGAAAAAAATTGAAAATAAAGAAAACTTACCGTCATTGTAACGTTGAACACAAGCACTGTTTCACCACCACTTAAACAAACACTGTTAAATTATAATTGATGATACTCTTGCAAGCACTGCACTGAACTGTAGAAAGGAACGAACTTTTTGGGAATATATAGCAAACCTTATCGTTAATTATCTTGCTTACAAAAAGCCACCATTGTTTAGGACAACATTCTAATGTTATCGAAAGTAAACTTGCTTCCTAATAGCTGTTGCAACAATGACATTCCAAGATAGATAACATATGAATGTCGTCCTGTTGTAACTTGTTTCTACTGAGGCACCTAGTGGTGATTCAGTTAGATTCAATCTCATGGCTTCTTCAGTTGATCATAAATTTAAAGTACGTATTACCGATGCGACTTTGATTATTCGCCGAGCGCGAATCAACCCCACCGTGTTACTTGCACATCAAAAAGTATTAGCATCTACAACTGCTAAGTATCCCATCACACGTTCTGAAGTTAAAGTTTTGACTATTCCATCTGGTATTCAAGGAAAAACACTCGATAACATTTTTCTAGGCCAAGTACCCAAAAGATGCATAGTTGGATTTCTGAATAATGCAGCATTCAATGGGAGCCTGACTAAGAACCCATTCGACTTTCAAAATTATGATATGAATACCTTTTGTTTGTATATAGATGGTCATCAAATACCATCGAAAGCTTTACAGCCATCGTTCGAAAGTAATATTTATACTTTGGCTTATCATACGTTATTTTCGGGAACAGGCATGCATTTTCTTAATGAAGGTAATGGGATATCCAGAGAGCAATATGCAAAAGGATATTGCCTCCTAGCTTTTGATTTGACACCTGACTTATCTGCAAACTCTGCAAATCATTGGAATCTTATAAAGCATGGTAGTGTAAGGTTAGAGGTACGTTTTGAAACAGCACTAACACAAACTATTAACTGTGTGGTTTATGCAGAGTTTGATAATGTAATTGAAATAGATAAGAACCGTAACATTTCAGTAGATTATAGTAGTTAAGGAATAATGTCTAAGTTAAGAAATAGTTTTAAATGTGTATCTGTCATAAGTTTGTATAATTGTAAAACTTTTATCTTAATTAAAATTTGTTAGTAAGGATTTACCAAGGTATTTTCATTTAACTACCCTTTCAACCCCACTAAGATAGTAAGTATTGTCAACGAGTGAAATCCATTTATAATCTTATGCATTACCACTCAGGCTCATTACTTGTCTAAACTTGTTGTTAGGATAGTACCGTATCAGTTACAGTACATAATATAACATGAATACACTGGAGATACAATACTATATGAGAAAACTTGATTCAGAAATTGAATGCAATGTGTATGCGGCCAACCGTTTACCAATTTATGTGGGTTTACCTGCGTATATCATAAGTAACTTAGATAGCGACAACAAGCCAGGTTCACATTGGATCGCTATGCACATAGATGCAAATGGTTTTGGACAGTACTTTGACTCTTACGGGCGTCCACCACAAGGATATCACCGTATGTTTTTAGAAAGGAATTCTAGAATGTGGAATTACAATATTAATCGAATCCAAAACGATTTTACTACAGTTTGTGGAGAGTATTGCCTATCGTATTTGTATTACAAGTACCATGGCGAAACATTGAATGATTTCCTGCAACTGTTTGGGAACAGTACTATAAGTAATGATACAATTTTGAGTGTTTTATTCAAAAAACTGTTTTAAAGAAAATAAAAGAAATGTTGAAATAACAACTGTTTATTAATCATGGGCTAGTCCTACAACCTGAGTCACACGTAGCAAGCAACAATAGGGCTACTCCCATTCATTAGCAACAATAGGGCGACCCTCATTAGTAATCTATTATTGTTATCAGCACGGTGGTAGAGAAGCTTAATGGTTCTTAGTAACTTTTGAATGGCTTAAGATACGTTAAAATGGATTCTTGCAATCGATTGGGGATGTGCCAAAACCCCCAGTTTGATACCAAACTTTTTTTTTTTTTTTTTTTTTTTTTTTTTTTTTTTTTTTTAGCCAGCGAAACTTCTCGATCGGCTAACTCGACCCCGTCAAAGGTGCGCCTTCGTGAGTCAGTTCCCGCGAATCCTATCTACTGTAGTTACATCCGTAATGAATTCGTCAAACTACGATAGTTTTTATAATGATTTATTTCATTAAATCATTATAAAAACTATCGTTATCGTTGCCTTATTCCACAAAACCACCCTGAGAACCACTCAGATCCCACTCCGGGTTAGCTTCTAAAAAATTACCTCTTATAATCCTAGCTAGTCCACATTTCCTGTGGATAAAAGTCATGGGAGCGACACGAGCGAGAAAACAAGTCGAAATAGTGGCCGATTTGGTCCACGGCCATACACACATTTTTTTTCTGAGCTGCCTGTTGTAAGACAAAGGAAGAAAGAAAATCGATTTTTTTGGAGATCATTTCAATGAACTTTAAGATTTTTACAACATTATGTCCTGTAGTCACTCGAATCGATAAATATTAAATTTACCTTGAAAAATTATGAGTCGAAAACACCATCGAAAAATATCTTCGGTTGAAAAATCATAAAATGGTAAAAGACATAAAATGGTTTTACCTCGGTGTCTCCGTAACACTCAAGTCGTCTCCCAGAGGAGAAGACAACTTCAATCGCACGTAACATTACCAATGAATATCTTTACTTCATATGTATGTATATCTAATAGATACGCATAGATATTTATTTATTATGAATATAAGTGTAAAAAGTGCATAGCACGTATGCTACCTAGATTGAACATCATACCAACGCATTTTCTATCTGTCAACCAAAAAAATCTCGAGAAGAACCGACAACCGCTGGGGTAAACGTGTTCTTGAGCGGAGACCGCGATTCGGCAAACGTAGTGTTGGGCGCCCTTCGACCAGGTGGGATGACGATTTGCGAAAGGCTGCTGGCAGATGCTGGATGCCACAAACTGAAGACAGGGGCTATGGTGCTTATTATGGGAGGCATATGTCCAGCTGTGGACTAATATAGGCTGGTGATGACGATGATGAAGAAAAACGTGATTATTGCAGTTTTTTTATTGGCGTGCTAACATAATAACTACCACTGCTAGAAATAAATTAATATCTACGAACTTGAAACCGAAAACAGATTTATGTGTTTCTCCAATGTTACTTCCTTTTAACTGTGGTCTCCCAATGGAGAAGCTGACTTCAATAGCCAGTGACATTACCAATTACCTAGTACCTCGCTTTTTATGCGTGGGTGAATAAAATTGTTTCAACCTCTGTTTTTCCCCGGCGTTATTCCCACCTGTGGTCTTCCAGTGGAGGAAGAGGATCTGATTTCAAACATCAGTGGCATTACATACTGCCTAGCTTCATGGTAGCCATTCTACCATGAAGCTAGGCAGATAGATGTGCGTCGGTTAATAAAACTGTGTCACCCTTGTGATTCTGCGATGTTAAAATCACTATCTCAAATATTTCTTTACTGTAATTACTCAGTAGAGGAATCGACTTCTAGCAGTTGGTAATTATCAAATACCAAAAGCCTAGCTAGGCTGTTATTATTATAAACCGTTATTTGTGGATTGTTTGTAAGTTTGTCGATTTATAACTTTGTTGTTGCTAGGTGATAGTTTTCAGATCGTTATGAAACTTACAGAGTTGGTAGACGGCTCAATTAGCATTTTTTATGTGTACTTAACTCAATTTTAGCACACTGGATTGGTTCCAGAGTAAACTAGCAGAAACAGCAAGAACAATAAGAAATATAAGAGATATAAGAATATAATAAAATAGCGAACTAAGTCCAATCACCGACAGCCTAGCTACATTGCAGGAGGTAAATAGTACGTGTCGCTACCTAAATAACATTATTTAACCCTCTGCGCTTCTCCAGCGTTACTCTCAACTGTGGTCTCCCAGCGGAGGAACAGACTTCAATCGCCGATGGCAATTACCTTGTTGGAGATGGATATATGCGTCGGTGGCTTTCAATTTAAATGCTTGTTTATGTTGACATTCCTGAGGCGTATTGCACTGGGATATTTTGTATATTCCGTACAAGTGGTCAGACCTTCGGGTACGTATTATCCACGGACGTTGTTATATGGACCGTAGTGATTTATAATAGGGCGATCAAACGTCTTCTTATTAGCACTTGTTAGCAATGTCCATGCCAGCTTTTGCGTGAATTAATTTAATTTTTGATTTAATTTTTATTAATTGATTGAATTTTATTTTTATTAACTTTATTTATGCACTTACAATTTAAAATTTAATTGTATATCCTAACTCTCAGCTTAACTTAGTTTTAAATAATACTAAGTGTCTTAAAACTTAATTATGTAGCTTTATCTACATTTCATATTTTATTTTGTTTTGGAAGATTTTCTAACACACACAAGTATTTATTTTACTTAAAAGGGAATATCCAATAGTAATAGGTATAAATAATAATAGGTACTCATATGTATAATATACATTAAGTTAAAGTAATAAATATTTTTGTATTTTTCTTGTTGGTTGGTTGTTGAATTGTTTTAGAAACGTTAGACAGATACAAAAGTTTCGTAGTTACAATACGAGTATTAAATAATACTAATAATATTTGATTCTCTTACTAAATAAAATGTTTTGGTCGCATAATTTGCTCTAGAGAAAATTCAGAGAAAATTCTTACGATAAACTTTAAACAAACTTTCTCATCGGAGACGCAAATGGTCAGATCTTTAAAGCCCGACTTCACTAAGCCTAATCCTGACTGCGCTGTTTCACGAACCAATTCCCCGACAGTATTCTGACAGAGGGCCAACCGTGAACTGTGTTTCAATGTACTTTAGATATTGAACTAGTATTTTGAACTGCGCTTTTTTTGCAGTTCAAGCTCCTTTCAGGGAATGTAGCTGTTTAAATGTTGGCAATATTGTCCTGCCCGCCTGTCATAGCCATTTTTACTTGAGCCTAAAGCTCAAGCTCGCGCACCTGGCGGCGCATAGAATTTTCTAAATCTTTATATGAAATAGTATGCAGCATCGCGCACCTATCGGCAGCAAACCCGCGGCATTTCTGTAAAATGCCATGAGAAAATGATGATTGTAGGCAATGCCTGCCTGCAGCGCCGATAGGTGTGCGCTCAGCTTAAATGTCCCGAGTTTAAATTACACAAATTTTAAAGTCAAAAATGGCACAATACTAGTGTAAGAAGTACTTATAATAACATTTATATAAACAAGATTCGCCAAGTGCGAGTGTAACTCGCGCGCCGAGGGTTTCAAACATTTGCCAATTATTTGGACAATCAATTTTCTGAAATATTTTAAAAAGTATGAATCTTACAGAAATTTCAAAAAGTGTTTTGAAATGGTCAAAACGATACCTTTCATTTGATACCCCACATGGGTAAGTACCCCTTTTTGAAAAAAAATCCCCTTTTTTGACCATTTTTCAAAAACTATTATTATTACAGACTTCTCTATATTTTTCCTGTAAAATATAGATTGATATCTACAAACACCTAATACATTGTACATGGATCGGTCATCAATCTTCGGAGCTAGGGGGGGGGAATGGTCAATTTTCCGTCTTTTTTTGAAATATTTCAAAAAGTATGAAACTTACAGAAATTTTAAAAAGTGTTTTGAAATGGTCAAAACGATACCTTTCATTTGATACCCCACATAGGCAGGTACCCCTCCTTTTGAAAAAAAATTCCCCCCCTTTTTGACCATTTTTCAAAAATTATTATTATTACAGACTTCTCTATATTTTTCCTGTAAAATATAGATTGATATCTACAAACGCCTAATACATTGTACATGGATCGGTCTGCAATCTTCGAAGCTAGGGGGGGGGGGAATGGTCAATTTTTCGTCTTTTTTTGAAATATTTCAAAAAGTATGAAACTTACAGAAATTTCAAAAAGTGTTTTGAAATGGTCAAAACGATACCTTTCATTTGATACCCCACATAGGTAGGTACCCCCCCTTTTGAAAAAAAATTCCCCCCCTTTTTGACCATTTTTCAAAAACTATTATTATTACCGACTTCTCTATATTTTTCCTGTAAAATATAGATCGATATCTACAAACGCCTAGTACATTGTACGTGGATCGGTCTGCAATCTTCGGAGATAGGGGGGGGGGGAAAGGTAAATTTTTCGACTATTTTTGAAATATTTCAAAAAGTATGAAACTTACAGAAATTTCAAAAAGTGTTTTGAAATGGTCAAAACGATACCTTTCATTTGATACCCCACATAGGCAGGTACCCCTCCTTTTGAAAAAAAATTCCCCCCCTTTTTGACCATTTTTCAAAAACTATTATTATTACAGACTTCTCTATATTTTTCCTGTAAAATATAGATCGATATCTACAAACGCCTAATACATTGTACGTGGATCGGTCTGCAATCTTCGGAGATAGGGGGGGGGGAAAGGTCAATTTTTCGACTATTTTTGAAATATTTCAAAAAGTATGAAACTCACAGAAATTTCAAAAAATGTTTTGAAATGGTCAAAACGATACCTTTCATTTGATACCCCACATAGGCAGGTACCCCTCCTTTTGAAAAAAAATTCCCCCCCTTTTTGACCATTTTTCAAAAACTATTATTATTACAGACTTCTCTATATTTTTCCTGTAAAATATAGATCGATGTCTACAAACGCCTAGTACATTGTACATGGATCGGTCTGCAATCTTCGGAGCTAGGGGGGGGGGAATGGTCAATTTTTCGTCTTTTTTTGAAATATTTCAAAAAGTATGAAACTCACAGAAATTTCAAAAAGTGTTTTGAAATGGTCAAAACGATACCTTTCATTTGATACCCCACATAGGTAGGTACCCCCCCTTTTGAAAAAAAATTCCCCCCCTTTTTGACCATTTTTCAAAAACTATTATTATTACCGACTTCTCTATATTTTTCCTGTAAAATATAGATCGATGTCTACAAACGCCTAGTACATTGTACATGGATCGGTCTGCAATCTTCGGAGCTAGGGGGGGGGAATGGTCAATTTTTCGTCTTTTTTTGAAATATTTCAAAAAGTATGAAACTTACAGAAATTTCAAAAAGTGTTTTGAAATGGTCAAAACGATACCTTTCATTTGATACCCCACATAGGTAGGTACCCCCCCTTTTGAAAAAAAATTCCCCCCCTTTTTGACCATTTTTCAAAAACTATTATTATTACCGACTTCTCTATATTTTTCCTGTAAAATATAGATCGATGTCTACAAACGCCTACTACATTGTACGTGGATCGGTGTGCAATCTTCGGAGATAGGGGGGGGGGGGTATGGTCAATTTTTCGACTTTTTTTGAAATATTTCAAAAAGTATGAAATTTACAGAAATTTCAAAAAGTGTTTTGAAATGTACAAAACGATACCTTTCATTTGATACCCTATTTGCCTTCCTAGGTCTCTTTTGAAATTTCAACATCAAAATTTGTACTGAAAATATTCATTTTTATTTTTCATTTATTTATATATTTTTTTCTTAAAATCAGTAATGGCGCACGAAATGTATCATTATTTCAAATTTCAAGTTAATAGCTGCAGTAGTTACTGAGATATTCAAGAAAGAGCGGGGACGGACAGAGCGAGACCATAAGGGTTTCAAAACCGATCTTTGAAACCCTAAAAATGGGAACCACAAGGGGCGAGCTAAGAACAACAAGAGGCTTGGAAAATTTAACAAGTAGGTTCTTCAAATGGGATAGTCTAAGAAATTTTACCTAAGTACCAACTCCTTAATTTTGTATTTACCTACCTTATACCTCTATGTCTGTGCTGTTCTTTTTGAGTCAAACAAAATTATCTTTATCTATAAATTGCCGTCGGGGGAATAAAGTTGGCAAGATACACAATTTTTTCAAACTTTTCAGTATTGTGCACAAAACCTTATTTTATTGAATTCCGTTTCAGATGAATCAGATCGAATCTTCTCAGCAGCCTTTCTGCCAGTTCATAACTTCTTAACCCCCAGTAACACCCCTCAGACCAAAGTCGGCGGAGTGAAAAAACTTTCGTCTACAGCCGAAGTTTGCTACAATTGTAAAGCGGTGTCAAGCTCTTTCAGTCGATTAGTATTGTTAGTTCCAACTAGTCTTTGTTACGTGGCAGCGAAACTTTGCATGGCGGATAAGAGTGAATGAATTTGAAGGACGAAGTAGTTCTAGTGATTTTCGCTCAATTTACATAAAGAGAACAAAGACGTAAATACACAAATAAATGCAACACATAAATAATAGGGCTGCAACCAATACATTAATACTATTGTAAAAAGACAATTCTTTCGAGTTATGTTTTGGTAGTCAAGGGAACATAACGCGTTGATGCGATCGAGTAATATAGGTAGTAATTTATTGTGTACTTTTAATTAATTTTATTTACTTAATTCATATTAATTAAAATTATAATTCTATTATTTATTTTACTGTACTTAGTTATAATAGTAATAACTTGTGACATGTAAAATTTCTTACCAATAAATTGTTTAATCTGTTTTTGTCATTTTCCAATGGAAGCCCATTGGAAAATGACAAAAAGCTAAAACCTCGCTTTGAAGATGCAGCTTATCTTATTAACATTTTAGCTCTGGGTCCAGATTACTCGTCAACCATATAGTTCTCAAGATTAATCGTTAAAAGGCAAATCTAACGGGTTTGCGTATCAAACTATTAGGTCTAGATTTCTAGATCTTAGTATCTACTCACGGGATGCCCGTGATATTGCCCTTTTTTTTTCTTTAAATTTTTTTGCGGTCTATTGAAATGACTTAAGTTTTGATTCGTAGGTGTCACTAATTATTTAGTCCAGGTTCGTCATACATTATGTAGTTTTCTTGTAAATTAGCTTAAAAACTAAAACTTATTTTTTGCTTTTATGCACCATATTATAGGAGCGCTTCCAAAAACGTACGCTCTGTCCGACCGTACGTTTTTGGAAGCGCTCCTATGAACGCGAAATTCTATACACAATAATATTATTCTAATCCTTTTCACAAAACGACGCGCGTTGCGCCCTCTTAAACTTTTTAGTGACAAAACGGCACCTAGTACCAAATAAATCAGCATTTAAGTAAATCACACATGTTGGAATCTTCTTATAATCACTATTTATTCAGGATCCTATTTGTAGAACACTCGTATATTGGCGCACGAATATGTCAACCCCTTTTAGAACTAATAGCTTCCGAATCGAAGGCTGAATAATACAGGCATTGATTGAGCTTCGGAGAATGGACTACAATATGCCTTGCCTAGGTATACTGGCTGGGTTACTTTATTTACAGAACAGCAGCTAATTTTAAATTTAACTAGAAAACGAAACTGACGATGGTTACCGTAATAATACTGCCACGACCGACACACCTAGTCTTGGCTTGGAAACGTTTTCGGGTATACCTAATCAAATTAATAAACTTAAAAAAAGAAAAAATTAAAAATTAAAAGCACAAATTACAGAAGTGTCGTAGTGAAAATACGTCGTGCCGATTTGGAGGCAACTTTTATTCTGTCCCACAAGCACCTTCATTATGAAGCGTGTCATTTGGCTCGCCATTTTAGAAATGGGCTGATTTTAAAACCCGCCGAGTGATTATGGTAAACGACGACATCCACGGGAAGAGTTGGGGTGGTGCAAATTCTAAGTCGGCACCACACGACAAAGATCATCAGTTTCCTTCAAATAAAAACCAATTTGTACTTACTAAGACGCTGTCTTGAATCTTCATTCAAATTCTCATAAAATCACTGTTTTATGTCTAAAAAATCTCATCTGTACCCGAGTAGAATCATAAAAACCTAAGAACGAACCTCTTTCAAGCCATAACCAAAAATAATCCCTGTTTCAGCAGAAATTAGGGTTCTTTAGACCTTCAGTTTAAAGCTCTTCGCGGATTATCGAAGCTTTAAGATGTTGAGATAATAGAGGGTTTATAGGACTTTGTTAGCAGAAAAAAGTTTTATAAAGGTACCTAGAGCCCTCTCTAGGTGGATGGTATCGAAAAAGTTTTAGCAACAGAGTTTCTATGTAGATTATGTTTTAAAACTACAATGTTGGTGTGCATGTCGTGTGTATAGTTTTGAATAACTTAAACGAAATGTGTTTTGATTTCAGTTCCAGACACATTATTTTATTCAATGTTTTTTTAACTGCCCTAGTAGCAATTTTTGTTGGCAGATTGTTGGGCCTCGGTGTGGTATTGGTTGGCCAACGGTGAGGTTTGTCATCCCTAAAAATAGTAGGACCAACGGTAGGTTAATCGTTGGCCCGACTTGTCGGGCCAACTAGTATTCCCCACCCAAAGGCCAACCAAAGTTAAGCAGAAAATCCACGTTGGCGCTACGTTGGGCCCTACTGACGGGCCAACTGTTTTTAGGGATGACAAACCTAACCATTTGCCAACTATTAACAAAGGCCCAACAAACAGCCAACTATGTACACTTCGTTGGGCCAATTTAGTGTTAAACAACTAAACAGTAAATCCACGTTGGCGCTACGTTGGGCCCTACTGACGGGCCAACTGTTTTTAGGGATGACAAATCAAACCATTTACCAACTAAATATCTACGTTGGCTTGTGTTTTTTTTAACAGAGGGCCTACAAAAAAAAGAGTACGTTGTACCTACGTAGTTTTCCTAACAGAGGGCCTTCTTAAGAAAGGGTACGTTGTACCTACGTAGTTTTCCTAACAGAGGGCCTACATACGGAAGGGTACGTTGTACCTACGTAGTTTTCCTAACAGAGGGCCTACACGAGAAAGCATACGTTGTACCTACGTTGTTATCCTTACAGAGGGCCTACATGAGAAAGCATACGTTGTACCTACGTTGTTTCCCTAACAGAGGGCCTACATACGGAAGGGTACGTTGTACCTACGTAGTTTTCCTAACAGAGGGCCTACATGAGAAAGCATACGTTGTACCTACGTTGTTATCCTTACAGAGGGCCTACATGAGAAAGCATACGTTGTACCTACGTTGTTTCCCTAACAGAGGGCCTACATGAGAAAGCATACGTTGTACCTACGTTGTTTCCCTAACAGAGGGCCTACATACGAAAGGGTACATTGTACATACGTAGTTTCCCTAACAGAGGGCCTACATGAGAAAGGATACGTTGTACCTACGTTGTTTTCCTTACAGAGGGCCTACATGAGAAAGGATACGTTGTACCTACGTTGTTTCCCTAACAGAGGGCCTACATACGAAAGGATACGTTGTACCGACGTTGTTTTCTTCGCGGAGGGCCCGACTATGAAAGAATACGATGAATCTACGTTGGCTTCACGTCAGGCTTTCAACTGAAGAATAGTTACTTATCTAAGTTAGCTTCACATCAGGTAAATACACGTAGGCCCTATCAAAGAATGGATATCTACCTCTGACGTCTTCGTGTGAAAACTTTAAGTGAAGCAAGCAAACTTAGATTTATTCTTCGGTTAACCTTCCGTGTCGAAACCTGACGTGAAGCCAACGTAGATAATATCGTATTCTTTCTTAGGCAGGCCCCCTCCGTAAGGAAAACAACGTAGGTCATCGTATTCTTTCTTATGCAGGCTCTCCGAAAGGAAAACAACGTAGGTACATCGTATTCTTTCTTATGCAGGCTCTCCGAAAGGAAAACAACGTAGGTCATCGTATTCTTTCATAGCAGGCTCTCCGTAAGGAAAACAACGTAGGTACATCGAATTCTTTCTTAGGCAGGCTCTCCGTAAGAAAAACAACGTAGGCATATCATAGTTTCTGAATCTGAAACACTAAAAATAAAATTATTAAAATAGATTTAATTTTATATTTATTCATTAAAAAAAATAGTTATAACTGCTGCTATAGAAAATACAGAAATCTTACGCTACTTCTAACATAATTTATAAATTAAGTATTTAGTGCGCGTACAGTAACAACCGCACTCAAGAGACGTTTTATGGTTATTCAAACTAAAACTAATTATTTTTAAAACAGTGCGTTCGGCTGTGAGTTGTTACTTACCAAGCATAAACGCTGTTGACAAATTAACGAGCTGTGTTTTTTATTACCAATTTTTTGTTTTTAGTGCTAACCCGCACTTGGGGTAATCTCTAAGAAAAAAATAACATCCCAAAAATGTTCGTACTCACACTCAGGGAGGGCGCAGGTTTGAGTCCAGCGGAAATCAAAAATTTTTGGGATGTTATTTTTTTACAAATTTTCAGCAAATAGGTATTTAAATCTATATGTTATAAAATATTATTTTTGGTGTGTGTGAAATGCAATGCAATATAATATTACCTACCACTGACTTAAATTATTTGTTACAGTAATGCTAATAGAGAGGTAATGTAATGATGGAGTAGGTCAATAACCGTTATACCAACTCTTGGGTAAAATTCGAATAACTTAAGGCGCATACCCCAGTCAAACTAGCGCCGCCACCTATTTTAGCTTATTTATTATGTTTAACACAAGAAATTTCAAAAATACATCGTACTATTGTAAGCTAAACGTAATAGTAAGATAAAATTATAGGTGGTGGCGTTAAACTGGGGTATGCGCCTTAAGCTCTGTTTTCCCGCATACATTTAGATCCTAGGAAGACCATGGTGTATACCACGAAACATAAAATCTAAAAGTGGTAGGTAAATACAGCAAAACAAAGTTGTGAAACTAGGAGATGGGATACCGACTGATAATAAATAAGAATAGCTGAGAAAGTAACAAACAAACAAACAGACAGACGACACTTTAGAATTTATAATAAGTAATTAACTAGTATAATATTAGTATGTTATTACATATTAGTGTATAAATTCTAGTGTCTTTGTCTGCCAGTTTGTTTGTTTCTAAAAGTAGTTGGTTCAGCAAAACAAAATTGAAGACGAGATACAGCATAAAAACTTATTCGACTTCAGCCCTGGGCTACATTAGTTAATACTTACTAAAACTTACTAAAACTTAATTGTTTATACACGGTAATAAATTTACATTATCATAAGCATGTCAAAGAAGACTATCTTTTTACAAAAAGAATCAGAAAGAAGAGGTTTCGGACACCATGTTGCAGGGCCTTTGAAGTAAGAGATAGAAAAATGAGTAATAATGAACCCATTATTCTATCCCGGCCACCTTTACGCTAAGCGATGGCGGCAACCGGTATAACCTTAAGGGTTAATCGGGTTTTTAAAATTGGTGGCCCGCCGTCATTCTGTCTAGTCAACTCAATACTCTTTCATTTTGTTTATTATTTTGAAGTATAACTTAGTGAAACTAAGTTAGTTACGTTAGGCATATTATCTACCGTCTAACTACCTACAAACAAGTAAATTGGCAGGAGATAGTGGCCTACTTAACACTTTCATGGCTCAAGACGCAGAGAGCGATCAGCGAGTCCGTGTAGCGACGGCGCGCCCCTGCGGGTCGCACCGCCGACCCGCGGCAGTGAATACGTTATACTAACACTTTCATGGCTCAAGACGCAGAGAGCGATCAGCGAGTCCATGTAGCGACGGCGCGCCCCTGCGGGTCGCACCGCCGACCCGCGGCAGTGAATACGTTAAACTGAATTGTTTATACACGGAAGAAATTTACATTATCATAAGCACGTCAAAGAAGACCACCACTATCTATTTACAAAAAGAATCAGAAGATTTCGGACACCATGTTGCAGGGCCTTTGAAGTAAGAGATAGAAAAATGAGTAATAATGAACCCATTATTCTATCCCGGCCACCTTTACGCTAAGCGATGGCGGCAACCGGTATAACCTTAAGGGTTAATCGGGTTTTTAAAATTGGTGGCCCGCCGTCATTCTGTCTAGTCAACTCAATACTCTTTCATTTTGTTTATTATTTTGAAGTATAACTTAGTGAAACTAAGTTAGTTACGTTAGGCATATTATCTACCGTCTAACTACCTACAAACAATAAGTAAATTGACAGGAGATAGTGGCCTACTAAAACTTAATTGTTTATACACGGAAGAAATTTACATTATCATAAGCACGTCAAAGAAGACCACCACTATCTATTTACAAAAAGAATCAGAAAGAAGATAAGACATTTCGCGCCAACCCGCGACGAACAACCTTAAGTTCTGTAAGAAGAGCGGTATCAAGTCCCATAATTCTCATGTATGTGTCAAATGGAGTGTAAGTTTGTAGTTAAGTATTTAATCACGCTTTGTTTGTGTAGCTTTATCATTTTGTAAGTGTCGCGTGATCTAGTTGATAGTTGATCGAAGCACTTTCTGCAAACAGCTGGCTAAAGCAGACTGGGACGGCGGCGGCATGGCAAAGGATTTAAATTTTACCAATGGACTTTCAAATGTAATTGATATAGAAATACGACATAATCAAATTGTTATGCTTTAAAAAACGATGAAGATGCCGCGGCATTTTTTAAAGCATTACATTTTGGGTCGTAATTCAATATGAATACGTTTGAATATCCATTGGTAAAAAATTCATATCCTTTGCCATCGCGTCCCGGTCTGCGTTGGCCATAAAGCTGTAGTTCCGCAATCTTGACGTGACAAATAAGCAAAATAATGACTCAATTATGCAATTTCATGCTGACAAAGGGTATACATACAAAGGAACCATCACTATCCCTAAAGTTAGGTAAAAGCAAACATTTTTTGTGTAAATCCGATAATCTAATATTTCTTCTGTATGTTCCACTGACTTTAAATATACCTAATTTGCTACTTTCGATTGGTTCATTATAAAAATCTGTTTTATTTAAAAAACAATTACACTTCAAACGATACGAATGATATTCAGGTTCTAAAATTTCTTTAGCCACAACAATATCACCACTGTATGTGGTAAAGCACGAATCACCTGAATTAGTACTTAATGTACAGTCATTATTGAATGGAATTGCTCGTATGATGCCTCTTTTCTTTTTAACCGTTATTGTTCTCTGAGGCACAGTATAAATGTTTGATTTTTCGCCTAGCCTTTTGGCGACTTGTTCCAAAGGCATACTATGTGATCGAACTAGCCGCTTTATTTTTGACATAAAATTTTCAAATGGAAAGGCTGAAAATGAATCTAGCGATCCGAAATTATAAACGTCCCCGGCCAGATGCAAAAGATTATGTACATTATACACAAGAAATTCGTCACTATACAAGACTGAAACATTTTTCACAAAACAATGCAACAGCTTATTGGCATACAATCTCCACATACAATCTTGACATATGTCATTACATAGAATATATATTGCACAATGCAACATCATAAAGTGCTTGTATAAGCTGCTGTTAGGCAACTTGTTTTGTAAAACAACGGGTCCTATATAGAGAACAAAGGCCCTAAACTCAGTCGCTTTCCAATATTTGAATAACTTTAGTGGCCTGGGACGTCTGGAAAACTCAACTGGGTAATGATCGCGACAGGCTTTTATGCGACTAGAAATTTCATCTATTTTAAGAGCATTCAGTTTGCATTTTTTTGGTCCTCTTTCGACCCAGCATCTAATCATTTTTTTTACGACACCTAGACACACTAAATGCATAAAATCAAGCGGTACTTGAGTGACTAGTCCTACGTCAAGTTCTGTAAGAATACATTTTGATAATTGATGGTCTTCATATTCCTGATTTACAAATCCAATATCAGTTCTAAGAGTTAATTCACTTATATATGGCCATATAGTTCTACCTTTGTAAGTACCTTCTTGCTGGCATTTTTCACAGGCATACAGAGAATTGTGGGACTTGATACATTTTAAAAATGATCTAGCCGGTGCGTCAGCAATGATGCAACTTATTCGAAAATCAAATTTAACATCATCAATGCATAAGCCATTCTGCTCTAAACGTAAGCATTCATCAACGAAAGGACGCAAATAAACACCCGCATTATTCGGTTTTGATTCTCCAAAGTATAGAGCTACAATAAAAGGCCGTTTGTCGTGAGATTGATCTAAAATACATAGTATAGGCCAAAAAGAATTTGTGGAACTTGAATGTATTGGCAAACCATCGACGTTGAGCGTTACAGACAAAAAGGAACCAGACTCTATTTGCGACATTTTTCTCTGCACTAAGGGATAGTGACAATTTTTTACTGTAATGCCTGTGTTTTTTACTCTTTCTACTATATGTGTCTCAAGGCCAAAATATACATAAGAGCCCCCAGCACAGTTTACTATTTGAACATAATGCGGTGTCTCCAAGAGTGTTCTTGCATCCAGTGGCAAAGTAGGATGGTATGATTTTAATGTTTTCAACAAATCGTTAAGAGCAAAATGACTTATATGATGTTTTTTGGACCATGATATGAGAGAGGAGTTAATATTCAGTGAATCAGTGGTAACACAACCGAAACTAGAGGGTTTCCTAGTAGAAATATCTATCAAGTCAACTGGATCATGAACGGGACTAGAGGGTTTATTTACTATATCCCGATATATTATATTACTAGTACTAAACTCATTCCTAATCTGTGTAGTTCTTCTCGCTAGGATTCGTTTTTTTGATTTTGTGTTACTGCTTAACTCTGCGGGCCTCCCTTCCTCCATTGCGATCTTTGGTAAATCTGAACCAGTTCGATATTACTTCATGTATTTCAGAATCTGTTGCTTTTTCTGCTATTTTGTTTTGTCGCACTGCATCTATAAATAAAAAGCACAAGGTAAGAAACAAGGCTCCAACACTAGGTACTCTAATTCTAAGTGGGGGACCACGGATCTGCACTGACAACTCGAATAGGAGTGTATTGTGCATTATTTCCCTGCCTAAACAGGCTAACCTAACCAGCCCAGCTCCTTGAAGTACCGGAGCAGGACTTTTGACTACTGACAGCTTTGTTTCAGATTTTCTGTGGATGTGGAGTTATATAAACGACTACATGTACACTAGGTATACAAAACGACGACGTCTGTGGTGCGGTGAGCGAAGGTCCGCCCGCGACGCAGGACGTTGTGGGTTCGATACCGCCTCGGGAAGAAATGCTCAGGGCTGACGATAGCAGAGCAAAAGCGACCTAGTCTGATCCCTGAAGAAGTGGTCCTTAAAGAAAGATTATTTACCTCTTATAATTTTTATTAATTTCAAATCCTTTAATGGTAACTTGTTATTTTTTCCCGTCCAATTGTATTCTAAAGCAAGTCTGTTACTGAATAGTTTCTCTAAAATTCTTCTTATAACGACAGCTACCTTGTTTCCACCCACTAAGCCAAGATAAGTTATCTGTAAATTCAATAAATACCAATGAAAAATGTAGACAAAGAGACAATTAGAGATTAATAATGAAGAAAACAGACTTCAATAAGAACATAAAAACAAAAAAAACATACAGCTGACTTCTCCTTTTTTGAAGACTGTTAAAAATAAAAAATACTTACCAATTGTTTCCCATTTTCGTCAATCCATGTTTCGATTTTAATCAGAGCTTCATGATCATCACATGGTAATGTTATCCCTTCTGGAAGAGACAGCTGCATTCCAGTGACAGATTCAGAAGAAGATCGAAGTCTTTGCAATATTTCATGCTGTGAAATTTGCAGCTCTTTTATGTCACTTTCGATGCGAGCCAAGTGTTTTGCAATCACATCTAAAATTTAAAGATTAGATTATTATTAGAGTTAATAAATTATGTTTTAATATGTTAATTTATTTGAGAACATGATAGATCTTTATAATAATCTTATTTTGAAATACAATATGCAGGCCACATAGCTTTCTAAAAAGCGGCTCAAGATTGCTCATCAAGGTACCTATACTTTAAGGAAGGTCTATCTATCTATCTATCTAAATTCACTGATGAAATTGTAAATACTGAATGATGATGATAGGTAATCCACAAGTTTTTATAACTATACTCTTACCTAATACACGCGGGTTATTCGCAGTCCATTTCTCTTGAATTGGTGTCAGAGTTAAATCCAAAGTACCTAAAATACAATATGAATTTAATAAGGTTCAAATCATACATAAGGTAGGTATATTATGTAGGAATAAATAGGTTGAATAAGGTTTCCAGGTCTGCTAGAAGTAGGGATAATTTTAATAATCAGTCCCAAATGATTCAACGCTGGGGTAAACGTGTTCTTGAGTGGAGACCGTGACTCGGCAAACGTAGTGTAGGACGCCCTCGACCAGGTGTTACTTACATTCAGGATCAGCAGCAAAACCCACATGATCAGGGTCTTTGATACAATATAATTCATCTATGGAAGGTTCTTCTAAGCTAGTGCCTGGTGTGGACGATCTTGACCCAGAAGTTGATCGAGATTTAGACTGCTGCTTGCCTCTGGCATCTGGCCTCTTGCTTTTTTCTTTTATATCTTCTATAATAAATAACACATGATGAATTTATTTGTAGGAATACAGTAATGAAATTAAATAAAAAGTAAAGTTAAAAACTAACTAATTAAATTTCATAGAAATTTACTCTTAATTTCAGCGCTACGTGGGAATATAAAATTGGCTACATACATACATAGGGTGCCAACCTCATAAATCACCCTTGTCCGTTGGTATTCAGATTATAAGTAGGTTACATAGCATGCTACAACAATATTCGGCCCCGTGCATGCCTCCCAAAAGAAATGGATCACTATAATTATGGCCCTAGATCATGGAAATGAGAAAGAATAATAATAATAATGCTGGACAATTCACACGGCTATATCTAAGCTACAAGCTAAGCTTGTGTTATGTGTAGGTACTAGATAACTATAAGTAATACAATACATAGATAGCAGATGGTACAAACATTTGACCAGAGGCGAGAATCGAACCCGGTGCCAAACTAAAAGGGTTCCTTTAAAACTATAAAGTGTCTGGAGTCTGGACTTACTTGTGGTTCCGGGTGGTTTTGGGTACTGAAATAATATTGAACTTTCTTCATCGGAATTATTTTCTTCTGCGCTACTATAAAGTAGTTTTTTTTTTGTTTTGCGTTTTCCTGTTTCATCTGCACCATCGCTATTGACTTCCGAGTCGACCTCTGCTTGCTTTGCTTTAGCTCGTGCTTTGCTCAAATTATCTAAAATTAGAGCATAATTTATAGGTAAGATAAGACACAAAATAACAAAGCAATCAATAGGTCTGCGGCACACATAGACCTCAAAACGCACGCGTTGTATTATGGTTTTTATGGATTAAGGTTTGGAACCGCGTGGTATATGGATTAAGGTTAAGTATAGGTATATAATGTCTATACTTCTTCCACTAGCTGCTTGTATACTTGTTAATTATAAAAGCAGGTAGGTAGGTACATAACTGCCAATATCATTACCTACCAAAACACATTTACACAAAAGCACATTTAGGGTACATAAGTACCTACACCTAGAGTTTCATAGTAAAATTGAAACCTATTGAAAGTACCTACCTAGGTTTAGCTTTAGAGATACATGCATGGCACAAAAACTTACCTGTTGTATAAAATACGCGGCTTATTCTGCACAAGTCCCATCCATTATCAGGCACAATTGAACCAATAATGCACCTATTGAAATTAGTTGATTTCGGCGGCCACATGCAATGTATTTTTCTAGGAGTAACCCATTCTTCTCGTATGACACCAATCCCACCACCCTCTTCTGCGTCAAACTCCACAACATTAAACATCAGTCGGATATTAATACTGCTGGCAAGCATAATAATATATTGGTTAGGTTAGAAATTAGGATTAGGTATAGTATAGTTCGCGTCACGTAAAAAGAACGTTCAAGTCGCCTCAAGCTGCACAGCGATTTATCTATCATCTATTAAAATCTATTTGGTAGTAGGCTAGTACTTTTAAGCACGAGTGTATAACGATAAATCCTAAATGCGCAGCTTGAATGCGCTTTCATCACAGATTTATAACTTGGCTTTCATTTTACGTCACGCGAACTTTATAACATATCGTGGCGAATGGCGAATGCAATTGCAAATGGCCGCGTCAGAGTCAGAGAAGATGCACACATGTGACACATGACGAAGACTTACCTTGAGCCTGCCTGAGGTACTTACCTTTTTATTTATCGTAAATGAGCAGCGGGCTTGAGAAAGGAATTAGTAGGTACTCAATTTATTTACCTTCAGATAAAATCGGCAAAAGTAGTTTTTTTCTGCGTTCAGCCGTTCACTTAACAACAATCCAGCGGTAATGCCTCAAACAGAAAAGAACGATGCCGCCGATGCTAGCAGTGTTGCCAGTTGGGTCTTGTCAAAAGCAACCCAAAAGAAATAAAAAAGTAACCTTTTAGACTGAAAAGTTACCTTTTATATTTTTTTCCAATAGTTATGTAGTTTTCTACTAAAAGTTTATATAGACATAAGTTGTTAATAGTCAATAGACCTTCGTTTGATCACAATCTCACCCAATGGAAAGTGAAGATGTGGCCGACAATGTATCGTGACGTGACGGTCTGGAAGATACCTATTCACTCCTGTTTTGAAGAAACCCAGTTTGTAATTGGCTGAAAAAACACCAGTATCTAGTTTCAAACCGCTTCAAACGCTTAGTGCGAGTGGACGGTAAGTAAAAACAAGTAGGGGTAACATCGACATTATAATGTCGATGAGGGGTAATAATGTAAGACCATCAAAAGCCTGATGTTTTTTTTTATTAGGAAACAAAGGCTAAGTCATATTTTGTGACCTTATCAAGGTTCTTATACATTAGTGCGAGAGAGATAAACATATTTTCAGGAGTTGCGCACACCATAATTATGTACAAACTATCGAAACATAAGAGCAGAGAACGTGTTGCCATAATTATTTTAATGTACTCTGTAGAGTCGCCTTGCCAGCGCTGCAAATAAAAAAAAATGACAATTTCCAAAATAGTACCTAAAAGTAACCTTTGAAGTCGTGTTACCTAAAAGTAACCGGACGTAGTGAAAAATCACCTAAAAGGTAACAAAAGTTACCTTCTGGCAACGCTGGATGCTAGCTAACTATTTTATCCATAGATGTATTAGAAACTTTTATAACCCTATGAATGGGAATGATGAATGAATTGAATGAGAATGATGAAAAGATCTATGATTTTTGAATGATTCTACTAGAAGTATCGCATAAACCACTAAAAATATACTTAACATTTTAAAAATCTACTATTTTTGGTTGATTGTTTCGTGTTAGCGAGAGATTTTTTTTGTGGGTTTTTATGTTTTCTACGTACAAAAAGGAATAAAATCCACGGAAAAGTAATTTGCCGCCAATCATAAACCATTTTCTATGAACCCATGATAAACTTACCTACCTATTTCGACTCAATTGTATTATAGGAGCATTGGGATATCATAGTACCTATAATGTGGATTTTTAGCCCAAAACCGCCTATAAATGCTCCAAAAATACCAGTGAATCGAATTTAGTTTTTTCATAAGTTAATATAAAATGGTTTACGATTAGCGGGAAATTCAGTTTTGTTTCTCGTAGAACGTAAAAAAAATTAAAGCCTACAAAAATTTTAAATCTTGCGCCAACACGAAACTTTCTTACGATAGCTTATTATGTTTTACCTACATGAAATGAAACACACAAACGACACTGTGTATGTTGCTAAGAAAATAAACCATTCCATTCCATTTCCAGTGAAAAAATATCGAGACAAAAATATCTCTAGCTAGGTACTACCTATCTACTAAAAAAGTTGAAATCTACCAAGAGTGGTCACACTGTCCAGAAAGCAGAGTTTTTAGCTAATAATAACGCTCTGAGGAGAAAAACAAGCTGAAATAAACTTTATTGTTTTTAAGTTAGAATCTAAAATATATTATTTCAAGGTCAAAAAGATAGGTTGATCGAAGCCACAGTTCGAAGCTCTCATTATTCTCTCAAATACCTAACCTAGGTAGCTTCCACTAACAGTTCTAAGAATACGTCGAAGTGCAAAGGAATAACTTTCCATCCGTGCGTAACTAGATAATCATTGTAAAACTTAATTCGAGCAAAATATTTAGCGGGCGCCTTTGTGTGCCTTTGTTGCGTCATTCGTCATAGACTAAAAGTTCAGATGTGACAATGTTGTGTAGGTAGTATACCAAGAGTAGGAATCTGTAGACATGAGTCGAAATTATTATTAGCTGACGATTCTGTTTATGGCGAAAAACAATATTTTTTTACACATATTTACAAAAGAACTGATTTTGGTTATTTAATGAAATAATTAAGTATAATATGAAAGATGAAGAATAATTCTTGAATTTTGTTAGAGATAATTTATTACATTTTGTTTAGAGAAGAATAGAATATTTTGTAGGTAGGGTCAATGCGCCAGTTTGCGTCCAATTAGTGGAGTTGTCAGATTCAGATATCGAAAAAAATATATTTTAGTGAGCTCTTTGGAATAAAATTGATTTCACCACATGACTAAAATACTCTATTGTCACTAGAAAAAAAGACTTTCTTCTTAAATTTATCTGTTAATTTTAAAAAAATATTTTAATCCGAAATACCTAATTTTACCAGTTCTCGTCCAAAATTTCCAGTTTTCGACCCCCTGTTACCCAGTTTTCGACCACCATATATCTGATAGGAAAATCACTAGAAACTATAAAAAGTCAATCCTAATCAGCTATGTACAAACAACAGACAGTAATTAATAACTTCTGTTTTACATAATGATTATTATTTACTTACGAATAACAAATTTTAACAGGTAAGTAGGTAGGTACTTTAAGTTCTTTGTTTTTATCATTATCATCAGCCTTTTTCAGTCCACTGCTGGACATAGGCCTCCCCTAATGAGCGCCATAGCGCCCTGTCTTCAGCTTGCCGCATCCAGCATCTGCCAGCACCAGCAGTCTTTCGCAAATCGTCATCCCACCTGGTCGGAGGGCGTCCTACACTACGTTTGCCGAGTCGCGGTCTCCACTCAAGAACACGTTTACCCCAGCGGTTGTCGGTTCTTCTCGAGATATGGCCAGCCCACTGCCACTTCAGCTTGCTAATCCTTTGAGCTATGTCGAAAACCTTGGTTCTCTGTCGGATGTATTCGTTGCGAATCCTATCCTTCAGAGAAACACCGAGCATAGCTCTCTCCATAGCTCGCTGGGCGACTTTAAACTGGTGGACCAGCCCTACCGTGAGCGTCCACGTCTCAGCTCCGTAGGTCATGACGGGTAGGACGCACTGATTGAAAACATTCGTTTTCAAGCATTGCGGTATGGATGACGAGAAGACTCGACGTAGTTTTCCAAACGCTGCCCAACCTAGCTGGATCCTCCTCTTGGCCTCCTTCTCGAAATTGTTTTAACCCAACTGCAGAATCTGCCCAAGGTAAGTGTACTCGGAAACAATTTCAAGAAGGTGGCCATGTACTGTACGACGATCGGTCCCGGATCAATATGGCCATTGATCATGACCTTGGTTTTATCCAAGTTCATGCCAAGACCGATGCGTCGTGAGGCGGAAGCTAGGCCGTCCAGCGTCCGGTTAAGCTCCTCCAGCGATTCCGCCATTAAGACTATGTCATCAGCGAATCGGAGGTGTGAGATGTAATCGCCGTTTATGTTAATGCCCTTACCTTTCCAGTCGTCCAGGCGTCTTAAACACATCTTCCAACGCGCTTGTGAACAGTTTCTGGGATATAACATCCCCCTGTCTCACACCTCTGCGCAGTTGGATGGGTTTGGACTGCTGGCCCTGTACTTGGACAGTCATGGTCGCGGCATCATAAAGACATCTCAGCACCTCGATATAACGATAGTCTACTTGGCAACGCTGTAAGGATTCCAGAACAGCCCAGGTTTCGACAGAGTCAAAAGCCTTTTCATAGTCCACAAAGGCCAGACACAGGGGCTGATTATACTCTTCGGACTTCTGTACAATCTGCCTCACTGTGTGTATGTGGTCTATGGTGCCATATCCTCCGGCTCTGTTCGGGTGGCTGGAACTCGTAGAGTCTCCTGGCGAGACGATTCGTGACCACTCGTGAGAAAAGCTTATAGACGTGGCTCAGGAGTGTGATGGGTCTGTAGTTTTTAAGAAGGGTTTTATCTTACTTCTTAAAAAAGAGCACCCGCTCTCGCTCCACGCCTTTGGAGTTCTCCCACTGCGAAGAACGGTGTTGAACAGGTTCTGAAGCTCCTGCAAAACAGGGGCTCCTCCTGCCTTCAGAAGCTCTGAAGTAATGCCGTCTTCACCGGGGGCTTTTCCATTTTTAAGCTGCCTCAGAGCCATCACGATCTCGTCTTGACTGATGTCTGGAAGTTCGTCGATGTAGTGGCGTGTCAGGGTGGCTCGTGAATCGTGGTCATCCCGTTGGGCATGAGGGGCATGTGCAGCGTATAAACGACCATAGAAATCCTCTATCTCAGCAGAGATCTCCGGCTTCGACAATACTATCTGATCCAAAGCTAGGTTTAACTTTTCCAGTTGGTGTTTTCTTTTTTCTCTTCTCCAATTGTCTTACCTGATTTTGACAGTCCTTTTCCTTCTTTTTCTGTATTCTTGCTAATTTTCTTTTTCTTGATATTTCTGCTCTACCATTCTTTGTTTTTTCCTTGTCTTCATAAAATTTATAGTAACAAAAAACCTTATAATTCTATTAGATTATTGTTTGGTTTACATAATCTATAAAGCTAAGGTCGAAATCAGGACTTCACTTAACATTGTCCAATTTCCGACCACCAAGAAATTTCATAAACTCAGTATTTTATGGTTCGTTGCTCCAAGCCTGGACGAAATATGGTTTTTAGATAGCTTACGAGCATAACGCAATGATTTATTATACGCAATTCTATTAGAATATTGTTCGGTTTACATAATCTTTAAAGTTAAGGTCGAAATCAGGACTTCACTTTAACCTTGTCCAATTCCCGTCCACAAGAAATTTCATACATAGTATTTTATGGTTCGTTGCTCTAAGCCTGGACGAAATATGGTTTTTAGATAGCTTACGAGCATAAGGTCCAAATTTAATTGAAAGTTTGAGTAAATTTTCATACAATAATGAATACAAGAGACCACCTTATTGACACGATATGTCCATTTCGCGTCCACCCGGTCGACAACTGGACTATCTCAAAATATCGTGGTACAGTTCACGTCCACGCAAAATTTCAAATTTATTGATTATAATTTAGACAGAATAACACAAATCCATATTTTTTAATCCAAGATTAAGTCACATTAATAACCATCAACTCTAAAATGCATAAAAACAATGTAAAACTTACCGTTAAAAATGTGACATGCTGCTAATTTTTCCGTTGAATCCAGACACGTTTCGTCTTTTTTCTTTCGACCGCACATTGATTAATTTGTTTTATCTATTTTGCTGGGTGCTAGTGATGTGAAGTTTGCTTGTTTGCGTAGCTTACACATCCAGGTTATTGATATAACTGATTATCATTGTGTGCGAGTGTAAGTAAGGCTATTTTCGACGAAATGTTACCAGTAGTGCCGTGAAAGGACGAGATATGGGCCTGGACGCCTAACTGGTGCACCTACCCTACAAGTTCCTGCCCGCGACTTCGCACGCAATTTTTCTATGAAAACATTTAACGTTTATTTCTATCCCATGGGATTTATGGGATAAAAAGTATACCTATACTTTATTCCAGGCCATTATTAGTATTTCTAAAATAAATATTAGAATTAAAATTATGTCTAGTAAGCTCATTTCAGTTTACAATATTATGTTCCCGTCGGTACCCAATGATGTAGGCAGAGTATGAACAAAGTGTCGCATCTATGATGTGACGGTGACATCGAATCTTTGATCAGTAGCCGGCCCCCGCGCGTCCCGCACTGCCGCGCTTGCAACCACGATTTGTGTTAGCGCTGTCTGTTCTATGTTTATGTATAATATTTCGATGTTCCCAACGTCTTTTAGGTAGGTAGGTACCTACCTATGTTGACTTCGGATCTGGACATTAGGAACATGAGTCATGACGTCATGATCACATGACTCATGACTTGAGTAAGCGTCCATGTCTCAACACAGCACCGTAAAGTCATGGTAGGCAGAACACATTAGTTGTACAGACGTGTTATCAGACATTGTGGAGTTTCGACGGACTTAGGAATGTGGTAGGAACAATTAGCGCCACTGACCACTCTCATATTTTATCAAAATGTATAAGTAATCCTTCCAACATAAATTGAATTTTAAACAGCTGAAATAAGGTCTTTAAACTATTAAGATAGGTCAGCTACAATGAACGCGATCGGCCGTCCTACCGAAATTCAAACTTATCTCCATATAAATAAGGCCCGAGGCTATTTTCGCGCCACCTGTAATGCAATATTGCAAAATTTCTATAGGTAGGTAGGTACAGGCTATGTGGCAGATGGCAAGCCCATCACTGAATTTATGTAGGTACCTACCTAGCTACCTACCTAGTACCTATCTGCTCAATAATTATCACCGGTAGGTATTTTATAGGTAGGTAACTATAGTAGGTAGTTATTTTGCTTGTAAGCTAACATTGAAAAAGAATAGAACGAACACTCACTGAAGCACTATTATAAAAAAAAATGAATTATACTACTCAATGCGAACACTTGCGTTTCGTTCGGCATAGGTAAGTACCTACCTATCTATAGGTCTACCTACCTACTTAATTGATACCTATTCTAATAATGCTCGAAGCGTCATGTATAAGGTAAGGACGTCGTAAACGCCCATCGACATTTTACCCTGGGTAAAATGTCGATGTAAACGCCACATCACATCCGGCTGTAGTCAGCATTACTTAGGTAGGTACCTACCTATTACCAGCGACCGATCAAGAGTTCTGACCGCCCTAGGTTAAAATTATGAGGACGCGCACCGGCTCGCCCCAGGTGTTACTAATTAATTGATTTTACGCCCTCTTAGACCCCCATCTCCTCATCCTATAAAATTTCACGCAGATTAGAGCACGTTATTTAAGTTATTAGTACCTACCTACCAAGTTCTTTTTATTGCACTGCTACAATAAAGGTAACAAATGAAAGGACTTGCTGAGAATAACTTAATTAAAAACTATTTACATTTAGCAATCGGTTGGCTTAAGGTGAGGATTTTCTGTTGGTTTTCCAACCGAATGCCACGGTAGGGCGTTTGTAGGGGAATCGTGGAAGTTTTCGGTTGGCATCATGCCAAAAAACTACAGTTGGCATTCGGTTGGGTAATAGTGAGGATTTTCTGTTGGTTTTCCAACCGAATGCCACGGTAGGGCGTTTGTAGGGGAATCGTGGAAGTTTTCGGTTGGCATCATGCCAAAAAACTACAGTTGGCATTCGGTTGGGTAATAGTGAGGATTTTCTGTTGGTTTCTAACCGAATGCCACGGTAGGGCGTTTGTAGGGGAATCGTGGCAGTTTTCGGTTGGCATAGTGTCAGAAAACTACAGTTAGCATTCGGTTGGGTTGTAGTGAGGATTTTCTGATGGTTTTCCAACCGAATGCCACGGTAGGGCGTTTATAGGGGAATCGTGGAAGTTTTCGGTTGGCATAATGCCAGAAAACTACAGTTGGCATTCGGTTGGGTTAAAGTGAAGATTTTCTGTTGGTTTTCCAACCGAATGCCAAGGTAGGATGTTTGTAGGGGAATCGTGTCAGTTTTCGGTTGGCATTATGTCAGAAAACTACAGTTGGCATTCGGTTGGGTAATAGTGAGGATTTTCTGTTGGTTTTCTAACCGAATGCCACGGTAGGGCGTTTGTAGGGGAATCGTGGCAGTTTTCGGTTGGCATAGTGTCAGAAAACTACAGTTGGCATTCGGTTGGCTTATAGTGAGGATTTTCTGTTGGTTTTCTAACCGAATGCCAAGGTAAGGCGTTAGTAGGGGAATCGTTGAAGTTTTCGGTTGGCATCATGCCCGAAAAGTACAGTTGGCATTCGGTTGGGTAATAGTGCGGATTTTCTGTTGGTTTTCTAACCAAATGCCAAGGTAGGGCGTTTGTGGGGGAATCGTGGAAGTTTTCGGTTGGCATCATGCCCGAAAAGTACAGTTGGCATTCGGTTGGGTAATAGTGAGCATATTCTGTTGGTTTTCTAACCGAATGCCACGGTAGGGCGTTTGTAGGGGAATCGTGGCAGTTTTCGGTTGGCATAGTGTCAGAAAACTACAGTTGGCATTCGGTTGGGTTGTAGTGAGGATTTTCTGTTGGTTTTCTAACCGAATGCCATGGTAGGGCGTTTGTAGGGGAATCGTAGCAGTTTTCGGTTGGCATTATGTCAGAAAACTACAGTTGGCATTCGGTTGGGTTAAAGTGAGGATTTTCTGTTGGTTTTCCAACCGAATGCCACGGTAGGGCGTTTGTAGGGGAATCGTGGAAGTTTTCGGTTGGCATCATGCCAAAAAACTACAGTTGGCATTCGGTTGGGTAATAGTGAGGATTTTCTGTTGGTTTTCCAACCGAATGCCAAGGTAGGATGTTTGTAGGGGAATCGTGTCAGTTTTCGGTTGGCATTATGTCAGAAAACTACAGTTGGCATTCGGTTGGGTAATAGTGCGGATTTTCTGTTGGTTTTCTAACCGAATGCCACGGTAGGGCGTTTGTGGGGGAATCGTGGAAGTTTTCGGTTGGCATCATGCCCGAAAAGTACAGTTGGCATTCGGTTGGGTAATAGTGAGCATATTCTGTTGGTTTTCTAACCGAATGCCACGGTAGGGCGTTTGTAGGGGAATCGTGGCAGTTTTCGGTTGGCATAGTGTCAGAAAACTACAGTTGGCATTCGGATGGGTTGTAGTGAGGATTTTCTGTTGATTTTCCAACCGAATGCCACGGTAGGGCGTTTGTAGGGGAATCGTGGAAGTTTTCGGTTGGCATCATGCCAGAAAACTACAGTTGGCATTCGGTTGGGTAATAGTGAGGATTTTCTGTTGGTTTTCTAACCGAATGCCATGGTAGGGCGTTTGTAGGGGAATCGTGTCAGTTTTCGGTTGGCATTATGTGAGAAAACTACAGTTGGCATTCGGTTGGGTTATAGTGAAGATTTTCTGTTGGTTTTCCAACCGAATGCCACGGTAGGATGTTTGTAGGGGAATCGTGGCAGTTTTCGGTGGCATCATGTCACAAAACTACAGTTGGCATTCGGTTGGGTTAAAGTGAAGATTTTCTGTTGGTTTTCCAACCGAATGCCACGGTAGGGCGTTTGTAGGGGAATCGTGTCAGTTTTCGGTTGGCATTATGTCAGAAAACTACAGTTGGCATTCGGTTGGGTTATAGTGAAGATTTTCTGTTGGTATTCTAACCGAATACTACGGTAGGGCATTTGTAGGGGAATCGTTGCAGTTTATGGTTGGCATCATGTCAGAAAACTACAGTTGGCATTCGGTTGGGTTATAGTGAGGAATTTCTGTTGGTTTTCTAACCAAATGTCACGGTAGGGCATTTGTAGGGGAATCGTAGCAGTTTTCGGTGGCATCATGTCAGAAAACTACAGTTGGCATTCGGTTGGGTTACAGTGAAGATTTTCTGTTGGTATTCTAACCGAATGCCACGGTAGGGCATTTGTAGAGGAATCGTTGCAGTTTTCGGTTGGCATCATGTCAGAAAACTGCAGTTGGCATTCGGTTGGGTTCTTGTGAGGATTTTCTGTTGGTATTCTAACCGAATGCCACGGTAAGGCCTTTGTTGGTGAATCGTGGCAATTTTCTGTTCGGAATACAACCATTTACAGTAGTAGGGCCAACGTTGGGAGATCGTTATGATATTTGCGTTATCATATGTCAGTTGGCACTCCGTTGGCTCGCTGTAGGCAATTTCACTACCCTTTTCCAACCTGATCCCAACCGTTGGCATTAGGTGTCCACCGTCGGCCAACACAAATTGCTACTAGGGTGTATCACAAAAAATTGGTGTTTTAATGATAATTGCTGCAAAAAATTGTTTATTTAAAAAATTCAAAATAAAAATGGATACAATTAGATTAAAAAGATTGCTTTTGTTTGTAAAGCCATTTAAAAGTAAAGAAACGAAAGATTCAATGTATAACTTAACGCAGTATCCGTGGTTTCCTGACTTTTTTTAATTTCCAAATAAAATTATCAAGAAATTCTTATCTACTGCTACTTAAATATCATCTGAAACTTGAACTCTATAAGTAGTATTTGTCGTCAAATTCCGAAATAACCTTTGAAATTTTCCGAAAACGCCGCCATTAAACCCAAATGATGTCCAAACTTTAGGAAATAACCATACTGCAACACTGTGATTCTTCCACCCCTTATCAACCCTATCTCTAAAGCTACAGAGTTCAATATACCGCAACGAACCTGTGGTACCAACTGTAGTTAATGTGGCGTAAAGATAATTGAATATAATTGCTTTTGGGCGGTCAAATTACTTCAGGATTCGTTGTTAAGTTCAAAAGTGGCTTTGTTCCCCGATTCTGATTAATTGAAAGCCTTTTTGTAATGTGCCATCCAAACACAGGTACAATGTAATCAGTATTTTGTCTGTATTGAAATTTTTAGCAGAATTGATCCTAATTTAAAATTATTTATATAATAAATCCAAATCTCTCGATTTCTTGACTAATTACCACTTGACCTACTTAAACGCTTTTGATTATAATTTACTAAGAAGGATAAGGTATTTATGATAGGCAATGCGTACACTTCCGAGTGATTAAGGTAAAATCCCGTTCCCATTGAATGGCCATCCAGGGAGAATCGTCATAAATGATTTTGGTTGCCAGTATGGTACTAATAAAAATGAAACTAAAAATGTATACAATTTTCTGGCGGGATAGGGTCGATCGACGACGGAATTTTGAACGTCCACGTCAAGATTAAGTAAAAGCACAGTAAAAGTCAATTCTTAGATTACTCACACTTGCCCTTTTTGTGGGGATTTCAAATTGACAAACAGATAATACATTGCAGTAATGAAACGTAATCGAGCAAAACAAGTGTAAGTAAAATTAGTACCTATGACGTTAAACGTTCAGTAACTTAAAAGTAAAACTTTACAATTAATTTTGACATGGCTTCATCGACATCATCATCATATCAGCTCATACACGTCCACTGCTGGACATAGGCCTCCCCCATACGACGCCACAAAGAGCGGTCCTGAGCCGCCTCCATCCATCGACTCCCTGCGACCGCTACGATATCGTCGGTCCTTCGTCGACAATTCGTCGAAAATTGTAAGTATTTTTTTTATTTATTTGATAGAAACCGAATTAGCTTACACCCAGTCTCCCCGGATGGCGATCAATTGAATGGGATATGTTACTAAAATCGCTCGGCAGTGCCTTAAATAATTAAACCTATAGATAAGTTCGTTGTCTATCTGGTAGGTACATTGTATGTACAAGTATACAATTTCAATGAAAATTATCAATTTAAATTTAAATTTATTATTATTTTTTTTTATTATAAAATTGCTGGACAATTCACACAGCATTATCTAGCCCCAAAGTAAGCAGAGCTTGTGTTATGGGTACTAGATAACTGATATACGTAATATTATACATTACATAGATAGATATTTTTTATTAAACATAGAAAACACCCAGACCAACGGAACAAATTTCTGCAGATCGTACACAAATTTGTTCCGAGGCGGGGATCGAACCCGCAACCTCTTGCGTCGCAGGCAGACTCTCGCCCGCTGCGCCACTGAGGTCGTCAATATTGATATACATTTCCAAACTGATTAATTGAATTAATTGAACCTATTGGCAATACAACCGCAGACCTCTTAAAACCAGAAACCTCTCTCTCATCTAACCGTATCTTCACACAGAGCTGCAATATTCGATGTTCGAATAATACCGCGGCTTGACCAAACATCAATTTCAATTACTCGATATCGATTACAGCGTCTAGTACGTCACTATTGTAACCGATTCCACTATTATAGACGGGTCTCGATGCGATCGGTCAGCATCGAGTTGAATAGAATCGATTTTGAGGATTATCTTCAAATATTGATCAGATGCGACGGTTTGTTTTGTTTACGAGGCTGGGGTAACATTATCTGTATGCATCAACGAGTAAGCCCAGTTCAAGAATCCTTGATACTATAGGTAAACAAAGAGGAAGTATTGGTGGAAATTGAAAATATTATTTGCCGGTTTTCATCGGAGCAACACCTTAGAAGATCGAAACAATTTTTGGTTTTCAATTTGTGAAACTCACGTACAAAACCTTGGTTTTTGCGCTTAGGAGGAGAACACCTTGACAGCAGAAAAAAGGGTGGTAAATTTATGAAAATTATATTTAAGCCTATGTGTTATTCTAAAATCTAAATTATCTACACACCAAATTTAATATAAAAGGTTAAGTAGTTACGGAGTTCACAAACATTCGTACAAATTCTCGCATGTATAATATTAGTAGAAAAACAAAAAACTTACAAAAACATCCTGAAAATCAGAATATTTGGGTTCTCCATACAAAATCATCATCAAAATCGACCGAACAGCCGAACATATACATACCTTCATTTTCGAAGTTGGTTAAAAAAAATAACGCGATGCCATTTTGCTATTTTCTTTTTCTTGTCGCGGCAGTTTCAAGTGTCGGTTCAATGTTGCCTGAACTTGAGATTCACCGACAAATAATATGTCATTTCTATTGGTTTTACTCTTCGTAAGAAACGATAAGAATTTCTCGAGCACTCTCTAGCCCGACTTCTGCTATTCATTGCTTTTATTGCAGAACTTTCCTGCCATAACATGTTGGGTTAAAGATCTAATATGTCACGTATTTACTGTTATTTCCTGCTGAGAATTGGTGCTGTGCTATGAAATTCTAACATGTAAAGTTTTATTGTAAAGTCGTATTCGGTGATGTTTTCTTAAATACTGTTAGGTACAGTTCGAATAAAACGATAATCAAACTAAAATTATCGCGGTACCCATTAAAATGACTTAGTGAAGGTTTTAGGTTTAATTTTTTGATGATTGTATATTTGTTATCTGTTTACGCCGAAAACGACTACTGGGCTGAAATTTTGCGTAGCTGTAGTTCTAGACCTTTTTTTAATGCCTCTGTAATAGTTTAATTTTATTTAGTTTAGGCAGTGAATCGAAGTTGCCCTTGGTGGTCACTAAAATTTATTTTTAATGATTTCGATTCACTGCCTAAATTTAATAGAATAAAACTATTACAGAGGCATTAAAAAAAGTTTATAATAGGTATCACAAACTGTGCGATGGATTTTTGATCCTTTGCTAAACGGAATACTAAGATAAAGTAGCTGGCGGCGCTAGTTTGTTTGGGGTATGCTCCTTAAGTTGAAAATGGGACGCGCTTGCGGCGGCGGCGCCATGATTTTTGTGCGCGACTCGAGCGTTTCACGCTAGGGCGGGCGGTTCGGCCGGGGGGCGTTCAACTGGCAGTCTAAACTAACGCTTTAATGCCCCCGACGCACATGTCCTTATCCAGCGCCGTAAGAACGGGCGGCGCGCCCTTGCAGATCGCACCACCCTGAGGCAGGACATTTGATGCGTTAAGTATAATACTTAGTTCTCAAATAAAGAAAACGTACTTTTCAAACTGGTAACATCACTAGTTCTGTTGCTAAATTCAATATAGCTCTGCAACGTTTAGTTACGCTTCTCCCTGATTTGTTAGCTAACTAGAAAAGTTTTTTATCCCTTCGTAGAAACGAGTAAGTGGACTGATAATAAGTTTTTACTGCGGAACTCGTAACATATTTTTATGAACTTACAGAGAACTTACGAGGGATATTGACGGCATAAAGTAAGGAAATTATTTGCAGGCCTAGCAAATAAATAAATATGGTGTTTTTATGGATGAAAAAAACCTAGTCTTGATTTTCGCCTTGCCAAATACTTTTGTTTTCATTCTCCTAGCCGAATTTTGGTAACGGCGGCGGCCGAAATTCGGCTAGAACGAAAAAAAAGTTGAGAGGTGTCAAGGGACACCCGTATGGAGTTCCTTTCTATAAGAGAGAGAGAGAGAGAGAGAGAAAGACAGAGAAACATGCACACGCTACACTGCTTACTATAGCAAAAAGTGTCGTTACAACTTTTCGTGATATTTTTTTCCGTCCAGCCCCCTTTCACAACGCGCGATAAGGAACTTAGTTCCAAAAATGGTGTGGTGCACAGATATAGGTGCGCAAACATAAAGTGACCTATTATTACTTTGAGAAAAACAATTCTTAAATAAAATAGTAAAATATTTTGCATAAAGACCGATCATTGACTTGCAGAGAAAAATAACCCCAATGAATGGTGCAGTTAAAAGCTGATTAGCGTGAAAGCAAACATTTTGTCGCTGAATATTGTTTCCAAGAAAACTACCTGAGAAAAGTGATTTTTCTTTTAAACTCTCGACAAAAAAGCGATGTGTTTGACAAGTGTCTGTTTGTCTGTCTGTGGAATCTTAGTTCCCAAACGAAAAGACCTATTGAGTGTGAGACCTTTGTTTTTTTTTGTTTGATAGGTGACTTGATCGGAAGTTGTTAGCGATGTAAATACAAAGTCGATCAAGAGTTCTTCATACAAATTTTTAGAGCACTTAAAGAAGAATTTCTTCGGGGATTTTTTGAGTTATTGAAATGTTAGTTTAACATGTTACAGGTGATTGGCTAAACAAAACTAAAAAGCGACTTCAAATTTACTTTATTTTTAAACAATGTTTAACGTTTTGACGAACAAAAATTAACCCCTCGGAAATAAGATTTTTATGGCTACCCTGGCATATTCTTACAAAACTAAAATCATTGAAATCAATGTACAGTATGGATATTGTTGAACATAAAAACATACTTACAGCTAACATAGAAGCTCCTCCGATTTACGAAGTCGGTTAGTAAAAATGAGAGGTACCCGTTTCTTTGTAAATTCGATACAACCGATAGGAAACTCGGTTTATCTCAATAAATATTTCGATCACGGACCATCGATAGCGGCACCCTTCAATAAGAGATGCAATTAGGAGGGGCTTGGCTCGATAAATTGGATTCTATTTTGTGCAGGACCCTATGATATACCATTGTTTACTTAAACTTGGAGACGTTGAAGAAGCTGAAATACGGAACTGAGTTTTAATAATGTTACAGAAGTTATTGCTCTGAAATCACATCATCAAATAAAATGAAAAAATTAAACTTTTCCCGCGTAAATAAATCAATATTTACGCGCTCACACGTGTATTTACCGACGCCGTTTTCATTACCTATATTAAAAAGACTCATCCAAACCGTTTTTATTTCGATTATAATTTACCTCAGTTTTTTCTGTTTTTTTATAGATAGAACAGTAGTTAGCTAACGAAAAATTTTGTTTCGCTCTATGGTCCACATAATAACTGTAAACGTATTGGTATTCTTAAAAAAATACCAGTGTACTAGGCTAGCGCAATGCATCAATTCTAAAAAGTTTTTTTTTATTTCAGGTATAACATTAAGTTTATTGAGGTGGTGCTCAAGGGTCAACGAACTGGTAATGTAAATAGCGACTGGCCTCAAAAACCGCTGAAAGTACATTATCGTCAACAGTTATCAGGAATCCCATCTTGGCCCCATTATTGAAATTGGGTCGCCACTGAGTAACCAACATTCACTACCTACGCATCAGCATTGCTATACAGCGGGGCAATGCAGCCAGTGTCTTAGGCACGCTTCCAACTGGTATTGATATGGATCAGTTGAGCTACCTGTAGATTGTTTGCAACAGTTTGCAGATAGCTTAATTGTTTCTATTGTAAATACAAGTTTTAATTTAAATTTGTTATTTGATTGTTATTTTCTTTCTGAATAAAGATATGTCTACCTATGCAATATAGATATGTTTATTTGTATATAGCTTATATTAGCTTAGGTACACGTGCTTAAAACAAGGGAAAACCTCTGTGGTGCAGCTTTCGATTCCCGTCACAGGACAAAAGTTAATTTACCTGCAATCGAAATGGGATACGTATTTTTGGTATTGATATAAATCAGTTGAGCTACCACTAGATTTCTCAAAACACTGTAGCTCAAGTGTTTCTATTCTTTGATTAGAATTAGAAATTTCTTTGTTAATGAAGAGATTAAGTATAAAAGGTAGCTTTAATTTCGGATCGGATCTCGATCGGGACGGATCGCCACTAACCGAAATCGCAGAATACTTGCTCTTGGCTTAGCCCTGAGTAGCAGATCAGCAGGATTTTTAATGTAGCCTTAATGCGCGTGTTTTTTCACAGGATTAAGTAAGGTGCTACGTTTCTAGCAAAGAAAGCACTTTGCGAAGGCTCAAGTTTCAGAAGCGTACCTTTTAGGGGCGAAATGTGGATAAAAGCTTTGTATTGAAGGTGGTTGTGATTGGTTATTTTGTATTTCTACCTATATTTTACTTAGGTACCTACTAACTCTCCAACTAATGTATTTTATTCCTTATTTACCTATAGTAGATGATCCAATCAGTTCATCGGATTCCACTTAAGAGGAGTCCCTAACGGAATTGGTTGTCAAACTTAGTCTAGATTTTAGTATTTAGCGGTATCACCCGATGGCAAAAAACTCGAATTGCATAAAATTTTAAAAATATATTTGGTTCCTTCATTGGTATGGTGAAATGATTAAGTAGAATTCGGCCCCTGTTCATCAATATCATGGGCATGGCAACCCTAAACTAGTAAAGGCTGTCAAATCTGTCATCACAGTACACGTACATGGACAAACTTAATACATAATGGACAAACCATAAAAGATTTACCTTCACGTGCATTGACTTACATACAAAAAACCTTGGGCTTTTTATACTCCAAAAACTACAACGGAAAAATTCGCCCAGCCAACTACAAAATAAAAAGTGAACTGCACGCAAAATGGCCACTAGAAACAGTTGCACGAATCAACATATCCGCGAACAGTCAAAAAACAACCGAAACAAAGTCCCAACGAGTCAGCAAAGTCCGTTTTGAACATTCCTAAAACTAACAAACATTCCGTATTTCAAAGAACGTTGCTATTTATGAATTTCTTTGAATGGATAGGTATACGTATGCGCCATGATCGCCAATCATAGTTAGACGCTACTGTGGAAATAGATTGCGTCACATCATAACTATTAAAAGAAGGAAATTTCACATCCTTCTCTTCAACAGCCTTTAATGATCCACTGCTGGACGCCGGCCCTCAATTCACTGACACAACGAACTGCTGCAGTTTCTGCTTATCAATGAACACGATCGTGAAGAAGCTAGGTCTTGATTTTATTGTAAATAAAAAACACGTACGCCTGGAATCCATTTAATTATTACAGACCGATCTCCCACTCCACTCTCATACCCAGAGTAAATTCAGGGCAGAGCCGTTTTTAACTTTAGATTTAAGTAAAACCTCTAAGGAATGGGTACCTACTATCGATAACAATTTAAGGAATAAAACCTGGCAATTTTATGATTTTTGATGGGCGGAACCTGCAGTTGACGACCGATGTGGCGCGGTGGGCGAAGGTCTGCCTGCGACGCAGAAGGTTGCGGGTTCGATTCCCGCCTCGGGACAAATGTGTGTACGATCTGCAGACATTTGTTCAGGGTGTTCTGGTCGTTTTCTATTTATAATAAAAAATATCTATCCATGTATTGTATTATATTATGTATATCAGTTATCTAGTACCCATAACACAAGCTCTGCTTAGCTTGGGGCTAGATAATGCTGTGTGAATTGTCCAGCATTTTTATTTTTTTTAAATTAAAAAATGTCTTTATTCAGAAAAAAAATAACAATCAAATAACAAATTTAAATTAAAACTAGTATTTACAATAGAAACAATTAAGCTATCTGCAAACTGTTGCAAACAATCTACAGGTAGCTCAACTGATCCATATCAATACCAGTAATACCATTTATTTAGTTAATGAAGTGTCAGAGTGAATTACAGTAGTTTTTAAATACTTACATTTCACAATGGCAGATTCAAATAACAGACAGTGCACGGTAAGCTAGCTTGCCGCAAGCTAGTCTAGTTCGTTCATCAATGCCTTGCTTACTTAGCGTGCAAGCACTGCAAGATAGGCCTCGCGGTCTACGCGTCTACAGTGCGTGGGTCAAGAGGCCCACGCACTGAAGACGCGTAGACCGCACGCTTTTACGATCATATTATTATAGCTCTTTGCTGACCGGGCGTGGAACTTACTGCTAGCTGTCCCCGCGTGGACATTGTACTGTCAGCGCACTTCATGAAAAGATCTAGCTATAGGAATACGCCTAAACTGGGAACAAAATATGTTATACAAAATTTGTCTGGCGCCAAAATTTGAAGCGTCAACCTTCTGCGTGTCAGGCGGACCATGAAGTAACTACGCCATAGGTGACTGAAGGAGTACGAGTAAGGATAAATCAAATCAAATCAAAAAGTCTTTATTTCCATAAATACAAAAATGTACACTTAGAAAAGGTCAAATTCTTAAAATAAAACATTAACACGGAAATAAAGTGATATTTTTGATTTCGGTCACTTCGGTATGTAGACTAAAGTAAAGAAGCGACGAAGAAACCTTTAGCCTGTTAGTTGTTATTTTTCGAGTTGGAGCAAAACCCGTCCCAAGCTTTCTTCTAGATAATCTAATACGTCTGACGAAAATATTTAATATGATATTTAACCAGACGAAATGCAATCGATGAAGTAAAAAAACGTGATAATGCAAATACTATTTGTACGCGAGCTTTATCGCAAACGAGGTTATCAAAAAGCCATTTAAAACAAAGCTACAGTGGCTGTTAAACGACAAAAATAATACAACGCTGGCCGAGTGCGACTGAAAATATTAAAATGATTTGGAACGCTCGGCAGCGCTATCATTAAGCGAATTTATATTTTTCTCGCAATAAAAAATAAAACACAGTGGAGTGGCAAACAGAAATGTGGATTTAACACATTAAAGATGCGTTATTCACGCCATATACTTAATCTTTAATGGGACATTTTTTTGTAATTTCAGCAGTCTTGGTCTTTTTTGTAATATTAGTGTGAAGTATCTTTATAAGTATGTATATAAAACAAAGTCGTATTGGTTACACCATTTATAACTCAATAACGACGAGACCGGTTTTCATGGTTTTTGATTTGTTGGATTTCTCTTAGTCCGGAATAGGATAAGAACTATTAAACATATTGGAAAATTGACGAAAAAATAACTACCTGTGAGAAGCCGCGGCGGACCGGTAGTAATATATATAATATTACTAATAATTTTTAGAATAGATGTAAGTGTAAATATTAGTTATAATTATTTTTTGCTGTTAAATAAATCTAAATGCCAGAAACTAAAAAATATAGTACAATATTACTAATAGGAAAGATTTGTTTGTTTGAATTGAATAGGCTCTGAAACTACTGCACCGATTTGAAAAATTCTTTCTCCATTCGAATCTTGCTTTATCCCTGATGAACAAAGACTTTAGAATATATCCGTGCAAAGCCGGGGCGGACCGCTAGTATTCCATAATTTGTTAACCTATTGGCCAGGTGAGTCATCAATTGCTTATAAAAACGTCTCCGCGCAGGGCTTACAAGAGCGAAGTTTTGGTTTCTCTGGCAGTCAAATAAATAAGTAACACCTGACCGCATCATCATCATCAGCCTATACCAGTCCACTGCTGGACATAGGCCTCCCCTAATGAGCGCCATAGCGCCCTGTCTTCAGCTTGCCGCATCCAGCATCTGCCAGCAGTCTTTCGCAAATCGTCATCCCACCTGGTCGGAGGGCGTCCTACACTACGTTTGCCGAGTCGCGGTCTCCACTCAAGAACATCAATAACATCTACTAATTCAACTCGTTTCGTATATTCTTGGGTTAAAATGCTAAAAAAACTTGGGAAAAAATATCCTGTTCTTTGTTAGAAAGGTGTTTGTCTTCGGGCCATTTTTGCACTCACGTTTGCCAATTTAAATAAGATTAATGTACCATGCATTTCCATAGCTACAAAACGCTTTTACGAGTTTCACTACTGTACTTATATATTACGGTTAGCGTTCGCTTAGAGTAAGTTGTCTCTAAGTGCAATTAAGTGCTTTAACAGTGTAGAGATGTTAACGATTGCTAACTGAGATATATTTTCAGAAATTGCAGAACCCTTTAGAGGCCGCTCGTTATTTCGTCTGGAGCTGATAGCCCCATTGCAAAGGTCAAGCTGTAATGCCTTTAATTGCCATTGTGATAAAGTACATTGTTACTTTTCATGGTAGTGTTTAATTTAATGGAAATGTGATCGTTTGTTAAAGCGATTTTCAGAACGAAAATGGAGGCTTTTATTTTGCTGCTGTTTTTATACAAAACATCCTATGTGATTCTGCTTACTTTGCTTTTAAAAACCCTTGAAACCTGCCAAGATAAGTACTTACAACTCTTGCATAATTCTGTTTTCATTACAAACCTTGATCCTCCTGAATAAACTCCAAGATTGCGTGGCACTATGTAAATGGATTTACTGAATATAATTATTCAACTGAGGCCCCACGCACTCATTTGAGGCTATTCAAGAAGTCTAACTCAATTTGAGTTCTCGGGAAACTTGTAAGGAGCCACACGAGAGTAGTAGACGGTGGCCCGGAATAGGTTAGATGTTCTGGCACTTAGCAGTGTTCCTAGTTCACATAGTACTCTGTTCTACATTTTAGAACTAACTTATACTTAAAGATCTTAAAGAACATGTACGCAAAATTTACACCATTCTTACGAAGGTGGAAGGATTCAGCCAAAGTTCTGTTTAGACCATCCCCCTTCCACTCCAGGACAAGCAGACGCACAGCACATGCACTTGGTGGATGTACCGTCCACTCGCACTAACTGGTTTTCCTCCACCTTCATTCGTACCGCTGGGGTTTGGAACATGCTACCTGCTGCTGTTTTTCCCGTCAATTACAACATGGGTCTCTTCAAGACAAGAGTGAACAGGTATCTTCTAGTCTATAGAGCTTCGTGATACATCGTCGGCGACATCTTCACTTTCCATCAGGTGAGATTGTGGTCAAACCAAGGTCTGTAGACTATAAAAAAACCATTCGTTCTAATTGGCTCATTTAAGTCACTAAACTGCCACGATAATAATTTAAACATGTTTCATCAACCAAAGGAGTGAAATATTAATGTAATCTAAATGTTCTATTCCAGTGACTTCATTAAAAACTTTAAAAAAGTTTTTTAAACGTCCAAGTTTAAAGAAGAGTTAGTAATTTCTTATCTTATCGTCGAGTCACGTATAATTATAAGCGGGGTTTACACGGGTGACTAAAGCCGCACGATTTTTGCCGCGCGGCGTAAATCGACCATCTAAATGGCAATTCGGCTAAGTTGCAAGTGACTAAAGCCGCAAGCCCCAAAGTTGGGTAGCATCCGACTTTGGCCGCGCGGCAACCGGCCGCATGCGACTGGTGACTAAAATCGACCGTGTAAACGATCAGTTGCAGGCGATCGCCCGCCGCATGAAGGTGTTTCGCGCACGCAATTAATTATTTCAATTCCGGCACAAACGGCTATTCTGCTCAACATTTTCGATGGAAATGACAGAGCCGCATGCGATTTTAGTAACCAGTGTAAATGGGCTAGCGATGCGGCTTGGTGAGGCAATTAGTGAAGCGACTCGCCGCACGGCGAAAATCGACCCGTGTAAACCCCCCATAACATGAACTTGAATAATTTGAAATGTTTTAATGCAATGCCATTGAGCAAGTGATAATTTAGTATTTACATAAGATTCATCTGTTTTTTGAGATATCATTCGCGTTAGAGCCCGCGTGAACGCAATTTTGAGTCTTACCCTACGTTCTACTGGATATTTTTTTTATTAATAAGAGCTCCATAATATTCACAAATTCGCATGTTTATATCACTCAACCGCGGCGGCGGCGATCCGTTATTCACAAAAGTTTTTTCAGTTTTAGAAAATTTAATAAATGTCCCATCCATTGTCGTCGTCCATACCCCAATGCTTGAAAACGAAAGTTTTCAATCAGTGCGTTCTACCCGTCATGACCTACGGAGCTGAGACGTGGACACTCACGGTAGGGCTGGTCCACCAGTTTAAAGTCGCCCAGCGAGCTATGGAGAGAGCTATGCTCGGAGTTTCTCTGAAGGATAGGATTCGTAACGAGTACATCCGAAAGAGAACTAAGGTTATCGACATAGCTCTAAGGATTAGCAAGCTGAAGTGGCAGTGGGCTGGCCATATCTCGAGAAGAACCGATAACCGCTGGGGTAAACGTGTTCTTGAGTGGAGACCGCGACTCGGCAAACGTAGTGTAGGACGCCCTCCGAACAGGTGGGATGACGATTTGCGAAAGACTGCTGGCAGATGCTGGATGCGGCAAGCTGAAGACAGGGCGCATTGGCACTCATTAGGGGAGGCCTATGTCCAGCAGTGGACAAGTATAGACTGATGATGATGATGATGAATAAATGTCCCAATAATTTTCGATTTCGGCAGGATTCGAACCCGCGCCCCACCCTACAGTGTGGGGCGGGGACATTATTCAATTTTCGTGGAAAATTTGCCCAGTGCGAGTAACGCACTATAAAGCAAAAAGCTAGTTTTAGAAAAATTGATAGCAAGGTAAAATAAGTTAGTTGCTTTTATAGAATGGAAACCAATAGAAGGAACACGAGACTGAAGCTTAACTTTGAGTACCATTTGAAATGTGTGGGGCTCGCAGCCCTTTTTTAACCCTCGTCCAGGGTTATCAGCACTCCTATCACACATTTCACATGTGCTTCTATGCTATCCTACAGTAAGTTCGCTGGAAATAACATTGTTTACTTTAATTTATTGTTCAAAGAGCTTGGGATTTCCAGCAGCAAAGGGAAATATCTACCTATGGGATTTCCTTTGTTTTGTGACAGAATAACTAGCAAAACGTTGTATCAAAAGTTTTTCCTTATTTTATATCCTTATACGTTTTTTGTAGCCTATGTCCATCAGGGATAATGTAGGATTCTAATGATGAAAGAATTTTTCAAATCGGTTCTGTAGTTTCGGAGCCTATTCAATTTGAACAAACATTCAAATTTTTTCCTCGTATAATACTAGTATAGAAGTCTTTGATTTACAGAGCAAAAGTGTGTTATTTTTATCATAATACCAAAACGAAGGCTAACCTGTGTATATGCAATTTTTTTTACCTGAATAAATAAATATGTATCTATTTAGATAGATATATATTTATTTATTTAGGTAAAAACTTTAAGAGGTTTATACTTACGAAAGAATGAAATGCATACATAAGTTAACTTTGTAGGCCCTAAGGCAGCCAATCTGCTAGCATAGGTTTGTTCGGGGCTCCAGCGGAAGCGCGGGAGGGAAATGAAAGAAGTTTGGCGGAATAACAGACGTGTTACCTCTTGTATGGCAACTTTTTAATGGAAATATACCTTTGTGTTTCTTTCATTTCTCGTCCGAGTCGAAGAGAATTTTAGATTCTTCTTGTATCTATGTCTGCCTGTCTAGCACGTATTTTCGTCTCTCGCAGCAAGAAACAAAAGCCTTACTAAGAAACAAAATACAAATAAAATATATTTGTATTTTTTGACTTGGTACTCTTGGTAGGTACACCAATAAAATTAATTGTACCAACAAAAGTCATAAAAGGCAAAAAGTTCAATAGATAGACGGTCTTGTCGCCAAATTCGTCAATATTAACATATAATGTAGGTTCGTGAATCGCTAAAAAACTTCATAAAATACATAAAGTGCTATGACGGCCTTACCGCTAAAAATCCCAACTAAATAAATAAATAATAAATAAATAAATAATGCTGGACAATTCACACAGCATTATCTAGCCCCAAGGTAAGCAGAGCTTGTGTTATGGGTACTAGATAACTGATATACGTAATATTATACATTACATAGATAGATATTTTTATTATACATAGAAAACACCCAGACCAACGGAACAAATTTCTGCAGATCGTACACAAATTTGTTCCGAGGCGGGGATCGAACCCGCAACCTCTTTCGTCGCAGGCAGACTCTCGCCCGCTGCGCCACTGAGGTCGTCTAAAATCAAATGAAATCTCTTCCAGAAAAGCAAAAAATGGCCTGGATAAAAATCCAATTCGCAAGCTGTTCAGAATTCATCTGTCATAAAGCCGATTAACATCATTATCCGCTACCGTAAAAGTTCACTACATCTGAAGTATTAACGTTGAGATACGTTAAGGGTTACGTAACCCTTAAAAACCTTTAACGTTACGGGTCACGAGAACGTAACTTTGCAGAAAACAGGGGATAATGTGAAAGAGATTTTTGTTTCGGTAGCGGGAAATAAACGAAGTTCAGTAGGGCTATTTTATTCATTCGATTCGTTTCCGGAGCGGAAACGTCCGATTCGAATTCGATTCCCCGAACGCTATTTTGATTTCGTTGCGGATTGATGATCGAAAGTATGAAACTCTCCTAACAAGGATCCGAATTCGAATGTCAAAAGTTTTCGAATCCGCTGGTTTAAAATAGCGTTCTGCGACAAAGTTTCCGATATCGAATCCGAAGGCCTTTCCGACGAATTAAAATGCCCCTGCAGGAGGCAGGAGCAGTCAATTGAAACTGGAAAGCTGTATTTAGTGCAATTTTACTGACTGATAGTCTGAGAGCTAATGCAGTTTTTTTACATAACATAACACAACACAATACTAAAAGCGTATAAGAAGACAATGAAAATAGCAATGCTACGAAATAAATTAGATAGAGTATTTCAGTTCAGACAAATTAACACACGCAGACTGTCAAAATTAAAGTAACCAAAAGAGTCGAATTTAAATAGTCAAAACACAAGTTCTCATTGATGTAACCTCACACCACACCTGCGCCCCCTAGATAGGCAGCGAAAGCTTTAAGGAGTCGAGTAAAACTTTAAGCAAGATATTTTAAACTAATAATATAAATTTAAGTTTGCTCTTAATAATTTATTAAAGGATACAATATTATTAGCTACTTATAATTGGAAACTACTAGGCTTAAGTTACCATAATTACCAACCACTCACTGCTAATTAGGCTGTTAGTTTTATCAAATAAATAAAAAATTAATAAATAAATAGTAAAGCAAAGAAGCGAACAAGAAACCTTTATAAATAAATAATGCTTGACAATTCACACAGCATTATCTAGCCCCAAGCTAAGCAGAAAAACTTTTCCTTGTTAGAATGTTAGATTTCGAGTTGGAGCAAAAGTCATCCCACGTTTTTTATCGAAATATATGTATATAGATAGAAATAACGTTTCCATATAAACAATGCATGTGAAGCCGCGGGCAGAAATTAGTAATACCTATATACTACCAGCGCCAGCACTACCACTAGCAGTTTTATTTGGCAGCGTCAACTTTTTAATTTCGTCTGTGTTGTGAAATTTTCCAGTAGCAATATGCGAAGTTACAATCGTTATGGCACGGTTGGGCTCTCGGCTTGTTTGACCATTTTTTTTAATTTTCAGTTTTATCGGGTTTGATTTTAGAGTGCTTTCAGATTATTGGCGCGAGATTTTTGGATTATGTTGATAGGAGTAACATAGAAGTTCTGTTTAGTGACGAAAACAACAAAATGTTGCCGGTTTTCGATGGACAGTGGGATCTTTTTCGTCAGCTTTTAAGTAATTTGGACCCTTGCTTGGACCAGATTAAAAAGCAGATGCTGTTACATCGCGCTGTCAAATTAAAGTGGCATAGACCGAGCTTCAATTGACATGACATCCCTCTGATATTCTCATTCTCACCGAGAAAGATCCATAAAATCGATTGAGTTATAAATAATAAGGTTAGTGCCAACGTTAATTTCCTAGTAAATATTATATAGAAAATTACAATAATAAAATAAAACAATTTCAAGTAGTATATTTATTAGTATTTTTTTTGTCACCAGAAGACAGAGTACCTATGCTTATCACTTAGATTATAAGAAGATAATGGAAACGTATTATTTCTTTTGTCAATTAAACAAAAAAATATGAAAATATAACCAAATAAAGTTCCGCGTGACGGCACGCCCCGTGCAACAACACTTTTTAGCACGGCATGACGTCACGAGCGCCCACTCTCAAACTTTGACACGCATTATCTACTTCTTAGGGTGTTCTTCTATTTTTTATTTCTTTCGGAAGACTTCTTGCCGTTATGCAAAAAAGAGTAAAAAAAAGTGCTTAACTACTATGTACGACAGTCACACGACCACGGTAACAATACCTAGATTTACACCTTGATACAGCACTATAAATGTAATTTTAACCTACCATGTTATGAGTATCTATTAGTTATGAATAAACTTCACCTTACTTAACTTAATTTTTTGTTTGATGCACAAAAAAAAGTAAGTTTCAATTCAATATCTTCTGAAAACCTAACTAACACTAAACTCAAATTTATTATGAAAGAAAATTACAATCAAATTATATATTTATTTATTTATTTAAAACTTTATCGCACTAATGTACAAAGGGTGGGCTTAATGCCGAGGCATTTTCTACCTGCCGACCAATAACTTTATGTTTTTACAGATGGTTGGCGTGCTAATATTAGTTTTACAAAAAAATATACTAAAACTTTATTACATAAATATATATTATACATATACCTAAAAATATACTAATAAAAATAAGGTTTAAATAGCTAAATTACATGAAAAGAAGAACAAAAACTATTTGTGTAATCTCGTAAGAAAATGCATAAATGAATATAATAAAAATAAATAGAATAATGTAGTTTTTACCCACAAAAATACCCTATTGTCTTGTTTTAGACCGTCCTAGTTCAGGGAGTCAGCATTAACAGCTGACAGCACAACAATCGCTAAAAAGCCAAGAGCTTAACCTGCAGGTCGTTAATTACTGAAGTTCGTCGCGAGAGGAGCGGAACCGACAGGAATGGAATGCGCGAACTTGCATCCGATACGAATATTTTCTGGAGCCATTGTATACTAGGCTATAGACTTTGGTATGAACCAAGGTACAAGGTGCACTGGAGTGTACAAGGATTAGGTTTAACATAACGTTTTTATCTCTATTTGAAAATAAAACAAACTAGCCTAGTTAAACTGCAAAATATTTGTTGTGTCTAAATGTCTCAATGACTCACATAAATAAATAGATAAATAAATAATTCTGGACAATTCACACAGCGTTATCGACTCTCAAGCTAAGCAGAGCTTGTGTTATGGGTACTAGATAACTGATATACATAATATAATACAATACATATTTATTTTATTTTCAATATACATAGAAAACGACCAGAACACCATGAACATATATCTGTAGATCGTAAAAACGTTCGAACCCACTACCTCCTGCATCGCAGGTGAACCTTCGCCACAAAAAAAAAATGCTGAAATATTTTATTTTATATTACTTAAGTTAACAGGACAAAGTTATTAGCACTTTACGACGATCAACAACTTTACTATCCTATAGAATCTCAATTCACTTTCAGAAACAGAGATGTTCAGAGTTGGTTTTATTCTTGCACCAGGATAGGAATTTCTGTAAAATGTTACCTACATATGAAAGTTGGCATGACTCCACTACCTATAGCTAAGTTTTTAACTCTCCAAATAACAGAAAACAGTAATTGGAAACTTCAGGAATTTCATTTTAGTACGAAATGAACGGAAGTCCTGAACAAAGAACGAAAAACTTTTCCAGATATTAAATTATTAGACAAGAATCTTTTTATCAATAGAAAAGCTTTTGCCCGCGGAATCGCTTTAGTAAAATTTATCGATAAATAGTATTATTCCACAAATCCCGTCTGAACCGTTTTTCATACCATTATGAAAAAAGAAAAATGTAGCCTAGAATTCTAAACATTCCCACTAACTATAACATAAAAATGTGAAAAAAATTATAGAAAATTACCACAAGTTTGCCATAGCTTTAGAATATGGTCAGAGTCACCATAGCCAAAGCTGGTTGCTGTTATGACTATATGGCAGGCCATATAGCTTGTCCCCTCGAAGGGCTCCCGCCTTGCCGGGGCTGGGGGGGGGGGGGTTCTTAGTAATCAAACATTTTGACGGATAAGGTCCCCGAGGTGGTCGCGTCGCGTCACGTGTTTCTGGCGTGTCGCGCGAAGGGGTGTGCTTCACACCCCCCTGTGAGGGGTCCGTTATCGGACAGCCGTGGTGGGTTCGTGAAGGAGAAAATCGTTCCCATGTTCCCACCACAATCGGCAGAGGAGGACACACCCTGAGGTTTTTAGTGGGTTGGAGTTCCACTAATCGTACTGTCTCCCCGTGGCAGTGCGATATGCGTGCGCATTTCCCCCAGGATAATAAAATAATAAAAATAAAAATCAGGCCATATAGCTTATGAAGAGTTGATTCCTGAGCCTGACATGGAATTATGAACCTTACGATTTTCAGCGGAGGGAAAAACAGCATCGTATACCGGTTAAGTCAAACTGTTGTGTAAAAAAACCAGATACATGTAAAACCGAATCTGATAAAGCTTTGATTTTAGAAATTCATACTACATTTCTCTCTTCTTCAAAACGTCTCAGAGGGTTCAGCTATACCTTCATCATTATTGACAATGTAAGGCAATTGGAAAATAAAGTAGGTAACCTTTATTTGTCCCCTTGAGCGTTTCCTTCAATCAATAAACATCCAGGCTATTATAATGCTTACGATCATAGGGAATAAGTACTGTTTTCTCTTAACTTATAGAACAGAGCTCTACCATAAACCATTTTTATATCCATGACAGATTTCGTAAACTCCCTCCATAACTTTTGCTCTTTATTTAAAACAACTCGCGAGTTTGCGGTAAACAAAAGTTGGATCTTGAACGTTTTCTTCGTGTTTCATTATAAAACCGCAGCCGTCATTTAACGAACGTAAATATAGCTAAAATTGATTTACATATTTGTGTATTACTAGTGCACATATCAAAGTTGATACATTGTTATGTAGGTGACACGTTATTAATTTTTTTTATAGGATACTATTTTTTCTCTTTTTAAGTCGTATTGTTTTACTCATCTGTCAACTGTTCGTTTCGTTCGACGTTGAGGTCGTCAAACAAGTGGAGTGAAACAACAAGAGTAAACAATAGTGTGTGTCATATAAATGTTCGTGATACATCATCGGCCACCACGTTATTCCATCTGGTGAGATTTTGGTTTAACGAAGGTCTATTGTATCTTTATATATTTTAATTTAAAAAATAACAAACACAGTTTCTATGAATATTTTTTGCAGGATAAATACTATAATATTTGTCATTCTCGGGATCATTCTCGATACCATAATTGAAAGAATTTTCACAATCAGCTCATTATTGACGGAGAAACAAACGAACATACATACATAAAAAATATTCAGCCGAACATAGAACCTCCTCTTTTGTTTAACAAAGTCACAACTAGCAAAAGTGTAGGTATGTATTTTACGGACGTAATATAAAACAGCCGCTATCTCAAAAAGCTCTTTCTTTACTTGAAAATACCGCTACCGATGCTTATTGATCGAAGGTTGACATCCAAGTTTTCCCATTAGAAGTTTTGCACGTGAAAATGATTTGGTTCGAATCTCGCATGCTTATGAACTCAACAAAGAGGAAGGATTTATGACTTGATCGTGAGTCTTGATTGATGGAGCTAGTTTAGGAAGTACCAACTTCTTTGTAGATTGATAGGTTTTTATAAGGTTTCATAAGGTTCCTTAATCTAGTATAGTCTAGTTTAAAACATGGAGGTACCTTTAGCGTTGGTTAAGGGTAGGTTAGGTAGGTAAGAAAACACTAGAAATAAGCAAGTTTCACTTAGTGGCCACCAAACTCTGTTCTTGCATCTCTGTCTAAACTATACGAAATAAAACTATTACAGAGGGATACAAAAAACCTGAAAAAAATATAGATGAAAACAGTAGATCACCGGCCGCAAAACTAAGCTCAAGCGGCCGGTGACTAGGGCTGCAGAGAAAGGAAGAGTCCAGGATTACCGCCTTTTGGTTCTGACCCTTGGTCCAACCTAGTGAGATTCTCTTATTCTACTACCTTCCCTTCTAACCGATCAATCAGTAAAATATCAGGCAAGAATAGTCCTGTCTTTAATAATGAATATTAATTAAATTAATGATTATTTCTGGATCTAATCTTCTCGGTTAAAAACCGGTTAAATCCAAAGCGCACGGGCCAAAGCCAAGTGCATTTCAGATGGAGAAACTTCTTGGAAGCTCATTTTGCCACCAATTTCCTGACGGTTCTACAGGTGTTTAAAATGACAGCCTTTTGTATTACTATGTAAGTGCTTCTAGGTAGGCCTTAACCATCAATGGACTGAAAAAGCTGTTTCGAATTGACTCCAATTGAGGATAGAACTATTGGAACTATAGATACTTTTTACAGGAGCCATATGGGAGTGATTTCGTGTTTGAGGTTTACTTATTTAGAAAGCTTCTCTGCTATCTGCAAGTTAAGGGTCTTCTGGATCGTGACGTTAATGAGAAGAGCATTGTAGTTGATTTTATTTAAAAGGGTTAGGTCAGGTCTATTAAAGTTATTATTATAAACAGCCTGAAATGTCCTACTGCAAAGGAAATGCCCTCCCCCTGTGCCACTCACCTGGGATACATTGCAAAAAAAAACATATCGGTCCATAATTGATTGAGAAATCGACGAACATACATTATATAAAATTACATGAAATTCATACATACAGCTTAACATAGAACCACCTACTTTTTATAGGTGGCGCCGTTTAAACAGAGAAGTTATCTACAAGACCGTTAATAAATCGGGCCTAACTCGAAAATGTGATAGAGCTTCAAAAGTTTATTTAGGGTCAAATTCGTTAAAATTTTCAATCACCATTTCCATGAAAATTTTATGTGTTTCTAAAATCCGTCTCTTGAATATTAATGAACCTCGTCTAACCTTTTTAACAAAATTACAGCATCTTAAAGAAATACTATAAATATTTATTTCTGTTAAGTAGGTAAATACAGTCCGCTGCAAAAATACTCATGCACTCAAATTTGCTCTTTTATTAAACTCGCAGTTTCCAACTAAAAGTGCATGCAATTATTTATGTTACAGTAGTCGTTGTTCTTTTCAGAATACGGTACAGGTATAGCTCAACTGACACAACAAGCTGGCTGTATTGCTCCGTATGGCAATGCAGATGCGCTACGCCTAATACTTACCAGCTTTCGGGTCAGCGCGATAGCAATTTTTTTTTATAAACCCGAAGAGCCTCGTTACCTCCGTACGGTAGACTCTGTCGAGACCTGCAAATTAAATAATTACATATTTTTACATTATTTAAGGATTCAGTCAAGTTGACAACATGGCGGTGGATATTGTCTCAGCCGGTTGTACATTGTACTACGCCATGATAAAGTATAGCGAGTTTCTCTTTTTGTCCTCTGATTATGCGAAAAGGCTACCAGACTAATTTGTTGTGTAAATGAAGGTATTTTTACGTTTTGCGTTTCTCTTTTTTTACAATAAGATAAGATGTTTATTGCAAACAGAATCATTACAAATAATTAAGTACACAACAGTTTGTATATTTTTAGTAAGACGTCTAACCTAAAATCAAGTCTACTCTACACTCCAAGGGGAGCAAATGCGTAGGATCTGTCGAGACTTTTATACACGTATTTGTGCCGCTTGAGATCTTCAGCCAAATCTGCCAGCCCTTACGGATGTCCTCGGATGATGGGAAGGCCCAAACCAAAGTAATTTGAGTCAGCAATATTTGTCACAATAGCAAGTTATTGTATATCATATAATAAATATAGCTATAACCGTGTATAAATATAACCGTAGCAGAAACACCAACAATAGGGGATTTGTATACCTAGATTTTATTGTAAATCGATAATAATGTTAATTAAATAATAATAAAATTTAGCACACAAAAACTTATAAATTACTTAATAAGGGAAAAATGAAAAAAAAAAACTGCACTTAGTATCGAGTGATAAAAATGCTGCCCTTTTTCTGTGTGTGTATCTTTCAGTTTGTCAAATCAAGGTTCAAGCTTCTGTTCCTTCATCAACATAAAATTAGAAACAAATAAATGATAAAAACCATACCTCATGTTTGCTGTTTGTTTGTTGTGTCATAAATAAAAAATAATAAATATTCAATAAAATTTTCAAGAATTTCTTTCAAAAAAGGTATCCCGCGAAAGCTTTATGACAAAACGGTGAACGGTGACGTCACGCTTAGAAATTTTGTGATCGAGACATAAAATATTTACTTTTCAATTATTAAATTTTACAAAAAAATACATAACAAAATATGCAGATATATTTCTGTATCAATAGAGGATCCAAATTAAAATAATCAGCTTTTTTGAAGTCACATACGCGTACCTTATTCAATAACCCTCTTACATAAACAGCACATGGAATTAAGCCAATACTAAGGTCACTCGAATGTGGAGCGGAAGTGGATGTTGCCAACTACTAACTGGTGACAAAGGCGTGTCATGTATCTTGTAGCTGGCAATTTTCATATTGATAGAATAACTGCTCTGGCTTCAGTTCTTCTTAACGATCGTGTTGTTTGGACGAGGTCAAGATGAGACACAGACAGGAATATTCTGGTAGATATTTAACAAAATATACATTATCTGGATATGTCTTGGTACTCTTTGCCACTAAACTTTATTCGGGACTAGCTATCCGCCCCGTCTTCGCATGGGTATTATATTATGCATGTATTATACATATAAACCTTCCTCTTGAATCACTCTATTAAAAAGTACCTACCGCATGAAAATCCGTTGCGTAGTTTTAAGGATCCAAGCATACATAGGGACAGGGACAGATATACAGCGGGAAGCGACTTAGTTTTATACTATGCAGTGATACAGATAAGGCCCGTATTATGAAAGCTTACTCAGTCATATATCTATGCTTGAATGACATAAAAAAGCGTTACTCAAGCATATATCGATGACTGAGCAAGCTTTTATAATACGGGCCTAAGTCCCCGAAAGCGGCCTGAGTGAAATCATCACCACCATTTTGATATCGAATCTAACTGAAACTAAAAGGGCCTCACGTTATATACTCCACTATTCTTCTGTTCAAACATTTTTGCTATTTGGAGTTCGTTATCCTCATTCATTAGATTGAATTTAAACTTTGTATTTTATTCTGTATTAAACCCAAATCCATTTAGTTTATTGAAAGGAAGAAGTATCTCTGAAATGCAAGTTTCGCTACATATAACAGCTACCAAGATTATTAAATGTTGTAGAACGCTCGTGTAGCTGTAATATAATTAAATTTCGAGATGCACTCTGCACGAATAAGAATAACCAAACGTGGTGTTTTCTTGAAGAGAGGACGAGATTTGAGGAAAAAATCACATTTCATGTAGAAGTTGTATACTTCTAGCTCACAATTTGCTTTAAAGGAGATGTAGTTAGCGTTATGTTAAGAAAAAAAGTAAAAATACCAACTCCTTACTTGACCTGATTCCACGTGAGGCCTTTAGCAAGCTGTTTGTAAATCTTGTAAAAAAATTATAGCTGAATGAAAGTTGTACCCTCAATTTCTGTCTTTTACTACAAAGAATATTATCACTAACCTTCAAAAGTACTCATAATACATTCGCAGACGAAGATTATCACCAAGTACTACCCTCAAAAGTATTCATAATACATTCGCAGATGGTACTCGTTTATCTTGCTGGAGGATCGCAAGGCAAACCGCAGACAAGAAAGTGTATGTACATGCAACTGACAGAGGTAATTACGAATACAAAACAGAGAAGGGGTCGACGACTGCCGCACTCCCATCTCTGATATTTTAGAGGAATGGCAAGACCTTTTTAAGTGGCTACACAGTTTCATTAGAATGTTAGGAAATTGGTTTAGTGCATCCATCATCCTTTCAAATTTAATGATTTGCAAGAGAAGCAATTTTCAAAACATTGATTACTACGATTACGTTTCTTTTGAAAATCTTCACAGAGTGTTTCATCATTTTTGCAAGTTGATCGTCATCGTTTCATAGCCTGATGTGAACCAAATAAAATACCAATAAAACTAGCCTTTGCCCCATTTCTGTAAAAAATGCTGTTTTCAATTCCTGAAACCCGAAAGCACCTACTTATTCACCTCGATCGTAAAATATTTCACGCCATTTCACAGTATTGCAAAATAACGAGCGCGCCACAAATATTTCTCAAAGTGAAATGGAAAACGTATCGTATAAGTATAAACTGCGACTTCAAAAGCCCCCACGTTCGTTTTGAGTGTCAGATAGGAAATTACGGGGGTGAAGAACCAATGGTTTTGTGGTATTCCTTAGGGCTACACCATGAAATAATTTTGATATATTTACGCCAACGACGTGACTCGGATCTCTACTGGTAGTAATATGAAAGAATAATGGAAATCTTTCAATTCCCATATCGATGACCAAAGGGACCTGTTTGAAGTGTTTAGTCGAACGTATTTCATGCTAAAGATCAAAGATTTCAAGATTAGTCTGTCAACAGCCAATGGTAAGATAAAGACTATTTATTTAAGTGAAAAAGCGCCTTTAAAGTCTCAATAATGTAAATAGCATAGCGTTTGATCACCTCACTTAAGAAAGTAAAGAACGGGAGAAAGATGAAGCATGCCGATTTGAAGACTCTCGATAGTACCCTACCGGGAAAACAAAAGCAGAATGTTCGTCCCATTCATGCTTCAGAAAATGTCATCATCATCAGTATATATTAGTCCACTGCTGGACATAGGCCTCCCCTAATGAGCGCCATAGCGAATCCAGCATCTGCCAGCAGTCTGTCACAAATCGTCATCCCACCTGGTCGGAGGTCGTCCTACACTACGTTTGCCGAGTCGCGGTCTCCACTCAAGAACACGTTTACCCCAGCAGTTGTCGGTTCTTCTCGAGATATGGCCAGCCCACTGCCACTTTAGCTTGCTAATGCTTTGAGCTATGTCAATAACCTTGGTTCTATGTCGGATGTATTCATTGCGAATCCTATCCTTCAGAGAAACTCCGAGCATAGTTCAGAAAATGTAAATACAGAAAATCCTTACAATTTAGTCAATAGAACCTCGTTCGAGTACAGGTGCATCCAGGTGGTTCGCATAATCATTGGAAATTGTATAAATATGAGGATCACGTACGAACACAATGAACTAGCTAAACGACCCATTGTAGGCATGGGAGGCACCTACTTGCTTTGAGGGTTGTAGCCACTCAATCCAATTATGCTTGCGTCTTGTTTTTCGAGAAAAATACAAATGCAAGGGAATTTTCGGAATTTAGCTTTTCAATGTGAAAGTATCTTGTATAACAGGTCTCTTTGCCGAGGATCCACGTAGCCGTATGGGCGTGAAAACGTAACGGACAGATTTATTTTTAATTTTATAAGTGATGGTTAAGCGTTTGGTTACGATCGACCACCTCATTAATGTAAGGGAAGGTGTAGCCCCGGATGAAGCATGCTTTCCTCATGGTTCAAGAAAACAAGGTCTGATACTCCGGGGAGTCAAAATATCAAATCAATATCAAAAAATCTTATTTTGAAATAAAGATTTTTTATTAACATTATTCTGTATTCTTATTAATCTCTATGTTATACACCAATATAGTGTGTTATACAAAACTAAATCAAATACCTACATAATACACCTATAGTTTGCTGCATCCTCATAAAAACTAAACCCTATGGGAAACCTGAGGATATAATTATCTCCAAATGGTACGCTACATGCGTCGAACCACTGCGCCTTCCCATCTTCCTAGGTCTTCCGTAAAGGTTGATGCGGCGGCAGATTTGGCCAAGATCCTGGGTCCTTGGGATACCGCGGCTCTCCGGGTTTTTAAAAAAATATCAGAGCGTGTGTTCGAAGCTACGCGTGACCCAAGCTGGTGATTAATCAACACTGCCACAGCAGCGGGTCAATGCAGCCAGTGTCTTGAGCACGCTTCCGACTTGTATTGATATGGATCAGTTGAGCTACCTATAGATTGCTGCAACAGTCTGCAGTTACCTCGATTATTTCAATTGTAAATACTAGTTTTAATTTAATTCTATTATTTTATGTAATTTTGTTGTGTAATTTTCTTTGTTAATATTATTTTTTCTCCAAATTGATTTAATTAAATTTTTAAGTTTAACACAAACGGTCCTGTGGGTCCAATTAGTGTTGTCACAGCTAGTGGAAGAACTTTTAATGGCCCAGCCAGAGATAAGAGCCCGTAGGAAGTTCAAGGACCGCTTAATTTAATAAGTTCCTTGAGGACGTAGCTGCTTGGTATGGAGATTGTACAGTCAAACTTTAATGACATCACAATAGTAGGTTAGGAACTGTGGTAGTTGAGTTGAGTAACCCCTTACTTACCTCCACACAATAATACTGTACCCATATTTGAGTGAGTACATAACAACACACCTATAAAACATTTTGCAATAGAGATGATTAGACTCAGGTTGCTTAGGATTGCGATTTTGAAGGGATGAGGTATTTTCTCTCGCGGTATCATCGTCATCTCAGCAGGACGACGTCCTCTGCTGGACATAAGCCTGTCACAAAGATCGTCACAATGACTGTCCTGAGCAGCCCGTATCCAGCTGTATCTTGCGAAATTCATTAGTAGTAATATTAAGCACTGGGCAGACCAGGGCTTATAGAAAAATATGTTTATTAACATGGAAAATTACAATCAAATAATAGAAACAAATTTTATTCCAAACAACCTACAAGAGGCAACACACATACAAAGTTATTTATATAAATGTGTCCTTTTCTTTATTTCTATGATAAGTTATATTTTTTTTAATGTGAAAATTTAAAATCTTTCAATCATCTTTATTCAATTGACAAAACCAGTTACCTGTAGATTGTTAGCAACAGTTTGCAGTTAGCTCAATCGTTTCAATTGTTAATACTAGTTTTAATTTATTCTTTTAATTGAATTTTCTTTGATAATAGGTACAGATTTTTACATCTACATAAATAATACTCATATCTCTTGTGCACACAAACTTTTAGTCGTAAAAATCTATGGACGAACAAGGTCCCAGTTGCTGCTGGCTGATATAAAAAAAACATGTCAAACGTTTACCATAATAACTCCTCTTTGAACATCCCCAATGCTATAGAGTTTGTTTTACATTCCAAACAGGCCCTGTACCTTTCATAAATAAATATCAGATGTGGGATATCAATATTAAATTAGCATTAATTCTCAAAGTGCGTACAAACGTGCTTAGCTTCATACCTGTAAACTCGACCGAAATGTAAAGAACATAGAATATCTAATTGACTGTCTAACAGGTGTAGGTAAACTATCGTAGATTAGACAAAGGTCCAAAACTAGCAACTGTTTCTGAGAAAGGTACAGTATCTGGTTAAATTACGAAATTTAATACACACGTAGAGGCAATTTAACTTTTTGTCAAAGGTGGTATATATTGTTGATTAATGGTATATTCAATAGGGAACTGAGTTTTACACCTGTTATTTGCCGATGACCCAAATGATCGTATTGAGCAACGAAAGCGTGGCATGGCTACGGCTTTGAATGCAGGTCGCCACGCTGAACTCTAGCAGTGAACGTGTTAAGGTTCAGTCCAGAAATTCTATTAAAGAAGTTCTGGAAAATGTAGTCCGGAAATCCACTAAAAATAAAAACTGCACGCAATCCACGTACATAAACATCTGGATTAGAATAAATGTTCTTAAAAGTGCAATCTTTAATTTCACGGATTATCCCTTCGCGTATCCGTACAGGAGACATTAGTAAGCAAGTCACAAGCTCAAAGACTGCCAAATGGCAGTGCTGAGCGATTATGGCTTTTACTGCACAGCAATAAGAACTGCAGCTGTAATAATCTCTCATCCTCAGCAACGAGCATATAAACACTTTGGTTGGAGCCACGAAAGTGGCGATAAACTGTCACTCAAGGTTTTCAGCATCGATCAATGTATACGCCTCGCCCAGTTTTCATTCGTTAATTTTATACTACTTAATGGAACATGCTAAAATTTGCACACAAAGATAACCCTGGAATAACTCATACTTTTTATTCTAAAAAAGCGCAGAAAGCCGCGGGCAGACACTAGTAAACAAAGATAATGATTTTAAAGAAATAAAATAAGCCCAACCAGCTATTGTCCTGGCCACGTTTCAGGGAGATAAGTAACGACAACAACGACCGCTCGTAGATTTCAGGTTTTGCTGACTGCAAATGAATTTGTGAAAAATATGTTTTGCTTCGACTCAAATGTAAATCCTGTGCAAAAAAACCATTCATGGAAATGGGATGTGGGTAGAGCTTTTTTGGACATCTGAGTTCGTTATCATTTTACGGTTACAGAGATGGACCTATGTCGGATGGACAAACTGAGTAGGTTTAGTTGTAGCAGAATTCTTCCGAAAGAAGCCCTTTGTTTAAAAAGGATTCTACAATCCTCATCAACGTAGATGTTGTAGGTAGAGTATTGTACCTCTGCGGGTTCTCTCCTGAACATTGGCCTGGTAAACTCCCTAATGGTTCCTAGTGCCATATTCCCCATGCTGGGCATGCGTTAGGATCGCAGTTCGGTGGTGAATCTTTATACAGCGGCGCTGCTGCTCGATCTCAAAAGATTTCAAAACCGATGTCTGCAAACTCTCCACAAGTTTTCTTCATTTTCTGCTACTGGCAATTTCCATCACAGAGTTTCCAACTTACGTAGGTAGGGTCCTAGTAATTTGTATTAATTATTCCTTGTGTTGTTTCAGGTATGAACCAGATTGTAGAAAGGTTTGCCGTCAAAGTTTAATTACAACCAAACAATTTATATCTTTAGCCAATGCAGATTGGTTTTTGATTGGTTTTATTATAGTTTATTTTTACTATCCGTGCTGCTAATGAAAATAATTACAACCCGACGGGTATGGAATCCGCATCCTTTTATTCACTAATTATAAAAAAGAAGGTATATATTTTTGACCACAATAGAAGTGAAAACTTTCTTGTTACCGACTGGCGCCGATAATGGCAGATTTAGCGTAACCGACCCGAGCGTGACGATACAGAAGCCGGACATCGATAAAGCACTATAAAATTCTATAAGAACGGTCTTTTCATGACCAATTTTCTCGACACCAGAAACAAAATCGGTGCATAACAAAGGCGGTGCTCGCGTCCCAGTTTTGTTTTCTGTGTGCCTTTTTATTTAGCCATGTTGTATAACATCCTATTACGAGCTGCTACACCGAGTAAACACCTATCAAAAATCGCAAAGGTAACATGGGTATTCAAAACGTCACGTTACTTCATTACGGTTATCGCGGAACACATGCGCGAATAACAAATCGGAGACAATAACTGGTATTTTTTTTTCACAATTCCGCATGAATATGCGATGAACGTTACACTGCATTCGGACAATGATTCCCGTATACAGCAGTATACAAATCCCACCCTGTATATGTATATTTTTTCGTGTAAAGTCCGCGAGCCCCACCGGCGCTTATCGTATCACTTTTTTTATGAAAAGCGTATTCCTCGATGTCATGTTATATTCAATGTTTATGGATTATTTTGTACGAAAATCGTATGTATGTGTGCGATTTTATCTTGTTATGATTCTGTTCAGCTGTACCTACAAACAACTGTATCTAAATTATAACATAGAAATAAGTTCTACCTATATTCTGAGTTAAGAAGCATATTAATATATCATCATCATCATCATCAGCCTATACTTGTCCACTGCTGGACATAATTATTATTTATTATTGTGGATTATTCATAATCCTCAGGTATATTATGTATCAGTAGATAGGTAGTTAATATATAGTTTTTGTTAATGTCCTCGGAATATTTTGGCGCAGGTAATACACACGCACATGTAATCTTTAATGTATCTACTACAGGGGGGGATGTGGATTATTCATAATCCTCAGGTATATTATGTATCAGTCATCGACATTTTACCCAGTAGACTCCTAATACCTATTTATTCGCTATGCAAACAAGTCTGTCAACCAACTGAGGTGTGCGGGCGCGGGGAAGTGAGTGCTTATTGGTCCGTTCAAGGTTACGACAAATCATAAACATAATTAGGGATGGGGTACTTAGTTTCTATGAAAACAATTATCGATACTTGTCACAAGGTATATTTACTAGTAAGTATTTAACGGCACTTTTGCCCGACTGCGCCATGGCAAGGATTTTAACACTAATATTATGGTGTAGGTAGGTACATTAAATACAAAATTATTATTTTGTATGTAATGTAATGTAGGCTATTGCCTAAGCATAGTGAAATAAGATGTAAGTAGGTAGTCACGTTAAGCTTCTACTAAGTTTATGAATTGTTTATTCTCTTGAATCAAGCAAACAGACTATGTACCTATTCTATGAATTATGTAAATCACCCACTGAAACTAAATAAATAACTAGCTTATATCCGCGGATTGGCCCGCATTACTTATAGATGAAAAAAATAAGTCTAAATATAATTTGATTGATACCTCCCTTTATTCATACATTGCCTCAAAAAAACATACCATCATGGAGAACAATTATGTCGATCAGTGAGTCAGTATAATAATCGGGTGATAAATATTAGGGTTAACATTTAAGTAGGTACTTTACATATAGATAGATACCATGTAGCAATGTAACGGTAAATATTATGCAAATCGATTTTTACAGAATTAATTATAATTAGTCCTGTATTGTAATAAACCCATATCGATATTCTGATCACTACCCGCTACTGGCCCGGAACGGCACATCACTACTTGCACGCGCCTTGTCAGAGAAGAAAGGAAAGCAAATATAAAATTGGTTATGAAAGAAAGGGATGCACCGTTGGTGACGTCGACCGGCCAACCAAATTAAGTTGATCTCCGTCAAAACTAAATGAATTAGCAAATTTTATTCTGTTTATGAAAGAAATCAGCTTACCTGTGAAATGTTATTCCATCGGTTTTCAAATTTGAGGTCTTGCTCTCATTTCCACACCATTTTATGCTACAAGGAGCCATTGCAGCTAGGATAATACGATATTTTTCGTAAGCCAGCACAGATGTTTACGGGTCATTAATCTGGTCGTTACTGGCCGAAAGTTAGAGGGCGTGGTTTTATATAAGATCTATTTTCCTGATGTGTTATCTGAAACCGTTCTCCATATATTAGGAGTCTACTGGGTAAAATGTCGATGGTATCAGTAGATACGTAGATAATACTCGGTAGGTACTAAACGCTGGATTTGCAGCAACACGGCTAATTATCCCAGCTGATAATTTATTTACAAAGGGGTTATAAGCCGCGCATATTTGCTGTTATCAAATATTTCAGCCAAGTTCGTTTGTATGTAGGCAAACTCGGGGATTAGTGGTTTTGTGGAGTTTGCGAAGGATGATAAAACAAAATTTAGGCCCTGATTTCGAATCCCACCAAACATTCATAAAGGTTAACATCTACTTCATCAACTAGCTCTTAGTTTTCTATATTGGCAGTAGGAGCACTAGGAACAGTTTTTCATGGTTCACGAATTACATAGCCAAAATCCTTCATGATAAAACCTTTAATTGTCCTTTGAGTAGGTACCCATAAAACCCATTTTAGGACCAGCCCCCTTTGCACAAGGATTGTTGTCTAGTGGGGAATAGACAGTAATGAAATTGCATCGCCATACATTGCGTACATTATTGAAGTTGAACGAATGCATTTCAATTAATTTACCCATTCGATGACAAAGTAACGTAATTTTTCTCTGTTCTACCCAAGACAACAATCCCCGTGCTAGGGGGCACAGAAATTGTTGTCTGGGGTAGAATAGAGACAAATTACAAAGCTTCGTCATACATTTCGTAAAATTTAAAAAAAGCTGCTTTTGTAAATTTTAAGCATTTGATAACGTTATGACGTATTTTTTCTTAATTTTACCACAGACAACAATCCCTTCAGTAAGCCTATTAGACCACAAATTGAAAACAAAAGCCGTGGGTCAGTCGCTGAACTATAAAGTTCCAATTAAGTTGTTTCGAACAATCAGGTACACCTAAACCAGGATCTGGGATGGTTAACTGAGGTACAAGTCCACTGTGACAGCCATAGTTAACTTGTTACTGGCTGCAGGTAAAACGAGAACAGAATTGAGATTTGAAAAGCTCCCAACCATGAGGTAGGTAAAGGTAAAGTTATTTTTGTTAATAAATGGAACGTCTGCTATCTTTATTGGAAACGGTCAAAAATATGCTTTTGCTGTCCAGCCAAAAAAAAACCAATCGTTAAAGCTTTCACTGCCCAGCCGCAATGCGAATCTATGAACTATATCTTTTTTTTTATTATCTGTGTAATCTTTTTTGGCCTTAATGTTGTACATATTTGAAGTACTTTAATGTAAATTGAAACAACCTGTCGATTTCGGAAGTATTCATTTTAATTAATCCCTCTCGGGATAGAATGTTAACTGACCGATAGACATGACATGTCCGTAGAAATGTTAAACCGAAGACTTCATTGTGTATGATCCTTTGTTTACGTCAAAATCGGGAACTGAAACCGTTTTTGAAACTGAATAACTAGATTCACTAGACAGATGCGATCTCAGCAATATGGTTAAAATTGGGAAAACAGTTATATTTGTGATGATCTGTATCTATAAAAAGTAAGGGCTTTTCGTATCGTCAAATGTGAAGACGATTGCCATCGACTTGACTTCTGAAATAACTGAACTTTATGACATGTTTTGTTATATTTTATTAATTAATTGATGTCCGCATTTAATTATTTATAAAATTCCAGATACGATTAAATATTGTTAATGAATAAACATTATGAATTTAGTCTAGAAAATTAGACGCGTGACCCGAGAGCTGGTCACAGCGCATCAGCATTGCCATACAGCGGAGCAATGCAGCCAGTGTCTTGGACACGCTTCCGACTGGTATTGATATGGATCAGTTGAGCTACCTGTAGATTGTTTGCAATAGTCTGCAGTAAGCTCAATTGTTTCAAATGTAAATACTAGTTTTAATTTAATTCTATCATATGATTGTAATTTTTAGGGTTTCAAACATCGGTTTTGAAACCCTTATGGTCTCGCTCTGTCCGTCCCCGCTCTTTCTTGAATATCTCAGTAACTACTGCAGCTATTAACTTGAAATTTAAAATAATGATACATTTCGTGCGCCATTACTGATTTCAAGAAAAAAATATATAAATAAATGAAAAATGAAAATGAATAATTTCAATACAAATTTTGATGTTGAAATTTCAAAAGAGACATAGGAAGGCAAATGGGGTATCAAATGAAAGGTATCGTTTTGACCATTTCAAAACACTTTTTGAAATTTCTGTAAGTTTCATACTTTTTGAAATATTTCAAAAAAAGTCGAAAAATTGACCATTCCCCCCCCCTAGCTCCGAAGATTGCAGACCGATCCATGTACAATGTATTAGGCGTTTGTAGACATCAATCTATATTTTACAGGAAAAATATAGAGAAGTCTGTAATAATAATAGTTTTTGAAAAATGGTCAAAAAAGGGGGGAATTTTTTTTCAAAAGGAGGGGTACCTTCCCATGTGGGGTATCAAATGAAAGGTATCGTTTTGACTATTTCAAAACACTTTTTGAAATATCTGTAAGTTTCATACTTTTTGAAATATTTCAAAAAAAGTCGAAAAATTGCCCTTTCCCCCCCCCCCCCCCCCCTATCTCCGAAGATTGCAGACCGATTCATGTACAATGTATTAGGCGTTTGTAGATATGGATCTATATTTTACAGGAAAAATATAGAGAAGTCTGTTATAATAATAGTTTTTGAAAAATGGTCAAAAAGGGGGGGAATTTTTTTTCAAAAGGGGGGGTACCTATCCATGTGGGGTATCAAATGAAAGGTATCGTTTTGACCATTTCAAAACACTTTTTGAATTTTTTGTAAGTTTCATACTTTTTGAAATATTTCAAAAATAGTCGAAAAATTGACCATTCCCCCCCCCCTAGCTCCGAAGATTGCAGATCGATCCATGTACAATGTATTAAGCGTTTGTAGACATCAATCTATATTTTACAGGAAAAATATAGAGAAGTCTGTAATAATAATAGTTTTTGAAAAATGGTCAAAAAAGGGGGGAAATTTTTTTCAAAAGGGGGGGTACCTATCCATGTGGGGTATCAAATGAAAGGTATCGTTTTGACTATTTTAAAACACTTTTTGAAATTTCTGTAAGTTTCATAGTTTTTGAAATATTTCAAAAAAAGTCGAATAATTGCCCTTTCCCCCCCCCTATCTCCGAAGATTGCAGACCGATTCATGTACAATGTATTAGGCGTTTGTAGATATCGATCTATATTTTACAGGAAAAATATAGAGAAGTCAGTAATAATAATAGTTTTTGAAAAATGGTCAAAAAGGGGGATTTTTTTTCAAAAGGGGGTACCTACCCATGTGGCATATCAAATGAAAGGTATCGTTTTGGCCTTTTTAAAACACTTTTTGAAATTTCTGTAAGTTTCATACTTTTTAAAATATTTCAGAAAATTGATTGTACAAATAATTGGCAAATGTTTGAAACCCTCGGCGCGCGAGTTACACTCGCACTTGGCGAATCTTGTTTTTCTTAGTTTAGATAATTACAATCAAACAAAAGAAACAAATTCGAACTAGTATTTACAATTGAAACATTTGGGGTAACTGCAGACTGGTAGCATAAATGACGAATAGAAAAGTAATTATAATAAACATAGAAAGTTAACAGTTTAGCTGAGTCATCGTTTATGTACCATAACAATTTACATATACATAAAATAAGCATAATGTTAAATGTATATTACATACTACGACGAACTACGAATGATGCGCAAAAGCATCTTCTGTAATGCTCCATTATTTACATAACTGCCAGTAGAGCTGAGAGAACAACAACGCTCTCTTTTTCAGAGTAAGCTAAAATCTGTGCTTTGTAATAAATGTTTCTATAATTTAAATGATTTTATGAATGACAAAAATTTGAATAATATTATAATAGACTCATAATTGTTAACCTAATAACCGTTAAATTATTGTATTATCTAATGTACCTATTATGTTAAAATACGGGACTGACATAGTCATACCAATGACTCAAAGTTCCATAAAAAAAAGAATAAAAAATAATAATAATAATAATGTACCTATTATTGTGACTGAAACTGTATTAACAATTTAATTGAATTTTTGTTTATACCTATTGATTTTGATCTTATTATAGATAGACTATTTAGTATTAATTCAGAATTTTGTAACACGACATTGCACGCCACATTTTGGCAGAATACATTGATTTCAGTATATATTACTGAACACCTATTTAACACTTGTATTTCGCAATAAAGATACTTTACTTTACTTTACGATACACATATTACGATAGTATCAACAGACAAGCGTACTTCAATCACAGCCTTTGAGTCTATTAACCAATACAAAAGACAGAATGTTATGCAGACTGGGATAACAGTTAATTAATCAGTTCACGCAAGGATTAATTCAGATTCATCAGTATTTAACGGCGCTTGAAGCATTGCTGAATTATATCAGTATTATTATGATATCAATCATGCTCGGGACCTATTCATAGAATACTACCGGCCAATTGCAATCTGGTATCAAAGACTGCCTTAATAAATGGGACAAAAGAGGAAAGCCTGATCATCGTGAAATGCAATTTTCCATGTTCAGACTTCTCTGGGCCGAAGCGAGTAGAACAACGCGGTAGGTACACCTCTACGGATCTAGATTTACTTTGTCTAGATAAGGGTATATTATATTGTAGTAAAGTTGTTGTTCTTTTGTAGTTCCTCTTCCTTACCAGCACACCTAGTTACGTCCACTGAACATTCCTTCCCTCAAACAAGGGGGTTTTGCATTTAGAACCACGCAATCAGATTGGAAATCGCAGTAGAGGTGTTAAAAATACACAGGAAGAAGCTTCTGCCCTTCCTTTGTAGGTTCCCTTAGTCGCCTCTTACGACATGCACGGGCTGACTTGGAAGGGTCGACGCGGCGACCGCCATGCCACGGCTTTTGTAATAAGAGGAGCTAATTCATGCATGATCGCCGTAAAATCAAAGCACAATCTCGCATGATGCATCAGGAATTCATGATGCATGATCATCATCTTGCACCTGTCAAAGAAAGCACTCGTTCTTGTGAAGAATATCTTCACTCAATGAAACGGAAAGAATTATGATAAATGGGCAAAATGTATGAAAGTTGCATTAAAATTTAAATGTTATAAAATTTTGAATTCAATATTTAGTTTAGTTTTAAATTAGTAATAATTTTTGAGAACTCGGTGTTTGTTTAGTTGGTTTTGTTATTGTTTATTTGTTTTTCTTTTAAGTATGTAAGTCTGTGTGTTAATAACTGTTAAATTTATTGTACATGCCTTTGCTTATTTTGCAGAGCCTATTCAAAAATGTAAGACCTACTTTTTATCTTTTTAAATTCAAAAACGGACGAGGCAACAATTAAATGTTAAAAGAAGCTTTCTAAACCAAAAATTGTTTCAAGCTTTTCTGTGTGTTGCTTCGATGATACCGATGTGGTTTAATATTTTCTACCAATATTCCTTGGACAAAGAGGATAAAAAACACCTGTCTTTGTTTTCAAAAAATATCCAGGTTTTTCAGGCAAAATGTATGGAAGTTGCCTAATATCATCATCTTATTAATGTAACACATAAGCAACTCTCTATCTATGTTTTAATATAAATTGTACACCGAAGCAAAACCACACCTTTCCACACACGGGTAGAACAAAACGCTTTCCTCTCAGCAGACCCATTAACCACACCACATAGCAATTATAACAAAACAAAACAACTGATTTCCCGCTGCAAGCTTTCCGCGTTATTTCATTTTAAATTGCAGCTTATCTTATTAAATTTCAGCCGGTCCCGTTATTTCTGCCCGCAGACTGATTCCCAGAGAAAAGCTAATGCTATTGTAGTTAATATCGCAATTTTTGAGCAAAGTATACATACAATAAAGTAAAGTAAAGTAAAGTTTATTCATAAAAAAGGCACTGGATAACATGTTGAGATGATTACTTAGTAGTATAACTAGGTGTAAATCTAGGTTTTGTTACTCGTGGTCGAGTGACTGTCTTCCGTACTAGTTAAGTACTGCATTACGGCAAGAAGTCTTGCTCTCCCCCAAATGCTTTACTTTAATAGAATGTTAAGCGATCAGTTTAATAGAAAACAAAACCCTCGCTTCGCGGAAAAAAGGCCAGTTACTAATAGTAATACCTAACAAGGGATATTTGTTAAAATTAGCATGGTGTCTAAAATCTTCTTCTTGTATTAGTGCCTCTCCATAACTGAAGGTCGGCGGTCATCCTCTTAGGTTATTCTTTATCCAAGGCTAGTCTAAATAGATCTTCTGCTTTCTTCATGACAGTCTGTATTGCCTGATGATGCGCAACCATTGCAGCCAGAAACTTTCCTCCGACCAACTGTTCTTTTACACTGTATCTTCCCCATCATGATCACTTGCAGCAGTTGACATCGATCTTGTCGTAAGACATGTCCGAGATCTATAGGCAACTCTTTTCTGTTTAATGGTTCTTACAAGGCTAGGTCTTTTGACTCCCATTCGTTTGGGAAGGTCTTCGTTTATTGTCCATGCCTCGCAGCCATACAGGAGCCTTGGCCAGACGTAGCATTGGACAATTCTCCTGCGGAGCTTAATATTCAATCTGTCTTTGTGTGTAGTTGATTGTGTCAAAATACAACACAATACAATAACACTTTATTGTACACCAGAAAAAGAACATTTCATGAGACAAGTACAATGGGCGGCCTTATCGCTTAGAAGCAATCTCTTCAAGGCAACCTTTGGATGGAAAGAGTTATATGAATATAAGAAAGGCAGGGGGTGTACAAAAGATAAAAAAAAACATATAGGATAGGAACATTACGACGCGGAATCTGGCATCTCATCAAATGAACGAAGCTACGGGAAGAGTAGGCCTACTCGGAAAAGAATAATCGAAGTGTCTGATTGGATTTCGGGGTAAATCAACTCCTGTGCCGCTTGCATAAGGTTTCCGTTTGCACGAAAACGAACCAGAAAATCCGATATCGTTTTTGTGAGTACGTGGCCTTGTGTTTCGTAATTTTCCCTGTTATTTGAGATAAATTACCCGTTCACCCCATTTTGGGGCTGTTACAATGAGGGTTTTAATTATTTCAGTAAACTGTATTTTATAGGTAAGGATAAAAATAATATGCCGACTGTTTAGAGTGTTATAATTTAATTGGGGTTTTTGTTACTTCGAGTATCTCGCGCAAACTCATAGTTATGTTATTTAGGTAAATTAAATCCGTTTTTCCGATCGCCGATCCGCCGGCAAAGGATGTTAATCATAGAAAAAACCTTCCGTCTATGTTGTTTTTACATGTCCAGTCCATCCAGGCAACCCTGGAAGAGATCGCTTATAGTGATAAGGGCACTATTATCTTCGTCTACTCGTAGAATTTATTTCTGTACTGCTTTCTGTGTTTGTGTGGTACCTACAATAAATTATTATCTACCTTAGCTTTTCGAAACAGTGCAAGCTTTGCACTATTCAATTTATTTATTTTCAATTTATTTCGGTTTTTCACCATAATTGTTGTTGTAACTATAAAAGTGCGTAAGAGAGATGCCACACGGGCGCTCCGTTAACACTCCGTACATACAAATCTGCCCGGCATATACCAGACGGTGCGCTGAAACGACGTGCATCGAAACAACGCACGCGCAGCGCACAAGGAGTGAGGGAGACGAGGCGGGAAGGGGTGCTGTGCGACGACGCTGTGACGACGCAGGACAGCGCAATATTGTTTAGAATATCGAAGCTGTTGCGTTACGTCGTCGCAGCGCTCGTGTGGCACTCATTGCGTTGAAGTCACTGCGTTGCGACGTCGCAGCGCAGCGGCAGCGCCCGTGGGCCGTGTGGCATCTCTCACTCATACGGGGGCAATTTTTCTACGAAAAAGTCTAATGTCCCTAAGATGTATATTATCTGTACTCCCTCATTGGGGAGGTATGTTTAGTTCAGCAGTGAACGCCTGTATCCGTTTCAGCTAGCCATATTACATCTTTACATATACAAGGTGTCTCAAAAGCAAGTTCACATTTGTTTGGTTATTGCGTCTGTAGCGCGTAGAATTCTGCAGCATTCGATATATTCGTCACTTAAATGATGCACCAAGCACACGACTCATTGCAAAATGGGTCGAGAAGTTTGACACAATAACCAAAACAAATGTGAACTTTCTGTTGGGACACCTTGTACAATACTATGCGAAACTTTGGATATCCGGATGGATGTTTGTTATCTCTTCACGTCTAAACTACTGAATAGATCGGGCTGAAATTTGCATATAGGCAGTTCTAGGCCTGGAGTAAAACAATGGCTACTTTTTATCCCATAAATCAGTTCCCATGGGATTGAAAATAACCTTAAATAACGCGTGCGAAGCCGCGGACAGAAACTAGTAAGTAATATGTTCACCTGGATAGAATAATCAATTTGATTAAGTTTTTTTTTTTAAAACTTAACTTTATTCAGAAAGAAAATAACAATCAAATAACAAATTTAAATTAAAACTAGTATTTACAATAGAAACAATTAAGCTATCTGCAAACTGTTGCAAACAATCTACAGGTAGCTCAACTGATCCATATCAATACCAGTTGGAAGCGTGCCTAAGACACTGGCTGCATTGCCCCGCTGTATAGCAATGCTGATGCGCTGTGCCAGATACTCGCCAGCTCTCGGGTCACGCGTCGCTTCGACCAGACGCTCAGATAATTTTTTGAAAACCCGGAGAGCCTCGGTACCCCACGAACCTAGGGTCTCGACTCCTAGGGGAGCAAATGTGTAGGCTCTGTCGAGACCTGCATATTTGCGCCTCTTGAGATCTTCGGCTAAATCTGCCGCCGCACCAGCCCTCACGGAAGTCCTAGGAAGATGGGAAGGCGCGAGTGTGTCGACACATGTAGCGTCCCACACAATAGGCCTCCCCAACTCCCATGGGACTAGAGTCATGCCGTCAGGCCTCTTACCATCGTCACGCAACAGACCATTCGGTTCGAGAATAGCTGGTACGTTAGCGGTGGTAAAGGCCCGCCGGATGATGTCGTTCAGGCTGGCATGACGAGATATCCGACCGGCAGCCCTAGTACACGATAATCCGTGATGACCGAGCTGTTCGACAGCAGTACCGCACTGGCATTGATGAGGCGCGCAACACCTTGCACCCAACCGAAGACAAGTTGCGACACGGAAAGTTACGGGATCCAATAAAGTGCCAGTGTTATATGAAGGAAGTGCTTGCAACCAATGTCCTGACTCCCATTTAGAAACGGCTAGAAGACGGGCACGATCTGCAGAGCTGGAGCACGTTTGTAACAAACAATTCCGTGTCAACTCACACAGAGGCCCGTCCCATTGCCGTTGGGACAAAAGAGATTTTGGGGGAGCAGCATCGGGGCAAGCACTATGCCAAGCAGATCGAGCTTCGTCTAAAAATGAAATTTTGAATGAAATTCCAGGTACAACCAAATGAGAGGGCTTTAAAATTTTTTCAACTAAGGAACTAGTGCTGTAGACAGAAGACAAGAACGCTGGTAGGGCTACATTTGATTAAGTTGTTTAGAGGTAGAATAAGATAGTTTGTAGTAGGTACTTAGTTACCTACTACAAATCTTAATAGATTGGTAGTAATGTAAATCGTGGTTTGACAGTTATTTACTGGAGTCCGTTTGCTTGTCTATGATGCCGGTGGAATGTAACAAAGCCCGCGTTTACATAGAAAACAGAATTGACCGTCTTCCTTTGACTTATCTATAAGCTTATTTCTAAGCCTAAAGAAAATTATTTCTGACTAGCTGTTCCCCGCCGTGTCGCTGTTTGGTTAATAAGTAGATACATTATTGTTACAAATTAGATACATTATTGTTACAAATTAGATACATTATTGTTACAAATTGGATACATTATTGTTACAAATTAGATTTTACCCAAATACATTAATAAAAAAATGCCAAATGCTTTAATACATTATACACAATAATTATACCTATGATAGGGAATTTGGATAAAATTTAATTCGTAACATATCGATCATTCGATCTATCTGCTTGATTTTTTTATGGGTCTTAATCTGTTTTATGAGCTTAAAAATAAACAATTTTTTTTTTTTTTTTTTTTTCTATTTCCTGCTATCGTTGTAAATGAAGCAAATCTCAAAAGCTAGCCCAAGACGGGATATTTGAACGACTAAATAATATCCGCATTGGACGGATTCCTATTAAATTTCAGTAGAACGTTGTGGCTGAGGGACGCTAGCATTTGCTCTATTGTTCTGTGCCTTGGCTTGTTACTGACGGAAATGAGTTTCTGTGTACATATGTACATTATATTTAATTATTGTACTACTAAGTATTGATAGTCGTTAAAAGTTCCTATGTTAAGTTCCTACTTGTTATTTTATTTTATTTTTTTCTTAGTAATGGTGTTAGTTAGTAGTACCTAGGTTAATTATGACTGTAACAAACATGATTGTAACTATCTAAATAACTATACGATTAAGTGCTATGTACCTACATAAGGTTACATCTATTCCATGGATGGATGGAAGTTTCATTCGCATGCCCCACCAAAAGTGGCAAGGGAAAATAGATCTTGTTGGCCACCAAGGGCAACTACGTATCTCTGCCTAAACTAAATAGAAACTATTACAGAGGCATTAAAAAAAAGCTTATGATAGGTACCTATCACAAACTGGATGATGGATTTTTAAAAATTCCTTTGTTAAACGGAATAATAAAATACCCTTGCGCCACCCAAACTAGCGCCACCATCAAAGTAGATGGCAGCGCTAGTTTGGGTGGGGCAAGGGTATCCCTTTCCACTTTGGGTTGCGTATGCGCCCTGAACAGTTAACTTAAAAAAAAAGATGATGTTATTTGCGTCAGGATTTGTAAAACCACGGCGCAAATAAGAATAGAAGAAAGAATAAAATTTATTTGTAACTTTATCAACAAAAACAAACATGACTTATATAACTAAAGCTCACTTGCTTTGCATCGAATTTCAGATGTAATTTTAAGCATTATTTGTTGAAAAAAGGATCTCAAATCGACAAGCAATGTAAATTGCGAATAAAAAGACGCGGCAGCAAAGATAATTTTAAGATAAGTGTGGGCGCTTTGTTTACAAAGATTCTATATCGAGTTTGGCTAGTATGTAGAAGAGCTTATTTGAGCTAGGTTTTAAAAATTGTTATATTTTTCTACTTCCAAGTAGCATTGCTATAAAATAACCCCTGTAGATAATCATGTGTAGATGGTGTAAGGAAGTAAGATTTTGTAGTAAGTAATGCCAAAATCTTAAAAACTAATGCACTTTGAATTATATACACAGGTCAAGTATATTCTAGAATGAACGCAGCTGAAAAATCAAGCTATATGCAATAACCGCAAATCATCGACCGCCATTTTGATAAGTGTCGCCATTTTGACGTCATTTATTCTGGGAGCTAGGTGCGTGTGACAACGACATGATTGAAGTGGGGATTGCTAGATTTATTGCGGCTAAGTGCTTACAAGCTATATTTGGAACATTGGGTCTGCTCATAATGTTACCTACCTACTACCTAACTTCTTATATTATAGGTACCTGTATAACCTACCTAACATCGATAGTTGATTAGGAATCGATTACTTAGATCCGGCTAATACAACGTTATTACTAACCCAGATAACGTATTAACACGCAAACAGCGGATTAGTATAATCCTCCAGCTAGTAGATTAAATCATAAATATTCAGCTATTTCGTCATCGTTACCGTGGTGTAGCGGTTATCACATCTGCCTAACACGCAGAAGGCCCCCGGTTCGATCCCGGGCGGAAACATACTTTTTGCACTTACAAGCTCATTTCTTAGTACAATACAAACTGGCAAACTCTGCGTTCCCACGTACCCTTTATTCAGATCTCGTTCATTGAAAGTAACAAAATATACGATCTCATTGTACGCACGTGCGGTTCTAGAAATAGCTGTTCTCTATCGGTATTTATATACCGTGCTTAAATTAATTCCTTGGCAAATATAACGTAATCTGCAACAAAGTCGGATCAGGGAATACCCAGCATGAATATTGCATTGTGCGAAATTCTAAGCACAGATTAGTGAAAGTTTTTGAAAATGGAACACAGGGCTTCAAAATTATATGGGCAGTTTAGGAACAAGAAACCTTAGCGTGTAGGTACACTGTCGGTCATTTATGGACCATATTGTGTGTGTGTGCCGAAATTTCGTTCTACATGTTAACGCGTTAACTAGTACTAAGAAGTTCCTTATTTTTGAAGTATACTTAATTTTGTTTGTGTGTTTTATAAAAAAATCGAGACGTCGAAACGTCTAGCTCATTAGAGGTATTGTAAAAAAAAAATTTAAGTACCTTACCTACAAACCTTTGGTTTGGTGAAGTACTTGTAGATGCTAACAAAAAAAGCTACAAATAATGCGCTTTTTATAATCGCAAATATCATCACTGAGCATAATATCGCTGTGTTATCAATATCATAATCAATATTTCAAATAATCTAGTTTTTTCTTGTCAGCTTTTATATATATATATTTGTCAAATGTCCTACCTACTTACGTACCTACTTAAACTTCCTATGTAGGTACTGTGTGTTGTAGAAGCAAATAAATGTTTATCTATCTATATATCTACATATTCAAAGCTAAATTCAAAGCTTGAACAGCAAACTAACTATCCGTAACGTCGGAAAAATGTTACGTGAAAAAACCTTTGGAAAAGCCTCGCTTCTATTCCACTGCAGAAAGTCAAATTAAAACAAAACTGTTCCTTTTATCAGTTTACACACTCACCGACACGACCAGCCGGAAAATTTTACTTAAAAATTTGACACTATAGTGGCCGCTATAAAGCTATACTTAATGGTTATTTACACTTACGAAGTGTTATTTAAAACGGGATCGGGATGTTTACTATAATTTTACCTTCAAAAATTTTATTTTATGTCTAGCTGAATGGTCCCACTGTTGAAATAAAACATTCCATTTCACTTTCAATCATTGTAGCCCGCTGTCAAACCAAGATAAAGAACATCGAACACCTATTACAGTGAAGGACAACCCCGAATTTTCGACAAAACTTTAAAATAATAGTGTTTGTTACGGGTAAATATGTTCGAATGTTTGAAATATTTAACCCGTTTGTTTGAATGTCACCAAAATACAAATAAAGTGGTGAAAATGTAAATGATGGGTGTATGATTAATGAGTTAATGTTGAACGGGAATTAAACCATTTTAATTTATGTTGCAGTTAAATTCTGGTTCAATCACTAGAAAACTTCTGAGCGCTTGATGTGGTCGATATTGTGTCAAATTGACATTAATAAAAGCGGAGACGAAATTATTACAGGTGATTTAAGTAATCGAGTTCCTGGCCGAAATCGTGTCGTATAAACAATCTTATCCCGCTAGACACTTGCTCCCACAAACGGGAGGGCTCAAGTACTAACAGCACCTGGTAGATTTTATTCCGGTTCAATTAATTGCAGCAAATGAACTTGGCTGCCATCATGAGTATTTTTAATTAAAACCGTATCTGTTGAAGTCGGACAAACGAACCACTTACGACTTTATCATGTTAGTTTTATCATGTTGTGTTTTTTACAAGGCATAGAAACTAAAGTATCTTACTCTGTATAAGTACAAAAAGCTTTTTTTTGTGGTTGCCGGAATAACTATTCTCTACATATTAGGTATGTATGGCGGGTTATTCCCGCTCGTCCCCACGCTTTGTCCCCAATGGGGACCAACGGGAAGTTTACTTCCCGTTCGTCCCCATAGGGACCAGCGGGAAGTTTTTCAGTAGCGTTCGTCCCCGAAGGGACCAGCGGGAAGTTTTTCAGTAGCGTTCGTCCCCGAAGGGACCAGCGGGAAGTTTTTCAGTAGCGTTCGTCCCCGAAGGGACTAGCGGGAAGTTTTTCTGTAGCGTTCGTCCCCGAAGGGACCAGAGGGAAGTTTGTCAGTAATGTTTTTATGCAGTGTTATATAGTTTGTGTTTTATTTTGTATTTACATATTCTTGTAATAAATTAGAAACAAAACAGAACACGTTTCCAAAGCAATATTAATAAAATAATGATTAAAGTGTAATCATTATTTATTTGAATTTTCGCAACACGACCAAGACCGGATTTTTTTTATCTAATTCTTTTTCTTCTTAATTTGGACGGAAGGAATGAAAGAATGGCGACATGATTCTCTTCTACCCAATGAAGTTAAAATAATATTAATAATAATATTTTCGTTATAAAAATTGTACCTAGTTAAAGATTATATTTAAAATGTGTTTTTTTCGCCGTTTTAGATACCATATGTTATGTAAAATAAGCCGTTAGTTATTACTTTTTAATATTCACATCTAATGTGTGGTGCTTAATTGCAGTGTGCTATTATATTATAATGTTGATTAAAACTTGTTTTCAAATGTACAAATTTAATTTATATTACCTTAATATACTGACTGATAATATCTATGTATATCCTATGTATGTTATGCCTAGTAATAAAGATAAGCACGTGTTTTATGTTTCTGTAGCAATATCAAAAATTTTTTTTTGAATGTTGATTTTTTATTATAATTTTTATTTAAAGTATTATACTAATCGATTAGGATAGGATCATTTTAAATAAAATCATATTATGTTTTGTAAGCAACTTTACAAAACATAATATGATTTTATTTAAAATGGTCCTCATATTATTTGAGAGGGGACCTACAAAAACTTCCCCTCGCCCCTTCGGGGACGAACGCTACTGAAAAAGTTCCCGCTGGTCCCTTCGGGGACGAACGCTACTGAAAAACTTCCCGGTAGTCCCTTCGGGGACGAACGCTACTGAAAAACTTCCTGCTGGTCCCTTCGGGGACGAACGCTACTGAAAAACTTCCCGCTGGTCCCTATGGGGACGAACGGGAAGTAAACTTCCCGTTGGTCCCCATTGGGGACATGGCGTGGGGACGAGCGGGAATAACCCTGTATGGCAACCACAACTGAAAAAAACGATTGAAAACTGGTCAGATTTAATCATTGTCGCACTTTATACGTGCTTATAATTATTATGTTATTATGCCTCCGGGGCCGGTATGTTATTTTATAGTAAGTTGTTAGGTATTTTTACAATTCAAAAGTGTAACAAAACCAAATAAGTACATAAGTAGTGCGATATATGTGCAAAATTGGCCTTAATGAAGATAATGGGCACCTTAACTGCCTAGATGGTAAATAGGTAGGTATTTAATTGTAGATTACTAAAGTATGTTTGGTTTAACAACAAAGAGGTAAGTCTTTTTATAACATTAGGTACATAAGACAGATTTCACATTACAATATGATAACACTTATTATTTTATTTGTGTAGAAAAGAAGGTAGGTATTGTTCGGATAGAGTCAACAGGCGCTGGAGAAGGAGAAAAGGGAAAAGTTCTTCCCTTCATAAATAAGGATCTACTTTTCTGCACGCAATGTAGCCCTAAGTTTCTCGTGTGCGTCGGCTCTTTGCTACGTACATTTAGGGAGTCGATGGGGAAAGGGGAACAGCGGAATCCGATACCTTTCTTAAAAGGGTTGTATTAGGAATGGAAGGGCTCATTCAGGGTTCGTTACGGCTTGTATGAAGTTACTCGTATACTCTTGAGATCTCACAATAAAAGGTTTATTAAATGGAAATTCGAATTTTCACTTACTTTATATTTATTCTAGAACAAGCGGATCTTTTGGCAATTCAATTTTATTGAATAAAATTATTTAAAAAACTCAGAACTGGACGAAATGGTGAAAAGATGTTCTATAACATATAGAAATACTTTTTATGACCATAAACCATCCATAAACCTAATTATACATTCTTCTATAAAAATAATTTATAAATATCACGGAGAACCTTCCTGAATAAAAAGCAAGTGTCTAAGACCAGAGTTCGCCAACAGATGGTTAAATTTTAAACAGTTGTTTTGACGTTTTTGACACACATTTTCAAACATTAAACGTCAAAGTTAACCGATAAAGCTGCCCAATTGTCCGATTATCTGTTGGTGAACACAGGCCTAAACTGATTTAATTAGATATTTATCAAGATTTTGTAAAACATATAAAACACTTCCAAGATCGTAAACTCGCGCTCGCAACCAACGTCAGCACCAAAAACTTGGGCATTCTTACCTTTACTAATAGGATAAGTTTTATGATAGGAAAAACGTCCAATGAGCAGCGAGGATCACAAACATCGAGCCTGGGCGAATTCCTGAACTTTCTACTTAACTGAAGGTATGAGCAATGGAAGGAAAATTGATTAAATTTCTGAGCTTCGAGGAAGGATTAAAGTTTCAGTTAAAGTTACTCATGTGAGCCTCCAAGGCAGCTTTTTGAGCTTGTGAATTGCGTTAAAATCAGAAGTGGAACTTTTTAGAAGAAATTCTCCCTTCATATGTAAAGTACTGAATAAAACTGGTGTAAGTAGGCACTCTAACATTAAATTGATCTAATTATAAAGTTGTGAATGTGCTTCTAATGGCAACCTCACGGCTGTAACGAACAAGAGAAAGAAAATTAAGGCCTTCTTATTTTTGCCCTATTACCCTAGTAATAGGGCAAAAAGAAGAATTAAAATTTTTGACTTCATCTAGAGTACCTATACTCTAGATGAAGTCATCATCATCAGCTTACATTAGCCAAAGGCCTCCCCTAATGAGCGCGATAGCGCCCTGTCTTCAGCTTGCCGCATTCAGCATTTGCCAGCAAGTCTTTCGCAAATCATCACCCCAACTGGTCGGAGGGCGTCCTACACTACGTTTGTCGAGTCGCGGTCTCCACTCAAGAACACGTTTACCCCAGCGGTTGTCGGTTCTTCTCGAGATATGGCCACCCCACTGCCACTTCAGCTTGCTAATTCTTTGAGCTATGTCGATAACCTTGGTTCTCTGTTGGATGTATTCGTTGCGAATCCTATCCTTAAGAGAAACTCCGAGTATAGCTCTCTCCATAGCTCGCTGGGCGACTTTAAACTGGTGGACCAGCCCTACCGTGAGTGTCGTCTCAACTCCGTAGGTCATGTCATGACGGGTTGGACGCACTGATTGGAAACTTTCGTTTTCTGGTTAGCCAATTCTGCCAGTATCAGGTTACCAGGGCCATTAAAAAAAATCTCAAAAAAAATATGATAAAAATGCAAATCGAAAATTGCTCATTATGACAATAACCGATCACAAACGTGCAACCGTCTTACACGTGTTACTGAGCAGTTCTTTTAGCTTACTAACAGAGATAGTGTCAAAGAAGACGCCGTAAACATTGGAACTTACGAAACCTTCGTTTACACTTACGATATGCATCGTCACGCAGCGCCAACAAAAGGCAGAGGGACGGAAGGTCCTTATTTCTGATAGCTAGAGCTGAAGCGGGAGCGACAGTTACAGCTTTCGAAGGAAATACGTAGGTTATCATTAATTATACTGGTTAATGACTTCGCACGCGTTGTGTGTATGGAAACGTTGAAAGGTTATTTCTATCCCATGGGAACTGTTTTATGGAATAAAAAGTAACCTGTTTTTGATTCCAGGATTCTGCTTTTAGAAAACAGACATCTATCAGCTTGATCCGTTCAGTAGTTTTAGCGTGTAAAAGTAAGAAGCATCCATCCATCCAAACTTTTGCATTTAAATTTTAGTGTGATTATTTTTATTTATTTAATTAATAAAGTTCGTATTTCGAAAATAGAACTATAAAATAAAACAAAAAATACAAACTAAAAAAAATAATATATAAACTTGTCTTCTTTTTCTTCTTCCGACATAATTATTACACAACATAATTATTACATCTCTCTTCCACTTTCCTCTATCAGCCTTTTTCTCCGTACTCGCACCTTTCTTACTCTCTCTCTCTTTCACACACTCCATCAATCTCTTCAGTAGGTACCGAAAAACTCACTCCTATAATTATTACTAGCCTCACTTATCGCTAGAAGCAAGTTCGTTTGACCAACTTTTATAGTAAAACCATTGATTTCTATTCTCCTATGAGAACTGAAATGTAATAGGTACCCCACATGTTGGTCGAGTCATAGCGAGCCGGAATAGACGTTGACATGTCTCGGCTAAAAGGGTCGAGCGGGCCGTGGCAGAGGCAACGTAAAAATCGACCCCTGGAACTCAATCGCTGGATGTTGCGGAAGAGCCGACTATGTGAATCTACCAGAGAAAAGAGATCAGCTTATCCTTCTCTGATGAACACCTCCACTGCAAAAACCAATCCGCCTTCCAAGGCGTAGTGAATGACAAGATCTGCCTTTTTTGGGATAGGCATGTGGACGTTGTATATGTGTTGACGAGGTGTGTCTCAGCCAACATCCAGCTCCCCGCTCCTCCTGCCACCGAGAACACACCCTAAGAACAACAATGTAACGTGAAGAATTTATAGGATAGATATAGCGGTTCTAATAGCGTGTTCTACGGTATAGTACCTTCGGCCAACAAAGTATGGCATAGAACCTAACCTGGTTACTTCAAATTAAAATACTAATTCCAAGAACGAAAGCCCTCGGGGCTTCTCGTCCCTTTGACGATGGTACCGAATTACCGATACGTGGTCGTGACGTCTCATTTTTCCATAGATTTTGATACAACGACGGCGCCTCTAGCGGTTACTTATGCTATTTTAGACTAGTCTTATCATAAAAATTATAAGACATACAATATAAATTTAATTGTTTATTTTTTTTTCTCCGACCAGGTGGGATGACGATTTGCGAAAGACAGATGCGGATGCGGCAAGCTGAAGACAGGGCGCTATGGCGCTCATTAGGGGAGGCCTATGTCCAGCAGTGGACAGGTATAGGCCGATGATGATGATGATGAATATCAATTTGTAACTAGGTACAATTATAAAATTGGCGCATTGTATTTTTTTTGACTTATTATGAATTAATAAGTACTTACAAAACTTTATCCCACTTAGGTATGTCAGGTCGGCACAACTGGTTTTTAACTTCCGTTTACTTTTTTATTTGCCATCTCAGCTCCTCACTCCTTTCTTATCTCTTATATCATATTCTATCATGAACTTTCACACAATCGTTCCATCTTCTACTCCTCACCCAGCCTATAATGGTCCACTGCTGGACGCAGGCCTTCCCCCTATTTTTTATCTTACGGTAATGCCCATAATCCCCACGCTGTGGTAGATCTATTCTGCAAGAGGCGCTGCTGCCCGCTCCATCTTGATCGTTATTATTTATTTTTAAACAATGATGTCCCAATGTTAGACAAAAACCTCCCTTTTCTCCTTCTACTCCTCGCAGTTCAATGCTGCGAGTCACACTTCAGTCATCTTATCTTGATAGTTACGTAGGAATAATAATTTTTTATTATTTTATTGCACGTTCCTCGATAACGTAAGCCCCATTGTAAATTTTTCTATTTACAACAAAAACAATACTTTTAACAGTAGCAATTTATCGTCCCAGCGAATGAACCGCATAAACAAAAAGTACAGCCAAACGAAATGAAACTTTTGTTTCCGCGATACATATTAAATTCAGGCAATTGTATCCCAGCTTGAAAACTCCAATTTTTCCCCTATAATTACATGCAACCATCGTACTGGGGGCTTTAAATTTATTACGACTCACTTGGTGGGTTTATGTTTCGTATCTTTTACTTTGTGGGCCTAAGTAAATATTTTATTACGGTAAACATAATAAGCAGTTGAAATTTGGAGCGGGTGCTTTATGGTTCAGTCGAAACGTGCAGCTTTGAGCGTTACTAAACCTTTGTCACTTCAGACAGAGGCTTTATCTGAAAATAACCGGTTTTTTAGGTCTGTTTTACTAAAATTAACGTTACGACGGCAACACTCAAAACTACATTTTTATTATAATTTCTGTAATCGTTCAGACAAATGAACTCAAAATCAGGATTTTCTTTGCGAATTACTCGAAGATAAGAAACGAAGATCCTCCAGGTGATGTTGATTTGATTAGTGATGCCGTCTCATTACGATCGTCTCATAGAGCTATATCTATCACTAAGCAGACTGTTCTTCACCCGTTGCATATTTGAACGAACTCAACTACAAAGTAGTTTACCCAAAACTCAAGGAAAGATATTTTTGTCAAAATCGATCCATCTGTCTCACTCCGAGAATATCCTTAGAATCGCTTAAGGGATAGGGAGGGCATCAGTTTCCTTTTGTGTATTTTTAACACTTTTTTTAATCAATCCAGCTGAGCGTGGAGGGCAAAACTAAAGCCTTGTTTGGTGGTCATTTTCAGCAGTGAACGTACTTATGTGTGCTGATTGCTGATGAGAAAATAACTTGCACCCGACTTGTTACTGAATTATTCCACGTCGTCAAAACACGAGAAAGCGGAACCAGTACCTAAAACCATTTTCTTGTGACGTCTGGTCCGGTTCATTCGCTTGTTAAAAATGTATTCCTTCTGAGTACCTATTCCATCTAGGACAAAGAAGCTTTTCTATTTCCATTTTAAATTATTTTCTTTCGTTTGCATAAGCTTGCTTCAATAAGAAAGGATGTTCTGCTATGACTACAATAATAGCTTGTTATTATTAGGTGAGTTCATTGCGCGGGGTTTTGTGAAAATGATAGATTCTTGAATGATAGGTTTTGCATTCATAGGAGTGGGAGTATCTTTAGGACAATAGTGAGTAAGTATCTACTCTAGCTAGACCGTGATACATCGTCGGTCACTTTCCATCAGGCGAGATTGTGGTCTAACGAAGACTATAAAAATAAACCTACAAGAACTTCTTGTCGTAGTCGACTACAGAAAAATTTCATGGGACTAGACCATCCCCCATGTCTGGTGTTGGCAGTATGCGTGAAACTAGCGCCGCCGCCACCTATTTTATTACTACTTACGTTGAACAAAGGCGCTTTCAAAAATCTATCGTACAGTTTGTGATACCTATTATAAGCTTTTTTAAAGGCCTCTGTCTGTAATAGTTTTCTACTAGGTTTAGGCAGAATATTAACAACATATTAACAAGCCTAGCGGCCGTACCGTATCGTTTCGGTGTGCACGTGGCATCAAATTACCGGGTCCCCGGCGATCGGCGACTGCCAACTGAATTGCAATGGTCACTTTGAATAGAGCAACAGGATTCTCCAATTTCAGTAACACTGAAAGAGCGCCTTTATATCTGTGCGGGTTTTGTATTCGCGTATTCTATTGGTTCGCCGTGCGGACAAGTTTTAATTCCATAGGGTTTCGATTGCAAGAGCTGAATGTAATGCCCTTATCAGTTTTAGTAAGTTTCTACCAATCCACAGCTAAGTCGACAAAATGAATTTAAGGTGGTTCGAGACGCTCAGCGCGGCGGGGCGTTCAAAAAAGCATTCATCAAAAATAGTTTTTTTGTTGTTTCTACGTTCTACAAGCGATTTGGATTAGGTACTATTAAAATCAACATAATGACGATAGACACCTCACCTAAAAGAGTTTTGAGATCCGAATTTTGTTTTAGCAAGGTTTCACTGCAATAGCACCTTGTTCGCAAAACTACCATAACTACATCTAGCTCAAAGCTTGTAGAACAAAGGAATTACACAAAAAACGATTTTTTAATTACGCGCGTGACGTACCACCTAAATCTAAAGCCGTAACCCGAAACAAAAGACGCTGCGTTAACAAAAGAAGATAACGGTTCACTTCCCTATTAAACTTATCTTTGCTCTCCAATGCAACCCTTGCACACCGGAAACCAAACTCAAACGCCATGTCCATAATAACTACAATTGCATCAAAGCAGTTTACACTTCAAGTTTATTGCTAGCTAATTGTTGCCGGCAACTCCGCTTTTAGTGCAGTTCAAACTTACTCGCTGCTTGAGTATTCTGGTAATCGAGTGGTCGCTTCCTTGTCGTGAGGAACAACTTTGTAGCGACTTTGATTGCGGCTGGAGAACCCGTTTTGTTGTTATTTTTCACTTTTATGGTAAAGGAAAACGTAATTGATATGATTGGATTTGTAGCCATAATATTCAGTCTCTAGTTATTTATTATAGTGTGTAGGTTAGGTATGTAGTTCGAGCGCCTCTTACGCGGTTCTACCGTGCTGTCTTATTTCGAAGAGTTTGGGATCCATTTAGAGAGCCCTGAATAAATATTAACCAAGAGGACCCTTTTTACGCTGCTCGACGTTCCACACTGTACTGGATTCTCCTCCTAATCAGGGATTGAGGAACCACGCGATTGTCTCATCATCATCATCTTCAGCCTATATTAGGCCACAGCTGGACATCTCTCACTCTCTCAACAGCCTATATTTGTAGCCATTGCTGGACGCAGGCCTCCTCCTGATAAGCGCCTTTTTGGTTTCTATCTCATGGGGGGTAATGCCCATAATCCCCACGCTTGGCATGCGTGTTGGGGATCGCAGTTCGGTGGTAGATCCATCTACAAGAGGCGCTCTTGCCTGCCACCCGGTGTATATCCCCTAGTCGCCTCTTACGACACCCACGGGAAGAGTTGGGGTGGTGCAAATTCTAAGACGGCACCACACGGCTATATATGCCTCCCCTATTGATTGCCACCACGCGATTGACTTGCGTGCTTACAAAACTCCGTCGAGTCTGTTTACTCCCAAGTGCGTACAAAATTTGCGATGGCATTAACAATGCGATTGCATAAAGTAAGAACAAACACGAATTCAACTGCTAGTACCCACGTGCTCCAAAAGTTCGTGACCTCAAATCCTAGCCAAAGTTATAAATATTTTCCCTATAAGTATAGCGCGCACATTTCCTACCCCAAGATTGAATCTCGACCGTTCATGGCTGTGTTTTCAGCAAGGAAATTGCTCCTGAAGCCTATGGATAGGCTTTACCTTATTTGTGCTTATATGCAGAACATGTGTTATTTGCTTGGGAAATTTGGTAACAACCTACCTACCAATGGTTACAGATTTACAATAATTTTATTGTTCTGAAACAAAGAAATATCTACTTCAAATCCCTAAATATAACACTGTTTTTTTTTTTAGTTTAGCGGTACAAATACTAACCGACAACCGATATGGCGCGGCGGGCGAAAGTCCGCCTGCGACGCAGGAGTTTTCGGGTTCGATTCCCGCCTGTTGAAATTTTTTTGTACGATCTGTAAATTTCATCACTCATCTTTCCATATTTGTATGCACCGTTTTTGTGCTGGGTTGTATCTGTATTAGATTAATGGACGCCGAGATTATTGGCTATAAAAAAACACTTTTACCATTTTAATAATGTACCAACTGTACCTACGTCAAACTCTTAGTAGATTTTTCGTAAACCAACCACGATACAAATAACAAAAACTGACTTGCTTGGCGTCTAGTTTCAGAAATAATTGTAAGCAATATTCAATGAAGAAACGATCCCAAATCAACAAGTAGGTAATGTTAATTGCGTAAATAAGACGCAGCAACAAAGGTAATTTTAGGTCATGTATGGGCGGTTTGTTTACAAACATTCTACAACGAGTTTGGCTATAGTATAGAAACTTACCTGCTACTTAAATACAGTAGATACCACCGAGATCGAGTAGATACATAAATAAAAAGAAATCTGGAACAAAGAATCGCAAAGTCCTTTAAAGCCTCAGATTAAATAAAATAACTTCAAAGAAACATTAATTAATCGCAGAGATCTCAGCCACAGAAACATAAATTCCAAAATTAGTCGTTATTCGGAAACAAGAGCTGTGGAATAGCAGAAACATTTCTAGAATATTCTCGGCTAGTACCGAGGCACATAACATGTCCAGGAAGCAAACCCGCCGCTGCGGTCGCACTATTCCGCAATACTGAGCAATTTGGATGTCCGCTGCAGAAATATTATCTAGATAGATTTCTGTGATGTACGAAACATGTACGTAGATGCATTCATTACGGATGTAAACGGGTTACCTACGAACCTTATTTGTGTTGGAAGAACACCAACGTTTCATCCCTTAACGAGGGACTTCTTCAGGGTGAGTGTGGTTCTAGACGCGCGCGTTCCGCATCCCTCCGAGCACAAATAAGGTTCGTAGTTAACCAGTTTACATCCGCAATGAATTCGTCAAACTACGATAGTTTTTACGTAGATGCAGTTCTACCATAGGCACACTAAATTCACGGGATATTTACCATGATTCGATTTTTGAGTTTTCTAATCATTCGGCACAGTTTCATGCGCCATGATCACGGAAGAACTGACGCATGAAACTGTGTCGACTTTAGGATAACCATGATAGTTTTAAAAGTTCTAGTCACACTGCTACAGACCCGGCCTACCACCAATCCTACCCGGCCTAACACTCCCTGCTGGTAGGCCGGGTCGAAACCTGACCACCGTAGGTTAATTTTTCAACTACATAAAAAAGTACTAGGATAGCATAAATATAAAGGATTTTGCATTTGAGTTTACCAGTGAATCTCCAATCATCTCTCTGTATCTCCAAACAACTTCTGCTCTCCTGGTACTTTCAATGCTAAAAGTACCCACTGTTCATAGGTTTTGTACGTGTCTAGCGCCTCTATACCGCCAGTCCTGCATCTCTATAGCACCAGTAGGCTTAGCTAGTTGGTTCGCGCATTATCTTACTGTTGGGAAGGTTGTTGGTTCAAGTCTCGCCTTGGGCGTTAAGTTTTGGGATATTGAAATAATTCTTATTTTTTTTTCTAATTGTGGAGTCACTCTAAAATATCTTTACATATGCGATTCGGTGTCATTTATGAAATCTAAGAATTTTTGTTATAGTGCTTACCCGCACTTTGGGTATCTCTACGGGTTCGAGTCCCGCCGGAGTCATAAATATTTGGGAACTTATTTCATTTCTTATTTATGTATTCTACCTTAGAAAGATAGACAATTATTATATATACTTAATCACTAATACACAAATACCTAAGACCATATACTACATCAATCTATAATATAAAAATGAATCGCAAAATGTGTTGGTAAGCGCATAACTCAACAACGCCTGGACCAATTTGGCCAAATCTTTTTTTAAAATGTTCGTTGAAGTTCAAGGATGGTTTTTACGGCGAGAAAAATTAGAATTATTGCTGGAAAAACCCTAAAAATAGCCCTTCTTTTTCCCATACAAATGATTTGTAACTAAAACGTAGTCAATTTGAGCTTTATTGCTAAAATAACTACCCGTGCGAAGCCGGGGCGGACCGCTAGTATTCTATAAATATTCTATTCTATTTCTATTCTACAAGGCTTTGTCTATATGTCATATGCCATGTACGAGCATGCCATGCTTATCCTTTGCTCGTATCGAGCCAGTCTGAAGTTCCAGAAGCGTCGCTTATTTGTCACCCGGAGCGTATAACACGAACAGCGCTCCAGCGCTGATGCAGAATTATTAATTGTTCCACAGTCAGCTGGCGTTTGTTTAACGTTCTTAACTGGAAATTAGCTCTTACGAGCGGAAAATAACCGTGGACAAGGTAGGGGGTAAACGGCTGGCTTTTATATCTGGACAAACATTGTGAGCCCAATGTGCCCCTGTTGCTGCAGAAGTAGACTTTAGTTTCTGCTAAAATCTATTTAAATGTGTAGTTTATTGTCTTGAACCGTGTGGTGCCGGATTAGAATTTGCACCACCCGAACTCTTCCCGTGGGTGTCGTAAGAGGCGACTAAGGGACTTACACCGGGGTTTCGGGTAGCTGTGCCTCTTGCAGAATAGATCTACCACCGAACTGCGATCCCTAACTTGCAGCCCAGCGTGGGGATAATGGGCATTACCCCTCATGAGATAAAAAATCAGAGGGTGGCCTGCGTTCAGCAATGGACCATTATAAGCTGTTGAGGTTGAGGGTATTGTCTTTGTTGAAAGATCGTTATGATTACATGAAATCAATGAAGTATTTTAGTAAATAGTAGTAATAAAATATTCTACACTTTATATTATTTTTTATCAAAAATGTTGATGATTTGAATTGGGCTAACTGCAGACTTTTGCAAACAACATAGTATTTTTATGAAGACCACTAAGTATACCTATGCTCAAACAAACAAGAAGAAAAAGAAGAAAAACTTTCGAACTCGCGACCGATTGGACTTATGAGGTTAGGTATGTTATCGTGCAAAATAACGCTTACACTCTGACTCTAAAATTCAAAACAAAATACATAATCCAAACAAACATAAGAAGGCTAGCCTTAACTTCCATGTGCTAAGCTCAAGTAAGTTACAGCTCAAAATGCTCATTCAACCCCCAGATGGGGTGCTAATAGACCCCAGACCCCGGCGGGATAGCACGTGCATTGACTCCGAGACTTCGACTTGGGAACTTGCATTATTTGCACTGCCGGGCACGTTCACCTGTGATTTTATAAAGCGGTATAAGAACTTAAACAACAAAGTGGGAAATAAAGCGGATTTTCCTATAAAATGGTTAACAATAGTTAGTACCTACCTGCGACATTAGAGGGCGTGGAAATAAATGGGAGCGCATTTTTGACAGCGAATAATTGAGATTGTGGTCAAACGAAGAACGTCTAAAAAATGACTAGTCTGAATGCGATTTCGCACCGAGAGCATTCGTATCCTCAACAGCCAAACGAACCAAAACGACCATTCGACCAAAGTACCATTCTTGGTCCTCACCTCACCTCAAAATCCTTTAATAGTCCACTGCTGGACTCAGGCCTCCCCCTGGTTTTTTATCTCATGGGGGGTAATGCCCATAATCCCCACGCTGGGCATGCGGGCTGGGGATCGCGGTTCGGTGGTAGATCTATTTTGCAAAGTCGCTGCTGCCCGCCCCCCGGTGTATGTGGTGCAAATTCTAAGCCGGCACCACCCACACGGCTATTCGTATGTAATGTAACATTCATATTAGAGCGTTAACATCAGCGAGAAACGAGAAACCGAGCATTAGGCCGCGCTCACCGATTAGAATCTGTCCGCACGTAAACGTACGAATCCTGTTTGTACGAATTGAGAGCGCACATTAAATTTTAATACATTTTCTTCGTCAAATAGACAGTTTCTCCGTGGTATCGCGTTGGTGAAGTCATCTTTGTTGTGATGAATAATCTGTCTGTATATTTGATAATCAAGATGATTATCTTGTAGATACCTACAGATTTATTATACGGAAACTGATATCTGATTTCAGGTTTCACAAATTTTGTTGTTGGAATCACATTGATCCCACAGACATTAATTATGTCACTATGTATGCACTCACCCTGAAGAAGTCCTTCGTTAAGGGATGAATCATTGGTGTTCTTCCAACGTTCTTATAGCGGCTTGACGTTATCAAAACAACTGATGCGACTACAGAAAACAAAATGCTCTAAATACCATTCCTGGGCAGTTCGTACAGTTCCTAATTTGTAGGTACAATCGATAAAAATCCTGATTCACACAATTTTTGTCATGAATTCGTACAATAACCTTCAGCTTGAAATAGAGGTTGTTGCTGGTCTTCTATTATATACTTTAACTACCATCAATAACCGTAAGAATTATTTTGCAACAGTAGTCAAATAGGCTATTTGACTCAAATATCAAATATCAATAACGTTTATTTCTTTAAGCTTACAAAATAAGCACTTAGACAAGTCAATTTTTATACTATAAACAGGTTTATAAATAGTCATTATTATCAAATAAGAAATATGATGTTATTGATTTTATTCGCTTCAATTTTTTGTCCACTGGTGGAAGAAGCGAAAAAGAAAAAGAACTACTGTTTACTTGACTGTCTTGACTGACTTACTTACTGTGTATTATTGACTACCTACTATTGGGAAATAATATCTCCTTGGATTTTAACATATTAGACGAATACTCATCATGTAACATTACAGTCGAATGCTCGCGGTGAGGGAGAGCCTTGAGTCGCAGGTAGGGCAAAATCAGTCAGGTTACACATCAAAGTCTAGGAAACTCACGTCGTCAGGTCGGAGCAATAATTAAATTAGTGAATGCGTTTGACTTGTAGCGGAGCTGTGAGGTGTTGACGACGAAATGGAGTGCTGCCGGAGCCGGCTGTCATCCGCTTTGATCACAAGAGCTTACAAGACCTAATCATCTGCTTAGGTATTGTAAGCTCTTGAGATTCCTAACTAGTACCTACCTACCTGTGCAATGTTCTAGGTAGAGCGGAAATTTGGCAAATAATGAGAATACTTAATTACTTACCTGTTAATGACAAAGGATGGTGCTTTCTGAGATAATCGGGCAGCTTCGTCTGTAAGCTTTGGTTTGTATTTGTAAGTACTTTTACTTTTTTAACAAAGTACCTAATAATGTATGAAAACTTCTGTCAAAAACGTCATTATAATGTAATCGTGTGACACTTTTGAGGAAGTAAAGAAAATTATGGTATCAAAGGCGCAGCCGCCAATATAAAGTCTGTGGGTACCAATGAAGTATTTAGCTGTATTTTTTTATGTCACCAAGGTGTCAAACCAGGTTACGTCCTGCATGATGGAAAGCGGCTACCGCAGTTTATAGACGCCTGCAACATCAGGGACATAACACACGCGTATCTATGCTATACATATTATAAAACTGTAAAATGTCGAATTCTATTCATTGAAGATCTTTTGAATTTTGTTTTGGAGGTCACTTCTGTTATTGAAGCCAAAATTATATTCTTTTTCATTATGGTCTATCTGGTTCTTGGACGCGCATCACGCTGAAAATACTGAATGAATTTAGAATGAAACGAGAAAGGACATAGTAGATATAATTTATCAACGCTTTGACGCGATTTTATTTAATTTCGAAGTTCGTCAGGGTATCGTCGTATTTTACCTATTCCCTGCATATGACATTACACCACTTAAAGTCACTGTTACTTTACTTCCTATTCAAATTGACTCTTTACGAGTTTTCTTCTGTTTTTTAAAGTAATTATTGTAGCTATAATTTTGAATTGTTTTTAATACCTACATAACGTTTATGATTCTTTTGAGATGCACACTGGCATCACAGGCACAGCGAGCCATAATCAAAAAGTTGAAGTTTACCTTTGAAGAACACCACCGTTATTGTATACCATAGGATTTGAATTTGCAGATAGGAACTAATGGAAACGAACTAGCCACAGTGCCTGAAAGTAAATTAACAGCAAAACTCTCCGTAAAACAGCACTGCGCCATTGCTATGAATAAAACATTCCGTGGACATGTTCGCAAGTGCTACACAACTCTGAATTTTCACACCAATAAACTCTAGCTTTATGCTGTGAGAAATTACCATAAAAGTGTATCATCGTAAATTCTCTACTATGATATGAAAATGGTTCTCATAAACACGTTTTCCGCTGGGATAGAGTTATGTTCAAGAAACGAATGACTTATGTATGACGCAAAGGACTGTGTGGGTGACGTTTTGGACACTGAAAGCACATCTTTTAGTTTTTGTAAGCAAAAGTGGTGACATTTATGAATGAAAGAATGAGCCGTACGTTGAATGCGAGAATAAAAATAAAGTTTTTACAGATCAAGATCGATTGAAGAGTGTGTTTTATAGACTGAATAAAACATGCAGCGAGCGACACCCTTGAAGGATTTCCTCGCAATAAACTGTTGTTTTATATGCTGCTCTGAATTATCATAAAAATATATCATCGTAACTTGTACATAAAAGTAAGCATGATCTATTCCATCTGCAGGAATAACCACGCTTCTTTAACCGACATCATAAAAGGAAGATGTATGACTGCACTGTATTTGTTTTTTGTTTGCTACCAGTGTTGTTTGCGACAGTGGTATACCTACCACTGTCGGAAAAACACTGGTAGCACGACCGATTTTGAAAATTCTTTATATATTTCAAACATACTCTTGCGGTGACCCTAAAGTTTTATGCCCGATGGATTAGTTTATACCTTATAAATAAAAAAAACAATATTTAACAAACAAACCTATTCTTCGTCTAGGACCGAAGTGCTTGGGAAGACAAGTCCAACGAACCCAAACTCGACGAGGTTAAGTCGTTTCGTTTAGGAGTTCCTATGGCCACCCGCTGTCTCCATCATCAGGCCAGCTCGATGGTACCATGATTGTCACCGAACTTAAATAAGTATTTTAATTTTATGCCAAACTTCAACTCAATCGTTTGAGAATAACTGGTCTAAAATTCAGTTGCAAGATTTTTCCCGACAAATCAAAATATTTTATAACATTATTTCTTCAAATTTCCTCAGTGCGAGTAACGCACTATAAAGCAAAAAGCTAAAAAACATCACGTTATTGATTTGCCTCAATTATCTCGGAATGTCAATTTTAAATATTTCTAAAGTTGAAAGCTTTGCCACCAAACGAATTGTGAAACAGTAAAAGCTAGTTGATTGGATAACTCAAAACGACAAACGTATTTGGAGCCGCGCTCGCTTTTATATTCTGGATTTCCTCCCAGTTTCCTCGAAATATCTGGACATAAGATTTCCGGAATTTTCACTGGTTGGAAATAGTCTCAGCATTTATTTAATGCTTATAAAGTACAGATGATGGTATTAGATCTTGGTATTAAATTTTGTTTTTTATTAACACCTGATAACATTTATGGCAATAAATTTAGTGACAATTTACGCATACGATATTTTTTTACGCCGTAAACTCGATGTTGGATTATTTTATCATTTATAAAATTGTATCCAATGCTGTCATTAGAATCAATAACTTAGATTAAATGGAACAAAATCTATAAGGTACTTAGGCCTTACATTTTAAAAGTTTCCAAATATTGCCAGCTAGCCAGGTGCTGTAGGGATCGGTCCTAGGATTGAGAATGGAAAAGATGCACCCAATTTAGCTATATTGAAAATAATAAGACCGTTTTATTGTTCTCGATGGGAACAGCAGTCTGTATTTGATAAAGAAAAGAAAACTTTTTGTCGTAAAATTTTACTTTAGGATCCTATACTATCGCCGAAGGCCGTTTTCATTTCTTTTAGACTATTTCAGATTCATTTTTTTAGGTAACTTTTGCTTGTATTGGATATTCATGTCGTGTTTTTTTTTTCAGGTAAGTTGGTACCGTTGTTGGAGAGAAAGCTAAAGAAATCCACAAAAAAAATAGATGGAAGGTAAGCATTGTAAATTTCAATTATGCATAAAATTATTGTAGATTTAGACTGGCTATATTGTAGAGAGCACGATAAAATAAATGCTTATGTTAGGTGTCCCGTATCTGCAATGCACAATGATGAAAAGGCCACCTATTCTCCATTATTCCTACGGTGCAAACAAACAATGTATCAACATCCAAAGCCACAAACAAGCAAACATCCGGTCCACGATAAAAAGGCGAAACTTTGCGACAAACAACTCGCAAACAAACGGCATTTCGTAATTACGCTCCTATCGCGAGTGTTGATTTCTTTTTCATTCGATAAAAACGTTTTCCGCATATTTTAAAAGTTAAGGTTCTGTGGAAAAGCAATTTGCTTTGAAGTCTTCCCTGACCATGGAAAAGGGGACCCACCTGAAGTAATATTGCAACAGATGCTATTTTGCGTGGTAAGGGGCTTTTTTGGGATTTTGTGGAGGTATTTGTGCCCTTCTGTAACAAATCGATTTTTAATATGGGGCGCTTCTTGTTTAGAAGTCCATTTTACCATCGCGTAACACACAAATTGGCCTTACATTTAAGATCTTCGTCGCGCAAAAAATTGTTTGCTAAAGTACATAATTACTTCTACTTATATACGCAATATAAATGAACTGCTATTATACGACTAAACAATACCCCGATATTTCGTGCCTGCGACGATGTTGTATATAATTATAGATAAATTAATCATGATATAAATATATTTGTCCATGATATAAATAAATATATAATGCTGGATTTCTTAGATTAGTAGCCTTAAACTTTGATACTAGCACCTATCATCAATGTCATTGACATCGACGAAAGATGATTTGGTGGCATCATTTTGGTAAGAAGTAATTCCAGCACCTTGGTGCGTAAGAAAATCAATTTGGGGGCGGCAGCCTCGACAGATTTTTGCAAAGCAGGTCAATCTATTTAAAATGCTTCAAAGCTTCAATTGTTTTGATAGCGTGATCATTACTTCCTTTTTATATATCCTTTTATCTTCATGGTTTCTCAGTTAATAGCGCGTACCTAATTAATTTCCCGAGAGACCATATTATTAGGGCAATAAAAATAATAATTCGCCGCCCGCCCCTAGAACCGCCCAACAACAATTTACTTGCTTACAGTCTTTGTCAGGCATTTGCCCTTTATGCAGCCCAAAAGGTTCGAGCTAAGTTACTTTATTTACTTAGGTTCTTGTATTATGAAAAGTAGTGTTATCAAGAAATAGAAGCTGGTTTTGAATTTAAAATAAGAAAAGCAAACAGACAACACTGTTACCTAATTAGGAAACCTATTCTCTTAAATGCAATTCAATTAACTTCAGCCATTATAAATCTTGCTGTTTGAAACTAGAAAGATCGCCTCATGTCGTAATAAAATTGAGCATTTCGGAAATATCTGACTTAATTGTTAATAAGACTAAGATTTTTTTAGAAGCTTAACCGTTTTTTCTTATCCTTCGCATTTATAAGACAATATTGAGAAGATTTTTCCGAGACCCAAGTTAATTTTAGTTCTCTTTTAAATTACGCAATTTAGATCCTCTCTAGGGCAGTAAACAATTTTGTACAGTGTAATCAGAGTTACATTGAAAAAGTACGTGAATAAATTACGTTTATCTTGTTATTTTATGTGTTTTGTTTTAATAAATCGGCCGTAACTTCTGTCTTATTTATTTAACTTGATGTACTTCATGTTTCTTTTCCAAGATAATCTGTATGAGTTACTTCTGTAATTTTATATTGTTGTGTTATGCAAAAATTTATCAATCAGGGTTAGTGCATTTCCGAGCTTAGCTTTTATTTAAAGATCCAGGTCATCTAAAAACGTGCGCATTAGGGCCGATTTCTACCTAAACGGTATGTCTTTATAACCAAGAAAAATAACAATCAAATAATAGAATTAAATTAACTATTAGGTATTTACAATTAAAACAATCGAGCTAACTGCAGACTGTTGCAAACAATCTACAGGTAGCTCAACTAGACAAAACGTAATGTTGATATGATATGTTAAGTCTACTAGTACTAAAATACCGAGATTTAAAGTAACCGAACACTAAACCAGTGTACGGTTACTTAAAATCTCGGTGGTAGTTCTAAAAGAGATTCATTGTTTTTAAAACAACAACAAAACATAAAAAATCTTTATTTTCGTGTCTTACTTTGGGGATGGTTGGTAATGTAGTATGTATATCTCGGCTCGGGTTCCGTAGCCACGCTTCTAGTGTTGTGGGGCAAAATTGGCTGACGCTGCACAAACTGCTAAAAACAGAAGCAAACCCTAACTTTATAAGTGCTTGACTTAAAACTTCTAACTAAAGTTTACCGTGTAATATTTTCTGTCGTTTCCTGCCTACACTTTATTAGCTTGAAACTGTGGTCGGGTTTGTACTGTTTATTTTCAGCCCCCTATCACCCCCTATAGTGAACGTCATAACGGGCCTCAGTTATTAAAAGCTCGATTAAAACTCCGGTTATTAGATTCCCCTCTCAAGGTCTAGTGTTGCCAAACATACATTTTTAGCCGGACGTTTTATAACTAGCTCAATTGTTATAATTGTGAATACAATTAAAAAATAGAAATAAATAACAACAAAAAAAACTATTATTTATTTGTGCGTCTCTTTGTTAATATTTTTATGTTTATCATCATCTGCAACAACTTTGCTCACTGATACCTGGCCCAAGGTAGGCCTCTTCTGGCATTCCTTACGTTCTTGCGCTTGTCTTATTCAGATTGGCTAATTTTTATTTTGGTCAACTTTCGTACGCGCTCCTGAGGCTCTCTCAAAAGCTCCTCAAAGACGCGACGTCTTTGAAAATCGGCAGTGAACGCGTTTATGCCAAAAAAGCTAATAAATGTTCACGATTTTGATTTTGATTTTGAGTTCTTTTATGACAACTTTTTAAAATGTCTATTTAAAAATCTTCGCATGATCACAATCCCACATGATGGAAAGTAATGATGTGGCCGAAGATATATCACGAAGGTCTAGAAGACACCTATTCACACACTTAGGTCGGCTTCACTTAGATACTCTATATCAGCTTAGATACCATATCAAGCATATTTAATCAAATCATGCCTAAGAAAACTTCCTCCAAGTTTTATTGAATCAATATCAAACTACACGCTACAAACATTCTAGTAGTCTACTTTCTTTGACACGATATTTCGCTTGACGACCTTCAGTATTTAATGACGTTTGTGATGTAATTGATCTTTATCCCTGAAACGGTATTTTTGAAGCACTTTCTTGTCTGCATCATTTACGAACCGGTAAAGCCGGAAGAACTTTATATTTTTCCGTCTTTTTTTACTTCAGCACTAGTAGGTCGTCCCCAATGTAAACTGTCTGATAAACAGTCTAGACTACCCTGTAGCTACCTCGGCACGTGTGAAATACTGCTTAGAATAACTAAGTCCTACCAAACAGTTTCGCCGAGAATGGGATGTTACGAACAACTTTACGACGGTTTACAGCGACGGAGTGCACTGCTAAATTGTCTTTATGTGGTTTTGAATATTAATATGCAGTTTGTCAGTTAGTTTAACAAAATGAAGTGATGTAGAGCAAATTCGATCCGTTTTGGAAATACATGAAAAATGTCTTAGGAATTACCTTTTTCATGAAATACTTTCTAACAGAGTAAAAACTCACTGCAGCCTTCTTTTAAGAATTATACTCGTAACTACTAACCATAAAACTTTCTGCTTTGGTTAATTTTCCATAATAATGAGTAATACAATACAATTCAATACAAATATACTTTATTGCACATGCACACCAAATAATTACAAAAAAACATATATACAGAACACAAAAACAATTACCGATAATGTACTATAGGCGGCCTTATCGCTATGAGCGATCTCTTATAATAATAATAGTATAATGCTGGACAATTCACACAGCATTATCTAGCCCCAAGCTAAGCAGAGCTAGCTGTTCCCGGCAACCTTAGGAGTAATGCAGATTAACTCCGTTTCATTTAGGAAATATTTCATTGTAACGGAAAAAAATCGTTGTGCTATTGCTTAACGCACCGTTAGACTTAAAAATATTATTTAATATATCATCACGTCAAAAGGTTCAAAGAAAATTGAAGAAGAAAGAAGACTCCAATCAGTATTTAAATAAAAACCATAAAACGTAAAACCTGTCATGAACTCGATAAAACTTTTAAAACTATGGATTACCACTAGTGTAATTTACAACGGGATATTGACCATCCAAAATTTTGCCACAGTTTCAGATATATTAGGAAGCTTAAAACTAAATAATGGTAAATGTCCCGTAGTAAATAACTCTGGCGTGAACTTGTTTCTAACAAACTCATAAGATGGGGTGTAAAACGATCTGCTGGCGATGCAATTATCCTAGTAAACCCATGTGCTAGGGTGAGCGGAAATCGACAGGCCGATTAATGATGCCACTGCTGAGAGTGGGAAGACTTCGATGTCGATATTTTGTATGTTTATATTTTCTGTTTAAAGGAAAAGCAAAGAAAAGTTGCTTTAGAAGCACAAGATTAGAGTCAACTCTCTATTCTAGGTAAGTAGACTTCGTATCTCAGCAATCCAATTTTTTATATAGTAAGTAACTAGTGTGTGCTTTGATAAATTATTAGCATATTGCGGTTCTTATAAATGTGTACACACAATGACAGCAATTTTTAAACCGTAGAAGTTAAAATTAATATATATTTTATTTAAAAGATAAAGTAATATAGTTTTTCACTGGGCACGAAAAATTACAACGTTTGATAATGTCTGAGGACCAAATACGTAAAGATACATGGGGAAAGTAAGGTCCAATAATTAGCAAATGACCTCCTCTTTCTACGAAAATTTATTAATGTTCTAAATATATTCGATTTAGGCAGGATTCAAACCTGCCCCCTTACCGAGTAACGCACTATAAAGCATAAAAGCTGACCTCCTCTTTATACGAATTTACTATGGCGGGTTGAGTTCCAGTGACCCTGTATACTAGTGTTGCAACAGAACTCTGCTTCCGCTTCTGCATCTGCAGAAGTTCCGCATGTTTTTTCAGTTCCGTTTCTGCTTCTGGTTCCGCAAACTAATAACAGAACTCGAAACGGATGCGGGGCGAGAGCGGTGAGGATGGGTGCGACATGACGGCGGCGTGGCGGGGGCCCGCGGGGGGCGGTTGCGGGGGACCGCGCGTCCGCGCGTCGACGAATGTACACGAGCGACCAGGCGCGCGCGCGTGATTCCGATAATTGCCGAATTGCCGATGCAATCCCGTGTCGCGTATTTTGGAAGAGAGGGGCGCGCGGTAAACAAACGTGTCACAACGAGTTTGCTTATTTATTGTTTTTGGTTCATTATGCGCATCACCGCGCCCCGTGACGTTGAATAGTGACATTTTCTATTGTTTTTTTGGTTTTTATTGGTTTTCAGTAATGGGTTAGGATTTAATTATTGCTTCATGTTCTTAGATAGGTGTTACGGCCATAATTCACTAGGGGGCAAAAATTTTTAATTTTGTTACTTGTACTACTTAAAATTTAATAAAAAACATCTAAAAATACAAAATTGTGCTTTTTCTTTATAGTATTAACGCTTCCGTTTCCGCTTCCGTTTCCGCTTCCGTTAAGATTTACTTTTGACATCTGATTCCGTTTCTGCTTCCGTTATGCCAGTTCCGTTGCATCACTACTGTATACAATAATTTTGCGCCGCCCAATTCTTTCCGAACTTGACTGACGCTCTATCGCGTGTCTCAATTGTGATTGCACACACTAATACTCATCAGAGGATCTCTTTTTTCATTGCTAATAATTCTAAAAGCACATTTCTTGTCAAAAACTGACAGTAATCGTGACAAGAAATCGCGACAGCTATTCTTAAAATAGACAAGGGTCAACCAAGCGCTCCAATCCAACATGTATCAAAGAGAGCACAAACTAATCCCTGATAGCTGAACTGTTGGTTTAAGTAATACAAACGGTATCCGTGTGAGACACCTCACGGTACAGTCAACAAACAAACTGCTAGATGTTTATGTTTACCCTCCCGCATTAAACTAAAGCTCTACAGTATAAACTGTCTGTGCCTATGCCTAGCCTAAGCAGATACTGTTAACTACTTTATGAAACGAGTTTTGAAATATTTATCATCATCGTTGTCAGCATCTATTACTCCAGTAACGGATATATCCCCTAATATGCTCCATTTTAAAATAGAAATATTAATATGGGAGATCTTACAAAACTCGTAATAGGTCCACAGGTGATAGGAATGCTGGCTTAATATGAATAATTAGCAACTTGTAATGAACATTCTCTTATTTTAGTCCACCCGTCAGCGAACAAGTCAACATCGGGGCTGTCGTCCATTATTTAGTAACACAAGTGTTTTGTATTGTATTGCAAGCAGCGCCATTAAGAAAGAAGTTGAAGATGAAGTGTATTGTAAAATCAATTAAGAGCCTATACAATCTTATTTTTTTGTGAAAAGGATGGACATAGGATTTCGCGCTCATAGGAGCAGGACAAGGCATAGCAACGCAAGCCCAAAAATCAAGTTTATAACAAATACATATAAGCTTATTATTTATTAATTAGGACATTATTTGAAAACAATCGAAACATACTAAATGTTCTTTATTCTTAGTTAGGTACATATTTTAGTATTTTAGTTAGTTATATACTGAGTTTAGTTCTATTACCATGTTTATTCTCAAGATCGTAAAACTTCCTTTTTTTTTTAGAAATAGACACAAACAATAGAGGGAAAGTATATAGGTACTTAAACATAGGGACCACAGATTATGTAAAAATGAGTAAAGACACCAAAGACTCGTCCCTTTATTTTAACCCTATATTACATCACAAACAATAAATAAGTACATACCTAAACGGTCAAAGATTCCTTTCCATAAATTCATGGTTGATTCGTACCTAATAATGTACCTACCAAATCCTTCGTAATAAGAACCTTCACCGCCTCCACTCGTATTTCTAATTAAGCTAAATCAAATAATCCTATTCTCAATGGGCGAAGGTCTCAGATTTTCTCTGCAGATTTCCGTAAAATAAAAAACAATAAAGGCTTCTGGCTCCATGGCTTGTAGTACAATGCTTTGTTTGGGGACTCGAAGTGAAAGCAAATGGATACGGTAGTAAGCACAAGGAAAATATAGCGGCGGTATAGTGCCGGAAGAGAATGAACTGGAAATGGGAGATTTATCATTTAACGTGAAAGGTTTTTCTACAAATAGAAATATTTTAGTACTGGTTCTGAAGAAGGTAAATCGAGAGCATAAACCAATTTCTAATACGTTAGGAGGAACATAAAAATTAGAAAAATATTCACCGAGCAAAAGACTCGAACTGACCTGCCATTTTTGTATAATAAATCTCAAATTTTACCAGCTATTTTCCAATATAAACTTCATCAACAACCTTAGCAGATAATAAATAACCCTATTTAGATAAAACTCCCCACAGATTCGTATTCCCTGAGTACAATGGCTGTACAGCCCAAAGATTGTTTTCTTCCAACCCATTGTGCGGCCGATCACTGGAGATTGGATGGAAATGAGACCTGGGGCTCTGTTACAAAATACATCCTCTATTTGTATGGAAAAAACACAAATCTCAGGAAACCAGATGGAAAATGTTGAGATTTTGTACAATGGACCTTTGATTTCAAAAGATAATTAAATCAGATTGTGATTTTTCCTTATTTTAATTGGAGAAAGTTTGTAAGAAAAGATAATTAGGGCAATTTGTTTTTACCGTTCAGTATCTTAATATGTGGGCAATTTTGATCTGGTATATAAAAGGTCAAAATGCTTTGTCTCAAAAAAGTGCTTTGTGCTAACAGACGATTTTCAGCACCCATGTCCTCAATGGTCATACGAATGACGTCAAAACATTTAACGCTGCTCGCGTTAAATGTTTTGACGTCATTCGTATGACCATTCTACCCGTTTTATAGAACCCTATAACCTTAATCGATGGAAATTCCAACCCAGCACCATTATAATTGCAGAAATTGCGTACGAACCCGAAGGGACAGCGGGAAATATTTATTCAACGAGAATTCCCCAAGTTTAGCCGACTTTTTTTACTGTACGGCTATTTTTCTTTGTTAACGAAATTGAATTCGCATTCATTGCTTTATGGCTGTTATTTCTCGTTTTATTTCGGGCTAGCGCGTGCCCCTTTTTTAGGATCAATAAAAATTTCTTTACCCGAAATCTGATTTTAATGGCAACTGTCATAATTTACAAATATATGAGAAGGTAATGATAATAAATAGTCTTGGACAATTCAGACAGCATCATCTAGCCCCTTGCAGAGCAGAGGTGTTGTTATAATAACACCACCTCGGTGTCACCGTCAAATACTGTAAAATTTGATTTGACTCTATGGGTATGTAGTAGTTTTGGGACATGTAGGTAGGTGGGTACTAAATAGTAGAAGTGAAATAATTTGTAACAATTCCGCACAAAAAAAATAATCTTATCTGACAATCCAACAAAACCCAATTATCTAGTTACAGCAGGAACAGCGAACGGGCAAAATCATTTATCAGGCAGGTATTGTTTATGTTTATCTTTAACAACGACATAACACCATTTTAAATAATATTACAAAGTGTTGCAATAAACACAAAAACCATGTCACCATTATTTCACTTCACTTTCTCGTTCAAAAGCGAGTTTTATATCTTCTGACATTTCCATCAAAGTGTCTCAAGTTGGAATTTGAATGACGTGACGTCAGGCTATAAAACGGTTTTGAAACTTTAAAAGTTGGAACCTCACGCGGCTGTCATGTCTCCCACTAACTTTGCGCCTCTTTGGATCTCACCGTCACATACAGACTGACTATGCAAGAAAGAATAAAGTGATTTTGATGTAAACTTTGACAGAGTACTCTTGATTACATTTTTATAGATCCAGCCATCGGTTTGCACGTGTTTTCCAGGATAAAGATTAGATCTAGAACTGCATCTACAAATCTCTCAATCTTTCATATTTACACATTACAACATGTAAACTAAGCAGAATGTGATTTATTTTGCATATAAGTCTCGATCAAAATATTAAAAGATTTCGAATGATAAGATATGTTACCGAACTTCAAAAAAGTTGTTTCCTTGGGAATGCAGAATCACCCCCTTTCGGCTTAGTAGACAAGTTTCATGACAGCTATTAAATTATCAGCTTGTCATTTCACAGGTACTCTTGAGTGTGTCACTCGTACTATTTTCGTGCAGCTGCATTTTCATTACGAATAAAAACAAAAAAAAAAGATACGAATAGTGGCGAACATCGTGTGAGCGATCATCATCATCCTATATAGTCCATTGCTGGACGTAGGCCTCCCCTAATGAGCGCCATAGCGCCCTGTCTTCAGCTTGCCGCATACAGCATCTGCCAGCAGTCTTTCGCAAATCGTCATCCCACCTGGTCGGAGGGTGTCCTACACTACGTTTGCCGAGTCGCGGTCTCCACTGAAGAACACATTTACCCCAGCGGTTGTCGGTTCTTCTCGAGATATGACCGGCCCACTGCCACTTCAGCTTGCTAATCTTTTTAGCTATGTCGATAACCTTGTGAGCGATACTCTCTCGAATAAATCTGAATGGACCTGCCGCTTGGATTGGTCATCTACCAACGTCCTCTCATTATCGCTCAAGTCAATCTCAGCATAATTAAAAGCTAGCTCAAAGTAGCTTCATCAAAATAGCTTAAAATTCGTCGAGGCTTTTGAAATGTAAATCAAAACCCCAAATGCCTCCCAATTTCTCTTTGATGTGTTAATTTTATATTCGCAAACTGTCCCTGGCAGAATCTCTTATCGGCTTTACATTCATTAAAATATTCCGGTCATTTTACATATTTAAGAGTTGCTCCACTTTGGTCCGAAGGCGTCGAGTCACGACGAGCTTGGAAACGGCTATTCGATTGGTCTTTAATATTGCTTGATTGCACTTGGCCAGGAATCTTTTTTATTTTTTAAAGATACTTTAGTTACTTCTTCTTATAATTTTCCTCCCATCTTGGGCAGCTTGGCTTATTGATAAGCCGAACTCCTTTTGGGAGACCACAGACGCACTATTTATAAAATAAAAGCCCTTTTACTTTAATTTAACTTCTAAGAGCTTTGGGGAAACCAGTGCCGTTACTGCAAAGTAATTGTGCGACAAAAGACGTAAAATTAATTTAATAATGCTTTGTATAATATAGTAATTAGAACATCAGTTACAGCCTAAAACCTCATTAACCTTATTAAGTCGACAAAGAAAATAAAAGGAAACTATTTAACCATATTTAACCGTAATGCCCCATTAGCGACATAATTCCCTTCACATAAATTCTGTGCCCAGTGCCCGCGAAATATTACCCGTCTCTACCGAAAACTGCCATGCCCATATTGCCCATGGGGGGTATGGGATAGCAGATAATAAAACGCTATAGGAGCAGAATGGCCATGACCGTTGTCATGTCACCTTTAATATCGGGTTTCTCACACACAGCATTAGGGTATATACATGCGACTTTAAAAAAATCTGGGTTTTAGGGTTCCGTACCCAAAGAGTAAAATGGGACTCTATTACTAAGACACCACTGTCCGTCTGTCACCATCTTATGAACCGTGATAGTTAGACAGTTCAAATACTAAAAAACAGAATAAAATAAATACTTAAGGGGCTCCCATACGTGATTTTTTTGCTCGATATTGATAACGGCAATAGGTAGATCTTCCTTTCCCGCATCTCCTAAAGCTGTCCATTTCTTCCTGTTATGGGTGAGCCTCCTCCAAGTAACCCCGGCTAGTTTTTGGATATCGATAAAATTTGATCATAATTTGTAGTACTTTGTTTTAAAAAGTTGGACGTACAAACGTGCCAAGTGTTGTTATTCGAATTCCAAAGAGCAGGCTTGAATTTTCATAATTTCAAAACATTCTCATCCACTTTTTAATCTCATTTGGCGAGTGCTCTCGGTAACGGGGTGAATGGGGAATTTTCTACAAAATCACGGAAAACATTGACATATAAATGAATGTTCGCGTTTGCACCAACGAATGTTTCTATTTTTTCTTTTCTTTACTTGTATCTGTTCGTAAATAAGGGGTTACGTAGTCTACTTGGTGTAGAAAAGTTACTTGTACTTAGAAAATTATTGTAGCCATAAAATAGGAAAAAATGTGGTAGCTGGTATGGTTGAGGAAAATATTATGTTTAGGATAGTTATTGTAGCTTCTATGTGTTATTGTCGCATAAATATATTATGAATGCGAAAGTTAGGATGTATGGATCGATGTTTGTTACCTCTTCACGCTAAAACTTGTACTGAACGGATCGGGCTAAAATTTATATAGGTACAGGTAGTTCTAGGCCTTGAATAAAACATAGGCTAGAATATTTATCCCATCATCATCATCACCATGAAATCAGTCCACTGCTGGACATAGGCCTACCCTAATGAGCGCCTTAGCGCCCTGTGTTCAGCTTGCCGCATCCAGCATCTGCCAGCAGTCTTTTGCAAAGCGTCATCCCAGCTGGTCGGAGGGCTTCCTACACTACGTTTGCCGAGTCGCGGTCTCCACTCAAGAAAACGTTTTTACACCAGCGGTTGTCGGTTCTTCTCGAGATATGGCCAGCTCACTGCCACTTCAGCTTGCTAATCCTGTAAGCTATGTCGATAACCTTAGTTCTCTGTCGGATGTATTCGTTACGAATCCTATCCTTCAGAGAAACTCCGAGCATAGCTCTCTCCATAACTCGCTGGGCGACTTTAAACTGGTGGACCAGCCCTACCGTGAATTTCCACGTCTCAGCTCCGTAGGTCATGACGGGTAGAACGCACTGATTGAAAACTTTCTTTTTCAAGCTTTGCGGTAGAATATTTATCCCATTGGATAAAAAATACCTTTAACAACGCGTGCGAAGTTGCGGTCAGAAACTAGTATTGTATTACAATCCAGGCGCTACCTTTTGCAATGAGATGTTAGCTTTTGGAAGTATTTACATTGACAACCATCCAACCTTTTTGACCATACCATAACCTTTTCGATAGATAATTTTCTTTCTAGACACAAGCTTAGCAGAACTTGTGTTTTGGGTAATAGAATCCTGATAAAAATGGCTTCATTTCATGTTGATCTCGTGTGGATTACCTTTTACTACGCTTGGATTTCGAGATATTTGAGTAGTAACATTTAATTAGGTACATAATACGATTTACCAATATCAGTTTATAAGCATAACTTCTAGTGTGTGTAGGAACTAAGATTAGGTTAGCTATCATTGTCCCTCACAACCCTCACAATTCCACGCCCAAGACGTGGATGGCAACGAGGGTTGTGAGGGACCCATGACACCATATTGTGAAAAGGATAGGCATAGGATTTCGCGTTCGTTAAAAGCGGGACAGAGCAGAGAGGCGTAAGCGAAAAAATCAAGTTGTTGCTTAAATCTATTAGTAAGGAGATTGATTTGCAAAAATGAGCCAATGAGTAGGTACTTACTTACTACAATGATGACAATTAAAAATCTTGTAATTGATAGTTTAGAGAAAAAAACAGTAGTTAGCAAGTAAAAGTGGTATTCTGCACAGTAAAATTATTGAATTTCTGATAAAAAAAAATCATATTGAAACGAAGGAGACTTTGCATAGTTCATAATGTATTTTTTTCGAAGCTTTTTCGATAAATATTACAAAGTAAAAAACGTAACACAATTGCGACGTCAATTCACATCCAAGCCTTAAACCTCGATTTTTTTTCACACTTGACTAAACCGTAAACAATTACTTTCTTAAATTTCGTAAACGAGCACGTTCTACTTAACTACGACTTAGTACACATGATTACAGAAAACAATAAAGATCAATCCACCTCCTGAGCAAGTAAAGATCCCAAGTGAACTGGAGCAGGTAATTGGTATAAAGAGGTCGGGTTCCCGGATTAGGGATGAAGGACTGGAAGGCCGGGGAAACCTGGGAACAAAAGACGGTCGCGACATATTAGTAGCGTTGGTAATGTTCAGGTTGTTGCAGATGTGGATAGCAGATGCCGACGCTGCACAGCACAAAAATGTCCACTCAAATATGGCCTCTCAAATAAGACCTTGTAGAGGCCTTCCCGGCTTTAAAACCGAGATTTTCCCGAATACTCTTCAATCTGAAACGTGACAAACTCCGGCAAATCGTCGGTATTGTCACTGGACACTGCATGCTAAACAAACAGCTATTTAAATTGGGTATCACGGACAGCCCCCTTTGTAGAGGCTGCATGAATGCTGAGGAGACGGCCGCGTATGTGCTTGTAGAGTGCGACAGCGTAACTTCTCCAAGATTGCAACACCTTGGTACACCGAAGACGAGACGCCTAGGGAGGCATGCACTGGCGTCAGCGAGCTGCTAAACTTCCTAGAAGTAATTGGATTAGCAGCCTCCTACCCGTAACGCAAACAGGGCCCACCTGTGGCGTAGTTGCGGAGACCAGTCCAGAAACAAATAAAAAGTAAAAAAGTCCTTAATTGAAAGAATGCTAATTTATGTGTTATGCGACAGTACTAGTGTTGTATCTGTCAAACTATAGCCACACTGCAAGATGATGTCCTACTAGCCGAATATCGACCACCGCGGCCAGTCTTAATAGAGACTATCCAGGAGCGCTGGACATTTATGGTGCACAAGTGTTCGCTAATAGTATGCACTGCATGATGATAGGTAAGTTCTCGGATTGGATAGCGCTTCGACAAGCCAAAAGAAAACATCTTTTACACGGCCAGTCATACAGCGTCTCGCTTAGCAAGCCGCCTAGCGTGTGCAAAATGAAAAGTACACAATGTATGAGTCGGAAGTCTCAAAGCTTTTTATTGTGGTTGTCGATTATGAGTCAGAGCACGTAACATTTTTGTTAATTTAGAAAAAAAAAATATTTCAACACATAACACGACCATTATAAATAATTTGTAACAAGAAACACGTGTATGAAGAATATAGATAAATATAGAAACAGTCACATATGGGACCAAAAAGGTCAGGTCTGTATTTGTGTTTTGTTTTCCTCAAAAAAATATAATATAATCTTTGTGTGATCCAAAAATTTATATTATATTTTTTAAATAGCTGGTAGCTGATATAAGTACCGACCGTGACATAGGTCCTAGAAAATCTACCATTAATATCGTCAAAAAAAATCCGATCATTGGAAAATCAAAAAGGCGGTAAACACAACTCTAGGCCAAATTAATCCTGAAATTCGCTGTACCCTTTATAATATCACTAAATTTTGTTGAGATCTTGAGCGGGGTTCTTTTGACAACGGACTATGAATCTAGGGTCGTCGACAGGCTAGTCCAGTATGAAATACTTATAAAGGATTCAGCCGAAAGGGTCAAACAGTGAATTAAAAGTTCTGAAAGTAGGTATACAGTGTAAGGTTTTTTTCAGGGCCACAGGGTCTGAAACCGTGAAAGTTTTTGAAAAGTCATGTTAGGAGTTGCATGCACATCGTTTTATTAGTTCTTCAATTACGAACATAATTAGGCCATAAAGGGCCTATCCTACCTCAAATTAACTCCGTCAAATCTCCATATCTTCCAACCTACTAAATAAAATAAAGTTTTTTGAAATTTATAGATAGTACAGTTCGGACTTACTCTATCATCATTTGAAAACACGATGCCATAAAATTTTCTGTATAGAAAAAAATCGCAAAGTAACCTCTAAATTCATACTGAAACCTTAATAACTCAACAAATACGTATGATAATTAAGATCTTGTGTATAAGCATGGTAATAGAACTGAGTATAAAGAACATTTAATTAATTGCTGCTTTTTTTTTCAAATGAAGTCATAATTAATTGATAATAAGCTAAAACTTGGACTTGTGTTGCCTTGTTTTGGCATGCCCTGTCCCGCTCTTATGAACGCAAAATCCTACTTCTATCCTTTTCACAAAAACTTGTACGGCTCTTAAAAAGTTTTATCTATCCATCGAACATAAGCTTCTATTTTGCTCCTATAAACCACCATTATTTCTTCGCTTCCGTTATGCCTGACCGTTTAAGTTCACCTCAAAGCTTTAGGCAGCATTTGATATTCTCTTTAGCCGTTGAGTTGGGTTGGCTCTGTTGGCTCCCTTTCAAAAACAATAGGCATTTAAGCAATCACGTCGCACACATATGTCAAATCCCAGTAAGCGTAATGGTCCTTAAATAACACCTGAATCACACACGTTCGCTGCAAATGACGCCATATTTCCACCGGTTTTAATTTAAACTCTCTTGTTTATGCTGAAGAATGCGTCGCAAATGTGCTGTGAGCTTTTGTTTGGTAATGAAGTTTAACTTTGTAAGGTAGTTCGATGGGCCTTGTTTTATAAAAAAATCACTTATTGAACTTAGGTTTTAAACTGTTCTGGAGTATTTTAAAGGCTTCATTTGCGTATGGCCCGCGATGTCTCGCTATTGTATGCAATAGATAGATAATTACATGTATAGTTTTTTTTTTTCTGTCAGTTGTTTTTTATTTCATAAGAAAAAAATATAGCACCCACACTTTTTTGTATTAGAAAAAACAAACATGAAACTTTTCTCAGATTCGGGTGATAAAAAGTTTGCCTTTTTCTGTGACGTCATCGTTCAGTTTGTCAAGACAAAGTGCTTCTGTTCCTTCAATAAAAATAGAAACAAATAAATAATAAAAACCAACATGTTAGTTGTTTGCGTCTCTTATACATATTCTTATACATAATTTCTATCTTTCTTTCTTTCAAAAAAGATACCCCGCCGAAGTTTCATGACAATTTGTGTTTAGAAATTGTGCTATTGAGTCTTAAAATATTTACTTTTCAATGAATAAATTACACAGTAAAATCATTAAAAAAATCATCTGTAGTTTTTTCATCAAAGGTAAAGTGCCAAAATGTGTTTTTCTGAGACGATACCATTGATATTTCAAAGGGTAATAATCCCTTATAGTAGAATTAGGGCCTTGATCTCTTTAGTCTATCCACTTATAAATCACATGAAAAGCTGCTAGAAGAAAAACGTTGTAGTAGCTACTTGAGATACTCAACAATGCTCTATCGGCCTACTTGACTACTATAGGGAAATAATTGGTATGTATTGTCTGATAGAAAATAATGCAAAAGGTACTAATATTTCTTCAGAGCCCGTCCTATTTTACTATAAAAACTAATTTTAAAGTTTGAATCAAATAATGGCGCGCCACTGTCATGGCTCCGGTGACATGACACGATGACGTCACATCTCACGTAACAATAGTTAGTTGACAATGTAGGTTAAATTTTGTTTTGTTATGCTTTAAAACTGGAAAAATAATGTACATATTATAGCACATAAAATAGTGCGCAAGTGTGAATCCAACAAAAATTTAAAATAATGAAAAACAATACATGAATGTTTCATTTATACAAATGTTTTGTCTAAGTTCATAAAGGCATAGAAAGCATCTGTGCGAAATTATACGCCAATAACAATTCGGAGGCCACTTAGATTTCTCTTGGACATATGAAAGGTTCTACAATACGGCGATATTTGAATAATACAATAGATTGAGTTGAGTCGTGTCCCCTTCGTTGGCCTTTGACACGGGCTATCTTGGTTAAAGCTACATCACTTTGTAATCGTTAAGTAAGAAATTAAATAAGTTCCCCTATAGTTTTGGATAACGGTAATGTTTCCCCTGTGGATTTAGCTATCAGCGCTAGAGCGGTAAGAGGTCCCAAAGATTTTTGTCGAAATCGACTAAGATTTCGTGTTGGTTTGAACACACCCGTACTGAGAGTGGGATGCAGGTTCGAGTCCTGCCAAAATCGTTTTTTTGGGAACTTATTTTATTTCTTTGGCCCTATAAATTCCGACGGTATAAAAAAAATATTTTGTGGCTCCGTCAACTAAGTGAGATTTAGATTTTCTTACATAAATTCTACGTTGAAATTGGCTGGAGTATACGTAAGCAGAGCTTGTGTTTTATAAAACATTCGTTTTCAAGATTGTAAGGCTCCTGATATCTGATGTAGCTATCTCCAAAAGCTGCGCCTTCAAGGGCCGAATGTCGGAAGGGTCCAGCCATTACTTACGATCTCCTTATTGATGCCAACTTCGCCTTAAAAGGGCTTTGTGCTTCCTGCGATGTTATATTTATGCGTAGACTCTTGACTCTATTGAGTTACGTTCCCTGAAACTATTTAGTTGTGATTTTACTGTGAAAGCGAAGGCAAACGTTTAACTATAAAAAAACTGTCGGAGATTTACGAACGCATTGTGAATATCAGCGGGTTAACTTAGAACCTTGTTTGTATTGGAAGAACGAAGAATGGAACGAAGTTCCTTTCTATAAGAGAGAGAGAGAGAGACAGACAGCGAGAAACATGCGCAAGCCGCACGGCTTACAATAGCTTACTATAGCAAAAAGTGTCGTTACTTTTCGTGAGAATTTTTTCCGTCCAGCCCCCTTTCACAACGCGCGGTACGGAACTTAGTTCCAATAAAAAAAAATACAATTAAATAATAGAAACAAATTAGAACTACGAGTAGTATTTATAATTGAAACAATTGAGCTAACCGCAGACTGTTGTAAACAATCTACAGTTGTACTACATTTGTTAGTTTCAATTAATATTCCTTAGGCTACCAACTCGTGATATTTCCAACTCGAGCGATTACTGTAGGTAATTAATAAACGTACTACGTCAGCTTATTTGTTAGCACAGGTGTGTATCATTTGTTGCCCTGGTTACTGACTCGGAAAGAGTGGTCCAAGAAGAAGTTAATATACGAATATGAAGAAAGTAATTATTATAGGTAACTGGAGTGGCTGAAAAGGAATTGTGTCTCTTCCAAACTGGACCAGTCTTCATACCGATTCCAATTTCTACATTAACTAATCGCTTTGAAGTCGGTGCTTCCTTTGAATGAAATAGTGTATTTCGGTTTGATATTAGTTTCCTAAAATTACAGCCAAATCCGTTCCAAATAGGCTTGACTTTTAATTAGTTTTATTAGACTTGTAATTAGTACATTGCTATCTAATTTTTATTTGGTAAATCTGATTAGGACACCATTGTGGCTCCACCAGTCCCGCCACCGTGGTGTCTTGAGCTACCAAGCGAGAATCACCAAAACAAACTTCACCACTGGTGATGGAGTGACTGAGACGCCAAATAGAGAGAGAGAGAGAGGGAGAAATATTTATTTTTTTCCCCAAAGATACATAAAAAAGACTTACATACTAGGTACTAATAACTACAGTTAAAACTAGGTATACAAAGAAAAAATAAATACAACATAACAAAAAAAAACATGTAAATGGGAAAAAAAAGGGTCCCCACCTCAGCATGTGTAGCATTCGGCTAAGCCCAATAGCTCTATACCTTAATAGCCTATAATGATCCACTGCCGGACTTAATTCCCACGCTGGGCTTGCGGGTTTTGGATCGCAGTTCGGTGGTAGATATATTCCGCAAGAGGCGCTACTGCCCGCCCCCCGGTGTATGTCCCTTAGTCGCCACTTACGAGACCCACAAATGAATGTCTTTCGTTGCTTTGCACAGTCTTTTTGATGCAATGATTGAAATCTGATGGATATTGAAGTCTAAAAACGTTCGCTGCGCTTATGCTTGTTCCTTGCACCACATCTCAGGGTATCCAGTTATTTAGTTCCCGTCATGTGTGAAGGGTGCCCTGAGAGTGGCGGCTCACCTCTACAATTTACTATCAACAAAACAACACTGGTTCATGCAAGATTAAACATCTATGTTAAACTCTGAAATTGGGAATGTCAAACCTGTCTAACCTAACCTCGTCAGTGATGACTCGTTCAACTTTGCCTAGTCGGTATGTTATGGCCTGTCATCACAAACGTATGTTCATTACGGATGTAAGTGGGTTTACTACGAACCTTACTTGTGTTGGAAGAACACCAACGTTTCATCTCATAACGAGGGACTTTTTCAGGGTGAGTGCTTTAAAATAAATAATAAATAAATAATGCTGGTCAATTCACACAGCATTATCTAGCCCCAAACTAAGCAGAGCTTGTGTTATGGGTACTAGATAACTGATATACATAATATATACATAATGCAATACGTAGATAGATATTTTTTATTATATATAGAAAACGACTAGAACACCCTGAACAAAAAAGTCTGCAGATCGTACACACATTTGTCCCGAGGCGGGAATCGAACCCGCAACCTTCTGCGTCGCAGGCAGACCTTCGCCCACCGCGCCAAATCGGTCGTCGTCGCTTTTATTATAGACTATTATTTTTATTATGTTCTTCCAACACAAATAATGTTCGTAGTTAACCCGCTTACATCCGTATTAAATTCGTCAAACAACGGTAGTTTTTGTAGTAAAATAACAAGAGTATATAATTACGATGACAGATGTCACAGTCAGTACTTGTACAAGACTCTAACAAAGTATTAAACTAAATCATAAGAAAAACTGAAATGTTGGCTATAGAGATAGTTGACATTAGTTACATATAAAATTTACTGACTTGGTTTTCAAAAAAATATCTTCTAAGGTCCGAAAGCTTGCTCAGTCATAGATCTTGACTGACGTTAATGCCATAGAATCGCGTTACTCAAGCATAGATCGATGACTGAGCAAGCTTTCATAACACGAGTCTTGGGGTCACCTCACACAAAGACTCGACGCTGCGCGTAATTTGATTCAAAATATAACTTTATTTAGTATGCAAAAAGATACAAATTAGCACAAACGCTGCGCAGTGCGGCGCCACAAGGAATTTTCGTTTTATGTTAATACTTTTTTTACCTTTTAACGTGTGAATAAAGTTATATTTTAAATCATAGTGCGCGCAGCGTTGCTTTGCGTATCGGTGTGAGTTGAAACTAAGCTTCGTCATTATTTTCAACCAACATCACCTAATCAAGTCTATCAGTTCAAAGTCACCAAGACATAGATTGCTCCCGAAGCGGTTATCCCTAAACAATAATGCGAATGGCCCATTGAAATACCTTCATGTCCATTCAGGCTCCAGCAATATCTATAAATTGTCAACCACAGGCTCATTTATCGTGTAATTGCTAAGAGCAATCCAGCCCTTATCGTCCTATAGACCGTATTTACACGTAAAGCAGTTCTATGGTGCTTATTCCATAGACAAGTATTTTTGTCATAACGCTCCTTGGATAGATAGAGAATACTTTATTCATGACCATTAAAAAAAGAGAGATCTTAGAGGTCAGTTGACGACTGATGTGGCGCGGTGCGACGCAGAAGGTTGCGGGTTCGATTCCTGCCTCGGGACAAATGTGTGTACAATCTGCAGACATTTCAGTTCAGGGTGATCTGGTCGTTTTCTATATATAATAAAAAATATCTATCTGTGTATTGTGTTATATTATGTATATCAGTTATATAGTACCCATAACACAAGCTCTGCTTAGCTAGGGGCTAGATAATGCTGTGTGAATTGTCCAGCATTATTTATTTATTAGTTCTAAGACTAAATTCACACCAGGGCGGCAGCTGCCCTTTCCCCCGCGGCCGACCGATACCATCCCGCCCAGAAATTACTTTTTTTTATGGGACCTTAGAAATTCACCTTAACAATGATACCTAGTAAAAACTCCATATCGTTTATTTTCAGAAATTTACACCATATATTCTTTGCGATGTTAGTTCATTATTGAATGAACTTATGCCAAATTTTACAAAATCGAGATGAATCCGACTGGCATTGACATGGATCAGTTGAACTACCTATAGATTGTTAACAACAGTCCGCAGTTAGCTCAATCGTTGTAATTGTAAATACTAATATGTTTCTATGATTTGATTGTATCTTTCTTTGTTTTGAATCGAAATTGCGAAACTCAATCATGTATTTGAGTAAATTCAAAATCAGATTGCTTTCCGCCTAAATTTCACCTTATGTCCCTTGCGGTCCAGAATAGAGGACATCGAATAAACCAATCCTGATGGCCGCTCGATATGATGAGCAAGCAAAGAGACGAGGAAAATGTGGTTTCTGGCTCCGATTCTGATATGATAGTCAATAACATAATGATGTTGGGATCAAAGATTGATTTTTTATTCTGAATGTATAGAAGGAGAAGAAAATACGTATAATCTGATAGAAAAGTATACTGTACCAATGAAAGACCTCTGTGGGACGGCGAGCGAAGGTCCACCAGCGACGGCGGAGCTTGTGGCTACGATGCCCGCCGCAGGACAAATGTTTGTAAGATCTGTAGATATTTTTTTCGGGTGTGTGTTTTATGTGTATAGTAAAAAGTTATCTACGAACCATAACATAAGCTCTGCTTACTTTGGGGTTAGATGATGGTGTGTGGATTGTCCATTCTTTATTTATGTTCACTAATATTATAAAGAGGAAAGATTAGTATTTTTATATGTAACGAATAAACGTAAAAACTGCTGGACCGATTTCAAAAAATCTTTTACCGTTATATAGCTACATTATCACTGAGTAACATAGGCTATAGATTCTATAGCCCGCCATAGTCTATAGTATAGAATATACCCGTACGAAGCTGGGGCGGACTGCTAGTATATAAATAGTGAGAAAGGTAAGTATAAAAACAAACAAATATACATATCTCTATCTATATCATAGCTAAGGACGTATTAAGCACCGTGTCATGTGAACTGCACTTATTAGAACTAATCAGAAGAGCTCCATACTCAACTAATGTTTTGAGTATGTAGCCCATATCGGAATCTTTCCCTAGTTTAAAATAACTCCCCCATTTTTAGGGAAAGTACAGTTACAATGGTAGGGTGTATGGATAAATTATTAGTGTTGTTATGGACTCTGTTGTGAAGCTTGTCCCTTATTTAGGTCAATTGTTTTGAGATTCAACGAGGCAATGTAGCTTGTTGGGCACGTTTTGCAGTAAAAGCCACTTATTCTTTAACAATTCATAATATACTCTTCTTATTTAATAAAACTCGTACCTTTAAAAGAGGTCTAATAATAGCGAAGTGAAAATTTCGGTTTGTCCAGTTGACTGAACCATCGAATATTTATTTTAGTACCCACCAGTAATGTACCACTGTTAATCATTTTCCTTTGAAAGTACAGCTGACTGTATTCATTCTTATATTAAAAATTAGAAGTCTGTCTGTCTGTTAAATTTTTACGCCTCAACTAAACGGAAAAATAGTCATACATATCTCTAGGCGGCACAATAACTAGATTAAGTTTATTTTTAAGTTCTCAGTAAGCGAATATTAACTAAATAAATAAATAAAGAAATATTGTAAATTATTTTGCGAATAAAATATCTTAAACCGTAACTGCTGAACAGATCTCAATCAAATATGGCACGGACGTAAATAATATCAAGGGGACGGACAGGCTATTTAAAAATCACGTTCAAAGCAGCGGACAGCCGCTAGAAAGTATATAAATCTTGCTAGCTTTACTGTGATATGACAGTATTTATCAAAAAAACATTTCAAACTTACGTCTTTCTGAACAGCGGAGTTTTGAAAAAATTCTAAGACATGCGGCATTTATACAACAGTCAAAAATCTGCATCAAAACGCACGCGACTGATTAAATGAGCGAAAACTCTATCTACTTCTCCGAACCTTAATAAAAAAGTTCTACAAAAATACTTACCTGGAAAGCAACTCGTAGGTTCTCCAGTAAACTTCACTTCGGAGGACCATTGTTCCTTTACAGCGTCGTTTCACGCCATATGTACTCCCAAACTATTATTTTATTCAAATTCCGCCTATTGTAGCGGAGACCGCTTATCCTGTGAAAGGACTACGAAGTTTGTAAGGATACATGCTATAATGTGTACAAGTTATTGTTCTAAGGACCGTATTATATACAAAATACAAAATATAGAAATACAAAATCGTTTATTCAAAAAATATATTGTAACGATAGGATATGACATTAAAGTACATAACAATAGTATTTTGATTCCATATGCATCATATTGAACAACGTTTATCTCACTCAAAGTACCAGGCGGGTAGAAATGAATAGGATATAAAGGTACACGAAATTATTTCGCACTTGAAATGAAGCCCACAACTTACGGAGAATTCATATTAATTAATATAGTAGGTACTCGAGCATAGATTAATGACTGAGCAAACTATAATACGGGCCTTAGTTTCTCTACTAGAATGATCATCACATCGTACAATAGATTATTGAGAACGAAAGAAGAGAGATTAAAGAGAGTTTCTGCCTGCGGCTTTGCACGCGTTGTCTCTATGGAAACGTATGAAGGTGATTTTAGATAGATAATAGAAAATGCGTTATTGCACACATAATATACATAACAAACAAAAATAAAAGAATTAAAAAAAATCTCCTGAGAACTGAAAAATGGGATAAAAAAACAACCTGTATGCAACATTTGCCCAAGTAAACACAACATTAAATTCTTTATATGCTATTGTCGGTGCGGAACCGTGTGAAACCTATTCTAACGTAGACATGGATAAACAAGAGTTTAAAGCACAAAGCTCTGAAAATCAGTGTCCTATACATATTTTGAGACTTGTATCTGCACAGGCCAAGTCCCAGCTATTATGTGATCTCAAACCTCTCGCTCCACGTCACAGAGACATTCAGAACGCTCTGAATACCTTCTTATACAATATGCAAAAATACCTTCGTACTTTGATTTCATAAAGAAAACATGCGTAGAATGTCCTGAGTACAGAGATGAATAGATGTTTTCCCAAAAATACCTTTTCCTTTGACATAGGAAATGTTATGACGTTGAAGGTCAATTGAGGTCAACTGAGGGTTAGGATAAAAGTCAAAGTGTAGTAAAAGTGAATTCTGAATAGTGAATGGAAGGAATAAAAGCCGTAGCACTTTGCTATGAAACCGTAGCACGTCGTTCGTAGCGTTACTGAGGCAGCGTAGCAAAATTACAGAAGCAGCTTTAAATTGTACAGTTTCCTATTTATTCGGCCTCTGTGGTGTAGCGGACGATTGTCCGCCTGCGACGCCAGATTTTGCTGGATCGATTCTCGCCACAAATCTGAGTGGAGAGGCCGATTCTTGCGCTGCGATCGTCACGCAGTCGTGTAGCATGCTGACGCATGCTACATACAAATGTATGTACTAAAACTTTTCATACTGTCGTGATTTGTGAATTAATGATTCACAAATCACGACAGTATAAAAAGCCGTAGCACTTTGTAATTTAATTACATAGGTAGATACTTTTTTAATTATTTCACTTCTAGTCATTTTAATCGTCGACCAACATTATTTGCACCATCCAATATAATTATTCGTAAAAACCTACATAGTTGTAACCTTTAAATATTCGAGCAACCTCGTATAATCGAAATCGTTATGTTTTATTTGCGGTCTTCATGAAAATACATAAAATGAAATTAATTTCTGAAACTTCGAAAGGCTCGCAAATACCAACGATCAAATTAACTTTCATCTCGAAACCGTGAGAATTTTAATTTGAAAATGTTCAGAATATAATTTTATATTATAATGCCGGTTATTTGTTATCCCAATTAGAGCCGTAGCCGTATTATTGTTAGTGTAAACACGTAATTAGGTACTTCATTACATGCTTTGTTTAACGTAATTAGATAGCTCCGCTAATTAAATTATTGTTCAAATTAGTTTACACAATCTACGGCGAATCTAGACATTGTGATGTCTCATTGTGATATTATAATCAAATATGACTATGTATGACTGTGGCGTGGCGTGCCCAGGTTCTGCGGGTTTAATATCTGAGCATTCGGAGCGACGCGTGACCCGAGAGCTGGTGAGTATCTGGCACAGCGCATCAGCATTGCCATACAGCGGGGCAATGCAGTCAGTGTCTTGGGCACGCGCGCTACTGGTATTGATATGGATCAGTTGAGTTACACTGATTGGTACAAACTAGAGATTGTTTGAAACAGTCTTTAGTCAGCTCAATTGTTTCAGTTACAAAATATACTACGAGTAGTATTAATTTTTTCTATTATTTAATTATAATAATCTTTCTTAATAAAGTTATTAATCTATGTATGTAATGTACTCTATGGTACTAGTTTCTGTCCGCGACTTCACACGCGTTGTTTTATGAAAACGTTTTTAAGTTATTTCTATCCGAAATGGTAACTGTTCTATGGGATTGAATCAAGATAAAATATAGCCTATGGTTTGATTCCTGTCATAAAATAAAATTAAATAAAATTTATTCAGTTCAGTAGTTTTGACCTGAAGAAGTATCAAACATCCATCCATCCATCCAAACATTCGCACTAATAACATTAGTGTGATATCAGTAGTCTAGTAACGATAACACAATCTCTGTTTAATTTGGGGCTAGATGACGCTGTGTTGTTTTAAAAAAAAAATTATCAATTGCTTTCATCAATCATCAATCATCAATCAAGCATTTTATCTTATCTTGATCTAATGTTAAAAATTGTTACTCTTTTACGCCAAAATTACTGAAGATCGAACTCGAACTATGCATGAAGTTCTGGATGATTCTAATTATTTCATGATTTACTTGTAGGTATAGCTTCATCATCATCATCAGCCTATATTTGTCCACTGCTGGACATAGGCCTCCCCTAATGAGCGCCATAGCGCCCTGTCTTCAGCTTGCCGCATCCAGCATCTGCCAGCAGTCTTTCGCAAATCGTCATCCCACCTGGTCGGAGGGCGTCCTACACTACGTTTGCCGAGTCGCGGTCTCCACTCAAGAACACGTTTACCCCAGCGGTTGACGGTTCTTCTCGAGATATGGCCAGCCCACTGCCACTTCAGCTTGCTAATCCTTTGAGCTATGTCGATAACCTTAGTTCTCTGTCGGATGTATTCGTTACGAATCCTATCCTTCAGAGGTATAGCTTAATAAAAGTAAATCATGAAATAATTAGAATTATAAAAGGAAAATAAAATGAAATATCCAGAACTGTACAATGATGAGAATGCTTAACAAGTTAGGAAGTAAGGAAAACTGGGATGAATAAATAAATGTTTTACCTACCCGTGAAACTGAAAATATGTCCCGAAACTCTCAAGGGACTGAAACATGGCCTTTCCCTTCCGCATTCAAGAAAGATCCGAGTATTAAGCTGCGCAACCATTGCGGCGCACGACTAATGTATGTAGTGCACTTCAAAAATATCAAAAATCTTTATAAAAACTCCCCTTGCCATTTCAGTTCACTCCGTATTATTCGCATTTAGAGTCATGGTAAGTCTAGGCTTGGGATGGCTATTATGTTATCAATAAAGACAAAAAAAATGGAAACTATGGTTATTATCACAAAAGTCATTTATGACAGGATATTTACCATGATTTTAATTTTGAGTTATCTATATTAGATACATCAAAACTCAAATAATGCTACATAGTTAGCGAAGTATCGATAATAGAAACGAAACATCTTTACAACTCTCTATGTATGTAATCAACCATGTATGTTGTGTATTGATATAATTTTCCTACTACCCATAACACAAGCTCGGCTTACTTCGTCTACATATAGATTTGAGCTGTGATTATTGTCCAGCGTTATTTATTTATTTTGTTAAATTTCTTTTAGATTTTTCTGGTCCATAACGTGCCTTGCCCGAGCGCCGCAGTCGATCATACTCAAACCCTGAGCTTACACTATCTTACAGATGATTTATCAGACTTTCCGCTTTAATACTTCATCGAAAATACGCCTTAAACGGCCCATTAGCAAAAAACACTGTAATTTATCAACAAAGGCACGAAATTCAGGGAATTCCCCTTAATTCCGCCGCCATTATTATTCTGCATTTGCCTGCTGGGGAGGAATTTGCGTAATCCCAAGCGATTTTTTTGACCTTAAAATGTCTCCAGGCTCTAATAAGATTTTGGTTATAACTTGATATTAGAGCTGTTCGTCTTGAGGGAGAAATAGAAAAAGGTTTTTCTTACGCACAAAATGCCTTCGCAATTGACTAAACTCCATCGTATTTTAAATTAATCTCATTCATAAAAATGTGAATCTCAGATGTAGAGCGAAAAAAGTTCAAATTTTTATTTGAAGCGAACGAGAGATCAATAAAATGATGACTAAAACTTACAAAACCAAAAATAGCTGGGCTTAGTTCCGATGATACCAGTTTCGTTAAATATTTTCCATCAATATTCCTTTGGTTTCGTAACCCCGTTGTATACAAGATAAATCCAGGTTTTTAATTGGAGTATATGTATATATTACTCGTACCAAGCTGTATAGTTGTAAGAACATGCAAAACGCCTGCGTGATCATGATGACGCCAAAAATCAAGCTAAATTTTTCGCTGCCACTCTGGGTAGCGATCACCGCGTAGGTCTAAACCTGAAAAGACCTTTATTACTCTACTTTTTGCTGTTTTGTGTCCACTGACATCTCCTTTCAAACAATAGGTCCCAAGAACACAGTAATAGCTTAATTAATCGGTCTTTACCAATAATATACCTCTAAATTCACAGGGTTCCCAGCTACATTGTTTAGAATGTTATGTAAGAGATATCACCGGTATCACCCTATTCAGTGTTTAAGATAGTACTTAACCCGGTTGAAGCTACTAAACGACTGCGGCACGGCCGGCGTAAATTAGGAGGCTGATAAGAGCGAAGTTTGTCACCACCCTAAGCAGCCTATTTAACAAATAAGGCTGCTAAGCTGCCACGTCAAACAACTAAGGCTAATGAATGTCTTTGGAAAACATGGGAGCTAATTTAATTATATAAAACCTTATATATTAGTTACTGAGTAAAACGTGAAAAAGAATTTTTATTTTCTAGGAACCTATTTTATTTACTGTTTTCCACGACGGCTGTAGAACAAAGCCCAAACTTTTCTTAATATCTAACCCAGAGGGTTTGGTTTAATTTATACGATTTTGCATAATCTACTCAAACAATTTAATTTACTTACATGAATTAATACAGTCTAACACATCAAGTCTAACACAATACTAACATAATAATATGCAGTTGATGATCGGACGACCTCTGTGGCTCGGTGGGCGAAAGTCCGCCTGCGACGCAGGAGGTAGCGGGTTCGATTACCATCATATTAGATCGGGTCCCGCCTTGGGACAATTTTTTGTACGATCTGCAGGTTCCGGGTGTTCTGGTCGTTTTCTATGTATAATAAAAAATATCTATCTATGTAATGTATTGTATTATGTATATCAGTTATCTAGTACCCATAACACAAGCTCTGCTTAGCTTGGGGCTAGATAATGCTGTGTGAATTGTCCAGCATTATTTATTTATCGTCATCATCAGCCTATAATAGTCCACTTTTGGACATATGCCTCATAATGAGCACTAATAGCGCCCAGTCTTACTGTTGATGATAATGATGACGAATACAAAATTTAAAACTGGTACGGCAGAACGGCAGTAAACCGCCGATTGGCTAAAAAGACCAGTCAATTATTTTATATTTATCTCACAACCACTCCTACCTGTCGTAATAAATAGATGCAATTTGTTCCCGTCCCTTACACGTTACATATGAAAGAAACGTGCGACCCACTGACATGGATTGTTCAAGAGTCGAGGAATCTTTTTATTGTCCGTACGCCTTCTTATGAGCCGAGCGTACCTTTCAGGGAGCATTAGAAAGAGGCATATTATAAAAAATATATAAATAAATAAATAATGCTGGACAATTCACACAGCATTATCTAGCCCCAAGGTAAGCAGAGCTTGTGTTATGGGTACTAGATAACTGATATACGTAATATTACACATTACATAGATAGATATTTTTATTATACATAGAAAACACCCAGACCAACGGAACAAACCAACGGAACAAATTTCTGCAGATCGTACACAAATTTGTTCCGAGGCGGGGATCGAACCCGCAACCTCTTGCGTCGCAGGCAGACTCTCGCCCGCTGCGCCACTGAGGTCGTCAAATATATATAATAAAATAATTTGACCATACTGCTGTGACTCTGGGTTTGTCAAATTAACATGGCATTGAAGACTTTTAGAATAGTTCAGTAATGTTTTCTCTATTTATCTATCCACAAGTTGTTGATGTTGATGGTGATTCTTTGTTAATGGCAATATGGTCTGGTTAGACTCAATTCTGCCAGTGTCTGTCAAATAACCTCAATTGTAGGTTAAGATTATTTGATATTTTCACCAGAGCCCAGTTCGTTATTTAGCAGGGTAACTGGGCACCAAGTCCAGGTTAGGTTGGCTTGAGACGAGATTTTGGAGTTTCCTTACCCCTTACTTTGTGATGACTCGGTCAACTTTTGGATACCCATCGGCAAGTTGACTACACACATCAACATTGTCTAGGGATATTCAATTTTGAAATGATTTGCTTACTACTACTAAACTATTTGCTTTTTAGAAAAAGTTTATATATGGAATTAAACCTCTCATGTTCGTTTCAATATTTGGAAAAAAATAAAAATTCTTGCCATACTAGTTTTCTAAAGAAATTATTTTCAGTTTTTGTAAAAATCAACAAAACGTTGAATATCCTTAGACAATGTCGATGTGTGTGTGTAGTCATCACAAAGTAAAGGGCCCCGTGTAAGGGAAACTCCAACATCTCGTCTCCCATGCCAAATCAAACTTGATGTTTGTGATGACTCGGCCAGCTTGAGGATACCCATCGACAAGTTGACCGAGTCATCACAAACGTCAATTATAGTTTGATTTGACAGTCTGTAACAAACTAAATCAAAGCTCGCCATCATTGTTATATACTTAAGTAGGTACAATAAACCATACTCTATCTCTTAATTGTCCTTTCTTCCTCTAAACCCAAGTCACAGACATATCCTTTTCACTTTTTTTCTGACTTCTTTGGCAGTTTATTCTTATTCCTTGCCTATTACCTACTTCTTCTAATTCCTTGTGGAAAAGCATTACTCACAGAATTCCCGTTGCTCTATCTTTCCCTTTTTTAGCCCTATCCCCGTCTTGTTCTATCCCACCCTTTCCGCCTCGTTAACCGAAGGTCGCAAGATTGTTCTCCTTACTTCTGTTTTTCCTTAACATCCACTCAATTTAATTTTCAATAGGGATAAAATAAACTTTACATCTTGGACCCTACGACACGACACAGGCTCGACCTATTAGGTTCATCGGTAAAATCGTAGCCTCGAAGCCCTCGGCAATAACTTTCTATCTATCAGTTTTATATAGGCTACAATATGACGAATGTTCCTATTAAAATGTTAACTCTACCCATCTTTAAGAGCCTAATTTGCTGTAATGTTTGTTGATGCTGGATTTTTTTATGTGGTACAAATGTTAAGTTTTTGATACAAGTACATACATGAAACACAACTAATCTATGTTTTTTTTGTTTCAGGTAAAATGTCATTTACAACGACTTGATGAAATCTAACGGCAGCAACATCACCAATCTAATAAACACCGTATGTCTCGGCCTCTCTCAGGTGAAAAACTATGTGCGGGATTAGAAAAGATGCACATATTCCATAAACGATTTGTTTCATGCGAAATTGCAGAATAAAGGAATGTGGGTAACGGGTGCTGGACGGGATGAACAGGGTGCAATCTTGCTAACCAGTCTCTTCACGGTGATAATGGTATAGTCGCGAAATCCTCACATAGGATACTTAAATTAAAGAAACTATGGTACTGTTGACGCAAGTCCATAATATCTGTAGTTTCTTTAATCTACGGTGGAATACCAAAACAATACAAAACCACTTTAATAGTAACATTATTATTTATTAACAAAAGACATATTACATGAGACAAGCAGCCTTATCGCTTAGAAGCGATCTCTTCCAGGCAAAACGTTGTCATCCTGTAATGACACCATTATCATTATGAATCGATAAGTTTTACAAACGGCCCGACGTCACCTAATTTTTTGAATCATTGCCTATTTACTCGTATCCTGATTCCAACTCGTACGATTTCTCTCTTTAGAAAAAAAGGCAATCACACCACCCTTTTTCCCACAAAACGGCCTACGCATCCTCCCTTCAATCACGTGATAAAATTGAAACATTTTTTATTTAGTCAAATTCGTTTCAGTTAAGCTCTAAAGCTCTGAAGCTGTGCTCCGAGCACGAAGCTTCATCTGGCTTCATTTAGAAATGATCAAGAGCTAGTATGTTTTTTTTTTACATTATTCAAAACCAATTTTTATTTTCAATTAGATTATTTTCTCAATAAAAATGGCTCACTGATGATTCAACCGTTAATTAGTGTATGTATATGCATTGCATGGTTTGAAATTCAGAAGCACAATGTATTTTCTTCAGTTTTCCTACTTTTTTCATTATTACTCTAGATTCCGATGTATATAGATTTTTATTATATAATTAAACATATAATATGATTTTATACTCTATTGCTCCGAATACCGGCTTTGGTGCTCGGCAACGAAGGTATTTGAGCCGCCTCGCTGTTATCAGCTCAATTCGTGCATATTTTTGACACGGTAAGGAAAAAGTTAAAAGACGACGGGGGATTGTTATAAGATAAAGACATAGATTCCCGAAAGTACATACTACAAAGAGACACAAAACAAATATCTCGATCACTGTAAATACTAGCTTCTATCTGTGGCTTCGCGCGTGTTTTTTCGAATTTCCTGTCAGGATGTATGTAAGTATGTTTGTTGCTCTTTCACGCAAAAACTACTGAATGGATATTGATGAAACTTCACAATAATATAGCTTACATTATCAGAATAACACATAGGCTACAATTCATAAACATATGTTGTATATTATGAGACAGACAGACGCGGGAAATACGCGGGCGAAGCCGCGGGCAGCAGCCAGTACAGTCATATAATAATAGGCTACTTCTAAACGTTATTTTAAATCTATATGTATGCAAAATTTCATCCATTCAGATCCATTCAGTAGTTTTGGCGCCTAACGATATAGGCAGTATCTATTGTGGAAATTCTGCGACAAATAATTATTGATGCGGCGAACGAGATAAGTAAGGGGTCAGTTGACGAGCAGAGTCGTGAAAACCGGTTTGCGCGACAGAATGCGTGCCGTATTAGGAATAGAGGTGGTACGTGGCCACCTCTATTCCTAATTCAGGCATGAATTAAAAAATTAAAGATAACATGATTTGAACTCAATGTGTGTTTTTTTAGATCTCTCCTCAAAATACTGTTACTTTAAATCTTACTACCTGAGTCCTTTGATATCGAATTTTTAAAAAGATCGTACGCAGGTACCCCAACTATTGCACATTTTTGGATAGCTAAAAACATGTAGTTCTTTTTAAAATAATCTGCACAAAATAATGTAGTTTTTGAGAAAACGTCAGTTAAAAAATACTTTGTCAAATTTTTACTTTAAATTCAGATTTAAAGGGCCTACCGCTCTAGTGTGTACCATATTTATTAGACTTTTAAAGGCTATTCTGATTTAGTTAGTTATTTTTTAACAAAAAACACTGAAAAATCTGCAAAAAGAGACGTTTTTTAAAAAATATCATGAATTTTCGACTTCAAGGTGACACTTTCACTAAAAATCTTAAAAATTTAAGTATCTCGAAGGGGCTTAACTTTAGACCAGGGTATCTCATAGTCAAATTGGTTTATACTGAACCCTGCTATCACGTCCTGAAAGGATCGCGTCTACTTACAAGTAACCTTGTATAGAAAGCGACCAGAACACCCTGAACAAATGTCTGCAGATCGTATAACATTTGTCCCCAGGCGGGAATCGAACCCGCAACCTTTTGCGTCGCAGGCAGACCTTCGCCCACCGAATAGCTAGGTAACTTATCTCATCTGGATAGGAATGGAATGGATTAGTGAAAGTGTGGCCATGTAGCACTCTACACGGCCACATTTAACCACGTTAGCGATGCCGCGGAGAGAGGTTATAGATGAAGTACTAAAGGTTAGTTTAAACATCGTTGAAAATAAACAAGTGGTAAGTAATTCGGGCTAAGATTCGTTGCGCAGCCGAAGCAGGGCGGTGCTAACTTGATTTACGAGTAAAAGATTGCCTCATAAATCATCATACACCCGCCCAGACGAGAGCGTTAGAAAAACTCGTCAAGGGTGTGTCAGGCCTGCGCAGCTTAGAAGCATACATCAAAAATAATCCCAGAATTATAACATATTTATGCAAAGTCCAAAAACCTTTCGGTTATGTTTTTCGAGCGTTTCTATATGGTTGGCGGACTCTCATAAAATTACCTTAAAGCATTAAAACGCCTAACGCCGTTTGTAGTCTACCGCCGTCACCGGGACGTCGTCACCGAGAACGATATGACGGCGACGAAATAGCGATACATTTACTATAGCCGTTTGTTCACTGCGCGCTTATAATCCGAGCCGCGTCATCCGGCCGCCAAAGATAAATAAAATAGAAATAATCTCGTTCTCGGTGACGTCCGCGTGTGGCCGAGGACAAACGCTCTTAAGCATTTTAGGTTGAATGAGGTTTAACGCATTCACTGCCTAGCCTCGGCGGTGCTACCCGCAGGGGTGCGCTATTATACACGGAGCTGGACCACGGCTTCTGTTTCTTGGGCCATGAAAGTGTTAAACGCCCGTCTAAATTCGAGAGAGTTCTTTGTTACATTTAGTTGGCATTCATTCATTTATTTATTCATTTACACATTGAGTTTGAATTTTGTACACGCACGTCATACAATAGAAATAAAGATAACAAAATTATTAAATTTAAATTGAGAAAAATACAAATCAATCAGTTAATTTTCAGTCATAATAACCTATATTACAGATCACTTACAAACAGTCAACGGCAATGATTCTGTTGGCACAAAACCTAAACTAAACTAGCGTAAAAATAATGCTGTCCCCTTTTGTTCGATCGAATAAAAAGAGACGTTAACAATTTAAGACTAGTTTAGTTTAGATTATGTGCCAACAGAATCGCTACCAATGTTGTCTTCACTTAATTGCCACGGTTGAGGAACTCATCGACCGTATATAATAACATCCAGCGTGCCATCCATCCTGGCTCTCGCGATTAGCGTAAAAAGGGGTATAAATATCGGGGAATAATAATTGGGGTCTTAGAATTGTCAATTAATTTCTCGTTAAATATATTCCTTGTAATTTTACATTCCTGGATTGTACATTCCAGAGAAGCAGCTAAAATTCTTTGTGTTATGACCTAGAGAGTCCAAACCGTTCACTGCGTCGTTCCATTAAAAGTCCCTCCCTTTCCTCGGGACAGGAATTAAATTAATTAAATTTAAATGTAAAGCACAAACATTTTTAATATTCTGATCACAGTTTGGAATTAAACAACGAGAACCTAAAACCAACGATGAATAATGAACAAAGTAGGAGCTGAGACGACTTAGAAGCTTATTTCGAGAATACTTACCGAGTCTACTAGCAGAAACTTAGATTAGTTGCTCTGTTTGCTTCTCTCGCTTGTATAATTACAACGCTGTGTGACGTGATGGCCTGGAAATTATAACACTGTTTGACTTTGACATAGAACTTTTCAGTTATGTTATGTCTAATGTCTATTTTACTTCTCATTTATTGAATTTGAAAGGATTACTAACGTAAAATAGGTCTCATTTAGTACTCCATCATAGTTTAAAAACTAAGGACATTCCGTACTGTGTTGAAATAAAAAACAAGACCCGTCAAGTGCGAGTGTAACTTGCGCGCCGAGGGTTTCGAGCATAAGCCAATTATACTATAGGAACCAGTTAGAGATAGATGATATTTGTTTAATACTGAAAAATAGTAGGTAGGTAGATAGATCGCTATCATGACGTGTTATATATTTCTCAACATATTTCAAAAAGTATGAAACTAACAGTAATTTATAAGTTATTAACCGATATCTTTCATTTGATACCCCCACTTGCGCCATAGGTCTCTTTTAAGATCACCATTTGTGTGTCACCTACTGAAAATATAAATTTTTATATTTTCTGAATTTGTATTTTTTTTCTTTTAAGAAATAATGGCGCACGAAATGTTTTATTATTTAAAATTGCAATTAAAGATAATAGCTGCGGTAGTTTCTGAAATGTTCAAGAAAGAAGGGGGGCGGACTGAGCGAGACCATAAGGGTTTCGAAACCGATCTCGAAGCCCTCAAAATGCGAGGTATAAACGAGTAAACCTATTCTTTCACGTTTTCCCTTTTGTTTGCACCATCGCCATAATGAGGCCAAATATTAAGAAATATTCTGAGTAAAGGAATCTAAAAAGTCTATCTATACATATATCTATCTGGTGGACCATAAATAAGACAGCAATACCCACGGAATCGGGGGAGAGTTTTATGAAAAACTAGAGAACCCTAAAGATGGAGCAGGCCCGAGACAAATATTTACAATAGCGATACCCAGAATCACAGCCAGCGAGAACAATATTAATGAATCCGTCCAATTGAACTTAATTGTTTTATGAAGAAGAAGAAATTCCTTCTTATAATTTCTATGAAAATGGCAAAACGTAGAAATTGGATTTTTAATGATTTCCTATAATTCTGTGATTATAATTTTCAATATCTTTTAAACAATTTGTTTGAAATTAATTGAAAAAGTATGTCAAATTAAACTTTGGTGTGTAAGCAAAGTACATTAATTTTTGGCAGAGAAAATAAATAAATAATGGTGGACAATTCACACAGCATTATCTAGCCCCAAGCTAAGCAGAGCTTGTTATGGGTAGGTACTGATTAACATAATACAATACATACAAATATGGTACTACTTAGGCATACGCCTATGTCTAGCAGTAGACAGTTTAATTGTGAAATATTCCCAACGTCTCACGCCAGATGCACCTATTCTCAACGTCTCACGCATGACTATTCCCATCATCTCACTAGAAAAGCACCTAATTCAACGTCTCAAAAAGTATTCCCAACGTCTCACGACAGTCAAAACAACGTGATTTACAATATACAGTCTATTACTTTTCTTTTTCAATGTTACTACTTACTTAATTTACTTTTCTTTTTAGAACTATTCTCTAAAATTACATAAAAAAACTCAAAAATTATATGCATCCAAAGGCTACTTAACTCTTTTTAAAGTGGGTCTTAAAAATATTATCATATTTCTTTGGACATAAAATTTGTGTTATGACGTCATTCGGGAAACAAACGAAAACAATCAATTTTAAGGTTAAGTATTTTAGTGCGAAAGCCCTCTGGGTAATCTATAAGAAATTAAATAAGTCCCAAAAATTTGCGATCGTCGCTAACGGCGCTAGAGCCGTAAGAGGTCCCAAAGATTTTCGACGAAACCGACTAAGATTTCGTGGCTTAGTTGGTTAGAGCACACCCGTACTGAGGGTTCGAAACCTGCCAAAATTATGATGAAGTAGGTACGAAAATTTTCGGGACTTTTTTAACAAACAATTGACACAAGCAAATGTTCTTGAGGCAGTGTCACAGCACAGACTAGATATATCATTTGTCTATTAGCGATAGCAATTCAAAAAAATAACAAGGCAACTTGACAAGCTCCTCGTTTTTTCTTCGGTAAAAATAGCATGAAACTTTTTCGGCAGACACTCGACTATAATTACGCCCAAATGAACCATAATGAGCCTTTTATTTATGTAATGAATACCAATAGAGATCGTTAGCATTCTACTAAAGTTTTTACCTTTATTCAAATGAGAGCGTAATATTTCAGTTTTAATTTTCTCTACAGATAAAATATTTAAATTATGTTTCGCATCCCGAATCCTCCAGAGCATTCGTAATACAATTTCATCCTTTGCCTCCTCAATTTAAATTACAGCTGTAATAATATAACGTTCGCTTTTTCAATAACTCCGTAAAAATACATATATGCTTACTCATGTCGATACTTTCCCTAAGCCCAGCGTGGGGATTACTAAAAAAGCGCTTATCAGGGAGTGGCCTGCGTCTAGCAGTGGATTAGTATAGGCATAGGTAGAGTGTAGATGATGATTACAATTCTAACTATTTTAAACAGAGCCATATAGAAAATCAATAGGGTCCCCCTGCCCTTCCTGGCGCCAAATTCTGCTAACCAGTCCCTTAACACTTTTATGGCGCACGACGTACATGTGATAAATGGTGGTCCTCCAGGCAGCGCTGGAGGTGTATTAGTATTTATAGTTTGAATTTATGCATGTTGTACAGCACCACCAACCTTTATTTTTTCAAAAAAATTCTGGTTGTCTGGAAGTAATAGCTTTAAGCGATAAAGCCGCCAAATCCATTGCTGTTCTCTTTAATATGTTAAACTTAAAACAATCTGCTTCTTTTAATGGTGATGAATAAAGTATTCTCTATCTATCTAAATTCACTCAACCAAATTTAATCGCTCCTTCGTAAGCTTTTATTTGACAAGTAAGTAAGAGTTTCAAGTATCGAGATGATTTTTACTGAATACAAAACTTTAAACTCACTGGCGGTTTCAGCTTAGTGAGCTTCGAAATGACTTTATATATATTGCAGGGCTCGACTTCGATTCGATCAGGGATCGAAGGTTCTAACAGTTTCGTTTGACAAATTTTACGGTAAACCGGGTGTTTTCTGTTTTTTGGAAAACGTCTTTATGAAAAATACTGCAACATTCCTCCATGTTAGTAAATTAACCTTTATTTTGAGAATCTCCACAAGGGTTCATTTACCATGTTTTGCATGATCATTATCAATCATGATAAAAACAACATCTTCTTCAATTTGGTGCAGAACAGGGAAACTCCAAAAGTATAGTGCAATATGTCAACGTGCGCCCACTTTCTGTAAAATAAGGTAAAAATATCCGAACAACATCTAGAAGTCCGGATAACTACTGGAAGACAAAAGAGTGCAAAGTTAGTTGTTACAGAGTTCTAGTCACCGTTAACCTCGATCGATAACCTGGTACCGAGTACTTGGATGTAAGGCGATTTAGCACTCACCTTATGAAGTTTTATTTCAATCACAATATGTGATATGCCGTGTGGTTCCGGCTTAGAATTTGCAGCACCCCAACTCTTATCGTGGGTGTTTTATGGGGCGACTAAGGGACATACACCGGGGGATGGCATCATCGCCTCTTTCAGAATAGATCTACCACCGAACTGCGATCTCCATCCCGCATACCCAGCGTAGGGATTATGGGCATTAACCCCACATGAGATAAAAGCCAATTAAGCAATTATCTGGGGGAGGGCTGCGTCCAGCAGTGGACCATCATAGGCTGTTTAGGTGAGTTTGAGGTTATAATGTTGACCTGACTAATTATCGCCATGTCAAGGAACTCTGTTTTATTGAACTCATTAAGGATTAATAAACCTACTTAGCCTGATATTATAGAAACGATAGTAATTCTATCTGTTACTGTATAAAAGGTATCTCGGGGATGGACATAGTACGGTCAACGAAGCTAGAGTTTGTACAAATCCCAAAACCTTAGAACATCGAATCACCAAGACCCAAGAACTTCTCGTTCAAATTAATTTTAGAATCACGCTGTTGATCAGACGAAAGAGGTTCCCTCGGATCGTGTTCTCCATAAGTAAATCCAAGGAAATTGGGTATAATTCTTAAAAGCCTACGACGCGATGCGATAGATAAAGCGTCTTGACCTAATTTTGGCGCGTGTCGGCCGGAGGGCTGGCCGGCGATTTGCCCCAAATGCTGCCAAAGCAGTACACATATTTTAACGGTATTTCAGCGGGGTTCGGGAGATAGCCCCTTGGAAGAGAGTTTTATGGTGAAAAAGCATGAGAACCCTCTATATTTTTTCTGTTTTCATTATCTACACGTCGTGGATCTTTGAAAATATATTTTCTTTCTGACATTTGCACAAATATTTCCTATGAACAAAAAATTGTGGAAAAGATAGGCATATTATATTCGCGTTCATAGGAGCGGCACAGAGCAGGGCAACGTCAGTGGATTTTGTTTATTATCTCTTAATTATTCAAAATATACGCATTAAATACAATAACTAAACGATTACTTAAATAAAACATAAGTCAGGCTATGTAATTCGTGAAAAATAATGTGGTGTTGTCGCTGATAATTTCGAGTATTTCAATTAAAACAGTTTTTTTTTGTAAATTCTATTCGATTACTCGACGTCTACAGGATTTTTCCCTACCTATCATTTTTTTTCAACGGAACATTTACGTTCTTTACCATACATTTAAGTGGTTAAAAATACACATTTTGCTTGATTTTTGCATTAGGCGCACTCTTAAGTTACTTGGTTCTAATACTGTTTAGAACTTGCATTGTTGAAACCACTTTAAAACGGCTTATAACAAACATCTAATTATATTCAACAAAAACCGATTTTATAAGAGGTTTCAAATAAGTTTTTAATTTGAAATTATCATGTGTGCAATAAAAAAATTTTTGGACGTAAGTTTGCGTACGGAACTCTTTGAAGGCTGACTCTTTCTACCAACGTAATGGAGTGAAAGCCAAGCGATTGATGATAAACCCAGTAGGTTCCCAGTGGCTTTGTCCATTGTTTCAAGTCACTGAACATTATTTATTGCCGGAATTTAATTAGAATGCGGCCATAAACCATAGATCACGCTGTTTCGACAGTTCAAACGTATTCAATTAATTACCAAAGCAATTTGAACGGTATATTTGCAAATTAGTTGTATTATTATCAGGTGTTTTGCAGCAGTTGATTTGTTTGAAAGTCACAGTTAATTCAATTACAATGCTTACAAAATGTGTTTGTACTGGGTAATGTATGTCTGAATGCTTTGATCCTCCGCAGACCAGATTTAGATTATTTAATGTGTGAAATTTAACTGAGTTTCGCCTTTATGAGAACGCTAACTGAATTTGGTTAAGATAATCGCGTAATGGAATTCTGAAAGTTTTACAGAACAGCAACCATTACCTTACTTCTGTAAGTACACACAAAGTTTCAAAAGTAATTCCGAATGATTTTAAATGGCAATCTTTGTATCCCATTCCCGTCAGACAACAGCGGAAAGTTTTAAAGAACATTCAAGTTACTTTTTAACAAAAGCATCGCATTTCGTGAAATTCCTTCAGGGCTCGTTTGTTCCCTGAGAGACGTCGGAAAAGTGGAAGAAAACAATTCCATTGAACTAGCTGTCGGAACGTCAGGAAGTTGCCGAAGAGTTGCCATAACAATAAACGCGTTGGACCGAGTTTGGACAAAGATCCTTCCACGTCAACTGGCGCCCACCACGGTGCCACAAGGCACTTTATATCTTCTAACTCGATAGCCTCACTGGTAAATAAATTATCGTATACTCGATTGAATAAGGTTAAGATAATAACGTTAGGAAGATTATCACTAACTCCATTTAATGTTCTCCGATAACGAGGTTGACCTCATGGATGTACTCGTGTTGGCGCCCAACATGGGGCAGTAGAAGTTTATAAACACATAAGCACATCGGCGAATAATACGTGAAAAAGTCTTTCTTCTCACCCAGGAAATAGTCCTGGGAAAATCTCAAACAACAGGTCACGGATTTACGGTTCATTTGGCAATGTGTCTCCGGTCCGTTGACGCATGATGTGTGCTTGATTTCATATCCGTTCGTTTATGCTTCCCTAATTCTGAGCTTGGGGATCTTTCATCTATTTTCCTGAATATTTTCGAAAATGGCTCATATCAGACTAAGCGCTACGTACTACAAATTATCAAACAGCGATTTACTGAGTTAAAATAGGTAGTGCATAATTATGTTTGCTCATTTAGGTTAATCGAGTTGCATAATGCTACTCTGTAACTAAACTGTAATCATAATAAATATCACATAAACCATAATTACTAAAACTAAACGAACTCTGTGAAACGATGCCGATGGGTCGATTTTACATTATGCAGCTCAAAATCGCAGCAGTAACTAATAATAGGTAGAATATCACTACATAGTATAAAACAAAGTCTTTATCGCGTACCTTTTGCTTTCTTTTCCCCAACGTTTCAACGTCTCGCCCTGTGAACACGATCGCTGTAACGCGGTTGAAACGTTGGGGAAAAGAAAGCAAAAGGTACGCGATAAATACCCGATAAATAATCTTAAATATGTTATCAAATCGCGAAAGTTTAAAAAGTTTTAAAACAAAGTCGCTTCCCGCTGTCTGTCTGTCCCTATGTATGCTTACATCTATAAAACTACACAACGGATTTTGATGCGTTTTTTTAATAGATAAAGTGATTCAAGAGGAAGGTTTATGTGTAATACACGCACAATATAGTACCCGTGCGAAGCCGGGGCGGGTCGCTAGTAGAATATACTTTATTGCACAAAAGTTGTACAAGGCGAGCATAATGCTAGATAACATTTTCTACCTGCTAACCTTAGGGTAGTGTGGACAACAATTATTAGTAGGTAGTGCTACTACAGAATATACAGAAGAAAAAATAAACTAAATAAATATACTACTCACAATAATACTTACAGAAAAAAATATAATTAGCATATATAAATACACATATAAACTAAATAAATATACTACTCACAATAAAGTATATTATACTAATTATGTATATAGTTAGGTACGTTCTGAATTATTCTAGCGAATAAAAATTGTTATAAAATTTGAAGATATTGAGAATGCCGCGATATTCGGTGGGCAAACGACAGCTTTTTTTAATATTCGTACGTTAAAGCCGAAAACGTTTAAACGGTTTTTTGACACAACACAAAGACGTTATGCTGGCTAATTGGCGAAAGGAGGTTATAATGGAGTCTAACGACCGGTAGCCGGGCGAAAACGAGAGCTGCTCGTATCCTGTCTAAATAGCTTCGGTTTATGTTTGCTACTTTAATATTAAAGGACACTTTTCACATTAAATGCCAGCCATTTTGCCAAACTGCTTTGCGCTGTCCTATACCTCCGTAACTATAGGTACAGTTACATGTTGGTTATTCAAATTGACGTTTATAGTGACAGATTTGACAACCTGAAGTAGTAAATTGGGATGACTCAGCCAATCTCGTCCAACATACTTAAAAGGGCGCATTCACATAGCATCCGTTTTACAGGATACGTGATGGCATAGTCGTAGTTGATGTTCACACACCCAATATTATTCCTGATCCAGTTAAGACTTGTTTCCAGTTGGGAGGGGTCCGCAAAAAACGGTCCTGTTAAAACGAATCCGTTGTGTGAACCTACCCTTACTAATAAGTAATAACCTTGTAAATCTTAAACTAACTGACTATTCTATCGACCGAAAGCTAACCCAACTTAGATTAGCTCGCATAACTTACGCAGTTTTTTATACCTGTGTGCAGCTTAGGTCTGCACACCATTAAGAAAAACTTAGCGAGGTAAGTTAGCCCTTAAGTTAGGTTTAAGGTAGCCCTCTAAGCTTGCAAACCCAGCTTTCGGTGTGAAACCCGCCTTATCTGGAGCTGACCTAACTCAAAACCTCTTCTAAAAGTAGGATCACATGTAGCTAAAATCTTTTTCAATATAAGCTTGTTAGTTTCTAGGTCACTCGCCCAATAAGGGCAATAAGTTTATCTATAAAAAGAGTATTGGTAAGTTTATGGAAGTTTTGGGTTGACCCGAAAGTTACGGAGGCCCCGGAGGCGGAGGTAGCAAGTTTGTAGCTCATTTACCGATCACGGCACCTGAGAGATCTCCTATCCAGTTTCACGAACTTTTAAAATTGATTCTGTTGCTTTTTGTTTACTTTTATAGTTATCTAAGTTATAGTTCAGAAACTAAGTGTTTGTAGATAACTAAGTATTGGTGGAATATTAATATATGTTTACTTTTATAGTTAACTAAGTTATAGTTCAGAAACTAAGTGTTTGATTGTAGATAACTAAGTATTGGTGGAATATTAATATATGTTTACTTTTATAGTTAACTAAGTTATAGTTCAGAAACTAAGTGTTTGATTGTAGATAACTAAGTATTGGTGGAATATTAATATATAATATAAATTCGTAAATATTATTAAATACCTATATTATTTCAAGAAAATAAATAAATAATACTGGACAATTTCCACTGTCCCACAGCATTATTTGGCCCCAAGTTAAGCAGAGCTTGTATTATGGGTACTAGATTTATACATAATACTATACAATACAAAGATATCATAAATTATAATACATAGAAAACGATCAAAACACCAAAACACAACATTTGTTTGTAATCGAACCCGCGACCTTCTGCGCCGCAGGTAGACTCGCCCACCGCGTCACCAGAGGTCGTGACAAGTAAATGAACAAGGAAATTTGAGTTCTTATACATATATAAGGAAGACAGAAATGACCGAGAATTGAAGCACATAATTAGTCCTTTAAGTTTATTCTATTGTTGGCGCCCAACATGGGGCACTCATATAAAGTTACATAGTTAAACATAGAATATAAAAATACATTTATTTGGACACAGATACACACAAGTATAAAATAAACAAACAGAAAACAATAACAATTTAACTTGGAGGTACTTGATACAAAAAATAAGGATGGTAAGGTGTCTCTGCCTCCACGACCCTGTGCCGAAATAGGGGTTGGCTCAGCGTGTGCTGAACAAATGTGTTTTTTTTTGCACAGCGCTGTTTTTCAGCCAAACACCTTAAATCTGACACATGGACAATCTGAACATGCAAGCCTAATCAATTTATAAAATGCTAACGTTAATTTTATAGCTACCCTTGGCATGGCTTCACTGCCCTGCCTCTTTGGCCCCACCCGCAGGGGCAGGCCGCACCTAGTAGGGCTCGTAGAACTAGATGTGCAAGGGCCTATACAACCTTAAGTTATCGTGAAAAGGACAGACATAGGATTTCGCATTCATAGGAGCGAGACAAGGCATAGCAACGCAAGCCCAAAAATCAAGTACTTAAGGAATTTATTTGAAAAAACCAAAACAATTGAAATGTTCTTTATACTTATATCTATTACCATGCTTATTCTCAAGATTTCAAGTTCTGTATTTATTGAGAAATTAAGGTTTTTAGTTGAAATTCAGAGGTTACTTGGCGATTTTTTTCTATAAAGAAAATTTTATATACTTAATCGTGTTTTCGAAACATATGATCGATAGAGTAAGTCCCGAACTGTACCATGTATAAATTTCAAAGTTAAATAATTAGTCGTTTGGAAGATATTTAGGTCTGACGGAGCTGATTTAAGGTGTATTGGCCCTATGAGTCGTTTAACACTTGAGATGTACGGTCGTGGTGGGGACCGTACATCTCTAATTTCAGTAAGTAAATATGATGTGTGAGATAGTTTTACCCCCGAATACTTAAACGCGTCTCAGGTTTAAAAACGACACAAGTGACGATTTTTCTGACACATTTTCATTAAAATATGTCAAAAAACCGCGACTTAAAACGAGCTTAAATGTATGTTGCGTTTGAGTATTCGAGGGTTAGAACATTATATAGGTACATATTTTTATTCGTCGTAAGCGAAAAGCTTATAAAAATGACATGCAACAGAAACTTGAATAGCTTTCCCTGATCAGCACCCGCGAGAGCCGGTTTAATCGAGCCGGGTAACCGGATTCTGTTAACGAGCGAGTAGTGATGTTATTACGTCATAACACCGCGTTATTACCGGGAATCTCGGCGGAATAGATAAACGGGTGTGTTTATCTAACGCACGAGGCAGTGGCTTGTGGCTTTCAAAGAAAATTGAATATCTTCCATAAATTGCCTGACGAAATGACGACCGATGTGGCGCGATGGACGAAGGTCCGCCTGCGATGCACGAGGTTGTTGAGGGTTCGATACTCGCCTTCGGACAAATGTTGCTTTTATATGTAAATATATGATCCAGGTGTTTTGGGGATTTTTTATGAATGATAAACAATATTTCAATGCAACCTAACTTAAAAACCAAAAATTTTCAAGCACCACGTTTTCAATCTCAATAAACAAATAGGTGAGCCGAGTTTCCCGGGATTCAATAACGTTCCGTCCCTGTTTACACATGTAGGTCAGTCCAACTAACGAGGGACCAAATAAAATGGAGCGCTCGCTGCGAACTGCGGGACTGATTAAAACAACGGAACGGAAAATGTTGGATAATTAGGTGTTAGACATGTTTAATAATCTATATATTTAACCATTTATTTTATCATTATTAAGAAAGAAAATAACAATCAAATAATAAATTTAAATCAAAACTAGTATTTACAATAGAAACAATTGAGCTATCTGCAAACTGTTGCAAACAATCTACAGGTAGCTCAACTGATTCATATCAATACCAGTCGGATGCCCAAGACACTGGCTGCATTGCCCCGCTGTTAGCAATGCTGATGCGCTGTGTGTTTTGCGCTAAGTGTTTTATTTTAAGAACTTAAGATTTTCTAAGTGTACATTCTTGAATTTATGGAAATAAATAATTTATGTTATTTGTCACAGAACAGACAGATATTTTACTCGAATAAAGATCCAACACAAAATTTTCTTCGAATTCCATGACGTCACAACATGGCCGAGAGCGTTTGAAGAGTTCATTAAAAAAATCTTAAAAATTAAAATATAGAGTACTTACATATAAAAGAATCGATAAATATTGGTTTCTTAAGTCAAGTTCCGCTAAATTTGAAACGAGTAAAGTAGCCTATTGTTATATCGTTTACCTGTAAAAAGAATTCGATCATGATAACTTTTATTTTTACTAAATACGCAAATAATAAAAGATCGTAAAAATAATGAGGAGATCATACTAAGGACATCTTGAGTTCTATACCTTAGCCAAACTCGATTTAGAATGTTTGTATACTGCGTTGTAAGATGCGTCAGACATCCGGTGCCCATCGATTTATTTTCCAACTTTGTGTACGTACACTGAGGATAGTCGGTTTTCAAGGTAAGCAGCGAGTTCTGCAGTAGCCCGAAACTATTACCAATAAAATCTCTTTATGTCGTCCTAAGGAAATTCTTACTGCCTATTCAGCATAGCCCCAAATGTCTATGATATCTTTCTTTCATCATATGCCTCAACCTCAACAGCCTATGTCCACTGCTGGACACAGGCCTGGTTTTTTTCAGATGCCTAATGCCAAATAAAACTATAACGTTGTCGTAGGTTAATATGGGTTCTAAGATCCGAAAACTTTTCACGTTCTCTTGTTTCTATCTGATTCCTGAATTAGAAACTCTTCAGCCTGTACCATCCACCTCAAGTTACCTCCAAGCACGTAAATGACTGACCCGATGCACACCGCTAAGACTTGACCTACCTTGTCGCTCTCCTATGTACACAAATAGACCACAAAGGGGACCTCTCGTGCAGCTAGGTGGGTCAAGTTTCTCTGGCTGTGAATACATATTTCAATTGATATTGAAAATATGAAAATCGTTTCCAATTTGAATTGGAATAAAGTTTTAAAAAGTTACTTGAACCAAAAATACATTAATATTTCGTGATGGGAGTCTTCAAAAGACGTTTGGAAGAGATGTTTGGAAGTGTGCGTGGGAGGCTTTTGCAGCTATGGACGAAAAAGGTTTTAAAAAACGCCTACCTACAATAAGCAAAGTACCTAAATAATAAGCAACTTACGACATAAACATTTTTTATAGTTCGTTCAACGAACTAGCATTGCCATTCAACGTGGCAATGCTGCCAGCATTCTGGGCACTCTGCCTTCTGGTCTTCACCAGAAGATAGATTTTTACGAAACAGATATAAGTGTGAATACCTACATGTAGTAATTCTATTATTATTATGATGATTTAATGATGATGATGATGAATATTATAAATGCAAAATTTTAGATGGATGGATGGATAGTTGTTGGATGTTTGTTGCTCAATCACGGCAGAACGGCTAAACGGATCTAGATGAAATTTGGCACTGATAGATTATAGTCTGGAATAGTACATAGACTATAATTTATCCCGGAATTCCCATGGGAACGGGAAATACGCGGATGAAACCGCGAGACGCTGCTAATTCCTATATATATTTTACTGCAGCGTGTAACATAAACCTGCCGAACCGTCAGCAAAGCAAGAGAAGGTACAGGAATCCATCCTGTACCTTCTCTTGCTTTGCTTTGATTTTACCTTTGATTTTACTTTCCTGAAACTTTAAACATTCTTATTTGCTTACAATTCCCGTTAAAAAGTTAAAAAAGTTTTAAGAATGGACAGTATAAAAGTTTCGAACAGCCGATCCCATCTTGTCAACCACCTCATTATCCCTAATATTCCCTTAACTCCACGGTTTCCCATTAAACTTTGTACATTTTAAACAGTTCTCTTTGAGCCCACTTGGAAATTCATCGCATATTTAAAGGCTTCAAAGTGCTTTGTCCAACTTTGAAAGAGGCTTCGAGGGATGTCCGAAGACATGATTACAAAGAAGATCGATAAGAACCGTTTAAACCGGGGTTCAAAACTCGCTAACACCAGGCTAAAACTCTTCCTTATTAATAACTAGTTTCTGCTCGCGGCTTCGCACGTGTTGTTTCTATTTTTTCAATAATTTTAAGCTTTTTTTTATCCATATCATCCATATGGTTTATAGGGTATAAAGTTGCCTATGTTTTTTCCAGGCCTAGTCCTACACCTATGCAAAAATTCATCCCGATTCAGCTCAGTAGTTTTGGCTTAAAGAGGTTACAAAGATCCAGCCATCTATCAATCAGAAAAATAAAAATGAAAAGAAAATCCACACTAATATTATAAAGAGGAAAGATTTGTATTTTTATATGTAACGAATAAACATAAACTACTGAAACGATTTCAAAAACTATTTTGCCGTTATAAAGCTACATTATCACTGAGTAATATAGGCTATAGAATATATCCGAGCGAAGCCGGGGCGGACCGCTAGTAATTAAATAAAAATAATGTAAACAACGTTTGAATCACGACTCCTTTCGGTGGAAGTGGGTATCTACATCTACTATCGCTTCTTCCACTAGTGGACAAAAAATTGAAGCGAATAAAATCAATAACATCATATTTCTTATTTGATAATAATGACTATTTATAAACCTGTTTATAGTATTAAATTTGACTTGTCTAAGTGCTTATTTTGTAAGCTTAAAGAAATAAACGTTATTGATATTTGATTTGATACAAGAATATACCTGACTGGTTGAACCCAAATGCTTTTCTTGCTGAAAAAGCTAATAGTATTCTAATGTGTTCTTTTAAAACAGTATAACTTGAGTAGGTTAGGTAGGTACCGACTACGGCCAGATAAGTTAGGTAGCGCCCACCGTAATGCCCTAGGAATAAGTATTTGTGTTATACATATAATGTTACATATAATGCGTTGTGGCTGAGAATTATCTTTTGTCTAATTTCATTTACCTACTTCTCAGGCGATTTACAACATCGTTCAAGTCTAGATAAGTTGACGACCTCTGTGGAGAAGAGGGCGATGGGCCTACTGGTTTTCTAGGTATTTTAATGTATAATATAAAAATACCCAGACACTCTTAATACAATACATCAATGTATTTTAACAGAGGGGCTAGATGATTTTGTGAAACTTGTCCAGCTTTAGCCGATATTTTTTTTATCCAATGAGAGCGCCACTGCGAAGCACCACGATCCAAGTGTACTTTCTTACACAAACTCATTTCCCTTGGCACCTTTAAAATGGCCAGAGATAACAACTTTACATTTTAACCACATCAGACCTTCCGTATTCATGACCGTCATCTCACGATCAGGAGGAGGACGACAAGATGCAGTTACTCTGTTGTACGACAGAGACAAAAATCTTTGCCCTATAAAATGATAAAATGGTAACGTATTTTGTAGAATTTAATATTTCTTGAATTTTTTGGGTAAAATATTGGTAAAACCAATTTCTTGTTTTTATTATTTAGGTTTCATTTTATCAATCTTAAAGAAGGTAAGTACTAAATAGCTTGATAGTAAGTATATTTTTTACTAGGGACTAAACCACCCCACCCCACTATAGACAAGGTTATTTATACTCCCGGATGACAAGACCGAGTATAATCGGTGGTTTTGGGCCGAGTTAAAACGATGCTTTTCACTTTTCTTGCTCAAAAAGTGTGTCATTTTAGCGGGCGTAATAATCGAGAATACGCCCTTGGGAGTGAAAGTATTTTTATTTTTCGAATAGGAAATCTACAAAAATAACCAAAATGGACTAAAAATATTTAGATCTGAACGAAATAATCACTAAATTTTAGGTACCAGAGGTTAGTTTAAACATTGTAAAACCTAGATTAATTTGTTTATCATGTATCTCATTTTATGTGAACCTCATGTTTGTATGAGACTAAAGTTCTTTAAACCTTATAGACTAGAGAACAATCATTTTCGTAATAAGGTTTAACCAAAAATAGGCATCATATCGATCAATTTTATTGATGCTAATTCTCGGTCTACATTTGCATGAAAAACAGACGGATAATAATGTATCCATCTAATAAAGTTACCCCACTTTCTTTTATCTGACCCACGTTTTTGCAATTTATTTATACTCAGCAATACGGCTACTTTGGTTATGTTCGAAATCGCCTGAAGATTTTTTATTCTGTGTTGTTTCTTCTGTCGGTTCTTTTGCCTGTTTTCATAAAAAAGGTACTTAGGCCTTTTGAATAGAAAAAAATCTATAATCTACACTAATATTATATAGAGGAAAGTTTTTTTTTTGTTTGAATTGAATAGGCTCCGAAACTACTGGACCGATTTGAAAAATTCTTTCACCATTAGAATCCTACACTATCCCTGATGACATAGGCTATAGAATATACCCGTGCGAAGACAGGGACCGCTAGTACATAATAAGTTCGAGACGTCAGCTCAGACTCAAAAAAATGTTTTTTGAGTAAAGATATCCTAATAAAACCTTAAAAAAAATAACTCTGTCTTATGTACGTTATGAGATTTTACGCTTTTCTAAATTTGAAAGTAATTTCAAATTTAGAAAAGCTTTTTTACTCCTTCCATACCCTCGTAATAAAACACCCAACACATAAACAGGGATTAATAGGACCGTAATAAACTTGGGCAAGAGTGTCGGGTCAGTGACTACACGGACAATAAATAATATTTCTCCCGGCAAAGAATAACATAATTATTACAACGTACAGAAGATATACTCTCTGAAATGGCAAACATTGTCAACCACGATCGATGTTTGTTCTTGTCCAGTTTTTAGGTAAAAACGAACTGCACATACCTACAAACAAACTGCACACCTTATAAGAAAACTATTTTTTTAAATGCCTGATATGTTTTTTTAAATCCTTAAAAATGATATCTTTAAGTAAAAGTCATATTTTCTATAAGTAAGAGACTTACGGACAAACCGATTTACGATTTAAGTTACCTTTTAGATAAAATAAGCACTTACTGTGAAACATAAAGAAATTAAAAAAAAAACTGAAGTTTTATATGTAGGAATTTTAATTTCTTACAACAAAAGAAAAAAAGCCAGATAAATCATAAATTGCTTCAAGCTTCAATCTAGCGCTGTATGAATGGGTGTCTTCTCTAGGATCTAGATCTTGAAATATCGTCGGCCACATCGTCACGTCACCTTCCATCAGGTGAGACTGTGGTCAAAAGTAGGTCAATTGATGATAAAAAAAACCTTGTGCATGCATGTAATAAGCTGTTGAGTTCACGGTGTAAAAACCTTTGTGAAAATCACTAGCCAACTCAGCAGTATCTTGTGTAAGTGACCTATTGTTAGGTTATGAGCTCGCAGCCTATTGTAGGCTTAGATTTTTTTTTATAAAATAAAAACATCTCTATTATCCTTATACACAATACAATGAGAAGTAAGATGCTACTAACTAAAACTTAAATTAATATAATAATTAAATAAAATTAACTTTGAATCATCGTTATCATCAGCCTACATTAGTCCACTGCTGGAAATAGGCCTCCTCTAATGAGCGCCATAGCGCCTTGTCTTCAGCTTGCTGCATCCAGCATCTGCCAGCAGTCTTTCGCAAATCGTCATCCCACCTGGTCGGAGGGCGTCCTACACTACGTTTGCCGAGTCACTTTGAATAACTTGTTTTAATCGATTTCTTCTAGTTCCGTGTATGGACCGCCAAGAGCGGTAAAAGCCTCCTCCAAGTTTTTTCACTTCGCTCATCTTTTGCAGTTATATTTCAGGAACTTTGTATTTATTCTGTGCTATTGCCAACCCTATTTTTATTTCACATCAAAGATCCCTGAAAATTGAATTCTCAATACAGCAGCATAGCACGCAACTTCGAGCGATGACCCCAGATTTACAATGGTCAGACTGTATCGTCCGTCGTTTGTTTCCATTTGCCGTTCCGTTATTGTACCGAGATATTCAGATAGGAGTTGGATTGAGCAAAGTTTTGATGGCGAACTATAAATAACGGTTTGTGAGACAGTTGCACTAATTGGCTTACCGAGTTTACACCTGAACAAAGCTTTGGATAAGAAAACAAAGTAATCTATCATGAAAATCTTGTACACGAATGTCTAATGTTATTAAATTTCTAAACGCTTTAGTTACTTAGATTTCACTTAATTTCTCAGCATTATATATGAATTCAAAATAGGTATTAACAAAAACCAGTGAACAACCAGTAGCTAAATCATTTAATGACAATTTCTCAGACATTGAAATTTTCGCATCCTCGCCTTTCTCCTTTAAGAAAACAATCAATCAGGCTATCATGTCTGATCTCTCTGTTCCGATAATGTAAGCAATGCACCTACATACTCTGTGAAGGTAGGTAACTAACCTACCTAGTTCTTACGTTCATAAATTTTGCCCTATTTATTTTTCTTATATCTATAAGAGGGTAACGGTGTTGATTGCACTTATAGAATAACACTTTAAATAAGTATTTTTATAATTAGGCTAAGAGTGTAATTGTTTGTTACCCCGAATAAATAAAATAAAAATAAAATAAAAATAACAAAAAATCAAAGTGGCTTTTGAACCTAGTTTACCGTAATTTGAAATTTTTGACGTGCCCAAGAGTCCTGAAATGTAAGGCCTAACTAATGGAAATAAAGCACTGCTCACGCACAGTCTCTGAGAATCTCAAAATCACTATAAATAAACTGTCTAATGTTATTTTAAGAGGCAGATTTTAGTACCTTTTTTTTGTATACAAACAAAACTGCAAACGCAGACTAAATAGCGCGATTTTTCCATTCTGCGAGAACATAGCTACTAGCGCCATCTAACCGCAAGTCACCAGTTCTAAACACCTGGCTAGCCTGCATCCCGTAGTGGTGGCGTAAGGTTCCCAAACATCCCGCAACCTCCATCTATCGGCGACCGCGGGAATGTTCCCAACCCCTCCCCTCAGGACCACCCGCAGCCTATCGATCTGCGCCCCTACAACTTACGCAAACCGGGTAAAGCTAGCCAAAAGAACACATCTAGAAATCAAAATCACACAGTACAGGATTATCAGGCCTAATTTAAACTTGTGATAGTGCACATCTTATTGTGTAGGTAAGTGTTGTTAGCTCGTAGTACGTACCATCGCCCGTCATTCACGATCCGTTCATTCATGGTGACGTAGAAGAGACCAATCAAGTAATTTATTGCCCTTTACCCTTATTTTGATGTTATTATTACACCATGCCTTTGTTTTCACGTAACTATGCTTGATGAGGCGATATAACGCCAAAGAAAAAAATTGTTCATTAATGAAAATTATATTCGTAAATAACCTTTCTGGGATGTGTTGTTTAGACACGCCATGATGGCCTATTAACATCCCTATTAATGTACTAATTTGTTAATCAGGGTTATTCACAATAAATGCCTGGTGAAATTGCCTTAGCAATTCGTGTAAAGTCACGGAATTTATAGCAAACAGCTGTGTGTAAGTGTGTTAAGATCTCAGGCTATTTGTTTTGACGTCATCCCTGACCCAGTTCTGCCGTGCTCTATTACGTTCAACTGCGGCATCAAACCACCTTTTTATGGGAATCACGGCACTTTGACGCGCAAGTTTCTTTTCTGTTAGTAGCCTGGTGATTTTCTACTAAATAGATAGATAGATAGAAAATACTTTATTGCACACTTAAAACTAAAAAAACAAAAACAAACTACTAATTACTATCGAATATGAAGGATGTCCCCCGAATAACTGTTATGCCCAAAACAGGTGAAATAAGATAATAAATGATCGACGAATATGTTTTGAAAAAGTGGGCAGAACCACGAGCGGGTAGGATTCTTGGAAAACAAATTTCAAATGGCTGCCATTTACCTACTGAGGAGTTTTGAGGATTGCAGTTATTTGAGGGAAAAGCGATCAAGGTCTACCTTGATCTTGCCAATCTAATTGAGATATTAATGGAGATTTTTTTGTCTATTAATTCCAGGAGGGCATCGACGCGACAGGCAGCGCTCCCGACAACACAAGCATCGTCCTGTTACAGCACGACCAGCCACTCGCAGCGAAGGAGCCCTACGCTGACGACGACGATGACGGATCCGGCGTAGAGCCCGACGAGAGCTCAGGGTCCGGCTGGGGCGCAGGCCCCGGTCCCGAAGACGACGAGGACGCACGCGGCTCAGGTGACTCGGAAAGACTGCCCATCGAGATACCAGAAGATGACGAAGACTTTAGCCCGAGACTCCACACAACGTTCACCGCCGCGTCGACGCTCGCCCCGGTGTATGTCGACACTCCGGCACCGCCGGTGGTGCCGCCCGAGCCTGAAGAGATACCGACCCCGCCCCCCACCACGACCGAATCACCAATCCTTTTAGTCAAGCAGCTCGATGTAGACGTTCGTGAGTAGTGGCTGAAGCATGCCAGTTTTTTTTGCGTATTATTTTAGTTTATGGAAGAATAAAAGTTGGAGGCTTTTGACCCATAAATTGAGAATAATGCTGTTTGAATTTCCCAGCATAATTAAAAAAATAAATAATATTATGCAAAAGTTTGGTTATACAAACTTGGGTAAAAAGCTTTATGTCGAGCAATAGAAAGGGGACTATTTTGTATAAACGAAACAAGTTTACTAAACTTAAAAAAAACATTTCACAGTATTACACAGAATTCGCTTTTATTCTTCCACTCAGTCTTTATTCATAATCATTATTACATGTACAGTAAAAAAAAACACCCTTTTTTTATCTATGATGCTCTATCGAGTGACCAAGAAATTATGAAAAATTGTAAATTAATCTAAATCAGAAACTTTTTGGACATAACGTATTCAGTAGTGTGTAAACCTTATCATTACGAACTTTCAAATTTCTTCTTCTGAGATTAGGTATAAGAATAATAGTATAAGAATAGGATATCCCTACGCACAAATATTTCTCAAATAACTACCACTATGTGGCTGTATATCGCCTAAAGTAGGTAATTCTCGATTTACAAATTAATAACCACACTGACGGTGACGCAGCATTCAATTAACTTACTTTAAACAATTCTTATCTGCATTGTTTATTACAAACGCTAAATAGCCGCTCATCCACGCAAATTTCCTCTAACCCGACAGTTGGTTGAGTACCACCACTACCAAAACACATTTGTTCATAACTGTTGAATATTTTTTAATTGCTCAATTTAATAGGAGCCTTGGTAAGTGTTCGCGATGCGTCCAGTATAAATCTTGCATGACCTTTTTACTATCATGCAATGTTGCAATCACATTTGTTGTTCCATAATTTTTAGCATGTCTAATAGTCCTTTTGGTATCTTCATATCATGAATCCATTGGCTTACAGTTTCCATTGTATGTAGTTCTTGGATGATAGAAAGTATTTACTCCATTGGATGCCTATCATTGTCTAGATGTTTATCCCTCCTCTCCTTGTAACCTCTCAGAGTCTTCGTCATCGAGTTATCTAAAGCTTCCGGGTGTTTATTTTCAGACAACTCATCTAACTTATCTCTACATGTTTCCGTTTGTATTTAAACTAAACAAAAATATTGAAACTAGTAATCATACGTCTCATGTCGCGTTATACATTTACAACAAAATATCGTTAAATTTCCGGCAATCTTTTAAGGGATTCCCTGAGAATAAATTTAAATTCGTTAGTGACAATGTTGACATATTAATGACTAATGAATGACGACATAACATTTCAGCGAACGTGCAAAAGGCGCCTAAGAACGAATACGACGAAGCTAAAGGACGATCTGGAGAGGAAGAGCAACCACAGACTGATATTAGCATCTCAGGAGAAGAATCACCTCCGTCGACGGTAAGTACTCAACTAACACATTAATAACTAAAGTATGGCCTATAATGAGGATAAAGGACAAAGGGTTTTCCTCATTAGAATTATATCTTCGTTTTAAACGAAAATTTAATAAGCAAGAACAGGCCTCTCTTGCTTTATGAGCTAACCTAACAATATAAGAATAATAATAATATAATACATAATTTTCATCAGAATGAAATATTATGAAAAATAATAATATTTATTTATATAAATAAAGTTGTTACATTTTAATGTTTATAGTGTCTAATACTAATTTAGGGTTATGTAGCCACCAGAGTTCCCTAATCAATACATAATTCTAATTTCTACGCTAGTATCGGGAATCGGTGCGGTAGGCATTCACGCGCACACACATTTCATGAGTGTAAAGACTTTATTTATCCGAAATAAAATTCAAAGGAGTCGTTCACATATTTATTGAAATCAATGCGGTTTGTCTGTTACTGCATACCTAACTAAATGTAAACGCTGTCATACTAAGAAAAGTAGTTAGGTAGTAGCATTGCAATGCGATAAATTTATGGAAGGAAACAATTTTTTCATAGATTTCGTAAACTATTCAAAATTCATCCTAAGGTTAAAATATTGTATGATTGTGGTAACTCAATTGTTTATTAATCATTTCCAGGACCAAGAGCAGTCGGGCAGCAACGTAAACCCGGAGTCTCGACCGCCGGACAGCGTCGTGTTCACCATTATGAACAACAAGGTGGAGGACCGCGCCACCAGCTTCTTCGCACAGCCTGGTATCCTCGCCGGTACGTTCACCATCTTTATTCTTCACTAAATTACGTAAACTTCCATAAATTCACTGATCGAAATTTTATTTTTCTGATTCTACGCTAGCCGCTCATTCAAATGCGCGAATACTAGATTTTAAATTTAACTCATTTTAGACATGGTAGCGTTTATCTATATTGTTTTAATTACGCATTGTGCCAATTATGCCTATAACATAGTTGGGGATTTCCTTTTTATTTATACAAATATCCGGGAACCTCACTCTTACAATACAATTTAAATAGGCATGAGTTAATTTATTTGCAAGGCATCTACCTACTGCTGCTGTATAAATTATTTGTTCCTTCCAGTTAATCTTTAATACCTTGTCTAACATTGTTTTCTCTCATTTCAGCTGTGATCGGTGGAGCGGTAGTCGGGCTATTATGCGCAATCTTAGTAGTGATGTTCATTGTGTACCGCATGCGCAAGAAGGATGAGGGCTCGTACGCTCTCGATGAGCCCAAAAGGAGTCCCGCCGCAGCTTCCTACGGGAAGGGACACAATAACCGCGAGTTCTACGCGTGAGACGACTCAGAACAAACCCTGCCACGAGTTTACTAGCCGACCTATCAAACCAGACTGAACTGGATCGAACAGCGCAACGGAATTCAAAATTTAAAACATCGAACATGCGTTCCGTTCCTGTTCAATTATTCTTTTAATTTTCCGACGTGGCTAAACTTGTTCTGTGAAAATCGAAACTAGGCTGACGATATATTTATTTTTAATTCTCTCTAGTACTATTTGTACAGAAGTGTACACATCATGTACAAAAGTCAGAACGAATGAGAAATGGGAAGAAATTGATGTAAATTTACCTATCGTGTTTTGAGACCAACTTTTATAACATGCTGAGTGAAATGTTGAATGAATTGTTGAAAAATTAATATCAGTCTTGGAACTCTAGTTATAGATGGTGTATTGACGGCGATGGATGGTTGTTCTTGTAGGTATCTTTCTTTAAAATTATTGTGCCATTCGCTTTCCTTCTGTATATTGCAATTATCTTTGCCTAGACTAGACTAAACTTTAATTTCAATGTTTATGGACACGTCCATATCTGTTAAATGATTTTAGTGTATAATTACAACGTGTGTAGCTCTTATATGTACGTAGAACTTATAAGGTTTCTTATAAGCCTTCTTATAAGGTCATTAAGTTGATAACTAATCCTACAACACATAGTTATAGTTGTAGTAGGTAATGTGTATACTGGTTAATTCGTTGAGAATATTTTTTTACAATTATCTGCCGATCTTATTGAATTGGGTACATGTAAATTTTAATTATCGGTGCAACTTTCGAAAACTATTGCATTTTTAGTTGCATAGATCTAATTAAAATTATATGACTTTTTTATTTTTTATTTTGGGAGGAATTATTTCTATATGGTAAGTTGCCGAAAGGTCAAATTCATAATTTTAGTCTAACAAGTAAGTAAGTAAAGAGTTGTCTTTTAGAAATATACTAAGGCACAACAATATCTTTTTATTTAAGAATATTTTGTGCTGTTAAATTTATTTGGTTGTGCATCGATTCATTTACTAATTCACTTGTGTGCCATCTACGTTAAATATTCTTGTCATCAGTGCTTTTATTATGTTAAATTTATTTATTTGCTATCCATCTATATGAATTGAATAAAATTTTAAACATCGCTCTATGAATATGGTGATAAAATTTTATTTCATCATCCGTTATCAAAAAACAAAGGTTTTTTTTATATATATTACAGATTTAAGTAAATATGTATCCTCTTTTAGTGGCACTTAGTAAACACTAGTAAATATTTAGTGTCCGAAATGATACTACTTGAAATGAATAGTATACTTAAATAAATTATTTCGGCGCTTTGACGATAAAATATATCCTACTTGCGGTGAACTATTTCTTTGTGTCTTGAATAGCAATAGTAATATCACATTCCTAATATTGTTTATAAAATTTTCGGTGAAATATATCTGATATCTTCAAGATTATTCGATTTCAAAACATACTGTGCTAAAATAATCCAATTCATAATAAATACTGTAATTATACAGTATTCGACTGGTATTGATATGGATTAGTTGAGCTACCTGTAGATTATTTCCAACAGTCTGTAGTTAGTTCAATTGTTTCAATTGTAAATACTAGTTTTAATTTAATTCTATTATTTGATGGTACTTTTCGTTGCTAATAAATTTTATACTATTGTATAAAACGAAAATACTTAATAACTTGAATGTTAAATTTTAATTAATTTTTTTTTATATGATATTTAATTCAGTTTTGGTATCTTGACATACCTACTTAAATAAATTTATATGTAAGTAGTTTACATATGGTTTATTTACATATTATATTATAACTACTGTTTACAAAATATGTTTTGAAATAGTTTAACCTTGCATAGGTTAATATTTATCCTACGAGATTACCACAGCTCGAGCTATAAGCGTATTATATAAGTTTTGTAAGTATAGAATTGTAAGCTACATACAATATTGTTATATGAATCGTTTAACCAAATATACTTAGTGGTAGCTTATATCATATCTCCACTCCATTGATATTTCTATAAAAAAAATCACAAATAAAAACCATATTTTTTTCAATCATAGACGATTTTTTTCTTTCATCATTAATACAATATTTGATTAATAATAAATTAATAATGATTATTAATAATTCGACAGCGCATCAGCATTGCTATACAGCAGGGCAATGCAGCCAGTGTCTTAGGCACGCTTCCGACTGGTATTGATATGGATCAGTTGAGCTACCTGTAGATTGTTTGCAACAGTTTGCAGATAGCTTAATTGTTTCTATTGTAAATACTAGTTTTAATTTAAATTTGTTATTTGATTGTTATTTTCGATAAATAAAACCATGAAACATAAATATGTAGGTGTACATTTATACCTTATCATTATCAGCCAAAAATAGGTAGCTAAATTAATTTCTCTCATAATGATGATTAATGAGGCTATCTGCAGACATTTTGAATATATTTTTGCGCCTAATTAATGACCATTAAATAATTTTTTACACATTACTCGTAACATAATTTGTGGGTAAAAAATTTAGGAAAAAAGTCAGTTATATCATAAATAAAAATGAATTCGAACAAAATTTAGTTTTTTCGATTAATAATAAATAATAGTTTTTATTTAGATGTAACTTAGGCTAAGGTAGGCATAAAATCTAATGTCCACCTTGTAAATATGCTCCTTTACACTTAGGTAAATATACAGAATAAAATACCATTTCGTTTTATTTACCTTAATCCCAGCCTAACAACATACTACCTTAGCCAAATTCCTTGTAGAATGTTTGTAAACAAACCTCGACACCAATAACTAAAACTCTCGCGTCAAGTTTCAGATAAGTTTGTGGGCAATATTAAATTTTGCTTAGCAATAAATTTTAGTGAAGGAAGGATCTCTAGTAAATTGCGTCAAAAAATATGCGGTAACAGAGTTAATTTGGCGGTTTGTTTACAATCATTCTACAACGAGTGTGGCTAAGGTAATACATAAAGTATTAGCTGTGGTATTAATGTGTCCCTACGGAATGTAGGATCCTAGGATCTTTGGTTTGTCCATGCTAATACGATGATGATGATGATGATACTAATCACAATTTTATTTACGGCGAAATAGGTTGCGGGTTCGACTCCCGCCAAATGTTTGTACGATCTCCACATATTTGTAGAGGGGTGTTCTGGGTATTTTCTATTTAAAATAAAAAAAACTATATAACTAATGTATTCTAGTATATCCATGAAGTACCCATAACACAGGATCTACTTAGCTTGGGGCTAGATGATGTTGTGTGAATTGTCCAGCATTAGTATCTAGGAAAGAGGTTTTTTAGAGAGTTTCAATAGTGGTCGCAGTTCAGTAGTCATTGGTAAATGGTATTTGGTTACATACAACTGTGATAATAGGTACTGGGAATTATAAATAATATTTCAATAAATAATGTACCTACTTATCGGCTTATGAAAGACATTAAGGTAGGTAAAATAGGTACCTTAAAATTACGGTATTGAGTAAAGACTTTATAGCGTCTTCTATATAGAAGAATTGGCAAAAAAACTAATTTAGTCATGCTTGTTTGTTTGTGTAAGGTATATTTCTACATACGTTACCTAATTTCAACATCACTGTCGTAAGGCAGCGTGGCCGAGTGGTCTAAGGCGCTGGTTTTAGGCACCAGTCCGAAAGGGCGTGGGTTCGAATCCCACCGCTGTCAGATACTTTTTGTTTATTAAAACTTTTTTTGATATTTCAATTCAGCATATTATGCGGTAAAACAGAGTTATTTTGAGATGACTGATTTTTTCCGTACTTACTTTTTAGGGTTCCGTACCCAAAGGGTGAAAACGGGACTAATACTAAGCCTCCGCTGCCTGTCCGTCTGCGGGCTGTATCTCATGGACCGTAAAAGTATACATTTCACTACTTCTATACATATAGTTATCTAGTCTAGTATAAGTAATTTTTCCACTCGCAATAATGTTCTTTATTTTTTGATGAATGTGTTTAATTTTTTAATTCATTATTGTAAATTTATGTTGTGTGTAATTGTAGTGGATAATAAATGATATGTCTATGTCTACTTCTACTACTAGGTACACAAAACTTTCACAGAGTATAAATACCTACTCTTGCCGCTAGAACAACAATATTAAAAAAATAATAATAATAATGGGATTTCAATACAAAAAACGTCATTTTAGTTGGCTATATTTGCTTTACTTTTGTCAAGGATGTATCGTATGTATCTCTTGAACCATATTAGACAGTTGAACTTTTGGCAGGGTATGGCTATTGCCACTATAACAACAAGTAATAAAAATAAATAAAATTCAGGAGTCCAATATGAGCGAACCGTGACCCGAGAGCTGGCGAGTGTCTGGCGCAGCGCATCAGCTTGTCATACAGCGCGGGGCAATGTAGTTAGCTTCTTGGGGATGGATAATTTGAGCTACCTGTAGATTGCTTGCAACAGTCTGCAGTTAGCTCAATTGTTTCAATTATTAGATAGTAATATTGAAGTTCTAATTTGTTTCTATTATTTGTTTCTATTATTTGACAATACATAATAACTTTATTACAAAAAATACAATCAAATAATAGAATTAGGTTAAAACTAGTATTTACACAATTGAGCTAACTGCAGACTGTTGCAAACAATCTACAGGTAGCTCAACTGATCGAAATTAATACCAGTCGAAAGCGTGCCCAAGACGCCTGGCTGCATTATTTGATTGTTATTTTGATCGTTAACCAAGTTGAGTAAGTATTTTTTTTAAGGCGCATACCCCACTCAAACAGGCGCCGCCACCTAAATTTATCTTATTATTCCGTTTAACAAAGGAATTTTCAAAAATTCATCTTCCCGTTTGTGATACCTATGATAAGCTTTTTTTTAATGCAACTGTAATAGTTTTATTCTATTAAACTTATAAAGTAACTCTGTCGGTCTGTCTGTCTGTTACCTTTTCACGCGTAAACTGCAGGGAGGTTAATGATATCCCGGGGCTGTCCCGGGATATCATTTACACTTTTCAAGTACCCTATGCCCGAGCATAAACTTAAAAAAGTGCGTGTGAAGCCGCGAGGAGCAGCTAGTGTTGAAATGTTTAATATTTCGTCTTGTCGTTACAATTTCTAACATAGAGCATGTTAGAAGTTGTGACGACAATAGATATCTTCTTGTTATGTTAAATTAATTTTGAGAATTAATTCAACAAAAGATTTACCTACCTAAATATATTAATCTAATGTCTTTATCAATATTTTGACCATTATAAACACGTAGCCATGTCACATAAACGTAAATAATTTGGCATTATAATAAAATGCTTTTCGCAGGTTTCCGAAACCAATAAATATCTAGCATTATATGAATAAAATGTTTCTACAGCTTTATCGACTTGTGAAATTATAATGATTACAAGTTCTGTCATTCGAGTGTCACTTTCCCGTTCGAGAACTATTAAAATTTGCGCGAATCTTAATTTTAAATTATTTGGGACATTAATTATTAATGAGAATATTAATTATTTAACCGGTTTCGTAAGCTTTTTAGTGTAAAGCAGAATCTTTTTTCTAGCTCTGGCTCAAACAAACTCAATAGGTACCTAAGTGTAAGTACAATGTTTGTAGACTTAAAACAAATTATGTCAAAGCATCCGAATAAAACAAAATTAATTTTTTTAAGTTCGCTTTTATGTAACTAAGTACCTAAGGTAAACACCGGATATTACTTGCTGGTGGGCTCTGAAAATTATTTCCCTAACTTTACATTCAGTTTTGGTTTTAATTAAATCAGCTTTATCCACGTAATTACAGATCGTTTTATTGACCCGCGACCCGTGCACCCACTGGCTTCACCCACCGGTGGGTGTAGGGGTAATTCCTGTTTACCCGTGTACCCACTGCGATTTGGTTAAAAAAATACATGATCTCTGGTTAGTAAGTAATAGTTGTTTTATATCCTAAACTTGCTTCTGCCCGCGGCTTCACACGCTTTGATTTATAGGATCAGAAGTAGCCTATAGTTGTATTTCAGGCCTTTATCTACTGTATGCGAAATTTAAGTCCGATTCGTTCAAAAGTTTTGGGGATAATGAGGAAAACAAACCTACATCCACCGAATCATCGAGACTTTCGCATTTTTAAGGTATAGGTATAGGATGTCAAGGGACACCCGGATGGAACGAAGTTCCTTTCTATAAGAGAGAGAGAGAGACAGACAGAGAAACATGCGCACGCCGCACATCTTACAATAGCTTACTAAAGCAAAAAGTGTGGTTACAACTTTTCGTGAGATTTTTTTTGGTCCAGCCCCCTTTCACAACGCGCGATAAGGAACTTAGTTCCAAAAAAAAATGTTTTTATTTCAGACACATCAATCCAATCATTGTTAGTACAGTACAGACATATACTATGTTAGTAGGTAGTACTTTATCTAGGAGTTGTCGGGATAAAAATTTGTCAACCAGCATATCGGTCAATATATTAATAATTAGGTAGGTAAATACCTACCATACTCTACCTAATTTATCATTCAATTCGGGGCTAGATAATGCTGTGTGAATTGTCCAGCATTATTTATTATTTATTTATATCAAAGCTTCTAATTCAAATAGTCGATATGAATAAAGAATACTTTACGAAAACTGCAAGAGCGAGATATATAGCAAGAATAGGTAACCAAACACGATGACAGAGCGCTGTAGTTTGGTCATTCGTTATAATAAATCGATTTAAAAATGGTGTTTTGTCATCATAAACATAAAATTCATTAAAGAAATTAAACTGTTAAAGACACCCGACTCCGAGAATCAGATTTCGATATCAACTCTACGCGTAGTACCACTATCTATGTTCAAAATACAAATTTCACCAAAGATGTGCCTCGTTGTAGAGGCCAAACTTTTGAGAGGGGTCAATGTGTTTTATGTCACATCAATTATAAAGACCAGCTCATTACGGGTATCATCAGATGGCTATGAAAATGGCAATAGCCGTTCAATACAGGACATTGCTCCCTAGCCTTAAAGATACATTGAATATCTAAAGAACCTAATGAGATGCCTGTATAATATTGGCAAAAAAGTAGCTTGGAAGCAGACAAGGCATAGAAAAATTGCACTGTAATGGTAAATTAACCTCTATTAATCTTCATGACTCATAAAAAAGCACATAATTCGTCTAAATTAATATAAATGAAATTATTTATTTGACACGACACATTAGAGTTACTAAACATTTCAGGAAGGAACTAAACGTGATCGAGTTTATCAGTAGGACATACAATAACGGTTACCTACTTACAAAATAAATTGACGGAAATATAAAAGAAGTTGGTTACTTCCGCAACCTGCCTGGCAAACCACGTGGTGTAGATCCAAAAAGGTACCGAGTATATAAGTCAAGATAACTTGACCCTTGTGGAGTAAGTTCTATTACCAACGACAAATATCTTCGCACTATGCTTTACGTATGTGTACTAATGATTTTATGTAAGTTTTGAATATGGCAATATTATAAAGATCTATGCACACGTGCCTACCTAAACCACGCTTATTTAATTAAATTAATTACAAAAAATTTAACGTTGATAAAGGGGCACCAAAAGTACCTGAGCAAAAGGGTTTTTAGATGTCAGGTTTTATTAAGTAAAACACGTAGTGAAAAAATTCTATGTCTATGAGTAAAACATGCTTTTGCAAAAAAAACTGATGTGCAATTTAGTGTCAAGATTCATAAAAAGTTTTATTGCTAACGTGGCTAAACTAAACTTCATCAGTCAAACAAGATTTTTATGACGGGGAAAGTAGATATACTACCGGTAAAAGGATATTAGACCATCGATCAAAATCAAAACTTTGGGTAAGTAGGCATTGGCCGGAGAAAGGCGCACGAATTGTAAAAATTGTCTTGTAGTCGTTTATAAAAAATGTCGTGAATAATTTTATTATTGACCTTCTACTTATAGATTTGTATGCTGTAGCACAACACAACCTTCTTATTATTTTTACTAAAATGATAACTAACTAGCGTATCTAGTTAGGTACCTATTTCTTGTTTAAAATATGGTAAGAAGCTGTTCTCCTGTAACACAACTACATTGTAGCTTCCATGGGAGACAGAGTTCTAACTTTATTTGTTAAGTAATCTATCTATATATATAAAAATCAATTGCTGTTCGTTAGTCTCGCTAAAACTCGAGAACGGCTGAACGGATTTATCTTATCTTGGTCTTGAATTATTCGTGGAGGTCTAGGGAAGGTTTAAAAGGTGAGAAAAATTCGAATAGGTACCCGTGCGAAGCCGGGGCGGACCGCTAGTAAATAATATATATTTTTCTTTAAATAAATGATTTTTGTATTTTGTATTGAGTCTTGAGGCTTAGAAAATAAGCAGTTAGAGAATTCAAAGGTTGAAGGAGGGGTTAAGGGGGTTTGCTATAACTTGATTGTTAAAGTCACCTATTCCAGACTCAGTATTGGGTTATTTAGAAATTATTTGAGAATCCGCCGCGTGGTGCCGGCTTGGAATTGCATCATCCAAACTCTTCCCGTGGGTGTCGTAAGAGGCGACTAAGGGACATACACCGGGGGCTAGTTTAGCAGCACCTCTCGCAGAATAGATCTACCACCGAACTGCGATCTCCAAGCCGCATGCCCAGCGTGGGGATTACGGGCATTACCTCCCATGAGATAAAAGCCAATAAGGCGATTATCAGGTGAGGCCTACGTCCAGCTGTGGACCATCATAGGCTGTTGAGGTGAGGGTATTTGAAAATAATCAGCCGCTTCGATAAATTTAATCGTGGTTAGCCGCTTTGTCAGACTGCATGATAGTAGGTACTAACTGAAAAACCTGGTATCCAAGAGGTCTACTCGGAAAAAGAAAATCGATGTTTCTGATTCGTTGTCGTGCAAAACAAACTCTTATGTTGCTTGCATAAGATTAGCAGTTACATAAAAACGAATCAGAGAATTCGATTTCTATTTTACGAGTGCGGGCCCAGACTATTCAGGGTTTGGCGTCCATCCCTCCCTTGAGGATGTCCAATACAATATGCTATATATTATATTATTATATATTATATATGCAGCATTAGTATAGGAGAATAACCGATACTAATGCTCTCCTGGGTCGGGTATTTTACTCTATATGAGATAGCTTAGGCAAAAAGCACTCGGAAAATGTTCGTTTCCGTTCAAAATAACAAAATAATGTTTAGTATTCAAATATTCAGCGGGGCAAAGCAGCCAGTGTCTTGGGCACGCTTCCGACTGGTATTGATATGGATCAGTTGAGCTACCTGTAGATTGTTTGCAACAGTCTGCAGTTAGCTTAATTGTTTTTATTGTAAATACTAGATTTAATTTAATTCTATTATTTGATTGTAATTTTCTTTCATAACAAAGTTTCAGTATTCAATTCTTTTATCTGTTTTTAAACATCTTGAAATAGTAGGCGCAATGTTGTTTGTTATGTCATACGGCTGTGTTGGCAAATTAAAAAGTATCAACTGTCATCAGCAACACCAGTGCATTTGTTCAGGTCTCACATCATTGCATTACCTATTAGGGCAGTTATCGATTGAATTGAATTGAATTCCTTATGGTGGAGATCAGGGGGGGGGGGAACTGGAATAACCCTTCATTAGCACTTTATAACCTGATTGAGACATTTTTCAATAATGGGTATAATACCCTATTGTTGGACTACAAGATACCTATGAAATATCATCATCATCAGACTATGTACATACACTGGTGGAAGTGGGCCTACCCAGTACTGGATATGATTAGAAAATGGTTGTAATCTTTGGTTCTCTATAATGTCATAAATAAATTATGTCAAGGTAATGGTAGTATGCTAAGATCACATAAAAAACCTTAACTACCAATGCTACAATATTATGAAGTAAAAAATTCAGCTAGTAATTTATAGACTGTCCAATATCGGAGTCGTTTTAAATCGATCCAGTTCCATAAGTTTTATCTTAAAAGAGAAGTTATGATAAGTATGATATTTTATTTATGGCCTCCGGTAGCCTTCCGGTCAATGACTGAATTTAAATTTTAAATCCTAAATAATCATTCTACGATTTTGAATGAACACACACAATAATACCTACATAGCAAAAGTGTAAAAGTAATTTGATGAATTTGAACGCATTTCTGTTTTTATTCTTTCTAAGGTTCCAATTCCATATCCAAAGGGTAAAACGGGACCCTATTACTAAGACTCTGCTGTCCGTCTGTCACCAGGCTGCATCTCATGAACCGTGATAGTTAGACAGTTGAAGTTTTCACAGAAGATGTATTTTTGTACAGTAAAAAGCAGAATAAAATATATATTAAAGCGGGTTCCCATACAACAAACGTGATGTTTTTGTTCGTTTTTGCTCGATATTGATAACGGCAACAGGTAGACACTTGAAATAAAGTCGGTTTATAGTTTTTTAAACACGCAAAATTATTTCTTATATACAAAACAATTCAACTTAACCGAGCGTACAAGGAAGATAACTAAACCTACCTTCTCCAATCACAATAAACTACTTAATAACTTTATTATTTCACACTTTTCAATTAACTGCCCAGTAGAAACATAGATGAAACATTTATCATAAAATACATCAGGTCACTGCTCTTTAACATTATTAAATACTAGGTGATCTTCTGTGCTAAACACCAAATAATATAAAAAACCCAATCGCCGACCACATTAATCTACCGTAACCTATCAGTTTAATTTATGAGCGTCCATCACAGTAGGTGAAGTTCACGGCTTATGGGTTACTCGTGCGGAGAAGGGGGGCGGGCGGACCTTGTATAAAAACCCGGAGAAATGCTCTCACTGCATCCATTGATCTGTCTCCTCTCCAAGGATAAACATGGCAGCGAGATTTGTAGTCGTTCTGGCGCTCGTCGCCCTCTGCCACTCCAGTCCCGTCCTTATAAACGGTGAGTTATTTTTTCAAACTTTAACATGTCAATTTAGGAAAAAACAAACTTTGCTCATGATTTTACTGTCTATTCTTTCATGTTTCCAGTATTAATTGGTTTTCCTCTTTTCGTAGGTGTTGAAATCCGTGATGGACGCTCCCTGTCTGCCGCCAACGGCATTGCTAGTGGTTTCGGCGATAACACGGCGACCGCCCACGTGATGAACAACTTCGCGAAATCCAGCGGAGTCAGTGGCGGCGCCGCCGGTCTCGCTCGCGACGGTCTCGTCTACCGTGGACTGAACCAGGCCAAGGCCAACGCTATCACGCAGTCTGACAACGACAACTCTGCCATCGAGATTGCCCGTCTGCAAGGCTACTACCAGCCCTACGCCCAGCCCATCCCCGTGATGCAACCTGCCTACATCCCCTACAACCAGCTCCCCGCTGAGCAGCTGATTTACTCCGGCGCCCCCGCCACCGCCGAGTCTTCCGCCATCACCAACCAGTTCGCTGAGAAATCCAAGTCCGCCGTCAACAGCCACGGCGCCGGTAAAGCCGATGCTCACTCCCAGACCGCCGGCTTCCACGGTATCACCACAACAAACGCAAAAACCGACAACGGCTACAACAGCGCCGCTTCCAACGCTGACACCAACTCTGGTATCGCATCCACCAGTGCCATTGCTGGCTCCGGCCTCGGTAACGACTTCGCCACCTCCAACGCCGAAACCAATGGCGATACCATAGCCGCTGCGATCCCTATCGAGGCCCAGCCCGCCGTTATTGCCGTCAAGAACAGCGGTTTCTACAATCCCGGCCTGTACAACCCCGGCCTGTACAACCCCGCTCTGTACAACTCCGCCCAGTACAACTCCGCCGCCTCCACCGCTAACGTGAAGGGCCATGGAACCGCCCAGTCTTCTGCTAAGACCGCCGCCGCCCCCGCTCGTAGAAGCATCAGCTGGCGTTTTGGTACCGCTTACGATATCCCCGCCGGATACGGCTCAATAAAGGCAGCCGCTCCCGTCGCCTACCAGACCCCCGTGGCCTACCAGACTCCCATTGTCTACCAGGCCGCTCCTATTGTCTATGAAGCCCCCCAGTCCGTACTTGGTAGTGCCAAGTCTGACGCCTTCACACAAGGCGCCGCCAACGCGGCCTCCTCCGCTGATATCAACCAATACATCAGAAGAACTCAGTCGACCGCCAACTCAGACCCAAGCGGCAAGGCCACTTCTAACTCTCAAATCAACAGCAACGTCTACAGGTCCGCCGGAATCGCCTCTGGCTTGACGAGCTCCGCCAGCACCATCGGTCAGGGTGCATCCGGTGCTAACGCTAACAACATCCACGGAAAGGGTATCTCAATGTCCTACGGCAACTCGCAGGGTGGTTTAACCAGGGCTACCTCTGACGTTAGCAACTACGGGTACGAACTGTACCGCAGCGGCGAGGGTGCGTCCAGGATCAACTCTAACATCGCCATCAACGGCAACGGCCAGGCTACGTCCTCAGCGCTGGGCGACGGTTTCGTGAAGAGGGCCGACTCCATTGCCAGCAGCAACTGGGGCAACTCCGTCGCTCACTCCCACAGCCTGTAAGCTGACCCATCAGCTCACAGGCCACGCAACCACATCAAGACGACTTCTGGAACAACCGAAAACTTGTCTTGATGTATTTGCAGCGTCGTAGACGCATTTATTTATTTTAACTTATTTTTGTTTTACAAAACAAATGCTTGTAGGAAATTACGGCGTAATAAAATCAGTAAAATTTTTATTACCATTTAATTTCTTTAAATTCCTGATCCTAGATGTTTTTTTACATAGGTACCTACCTACATTCTAAGAATCAGGCTGTAGCTATCTTTGTGCTTGTTGAGTTTTTTGTGCATTAACATTTATCATAGAGAATCGTGCGAAAGCCTAATACAGACGTAGCGATAAGCCTAATACAGACTACCTCCTCAAACGCCTATATTGGTCCACTACTGGATGCATGTATCCCCCTGAAAAGCGCTTTAGTAGCTTTTATCTCCTGGAGACTAAATCAGGCAGGTGTTATTTACTAATAAGTTTAGATCAATAACGTAACCATTCTAAGTGGCAACTTCATAGCCAAGAAAGATACCTTTCACGAGAGGCCTGCGTCCAGCGGTGGTTCATTAGGAGAAAGGAAGGATGATACCTTAGCCAAATATTTTGCATAAAAATTGTATTTCTACATAAATCGTCGTTATAGTCTGGCCACTTTATGTGTCCTGCCTGACAAAATAAAACAACGTATTGGAGCACTTTTTAGCATATTTTTCGCATAATTCTATCGCAGAAACAGGATTGAGATAAATTTACGACCAGTGAAATCAAATTTGGTCAACATTAAATCCTTAAAAATCTTAAAAATAAACATTTTGGAAACGTTTTCATCAGAAGCTGGATGAATAAGTATTAAAATCATAGACATAGAATTTTTTCACTACGTATTAAAATAGTTTTAAAAAGTACCTGAGTAAGTATCGTATATATTACCGATAAAGTATCCTCTGAACTATCATAATTATTTCTTTCTTTAAAATAAATAATTATTTAAGCTATTGTCTTTATCTGCTTTGTAGGACCTTTTTTGGGGTGGGAAAAGGCCTTCTCGATGTCCTTCCGCCACGGGGGTGACGAAGGGAGTGTGGAGGCTTGAATCCACTAAAAAGTAAAAACCCACCCGTGAACAGTCCTTCACCATAGTGGAGCAAGATCTGGGCACGCTAGCAATCACAATATTGCTCCGGCGGAGCTTTTTAGGACTTGTCCAACAGACTTAACTAGAGAGACTCCTTATCTTCTCTTAACTTTTAAGTTCCTTCCTACTTAAATACCTGTAGACGTTTAATATGGAATCTTAATTGATTGTTTGTAACTATCTTCCCGAACATATGTAGGTACATAACCTACTAAAAACGTGGCCAAGTATAAAAAAAGGTCAGACGAAGTAGTCAATCGTGAAATTAATGACGACCTCTGTGGCGTGTACGTTTTATGTGGGTTGGGTATGTTTTATGTTATTCAAAATAAATAGACACAATAATTTAACCTTGAAACTTGAAATCGTTGTTACAGTTAATCGTCGATACGAGTTCAATATTCTAAAAGGCCACAAAAAACAGTTTACCTGTACCTAAGTGATCTTCTATGGTGAGATAGCCGACGTAGATATTGGCGAGAGTGTTGTAGCGGAATGCAATTACGCTTGAGTATTCTTCCGAAGTTATGAGCAGGAACTGTGTTATATTAACAATTAATAACCAAAATAATTACTATACTTACTTCTGTGACTTAGACAAACTGGATAAGACCTATCCAGGCTCTCGGTTCCTAGCAACCTCTCTCCATCTCATAAAGAACTTTAATATTGAAGAAACGCAAACTAAGGTTTTTGTTATAAAAAGTCGTGGATTCAACTCCTTCCGAAATCTCTGGGAATGAATAAATCGTTCGTTCCAATTAAGTTTGACTCATCGTCTGCTTGAAGTGAAAGAGTGGATACTACGAGAGAACAAAAAGGAGTAGAGGACGACCACGGAAACGTAGGGAAGACTTATTTAGAAAAGAAATCAGACCAGAATCGATGAGACAACCAGAAAACAGAAAATAATGGAGAGACATTTCTCTCCATTATTTTCTGTCTCTGGCTTGCCCCCCCCCCCCCCTCCCCCCCCATTTCTCTCCATTATTTTCTACTACTACGCAAAACAGGCGACTTTTACTAATGTGACATACCTGTAGAGATATAATGTTGATGCAATAATTACCTATAATAACTATGAATTAATTAAAGTTTCTTCTTAATCTTCTTAAGGTGCCTCTCCAAATAGTAAAAGTTAGCAGTTGGTTTAGCATATTTCTGTTTGTCCTATGCAAGGCGAAAGAGTTCAGCGGCAGTCATGATCCCCGTAGGTATATTCCCGGATGTTCCTCAGCCACGATTTCCTTCTACGAGCAGATTTTCTCTTTACGCCAACTATTCCCATCTTTCTTTGTTTGATGGTTTGTAGAAGCTTGAGGTTTTGCCTTGACCTATTATTTGTAATATTTAGTAGTACAATAAATTGCATATGTTTTATTTTATTAATTACTTTTATCGACAACTTTGTCAGGAATCATTTTTGCAATTGTTTCGTTATGCCTTAGTAAGCGTTTTACTCTACCGCTCCTATTCATTTATGTCATAATTCTATTGGTTACGTTCCCGATATTTAAACGATTGATTTAGTTTAGGATAATTGGAGGCGCAAAAACTGGTAGAGAAAGTACATTCGTAATCTAGTTTTTAACAGAAAACCGGTTTCGTTATCACATTATTTTATTCAGTTTATTTTATTTGCTACACAAAACACATAACAAGCAATAATAATATAACATTTGAACAATCAAAGAAAATTCTAACTGATTTGATTACACCAAAACTTAACAATCTACACAACTTATGAAAACTATGTGAAAAACAGGAAAAGAACAACGAAAATTAAATAAAACAATGTAAACTAGTATCTACCTCATTAATAACATAACTTACAGTGGCTTTATTGATTTCAACAGCATCATCACCCCTGCGGTTAAAACTTACTTCCTAACTTTCTATGAATTAGTAATAAAAAGTTTGATTTTGTTATATATTTGTCTCTGTGTCTTTCGTGTTTTTATGGGTGATGTGATCACTAAAAAGCCCTAAAATACACTAAAAAACTATAGGTAAAGCCCGTACAAAAGATTTCAACGCTCCTCTTGACAAAACTACGTTCGAAGAATTTAATAGCCTAAAATTTAACTGCTATATTTTCAGTACTGACTCAAACAACCCAGTCGGCCTGGCTGGGGTGTTTAAGTCAGAAGTGAAATTGTCAATACTTTCCGGAGTGCTTGAAATCTCTTCTCAGTAGGTATCATTTAACTTTGCGATATAAGTATAAATTCAAAGATTTTTCCAAAGTGTAAGTACTTAGGCACTATAAAAACAAATAATCGTGAAAACTACGTTCTTCAAAATTACTTCTCCGTTTGCTTCTACAACAAGACTCCAAGTGAGTTGAAAAATCTATCAGTAAATAAATTCAAGCAAATTGTCAAAACCTTTCTACGCAAAAAGGCTTACTATAAAATATCAGATTATCTAGAAGATAAAAAAGCTTGTGACGGGTTTTGCTCCAACTCCAAAAATAACAACTAACAGGCTAAAGGTTTCTTTGTCGCTTCTTTACTTTAGTCCACATACCAAAGCGACCGAAATCAAAATTATCACTTTTACCGTGTCAATGTTTTATTTTAAGAATATGACCTTTTCTAAGTGTACATTTTTGTATTTATGGAAATAAAGACTTTTTGATTTGATTTGCTATTCCTTGAAGAACGCAGCAAAAAATTATGACCACAATCAATTAGAATCTTCCGTGATATATAGGCATCCCACCCACATCGAGAAGAAGATAGGTACGTCCGTTTCCTCATCACGACTCAAAGTAGGCAATCGTTCTGAGCTACGGCTAGCTTATCATTAAAATCTTTTTAGCACACAACTGTTCTTGCGCAGATAAATCGATCCATTGTTTATCTTCAAATGATACTGTTACTTTAACTGTACTTGTTATTGCCCGTTTAAAAATGACTTACCGTATGTCCAGTTTGGATTAGACCTCTATAGCGTAGTGGGCGAAACGCAGAAAATTGCGAGTTCAGTTGCGTTGCGCTACGGTGTATGGCTATAATGATCTGCCATATCTATTTTTGACAGACTTCGAAAAAAGGAAGCGGTTCTATGATTACCTGTATCTGTTTTTTATGTATGTTTGTCATTTGAGGATTATCCCGAGATGGTTCCATTAAAATTCATTTAATCTTTATTATTTGTCTTGTTCAATTAAGATTAAGGAATCAGAAGTTGGTTTTTATTTTTCCTGTTTCCTGTTTGTCTTGCGACATCCAAGGGCTGATTTCTAGGGGTAGATTCTTACGTTACAGCCACGGCCTACATTATTAAATAACTTCAAATTTTGACTAAAATGGATCTCAGAATTATCTCATACATATTCATATCCTACTTGTTTTAGACAATTCCACGGTTCAAAGAACTCAGTTGTTGCTAACTGGACTGTAGCAGGATCATTATTGATTTGACATTTTTATAGAGGTTTTATTGATTCGAAAGTTACAAATGGATTAGTTGTGAATAAATTAGCGAATTAAAATTTTAATTTATTCGGTTTTATATGGCTGTCTTTGTAAGTTTTATTTTGATTAGCGAAGGCTTGGCGAAATGAAATTATTATCAACTGAATTTATTAGGTACAATTATATGATCTGTGTGAATTGTCCTACATTATTGTAATATGTAATATTGTGTATCAACTATTTTCTTTACCTAAAAGTGACAAAAACTAAGCCCTAGCTAGCGCGGGGCCCTTATCCTAGAGCTGGGCCCTAGTCCTCGCCCTTCCGTGGGGCGACTGGCAATCGCCACCCTGACTATACAGGGTGTTAAAAAAATGAAGGACAAAACTTTCAGGGGGGTTTAGCTTTAATCATAGAACACACGAAAAATATTTTAATAAATTCGCGATTTCTAGTCTGTAAGTATATAAAATAATAAAGTTTAATTATTTTTTTAAAATAATCGTAATGAATGCTAGTTTCTCGCTTCGAAAATAGAAACAAAAAAAAAACACGGCTTGATCTGTCGTCGGCCGATACTACGTGATAATGATAACACATACTCTTCGTTAATGCCCACTACAGACGGAGCTATTATATAGTAAGTATTGTACATATATTAATATTAGTCATAGCAAGGTATATTACGGTAGGTATATTTTCTATAGTAATCGGCGAGTGACCACAGACGAAGCGTAAACGTATATTTTTATTACGTCAACATAATATGTCGACAGGATATAGCACGATATATGTATATTGGTATAGTAAGACATGACGGCCGCAGAGCTAATGAGTGCAAAAATATATGTTATAGCATAGCCACCGTCTGTGGCAGCTTGCTATACCGTAAAATACAGCTTACTATATAAATATATATATTATAGCTCCGTCTGTTGTGAGCTTATAGTGCTTTAACAAAAGAAGCACAACACACGCAGCACGGCGGCAGTGAAACAAGTTTTTTTTTCAACGCGAATTAAGAAAAAAATGTTTGTTTTTCTCTGTTTTAGTGAAAAGCACTTTATCTAGAGTTCGTTATTTTCTAAACTATCATTTTGATGGCCTCTCTGGCGCGGTGGGCGAAGGTCCGCCTACGACACAGGAGGTTGCGGGTTCGATTTCCGCCTCGAGACAAATGTTTGTAAAATCTGCAGACATTTGTTCAGGGTGTTCTGGTCGTTCTCTATTTATAATAAATAAAAAAAACTGAAAAAGAGCTGAACAAGACAACAAGAGAGATAACTATTCTATCTCATTTTAGTACCTACGCAAATGTACAGATAACCGTTATAAATTTTTCAATCCATACATAGTTAGTTTGTAAATCTGTTTGTTTAATTTTATAACTGTTATTAAAATATTGCGAGCAAAGGATGTGATAGCAATAAAATTATAAAAGTTTTATAATTTTATCGGATGGCTGCTAATTGACATAATGTCGAGATTTGTAGGATTTCTGGTTTCATTTTATTCGGGTAATAAATGCGAAATGATAAAGTTTTTATGATTAAGTTTGAAATTAGGAAGAAAATAGTTTTAATAGTTGTTTCGTGTCCTCGTCGGGTTTTCTTTTATTAGGTTCTAGGTTCTGCCCGTGGCTTCGCGCGCATTTTTTCGGAATAAAAAGTAGTTTTTGTCTTCCCGGTATACTATCGTCAAATTTCATTAATTTCCGTTTATCCAGGATTACTTTTATTTGAAGTTTAGAATGGATTAATTTTAATACCGTTGGGGTAAACGTGTTCTTGAATGGAGACCACGACTCGGTAAACGTAGTGCTGGACGCCCTCCGGCGAGATGGGATGACGACCTGCGAAAGACTGCAGGCAGATGCTGGATGCAACAAGCTGGAAGACAGGACGCTATGGCGCCCATTAGGGGAGGCCTATGTCCAGCAGTGGACTAGCATAGATAGGCTGATGATAATGATGAATTTTAATAAATTTGACTAGTCCAAATATCCCGATAATAAATATATACAGTCAATAATTATTACAAAGAACAAAATGTAAAACAAGTTAAGCGAAATATATAAAATTCCACGGCATTTACAATTGTTTACTGGCATTTAGGGTTTATTTTTAAAGATAAAATACTCTTAACAATATAAAAAATATAATTTCCAATATTTTAATACAAATAATTAAAATTGGTAAACTTTAACAAATCACGGATACAAAACAAACCAAGAGTTCTGTCAACAACTGCTGCATCACTAGCCACAGTTTAATCGTAACTCAAGATAATTATTATCTAACAATCAATTAAACAAAATACACAAAAAGTGATCCAATGAACTGTACCGAGGAAGATATTTTAATGTACTATATATTTATTCTGTGGTACAGTTAACTGTTGGTACTACAATCGAATAATCAATTTCCGGTGTTCCAGTCAAGTCTGTTCAACCAGATAAACGGGACAATGTGCAAGAGGCGAACTTATTTAAAGTTTCCCCTGCATGAATGGTTTGAGGTACTTGTGGAAGCTCTGGTTGACTGGTTCTGCGTTGAGCGGACTCTTCAGCGCCTCCTCCATCAGCCGCTCGTACACGCGACCGTCGTATGCGCCCAGAGTTGAGTTCAGGATCTGGAGACGATTTTTTATCAATTACTAACTATGTTAGAACTGACAGAGTTGAGGTGATCCAAATGATCTTGTTTCGATTTGTCTCTTGAATATAGTGTTTCTTTTATTTTATTGAGGTACCTACCTACAAAGCAAACATGATTTTTATATGTATTTTACCTGATCTTTCTTTTCCCCAAAATTTTAAGTTTTTATTTGCCCATATAATGGGCATCGTGCTTCTTTAAAATTAAAGAATCAATTAGGATTAATTTCTTATATCTACTTGCTATAAACTTTTTTTTACGTTTTTGTTAAATTAGAATCGTAAGTGTATTGTGTAGTAAATTTGAAAGTATGTATGTAAGTACCTATGTTTTGTGTCGTGCTAAATAAACTTTTTCATTTCATTTTATTTAATGACCAGTTCTCTTCACCGATCATAATGTCAACCATTTAATTAATAGACAACAAGGGTAAGGAATTCTGCCAAGTATAAATGACAAGCTAACTTTGATTGGACATTATGTAGGTACCTAGATCGCTTGTCAAGTTAAATGTCTTACCTCATCCCTGAAATCGAAGGCATCCACCAATCCGACGGCGTTTGGTCGAATCTTCTCTAGAAGATCTTCGTACGCGTGCTTTAATTCTGTCACGTCGTTGGCCGTTACGGACGTGTACTGAAAACAAAAAGGCAAATTGAGTACAGAACAGCTTTTCAATAGGCTACTTGACTCATATCAAATTGTGTAAGTACATAATAATAATGCTGGACAGTTCACACAGCATTATCTAGCCCCAATCTAAGCAGAGCTTGTGTTATGGGTAGGTACTAGATAACTAATATACATAATATAACTAAATACATAAATAGATATTTTTATTATACATAGAAAACGACCAGAATACCCTGAACTAATGTCTGCAGATCGTACACACATTTGTTCCGAGGCGGAAATGAAACCCGCAACATCCTGCGTCGCAGGCGGACCTTCGCCCACCGCGCCACAGACTAGAGGTCGTCGCATAACATCTTTTCTATAGGCTATTTGACTCATATCAAATTTGGCACAGTAAATAAATATTTTCTGTAGGATTTGAGTTATGAAACCAATGTAAGTTAATCAAGTGTAAGATAACAACTTTTCAATTTCAAAATTGTTATTTCTACTCTTGTCTTGTAAGACACCCAGGTCCAACTTACCAGTAAAAGGTCTCCGAGCTGCTCCAAAGCCCAGTACACAGCATAAAGCTGCACCAGCTGGCTGAGGACTACTTGTAAGGGCGCTGAAAGAGATCCTGCCTTCCTTGAGATCTCTGCGTGGTAGGTGGATAGGAGGAATGAGCGGCAGTGGGCCTGAAAGCGAGCGAAAAGTCGTTTATTTTTTGAGTACCTAGACCTAGTCACGGAAAATCGACATCTATGTAGTTTGTAAAAAGACAGAGCTGGACTAAACTAGGAAAGCAGGAAGTACATATTAGAAGTACCTATCTAATACGTACTACTAATACTAGCTGACCCGCTCGCGATTTCATTCGCGTGGACTTTAGTAATACCCTAAGTAATGTTGGTTATGTAAACTATCAAAGCCAAAGTTTTATTACCAATCCTTTACAATTTTAAAGTTTTTATGAGAAAACCTATGATAATGTGTATAGAGTGTTTGGTAGAACGTTGAACATACGAAAATGGTGGTTAGTTGGGGTCATCTGCTACCCACTTGGCCCTAATTTTTTGACCTTGGCCCCACCGTTTCTTTTTACTTTTTCTTAGTTTTACAGAAAATTACTAATTAATTTTTAATGCAAGTCAAAGTTATGCTCTAAGTCAAGTGGGTAGTCTGCTACCCACTTGGCCCAAATTATTTTGACCCCAACTAACCACCATTTTCGTATGTTCAACGTTCTACCAAACACCCTGTATATATCCTTCATGTAAATTTCCCAAAATTCGTAGTTAGCGGGTGCCTAAATTCTAAAAGAAAACTCCATGCAAAATTTCAGCATCGTAGCTCTTGTAGTTTCAGAGATCTCTTGATATGTCACCCAGTTATCTCTTCTCTTTTATAAATATAGATTATAAAGATGAAAGATTTGTTTGATTGTTTGAATTGAATTAGACTCCGAAACAACTGGACAGATTTGAAGAATTATTTCACTATTAGAATCCTTCGTTATCCCTGATGAACATAGGCTATAGAATATACCCGTGCGAAGCCGGGGCGGACCTCTAGTAAGAAATATATCATTTAAGTTGCAAGATTTTTTATCTCACAAAAACTAACAGGGCAAGTATCTATCAATCAGTCAATCATGACAAGTATCAATCAATCATTCAATCATTTATTGCATTCTATAGGTGTACAGAGGTGCTTAAAATCTAGGTATTTAGTGTCACTATAGTATAGACCCACCCTGCTGGGCACACAATATATTATGGAGAGAGAGGAGGACGTCATTGTTGCTAAGTTATATATTTTATAAATATATTTTAGTAGTTTGTATTTTTCTTATTTTTCGTTTAAATTTTCGTCAATTGTGTAGTATGCTTTTGTGATTAGTAAAATAAAACCTGTAAAAAGTAGATTAAAACCTGAGAAAATAATATCCAAGCAAAAAAAGTTTTCCAAAGAAAACCCTTCGTTTATGTAAACAAATACCTCGGAAGCTGCCACCAGCTGTATAGAGGCTTTGTTCCAAGCATCTTCAGGAGCCAGTCCAGACTTAGCGTACTTCCTCATACTCGACACTGCACTTGCCAGTTTACTGAAAAATACAAAAGACCACTTTATCATTGTCTCCTCAATAAATGTTATTAAACTTACGCGATCTGAACACATAATTATAAATACTACTTAACGGGTATTTATCGCGTTTCTTTACCTATTTTTTCCCGACGTTTCGACAGGTTTACACACTGCCGGGATGACCATCCCGTGACGTGGTATTTACCTGCCGTGGTCACGGGATCGTGATCCCGTGACCACGGCAGGTAAATACCCGTTAAATAGTATTTATAACTATTGTCTCCTCAGTAGCAATTACATTTTGTCCTCGTGTTGGCCGACTTTTATTTAATACATATTTACCGGTACCATACCTATGTTTAGTCTAGTTCCATATTCAAATAAATGTTTTTTTTATTTGTATACACTTAATGTATGACTATAATCTCTCATAGCGTAGGCAATCAAACCATAGTAAAATTGTTCTCCATTGTATAATTGAACATTGTTTGATGCTCTTTTGTTCGTCAACGTTTTTCCGTTTGTGAAGCGGGCTCTGCCCCTCCGAGCCGCAAGTGTCTTTGCATCACATAGTTTGATTATTTGACAGCCAGTACGAGCCTAGGCTCAGATAACTATGCTACCTTATACATACAGACGGTCCACATAAGGTACATAAGTAACAAGGAGTTTTACCCAGCTGCAACGCGTTGTGAGCTACTAATAATGCCTTCCACAGAGCTGTCCCACTTCAGAGGCAGACTCCTGTCTGACAGATAAGCCGTGGTCATGCTCAGGGGTTTGCCTTGTTCTGCTGCATCCCAGGCTTTCACCAGGTACCTGAAAGGAGACTACGTAAATAATTGAACACTGTAATCACCCCTTCTTGTTATTATCTCACTACGACATGAGAATTGGCTTCTTAGAGAGAATTTTAGAAGTATACCTACACTTCCGGTGCGGTACACCTGTCAAACGTCACATAAAGATTGTTTCTTCCAGAATCTGATACAAATACAAAAACCTTCAAGTTTTTAATAGCAATTATTCAGTTTTGTATTTAGTCAACAGTAAATAAGCTGAACCCATGCCAAAAGGCTGCTTTCAAAACTTAGACGTCGAAGGTTTTCTTTGGAGTTTATCTCTGTTGGTTTAAACACTTGATTCCCAGAAAATAAACATATTTAGGGCTAGGTACCTACAGAAATTACACTTTGATGTCGGAAACAGCACTTTTGCGTGAAAACGAGGACACCTCCCAAGCTACTTCTGGGTACTTCTGCTATTAGGATGTAGTTGTATTGTGTAGCTGAGAGTATGATGATAATAAAACCGACCTGGCAGTTTGCAAGAACAACACAGTATTCTCTCCTTCGTATGTAGAAGCAGGAGTGACCAGTCCATACAACTGAGGCAGGTTGGACGACAGAATGTACCCGTGCCCGCCGCAAGACAACCGACAGCGCTCCACCAGGGTGGCAGTGTCGACTGCCGTCACGGCTTTGAGGCAGCAAGCTATTGCGTGTAACTGAAAAAAAATGACATAAGGTGACATAAGGTAATAGGTTAAAGCAAATATAATTTTCTAGAGAAAATAATTTTGAATGGCTTTAGTTAAGATTTTGTACCAAAAAGAGCTTTATTTTTCCACTTACTGTTGTTTAATCTGGACTAGGTAACCACGTCATCAGACTCTGTGATCATCTCAATAACCCGCAATTTCATCAAACATCAGAATTACTTATTGGATGATTTTAATTCTATTTTGGGTACTAAAAGTTTGTGATTTTTTTTTTATTTTGGGTTTTAAACTAACTGTATTAAATAAACCCAAAATAGAATACAATAGCCAAATTTCGACTGGGTCTATAAGTCGTGGATAAAGCTTACCTCAGGTAACGCATTAGTGTTGCCAGTCGCCAGCTCCCCGCTGACCTTGAAGTATAGGTCCCAGAGCCAGGTGGCGGTGAAGGAGAAGGCCTGGCTCGTAGCTATGCTGATCAGCAGCTTGTGTTGTTGTGTCACGAAATCTAGGACCTGGACTTCTGGTTCACTGGAAGAAAAGAACCTGGGGTTTTCATGGAGTCTGATATTGCGTGAGATATTTACCAAAGATACATGTGCGCGAGGGAAATTTGCGCAAATCTAATCATGAAAATATCATAATATTCCGTCTTAGATAGAACGGGATCCAATCTATAAAATATGTAAACGAGAAAATAAATTAAATATTTAAGTCAATTAATTCTCCGGAGTTTCACGTTAAACAAAATTTGATTCCGATCTCGCCATTTTATAGTCTTTCCTCTGAATATACCTCCTACCTAATATTACCAAAACCCTTCTTCGTCCAAGAATATAAAAAATTTATCGTAAATCTTAGTATGCTTACTACGCCACATCGCGAAGATAGCATGTAAAATTTTCAACATGCTTTTGCATTTTTAAGGGCCTACATCAAATCAATTCCGCCGGATGTACAAACCTATCTACTAATATAGATAAGTAATTTTCGTTTAAATAAATGTCGGGTAAAGTTCAAGACTTACTCTATCGATAATATGTTTCGAAAACACGATTGCATAAAAAAAAATTGGTAGAAAAAATCGCAAAGTTACCTCTAAATTTGAAAATACAGATGTTTAATCTTGAAAATAAGCATGGTAATTGAACTAAGTAAAAAGAACATAAGACATGTTGCGTTTTTTTTCAAATAACGTCTCCTCCTCATCATCATCATCATCATGCCTATATATTAGTCCACTACTGGACATAAGCCACCCGTAATAAGCGCCATAGCGCCCTATCTTCAGCTTGGCTCTTCATAGTATCGATTTAATATTTAGTTTCTTATTTACGTCCAATTCATAACTTGAAACTAATGTACCTACCTATATTGTCAATAAAATGCCTATCTACCTACCGAGTTGCGGTCCTTCGCAAGTATCTTGCGCGCCTCAACCTCAAGAGCCTATATTGGTCCACAGCTGGACGAAGGCCTTCCTGAGAAGCGCCTCATTGGCTTTCATCTCCCGGAGGAGATGAAAGAGGAGAGAGGAGTCTTACCCGCGAATGCTCTCAATTTCACTTATGTTTACCTAGGCTTGATCTGCGACTGCCTCCGAACAGCAGCATATCTGATAGCGATGGTGGCAGCCACCGCCAGGAAGTTGGCCATATTGTTGACAATCACCACTCGCACATACACCATAGTTCCGTAGGTTAGCTTGTTGTTAGGGGAAGAGATGAATTTGCCACCCTAGAAATAAAAAAAAATTAGACAACATAAACCCAGAACTTTCTATTAGTTGTTCTTTTAGCTCTAAATTCTGGCTACGCTAACTTCAGCCAAACCGTTAGCCTTTATTCGATTCTACCTGAAGAGAAAATGCGGTAGCAAGTAAAATAATACTTAGCCTTTTTCTATACTTAATCCTGAGACCTTAGTCTGAGTTTATACAAAAAATATATGATGTAGTTATGTTGGAGGTGCTCTATAATTTTATAACGTCAATGCCGCAAACACGACTGACGCAGTCATGTCAAAGTGTAACAAACGAGTTTGTATGAAACTATTGGATCGTTATCAAACTACGATAAGTAGGTAGTTCCTCTCGAGGGGCGCTACAAGGCACTAAAGCTAAAGGTATAGGAAGGACTTGAATTCGATGGAAGTATTCGAATGATAATGCGTATACCAATTGTACTAGGGCATCAGATATTTTACCTACCACTGTCATTTCCAACATTAGCTTTCAATTCACCTCTATATACCTAGCTATGTCTTACCTTCAAAACCTGCGCATTCTTCATTAGCATCCGATCCCTGGGTATTCTGTGCTGATTGAACCCTAGGAACCCGTTATTAACCGTGTTAAACCCGAGTTTAGCCCCAATCTCTCCCACTTTGATCCCGGGAAGCGGCATGTGGGTCTCTTCATCCCGGATTTGCACAATGAATGCCTGGATGCCGCAGGCTTTGCCGTTGATTGATAGTAGTGCCATTACCACGCAGTAGTTGGCGGTATGGCCCACTGGATAATAAAAATTAAGATTGTTGTTAAACACAGTATTGCACTGGAAAACTATCTACACCCCCACACATCACAACCACAGTGAAGTATTTCTACTTACAACTAACGAATTCCTCTCCCAAGCTTTTCGGACACAAGGAACGAGTTCACATTTATACTGATCTAAAGATAGGAAACCTTGGCAAGGTACCATACTAGATAAGTTTATTGAAAAAATCATAATTTTTGTCGCCAACAATGAACATTGCCATGTGGCTTGGTTGCCGGTGAAATTATTCAGGCTTGGGGGAGAAGGTGGTATTTCCCATACCTAGTTGCAGAGGGAGAATTCCTCTCTACCGGGCCGACCTAGCTGGTCCACTTGCCCGGTGGTCTTTCGACGGACAGATGATGTCGGATAGTCCTATATAGGTTGGTTGCAACTGGATCAAGCGTTTGCGCGATCTAGGAATTGTGCTCTTTTTGCACTCCAATGTTTCTCCAATTTTGTCTTAACGACATCTAGCGAATATTCGTTGAAGCGCTTAGGTAGGAGTGTCTTCTGTGTTCTTCCTTGAGCTACTCTATTGAGGTCAGCTTTTTAGTTCTGTTAATATTCGCTAGAGGCTACAAGGCGCTATGTCTTAGGTTGACAGGGTTGTTCATTGTAGAACATTCCAGTGGAGTGTGTCCTGCGAGTGCGAAATCTGTTCTGTCGATTAACAAAATACTCACATGACCCCGGCCACCATTTGTAAGCACTAACAGTAGGGCTGTGCAGGACAAACTCATCGGTCGCTGCGTCGTAGGTCGCCGTCGTCTCCAACCCTCGTAAGAAAGTGCCGTGGCCTAGCTCTGTCTGAAACAATATTTCAAGGTCACGCATTATGGGTTGCTAATCAAAAGCTGCAACTTACATTCTGATGTACAGCGTTATTGGTTGAAGTGTTAAGGAATCACTTCGCCAAGTCTCAGAGAAGTTCCTGACCATTTCTTTGACCCAATAACACTTCATTCTTATGGGACTAACCTAACAGACCTCATAGAAAGCTTTGCTGTGTATATCAGCAAAATATATTAATCTCACTGTTTACCGAAAAAACATAGAGTTTTTTTTTAGACCGTCAATTGATATGATATGTTACACAAACTCGATATATATAAGTAAGTAGGCTTACACTAACTGATAGCTTTGTATTATAGGTCTTACTTTATCATTTGATACCCAAATATCAAACATTAATAACGTTTATTTCTTTAGGCTTACAAAATAAGCACTTAGACGATTCAAATTTTATCTAGCCCCAAGATAAGCAGAGCTTGTGTTATGGATACTAGATAACTACAGATAATACAAACAGGTTTTTAATTGTAATCATTATCAAATAAGAAACAAGGTGTTTGATTTCGTCCACTTCCATTTTTTGTCCACTAGTGGAAGAACTGAAAAATAAACCACTAGTAAGTGTATTATTTTGGCTTGTGAACTAGTACATCTTTTCCATTTGCATAGGTATCTAAATCTAAATATAATGCTAATGTGGTTTAGTTATAGGCATCGAGTTAGAATACCACTCGATGGATACAGGTATATATTTATGTAAGACTAACTAAGCTTAACATTATTTCCTTATGTCCTATTGTCGGTGTGGAACTGGGCGAAATCTGACCACTACCAGACTAAGGGTCAATCAATGTTGAATGTCACAGCTAATACCAACCTGTGCATAAGTGCCAATGATCTCCATATTCTTAGCCCTCTCCAGCCAGTATTCCTTCTGCTCATCAGACGCCTGCCCCATTATAGTTGGGATGAACATCACGGTGTGTAGAGAGAAAGGAGTGTTTTCTTTGAATACCGCCATGTGAGGTAAGCTGCGGTGGTGTTCTCTGGAATTACAATGCTAGATTAACGCATTCACTGCCCAGCCAGGGCGCGCCGCACCGCTACACGGAGCCGGAGCACGGCCTCTGCGGGCCATGAAACTCGTTGAAATAGAAGAGGGGTTAGGCATTTAACTGTACCTGATTTATTTACTGAAGATAAACTCAGTCAGAAAACCTCTTCTTTCTCTAATAAAGAGCGCTTATTGACACACGGAATGTGGTCGAGGAGTACGTTAACTGTAAAGTGATAAGTATACGAAGACTTTTCATCTATTTGGACTTTGAGTATCTCAATAACGTTTAGTACGCATACAAAAAGAAATAGACTACAGAACAGATTTCGGTAAGGTACCTATTAGTTTCTCATAAAATAAAAATATTCTTTAAAATGAGATAGGTACATACAAAACGTACAAAATAATGCTTATCATTTATTATGGCCTCCGGGGCCGGTATGTTATGTCTATACATAACATGAATTCAAAATTGTAACAAATATGTATATCACTATATCAGTAATGAGATAACAGTATGCAGTTTGCTCAATTGTTTCAATTTTAAATACTAGTTTTAATTGAATTCTATTATTTGATTTCTATGTGATATATGAGCAAAGTTGGGCATGATGATTTATATGATAGGCATTACCCTCCATGAGATAAAAAAATCAGGGGGAGGCCTGCGTCCAGCAGTGGACCATTATAGGCTGTTGAGGTTGGGTGAGGAGGGCATGATGAAGATAGTTGGCATTTTACTTCTAGGAGGCAAGGAGATATTCACTTATTAGATTACTTATAAGTAAAGCATTTTTGATCTGACAACAAGCAGATAAGTCTGTTTATAACTTTGGGTAGGTACATAAGATACGAGTAGGATATAAGTAGGTACAGGTTTATATCAAGAATGATAACACTTATTGTTTTATTGGTGTAGAAATACTTAGGTAGGTGTTTACTACTTATGGTAGGCTATAAACGTATTTTTAGGGTTCCGTACTCAAAGGGTTCCTACTATTACTAAGACTCCACTGTCCACCCGACTGTTAGAGTGTCTGTCTGTAACCAGGCTGTATCTCATGCATGAACCATTATAGATATAAGATGGTCCAAGTTCGACTAAAAAAGGAATTGGCTGGAATGCAGTGGGCAATTTTGAATAATAAAATTAACGTGATTAATATGATATTTCCACGTTAGTTTATCATAGTGTTTATAAAGATATTTAACAATTAGAAGTAAACTCTTGACACCTCAACCTCAACCGCAACAGCCTTTAATGGTTCACTGCTGGACGTAGCCTTGATAATTGTCTTTTTTGGATTTATCTCATGGGGGTAGTGACCATAATCCCCACGCTGGGCATGCGGGTTGGGGATCGCAGTTCGGTGGTCGATCTATTCTGCAAAAGTCGCTGGTGCCCGCCCCCGGTGTATGTTCCTTAGTCGCCTCTAACGATACCCACGGAGAGAGTTGGGGTGGTGTACATACTAAGCCGCCACCACACGACTCTGACTCTTGATTTAGATTAAGCTAATGCGTTAATTGGACTGGTAGTTGTTCAATTAACTATCGTAGAACACCCTTGGTCTAGAATTCAGTAGTTCTCGTTTACCTTGATCGCTCCATAACGTTTTTGCTAGGGTCATACAGCTTGGACATGACTTTTGTGTACAATACGGCCTTTCTTACAGCATTCTCATATTTCTCCTTGTGGCTCAAGTATTCTTCTGGAACTTCGTCGCGAAGACCCTTCACACTGAGTAACTTGCCCTCTAGAACGTAATAAAGATATCTAGATGAAACTTTTATTGAATAAATAGTTCATGCTGCGCAATCCACATAACATCATGTAGCTGTAAACACTAAACAGAGCTTGTATTTTGGATACAAGATAACTGACAAATACATTACATTACATACATAGATAGAATTTTATCGTACATAGAAAACACCAAAAACACCCGGAACAAATATCTGCATATCGTACCTAAACACATTTTTTCCGAGGCGGGAATCGTTCCCACAAAAGAATTTGTAAGCCTTATCTATTTATTTCAAGCAATCGCTGATCTATTGAAAAGGGCGCGATTATGCTGATAAAGCTGCATAGTGACCACTGTGGGCTCGTCAGAATACCACCACTCCTACTATACCATGGTGTTCAACCAAGTAATTCATTCAAAACTAGCAAACCTTCACATTTGTATATTGCTATAGCTTTTAGGACAGGAGACTGTCAAGACTCTACATGACTCTACCAGACTATAACAATAACAAAACTCTCAGTGAAACGTCACAAATAAATCTATCCATTTTTTTATTTCGTTAAAATGAAGAAATTGTGTACTTACCCAAATCTCTCCTACCCGCAGTATTTTTAGGACCTCCATCTAGAAAGTTGGTCAGCTCTTCCACATTAAAACTGCATTTATTTCGTTCCTTTTGCAAATCTTCGTTTACTTTAGTTGCCACCATTTTAAAACACTACCACCTTCCTTCTACACCGGTCGAATACTGCACAATAAAAGGATAACACAAAAGTAAAACTAGTTATATTATTGCGTAAAGTATATAAAACTGTTTTGTAAGGACTTTGACCTGATAAGATTTTGTTTACTGATGACGCGGTTATCGTTGAGCATCAAAGTGAAAATGACTCGGCAGTGTACCGAGCTACATGTTGTTACATGCCTACTTATTATGTAATCTGTGTTGCTATTTACAGTTGTTATTGTAGATAACTATGTTTAAGTGAGTCGATCTTGGATCTTTTGATGTTTAGGAAAAGTATCTAGGATAATACCCTGGTAAGCCTTTTCTACCTACGTTTACGTAGGTAGGTATGATAAGTTTATTGGAAAGAGAATACTTAGATTACAACATTATAATTATCTTCTAAACACGTAACTATGTATTATATTTAAGCACTTAGTATGATTAAATCATGACAAGTTTCATAAGAATCCATCCAGTAGTGTCGGCGTGATGCGCGGCCAAAAAACAGACAGACAGACAGGTAAGAAAGAAAACAATACAGTTTTATTTATTTTTATTTATCTATATTTATTTGGGAGACAGATTGATTATATAGGAATACAATAATATTATTGTTGTACCAGTTAAGTATACAATTTTGGCTTCAATATCGATAATAATGGTGCCCAAATAAATAATATATTCAAAGTGCAGAATTAGACCTAGTTTTATTTTAAGTAAGTATATATAAAGTCTACATTAAAACAAACAAGTCAAAGAATATAATGAGTCAAAATCTATAATTATGTTTTCATAAACGTATTCAATCGTAGTCTAACTGTTTTCCAAACCCAACTTCTTTCAGCTTTAACTGTTTTTAAAGTATATCACAATTTCCCTTGGAATAACGGTTTGAGATGCTTGTGGAAGCTCTGGTGGACAGGTTGCTGGTTGAGTGGACTCTTCAGCGCCTCCTCCATCAGCCGCTCGTACACGCGACCGTCGTATGCGCCCAGCGTTGAGTTCAGGATCTGGAGAATAAAAGACCACTTTAAGTCTCCCCAGCGGTGGAGATTAGGGCTATAATGTTAAGGGACAAATGGCACTTATCAGGGGCCTATGACCAGCAGTGGACTAATCATGACATGACGTGACGTTATATCTCTACCTGTACCTCTAGAGGTACAGGTCTCTGGGGGCCCGAAGGCAACCAAAACCTTCACTTCAAAAAACTGGCTCACCACACGAACCCGCTGCGGGATTCACTTTTCTGCAGCCCTGAGGGACCCCAGACAGGCTGCAGACAGAGTAGTGTGAAAGCGGTTCACCAGCATCTCCGTGAAAGCTTTCTAGGACGGGCATGACCTTCAGCAATGAAGAATACGATGAAGGCCTCTAATTCGTACCTTACCTTTGAAACTCGATGAAGCTCGTTTCCTAGTAATAATATAACAAAGGCGAAAGTGCCGGTGTGCCGTATTGAAGATGTTTGACAACGCCAAAACTAAGAAATGCAGCGAGCTGAAATTTTGAACACATAAAGAGCTGGCCGTGAAATAACATATAAGCTTCTTTTTATTCCATAACACGCGTGCGAAATCGCGGCCCGAAGCTAGTGGGTAGGTATATAAAAATAGCGATAAAAATGTTTTTCGCTGATAAAATTAATATTTGATAAAATAAGTATTAAGTATGTTTTATGTAAGTATAATAATTAACTATTTTATAATTTATAGTATAGGATTAAACGGTATAAAAGATATAAAAGATAACCTTTTTAATTTTGTAAGTAATAGAGACAATGATAAGTCGGGTGTTAGTGAAAGGACCGTTTAGCTCCGTTGCTGGTTTATTACGGTACTCTCCTAAGAACATACAGTACCTACCTACCTACAGACAGACCAACAACTATTTGTTGCAGAGTTTTCGTTACGCAATTTTACTAATCCCGGAACTACAGGCCCAAAATTATTATTTTACTTAAGATGCAAATATGCTGGTCTCGACAGCGCCTACTCATTTGCTCCCCTTGGAGTCGAAACCCTAGGTCCGTGGGATACCGAGGCTCTCGGGGTTTTAAAAAATATCTGTGCGTCTGGTCGAAGCGACGCGTGACCCGAGAGCTGGTGAGTATCTGCCACAGCGCATCAGCATTGCCATACAGCGGGGCAATGCAGCCAGCGTCTTGGGGACGCTTCCGACTGGTATTTATGTGGATCAGTTGAGCTACCTGGAGACTGTTTGCAACAGTTTGCGGCTAGCTCTACTAATTACTAACTCTTTAATACTGGTTCTAATTTTATATATTATTTGATTGTTTTACCTGGTTCAGATCAGTTCTTTACTTATAAGAAAATTTTCACACGTGTCAAGAACATAGATATATTATAAATAGCTTAGCTAGGTATTTTATTGTGATAAAACTAAATAGGGTTTAATTGCCTTAGTAATCCTGCAAAAAGTATTTTGTTGCTATAAATGAGGATCTACAACAACGGTTTCATCAAATTTGTCAACAAGGAACTCATCTACACTGCAATATGCCCTGTCCATCCAGATTTTCTTCAGTTTGTTAATGAATATTGCCGTCGACGCGACACTAGTACCGGCAGATAATTCTGGCAGATTTTTGTAGATTTTTACAACTACATAGTCAATTTCGTTTTTTGCTTTCGTAACTTGGTACTTTAAATCCCTGACACCTTCACAAGGAGTAAGTTTAACTTTGTAAATAGACTCTTAATATTAGGTGCCCATTCCACTAATCCAATTTCTTTGTCCAATGTACATTTGATCAAAGAACTTGGATGACTTCATCCAATTTGTTACCAACACCGATATTTGATCAAAGATTTGGATACTAGTTTCTGCCCGCGGCTTCGCACGCGTTGTTTTTATGAAAACGTATACAGGTTAATTATTTCCCACGGAAACTGAAATTTTATGGGTTTAATTGTAGCCTATGGTTTATTTCAGCATATGAAGCTACACCTATGCTAATTTTTAGCCCGATCTGTTGAGAAGTTTTGGCGTATAGAAGTAACAATCATCCATCCCAACTTTCGTAATGAGTTTGGATGTAATTTCTGGATGTAATTTCATATGAAACCAACTACGCATTTTACTTAGGAATCTTGGATAAAGATATTGGCTGAGTGGAATGGGCCTTCATCCAAGAACTTTGATCAAATATTGGACAAAGAACTTGGACAAAGATATTGGATGAGTGGGATGGACCTTAGTTCTAACAATGAAAGTTCCTTGATCTTTTCTCACCTCATCTCTAAGATCAAATGCGTCAACCAACCCGACTGCGTTCGGTCGAATCAGCGTCAGATGTTCCTCGTACCGCTGCTGCGCCGAGATTATGTCGGCTTCTGATATCGATGAATACTGAAAAAATTGTCAGTTTTAAATAATACACCATCTACTAAAGAAAAGGGAAGAGCTTAGGCCGGTTTTTACCAAGAGAGGGGATTGAAGATGTGATGCTGCCTTTGCTGTCCTTGCCGAATATCGACCGCGGCGGCCTGTCTCCATGGAGACTAGCCGTGTGCGCAGGACATATCATATGCACTAGTGTGTGCTCAAAGACAGGTGCAGTACCTAGTCCCTCACTCACGTAATCCGATGGGAGGAGATATCGACACATGGGGGGAGGTCAGGCACAGGATTAAAGGCTTAACGTGCTTTCCGAGGCACGGGAGGAATATTACAAAAAGTTCCCGAATTTTCGTTATCGAAAAATAATTAAAAACAAAATGTTTACTGATATTGTTATAGAACCGAAAAATTTGATACCACCTACCGCATCAAAGGCGCGTAGCTGACTTCGATGATGTCGCGGGTCGTTGACATCAACACAAGAAGGTGTTTTGTGTTTTAAAGAGTACCTATGTAAACAATAATAATAATAATGTTTATTGAGCACATTCGTTGGTCTAGTAATTATTTTAGTTTTCCGTAAACTGAAGGTTTTTTTCAAATATTTTTCCTATGTTCTTTGATTGAATCTGACCCAGGGGGGGGGGCATTCCCTTAAAGTTGAATACTGCATTTTTATTACACTGTGTATAAAATATGTTCCATAATGTTTTTCGTTTACGACAATCACTACGATAACACGCAGATTTGTTTAATTTTAATGAATCCGCGGTTTATCTTTATATTTATATTTTCACCCATGTAATTGTAAAATTGTAATTGTTCAAGAAATTAAGCTCGATGAAACACATTAAATGACTTGAAATCTCCAGGATAATGAAAAATCATTTTAGGAGCTTCAATAACATCTGATTCTTCGACAAATCAAATTTTACATAAACGGCCAGTAAAACAAACAAAACTGCAGCCCAGGGCTACCAGTTACCTATCCATAAGAACTGCATCAGAAACCATTGAACTCCACTAACATTTAAATTGAAATGTATCATAATATAGACTTCTAACCGAGTGTAGAAATCGATGTTTATATAAAACACTCGCACGCAAAATGCGCGCTGCACTCCTGTAAATCAAAACATTATGGGACACCCCTTATAATGGTATACCATACCCTCAACAGATCTCCGGTTCTCTCAAGCACCCAGTACATGAGGTACAGGCTGGTGAGTTGTTCCATCACTGTCTTCACATTGGCGCTGGAGGCAGCTGTCAGTCGCTCCGTTTCGAAAACATAGGTGCGGTAGATCACAGCTCTACAGTGTGCCTGGGAAAAATGCATGGTTAGTTTTCTACATGATGAGAAGCAAACTAAATTGAAAAATAATAATACGTCATACGTGCAAGCAAGAATAAATTAAATATGGCATATTCAACGAGATATCCTTTTGTCACAATTTCTGTAGCGCCATCTAGTTCGAGGTTTAATATCACACGGATATTTGTATACATAAAACAAGGTTCGAGGCGGAGGGTTTCGATCATTTTTTGCCAATTATACAAATAAGTAGTTATAGGAATCGGATAAGGACTTTGCTTTTTAATGAATACCGCAAAATACTAGGTATTTCAGATGGATCGCACGGGAGAAAATAAATAGAGGTACTGGTAATTTTTTCGACTAAAACGTATTATCCTATAAAAATTTATAAAACTGTTTTGAAATTCGCGGACCAAATAAATAAAAGTGCGAACCTGTAGACCAGTAAGTAATGGGTCTTTAGTGAACGATACCACCAAGAAACAAGAAGAAGAAGAAGATTTCACAACAAAGTAAAAGACATGTCACAAACAAGTGGGGATCCCGGATAGCCTTACCCAAAATGCGATACCATGACGATAGTAAAAATGGGTTATTTGCATAACGTTTTTTAACGTTTTTATATCGATTATTTAAAGCTGAAGACAGCTCCCTATGGCGCTCATAGGGGAGGCCTAAGACTTAATGTAGGCCGATGATAATGTTATTTCATTACCGAAAAAATATAAAACAATTTAATAAATTTTTAACCAAAAACTAAAAACAAAACCACTCAGGTTCGGTTGATAAAAGCGCTGCCCTTTTTCTGTGACCGTTCAGTTTTACCTACAACTCAAAGTGCTTCTATTCCTTCAATCGAAAGAAAACAATTACAATTAACAATTAGAAACAATTAAATGATTAAAACCATCACACATATTTGTTAGGTGTGTGTTATGTCATTATGTCAAAAAAAACTTACTTTTCTTATTTTCCATTACTTGACACTGGCAGAATTGTCTAACCAGGCAAGTTGCCATTAATAAAGAATTCATTCATTCATACTTTCCTTTTTTAAAAAAGATATTCAGCTGTAACTTCATGACATGGGTGAATGGTAACGTCAAATTTAGAAATTTTGCTTAAGGCGCATACCCCACCCAAACTTAATACAAAAGTTTAAAGATTTTTGTGGCCACCAAGGGCAACTTCGTATCTCTGCCTAAACTAAATAGAATAAAACTATTACAGAGGCATTTAAAAAAGCTTATGATAGGTATCACAAACTGGAAGATGTATTTTTAAAAATTTCTTTGTAAAACAGAATAATAACATAAAGTAGGTGGCGGCGCTAGTTTGGGTGGGGTATGCGCCTTAAAATCTTGTTTAAAGTAACATGGATATACCGTATCGTTTACCTCGGCAGCTGCGACCAGTTGCACCGTGGTAAGCTCCCAGGCGTCCTCGAAGGTCATCCCAGTTTTCACGCGCTTTCGAATGCTCATCACGCAAGCTGAGATTTTGCTAAAACAAACGAACAAAAAAGCTTAGTTATCGTAGTAGGTACGTTAACTACCTACCTATAATACAATAACTACGTAAACTTTCACGACATAAGCTATGAGATAAATGGTATTTTAGTACCTACTAAAATACCATTTATCTGACGAACCCGTAATGGTACTCCCTAATGGGGCTCCCTCATAAAATATAGTTTTAAATGTGTTTAAAAAAACATAGAACCTTATTTTGCAACGCCATTTATACTATAGCCAAACTGGATGTGGTAAACAAACCATGACACAAAACTCTCTTGCTTGGTGTCGAGTTTAATATTTATTGATGGGAAGATCACAAAACCACATGTGTAAATTCCATTTAATAAGAAGCTGCAACAAATTGTAAAGTGGATTATAGGTTATGTATAGGCGGTTTGTTTACAATAATTTCACATCGACTTTGGCTAGTGTACAGCTATAAAATAAAAAGTATACACTGCTGTATAATATACCTAATTAACTTTCTGGTTTCAATCTTGACATCAGTGTACAATTTTTTGTTGTGTTTTTGTACAATTTATTGCATTCCCATTATGTAGGCCTTCTTTCCCCTCTTTTCCCTCTGTAGGGAAAAGCCCTACCAGTACCTTTCTTCCGTCTTCCATGTCCCTCGATAAATAATACACACCAGTTAATCAAGTCATTTGCAAAGACTCTTACCCAGCAGCAACCGCCTGGAAAGACCTGACGATCCCGTAATTACTGCCGTCCCAGGGTACCTTCCGTCCTGCCATCGCCTCACTCAGGTAGGACAGGGTTGGAGTGACTGGGTTACCGGCTTCGGCCAGCTCCCAAGCTTTTAGCAGGAACCTGAAGGAGCGCGGGTCTTAGTAGGGCGTAACAGAAGAGGTATTTTCAAAGAGCTACTTGTCTTGTTGGTCCATATTTATTTATTTCATTTTACTTTTTAATTATAATATACAATAGGTAGGTATATTATAATTAAATATGTTAAATTAATAAATAATGCTGAACAATTCACACAGCATTATCTAGCCCCAAGCTAAGTATAGAGCTTGTGTTATGGGTACTAGATAACTGATCTGATAATACATAATACTATGCAATACACTGATAGATATTTTTATTATACATAGAAAGCGACCAGAACACCCCAAACAAACGTCTGCAGATCGTACACACATTTGTCCCGAGGCGGGAATCGCTTTCCATTGGTAACGCGCGACATAAAACTACCCAAGTATCGAGTAATCAAACAGGGCTCTGATTTTACTTTAAAAACTATCGTAGTTTGATGAATTCATTACGGATGTAGGGTTAACTACGAACCTTATTTGTGTTGGAAGAATGCACGCGCGCGTTCCGCATCCCTCCGAGCACGGTGCTCGGAGGGATGCGGAACGCGCGCGTCTAGAACCGCACTCACCCTGAAGAAGTCCATCGTTAAGGGATGAATCGTTGGTGTTCTTCCAACACAAATAAGGTTCGCAGTTAACCCGCTTACGTCCGTAATGAAAGGGCTCTGATTAAATCAAGGTTTTTGCTTTGACAATACCTAGCGGTCTGCAGCAGTAGAACAGTATAGTCCCCTTCATAAGTTCTGGTGGCAGTGACGAAGGAGTACAATAACGGGAGGTTTGATGACAGCATGTATCCGTGTCCGCCGCAGGACAGGCGACATTGTTCTATGAGCATGGCTGAGTCGGAGGTGCTGATGGCTTTCAGGCAGCTGGATAGGGCGTGCAGCTGGAATAAACGTCATATTTTTACATATACATAACATAAAACATAAAAATCATTTATTAGACACAATTACAGTGTTTAAACACTGTAATTGTGTCTAATAAATGATTTTGTTGTTTGCATAATATTGAATCCGTAGGGTCCTGAACTAGCCTAGCCTATACTTCAGGATCCAGGGCTTCTCCTTTTAAAGTACGTAAGTTTTCTGACGGACCAGAAACCCCGTCACTGCCTAGAGACGACAATGCTCTATAACATTTTAGCTAGAATATTGTCGTTGAGCTACTACGGTAGCATGTTACAGGTTGCGTCACGGTTCAATAGCGCTGAGTTTGAATGCGCAGAGGTCGATTTTCGCAGAACGCACATCATTGCCGCTATGAACTTTTGATGAGCATTTTCATGTAAAATCTAGGTATGTGCGATTTTAAAATCAGCATTTTTAACTGCACTTATATGTGCAATCTCACAATTTACACAGCACGTTTGACAAGCATCACCTTTACTAAAAATCCTCGAAGAGCTTAGACGCTCGGGTGTCTCAACACCTTCTCTCATCGAGATGAGAGGATACCACAGGTAACCTGTCCCCACGCAATTTGACCACAGCTTCTACCCCTCCCTTACCTCTGGTAAACTATCGACAGTACCCTCCCGCAGCTCCTGGAGCACCGCCGTGAAGGTCCGCCAGAGCCAGTCGCTGGTGAGCTGCAGTGCATGCGCGGTCGCGATGCAGATGAACAGCTTGTGCTGCTGGGTCATGTAGTCTAGGATCTGGGGCTCGGGCTGGCTGGAATAGGTGGAAAATACACAATAAACATAAATCTTTGTCATGACTCCCTAGACGACTTTCTTCTGTCTAATATGGTAGGTACATATATGCCTATCACTCCCATCTCAAAAACCACCGTGTATGTATGTTTCAACGTTTCCAGATTTTTATTTTCAAAATTATTTTGAAAATTCTGCCCACAGATAGAATATTACAATCTTTAAATATGATTAGCAAATTCATTACGGATGTAAGCAAGTTAACTACGAACCTTATTTGTGTTGGAAGAAGAATTAAGTGAAGTTTCACTTGGAGACCACGATTCGGTAAACCTAGTATTAGCCAGGTGGAATGACGACCTGCGAACGACTTTAGGCAGATGATGGATGCGTCAAGCTGAAGACAGGGTAACGTGGCGCTCCTTAGCGGAGACCTCTGTCCAGCGGTGGACTAACATAGGCTGATGATGATGATGAAAGGTTCGCCCATGTATCTAAAGAAACAAGCATATTTACCCAGGTCGTGGTTCAGACTGCCTCCTAACTGCCGAGTAGCGCACGGCAATGGTCACCGCCTTAGCCAGGTTGAAGGCAACCTCACTGACCAGTACCACCCGTACAAACACCATGGTTCCGTACGTCAGCTTACCATGCCTCGCTACCTTTACGTAAGTTCCATCCTGAAAGGACATTTCAGTTTTATTCCCATTGGTTAGTATGTTGTTAATGGTTACTAATCATTTATTTATTTATTTAATAGAAGAGTATTAAAAGGTACAATTTTGTATCGGATTTAGTACAGCGGCTCTACCGTGTGGACATGTTCATAACATGGATCTACTTGTACAAGTCATCCCATACAAAAACAAAGCTTGTCGTCGTGACGAGACATTACTGTCGACTCACCGAACTCAGGTCTCTGTAAGTATTGTGTTAATTGACTGACCTTCAAAACTTGAGCATTCTTCATCATCAGATTATCCCTCGGGATCCTAAACTTATCGAAGCCTAGAAATCCATTATCCGCAGTATTGAAGCCCATCTTAGGGCCGATTTCACCCACTTGAATACCAGGGAGGGGCATGTGCGTTTCTAAGTCCCGTATTTGAACGATAAAGGGGTGAACGCCGTGGCATTGTCCTTTTGTGTAGAGCTGCGCTACTACTATGCAGTGGTTTGCGGTTTTACCCACTGAAAAGATAAGAAAAATTAAAGCTTCTGGCCTAACTTACGCGTCAAACACGGAGGACGCGAAGTGGTAGCTTCAGCCGCGCGGAAGACGCTGCAATGCAATGGCGCCTTCACGAAGCCTTCCGCTCCGCACCTACGCGAACGCGACGCGGTAAGTTTTTAATGGAAACAAAAGAGGGATTTTCAAGGGAGAAAAAGGAGGTTTTGGCCAAAGCTTGAGCGTTTTATTGGTGGGTACTTATTTAATAGTAGTAAGATCATAATGAAGTTTCATCATAAACAGTCTGTGTTTTCCCGCTGTTGGATAAGAGCCTCCTCCAAAATAAAAGGGCTTTGGACTTTGGCGATGCTATGCATGCAGATCCAATCATGAGCAGATGCTCATTGTGGGATTAGGATTAGGATGCTCAGCTCGGGATCTCGGCCGATGGACTAGCAGATACTAGTCCATAGGCCGAGACCCTAATAAGCGCCATAGCGATCTACCGCCCCGCGCATCCGCCTAGTCTTAGATCCTCATCCCACCTGGCTGGAGAACATCTTACCACCAGTCAACACAACCCCGTAGACAGAGTTTATATTCATAAAGATCAAACTACCTTATAAACTTGGATCACGAATGAGACTGTACCTACTACATAAGGGGCGTCGCTAGTGGTCTTGCAACGTTCGACTCGAAGACTGAAATAAGGAACCCTTTTCTTGACGCATCTCGAGGTCACTTTTCAGCAATCGATATATGTATTTTTATATTATGTATTTGTGTTTTTATACTGGGTTATTATATTAGTAACACCTCGTTAATTGCAGGTTCTGCCCGTCATCGAAAACACGTTTATGAAGACGCCAGGTTTTAATTCTTTGTATTGGTAATAGGTTAGGTACCTATTACCAATACAAAGAATTACTACCTACCTCCCTACCTCCCTCGATTCAATAATCGTTCGTTAGTGAGGTTTTATTTGAAACTTAGCTGAAAAACAGCTCTGCCCTGAATTAATAGTGGGTATGGGAGCGGAATATTAGGTATGGTATTATTATATATATATATTAGGTATTAAGGTATTTTTTCATTTTGTATCACAGGTGATTTATTATTTTTTTAAGAATTGCACCTGGCTTCTTTACGAACGTTTTCGTTATGATTTGGTTATTTCGATGATGGGCAGAACCTGAAGTTCCCGTAGTGTTACTAATTTACCAATACCTAACCCTGTATATACATATACCTACGTATTTGTTTTGATAAATAACTTACATCCGCCAGCCCACCATTTGAAAGAGGTCAGAGTTGGACTGTGCAAAACGAACTCCTCAGTATCAGGGTCGTAGGTAGCCGTGGTCTCCAAGCCTCGAATGAAGGTCCCGTGGCCGAGTTCTGTCTGAGGATCATACGAGAAGGATGGCTTTTTAAGAGGTTTATTTCATGGTATAAATTAAATTAAATAATGTAGGGGCTCATCTAATTACCTATTTCATGCAGCGGTAGATAGGCAAGCATCAATCCATTGTGTCCATTTTGGCGCAAGCACGAAAGTTAGTTGAATTGAATAGCGCGAAAATCAAGAAATAAAGAAAGATTACTGAGACTTTTTGTGTGACTTTTGTGTCCTTTACGAAATATCATATTAACGACTGACGTGTCCCTATACCTAAGGTGGGGTCATAGGGCGAGCGTCCCGCGCCCCTCGCGGTGAGTCACCGCCGAGTGCCAGATGCTTCCGCTTGTTGTAAAAAATGGTTCAAGGGCTTAATTTCTGAGAATAAGGGACAGAATTTATATCTTAGGTAGTTGAATAACTAAGCTTTGAGTTCGAAAGCAATTTCGACGAGTGTAGGTACAGAATATTATGTAATGAGAGGTCAAACTTGTCCTAGGCGAAAAATCAGAAGTTGTTTTGTAAAAAAGGTTTATTTTGAAAATAATATGATATTTTAGTGTATTTTCTATATATTTCAATAGTAAATGAACTTAGCTTGCTATTAACATAAAAATACCGACATCGTCTAATCGAACTTCCACACACGTTTGTAGGGCACCTAATATTGATGCGGAAATGTGCACACGAACAAGGTTGTGAGTTTACCTTCGTGATGCAAAACTAATAAATAACCCAAAACGTCTCCTTTTTGTAATTCTAATGAAGCTCTACAATACCTGGGCATAGGTCCCGACGATTTGCATGTCCAAGGCCCGTGGTAGCCACTCCGCTTGTTGCTCTGGGGTGCATTGACCCATGATGGTGGGCACAAACATGCCCAAGTGAAGCAAGAACGGAGATATCTCCTTGAAGAAGGCGTCTGCTGTACGCCGAAGCGCCGGAGAATTTAAGCTGGAAAACAAGTGACTCTGAAGTAAACGTTTTTGGATATACACTGTATATTCATTAACAAAAGTCTCAATTTACTTATTTCTATCTTGTAGTCATCTTGTAGTCAGGTGGTGTGGTATGTATATAGGTATATATTTGTATTTGGCCATTTATTATATCATAGAATAAATTACCATTACAAAATCAATATACCTAAATTATTTGACATCGTTATAAAAATTCAGAAAAAGACTGGGAAACTATGGGCACAGGACAGAAACAAATGGCACAGTCAGGAGGCCTTAACTCGAATAGATGTAGGTATATATACAAATTATTAATTCTTGTAAGGAATGTAGCACTACTCTTCAGCTCTCTCGAGCTCTTCAGCCATATGCCGCAGCAACTACCTTGATTGCTCTCGTAAAATTCACGCGCAACCAGAATGGTAGGGAAACTTTTGGAAGAGCGGTAGAAAGCCGAACGAAAGGAATCGAAACGGGTCGAGAATTGGATTCCCAGTTGCGGACGTCTACTCGACTTGGCAGATCTACCGTGGCCCTGATTCATGGTGATGATTGTTCAAGAGATTCGGAATAGTACGTACGCATTTCAAATCATACAATTTCAAACAACGAATTCTTCAATTTTATTCTATTGTATTCGGCTCCATGGTAACGTAGAGAAAGACAACACTTGCTTAGAATTGCTATCAATGTGCATTAGAAGCTTTTTAAAAGCAAGAGAGATATCGTTACAAGATAGACGGTTATTATCTTACCCAAGTGACTCGATTCCTGTGATCTCCGCTAGCGCATCTTTGCTAATTTTGCTGTAGAGTACAGATTTCCTGACAACATTTTCGTATCTCTCCTGAGGGCCCAAGCATTCCTCTGGGATCGTGTCTAACGAAGCTCCTCCGTTCAAAGCTATGTCTTCTGAAATGTAAAAAGTGGATTGTGCTGTGGCGTTCATCATCATCAGCCCCTATACGTCCACAGCTGAACATATGCCTCCCCAAACGACTCCACGAATATCGCTCCTGAGCCGCCTTCATAGACTCCCTGCGACCACTACAATGTCGTCGGTCCACTAAGTCGGACTTCCCATACTCCGTTTCGCATCGCATATCGATCTTATGACGTTATTGTGGACCAATTTTCCTCAAACGCGTCTTACATCTAACAATCTGCTTTTTAAGAGTTGTTAGGGTGAGTTTTTTAGGGTCTTCTCTTACCCAAAGGGTGATAATCGGACTTTATTACTAAGCCTCCACTGTCTGACCGTCAGCGGGCTATATATCCCATCATAAATCGTAATAGGTACAGTTTAAATTTTCACAGAATTTGTATTTCACTTGCCGCTATAACAAAAAATAAAATAAATGTAAAAATTAAAGATGGCCATTTTTGCTCTACTTTTGTCGAGGCTATTATCTCGTAGATAGTTGTAATGTAATATGGACAGGGTATAGATTACTATTGCCGCTATAAAAACAAATAACAAGAATAAAATAATTGTAATAATTAAAGGTTTATATCCATACAAAGCCAAAGTCGAGTACCGATAAATGAAGTGAAGCAACGCCGCCGGCGCGCTCCGGGCACGTTCTGTATCTACTTGGGTGGCTGCCGGCTGGGTGACCTGACCGCGTCATGTTGACATTTTGCTATTTTTTAGGTTTCCTAAATAGTTATGTACCGACTATGGTAGTCGGTTCTCCGTGTGCGAGCCGACTCGCACTTGTCAAGATTTATTTTATAGGTACTTAATTCCTACCAATCTAATTCATTATATTATCTAATGCGATAGAGGTCCCTTTGATTTTATTTCCAAATATAGGCCTGTTCGCCCTTTTACCGTCAATTTTAATTTACCTACTCGAATGTTAAAATTAATGATTACATTAACTACTGAACAAAGTTCACGAGTCATGACATCAATTGTTACCGGAGTCCTCATACATACCTACCTACACTTATAACAGTTTTGTTCAGTTAAGGTGATTCGTCGCGTACCCGCGCGAGATTCTTTTTTTTTTTAATTTTTTCCACATTCCACAAATTTACAATTAGGTATTTTCTAATTAGGTATTTTCTCTATTTTTAGTAATCTAAAGAGAAAATTTTACTAAAAGAAGACTTCATTTTGTTAAAATATAGTCTTATTTTCGTATGACGCTAGTCTTGACAGAGGTTACCTATTTGAGCCGTTTGGGGTGGAAACCCTAGGTCCTTGGGGTCCTGGGGCACACGTTATCTATAAAGATCTTACAAAACTACTAATAGAGTCCACAGGTGATCGGAATGCTGGTTTTTATTTCGGTCAACGAATTAGCATTGCCATTCAACGTGGCAATGCTGCCAGCATTCTGGGCACTCTGCCTTCTGGTGACGTCTTAGATTTTTAGTAAATAGATGTAAGTGTAAATATTAGTTGTAATTATTTTTTATTGACATGGTGTTATTGTGTAATAAATTTGTAAGAAGAGTTTTCATTCGTTTATACTTTTAGCGTCAGTATCGTTGCATTATGTCTTATTTTTATAAAAATTTCTATCTACAATACATAGATACAATATTTAAGGTACTTTCCCTCCATGTGGCATGGCTGTGGGACGCCCTGTATAAGTAGATAGAAGATAGAAGTACTTCATTAGTTTCTCACCTACTTTCCGTCGAGCCATCGTATTCTTCTCTCCGCCATCGATAATGAATGTCACTTCTTGCATATCGAAATTGCATCTTCGTCTCTCTTTCGCCAAATCTTCATTCACTTCCCGTTTAACTTTAACTTCACTCATTTCTTAACAACTTCAATAGGTAACTCAACTAATTAAACTGTGGGTGTTACGTGATTCACTCCAAATCAGTCAATTATATTTTTACATAAATTAATAGTAAAAGAAAAAAATTCTTTAAGAAACTGAGTGTCACTGACAAGCTCACAGTTAATACTAAGTCTGAACCTTCGAATATGGAAATATACAAGCTTAATGTATGTAATCAAAGATAATCAATGCATATTATACAAATTTCGTAGGTAAATACTTACTGTATTGAATGGCAGTGCGAACCAATCGGTCACATAGAGGTTAGCACTGAATCTTTACTAAATAAAATGAATGAATGATAACCAAATTTTACAGACTTCGTGACTTTGAAAAGCGAAAAAACAAATTTTAGTTCTAGTAAGTACCTAGTTTTAAAGGATAAGCCCTGTTGCTATCGGAAGATAATGCAATTTACTGCATTTCGAAAGTACTGCATAGATAATGCATTTTTATCGCAAATGAAACATAGCAACAAATAAAATAGGACCCAGAGTTCTTATAGCGGCACTCCACGCCGCGCCGATAGGTGCATTTTCTTTGTTGCTAAACGATTAATATTATAAACCCAATGGTCATGTGTTAGTATTTAAATAATCCATCCTTGTTTTCTTAGTATAAGTACTTCATATCTAGTAGGTACTAAATAAGTAGGTAGTCTTATGTTTATATCTATGTACTAAAGTTTAATTTGTGTGTTGTGTTGTGTCTAATAAATATTTTTCTTCTTCTTTTTCAGTACCATATTGGAAACCGAAATCGTTTATGACATTTCTCCCCGGATGGCCCATTCAATGGGAATGGGATATTTTACCGCAATTACTCGGCTGAAGCTTGAAAGAAACCGTCTGACCACGCTCCAACCTAACAAAATCCAAATCATGGCGAGCAGTGATAAGTTCTAGCAGCTTCTATAGATAGATTTGTTGCCTTGGAACACTAAAGATTTTATATTTCAGAATCAAAAAGTCCCATTTATTTTATTACGTAAAAAACATTTATATATAACTTATCATTAAAACTTATGCTAAAAAGGTACAATTTCAATTCCTATAATGAACATTTAAAGGAACTAAAGGCGGGATCGCCTGCTCATTGTATAATTTTATATAAAAATTGGGTCTCAATATTTTTTTTATAAAAATAACATCTTTAGATTTGCTATAAGCTATACTTTAAAACTGCAATGGTTTCCATTGACTAAAGCTATAAGTTTATAGCTGTTTAAAGCATCATCTATCACAGTTTGGACTCCATCATCAAAGGTTTAAGGTACTTGTGGAAGCTCTGGTTGACTGGTTCTGCATTGAGCGGACTCTTCAGCGCCTCCTCCATCAGCCGCTCATACACGCGACCGTCGAATGCGCCCAACGTTGAGTTCAGGATCTGGAAAGTGGTGGGTTTTACTGAGAAATTAGACAATAAGATTGTTGCCGCCAAATACCTTGTCCGGTGACGGCCAGCCGGAATGGGATGTTTATGCCGCTATCGAAAACGCAGCAGGCAAAAGAGATTGGTAGGCCACCCGCATCGTATACAAATATGATACATTCGAGACGATATGGTGGAGCTATTAATTTACTGGAATTAGGCCCCAGCGTAGCATATAACATCAAGATTAATATGTGACATCTTTCTGACCTTGACGTTCAAAACAGTTATACCTTGATCTTAATCGAATTTAAACTTCTTAAATTTTAATTAACAATTTAAGTTTTTTTTTATCGGAATGCTGGCTTTTATTTCAGTCACCGAATTAGCATTGCCATTCAACGTGGCAAAGCAGCCAGCATCCTGGGCACTCTGCCTTCTGGTGAAGGCTTAGATTTTCAATAAATAGACATAAGTGTAAATTTGTATTTGTTTTATTTCGTTATTGTAAATTTGTATTTGTTTTATTTTGTTATTGTAATTTTCTTAATAAATTTCAGCAACAGTGATAGCAAACGTTACAGTCGTCCGTTCCTAGACTTATACCCAAAGTGAAAGAAAATACAACCATAACAGCCCTGCCTACAAAACACTGTGACACTTATATTCAATCAGAATTTAATATAAAATCAAATAAACCTCCTTTAAAGACTAATACATATTTGTTACTACGCTACCTACCTCATCTCTGATGTCGAATCCATCGACAATGCCGAGAGCGTTCGGCCGCAGCAGAGAGAGTAGCTGTTCGTATCGCTTTTGAAGAATCGTGAAGTCGTTGCCCGAGATCTTGGAGTACTGAAACAAAGTGTCTTCATTAATATTGTTTTACACTAAAACCGACGTTCTCTTAGCCGAATCTTCGGCCACGCAATAATATAGTGCCCAAGTGTATGCGCAAACACAAGTAGGTACACTATCTATGCACTCACTCAAACACTAGAGATATAAGTACGAGTTTTAAGACAACACAATATAATCGCACTGAGAACAATGCCGACATATTTCCGTTCGCTCGCTATTTGAAAAACCACAAAAATCTCAGTTGATTAGAAAAACCAGTGCTTAGTAAAGTTGGTTACAAACTGACCATTGGCGTAGAATACGACATCATTTTAAAAAATAGTGTTTGACCCACATTTTCATCGATGTCAATAAGAATTTTGTGATCAGTTTCTTTACATAGATTGCAACTGCAACTATAGCAAATGTCTTACTGTAGTTATAAATAAATAATAATAAATAATGCTGGACAATACACACAGCATTATCTAGCCCCAAGCTAAGCAGAGCTTGTGTTATGAGCACTAGATAACTGATATACATAATACAAAACATTACATAGATAGATATTTTTTATTATATATAGAAAACAACCAGAACACCCGGAACAAATACCTGCAGATCGTACATACATTTGTCCCGAGCGGGAATCGAACCCGCAACCTCCTGCGTCGCAGGCAGACCTCCGCCCACCGCGCCACAGAGGTCGTCGTAAAAGCACAAGATACTCACCAGTAAAAGATCGCCCTTCTTCTCTATGGCCCAGTAGACAAGGTACAACTCGATGAGCTGCTGTAAAACCAGCGCTAAGCTCGGCGACACTTTAGCGGATAGGTGCTGGATCTCAGCCCAGGACACTTCGCAGAGTATCGCGCGGCAGTGAGCCTGTTAACATCGTTATATTTTTAGAAATGTTAAATGTTAGCAGTTAAATGTAGGTACTATTTACATAAAATACACTTTTTCTACGGTTAAGATTAAGATGAAGTGCTACCCAAAACCCAGGTTTTGTCTGTACGAAAAAAAATCCATTTTAAGGCAAGAAAACACATTTTTTTTAAATCTTTTTTGATGATTCTCGAAAGTTTAGGATTTTAGTTAGTGCGTTATATAAGTCGAATCACGATTGACTCATTTTGACTCGATAGAAAAAAATCGCAAAGTTTCCTCTAAATTTTCATTTTTACTACGGAAAACCCGTTTCATTTGCTAGTTATTTAACATATTTTAATGAAATGTCGTCTAAAAAATACCTAACTAAACACTTAAGAGCAACATAGTTTTATTTTTTTGCGAAAGAGTATTATTTTAGAGCAATATCAAATTTATAAATAAAAAGCAGTGAAATTGCGCGCGGGTCGGTTCTTGCCTCCCTTTCTTGCCTTCACCGCGCGGTGTTCGCTCGTCCTTGTCTCGAAAAAGCACCACCACTTCGACTTAAGAAAAAAAACGAAAAAAAAAAATACATGAAAATGCAATTAATTTAGTCAGGATCTCAAGAAAACTGTGATTTATTGAAATGACTTATGTTTTGATTCATAGGTTATTATTATATCACTAATTATTTGGTTCCTTGAACCAGTTTCTTCATAAGTTGTGTAGTTTCCTTGTAAATAAGCAAAATATTGGTTTTTGCGCTTACGCCGCCGTTGCAAAAACGTATTCTCTGTCCCGCTTCAATGAACGCGAAATTCTAAGCCTATCCTTTTCACTAAGACTTAGATGATTCCATCCCTGTGCTAGGTAATTTTTTTCTGAAATATTTCAACCTGTCACGGCTGTTCGGTATAATTTGCTAGACTAAAAACTACTAACTTTAGGAAAACTTAAAAGTTATCTAACTTATTAGGTGAAAAATCGCTGAAAAATGGTACAGCAAATTATTAGCCGACCGATAGAGGATGATACATTCATCCTCTATCGGTCGGCTAATAATTTTAAGATCATAACAATTTATTTTCAAAATAACTGTTAGACCCGAGTTTGCTAACAGATGATTAAATTATAAACAGTTGTTTTGACGTTTATGACACACATTTTCATACACTAAACGTCAAAGTTAACCAATAAAGCTGCCTAATTGTCCGATTATCTTTTGGTGAACACAGACCTTAATCCACTAGACTAGATTAAAACCGGTGACGTCAAAAGACTTACCTCGCTAGCATTAACAAGCTGCACTGAAGCTAGATTCCAGGCGTCCTCGTGATCCATCCTCTTCTCGTGAGCCGTTAGTGTATCGAAAGCTGCTTTCGTTTTACTAAAAATAAAAATATTTTTGAACTTCACTTTTTTATTCACTATTTTTTCGATCTTCACTATTTTAAAACGAACAGGATTTTATGAGAACGGTCGCTCTTCCTGGCCTTTACCAGTTTCTCTGCCATCCTATTGGCGGCTGTTTAATTCTGCGATTTCAAATTGATTTTATTCCCTTTGACCAATATTTAAAAAAAACTTTAATTTCATGTATGGTGAAGGGATCCAAATTGCATAAAGTAAACGCCCGTTTTATTTTACCTAACCTTTCGTAAACGCTTATTCACACTAGTTCTGTCTCCCTAGCACGGGCACTATTGTCTAGTGTAGACTAGAGAAAAATTACGTTACTTTGTCATCGAATGCGTATATACTTTGAAACTCATTCCACTTCAAAAATTAACGCAATGTATGACGATGCGATGACATTATTGTCTATTCTACCCTAGAGAACAATTCCCGTCTCCTGTGTATCAAAACTAATTATGTTGCATGCTATGAAATTCAGCGAATGGTCAGTCGAGTAATATTACAAATCTTTACTTTATCTTTCTTCGGAACTTTTACTATCTCTGGCTTTGAATAACCAACGTTCCACAGAATTCCAACCCTCAGATAAGTAGTTTATAAGCATATCTCACCCAGCAGCCACCGCCTGCAAGCCCTTGATGATCCCCTCAGGATTGTTGGTCCAGCGCGGCCTCTTGTTCTTGTAGAAGTCCACCAGGTAAGAGACGGTTGGCGTTATCGCGGTGCCTTGAGTCGCTTGCTTCCACGCTTTTACTAGGTACCTGGTGGATAGAGTAACTTTCAAATAAAAAGTTACGTTTAAATAGTACCAATGATTGGTGTGTCAGAATTGAGAGAGAGAGAAATATTTTTTTTTTCCCAAAGATACATAATTAATAAAAAGGACTTACATACTAGGAGGTACTAATAACTACAGTTAAAACTAGGTATACAAAGAAAAAATAAATACAACATAACAAAAAAAAACATGTAAATGGGAAAAAAGGGTCCCCACCTCAGCATGTGTAGCATTCGGCTAAGCCCAATGCTACGCTAGTTTTCAGGTGGAATTGCGCTGCGCGCGTTCGTTCCGCGTAGATGTTGTTTTTTTTGATGATGGGTAGAACAGATGACGTCATGAACCCACACCCGCCACACACTAATCGGCACCCTACTGAACCTTACCTCGCAGTCTGCAGCATCAGCACAGTATATTCTCCCTCGTAAGTGATAGTTGCGGTGACAGAACCACTGATGATGGGTAGGTTGGATGACGTCATAAATCCGTGTCCACCACAGGCCAGTCTGAACTCTTCTACGCGAGCTGTCGCGTCGCGCGAGCAGACGGCTTTCATGCAGCACGCTAGGGCATGGAGCTGGAAGAAACCATTTTAATGAGTGGGTATTTATATCAAATCAAATTAAACACTACATTCACATCAGACGTGGTAAATTATTAAAAAAATTATCCTCATATCTCGTCACATTACTAGCATGTGAATTTCAGAGCACCTACCTACATTATATACTTAAAATGTGCTAATTAGTTTTACATTATTTTATATTCATTTCATTATAGCATTATAGCAATAATTGTATAGTTTGTTGGTGGGTCTTGTATGTAGAATTGATTTAACGCTCGGAGTTACTTTTAGACCAAAACGCTTGAGTTTTCTGCGATGTATATTATTATAACGTCGCATGTAGATGGCTGTAGCTTTTATGAATTTACTATACGGTATTAGCTATGTGGTGCTGGCTTATAATTTGCACCAGCCCAACTCTTCCCGTGGGTGTCGTAAGAGGCGACTAAAGGATATCCACCGGGGAGCGGGCAGCAGCGCATCCCTAGAACAATTCTACCACTGAACTGCGATCCCCAACCCTCATGCCCAGCGTGGGGTTGTGGGCATTAGCCTCATGGGGGCCATGAGATAAAAGCCGCTTATCAGGGGCAGGCCTGCATCCAGCAGTGGACTGATAATAGGCTGTTGAGGTTGAGGTGATACGGTATAATGTCGAATTCGTGTATTTTTAGATCTAACAAACTCAGAAGAAAAAGAAACGGCTTGTACAGGAATAACGGACGTTAATGCTGAATTCAATAAAAGTGCCTTCTGCAAGCCTAGAAGAATTCCAACAAATAGATAAAAGTCCTCAACAGCCTATAATAGTGACTGCTGGACGCAGGCCTCCCCCTTATTTTTTTATCTCATGAGGGTAATGCCCATAATCCCCACGCTGGACATGCGGGTTGGGAATCGCAGTATGGTGGTAGATCTATTCTGCTAGAAGCGCTGCTGCCCGCCCCCCGATAGATAAAAGTAATATACTTAATAAAACCTACATCAGGCAGCTGGTCCATGTTGCCCTTGCCGATATCCTTGATGACCTTGGAGTAGGTGTCCCACAGCCACATACCGGATATCCGGAACACGTGGCTGGTGGCAACACCTATGAACAACTTGTGTTGTTGGGTTACGTAGTCGATGATTTGCGGTTCTGGTTGCCTGGAAGATAATTATTAAATTTTAGTTAGGTTAGGTGGGGTTCGTACCGTAGACTGGACCGTATCTTGAAAGGATAACCTTGAAACGTTTCCATAGAAACAATGCAAGTGAAGCCGCGTGCAGAATCTACTAAATAAAACGTCAAGTGCGAGTCAGACTCGCGCACCGAGGGTTCCGTAAAATTAAGAGTTTGTTGATGTGTGTTCTTGTTTCTTGCCAAATAGCATGATTCTAAATGAACGGAAAGTGGTGCCTTATTTATTAGATTTTTGTCACAAGCGAGATAAAAAATAATCGGTACCTCTACTCGTTTAAGAGAAGAGAGGGTTAACAGACGGACAACAAAGTGATCCTATAAGTGTTCTTTTTTCGGAACCCTAAAAATACATACCTACAGCCGAACATAGAACCTCCTCCTACCCCCTCCTTTTTTGTTTTTCGTCGGTTAATGAAAAGGGTGACATCAGTTTTACTGTCGTCAAATTATTAAATTTAGTAGGTACTTATGTCATCTGAGTAGTACAACATTGTTCAGCTGGTGCATGAGAATCGCACTGGACCAGTGAGCTAGTGTGCAAAAAGGATCTAGTAGTATATTATGCCTATCAACCGGAAGAGATTAAAGAATAAGGCAACGACGATGAGAAATTGGAATATTTGGGTTACAATAAAACAATTTTTCTCCTACATCTGTATCGATAAAGCTTTGAAAAAAAAACCTATGGAATATAAGACAGATCCCTTTCTTTTCGAAAATGAAAAAAAAAACTATTATAAATACCACAAATAATTGTGCAAAGTACCATCTGTTTTCTTAGTTTTTACAATTTTTCTCATAAACTATCAATCACAAGATTTTTTATTTTCATCACCATATTAAATAGAATAGAGCAATACCCAGGGCACCTTCGGCTTATTTTTGCAAACAAATATTTTTATTAATAGATAATCAGCTAAAACGAATTGATTTTTGAGCTTATACGCCGCTCTGGTCTATCCCTATGCCTATACTATTCACAAAATGACGTCATAATATCCCCCCTATATTGTTCTATCGATTCAACGAGGCTATTTCGTAACGATGATGTAGTCGCCTTTGCGTTAGAGTTTGCTCATAGCTGAAGCTGGTTGAAGGTCGAGTTTTTATAAGTTTTTTTTTGCAATACTATTTACAGATGCGTATTTGAGGAAGCATTAACAAGAGTTGTAACTACTCAGTTGAGGTGTTTATACACTTGAATTGGGACAGCAGACCCGGCTCGAGTCCTAGATACACCAAAAAGTGGACGGTGTGAGAGGTATCAGTAAATAAAACTTTTAAAACTATCATGGTTATTAACATTAAAGTCATTTATAACGGGATATTTACCATGATACGATTTTTGATTTTTAAAATCGAATCATGGTAAATATCCCGTTATAAATGACTTTAATGGTATCAGGAAATGATTACTCCAACGATGATAGTCCACAACAATGTAGTTTATTGATTAGATTTAATTTAACATGAAGGTTTGATTCGGAACAATAAATATCACGTATTACACGTAGACATTATTAAGCTATATAATGTATCTATTTTAAATAATGATCCTTTCACACCAAGGAGATCGCAAAAAAGATATAATAAGGATGGGCCGATTATGGAAAACTTGAGGACGTCTATAAATCCGAAATTCCGCAAAGTCTGAATACCAAGGTTTTTAATCAATGCGTTCTGCCCATTCTTACTTACGGGGCTGAGAAATGGCCGCTAACAAAGGATGCACAAGATCAGAGTAGCTCAAAGGGCAATGGAGCGCGCCATGCTCGGCATATCCCTCGTCGATCGCATACGTAGACGTAGGTATGCGGATCGCGAGCATTAAGTGCAGATGGGTAGGTAAGGCGGGATGACGGCCGATGGACCAAGGCGGTCACAGAGTGGTACGCCCTCGAGGTAGACCTACCAGATGGTCGGATGACATCGTCGGGGTTGCCGGAAGACTGTGGATGAGGTTCGCACAGGACCAAGTTAACAGGCGTGTAAAAGAGGAGGCCTATACCCAGCAAGTGCAAACGGGCTGATGATGATATATCATTACATGTCATACATACGGTTGATGATGATATATAATGTAGGAAGTTACGTAGCCTTGACTTGTCATCACTCGCATATCCTGAATAACACATTGTACCTTGTACAATTGGGGCAAAAATTTAACTCGGGTGTTAGGATTATATATTTTTTCTTTGTATACCTAGTTTTAACTGTAGTTATTAGTACCTAGTATGTAAGTCTTATGTATCTTTGGGAAAAAAATAAATATTTCTCTCTCTCTCTCTCTCTCTCTAGGAGCTTGCTTTGGACGAACTCGGTGGCGCGGTGGGCAAAGGTCCGCCTGCGACGCAAGAGGTTGCGGATTCGATTCCCGTCTTGTGGCAAATATTTGTATGTATATTTGTATTTAATCCGAGTGTTCTGGTTGTTTTCTATGTAGCTATAGTAAAAATATATATCTATGTATTATATACAGTTATCTAGTACCCATAACACAAGCTCTGCTTAGCTTGGGGCTAGATAATGCTGTGTGAATTGTCTAGCATTATTTATTTGTTTTATTTGCTTTCCGAAAATCTTGACGATCAACCATCTACACCATATAGTGGACATTCAGTTCATTACTGGACAAAATCATTGTAGATACCTGAAACATACAATACATATAACTCACCCCGGCTTCGGTTGCGACTGGTGTCTGACCGCGGAGTATCGTACCGCGATGGTGGCGGCGCGCCCGACCTCGTATGCCAGATCGTTTACAATAGTCACTCGCACGAATACCATCGTGCCGTATGTCAGCTTGTCGTTCTTGGATTTAACGTATGTGCCGTCCTGAAAAAAGTAATCATAAAATTCATTTATTTATGTCACAGACAGTTTAGACATACGTATACGTCCATAAAAAGATGACAGTATGTAGATAACACACATTACATAGGTAAGGCATATACACTAAGGCGGTCTGCCTTTAAGAGATAAAGAAAAACTAGTCAAACCCCCACGGTACGTCTTGCGAAGGTACAAAAGCAGGGAAAATTTATTAAAATACAATGATATAATAAACTACCAATTAAAATCACAGACATTGACAATTTTGAACATTTTAAACTTAAAATAAAAATAATCTTGGAAAGCCATGCATTTTATGAATTAATGTGTAGCAATTTACTGATTTAATTTATTGAAAACCTTTTTTAACGACTTGAATTATTATGAATGGAATATAAATATTGTGTTTTATATACTGTTAAATTTAAATTTCTTAAATATGATTTGTACAACAGGACTTGCCTTGTATAACTTCCTATATTATAATGGTCAATAAATAGAAATACAAATAAGACGTAATATAGTTACTTCAGTTTAGTTACATATGCATTTGATATAATAATGTATGTAAGTAGACAAACTTTACACTAGGATAATTCCTGTGTCGTAAAGTTTTTATTTAAATAGTTTTATGTCTACAAACTTTATAATATCTGTAAACTTAAAAAGTAGGTTAATTATATATTAATAAATATTTGTTAGTCGCTGGTCGAAAACTTCGTCCGACAGGGGTTTCATCCAACACAGAATTCGTCCAACGTGTAAGTGCATTCTCAATGTTGTGTAAAAGATGATATAACAAGACAACTATAACTACCAATTTTGAGGATATCTTATTTACGAGCTTACGAGATGAAAAATTTCGAAAAGAAGGGATTTATAGATAGTTATGTACTCAGTCAATATCAACCAGCGAAGATGGAAAGCGAAAACTGTTTTGTCGCATTTTCAGTAGACTCAATAGAAGCAGATTTTTGACAATTTTCAAAGGCTTTTAATATCGCATGCGCTGAAAAAACGTTCCATTGAAAAATGTCAATCAATGTCCAAGAATAACAGCCACAACAAACAATTGATAAGTAAAAATTAATAACACTATTTCATATTAAGAAAGAAAATTACAATCAAATAATAGAATTAAATTAAAACTAGTATTTACAATAAAAACACTTGAGCTAACTGCAGACTGTTGCAAACAATCTACAGGTAGCTCAACTGATCCATATCAATACCAGTCGTAAGCGTGCCCAAGACACGATTTCTTATTTGATAATAATTTATGATTTAAAACTTGACGTAAGCCTAAAGAAATAAACTTACTGGGAAAATTCTCATACGTTTTCGCAGCTGCTTTTGAACAGAACTACGTCAATGGTTTATATAACGTCAAAAAAATCACCTCCAAAACCTGAGCATTTTTCATCAGCATGTTAGTCCTCGGTATCCTAAAGTTGTTAAACCCTAGGAAGCCGTTATTCGCCGTCTGAAAGCCCAGCTTTGGTCCGATCTCCCCGACCTTTATCCCGGGGAGAGGCATGTGCGTGTCGGAATCCCTGATTTGCACGAAGAATGGATGGACTCCGTAGCATTGGCCGTTTGTGTAGAGTTGCGCTACTACTATGCAGTGGTTTACTGTGTGCGCCACTGTAGGGCAAAAAATATGTTAGTAGGAGTGGTTACACACTGCATCCGACCGATCCGAATCCGTGAACATAGTTTCGCAGTAGTCTTAGAACTATTTGTATGGTAGTTCACGCACTACATCAAATTTCTGGGTCACTATAATGCACGACAATTTATTGTACGGCCGAATAATGTACACCTTGATAATCCGTGTCATGACTTCCAATTTTAATAGGTTTTTTGACACGGATTATCAAGGTGTATTCGGCCGTACAATAGACTGTCCTGCATTATAGCGACCCAAATTTCTCTCCGTCATGCGAGAATCTCTAATTCTGAACACACGTAGCTATAATTTACAAATTTATAACATATTACGGTAAGTATAGCAAGCTGCCACAGATAGTGGCTATATTATAAATATTATAATATACAATTTTGCACTCATTAGCTCTGCAGCCGTCATGTCATACTATACCTATATAATATACATATATCGTGCTATATCCTGTCGACATATTTTGGTGACGTAATAAAAATATACGTTTACGCTTCGTCTGTGGTAGTTCGCCGATTACTATAGAAGATATACCTACCGTAATATGGTTTGCTATGATTTATATTAGGTAATATATATTATAGCTCCATCTGTTAAGGGCTGAAGTGCTTGGATTTTAATAGGATTAGTGCGTAAGCAACATCCGAGTTTGACCAGAGTATTTTTAGACACTAGATCCACATTCACGGATTCGGTTCGCATGTAGTGCGTTGAACGGTCTAAAGCAGGCACTTCTAGTTGCCTGCATAAATATAAAACAGGCTTAATTGGAAGGAAAAAACCGTAATCAGTCCTTAGGTACCTAGTATAGTACTAGCAATAACAAAACTATCATAAAAAAACTTATTGCAGTCGCTTTTGATAATAATGGCACCTAATGACATGGTCGTGATTAAAGTAATAAGGACTCTTTTATTAATTGAGACATTATACATTGTAAAGTTCATAACTTTAAACACCTTTAACAGTTTATAATTATTTAATAATACAAGGTGTTTTCAGGTTTTCCTATGGTGGGGCAAAATTTTACGACCTTAAGCGCAGCTATCTATATGTATGTATATATATCTATTTAAAGTAAGAACATTTTATTGTAAGAAACGTATCAATACGTTTCTAAGTATTTTAAAGAAAAAAAAACAGCACTTGGAAAAGAAATTGCCATAAAACTACAAGTGCCATAAAAGTTGGTCTTAAACGACCTAAATTCCCATTAGGAAGGGTTTTTTGCAAAAAATGAATACGACGTTTTCAATACAACTTATTATATGCTAGCTAGATCAAACCCTATCCGAACAAAATTTTCTAACTTAGAAAGAAAGGGGGAAAAAACTTAAATGAGAGGGTTGTCGTTGGTAGGTAAGGATTGTCCAGAAGTTCTGAAATTCAAGTAAAATTCTGCCCCACCATTTGGGTATATCGGCACTAGCAAATTGAGAGTGAATTAAAATCTAAATTTAGTACACTTATTATTCTAGCAATAGTAGTAATAAGAGAAAAAGATCAACCCAATAGAAGAAAACAATTTGCTTGAGTCAAAATGAAATTGTCTTGTCTTAATTAAAAAAATAAAAATACAATCAAAGCCATGATTGGATTTTCAAAGGTTATTGTAAGTTACTCACATCCCCCAGGCCACCACTTCAGTGACGTCAGCGTGGGGCTGTGCAGAACAAACTCCTCGGTTTTCGGGTCGTAGGTGGCTGTGGTCTCTAAGCCTCGGAGGAACGTTCCGTGACCCAGTTCAGTCTGGAATTAAATATTAAATGAACACCAAAGAAAAGATTTGATAAGACAAAATTTAAAAAGTGACTGTATGTTTCGTTCAAATATTTGAATGCGGAATGTGCCAAAAATTATGATCGAATGGTGGTGTGGTTCTAATTGTGCGGTGAGTACAACACAGTTTTCCGTAGTTTTTAGGTAGTTTATCTAGGGACCCCTAAAAAGGTTCAGTTTTAGACAGATATACCTGTGCATAGGTCCCTATGATCTGCATGGTCCACGCCTTAGGCAGCCAGTCCGCTAGCTGATCCTCCGACGCCTGGTTGACGATGGTCGGCACAAACATGCCCATGTGCAGCATGAATGGAGACACATCCTTGACTACCGCTAGCTGGACCTTGTATTTGTAGGTTGGGCTGTTGGGAAACGAAAATTTTTAGGTTGCATAACGCATTCACTACGTGGCACGTTGAACTGGGAAACTTTTATCAATCGTGGACTCAGGACCCGACATCGAATACCCAGGACAGGACAATAAAGGCTGATTGTGAAACAAAGCAATAGATTTGTTTCACAATGCTGACCTGTCTTTCACGAGTCTTTCTAAAAAATCTATTGTGAAACAAATCAATAGATTTTTAGAAAAACTCGTGAAAGACAGGCATTTAGATCGACCGTAGCTGGTCTGACACGCTAATTCGGGTAGAATAGACATTATTATAAATAAGAATAGATCTACCACCAAACTGCGATCCCCCAACCTGCATGCAGCGTGCAGCGTGGAGATTATGGGCACTACCCCCATGAGAAAAAAAAATCAGGGGGAGGCCTGCGACCAGCAGTGGACCATTATGGGCTGTTGAGGTGAGGAGATAAATAATAATAATACTGGACAATTCACACAGCCTAGCCCCAAGCTAAGCAGAGCTTGTGTTTTGGGTACTACAAAGATCCTAGGATCCTACGTTTGACATAATATAACACAATGATGAGGTTATAGAAAATGTACTTCAACTAAAGTAAGTAAAACTTAAGGGTACAAAATAATATTATAATATGGTCAGAAAAATTGGTAAACAACGGAGAATAAGAGAAAATAAGTACGTACCTTACCTTAGTACTCTGTCCTAGATCATCAACTATATGTATAGTTGATAATTTGCCCAGTGATCTAAGATTAATCAAGTCGCAAGACGAACTAGATAAACCTTTATCATAATTACGCGTAATTACATTTACGTACAAAAATAGACATACTAAACTGTTAGATTAATACCTATATTCATTTTAAATAACAATTAATTTTACTTATGTCAATAGAAAAAGACGAAGTGTGCAATGTGCTAAGTTAGCAGACTATATATAAGGATTTTTGTTATAGTGCTTACCCGCACTCTGGATATCTCTAAGAAATTATATAAGTTCAAAAAAAATATTAGAGATTCTTAAATTCAAGTAAGTTATTCTTAATATTCTGCTAACTTCTCACTCTGTCTTCTTCTATTGAAATAAGTTAGCTGAGCAAACCATTATGAATAAGGGGGTATGAAAATAAATTAATAAATAATGCTGGACAATTCACACATCATTATCTAGCCCCAATCTAAGCAGAGCTTGTGTTATGGGTACTAGATAACTGATATACATAATATATACAATACATGGATAGATATTTTTTATTATACATATAAAACGATCAGAACACCCTGAACAAATGTCTGCAGATCATACAAACATTCGTCCCGAGGCGGGAATCGAACCCGCAACCTCCTTCGTCGCAGGCAGACCGTCGCCCACCGCGCCACAGAGGTCGTCATGTATTTAAATTAATCATTAAAATACTCACGCAAATACATCGAGACTAAGATCGTTCAACACATGTTCTTTGAGAACCTTGACTAGAAGACAACACTTTCTGATAGCGTTCTCGTAGCGCTCCTTATGGCTGAGGTATTCTTCTGGCACCTCGTCTTTTAGGCCTTCAATGCTGAGGACCAGTTCCTCTGAAAATGAGTTACACCGTAAGAGATAAAGGGAGAGACGAGCTATTTTGTCAATGATGATTAAACTTAGTTCGATGTAACAATGAAGACAATGATGCCAGCAATCTGGGCACTCTGCTTTCTGGTGACGGCTTAGAATGCTCTAATGGTGACAGCTTAGATTTTTAGAAAATAGATATAAGTTTAAGTACTAGTTGTAATTATTTTAGTCTGTTATTATAATTTTCTCGATAAATGTCTTAATTGTGTTCGATGTTGTGCGTTTAACAAATATAAAAACGTTATTGTCGTTCCTCTAAGTTCGTAGGTATGTTTATTAAAAAGTAGGTTTACAAGTAACATTAGCTGTAGCTAAAAATCTGCTGTACCTACTATACCACCGGCAGAGAAGAATGAGCTTCACGCGTCGAAGTCTTCAAATCCAGCGTGAATTAAGTTCTTTTAGGCCACATCTTTAGTTGATTTATGCTGATGGCTCAACCGACTCGACAGTAAATAATTTGATATTATTGAAGAAACTAAAAACCGGAACAAAATCCCTTAGCTTTGAACTATTTTCTAAGTTATCGAGATATATGTATATACCTACTAATCCCTCGGGAGTCACATTTTATGGGACCACCTCGGAACCATCCTCAATACAAATACAAATGGATCACCCTAATCGGTCCATAAACGACGGAGAAATCGACGAACATACATACCTACAACCGAACATACAACTTCCTCCTTTTTTCGGAGTCTATCCTACTGAAGGATAAAAGGATGTAACTCACCAATTTTCTTCCTTTCTTTAGTATTCTCCTCTCCATAATCAATCAGATGTATCAGTTCTTTCACATCGAAGGTGCACTTCTGTCGCTCCCTCACCAGATCTTCGTTCACCCGAGTCAGTGTCATCGCACGTATTGTCACTCCCAACGTTCAGTCTACAATGAAATCTGCTTTATTCTGTTATCGAACAATCTATGATACCTGTAATTTATACTACACAAAATGCTTTGTCTTCGACCATCGACAAGTATTAATTCCGTGTGTTCTGGGTAGGTATTTTCTGTTTGTATAACAAGAGTTTGTATTATACTTATATATATTTGTATTATACAAGTTATATAAAACAATATAATTTTCTCTAACTCTCATGGCTTCGGATTTGGCCATCCACTCCCTTTTCAAAAACCACACTGTATTTATATCTATGTAATTTTAAGCAGTCATATGTTTACCATAACACAAGCTCTGCTTATCTTGGTGTTGGATGATGCTGTGTGGATTTTCCAGCATTATTTATTTATTGAAATACGCGGGGCGACAAATACTCATTGATCTTGATCATCGGCACAGCTAATAAAGGAAATACTGATCGCAAATGTTAGCCTGTCTGGTCGGTTGTACAGTATAAAGTCGCACACAGGATTACCTAGTTCAGGCTAAATTATTATAGTTTGCTATATTTATTTTTAGTGCACTTAAGTTTTGTCTTTTGACGTGACTTTCTTTGAATAATTTTAATTTATTTTTTTAATCCAGGAACATATACTTCTAGAATAGGTAATAAAGGTAAAACCTTGAACCTAAATCTCGACATCGTAAAATTGAAAAATTATTTGTTTTTTATTTATTTTACTAAGAAATTACCTTAAAGACGTTAACCTTGAAGCCCCGGGCAAAAGCTGTTTATTAATTTTTCACTTTATTTATTAGCCTTAGATTAGTTTTACTATCTGTACTTTTTTGACGTTGCCTGAAAAGAATGATTATCATTATTAAAAGCATACAAGATATTACTAAAGATAGTTGGGTACTTGGTGGTAAGTGCAAAGTGCAGACTTTATCTTTGTGTAAAACTGATACTTTGAGCCCGAAGTCCATAGATCAAAAACACCGTAATAACATAAATAACACAGAAATCAGTTATCGAGCTGATAATGTTTGTTATCTGACTTTACTTTAGTCAGGATTAAAATTCCGCTGATTGCTGCTAGCCGGAACAAATTCGCAGTAACCTAAATGGAATTTTCAATTAGTGAATAAAATGGAATTTTTAATTAGGCAACTGGGGATTGATTTAAGCGTATTTTAAGAACCATACACCAGCCAGTTAACGCATTAGCTGCCGATTAGGTAGTTTACGTTCAGATTCCTTTAGCCAGATAGAGCATTAACGAACGAATATCTAGAGACTGATATTCTACAATGGTAGATAAAAGATGGTAGAGTCTCATATAGAGGTAGAGAGTCTCTACCTGAGCAACAATACAATAAATGAGAATGCAGAAAAATTGTGCCGTGTGTAGGTACCAGATGACTGTACGATAAGAGACAGAAAAATATCAAGGGACGGAACAAATATATCTGTAGATTGCATAAATATTTGTCAACCGGCGGGAACAGAATCCCCGTATAAACTGGTAAAGATAAAAGATTTTATTGTAAAAAACTTGGTTTTAAATATCTGCTGTAGCGTAATTTGCATTACCGCCTATAATTCCAGCCAAAACATAATAAAAGCGCCATCTACCAGCAGAATAGAGAACTAAAACACAAACTAGTTTTGTAAACACAGTAGCATCGGTCACATAATCGTTTTCATAGCTAAATCACGAAGCATAACATAAAAAAACAATTCGCACTTCTACAATTTACATAAAAAACACATCAATAGACTGACCTTTCTACCATCAATAACTCATAACAAATTATTCTCCAGTAGTACAATAATAAAAACAATTGAGTCCACGGCACTATCTAATAAAGTCAATAAACGAGTATCGTCGGTGACGCCCGCTGTTGTACTAACTACTCTCTCTCTACCATAGTGTTATAGCAAAAAGATATGACTCGTTGTCTCCCAGTATCTCTACCTACTTGATGTGATATAGCACTCATAGCACAATTTGATTGCTATGAGATGAGATTTTATTGACATGTGAGCGGGTCAACTACGAAGATTGTTTATGTAGAACACTAACTGATATATTGAGATGATATTTTTATTTCTTTTATACAAAAAATTTATTAAATTGTTCTGTCTAACAGTTTAGAATACCTAGTGATAGATTGCTTACAAAAAATTAATCAAATCTACCGAATTTATGTAGGACTACCTACATAAATTCGGTAGATTTGATTAATTGTAAGTAATTTTATTTGTTAATATAGACTACTTTATTAACAAATAAAATTACTTACAATAAAATGATAGAATTCAATTAAAACTATTATTTACAATTGAAACAATTAAGCTACTGCTGACGGTGCAAACAATTAATTAATAAATTAATTGTAATAAAATAACAGACGTATCGTTATTATAAATTAAAGAGCCTATAGTTCTTGTCGGTGCAATGATGCTAGATTTCCCTTCAAAATATAATAAATGCGTTCTCTTTAATTCTTTATACGACAACCTAGGAATAGGAACCCTTTTGAAGTTATTTTCTGAAAAGCTCGTTTTGGTAATAATAACATTAATAACCCATCAAAGGAGTATCATGTACGTACTTCCTATTCAATTAACAATTTTAATTTTAATTATGGTGGCAGCTGTGAAGAAGTTCGTATAGTAAGCATACGTAGAATTCTTTAAAATATTATTAAGATTTCTACGGTAGTCAATGAATAAGGATAATGTATGTACCTATCCATTACGAAATTTAGTTCTGCTGATCCACGAACACCAATGTAAAATAGCGGTCAATAAAATTTAACTTTATCCTCATCCGAATTTATCAGTTTATTCATTGCTTTACTGTTATTTAAGCTACTATGGCTGTTGGTTAGTTAGCTCTCTCTCAAGGAAATAATAAAGGTGTAAGAAGCATCGACTAGGTGTGATGTAATATCCTACGTAATATGTACAGTCGACTGAGCACAACACAATGTTTAGCGATGTTATGATCACACAAATTACTGCTACATCTGCTGGTATTTTAACTTGTGATAAAATACGGAAATCCGTAGAAGAACCAGAGTAACCGATACAGCTCTTAGAATTAAGGCTAAGGAAATAGTTGATGTAGATTTATTTAATACTTCAACCAAGTGTCTCCAACGCTTGTTTAGTAGTATTTATTTTTATTAGGTATTTAATGAAACTTAGTTTATTTTATGTTAACAAAACGCTGTCTTTCGTATTTTTTTCAACTGTTGTTAATAATCTCATTTAGTTATTTTTTTCTGTGGAAACTCTTACACAACATTTTTGTAATATTACCTACCTGTTAGTTTTCCTAAAATTGTGAAATAAAATAAATATTAGCAGGCTGAAGTGGCAATGGGCAGCCAATAGCTCGCAGAACTGATAACCATTAGGAAGTTAAAGGTTCTCGAGTGGTGACTGCAAACTGCAAAGCAATGCGAAACGGAGTGTTGGAAAAAAATATCTCACTCGATGGATGACAATGTTGCCACTATGTAGCGGTCACAGGGAGTTGCTGGATGGAGGCGGCTGAGGAGTGCTATTCGTAGCGTCGTTTGTAGGAGGCCTATGTTTAATAGTGGTATACGGGTTGATGATGATACCTGTCTTATAACCGTCGCGCGTCGGTTTCCATCAAAATGTAGCGAAGCCAAATTTGCAAACAAAAAGAATGGCCTGCAATAGGCTATGTATTGGAGTAGGTATATGAATAGAATTATAATATCATTAAATTACCGAAAAAAAATTATCACTAATTTTTTTTAATTATTAAGAAAAAAAATAATTTTCTAAGAAAAAACTAAATATAAAACTGCACTCAGTTTCGGTACATAAAAACGCTGCCCTTTTTCTGTGACGTCACCGTTCAGTTTGTCAACTCAAAGTGTTCCTTCAATCAAAATATAATTAGAAACAAATAAAGGATAAAAACCATCACGTTTATTGTTGGTGTTTTGTCTAATAATTTTCTTTCTTTCTTTCTTTCAAAAAAGATATCCCGCTAAAAGATTAAAAAGAAGAGCCTTAGCTTCTTTTTAAACTTTTAAATGTTTAATTTTTAACATGATCGATTTAGATTAAAAAATGTAGGTACTTGGCTTAAAATTTTTTTCTTTAAAAATGTTATTTCGCCCAAAAAACTTACTGCACATACATACTACGTTGGGGAAAAGAAAGCAAAAGGTACGCGATAAATACCCGATAAATAATCTTAAATACATACATACTTTCGAAAAAAAAAAAAAACATAAAAAAAACTCTTAAAAAAGCGGCACTTCGGGTTAAAAAGCCGCCAAGCTTATTGCACATGGTTCCACCTACACTAAGTTACCATATGGCACACGATCTGACGAACACCCTGTATATTTACCGTCCATTACCTTACCTACATTGTTAACGATAGAGTTAATAATTACCTGAATTTATCATTCGCTCCACTCTTAATTAAGTTGTTAGTAATAAACACAGTTAGTTAAATAACAAAATACCTACGAGATTTCATTTGAATTATTTTTATTATTGCACTCATTAAATCCAATTTTGGAATCAATAATAATTATAATATCACAATTTAAACTTGACAATATATACCTGGCACTAGCTCGGCAGTCAGAGTTTCATCAAGCAGCCGATGCTGATGGCAGCCTAAGTTCTATTTATAATCAGTTAAGATCTTATCTAAGTTTTCACTAGTTTTAAATCCTTGTATTATAGATAGTTAACGTTTTGGACTAAGTAGTCTGTAAGTTAATTATTAAGCTTGAATAAATAAATATCTAATAAATATCTAAATATCAAAATATCTAATAAATATCTAAATATCAAGTTAATTGAAAAACCTAAGTGCTAAGAAAAATATATAAATTACTATCCCTTTTTCCTTACATCTAAACAACAGTTTTGTACATTTTGGAATATTATACTAGCGATATTTCTACAGCAGTTTGTCGACAGGTTTGTCCTTCCCAAGATTATACCCCATTTCAAATACCAACACAACTTTACCCACCATCAGTTTCATTCAACCAAACAGACTACTCTGGCCTAACTGAATATACAATATTTCAAAACATTGTTCCCATGCTTAACGCATTCACTGCCCAGCCTCGTCTCGCCGCGACACGGACCCGGAGATCGATTTTTGCGTTTTAAGCCATGAAAGTGTTAGTTTCTATAAGTCACTTTCTTGCCGTCGGTTTTGGAACAGAATTAGAATAATTTTTCGAACACCTCACCAAAAGAAAGTTTTGGCTTTTGTGTGTTGAGAGTTATTTAAAAACATTGTTCTGTACATGAAGAATGACTGGAGTATAGGAACCGTATACCAGCTTGGTTCTTTATAGATGATAATCTAGAATTCTAGATCTAGAACTAAATCTGTGCAAAATTTCAACTTGATCCGTTAAATATCTTTAAGGTGAAGTAGGTCCCAAAACTCAGGTTTTGCCTAGACGGAAAATCAGTTTTCAGGCAAGAAAACACAATTTTTTTAAATCTTTTTTGATGAGCATCGAAAGTTTAGGATTTTTATTAGTAAGTTATGGGAGCCGAAACACAATTGACTCAACTTGACTCGATAGAAAAAAATCGCAAAGTTTCCTCTAAATTTTGCATTTTTACTACGGAAAACCAGTTTCATTTGCTAGTTACTTAACATATTTGCATGAAATATCGTCTAAAAAATACTTAACTAGACACTTTAGAGGATTATGGTTTTAGTTTTTTGCGAAAGATTGTTATTTTAGAGCAATAACAAATTTATAAATAAAAAGCAGGGAAATTGAGCGCGGGCCGGCTCTTGCGTCCCTTTCTCGCTTTCACTGCGCGGTGTTCGCTCGTACTTGTCTCGAAAATACGAACGTACTTCGCCTTAATCGACATTTTTCGCACAAATACACACTCTTCAGATTCACCTCTGTATTATTATATTACAATAGAAGTCCTTTCTTCAAGGTCATCTTCATTGGCCTATTGACATCTACGCAAGATAATTTGCATAAGTGGTTTCGAGCTCCGAGTTAGGTTTGACGTGGTTTGACTGAGGTATCGAGACTCCATCGTTACAACAGATTTTTCTATGGTAAAGATCTCGGTGACGTGCGGTCAGCGTGTAACGGAGGAGGTTGCGGGTTCGATTCCCGCCTTGGTATAAATGGTTGTACGATTATTTTCGTTCGGCAACACTCACCACTGTTTGTTTCCTTTGAATTTATACATCGAGTACAGTCACCGAAAAAAGTGGACTCTATGATCTAAGAATTACTATTGTTCTATTAGCGCCATTGTTTGTAAAATTGTATTAAGTATAATATCAGTCACAAGCTCTGCATAGCTAGGGGCTAGATGATGCTGTGTGGGTTGGCAAGCATCATTTATAATTAAAAAACGCCTCTTGCGTGCGGACATGAAACCATAGAAAAATATGACGTCACGACGACATTCGTTACTACCTTCATACCGAACTCTATTCGGTTGGGAGTCAGTCGAGCACTTTCGTAGCGGAAAAGACCCATTTTTAACCTTAACGTAAATAGATAAGATACTATTACTATTTTCTGCTCATAGTTTCCCCTGCATGAACGGTTTGAGGTACTTGTGGAAGCTCTGGTTGACTGGTTGCTGGTTGAGTGGACTCTTCAGCGCCTCCTCCATCAGCCGCTCGTACACGCGACCGTCGTACGCGCCCAGCGTTGATTGTAACCACTATAAAGAAATACTTTTGTCACAATCTAGGTATGTTACATTTAAAAGTCATAAAGATATGATGGATCCAACTTTTAGCCGTGTGGTGCTGGCTTAGAATTTGCACCAGCCCAACTCTTTTTGTGGGTATCGTAGGAGGCGACTAAGGGACATACACCAGGTGGCGGGCATCAGCGCCTCTTGAAGATGGATCTACCACCGAACTGCGATCCCAACTCGCATGCCCAGCGTGGGGATTAGGGGCATTACCCCCCATGAGATAATACAATAAGGCGCTTATCTGCTATTTTATGTTACTAATATTGTACTTAAATTATGTTAAAATTTTATTTTACGTTAAGGTAAAATATTACTTAATTGATGAATTATTGACATGTAACCATAATATTGTTACCAAATAAAAAACTTGAACTTGAACTCTGGGGGGGAAGTCAGCGTCCAGCAGTGGACCAATATGGGCTGCTGAGAGATCCAACTATACTCCTTCAAGGAAATTAAAAACAGTTCAATTAAGATGGCGACTAAACCATGGCTTTTTAGTTTAGGATAGGCAACAGTTCAATTCTGGCTTATAGTCGAAGAAAGAGACATAATATCGGGACAGTCAAGTCAATTTGGAGTATTATGAAGAATTTTAGTAACAGTTCGATTGTCGTCCTTTTCTGACAGACCGAAAAGATAAAATGTAAGAGAGAGAAAAACAGTGCCAATAAACTGTTTAAATTATGTAAACTTTATTTTATAGATATTTTTGTGCTGTTTTTTTGGCGAAACTAACAAGTTTGGTTTTCAAGGTTTTTAGACCACACTGACCATCTTCTTTGGTTCCTTGAAAGTGAAAACAGGATTGTGAAAAAAAATACGACAAAAAATCATGTAGGTAATTGCACATAATTTGGTCGAGATCTCAGGAACTCTGCAGTAAATGACTTGTGTTTTTATTCTTATATTAGATATCTCCAGTTTCTTCATAAGTTGTGGAGTTTTCTTGTAAGCAAAACTTTGATTTTTGCGCTTACGCCGTACACAAAAACTTATGCTCTGTCCCGCTTTTATTAACGCGTAATCCTATGCCTATACTTTTCACAAAATGGCGAGCATTGCGCCCTCTTAAATCCCTAGTATTAAGTATACCTCGTCCAACAGGTCAAAAGAGTCGACGAGTCCGACCGCGTTAGGTCGTATGCTGGTCAGCAACACCTCGTACCAAGATTGTAAGAAGTCCACATCCTCCTTCGATATTGTTGTATACTAAAACAAACATCCCAATTATTCAAAATCATTTCACTTCATTCTCATTGACATTCTCATCTTATTTTTCTAGCGGGTAAAGTTGATTCTATAATCCGAGTTTTAAGAAGTACAGTAGATTCATTCCGTAAAACTTTTAAAACTATCATGGTTATTAATATTAAAATCATTTATAACGGGATATTTACCATGATTCGTGAGTTCTTCCGTGGTCATGGCGCATGTAACTGTGCGTAAATATTGGAAAACTCAAAAACCGAATCATAATTAATGTTGAAAACGTAAATACGATGTTGCACTTTGTGGCCACCAAACTCAATTATTGTATCTCCTCATATACTATACAAAATAAAACTATGATAAAGGGATAAAAAAAAGCTTATAATAGGTATCACAAATTGCCCGTTGAAAATTTTGAAATTACCTTTGTTCTACGAAATAATAAGATAAAACTGGTGGCGGCGCTAGTTTGGCTCAGGGTACCGTCTTAATGTTAATAAATAACCACGATAGTTACTTAATTAGTTAACTTCTGTGTGCTTGCTTACCCGTAACAAATCGTTGAGTTTCTCAATAGCCCAGTACACAGAGTACAACTCGACGAGTTGTTTCAATACTGCTCTGACTTGCGGAGAAGAGTTCACTGTTCTTCGCTCTACTTCTGAATGGAAGGTCGATATGATGATCACACGGCAATGCACCTGGGGGAAAAGAACACTTTTTATTGTTACGAATCCGTACTTTTTCTCAATATTTTTATTTCTATATCATCATCATCATCATCAGCTTACATCGGTCCACAGCTGGACATAGGCCTCCCCTTATGAGCGCCATAGCGCCCTGTCTTCAGCTTACCGCATCCAGCATCTGCCAGCAGTCTTTCGCAAATCGTCATCCCACCTGGTCGGAGGGCGTCCTATACTACGTTTGCCGAGCCGCAGTCTCCAATCAATTATCTCATTTATTTCTTACCGACTTATTAAATTGTTCTATCCAACCTTGTTCCATCAATAATTCATAAAATTTATTTAATTAAAAAAATCTTGTTTACTGCCTATACTACTTACTTTTTTCGGTATAATAAAGTAATATGCACCCTTTTATTAAGTTTACCTTTGTAGTGTAGTGTGTGTCGTATTGCCCCATTTTCGTACAAAATAATTGCTTTCTTTGCAACAGTCTGCAGTTAGCTCAATTGTTTGAAAAGTAAAAAATACTAGATAACAGACAGTTCGCGGGCCCCTCGCTTGAAGCTTGCGGTAAGCCGTTTTGTCACTGCAAAATGTACCTAAACATAACGAGTTTAAGGCTTAAACTCGTAATCTTTAGATACATTTAACAAAAATTTAAGTTTTTATTTTATGCTCATTTTTGTGTTGTGCGGCAGTGGGGTTGGATGTGTGAGCGACAACGTTAAAGTCTATGCGAGCGAAGCAGCTGGCGGAGGCTAGTACAATACTTACTTCTGCCGCCGACACCAGTTGAACTGAGACTTTGTTCCAAGCATCTTCTAATGAAACGCCTGAGGAAACTCGCTTCTCCATTTCGTTTACACAGGAAGATATTTTCCTGAAGAAAATTACATCAATATATTTCATCATCATCATTAGCATCAGCATATATTAGTCCACAGCCAGACATAGAAACATAAACAGACATTCAATAAACTTAATCCTTTGAAAAACTAAATAAACAATCAGCTTTTAGGGTTCTGTATAAAACTATGCACGCTTTTTTTATATAAGTAATCCTTTTGTTTCTAAAAAACACCTATATACCCCATAAAAAAAATTAAATTGAGTTTTTAACATTGTAAATTTAGTAGTAAATTTAATTTAGAAGAGCAAACTACCTCATTGCAACTATTTGGAATCCACGGATGATGCCCTCCACTGAGTTCTCCCAAGTTTTAGGGAATTTCGCCGTTGTAGTCTCTTTCAGGTACGCGACTGTTGGGGTCAGAGCTTGCGTGTTTCTTTGTTGCCATATCTTCACTAAAAATCTGAAATCAAAACGATTAAATCTTTCAGATAGAATCAAATATTTTAAACGCATATTTTTTTACAGTCTATGGACCTTCGTTTGACCACAATCTCGGGATGGAAAGTGAAGGTGACTTATGAATGAACGTCCCCAAAAACGTATGAAATGTAAATGAAGATTCTGCGTAATAGATTATCCATCACATTTCTTGCGTCAGTTATACTTTCAGGAGTTAATTCTATACTTTCACTGTCACTTGAAAAACTCATTTTTCAAAACAAAACCATGAATTTCTAACAATCCGTGAAAATTGTCGAAAACGCGGACTGTAGTTCGCGCGTTTTTAATTTGATTTCTTTTTTTTTATTCAGCCAGGCGGCGCGACTGTAGACCGTCGTACCAGCCAGTCTTTATTGATAGTAGATTAGTAGCCAAGGGCTGTAAAGCATCAACTGCAGCCCGAGACATTTAGGCGCACGAGCGCAGGGAGGGCGCCTATAGTTCGAGGGTGCAATTGGTGCTTACACCCGAGCTAACTACTCTGCTTTACATCTCGATTGTGAGGTAAGTAAAAAAAACCGTTATTACAAGAATAAAACATTTTATATTAGTTAAAATTCTCTCTTTAGAAGTTTCAGGCAAAATATTGTTAATTGCTGCTTCAGCTTCCATTTTCATTGAATCGGGAGTGCAGCTTATATCTTCATCACTTGAAGAACTCATGTTTTTTCCTAATTAGCACTAGCACGTAATTATAAAAAAATCCCAAAAAGAAACAATATTTAAAGTAAAACTTTTCTATTCCCGCCTTTTTTCATTAAAAAAAACCAAGTAAAGAACTATGATGGTTAGATGTTCGCGAACTTTTTGAAAGAGTGAAGTGTTTTTTTAGGGTTCCGTACCTAAAAAGGAAAAAAGGAACCCTTATAGGATCACTTTGTTGTCCGTCTGTCCGTCTGTCCGTCTGTCAACCCACTTTTCTCAAAAACGCGTAGAGTTATCGAGTTGATATTCACATCATATACGCAGGCTCGTAACCTCTTGAAGCCTCGATATAAATCAAACTTCTAAGTCAACGCAATCAAAAGTTACAGCTGTTTATGTCTATTTTTTTTTCAATTTTCCAAGGGAATCACATGCACACAAAACCTATAGGGTACTTCCCGTTCACCTAGAACCATGAAATTTGGTGAGAAGCAAGGTCTTATAGTACAAGTAAAGGAAAAAATCCGAAAACCGTAAATTTGTAGTTTATTCACAGAAAAAATATTTTTTTAATCTTGCCATGGACCAAAAACCTATAGGGTACTTCCCGTTGACCTAGAACCATGAAATTTGGTGAGAAGCAAGTTCTTATAACACAATTAAAGGGAAAAATCCGAAAACGGTAAATTTGTAGTTTATTCGCAGAAAAAATAATTTTCGAATCTCGCCATAGACCAAAAACCTATAGGGTACTTCCCGTTCACCTAGAACCATGAAATTTGGCACGAAGCAAGGTCTTATAGCAAAAATAAAGGGAAAACCTGAAAACCGTAAATTTGTAGTTTATTCACAGAAAAAATAATTCTCGAATATCGCCATGGACCAAAAACCTGTAGGGTACTTTCCGTTGACCTAGAACCATGAAATTTGGCAAGAAGCAATGACTTATAGCACAAGTAAAGGGAAAAATCAGAAAACCGTAGATTTGTGGTTTTTTCATACAAAATAGTACATTGTTACACTAGGGTTGGACGTAACTTATTTAGTCTCGAGACGCCAATAGTTCGAGGGACTAAATAAGTTACGTCATAATCGTTATCAAATCAGAAAATTATTGTGCCTTATTCGTCTGGATTTGACTGATTTCTTTGCTAAAGAGTAAGAGTTTGTACGGAACCCTTGATGCGCGAGTCTAACTCGCACTTGACGTTTTATTTAATTACTTACCGCCGAGCGCTAATTAGTCACCTACAAGCCCCATTTGGAGGTAATAAGAAACTTACCTAACATGAGAGATGTAAAACAATATTTGCATTCTATTTCTTTGGCACTGAACACTAAATAGTTCCAAATTCAAAAAGTGCACGGTGAAAATAATTGCAACGCACTATTAAAGAAGATTAAAAACTCATTACTGCCCGCTAAAAGTTTCTTTTAAAATACACCACCTTTGGGTGCACCAAGGCGTCTTTTTCGAATAGATGGGATGAAAACTTTATTATGGTATCTTATGACGTGTTTACCTCGCAGTCTGCAGCAGTAGCACCGTGTTGTCGCCCTCGTAGGTACAAGACGCGGTGACCAGTGCGTACGTGAGCGGTAAGTTAGAAGACATCATGTATCCGTGACCACCACATGCTAGGCGGCATTTCTCTACGATAGCTGCTGTGTCGGAGGTACTGACGGCTTTAAGGCAGCACGCGAGGGCGTGTAGCTGAAAAACAATTAAAAAAAAGGTCTTATTCATCTTAAATTCTTTATTGTACACACAAGATACCTATTACATAAAATTAACAACTTATGGTTATGTACAAAGGCGAGCTTAACCCTAATAGAGTTTTCTTACAGCAAACCTAAGGGCTATTAAAAACAATTGTGCAATGCATGTGGATAGATATGTGTACATACAAATCAGAAAAAAGGTCGAAAAGCGAAAAGAAAAAAAAAGCAAAGAATACACAAAATAAAATACATAAAAAAATCTACATACATATATGTAATCTATATACGTTTTATATGAATATAATACATATAAATATCTGCTATGACTAAAGAGAGATAATGCTCTTTTACCTTTGACTTAAATACGCTAAGTGAAGGACTGGCTTGGATTGAGTAAGGAGGGGCATTCCAGAGTCTGGGCGCCATTACGGTGAATTGTGTGTGATATTCAACGTGTTTAAGGGTATAACCACATGATCCGTCAAATCTCATCTATGGTTGCGCGCATTATACTAACTCAGTGATTTCTGACTAAACTTGAATTATAGGTAAGTGTCTCTAAATTTTAAGTACCTAACCACCTCCAAATTTTTAATATAGCTTCTTAAACTCACCTACGCGATCAGAACCCGTTATTATAAATATTCATGGGTATTTATCGCGTTTAATTAGCTATTTTTACCGACGTAAAATAATAATGTAAAAGTAAGTTACCTCGGGCAATCTCTCCAAGTTCCCTCCTGTCAGTTGGTTCTGCACATCATTGAAGGTGTCCCACAGTTTGTTGGCAGTCAGCTTGAGCGCGTGGCAGGCCGCGATACCGCAGAATATCTTGTGCTGTTGGGCTACGAAATCGAGGATCTGGCATTCTGGTTCACTACGGAAATATATATTTTTCTTTAGCCGTATGCGTACTATATACGGCAAGCAAGGACTTTTTTCAAACCCTTCCATTCAGTGCCGATATAAAAACGAAACTGCTGTGTAAACAAGGGTGTCCCAAAACTCAACGTCAAGCCGTAAACGGAAGACAGTTTTGTTCATGACTACCCAGAAAAACGCAAATTCAGTCTATCTCCAATGGTTTTATATGCATATTTTATTTAAGACAAAGATTTCCTTTCCCTTTAGGGCTAAAGTACAGGCGAAACTAGCGCCACTATACTTATTTCTGATTTTTTACGTTTGGCGATGTACAATGTTATCACCAAAAACTGTCACCATGATACCTACTTAACATCAGCTTTTATTAATGCGTTTGTGAACAACACAGCACTGTTACCTAACCTAATAGTATTGTTAGTTTAGAAAAAGAGGAACTACTTTTTTCATTCGCCGTTTCTATTAAACTAAACAAAACCTACGCAATAACATGGACAAATTTGGTAATAAACAGAAAAAAAATGGAAGCCGAAGATGTCGCTTTTATCTTCGCCATAAAATCCTTCTATCGTTGAGGCCGCTCTCTATCAAAGCGGAGCAAAACGCAATCGTTGCAAACCTTAATTTTTTTACAGTCAATAGACCTTAGTTTGACCACAATCTCACCTGATGGAAACTGAAGATGTGGCCGAACTAAAGATGTGGCTGACGATGTATCAAGAAGGTCTAGAAGTTATCAATTCAGTCTTGTCTTGAAGAGTCATTCATGTACATTTCTTAGTACTCACTTTTCATGTATCTGTGACTGTCTCCTCACAGCAGAATACCTCGTGGCTATGGTAACAGCTTTGGACAAGTAGTTGACAGTGTCATACACGATCACCACTCGCACGAACACCATGCCTCCGTAACCGAGCTTGCTGTTACGGGATTTCACGTACGTACCATCCTGAAAGTGATAGGAGATAAACCCAAGTTTACATATCACCACCTCTTCTATCCACCCAACACCACCATCGTTACTTCAGAGCTCCGGAGCTTAAGGCGGTACCCTGATCGACGTACCTAGCGCCGCTAACTATTTTATTTAATTATTACGATAACAAATAAATTTTCTAAAAATCCATAGGGCAGTTTGTGGTACCTATAATAAGCTTTTTTTAATGCCTCTCTAACAGTTTTATTTATTCGTAAATCGTCGCAAAATCTTCAAGTACAATTATTTTAGATGAAAAAAACTCGAGCTTAGAGTCTAGATAGTGCATGCGGTGCTATTCGCACGGAGAGATTGATACAAGGATTCAACCTTGACACTTGTGTCACGTGTCCATAGATCTATCTGTTTCTTTCGTCTATGGTAGTAAGAATGCCAAAACGTGTCATTCTGTGACGATACGTCATAGTAAAGAAATTAATTTAGCAAAAAGAAAGAAGGTCTTTTTTGAAGATCTCAAGAGGCGCAAATATGTCTCGATAGAGCCTACGGATTTTGCTCCCCTTGGAGACGAGACCCTAGTGACCCTACCGAGGCTTTCTGGTTTTCAAATATTATCTGAGCGTCTTGTCTAAGCGACGACTGACCCGAGTACTGGTGAGTATCTGGCACAGCGCAACAGCATTGCCATAGCCAACGCCGGCTGCATTGCCTCGCAATGCTCGTTTTGGGAACGATTCCGACTCGTATTGATATAGATCATTTGAGCTACCTGTAGATTGTTGGTAACAGTCTCCAGTTAGCTCAATTGTTTTAATTTAAAATACGTGACGGTGACGGCTTAGATTTTTAGTAAATAGATGTAAGTGTAAATATTAGTTGTAATTATTTTTTGCTGTTAAATAAATAAATATTTAAAATACTAGTTTTAATTTAATTCTATTATTTGATTCTAATTTTCTTTGTTAATAACATAAACAATACCTATTGTCTAGCACATTCATGGCTGAAAACACAGAGTGCTATATGCGGATACGTGTCGCGACGGCGGTGCGACCCGCAGGGGCGCGCTAGCAGTGATCGTGTTAAGAAAATAGGGCCCAAAATAGGCAGGTGGGATTCGAACCCAACCTCCTACGTCGCTGTCACTGCGTACGTTATTTGGGTGTTGACTATTACGCAATGACGCAGTAGGAAGACTTTACAGACTTTTCGGGCGTTTCATTAAAATTCGAGCCCTTTTCAGGTTATTTCTTTTGCGCCTTTGGCGAAACTAAACAACAGAGGTAAAGCGAAACTGGGAAGAACCAAGGAGGTCTTAAAAAATGTGATCTTCAAAGCAGAACTCACCTCCAGAACCTGCGCATGCTGCATTAGCATATGCCTCCTGGGAATCCTCACATGATCAAAGCCCAGGAAGCCATTGTTGACCATATTTAGTCCCATCCTTTGCCCAATCTCCCCTATATCAATCCCTTTGAGCGGCATGTGCGTCTCTTCGTCTCTTACTTGCACTATGAACGGGTGAATGCCGTGGCATTGCCCTTTTGTATATAACTGGGCTATTACGATGACGTGGTTCGCTGTGTGACCCACTGGAAAATGGTTCAATTAGATTAGGAATGCAAACAGAGAAAGGAGCTAGTAATCCATTCTAATATTATTATAAATAAATATTCAAGAGAGTTTATCGCTTTTATTTACCTATTTTTACCGTAAATATTGATTTATAATAGTGTCATCAAATCGCGTCAGTTTAAAATACTTCATTCTAAGTCGCTTTCCGCATCTGTCTATCTGTTTATAATATTCAGTCCCATACTTTCCCTTCTCAACCTCAACAGTCTATAATGGTCCACTGCTGGATGCAGGCCTCCCCCTGATTTTTTTGTCTCATGATGGGTAATGCCCATAATCTCCACGCTGGGCATGCGGGTTGGAGATCGCAGTTCGGTGGTAGATCTATTCTGAGGCGCTGCTGCCCGCCCCTCGGTGTATGTCCCTTAGTGGCCTCTTAAAACACCCACTGGAAGAGTTGGGTGGTGCAAATTCTAAGCCGGCACCACACGGCATCTTTTCCCAATCTCCCCTATATGAGTGCAGTTGTGCGGCGTAAAGGCGCATGAGTATTTTGATTGAGTGATTTTTATTGTATTCTAGTCTACTTCTAGTTTACTTACTCGCTCCGCCCCACCACTTGTAGGCCGACAACTGGGGGCTGTGGAGAACAAACTCCTCGGTGGCCGGATCGTAGGTGGCCGTCGTCTCCAGACCTCGGATGAAGGTCCCGTGGCCCAACTCTGTCTGGAAACCAATACTGAATTATATATATTAATCTAGCCGTGCAAAGCCGGGGCGGGCGGTACTGTTTAATAAACTGAAAACTGTCATCACTTAGTTCAGCTTTCTTTGTATCTCAAACAGTACAAATACGAACTGCTAAACGGGGTAGTTCCACCGCGCTCCAAGAATGCATTCCTCTGGACTCCAAGTTATTATTACCTATATTATTTTAAAAATTATAAGTGTTCCACAGCGCTCTGTCCCCATCCAGAGGTACAGGGTGTTTCTCATTATCACCATGCTTTGCAGGCATATTAGTGATCATTGTGGGGTTTTTTGTTTGATGACCACATTTTGTATGATACTACACACTTTTTTTTTTGTTAATGTCTCTTTTCGGGGTGAGGCAAGGCCATGTTGATTTATGATTTACTCGTAGTTTGACAACATTATAGGGCGAACCTGTATTCCAATTAATAAACCCGGATATTTTTTGTATATACTTACAAAGAAGTTACAAAATGAAAGGAATATTGTTGGTAAATATTTAACGAGATTGGTATCATCCAAGCAAAGCACAGTTAACAGGTTAGTTCAGTTGGTTGCAACTGAATCAAGCGTTTCAGCGATCTAGGAATTGTGCTCTTTTTGCACTCCAATGTTTTTTCATTTTTTTCTTAACGACATCTAGCGAATATTCGTTGAAGCGCTTAGGTAGGTAGCTAGCTTCTGTTTTCTTCCTTGAGCTACTCTATTGAGGTCAGCTGTGTAGTTCCGTAAATATTCGCTAGAGGTCGCTACAAATTCTAAGCCGGAGTATAGGTTAGTAGCGCGAGTACTACAAACCTCAATAACAAATTGTCTCGGTTTTATCTATATATTATATCAGTATCACTATCAGTATCAAGTTGAGATTTGTCTGTCATACATAAATAAATCACCGGTGTGCAAAGATAACCTAATTAACTGGACCTTTACTGATAAACTAAGGGTCAGGCCACATTGCTTGTACTTTAGCGAACTGCCCTTTGTTTAACACTTTCATGCCCGTGTCCTGTTTCGTGTAGCGGAAGCGGAATTTGGGCAGTAGGTATATACGATATTATTAAGTAAACAAAGAGATGAGAGGCCGTGTCTGTCATGGCGTAAAAATCGACCCCTACAACATAGTCCATGGATGTCGTAAGAGTTGACGTAGGGAAGAAACAGAGAAAGGGCCGCTTCCCTGTGTTTTTAACCGACTTCAGGAGGACGTTATAATGTTCGGCTATATGTATTTTTAATACCTGTACTGCGATCACCAGTCCGCCTGCCAGGGGTGATGATTATGTCAAAACCTTCCTTGTTTGGGGGAGGCATGTCCACAAGTGGACTTATAAATGCTAATAGGCAAGTACAATAAATAAATAAAGCTGTACAATCCACACCGCATCATCACGAGCATAGCAGAGCTTGTGTTATGGGTACTAGGTAACTGATATACTTAGTACATTATGTTGTCGCGAATACACGTGTTATTTTTAAAGTGACTTATCTTTTCGTCCATAACCTGTCCCTAAAATTGCTACACATTACATAGATAGATAGTTTTTGGCATACATAGAAAATACTTCAGGATCGTATAATGACCGCAGCCAAAGATGAGACTTGACGGATACGTAGTTACCTGCGCAGTAGCCAGTTCTTCCGTGATGGGTCACGACCCCCAGTAATGGGGAAACGACGCAAGGAGGAGGAGATAGTTCGCAGGCCATTTTGGCAGTATGCGAGGTGAGCGGGGAGGGACGGAGACGGGACCATTTTATATATAAGTATAATTTAGGATTTTGAGCGCGACTATACCTGCACAAAATCCCCTCTACTAGCATCTGACAGGTCTCATCTTTGGCTGCGCGCATTGAACAAACATTTGCCCCAAGGAATCTAACCCACAACCTCCTTCGCACGAACCTTCACGTCGCGCCACATCGGTCGTCAAAGACCTACCTGTGCATAGCTCCCGATGATATTGCACACCCAAGCTCTAGGCAGCCAGTATCCTTTCTGCTCGTCATCTGCCTGACTCATCAGCACCGGAATGAACATGATGTAGTGGAGACCGAACGGGGTCCCGTCGTGAGTCACCGACGAACTTAGAAGACTGCTCATCATTTCTCTGTAACGAATGCATTGCGGGTCATTTGTTATTTGAATAGAATTGAATTGAATCTCAGAGCCGTGTGGTGCCGGCTTATAATTTATACCAACCCAACTCTTTCCGTGGGTGTCGTAGGAGGCGACTAAGGTCCATTCACCGGGTGGCGCCTCATGTAGATGGATCTACCACCGAACTGCGATCCCCAACCCGCATGCCAAGCGTGGGGATTATAGGCATTACCCCCCCATGAGATAAAAACCAAATAAGGCGCTTATCAAGAGGAGGCCTGCGTCCAGCAGTGGACCAATATAGGCTCTTAAGAGTGAGAGTGAGAGAATCTCAGTGCGACTAGTATAGGACCAGTTACCTTGACGATCTTTGAAAGAGGCCTATATCCCTGTAGTCTGAAATGATGGTTAGAATAGAAAAGCATTAATTTCGACACAAACGGCTACTTATGACTGATGAAATTTACAATATGTGGTATTTTTGATGAACATACTATATGGTATTTTTGCGCAGCCATTCTGTTCTATGATTCTCTGTAAGATTAACAGTATCAAATAAATAGAATCTTCAAGGTTTTTTTTGCAAAATTATCATCATTCGTACCGCTGAGGTTTGGAAAACGCTCCGTTTTTTCCGGTTAACTATAACCTGGATCTGTTATGTTATGTTAAGGCTGGTCTTTCAAAAAATCAACAATTTTTCATGATCTTTGATATCCTACTGCTGTTCAAATATGAAATCTAGAATTCTTATACTCCTACACCTAATATTACATTTCATTCTGTACAAAAGCGCCAAGATAGTTTTTAGATTACTAGTTGTTTGTATAAGTTTGAGAAAAAATATCTAAAACATCTCAACTTTGATACATATTTGCTTTTTTCTTCCAAACAATATGAGTTACTGACTTAATTTTTTAATTGAAAAATAAAGCAAAGGCAGGGTAACAGATTCGCCAAAATAAATATTTCATTACTTGAACCGTACTCTTTTAATTAAAAGAAATCTTGATTTTTGCACACACTCTGTCCCGCTCCTATGAAAGCGAAATTCTATGCCTATCCTTTCCACAAAACGGCCTTGGAAGAGGTCCATTAAAGACAAGATTGAATAGGTTTCTTCTAAACCTTCGTGATACATCGTTGGCCACATCTTCACTTTCCATCAGGTGAGATTATAGTCAAACGAAGGTAAATTGATAATTAAAAAAAAACATGGCTTTAAAACATTATTCATGACTAAGCACGACATGCATGACTAAATAACAGTTAAATGCATGCAAACGTATTCATGATAGTGTGTTCTACAATAGTAAACAGCCTACCTTAGCTGGCCGACAACAAAGGTCGAATGTAAAGTTGAAACTGGTCGAAATGACTGTAGGCACATGGCTACAACTAAATTAATCGTAAGTCCTTTGACCGTAATAGGTCAATGGACAGAGATTGTTGTCTTCCATTGTTTATGTTATTTCATTAGTTGTTGTCTATCTTGTCAGTATGTATGCTGCCTTTACTGTCTGTAGGAAACGGCGGAAGATCAGCGCTGTGTGTGTTCTACCTTCCAGCACATACAGCATTCATGCTGAGCCGTTTCCTAATTCATAATTACAATCAGTGATACCCAGTTGTAAGCGACTACTGTTATCCGTCTTATTTTATGATTGTAGTTGTAAATAAAATATATTTTCTTTTTTTCTTGTCTAGGGTAGAATAGATAATAATTAGTCATGTTTTAAAATCTATAAACACATCAAATTAGCAAATTGTGCAAATGGGTTTGAAAAGAAAACTTCGATAGTGCGATCTAAAACACCCTGAAAACGACCAGAACACCCTGAACAAATGTCTGCAGATCGTACACACATTTGTCCCGAGGCCGGAATCGAACCCACAACCTTCTGCATCGCAGGCAGACCTTAAACCACCGCGTCACATCGAAAGTACTCAGAACATTTGTACTAAGACGGGAATCGAACCCGCAACCTCCTGCGTTACAGGCGGACCTACGTCTGCCGAACGATATCAGTCGTCATTATAGGAGAGCTTAATAAATACTAACCATTGCCCTCCGTAATGGTTAGGCTGTTGAAAAGGTGTATCTAACTAACCTATAGTCTGTCAGGTCCGTTTTGCCTTCATCCTGCATTTTCCTCAGCAGACTGAACAGGACCACCGACTTTCTGACAGCTACTTCGTACTTCTCCTTGTGACTGAGGTATGCATCAGGGGTTCCACCGAAGAGTTCATCCTTCATGGTCAAGATCGCTTTCTCTGCAAGAACATTGTATATGGTTAAGTTACTAGAGGTAACTAAATATAGAGATATAGTGATGTCTGTTAGAGATCTTATTAGGACAACATGGTGGCGCCAATGGTTTCTCCGCCAACAAAATATGTAGTTAGCGGGGTCATTGTTTAGTCACAATCACAACCTTATTATTTTTATTTTCGAATTCTGGCCAGATATGCTTAGACTAATTTTGAAAAAAGAACGTACGCGCTTTCTGAAAATATCCAAAAAATTACAAAATTAATTTCGTAAAATATTCCGACTTTAAAATGACCGATTTAAATGTTAAAACTTTTATACAGAACTTCTTCTCTCTCTATCTTTTGACGCGAAACCTTGATGAAAAACAACATACATATATAATTATATATATATATACAATAATACAACATTTGATACCCCATTTGCCCCCCTAGGTGCACAATTTGTACTGAAAATTTTCATTATCTATTTTTCATTTATTTATATATATTTTTTCTTGAAATCAGTTCCTAATGGCGCACGAAATGTAGTATTATTTCAAATTTCAAGTTAATAGCTGCAGTAGTTACTGAGATGTTCAAGAAAGAGCGGGGACGGACAGAGCGAGACCATAAAGGTTTCGAAACAGATCTCGAAATCCTAAAAGGACATATTACCCATTCCGTTTCATTCTACGTAAGTAGGTACTTATTATTTAAACGATCTTTGTAGATATTTGTGATGAAAGTTATTATTGACTATTCAACAAATAATAGTGTTTTGTTTCACTTAATTAGGTAATACCTATATATAGGTATGCTTCATTGTATTTAAAATATGCATAAATTTAACCTAAACAATGAATAAACGTACCTAGTAATCTACGTGGTAAGTAGGTACTACAGTAGGTAAGTAAATAAAGTTAGTAACGAAAGCTGCATTAAAATTGATCTTTTAATTCCTATTTTCTACTGGTTTAGGAATCTACCACAGATGAAGCTCTACCTGGTAGAGCTCCTGGCATATGGTAGATTCTACTATCATCCTACTTTCAAATACATCCTATCATCGACCATACAATAGGTACATAAACATTTACGCTGAGGAAGACCACCTACCTTACCCAGGTAGATAAGTCATCCTCACCCTTCATAAATGATGGCTAAGAATAAGAATTTGACGACCTCTGTGGCGGCGCGGTGGGCGAAGGTCCGCCTGCGACGCAGAGTTTGCAGATTTGTTTGTACGGTCTGCAAATAATTGTTCCAGGTGTTCTAGTCGTTTTCTATGTATAACAGAAAATATCTATCGGTGTATTGTATTATATATCAGTTATCTAGCAGGTACCCATAACACAAGGAGCTTTTCCAAGTTAACTTTGGCTTACATAATGCGATATGAATTGTTCAGCACTATTTATGTAAAAAAACAGGATGAAACCATAATTAATAATGATAACCACATTAAATCAGATATCACTAGAAAAACATTGGTCTTACCTCGATCTTTCCGGCTCTTCGTCTTCTCAGGTCCTCCGTCGACGAATTCAGTCAACTCCTGGATGCTGAACGTGCAGCCATCTCTTTCCTTCTGCAGATCTTTGTTCACGACACTCATCTTTCACAATTCTGTTCTGAAAGGTTCCGTTCGAGTCATATAGTCTAAAGAAAGAATATTCTTTACCAAGAGTTAAAATCTCGGTCTAAGATACGACAGTAGGTAAAGTCGACTTCACTACGGTCCGTATATCATATAGATAAATGAAACTAGTATTATAAAGCTTGCTCAGTCATAGACATTATGCTTGAGTGAAGGTTATGCCATAGAAAAGCGTTAGGTACTCAAGCACAGATCGATGAATGAGCAATCTTTCATAATCCTGCCTGGCCCTAAGGTTCATTTACTGCAGATCCTAATACAATTTTGAGACGCGAATTGCGATGCTTTAATAAAACTAGGTACAAAATGGAACGAGCTGAAATTTTTAAGAAGATCTGGTTCTCGAGTTGGATTTTTTTTAAAGGTACCAGGTACCTTTCAAAATATTGCCATTCGAAAAAAGACGGAAAATTTATTGTCCAAATAATTGGCAAATGTTTGAAACCCTCGGCGCGCGAGTTACACTCGCACTTGACGGATCTTGTTTAACCCTGTTTAGCGCGTACGAAGCCGCGGGCTTATAAGTAGGTAACTAGTTTCTGCCCGCGGGATCGCACGCGTTTTTCCCGGATAAAAAGTTTAAATAATACATATGTCAGACATTTATCCAAAACCATTTATAAAAAAGTCTACATCTAAGACCCGTACATCGGTCAATGGGCCTGTAATGAAAGCTTGCTCAGGCATCGACCTATCTCTGCTTGAGTAACGCTTTACTTGTGCATAAACGTCACTCAAACATGACTGAGCAATCCTTTAAAAATACGGGTCTAAGTAGTACTTATGTTAAATTTTAACGCGATACATTCACTAGTTTTGGTGTGAAGAGGTAAGAAACATAAACTTTCGCATTTTTAATGACGTTCCTTTTAAGTTCTTTAATACTTTGTTGACGAAACGAGATATAATTGACTTAACAGAATGAAGCTAGTTTACAAGTAGCCGATTATTTTTATTTTATTTATTTTATTTTTATTTATTTGGAAAACTAACAGCTTAATTAACAGTGAGTGGTTGGTAATTATTGGTAACTTAAGCCTAGTAGTTTTCACTTATAGGTAAACAAATGTTGTGTCCTTACAAAAAAAATAAAAAAATATGAATAATCTTAAGAGCAAGCTTAAATGTAGTTAACACTAAGAAACAAACATTTTAAACAAAAACCATACCTAATATTGAAAAAAAAAAAAAAATATAAGATAATCAGCGTAGATAACAAAAGTCAATACATTATAGGTACCTATGTATAGGTTTCACACTCAAGCCTATCAAACATAGACCAACACATAGAACATAGTAAATTTGGTGAGATAATAGTTTCGTTCATTAGGATTTACTCTGCCAAGAAAGACTTAATTACCTGATCTTTTATGCCATTTTGCCTCATAGAAAACAGATCTATATTATGGGAATATTTCTTGTTAAAAAGGGAACAAGTGCGTGCAAAGAACGAGTTTTTGCGGTAGTTAGTAGAGCACGGTGGAACATAAAGTTTCATAGCATTTCGGCGACTGACAGTACGGTGCGGAATTTGAATTTTAATCAGCGACAGAAGATCAGGACAGTCTATTATGTTCAAGGCAATGTTGTGCAGGAAGGTAAGGTCGGCAGCCTCCCGCCGCATGACAAGAGGCAACAAATGATGACGCTTACAGCTGTCAATATAGTCAGGACAAACTATTTTAAACTTGAAGTTTAAAAATCGTAAAAACTTTTTCTGGACTCTCTCCAACATGTCTATATAATTCCGTAGCTGGGATTCCAAGCCTGCGACGAGTATTCAAGTCGACTTCTTACTAGGGAGCAGTATAAGATTTTAAGTGTTTTTACTGATTTAAAGTCTTTTGTTACACGGAGTATAAAACCCAACATTTTTAAAGCCTTTGCAACAATGCTCTCAATATGCTCGTTAAAGCGAAGCTTAGAATCAATAGTAATACCAAGGTCCATAACACTGCTACTTTTAGTCAAGGCTTGGTCGTTGATTTTGTATACATGATGAATGGGGTTGGGGGATCTAGTGAATGTGATATTGGAGCACTTTAGAACATTGAGATCCAACTTATTGGTAACACAGTAATGATGGAAAGCATTGAGGTCTTGTTGGAGGAGGATTATAGATACCTACTACAGGTCAAAGATTTAAATCTTTGGTACAGGTAAAGGTACTTACTTACCGCAACCAGCCGGTAGTTAAGTAACTTTCAAAATGATAATCTTGGTCAGTTGGTCAATGACCACAACCACGTGATTGGCCGGCATCATCAGTTTTAGATAGCTGGGTGCCTCAGTAATTTAAGATATCGTGAAGACGCTCAAACAGACAAATAGTTAATTAACGTAAATCTGAGTTAAGCATAAGTTAGGTAGTTACTTACCTACTATTTATTTTTATTTATTTATTTATTCACACTTGACTTACAGAATAACATACATTCCAAAACGTCAATCACTATTTTAGAAACCTAGTAGGTAGGTACATCTTAAAACTTAGTCTAACTATGGTAGGTAGGTGTAACTAAAAATTAACTAGGTACCTACCTAACTACTTAATATGCAGGAAGATTACCTTTACCTAGATATTACGTATCTTAGATGCTACTCTATAATAAATGTAGGAGTTAAAATACTATGAATACCTTTTTCAAAGAGTAGAGCAGGGTCAAACCCACTAAAATCTACAAGTATAGCTTCGTTTACTTTGTTATGACACAACACGGCACAGCACACGTCATTACAACACAGAGCCAAGAATGTAACTGAGCTTTGACTTGTTTGTCGAAACATATCTAGCTATAGCGTAGGTAGGTACAACCAATCTAACAAACAATCAGAATATATAACTACTGACAGGTTTATTTTATTTGTATTTATTTAATGTTGTGCCGTTACAAACCTAACATTGGCAAGTTGTTAGTAGTAGGTAGTAGCTGACCAAGCATTGTAGGTAGGTATGTAAAGTACCTAAATATAAATAGGTACTATATTAAAGCCGGCTAGGCAGCGATTTAGGCATGAATAATAGTCTAAATTTGCATAGTTCTGCTAATAAAAAATATCCGGTTCACATGATTCCACTTCAGATCTGCAAATGGATTACATCGTTAACATTGTTCCAGTCTTTCAAACGCTGTTGAAAGGTACTACGATGGTGCAGTGGTAATTTCAGGAAAGGAATTTTTCTGCAGAGCGAATTGGCGCATGTTTTTCTTTTAATAAATTTCCGTGGTGATATCCCAAAAACACTGAAGAGTTTGGTCTTCAGTCAATGTTAGGATATATACAAAAATGCACAAATAACTTGGCGTAAACTATCGACAGGTTTCTTATTCCTTGGTATAATGAAAATGGGTTTGTTCCTTCCAACTTATAGCACTTCGAGAACGTATCAAATTTTTCAATTAGCGTATACTTTAGCTTGATGTGATGAGTGATGGATGGTACATGGATGAAAATACCTTTAGTTAAACACCCCTTGCCATGGAAGCCATTTGTTACCGATCGTAGACTGAGAATGGAAAGCCTATTTTCATTCGTCTTCGTAACAGATTTGAAAATTATCATAACTTAACTTCCTGTTACAGTTACGGACATTTGGAAAAAAATACTTTAATGACAAGAATGGATAGATATCCTTATTTTGTATGTTAATTAGATTTTTATTATTATTGACAGTCTATGGAATGCCTCTTGACTTTACATAAGACGTGCAAAATCACTCTCACGCACAATCTTCGAAAAACTGTTGCGTTGCTCATTCATAGATGATGATGATGATTCTTAGTTAATGGTAATATAAGTCTGGTTGGACTCTTTTCTGCCAGTGACAAGTAATGGAAAATAATAGTAAAATATGAGTTATCAAGTTATGAAGAATGTTGATATTTTCACCAGAGCCTAGTTCGTTATCTAGCAGGGTACACCACGTGCAGGTTAGGTTGGCTTGGGAGACAAGATCTTGGAGTCTCCCTTGTACCCCTCATTCATAGATAGTATAATATGCTTGAGTGACGTTTTTGACCTAGAAAAAGGTTGCTCAAGCATAGCCTGATGATGACTGTGCAAGCATTTATAATACGGCCTCAGTGCATCAGCCCCCCTGAATCAACCCTTGCAACAAGTCTGTCTTATTTAAATTTTACGTCTTTTACTTTTTCCTTTAAATGTAATGAATACCCATGTATTCAAGAGCCACCGTCTATACATATATAGTTCCTTCATGTAGTTCAAGTGATCGCTCTCGGCGATAAGGCCGCCCTTTATACTTCCTCTATTCCAAACTATTTCTGTATTGTTTCCTGTTGTTTAAGCAAGTGTTTTCTATACGGCCTATCATCTAATTTTGATCCAAAAAGCCATACCAAATCGTACCTTATGCTGTGGATGTAGCTGTTAAAAGACTTTTATTACTAAAAAGGCGAAAGTTAACGAAATAAAAGAATAAAATCGACCCAAAGATGTTTATTAGATCATTTTTCTTACAATAAAGCTATCACTTCTTAGCGGTAACGGCGGCCTCGTCTTCCCTCGCGAAGGTCTGGAGGAGCTCCTCCTTCTTGGCAGCGATGCGCTCTTCACGCCGCTTGCGAGCCTCCTTCACCTTGTTACGACGAGCCTCGGCCTGGTCACTGGACAAAGAAACATACAACTTAAAAACCTAGGATATGAGTAAAACACATTGTTTTTAAAAGTACACTAATCTACACTGGATCTACTTTTGGGTTTTCATTGTGCAATATTTCGCAACTTATCTACTTAGAAAATGTTTGTAACTGTATCTACATGTTTTTCACCTTGCAAAATATTGCTCAACATTTCCCAGTGGCCCAAAAGATATACAATAAATTCTACAAAACTAAAAGTTTTGTTTAGATATGCAGCTTCAAATCTCACCTAAACAGAAAGTGTTAATTAGTGTCATGCAAGAATCAAGCTATTTCTACATTCGAGAGCTAATTGATGTAGGTACTAATAAATGTTTTTAAATAGTGCAACTAAAAATAACAAAAACATGATACTCAAATGTGCTACTAGATATGGATTTTCTTTCTTCCTCATAATAATGACTTCAATTTCATTGAAGAAACTTCATTCTTTCTTTGGCTTTGAATGAACACCAAATGGCAGCCAAAATAATTCAACATGTAAGAAAACCAGCAATACAGTACTCTTTCAGACTTGTGGTATTCAATTCTGGTGGGAAAGTAGGGATTGGAAGCACCCAAGCTTCAGGTTTATCTAAATCATATGTAAAATACTTGTTTTAGAATATGCCACATCTAAGGAAGTTCTGCCAAAATCTGTACCTTGATTTCGTAACAAACATCAATACACAACTAATAGTTTAGGATCAGTTGAGCTACCTGTAGATTGTTTGCAACAGTTTGCAGATAGCTTAATTGTTTCTATTGTAAATACTAATTTTAATTTGTTTTTTGATTGTTATTTTCTTTCTGAATAATAGTTTAGTGGGAAACTAATAATATCTCCCAATAGAACTTAACCTTTTCGCAACTTAATAGCTGAACCTGACCCTGTTACTGAATGTTGGCTACTTCTTATACCAGGAAACAGCACACAAAGCCGCGGGCAGTAGCTAATAGTGAATAAAGTAAGATAAATAACATGGCCCAATATATATAATACACTGCTATGCGAGATGTCAGTGCAGATCCCAGTTCTCCCAGACTTAGAACATGGCCCAAAAAAGTCAATTTACCTGAGCATCTTAGTCCTAGCCTTCTCAGCCTTCTTCCTGTGAATGTACTCCATGAGGACACGCTTGTTCTTGAATACATTACCCTTCGCCTTCATGTAAAGCAAGTGGTATAGATGCCTGTCGATCTTCTTAGCAGTTCTGTATTTGAGGAGTAGTTTACGAAGGACTCTCTGTCTTTGAACCCAGAGTTCCTAAAACAAAGAGATATGTGGTGAAGACTAGGATGTTCACAAGGGGAAGTATGTGAAAACAAAGTTTATATTATTCAACTGTTGGTAGTACTCCCAGTTTGCTTATTGCTGAAAATATGAAGTCCCTTGCGAAGAAAGAATCCATGGTATTGTTGCAGGGTTGGGTAACATTAAGGGAGATAATATATTAATGGCAGGTCTTGGTTTCTCTAACAGGATAAAATTGTTTAACAACTTTAATTACTAACAGAAATTCAGTAATTAATATCTAAACAGGTCATAATTTCATAGCAATCAATTTTTTTTATAGATAGTCATAAAAATTACACGTAAGTAAAAAATGTAGTTCTTACCTTTTGTGGCATTCTGGCATTGGCTGTACCTTTTCTTTTACCAAAGCCACAGTGACGACCCTTTCTACGGGCCTCTGTGTTCTTGCGGACGCGGGCACGGGAGTGCACTGCTACTGGCTTCTTTATTACCAGACCATCCTTGATCATCTTACGGATGTTCTGGCCTGGAAATATTCATAAAAGTATGGTATAATAGTTTAGCTAAAAGCTGTTGGGTCAGATTTAACGGAGAGACTATTCCACAGTGGATGGTCAGGCTGTTGATAAATTGACGACAGAATTTATAGGAACATCTTAGGGTCCTGGGTACATGTTGAACCTCTAATTAGGATCACCCTTTGGACTCAATACTGACACTGACACTGTGCAGGTCATCACTTGGGTCAGCATGGATTGGGCACAGACCTGTAATCTTTGGTCATTTATTTGGTAGTTTGCTACTTTATTTGCTATTTACAGACTTCGATGGCCTTTGTTTACTTGAGAAGGAGATGTCAATTTAGGAGGTTACTCACGGGAGTTTGTGTTGGCGATTTCATTGATCTCGTTGGGATCAAGCCATACTTTCTTTTTACCACATCTCATCACCGAGGCGGCAAGCCTCTTCTGCAGCTTGAGGGAACTGAAATGTAAGCAATAAACTGGTGAAACACATTGACCACATGGCTTCGGGCGGCACCAAGGTTCGAAACACAGAAAAAACGTATCGCTGCACACGAATAGATTACAACACGTAGGATGTAGGATAATAACACTAATTATTTACTTTTAGATTGGAAAACATCGTGGAAAACTTATTTTTTTACAAAAACTAACCTCATCGTGGATCGGTGAATTCCAACGCATACAAGAAAGAAAAATGGCCGCTCTTTTTGTAGTGATGTGCGTGCTTGAGAAATATTTCATGTAACTGTTTGAATCGACTAAAATTAATTAATCGATGTAATCGATGCTCAGAAATGCAACGTAATTTTTTTTTTAAACCCGAAGTAGTTTTTATTATTTTGTCAGTTAGTTAATTACGTAGATACCTACAATGTATTTATAAATACCTATGTACATTGTAGGTAAGGTTCCTACGTGCTGTGTATGTGTGGGAAAAAAAAAACTAATCTTGCAACTGAATTTTAGACTAGTTATCTTCAACGGATCAAGCTGAAACTTTGCATACATACTAAAAGTTCGATGACAATGCAACCTTATGTTACCATCGAACTCACATCGAACTGGTCTGGAAGTTGAATTATACTAAACCACTACAAAAATCGACTAAAAGCAATAATTCAATAATAAAACGGTAGTCACAACTCACTACCACCAGTAATAATGGAAAATCTCAAGAAGCTTAAATCCTGTTAATAACAGAATTTATGCTTCTTGGGATTTTTTTTCAATCCATTAAGGCAGCACTATTTCTATTTCTTCTCTCGATCTTTTCGAATTGACCTGAATTGACTGAGAGTGCTACCGTTTGTCACACTTACACAAGTTCTTCGTGGTTCTACCCATGGTCAAATAGTATTATTATTGTACCATTGTTCTACCCAAGAAGCTCAAATTATATTATTATCCTGTGTATTACAGGATATGATATATATTATAGACGCGGGTTAATTGTCTAAGATTATAGAGCTTCTTCGTTCTACCATTTTCCAGTGGCTTTGTTGTTGATGATGATGATGATGGGTCTTATCACAGTTTAGACATTGACTTGACTGACCGTTTGTCACTGTCACGTCACAACTAACTTCGGCCGAGCAGAAAATCAAAACAAGTACTATGAGTAAACAAAACAATAGATATTTCAACTGGAAAATTGAAATAATTTACAAGTTTTGAACTGAGCTTAACGTGTAATCTAGCAAAGAAGCTACGTATCAACTTTATCAAACAACGATAACATAAACAGCATCGGCTGAATCGAAATCAAAGCGATACAGGCCAAATTATCTCTGCCTAATCACGCAATCACTTGTGCTCAATTTGAAAACTTGTTTTACATTCGAGCGAGAGTTTCTAGCGAGGCGAGCGAGCTCTTAGTAGCACCGTTGAAGCCTCTGACGTAGGTCGCGTTGTGGTTTTCCATTCACCGTTTCGCAACAATGACGGATAAAGTAAATGCTGATTTAAAGAAGGAAAGGGCGCATTGTACTTTTAACCCTGTGGAGCTCACAAATTTACTAGATGGAGGCGCTCACATGACGGAGGAGAGGCAAAAAAGAGGTATTTGGATGTAACTTAAGACAGAACAGAACCACACACTTAATTACCTAGGTACATAATATGACACTTTATGGTAGTTAGTCATCTCATAAATGTTGAACCATGACCCAATACTATTTAAAAATACAATCTAACTAGCTTAGCTAACTTGAAATATTCAGAACAAAGAAACTACTGACTTAAGAGCCACTTATTTAGATAGTTTAGAAAGTTAAACCTGCCCCAATTAATATCTTTAAACTCTTTATAAATCGTTTTTTAAGCTAATAATTTAATAATTCTTTCTGTGTACTACCCCATGTGGTGTTGTAGTGGGTTAGTGAACTCAGGCTGTAAATGATGATGCTTTCTAAATGGCAGGTACATATCTGAATTTTTAAACTTGGTAGGTAATTGAGGTTTTGTAAAAAATAGACAAAATGTTCATTGTTATGTTGACAAACCAATCAGACTCTGGTAGCTACTTCAGACAAGGCTAGTTCAAAGATCAAGTGTTTATCTTATCTTTACACAGCTTTGTAAAGTTATTGACTCCGTTGGTTCTGTGATTTAATTCCAGAAGTTTTCTGTAAAGCTATAAAACTCATCAAAAAACTATTTCTTTTCGGTACAAATATTGTAAAATCTCAAGAAGTCTTCTTGATAAGGTAGTAAAATCGAATTTAAAGTAACAGGTACTTTTTACACAACATCATGTGGTAAGAGTTTGTGTTGGTAATTGAGTTATGGCCTTAACCTAGCAATAAAACTTAAGTTTACTCAAGTGAAAAATATATAAATAACTCTTTATTGTACAACACCATCATGTAATATAGCATATCATCATCATCAGCCTATACTACCCACTACTAGTCATAGGCCTCCCCTAATGAGAGCCATAGCTAGCGCCCTGTCTTAAGCTTGCCGCATCAGAATCAGCCTGCAGATATAACAAATAATAACAATAAAATAAATTTAAAACTAAAAAGACCTCTTTAGGTGAGACCTATGTGTGTCCAGCTGTGGAGTAACATTGGTTGTTGATGATGATGTTGTTGAAGACCTCTTTGCCTACCAGTGGAACAGTCTGATAAAGATAAGCTATTGAATCTTGTATACTAATTTTAAGATCTTTTGTACAACAGTAAACAACAAAATTATTTCTGATTCTGTTTTTGAAAAGGCTCTTAAACCGCATAAGTATCGCGGAAGAATGAATACAAAGGGTGGACGCAGTAACAGTATTCCTCCAAGGGAACTTTGATGTACCTACCAATCTTTTGTAATTTGTGTTATGTTGTTTCAATGACTATCTTGATTATGTTGGAAGAACACCAATATTTCATCCCTTAAAGGAAGACTCCTTCATGATGAGTGGGATACAACTACGCGCGCGCTCCGCGTCCCTGCATACACTATTTTTAAGTGCTTGTCTTGTAAGACTTGAAAATTAACATAATCCAATGTCCAGCTGTGGACAGGTGACTTGACTTCTTAGTTTTTGGCAATATGTGTCTGGTTTGTCGGTAAAGGCTGTTGATGTTGATGAACTACATAATTTCAGAGGAGAAAGTTCTGAAAGAGGGCATCCACCATGAAGAAGTCCCAGCAGAGTACCTCAGCCACAAAGAGAAGTATGAACTGGCTGTCAAAAAGGCCTGCTTACTGTTCAAACTCATCAGGAAGTGGCAGGAGGAGGAAAATACTGGGATGGAGAGTTTTAGGTTTGTATAATACATAATCATAAATCATTTTTATTAAGGAACAAATACAATTATACATGGAAACAATGCCATCTGCAGAAGTTTTAAACTGTGTCGCAGATGACATGACAACACAATGAAATGAAATTGGAAAACAAAATTATAAACAAAGGATAAATATGCCCATGCATTTTATTAACGCATTCACTGCCCAGCCTCCCTTTCTGTCTGCTATGTGGTGCTGTACTCGTACTACGACATGTGCCGTGACAATGTTTGTTTCACATATTTTAAACAAACTTTGTTTGCTATTTCTGTTTTTTTTTACTCCAATCTCAGTTAGTCCGATAGAAGTTTTTCATCAGTTTATGAAGTTTAGAACACGCTCCCTACAACCCAGTTACAACCGGGGTCTCTTCAAGACAAGAGTGAATAGGTCTCATCTTCTAGACCTTCGTGATACATCGTTGGCCACATCTTCACTTTGCATCAGGTAGATTGTGGTCAGACGAGGTCTATTAACCATAAATAAAACGCCAAGTGTCGGACCCACGCACCGAGAGTTGAGTTGGTTATGTGTGTTCTTGTTTCTTGCCAAATAGCATGATTATAGTTCAACGGAAAGTACCTAGAGCCTTATAGATTTTGGTCACTATAGAGATAAACAAGATTCGCCAAGTGCGAGTGTAACTCGCGCGCCGAGGGTTTCAAACATTTGCCAATTATTTGGACAATCAATATTTTAAAAAGTATGAAACTTACAGAAATTTCAAAAAGTGTTTTGAAATGGTCAAAACGATACCTTTCATTTGATACCCCACATGGGTAGGTACCCCTTTTTGAAAAAAAAATCCCCTTTTTTGACCATTTTTCAAAAACTATTATTATTACAGACTTCTCTATATTTTTCCTGTAAAATATAGATTGATATCTACAAACGCCTAGTACATTGTACATGGATCGGTCTGCAATCTTCGGAGCTAGGGGGGGGGGAATGGTCAATTTTTCGTCTTTTTTTGAAATATTTCAAAAAGTATGAAACTCACAGAAATTTCAAAAAGTGTTTTGAAATGGTCAAAACGATACCTTTCATTTGATACCCCACATAGGTAGGTACCCCCCCTTTTGAAAAAAAATTCCCCCCCTTTTTGACCATTTTTCAAAAACTATTATTATTACAGACTTCTCTATATTTTTCCTGTAAAATATAGATCGATATCTACAAACGCCTAATACATTATACATGGATCGGTCTGCAATCTTCGGAGCTAGGGGGGGGGGAATGGTCAATTTTTCGTCTTTTTTTGAAATATTTCAAAAAGTATGAAACTCACAGAAATTTCAAAAAGTGTTTTGAAATAATCAAAACGATACCTTTCATTTGATACCCCACATGGGGAGGTACCCCCCCTTTTGAAAAAAAAATCCCCCCTTTTTTGACCATTTTTCAAAAACTATTATTATTACCGACTTCTCTATATTTTTCCTGTAAAATATAGATCGATGTCTACAAACGCCTAGTACATTGTACATGGATCGGTGTGCAATATTCGGAGATAGGGGGGGGGGAAAGGGCAATTTCTCGACTTTTTTTGAAATATTTCAAAAAGTATGAAACTTACAGAAATTTCAAAAAGTGTTTTGAAATGGTCAAAACGATACCTTTCATTTGATACCCCACATGGGGAGGTACCCCCCCTTTTGAAAAAAAAATCCCCCCTTTTTTGACCATTTTTCAAAAACTATTATTATTACCGACTTCTCTATATTTTTCCTGTAAAATATAGATCGATGTCTACAAACGCCTAGTACATTGTACATGGATCGGTGTGCAATATTCGGAGATAGGGGGGGGGGAAAGGGCAATTTCTCGACTTTTTTTGAAATATTTCAAAAAGTATGAAACTTACAGAAATTTCAAAAAGTGTTTTGAAATGGTCAAAACGATACCTTTCATTTGATACCCCACATGGGGAGGTACCCCCCCTTTTGAAAAAAAATTCCCCCCCTTTTTGACCATTTTTCAAAAACTATTATTATTACAGACTTCTCTATATTTTTCCTGTAAAATATAGATTAATATCTACAAACGCCTAGTACATTGTACATGGATCGGTCTGCAATCTTCGGAGCTAGGGGGGGGGGAATGGTCAATTTTTCGTCTTTTTTTGAAATATTTCAAAAAGTATGAAACTCACATAAATTTCAAAAAGTGTTTTGAAATAGTCAAAACGATACCTTTCATTTGATACCCCACATGGGGAGGTACCCCCCCTTTTGAAAAAAAAATCCCCACTTTTTTGACCATTTTTCAAAAACTATTATTATTACCGACTTCTCTATATTTTTCCTGTAAAATATAGATCGATGTCTACAAACGCCTAGTACATTGTACATGGATCGGTGTGCAATCTTCGGAGATAGGGGGGGGGGAAAGGGCAATTTTTCGACTTTTTTTGAAATATTTCAAAAAGTATGAAACTTACAGAAATTTTGAAAAAAAATTCCCCACTTTTTTGACCATTTTTCAAAAACTATTATTATTACCGACTTCTCTATATTTTTCCTGTAAAATATAGATCTATGTCTACAAACGCCTAGTACATTGTACATGGATCGGTGTGCAATCTTCGGAGATAGGGGGGGGGGAAAGGGCAATTTTTCGACTTTTTTTGAAATATTTCAAAAAGTATGAAACTTACAGAAATTTCAAAAAGTGTTTTGAAATGGTCAAAACGATACCTTTCATTTGATACCCCACATGGGGAGGTACCCCCCCTTTTGAAAAAAAATTCCCCCCCTTTTTGACCATTTTTCAAAAACTATTATTATTACAGACTTCTCTATATTTTTCCTGTAAAATATAGATTAATATCTACAAACGCCTAGTACATTGTACATGGATCGGTCTGCAATCTTCGGAGCTAGGGGGGGGGGGAATGGTCAATTTTTCGTCTTTTTTTGAAATATTTCAAAAAGTATGAAACTCACAGAAATTTCAAAAAGTGTTTTGAAATAATCAAAACGATACCTTTCATTTGATACCCCACATGGGGAGGTACCCCCCCTTTTGAAAAAAAAATCCCCCCTTTTTTGACCATTTTTCAAAAACTATTATTATTACCGACTTCTCTATATTTTTCCTGTAAAATATAGATCGATGTCTACAAACGCCTAGTACATTGTACATGGATCGGTGTGCAATATTCGGAGATAGGGGGGGGGGAAAGGGCAATTTCTCGACTTTTTTTGAAATATTTCAAAAAGTATGAAACTTACAGAAATTTCAAAAAGTGTTTTGAAATGGTCAAAACGATACCTTTCATTTGATACCCCACATGGGGAGGTACCCCCCCTTTTGAAAAAAAATTCCCCCCTTTTTTGACCATTTTTCAAAAACTATTATTATTACAGACTTCTCTATATTTTTCCTGTAAAATATAGATTGATGTCTACAAACGCCTAGTACATTGTACATGGATCGGTGTGCAATCTTCGGAGATAGGGGGGGGGGAAAGGGCAATTTTTCGACTTTTTTTGAAATATTTCAAAAAGTATGAAACTTACAGAAATTTCAAAAAGTGTTTTGAAATGGTCAAAACGATACCTTTCATTTGATACCCCACATGGGGAGGTACCCCCCCTTTTGAAAAAAAATTCCCCCCCTTTTTGACCATTTTTCAAAAACTATTATTATTACAGACTTCTCTATATTTTTCCTGTAAAATATAGATTAATATCTACAAACGCCTAGTACATTGTACATGGATCGGTCTGCAATCTTCGGAGCTAGGGGGGGGGGAATGGTCAATTTTTCGTCTTTTTTTGAAATATTTCAAAAAGTATGAAACTCACAGAAATTTCAAAAAGTGTTTTGAAATAGTCAAAACGATACCTTTCATTTGATACCCCACATGGGGAGGTACCCCCCCTTTTGAAAAAAAAATCCCCACTTTTTGACCATTTTTCAAAAACTATTATTATTACCGACTTCTCTATATTTTTCCTGTAAAATATAGATCGATGTCTACAAACGCCTAGTACATTGTACATGGATCGGTGTGCAATCTTCGGAGATAGGGGGGGGGGAAAGGGCAATTTTTCGACTTTTTTTGAAATATTTCAAAAAGTATGAAACTTACAGAAATTTCAAAAAGTGTTTTGAAATGGTCAAAACGATACCTTTCATTTGATACCCCACATGGGGAGGTACCCCCCCTTTTGAAAAAAAATTCCCCACTTTTTTGACCATTTTTCAAAAACTATTATTATTACCGACTTCTCTATATTTTTCCTGTAAAATATAGATCTATGTCTACAAACGCCTAGTACATTGTACATGGATCGGTGTGCAATCTTCGGAGATAGGGGGGGGGGAAAGGGCAATTTTTCGACTTTTTTTGAAATATTTCAAAAAGTATGAAACTTACAGAAATTTCAAAAAGTGTTTTGAAATGGTCAAAACGATACCTTTCATTTGATACCCCACATAGGTAGGTACCCCCCCTTTTGAAAAAAAATTCCCCCCCCTTTTGACCATTTTTCAAAAACTATTATTATTACAGACTTCTCTATATTTTTCCTGTAAAATATAGATCGATGTCTACAAACGCCTAGTACATTGTACATGGATCGGTGTGCAATCTTCGGAGATAGGGGGGGGGGGAAAGGGCAATTTTTCGTCTTTTTTTGAAATATTTAAAAAAGTATGAAACTTACAGAAATTTCAAAAAGTGTTTTGAAATGGTCAAAACGATACCTTTCATTTGATACCCCACATAGGTAGGTACCCCCCCTTTTGAAAAAAAATTCCCCCCCTTTTTGACCATTTTTCAAAAACTATTATTATTACAGACTTCTCTATATTTTTCCTGTAAAATATAGATCGATATCTACAAACGCCTTATACATTGTACGTGGATCGGTCTGCAATCTTCGGAGATAGGGGGGGGGGTATGGTCAATTTTTCGACTTTTTTTGAAATATTTCAAAAAGTATGAAATTTACAGAAATTTCAAAAAGTGTTTTGAAATGTACAAAACGATACCTTTCATTTGATACCCCATTTGCCTTCCTAGGTCTCTTTTGAAATTTCAACATCAAAATTTGTACTGAAAATATACATTTTCATTTTTCATTTATTTATATATTTTTTTCTTAAAATCAGTAATGGCGCACGAAATGTATCATTATTTCAAATTTCAAGTTAATAGCTGCAGTAGTTACCGAGATATTCAAGAAAGAGCGGGGACGGACAGAGCGAGACCATAAGGGTTTCAAAACCGATCTTTGAAACCCTAAAAACTACTTTTGCTATAAGACCTTGCTTATTGCCAAATTTCATGACTAGGTCAAAGGGATTACCAAAAACCAAACGAGAATAAAAATTTTTTTTTTGGTAATAAACCACAATCTTCCGGATTTTGGAATTTCCTTTACTTGTACCTGGACAAATTATATCCTTGTACTTTGTTGTTGTAGACTTTGCTTCTTGCCAAATTTCATGACTCTAGGTCAACGGGAAGTACCTACCCTATAGGTTTTCGGTCCAAGGCGAGAATATAATTATTTTTTTCTACAGGGCCGTCCTGGGTGGCTCCCTCGGCTCAGCCATCCTCCAGGACGGGTCACCGTTGACGCTGCACTATGTGATGTTCATACCTACCATCATGGGGCAGGCTTCAGTGGAGCAACAAGCATACTGGATCGGACGAGCTTTTAATCTTGATATTATTGGCACTTATGCACAGGTATTGTACTATTTTTACCCGACTTTAAATGAAGGAGGAGGTTCTATGTCGGCTGTATATTATGCTTACAGATCGTGGGCCGATTTGGATTGTGGTCTTATATCAATATCTTTTTCCTGAGCGAGAGATTAATACTATTTCTCTAGCAAAACTTAAAAAACAGTGCAAATCTAGAGGAATTCGTCATCTTAAAGTTGGTAAAAAGTAAAAAAAAAACATAAATTTATCGTGTAACACTATTTTATATCTAGCTAGATGATCTAATATTTTCTACTATTCTGAAAAATTCTATGTGGTCATAAGGATAACAAGAAAATAGTGAATAGCGGTAGTAATTAGTAATATCGAATAACCGGAAATAGTGTATGTATACACTACCTATTTCCGGCAAAAACCATCAACACAGCAATTTATGATTTTGGCCTGAACTGAAATCACACTGACATTATAAATGCGAAAGTTTGGATGTTCTCAAGACAAAAGTACTGAACGGATCAGGCTTAAAGTTTGCATACACTTCTATGCCTGGAATAAAACATTTTATCCCATAAATCAGTAGTTAGTAAATATGTAATTTATTTCAGACTGAACTGGGCCACGGTACGTTCGTGCGAGGTCTGGAGACCACGGCGACCTACGACCCGAAGACCAAGGAGTTTGTACTGCACAGCCCAACGCTCACTGCCTACAAATGGTGGCCGGGAGGATGTAAGTATCTTACCTGTTTAAACTTCGTAGTGATAAATGCCTTTGTTTTATTCCAGGCCTGGACCTACCTGTACCCAAAATTTCAGCCCGATCCGTTCATTAGTTTTGGCGTGAAGAGGTAACAAACGTCCTAAAATCTGCACATCAAAACTTGTGTGTCTAATGTGACATGACAGTGTGATGGAGACTTATAAAATTCTGAAAAAGTTATCTTTGGGTCATTTAAATTAATAAAATATACTAGTACATACTAGTAGTTCTACGACCAGTAGACCTGGCGAGCACTTAACTTTTACTACTACTAAAAAAATATTAATCGTCGAAAGAAAACCTCATTAATCTATAAAATTGATTTCTTACCTGCGCGCAAACTGCAAGCTATCGAAATCAGATGTCTTAAAGCGGAGATATTCGATAGCGGCAGAAAGATAAATATAGAAGGACAAAAAGGGGTTTTGCCCTTTTTTGGAGGATCTAAGCCTTTAATAAAAAAACCCGGACGACCAAAAACTTCTATAAAATCGTAGAACCTGTACACAAAGTTTCGTCCAGATCGGTCGTAAAACACGACCTGCAAAGGAGTACGTACATTCTGTCAGAAATTCAGAATCCATTCTTTTGCTAGTAGTTGATGCAGAGACGCTTCGCTCGCTCGGTCAATAAATCCTTAGCGAAAGATCTTTATTAACAAGTAGGTAACTAGGTATTGTTGGTCAATAATAATAATAGGTTTGCCGCTTGGCAGAGGCCTCCCCCAGCCTCTTCCAGTCCACTGTCCACAACTCCCCAAACCGGCTGGTCAACGAGGGGAGATCAGACCAACACCCCCCAACCTCAAAAATAAAAATACTCAATCCAAAGAATCTAGAGATAAACTTGTTCGTGGCCACTGTTGGTTATAGATAAGTTTAAAAATATTTACCCAAAATCTTTTAAACACGAGTTATCTGTTAATTATTTAATCCCATTATCATAATGGTCCTGTTACTTAGTAAATTAATCTATTCAATTCACTGGGTGTAGGTACTTATCTAGGTATTTGTCATTTTTGTTTTATCAGCAAATTACTGAGTATATCATACATAATCCAGTTCCAAAAGGTCGTGTGCCCTTTCCCCCAACATTGAGTTAGATTTTACCTACGCTCACATAATACCTAGGTAGGTACTTAGACTAGATAAAATATTTCACTTAAGATGTTTTTTAAAAGGCGATTCTAATCGGGTTGTTTGTAGAACTAGACCCAGATCTCAGAACTCACGGGATGTGATATAAAAAATACAAATTAAATAAATTTAAACCTAATTTCTTTGGTTTCTTTAACTTGAAAATATGTTTGAGAAAAAATAAAACGTCAAGTGTGAGTTGAACTCGCGCATCAAGGGTTTCCTTACAAACTTTAGGTACTCGTGCAAAGAAATTGACCCAAACACACAGTTCACATTTTTTTATACTTACTATCTTATAACATACATATGAAAGGTATGTTATACTAGAAGATAAGATCCCAAAGTTGCCTGGAAGAGATCGCACATAGCGATAAGGCCGCCTTTGTACTTATACAACTCGTAGCATTTATTTCTAAACTGTTTTCTGTGTTTGTGTGGTACAATAAAGAATTATTAGAATTATCTATCTATCTATGAAAAAGACCAAGAAAAATGTTGCTAAAACTTCCATAAACACTCGCACGCTATGCGCATTGCCTAATTTTATTTGTACAAGTCATTAATATTTCATTTAATTAGCATACTGCATACATGTTATATTTGGAATAATGTTCTTGTCTGCTACATACAACTATAGAGCCGATAGTCGCTATGTTTTATTCTTTGTGTGTGTTGAACACACAAATCAGCATCTATAAACTAAAAAAATATAAGTATATATACTGAGTATATCATACATAATCCAGTTCCAAAAGGTCGTGTGCCCTTTCCCCCAACATTAAATGTTAAGCTAAAGCGACGCGTGACCCGAGAGCTGGTGAGTATCTGGCACAGCGCATCAGCATTGCTATACAGCGGGGCAATGCAGCCAGTGTCTTAGGCACGCTTCCAACTGGTATTGATATGGATCAGTTGAGCTACCTATAGATTGTTTGCAACAGTTTGCAGATAGCTTAATTGTTTCTATTGTAAATACTAGTTTTAATTTAAATTTGTTATTTGATTGTTATTTTCTTTCTGAATAAAGATTACCCTTTATTGCACACCAAAAAAAGTATATGTATAGCACCGCAATGTAAACGCTACACAGGTGTAGAAATAATAATAAAGTTAAAGACAGGTCTTACAAACCAAAGTCCACTTTGAGATACAAAATTACATCATATTGCAAAGTTCGACGAACTATGCCACAAAAAATCTGGCTTCGACTTAATCTCTGAACCGTGAAGTTAAATTAACGATGGTAATGGTAATACACAACGTTACTTACCAATTAACACTAAGATTATCAACGCAACTATTTAAAAATATTTTGAATAATACTGAATAAATAATTTTCAAGGCAGCACTTTCTAGTTATAAATAAATAATTAATGCTGTACCATGTACAATCCACACATCATTTAGCCCCAAGCTAAGCAGAGCTTCTGTTATGTGTACTAGATGACTGATGCACATAATTCTGTAAATAGATAAATATTTAATAATATAACACGTAACATAAGCTCTGCTTAACTTGGGGCTAGATAATGCTGTGTGAAATATCCAGCATTTTTTATAAAATTTTTGTTGTACGACTATACCCAGAAGCAGAAATCCGGAACAAATATTTGAAGATCGTACAAACATTTGTCCCAAGGCGGCAAACGAACCCGCAACCTCCGGCGTCGAAGGCGGACCTTCAACCGTCGCGCCACATTGGACGTCAGTACACTCTTAATGAATATTCAGTTCCAATTTTGTAACTTGAAATGACGCACCCACCACGTTCGCGTTACATTATAAACATAAGTGATGGTGATGATGGTTTACGATAAATACCTATCGTCCATCATCATCACCACCACCTTCAGCACACATAATAGGGTATTTTATTCTTTAAACCCGGACCGCCTCGGTACCCCTCGGACCTAGAGTCTCGAATCTTCATCATCATCATCAGCCTATATTTGTCCACTGCTGGACATAGGCCTCCCCTAATGAGCGCCTTAGCGCCCTGTCTCCAGCTTGCCGCACCCAGCATCTGCCAGCATTCTTTCTCAAATCGTCATCCCACCTGGTCGGAGACCTGGTCTGTCTGGTCTCGAATCTTCAGCTTCGGCTTAGCTTGTGTTATGAGTACTAGATAATTGATATACTTAAATAAATACATTACATAGATAGATATTTTTTATTATAGAAAACGACCAGTACACCCGAAACAAAACCTGCAGAATGTACAAATATTTGTCCCAAGGCGGGAATCGACCCGCAACCTCCTGCGTCGCAGGCGGACCTTCGCCCACCGCGCCACACATTATAACCACCTAAAAACACTGTTTTTTTTATCCCCAGTGGCGCACACAGCAAACTACTGCGTAGTAATGGCGCAACTCTACACCAACGGTAAATGCCACGGGATCCACTCCTTCATTGTTCAACTGAGGGACGAGGAGACCCATATGCCTCTCAAAGGCATCAAGGTCGGCGAGATTGGGGCCAAGCTTGGCATGAATGGAACGAATAATGGATTCCTGGGCTTTGATCAAGTTAGGATACCTAGGGAGCATATGCTGATGAAGAACTCTAAAGTTTTAGAGGTAAGGATCGAATCAAGGAAGCGCCTTAATATATTACATATAATAAAATATATCAGATCTATCAAATCACACATAATATGTACAAATCATGGTAAATAAGTATCAACTAAGTAATTTTAATATATGATGGAGTTCCACATTATATGCCAAGTGATATCACAATAATGCTTGTTGCAGGACGGGACTTACGTGAACTCCCCCAGCTCTAAACTAACATATGGAACCATGATGTTCGTCCGAGTGGTCCTGGTGCAGGATATGTGCAACTACATGGCGAAGGCGGTCACCATCGCCACGCGGTACTCCGCGGTCAGGCATCAGTCGCAGCCGAAACCAAAGTAAGCTTTTAAGACGGTACCCTGAGCCAAACTAGCGCTGCCACCTATTTTATCTTATTATTTCGTTGAACAAAGATAATTTCAAAATTTTCAATGGGCAATTTGTGATACCTATTTTATAAGCTTTTTTTTATAGCCTCTGTCATAGTTTTATTTTGTATAGTTTAGGAGATGCAATAATTGAGTTAGGTGGTCACAAAGTGCAACATCGTATCTCCTCATAAACTATTTTTTTTTATTTGCTCTTGGTGGCTTTCGTGTCACTGCGGCCATGATGGGCCTATTGTGATCGCCACTTTATATGTTCTCCCCTAAAGCTGCGGCGTTCAGAGTACGCCACTTACCCATGCAGCTGCTAGGAACTGAAGGATTTCCTTCGGGGAGAAGTCTCGTAGCTCGTCTGGGCCGAGCAGGTGCTTTCCCAGATAAGTATACTACGTTTTTGCATCAGTGCTCCACACTCTCCTAGCAGATGGAGAGGCGTTTCGTCCGCCTCCTCACAGAATCTACAGGATTTTGTGTCGCATAGCCCCAATTTAAACATGTGCTTGTTGAGGCGACAGTGTCCAGTTAGGGCTCTTGTTAAGATGCGAAGGTTCTCTCTGTTTAGCGCTAAGATATGGTTAGTGTACCGTTTATCGAAGGCTTTTATCAGTGATTTTGAGTGATCCATGCTCATAAACTATACATGTACAATACAATACAATACAATATATTTATTGACAACACCAAGTTAACAACATGTAACACACTATACCTACACTTAATGCCTCTATAATAGTTCTATTTTGTATAGTTTAGGAGGAGATACGATGTTGCACTTTGTGGCCACATAACTCAATTATAACATCTCCTCCTAAACTATACAAAATGTGTATGTGTACACTAGTTTTAATTTAAATTTGTTATTTGATTGTTATTTCTTTCTGAATAAAGACTTTACAAAATAAAACTATGACAGAGGCTATAAAAAAAGCTTATAAAATAAGTATCACAAATTGCCCATTTAAAATTTTGAAATAACTTTTGTTCAACGAAATAATAAGATAAAATAGGTGGCGGCGCTTGTTTGGCTCGGGGTACCGTCTCAAGTAATCCTGTAGTTTTTCTATTTAATGCTTATATTTTGAATAATTAATAGAAAACAAGCAAAAGCTTTTGCACTGCTTTTTGCACTGACGTTGCTTTACTCTGTCCCGCTCCCGAAATCCTATGCCTATCCTTATCTCAAATTTTTGCATTAGGCCCGCCCTTAACGTGTAAAACTTAGGCCCGTATCACTATACTTGATTATCGATTATCTGTAGCATAAGCGATGCTCTAGCATAGATCGATTATTGCCCGTGACGAAGGCTCACGAGGCACACATATTGTTTGTACTAGAGACTTCCTAACGGAGTATATATTCCACAGCGAGCCAGAACCCCAGATCCTAGACTACGTTACGCAACAACACAAGCTGTTCATCGGCATAGCGACCGTCCACGCGTTCAAACTGAGCGCCGAATGGATCTGGAACATGTACAACAACGTCACTGCCGAGCTGGAGGCGGGTGACCTTGACAGACTGCCTGAGGTAAGATACAACTACTGCACTACGTCACGTAGTACCATGTGACGTAACACATCTATAAGCTCCAAACACATCTATAAGTAGATGATCACAATTAGATAGTTAATATAATGAGCAAATTTAAATGTCACCAGTTATTGGGTTAAAAAAATTACAATCAAATAATATAATTAAAATGAAACTAGTAATTACATTGAAACAATTGAGCTAACTGCAGAATGTTGCAAACAATCTACAGGTAGCTCAACTGATCAATAGCAGTCGGAAGCGTGTCCAAGACGCTGGCTGCATTGCCTCGCTGTATAGCAATGCTGATACGCTGATACACCTATAATTAAACAAAGTTCTTATCTAATTATTACTAAACCATTTGGATACTGACAATATATTGTTTAGAATATCGAAGCTGACAGTTTTTTATTGATTGATTTATATACATCTACGTGCGACGTCGGAGAAAGCTGCGTTACGTCGTCGCAGCGCTCGTGGCACTCATTGCGTTGAAGTCACTGCGTTGCGACGTCACAGCGCAGGCGCCCGTGTGGCATCTCTCTTACACTGCAAAAAATCTCAAAATCAATAAAGAAATGACTACAATAGACAATGTATTGTTCCAGCTCCACGCTCTCTCCTGCTGCCTAAAAGCAGTAACGACCGCCGACGCGGCGGCCTGCGTAGAACGCTGCAGGCTGTCCTGCGGAGGACATGGCTACATGCTGGCCTCCAACCTGCCGCTCACCTACGGACTGGTCACCGCCGCCTCCACCTACGAAGGAGAGAATACTGTGCTACTGCTGCAAACTGCCAGGTTTGCTTATCGTGTCCATTCCACTGAACCAATTTCTTTGTCCAATGTACATTTTATCAAATAACTTGGATCACTTCATCCAATTTACTACCAACACCGTTGTTTTTATGAAAACGTATACAGGTTAATTATTTCCCATGGAAACTGAAATTATATGGGTTAAATTTTAGCCTATTGTTTATTTCAGCATGTGGAGCTACACCTATGTAAATTATTAGCCCGATCTGTTGAGAAGTTCTGGCGTAAAGAAGTAACAATCATCCGATCCGATGAAATTCAACTACGCAAATTCATTTGAAATCAACTACGTAATTTACTTGGGAATATTGGACAAAGATATTGGATGAGTGGAATGGGCACCTAACTCAGTGGCAGCTTGGCTATTTGGCTATTTTTGCGCTTTGGCTTTTTTATCTGGTGCATTATAATATTTCCTGCGCACATGTAGTCTTTGTTGAGACTGGCGGCCGTGATCGAACTTCTGCTAGGATAACATGGTGCAAAGTTTGTTTGAACCGTTCATCCAATTTGGATGAAATTTTATGACTAGAACCGTACCTATTGATCCAGACTGGACTAGTATAGACTTAATTTAATATAATTATAAATGCGAAAGTGTGTTTGTTTGTTTGTCCTTCCTTCACGCCCTAACCAATCAACAAATCGACTTGATTTTGGCATAGAGTTAGTTGAAAGAATGGAGAAAGGAACATATGCTACCCTTTTTATCCCATAAATCAGTTCCCATGAGGTAGAAATAACCTTAAACAACGCGTGTGACTAGTTTCCGTGCACAGCAGCTAGTTTTATAATTTACTATCCGTTATCTTACCTTATACGAACTATAAATAACGTTGACTTGTTTCTACAGATACCTGGTAAAAGCGTGGCAGCAGGCCCAAGGCGGTAACAATCTACCACCGACGGTGGCTTACTTGACCACGGTGGGCGCTGGCAGGCGCTCGCCCCCCTGGGACACCACTATTGAAGGCATCGTGCACGGTTTCCAACGAGTCGCTGCTGGGTTAGTGTTTCATCATCAACAACATCAGCCCATACTAGTCCACTGCTGGACATAGGCCTCCCTGATTAAGTGCCATAGCACTGACTACGCCCGCAAGCACCACCTGCCGGCAATATTTCGCTGGTTTTCCCATCTGCAGTGGAATTTTTCTAAAACCACCCATCCTATATTTGACATTTGAAAGCCATTTCTCTAAGCTTTTGTTATGGGTATTAGATAACTGATATACATAATATAATAAATAATATACATAATATATATATATATTATACATAGTAAACGACCAGAACACTAACAAATGTCTGCACATCGTACACACATTTGTCCCGAGGCGGGAATCGAACCCGCAGCCTGCATTGCAGGCAGACCTTCACCCACCACGCCACAGAGGTCGTCTCTCTCGTCATAAACTTTTTAAAATAATTTTTATCTGGTGATAATAATAGTGTTCTCTTATTTTCAGTAAAATAGGCCTGTGCGTCGCGAACATCGAGAAGCGACAGAAAGGAGGCATGTCTTACGAAGACGCCTGGAATATGACCTCAACACAGCTCACTTCAGCTTCTGAAGTAAGAATTTTATTTAAGATTGACGTTTTATTTAAAACAATGTGAGCTTATTTACGAAGCCAGGGCGCTATGGCGATCAGGATTCCTATGTCCAGCTGTGGACTGGTATAGGCTGATGATAATAATAATAATAAAATAATAATTTAAACTTTATTCAGAAAGAAAATAACAATCAAATAACAAATTTAAATGAAAACTAGTATTTACAATAGAAACAATTAAGCTATCTGCAAACTAAAATAATAATAAATAATGCTGGACAATTCACACAGCATTATTTCTGATATATTTATGATGATGAGCTTATTTAATTTTACTCTTCGTCATCATCATTAGCTCAAGTTAGGCCATTGCTGGATATAGGCCTCCCCTAATAAGCGCCATAGCAACCTGTCTTCAGGGCGAAAATTAAATTCTTATTAACCTGGATATATGAAAATGCTGTCCTTTTTTCACACGAATAGAATAGAATATATTTTTATTTCTTACAAATCTTACACAGAATACAGTAGTTAAACTAAGAAATTAAACAAAAACAAATAAAATAAGTGATACAATGGAGTCTAAAAACGACGTTCTGTAACTTTTCTTTTAGAGTATTTTCACACTTACTTTGTGAAAATACTCTCTAACATAGAATAACTTATGTACTTGTACTATGTAGTTTTAATCTTTATTCTGGAAAATAAAACTTATTAATATTATTATTTTACAGGTAAAAGTAATATTTGGACAGAAACGAACCCGCAACCTTCTGCGTGTCAGGCGAGCCTTAGTGAGCCGTGTTAATACATAAAAACATAAACATAAAAATCATTTATTAGAGTGTTTCAGTATAATATTGAATCCGTAGGGTCCTAAACTAGCCTAGGCTGTATTTCAGGATCCAGGGCTTCTCCTTTTAAAGTTTTTACAATTGTGCCTCTAATAACAACCAAACTAAACTAAAAATGAAAATTAAGATTAAATACCTACTATTCTTATACTTAACAAAAACGGCACAAAGAACGTAAAAATCTTAAAAATATTAAACTCTATTTGTCCACAGTCCCATTGCCGCGCCATCCTCCTATCAACATACTACACGGAAACAGAAAAGATTATCCAGAACATATCACCCGCGTTGAAGGAGGTTTTACTGCAGCTTGTCGACCTTTACGTGGTCTACTGGGCTTTGCAGTGCGTCGGCGATCTGCTCAGGGTAAGATGAACTTTATTGATATGTGATAAAGTTATATTTTGCTGCATTCTGTCTACTGGCGTATATAGAAAACTACACACTACCACTTTCTACGACAAATCTGGACAAGCTACCCGTTTATTGAATGCTCTCCCACTGGACATCAGACGTGCCGAATCACTCTTTAAAAAATTGTTTTCTCAGTATTATTTATCGTTGTAAAAATTAGACAATCTTATTTTTATGTATATATAAGTTCATTACGGACGTAAGCGGGTTAACTACGAACCTTATTTGTGTTGGAAGAACACCAACATTTCATCCCTCGTCAAGACGCGCGTTCCGCATCCCTCCGAGCACTGAACGTTTTTTTTAGCAAAAGCAAAAAAATGATTTTTTATCGTCTAGCCTAGCTAGATAATCTGATATTTTGTAGTAAGCCTTTTTAAAAACAGGAAACACCGGCGCTACAGTCCGTAAGAGGTCCCAAAGATTTTCGACGAGAACCGACAGAGACTTCGTGGCTTAGTTGGTTAGAGCACACCCGTACTAAGGGTGGGACGCGGGTTCGAGTCCCGCTGAAGTAGAAAATTTTTGGGAACTTATTTCATTTCTAACAGGAAACACGTTTGATAATTTGTTTGAATTTTTTCATTGATAATTTTTTCAACTTACTTGGAGTTTTGTTGTGGAAGATTGCCCTCTAAAAGATACATTCATCTTGTGAAGCCTGGTTGTGGGCACAATGTATATATTCTTATTACTAGTATTTAAATATTTACGTCGCTATTTTTAGGATACCGATTGATATTTCTATGAGTGTACAACAAGCTCTCATAAATATATTGACAGGGGACTGTCATTATGTTTATTTCTTTGAGTTTTTCAGGTAGGGATTCTCAATTTACTTATTTTAACTTCATGTATCTTTGCAGTTCACTTCTATATCGGAGCGGGACATTGAAAAGCTACAATACTGGTATGAGGAGCTGCTTACAAAGCTCCGCCCTAATGCGGTTGGACTTGTCGACTCGTTTGATATTAGGGATGAGGTATAAAATTTACTACCATATTCTTTAATTAACTAATTTACATATTATACTATTATTAATCTTATATACATCGAAAATAATAGAATTAAATTTAAACTACTATTTACGTTTGAAACAATTGAGCTAACAGCAGAAAGTTGCAATCAATCTACAGGTATTAGCTCAACTGATCCATAAAAATACCAATCGCGCTGTATGGCTGTATGCGCTGTGCCAGATACTCACCAGTTCTCGGGTCACGCGTCGCTTCGACCAGACGCTCGCGACCCATCTAATTTATCGCGAAATTTATCTAATTTATCATTAACTTATCCTAGTTCACTATTTGACAAATTTTACAATTGGTCAAGCCCGTTGGTTTCCACTCTCAATATTCGGCAAAGAAAAAGCCATTTAAGGACACCATAGTGAATTATTAAAGATAAATATTCTTGTCACAGATCCTGCACTCAGCTCTCGGCGCATACGACGGCCGCGTGTACGAGCGACTGATGGAAGACGCGCAGAAGAGTCCACTCAACGCTGAACCAGTCAACAAGAGCTTCCATCAATATCTGAAGCCGTTGATGCAAGGGAAACTGTGATATATTCGTAGAACAATAAAAGTGAAATTTAAGTTTAAATAAAATGTAAGTTAGATTTCCGTGCGCGTCTAATAATTATAAAAAAGATAAAATTAATGAGACATTTCCTAGAAAACATCCGTTTTTACCTTAGAAATCTATAACTGGCGGGGAACTTTCGCGGAGAGGAGAGGTGATGTCATCTCAAAATAAGCACGGTCTCATATATTTAACTATATTTGACAGCCTAAAGTAAAAATCTCTCACTTTAAAGAAGCGACTTATGACACCATAAAAAGGTACATAGGCATAGGAATTCGTATTCATATAAGCGGGACAAAGCAGAGCGGCTTAAGCGCAAAAATTAAGTTTTGCTGATTTATCTATTAAGTGCAAAACTAAGCCCTTGAGGTTCCATTTGTATCATATTATTTAATAGGGTGATGACTATACAAAATCTTGTGATTGATACCTAGTTTAAAAGTGTAGAAATAAGATGGTACTTTGCACAATTAATTTCTGATATTTGTTTCATTTTAGAAACGAAGGGCACTTGCCTTAAAATCGCATAGATTTTATAATTATATTTTAAGTTTTTTCGATAAAGATTACGAAGAAAAAAGGTTTTAACGTAATCAAATTGACATCAATTCACATACAATGACGCCATGTCTGGTCGAACAATTTAAAAAAAAAAAATTAAACTCCTTTTTTATTAGTAAATAAAGTTTAAAGGATGTTAAGACGATGGTTATGGTTCTTAGTTATTTGGCGCGCACTGTATGTTATTGGGTTGGTTTTAATCAAAGCCATAAGGGGCTAAGGACCTTATCTCATTAGGACACCCGCCACCAACCAAATGTGTACAGTTGTATAGAGGGTAACTCTTTATTAGCTTCGTTGCTACCAAATAATTCACTGGTGGCGCAACCATTAATATGTATAGAGCTATTTGGCTTCTCACTCACTCCACCAACAGTTGGTGGTGGTGTTTGTTTTGGTGTTTCTCGCTTGGTAGCTCAATACACCAACTTAGTGCAGCACAGTGGCGCCACCTTGGCTTCACCAAGGTGGCGCCACTGTGGTGTACTAATGAGATAGGCACCGCACCCGCAAGTTAACTTGAACTAGCCCTAAGAATGTTGTATGAACTCGTGATGTATAAATAGACGAGAATTTGTAAGAAAGAATCATAACGATGACTATTATTTTGCAGTGATTATGTATAGCTTTAGTTAAAAGTTAAACACTGACATTGACAAAGGATGGTTTTGAAAATAAATAATGGTGGAGGACGGTGAAATAATGGCATTCCTAGACGATATGACAGTATTTTTATAAGAGATTGTTAAATTGAGATTTTTGTACGAAATGGTAAGAAATTATATCTAAATATGTTTTATATTTCGTTAAAAATTTAGTTTTTTATTCAATGTGTTTCTCCTTCCCAATGTATATTTAATAATAATAATAAATATTGCTGGACGATTCACACAGCATTATACACACCCCAAACTAAGCAGCTTGTGATGTGGGTAGGTACTATAATACCTAACTGATATGCGTAAACCTACAACACATAGGTATATTATTGTCCTTACGAACTGGTTCAATAAAAGCTGATGGCCTATGCTGAGAAACTTTCAGGGAAAAAAACCTTGCGGTTCGATTGGTAATCGCGCGTGTATTCCGCTCAGGGTCCCGCTCTGCCGCCCACGCGCCTCGACCCGATGCGTGGCTGCCCCAAGCAGAAAAGTCTTCCCATACCGCTCAAGTACGCATAGGTATCTTAGGTAGGTTCAAAGACAGAGATATTGAATGAGTGGAATGGGACCCTTAGTTTGGCGCTGCTTGCTAGCTTTTCTAGCTACGTTACAATTTCATGCTATCCCATGTACCTTAGTATCTCTATGAACAATCCTTTGTAGTTTTTGGCTACGATCTCGAGATCAAAATCCAGCTTTGTAAGTTTATAATAAAGGCTTGGTTGCTTGGACGCCTTAAAAAGGGTGATTTTCTACGTCTATAGTGGGCAGTAACGTTCCGGTAAAATAGCTATAGCTGTTGGGAGCACAAACTTAAACGGGGCGGTCTCTAGCTAGAGGAAGAAGGGTATTATTCCAAGGTCTCTAGCATAGGTAGATGGACTCTAAGCCTACCTTAGAGGAAGAATCTAAGAAGCCTACGCTCTCTCTAAGGTCTCTAGTTCTACCACAGACAAGTTTATATCAAGTTGTCTGTGGTTCTACTCAACACAAAGAGCAATCTACAACGAAAGAGAAAACTATAGTGAAATGCTATCTACGGTTAAATAGCCCCGTGTTGTGTTGTTTGTGTTAAGTTTTGTTTTGGTTTATTTCAAGTTTGAAAAGATTTGGGAAATTATTTGATTTCATTGACTGGAGTCTTTTTATTTTCCAATAAAATTTGATGTGATACTACTAGTTTTTCGTTCCCTTGTGCTTCAGTAATGGCAAAAATCACAAACTTATGTCGTGCTTGCCTGACTACCAAGGTGTCGTTCAATTACGTTCTGTGCGACAATGTATCTGCCGATATATACTGTTTCTGCACTTCTATTGAGGTAAATAACTCCATATAGATAACTAGCGGTCCGCCCCATTTCGTACGGGGTACCTACCTAGTTATTTTTTCGTCAATTTTCCAATGTTTTTAACTTAGGTTTTTAATACTTCTTATCCTATTCCGGACTAACAGAAATCCAACAAGTCAAAAACCATGAAAGTCTGTCCCGTCGTTTTGAGTCATAAATGGTGTACCTAACTAACACGACTTTGTTTCTTAAATGTATAGATAAAAAAATCTCAACAACTTCCCATTTTATCCTTTTTTCGGGGTTTTTGTGAAAAATCCTGAAACAAGTAAGTAGGTATTTTAATTTATTGTGTTTTATATAATATACAAAGAAAATTTCAGGTCAGTAGCTCCAAAAATTAAAAAGTTACAGTCATTTCAATTTGGAGCCAAACTACGATCCTCTGACTTGATTAAACCAATTTTCTAGAAAATTTTGAAATATCCTGAATCACGTGTTCAGTAATTTAATATATTTAGTATTCTCTGTAAGTTTCAAGCAAATCGGGCCACTGGTTAAAGAGTTACAAAAAACACCAAAAAAACTTCAAATTAAAAATTAAATTAGAAATTTCCTGAAATCCTTTCTTATTGGCAGCTTGTGTATTAAGAGGTATCTACCATCCGAATTTCAGCTTTCTAGCTTCAGCGGTTTGGCCTGGGCGTTGTCCCCCGAAAATCGCTTGTTCCTTTAGGTATATTTTAAGATTCACTGCCCTAATCCTAAAAAAATATATTTAGGGATATAGATAGTTTTAATTACGACTCAATAAAATTAATTTTTTAGAAAATACCAGTCCTTGACTTAACATACTAGCAATATTTTTCATGCGGTGAGCTCTCATCCTAACTCTGAATAGTTTCTATCCGCAGCTTCGCAGGAGTTGGTTCTATGAAAATGTTCTAAGGTTATTTATATCCCATAAGAACTGATTTATGGGATAAAAAGTCTGTTTGATTCCAGGCCTAGAACTAACTGTATGCAAAATTTTAGCCCAATCTGTTCAAAAGTTTTGGCGTGAAAAAGTAACAAACATCGAACCAAATTTTCTTTATTAGGTGATTTATTTATGATACATCATTTCACTGTTTTACCAGCCCATTGCCAGAGTCAATTGTTTTTGCAGGTCCTTGAAAATGAAGAGCTGCCTAAAACGCTGTGCAATAGTTGCTATGAGTTGTTAGAAAGGTGTGCAGACTTCAAAAGGACCTGTATTCAGTCTCAGCACACTTTGTTTGAACTCCAGAACAGCTTGAGACCAGATAGACCCAATAATGGAGATATTGGTGAAGATAAAGATATTAAAGATTATCTTGTCAATGTGAAGATAGAGCATGAAACGAATGAATTTACAGGTATGGAGTTGTGCTTTTAATTCAAATCGGAAACCAATTAAACAAATCTACTCAAACTCTATTTTGTACAACTTAATATTATGTTGAACCAAAACAAAAATTCTGTTTCTTTCGGCTGATGATGATTATTACAAATTAACACAGATAGCATTTTTCCAGAGTATGTGGATGCAGGAGATTTCTTAGAAGATAATGAGTCAAGTATAAAACCGAAAAGAAAACAAAAACAAGCAAAACGGTAGGCACTCTTACCAAATTGTAGCTAGTAGTGGAAATTTTAAAAATAGCCCTCAGCTTAAGTAGGTACATGTAATTCTCAAGTACTTACTAAAATAAATGTTTCTTAGTTTGTGATTTTTTCGGCTGTAAGTTTACCAAAAATTTACAAAATAAATAATAAAAAATGTCCTTCTCCTTAAACCTTCCTTTTTAGTTGAACAATCTAAACTAATGTCTAAACATTGCTATTTCAGGAATGACAAGGATAAATGTAAAGGTCAGATTAAGAATAAAATAATTATAAGAGAGCATTTCAAGTTCACATGTGAAGTTTGCAATAAAAAGTTTAAATACAAAGATAGGTTTGAAGCACACAAACTTTTTCACCAAGGAAAAACTGTGAGTATGTACCTAGTAAATCTCCATGAACCCCAAAAGACTGCCATCTACATTTAGAAAGCTCCCACAACACAGGGCATAAGGTTTACCAACCTTTGCTTAGGTGCCTGTAATTTTGCCACCTGAACGCAGCAGAGTTTCACTGCTTACTAGAAAACTTGCTTTAACATTTGGGCCTCTGTGCTACTTACCAGGTTTTATAAATAATTAAAACGAAGTTTAATGCATTGAGGATTTCAGCTATTTATTAATACAACCACAAATTGTGAAAAGGACAGACATAGGATTTCGCGTTCATAGGAGCGAGAAAGGGCCTAGAAACGCAAGCCTAAAAATCAAGGTTTAGCTTAATCTTTTAATTAGGTTATTTGAAAAAACCAAAACATATGAAATGTTCTTTATACTTAGTCCTATTACCATGCTTATTCTCACGACCTCATGTTCTGTATTTATATACATTAAGGTTTTAGTAAAAATTTAGAGGACTTTGCGATTTGTTTCTATCGATAAAATTTTATGTAATCGTGTTTTCGAAACATATGATCGTAAGTCCTGATCTGTACCATGTATAAATTTCGAAGCTAAATATTTAGTAGTTTGGAAGATATTTTGATCTGACGGAGGTGATTTAAGGTACCTAGTCTATCTATACTATACTAGGCACCTCAAATCACCTCCGTCACTTTATCTTCTTTTGGTCTTTAAGGTTCTATGCCCTTAAAGACCAAAAGAAGATAAAGTTTAAGTTACCTAAGATAAAGTTGGTTTTGTAAATTTTGTGTTTGGAAATGGTACCTACTAGGGCAGCACTCTTTTGGTAGTAGCATTTTGTCCCAGTCTACCAAAAGTGGTAGGTTGGGTTCATAGCGTCTGTCTACCTATCTTGTAGTTCCATGTAAAACTAATCCATTCCAAAAACTTCTTTATAATCATCATCATCATCATCCTACAATAGACCACTGCTGGACATAGGCCTCCCCTAATGAGCCCCATAGCGCCCTGACTTTAGCTTGCCGCATCCAGCATCTGCCAGCAGTCTTTCGCAAATTGTTACCCCACCTGGTCTTTATAATTATAAGCAAAGAATTTCATATTTTCAGCCAACAATAAACTGCACAAGTTGCTCAAAAACCTTCATGACTTGGAGTGGTCTACAACGGCACACAGACAGCGAGCACACACAGGTCAAGTTGGATTCCCTCAAATGTGGTAAATGCGGGAAAATCTTTAAGAACCGACAAACATTAAAGATACATATGAAACTGCATGAGGATGGAGACAGGAGTCTGTATGTCTGTGACATTTGTGGGAAGAATTTTACTACAGCATTTACATTGAAAGTAAGATTTTTTTATAACGCACTGTCCTGTAAAATTGTGGATCGATTTTGATGCTTCTTGTATCCCTTATTGTAACTGTTCATCCTGTTCATCAGCATTTTTGTGATGTGATGACTGATGGATAAGGGACCTGACTAATTTCTGGCTTGTCAAGGACCACTAACTGTGTGGTGTTGAGGTAAAAGTTATGGGCAAGGCGTGGGGTAGCCAGAAACTAAGTGATGAAGCCCCTCCTCCGCCCACGATTAAGCACCGGTCTTATAACGACGAGCAAATCGAGCCAGGACGATAGGTAAATGCCGACGCAGAGAGCGATCTGGGTCCGGTCCGGTCCATGCCGGTCGCACCGCCGAGGCTGGGCAGTGAATGCGATTTACATAAAAAGGGCGGTATAAACGTAACTAGCGCCGTACAATGGAAATATCGAAAATTTTCACTGCCTTGCTCTGACCTTTTTCACGCGGCGATATTTTTTGATATTTCCTGTGTAGGCGCTATTTTACCTTTCCCAAAAGTTGTACACATCTCATCCCTTTTTTTTTTACAGACTACACTACTTGTCAAAAGCCTTGTACACATCTTTATACCTGATAGAAAAAGATTGGTCACTTTAAATGGTCGTATAATGTACTATTCATAATGCCCAGGGTCACCTACAAATCCACAATGAGAACCGCGAGCGCCGCTACTCCTGCGAACACTGCGGCAAAAAGTTCTTCACTAACGGCATGTTGCTAACACACGTGTCGCGGCTGCACGGCGGCAAGCGGTACATCTGTCAGATATGCAGCTACCCCTTCACGGACAAGTATAACCTGTCCAAACATCTGCTGATACATCAGGTAAGTGCATTAGAATAACGGTGCATGCGGTAAAAATGCTCATTAACCCTTTAGGCATAAAACGCGTTCACTCGGCGAAAATGCTGCCATTACCTACATTTCAATTCAATACAAAAAAAGAATTTCACGTTAAAATCACTTTTTTTTAAGAGTAGGTAATCCTACTCTTAAAAATAATGCATGGAATTTTGAGCGCTTTTTTAATTGAATTGGCTCCGAAGCTACTGGACCGGTTTGAAAAATTCTTTCACCATTAGAATCCTATATTATCCCTGATGAACATAGGCTATAGAATATACCCGTGCGAAACCGGGGCAGACCGCTAGTATATAATAATTATTATGAAAAAGAAATAAGGTGTTATTAATCTTATAATCACTCCAATTTATACGCCTCGGATTTCAAACATCAGCCTTTGTAGACTTAATAAAACATCACTAGTATAGATGCAGTCATGTGTGCTTATTTTAGACTATTTAAAAAAAACATTTAATTTCTATAGTTAATGTGATGGGAATTATAAATTGCTATTTTTATTTGGAATGTTGCATGAGAATGGTGCTTTTGTGATAGATGTCAGTAATCTATAATCTGTGGCTATTGTTCGCTTGGAATCTTACATCGATGGGCTGTGATGGTATGTTTACTTTTAATCATTTTTATTCTGATTACTAAGAAATAGATCTCATACTTACTTTATTTTACCTACATAAAGGTACCTACTGATACTTTTTAATATTTTTTTCGATTTAACACTGATTTGAGTAACTGATACTTAGAGCTCTTTTGTTTTTATACATAAGCTTACCTTCTAATAAATACCGCAATCTGATAAATCAGTTAAGCTTTAAATCATCAAAATCTCTCTTTTTCCAGGGAGTAAAGAACTTCAAGTGCGATATCTGCCAGAAAACCTTCGGAACTCACTCAACATTAGTAATTCACAAGCGAATTCACTCGGGAGAACGACCATTTTCTTGCAGCTACTGTCCGAAGGCGTTTATATCTAAGAACAGATTAATGGACCACCACAGAATACACACAGGTTCGGATATTTGTTTTTGTAACATATAAACTTTTTTGTTTAGATTTTTAAATTATAATTATTATAAGTAGGGGTTTATAACACAGTTACTGCACCCTCGGTGAATAAGTTTGATCCTCCCACGAGAATACTGTACTTTTTCGGATTCAAAAGCCTTTAAATTTAATCCAATACTTGATAGGTAATTTTTAAGTTTTACTTTAATTTATATTTGGCTGTTTTACCTGGTGAGTTTTCCGGGAGTTTTGAAAAAGATTTCGATGTGTTTTTTCTTAATTTTAACTTTGCCGCTCGCGCCGCCATATTGCTATAAAGGCGCCTAATAGCAGTTCATTGTCTTGCGCTGTCCAAACCTTCCCCTCTTGAATATCTCAGCAACTACCGATGTTTATCTATAATATATACTTGAAATTCAAAATAATAAATAATTATAAAATAAACATAATAATAATTAAATAAATAATTAAATAATTTTAGACAAATTCACACAGCATTATCTAGCCCCAAGCTAAGCAGAGCTTGTGATATGGGTATTAGATAACTGATATACATAATACAATACAATATATAGATAGATATTTTTTATTATACATAGAAAACGACCAGAACACCCTGAACAAATGTCTGCAGATCGTACACACATTTGTTCCGAGGCGGGAATCGAACCCGCAACCTCCTGCGTCGCAGGCAGACCTTCGCCCACCGCACCACAGAGGTCGTCGAATAATAAATTTATTTTATATTTAATCAATATATTATTATTTTTAAGTATAAATAGTGATGACGAAGAGACCTACACGGTCGAATGGGTTATGAAATGAATGTTATTGATTAGTACATTTAATAACAGTGTGTTTCTAGGTTTCATACTTTTTGAAATATTTTGAAAAAGTCTAAAAAATAAAAAAACCCTAACCTAGTCTTGAACCCTAGCTCCGGCGCAAGCGGCAATGTTGAAATTCAAGAAATACTAAGATTTTTTCAAAAAAGTCTTCTAATTAATTATTCTTCAAATCTACGACAACCTTAACCTTTTTTCCCTGTCTTAGGTGAGCGGCCATTCCGATGCAGTGTTTGCAGTCTGGCGTTCACGCAGCACGGATCTTTGAGACGGCATACGAAGATACATAGTAAAGTTCCTATGATTATGTAGTTGTATTGCTACAACCTAGGTACAACGTAAAATCGTGTACAAAAAATAATAATAAGAGTTATCAGATAATAAATATGTTTTAATATGTACTTTTTATAAATCTTTATACCAAAGAGAATAATATACATATAATACAATCAAGTAATAGAAACAAATTAGAACTAGTATTTATAATTGAAACTCAATAGTTTCACTAACTGCAGACTGTTACAAACAATCTACAGGTAGCTCAACTGATCCATATCTGTGTCAGTCGAAAGCGTCCTCAAGACGTTGGCTGCATTACCCCGCTGTATGGCAATAAACTATTCTAAGTACTCTCATAATAATAAGAATGTAAAGTAATACTATTTTTTATTTTATGATAATTGACATGGGTCAGGTTTACATTAACTTAGAAAATCTTACAATTATAATATCACATGATCATACTTATACTTTCCATAAAGTTTTTAAAATAATTTTAGATACAACACGGGACCTATCCTATACCTTACGGTTTTTAGGGTTTCGAAACCCTTACCCAGTCTCGCTTTGTTTGTCCTCTTTCTTTCTTTATCTTCTATCTCGATACTCTCTCTCACTCTTGATCTCACTACTGATGCTACTTAAAATTAGAAATAATAATACATTTCGTGCGCCAATACTGATTAAAAGAAAAAAATAAATGAATAATGAAAATTTTCAGTACAAATTGTGATGTTGAAATTTTAAATGATCCTAATGGGGGTAAATGAAGGGTCCAATGGCCAGGTGTATACACAGAACAAATACACAGAAAGAAGCTGCTACCCGTTAGTCATATCCGGCATCCCAATCCTACTAATATTATAAAAGTGAAGTTTGTGCCGTTGTTGTTAAGATATTTAGCTGCCGATTAGTTTAGTTAGCCGCTGATTTAGTTTGCCGAGTCGCGGTCTCCACCCAAGAACACGTTTAGTACTCCAGCGGTTGTCGGTTCTTCTCCAAATATGGCCAGCCAGAATTAGCAAAGAATATAGCCAATAATTAGCAAGCTGAAGTGGCAGTGCCACTTCAGCTTGCTAATTCTTTGAGCTATGTCGATAAGCTTGGTTCTCTGTCGGATGTATTCGTTGCGAATCCTATCCTTCAGAAAAACCCCGAGCATAGCGCTCTCCATAGCTCACTGGGCGACTTTAAACTGGTGGACCAGCCCTACCGTGAGTGTCCACACTGTCCACGTCTCAGCTCCGTAGGTTATGACGGGATGACGGGTAGGACGCACTGATTGAAAACTTTCGTTTTCAAGCATTGTGGTATGGATGACGAGAAGACTCGCCATAGTTTCCCAAACGCTGCCCAACCTAGCTGGATCCTTCTCTTGGCCTCCTTCTCGAAATTGTTTTTACCCAACTGCAGAATCTGCCCAAGGTAAGTGTACTCGAAACAATTTGGGTGGCCATGTACGGCCCCGGATCAATGTGGCCATTGATCATGACCTTGATGTTTTATCCAAGTTCATGCCAAGACCGATGCGTCTTGAGGCTGAAGCTAGGCTGTCCAGCATCCGGTTAAGCTCCTCCAGCGACTTCGCCATTAAGACTATGTCATCCGCGAATCGCAGGTGTGAGATGTAATCGCCGTTTATGTTGATGCCCTTACCTTTTCAGTCCAGCGTCTTAAACACATCTTCCAACGGGCTTGTAAACAGTTTCGAGGATATAACATCCCCCTGTCTCACACCTCTGCGCAGTTGAATGAGTTTAGACTGCTGGCCCTGTACTTGGACACTCATGGTGGTGGCATCATTAAGACATCTCAACACCTCGATATAACGATATTCTACTTGGTAGCGCTGTAAGGATTCCAGAACCGCTCAGGTATCGACAGAGTCAAAGGCCTTTTCATAGTCCTCAAAGGCCTGACACAGGGGCTGATTATACTCTTCGGTAATGTTATAACATATAGGCTACTTTTTATTGCCGAAAACGCGTGCGTAACCAAAGGCAGATGCTTTCATTTCATTTATAGCTAGTGGTATACTTTCTCGCTCTAGCTAGACCATTCCAAAGACGTATCCGGTACTCCAATACGCATAAGTAACACTAATATTCATCATAGATTGCGTTGCGATTACAACTGACTCGTTGTTCTTATGAATCTTCATGTTGTCTGTTCGGAGCGCATTTCTGTATGAACGCTTTGGCACACAGTCATAGATAAGGTTATGGTGCATTGGTGAGCCTTCTCTCCCGTTTGAAAAAAGTTTATTTTCTCTCTCTCTCTCTCTCTCTCAACCATTCTATAGACTTAAGTGGCGCTCCAATTCGCATAAGTTACACTAGTTGAAAGAGGCTCGTCGTTTTTGTGACTCTTCATGTGTCGGTTCAGAGCGCATTTTTGTATGAAGGCCTGGGCGCACAGCTTGCACTTGTGAGGCTTCTCTCCCGTGTGAATCATGCGGTGATTCCGCATGTCTTTGTGCGCCATGAAGCGTTTTGGGCATATGTCACAGGCGTAGGGACGTTCACCTGAAAAGAATAAGAGTTCAATAAACTTTGACCATGTTGGGAAAGTATTGGGTATTGTCGATAAGACAACTTTTAATCTGGTATACAAGTGCCCCTAAGAAGTGCCTAGATGCATTTGAATGTCATCTTTAAAATGAATTCCGAAAAAAATTGTCTAAATAGAAAATTCATCATCATCATCAGCCTATATTAGTCCACAGCTGGACATAGGCCTCCCCTAATGAGCGCCATAGCGCCCTGTCTTCAGTTTGCCGCATCCAGCAGCAGTCTCTCGCAAATCGTCATCCCACCTGGTCGGAGGGCGTCCCACACTACGTTTGCCGAGTCACGAAAATGAAAATTCGGAAGTTATAGTATAATCTTAATATAAATTACCTGTGTGTCCTCTCATGTGAACTATTTTAAAACTCTTCGTTTTGAAGGATTTATCGCACAATTCACATTGGAAGGGCTTGTCGTTTGAATGGGATCGCATGTGTTTGAAAAGGTCGCTCTGTAAACAAAATGATTTTCTGAACTTCTGGTAAACTTTTTGTTTTCTTGCCATTTAAATACAAAATTATTTTCTGAGTTTGTAAAACACACCATATTCATCTTGATATAGAACTTCATATCGTAAACCGCGCGAATCAAGTTATTGATCTCTATAATATGCCGAGTAAAGCGCTTCTTCAGAGGTTGACTTTGTAAAATGCACCATATACACCTTGATATTAAATATCAAATCAAATATCAATAACGTTATTTCTTTAGGCTTACAAAATAAACACTTAGACAAGTCAAATTATAAATAGTGATTATTTTTAAATAAGAAACAAGGTGTTATTGATTTAACCCACTTAAATTTTTTGTGCATCTTATTGTACCTACAGCTTAAGAATTTGCCACTCCAACTCAGCCTGTGTATTTGGTAAGAGCCGACATTTTTTACGTTTTTCCTTAGTAAATAAAGTTATATTTTGAATGTGAAAGATTTGATGTCAAAGTGCGCGCAGCGTCGCGTCGCGTCTCAGTGTCAGCTGACCTTTAGAAAGGCAGTGGACGTGTGCTGATGAGAAATTGTAATATGAACCATATTCACCTTGATATAGAACCTCATATCGCACAGCGTGCAAGCCTGACTCTTGATCCCCGTATGCCGAATAAGATGCGTCTTTAGATTCCCCGCCTGCGCGAACTTCTTACCGCATTGTGCGCAGTTGTAGTTCTTCTCTTTATTGTGCGTTTGTAGATGCGTCTAGAAAATTTGATTTCGTATGATACCAAATTTCAAGACTAATATGATAAAATTTCATATCATAGACGACTATAAACATCTTATTATACGTTTTGGGCAGGTGAAAGGTGCGTCACGGTTTTCGTACCGATGATAGGTAATTACTTAATTAGGGTATACCGTCCGTAGGTTAAGTACCTACGAACTTAAACTTTAAGCTATCTAGAATTGGACCTGTTTAAATCAAAACTGACCAACCACTCTCTGATCCGATTTTCTATACTCTGTTACAAAAGAGCTGATTTATTTTATTTGTATTTTCTATTGTTATAGATTATGCAATGAAACTGGTTTTCCGTAGTAAAAATGAAAATTTAGAGGTGAGTCAAGTTGAGTCAATCTTGTTTCGACTCCCATAACTTACTAACTAAAATCCTAAACTTTCGATGCTCATCAAATAAGATTTTTTAAAAATTGTGTTTTTTTTTGCCTTAAAATTGATTTTCCGTACAGACAAAACCTACTTCACCTTAATTATAGTTGAAGGAATTAATTTCAAATATTTTAGCATTTGATGACGATGTGTCGTTATTATTCTATATTCTACGCTAGACAACAAGCGCTGTGCTTGGCGTACTACTGATCCCTTCATGTTAACTCACCTTAAGGTTATACCGCTGCACAAACTTAGCGTCACACAGATGGCAGGCGTGGTCTTTAACCCCGCTGTGTATAAGCTCATGCGTCTTTAACACGTTCAAGTACGCGAAACTCTTGCCGCAAGTCCGACACTGGTACTTTCTAACTCCAGTGTGCGTTCGTGAATGGCTGTGTAGATTGCGCAGCGTGCGGAATGTCTTGTCACATGTGTCGCACTTTATGTCTGGCTGGGGAGTAAGAGATATTAATGAGGCGGGCTGATGGAGATTTGACCAAAACATGGAATAGGGGAGACCAGGTATGAAAGTAACACGGGATGAACGTAACAAATGAGTTTTTGAACGACTCTTGTCGCCTACACTGACAGCTTGTTCGACGGATATGCGCCATTTTAAATCCCCCCCCTGCCTCAGTTGCGCTCGCGGCGCTGTGCAGTCAGGTTGTGACGTGACGAGTTTGTGCCGAAAAAAATGATGTAAAGTAAGTTTTGACTGTTTTTTTCAATTGTGATTGTTTCTCGTATGGTTCGTTTAAACTTGTGTGTTGTAAGTGTTTTAGATAGCATAACTATTCATCTTTCTATTTATAAATGTGAAATGTTTACATTATAACGTTGTTTAAGGTTATGGGCATGTGTCTGCCATATTCGGGAAAATTTATAGGTCGGGATGAAAGTAACAAGTTGTTACTTCCATCCTCATCAGGGTCGTGAGCCATATTCAAACAGCAGGTCCAGTGAAAAATGGCTACAATGCCTAGAGTGTCAGCTGTGGGCCCACGTGGACTGCACTGACAACGAACTAAGATATGTTTGCTACAATTGCCTATCTGATTAAGATCTCATTTTGAAAAAATGTTGTTAATTTAGAAGATTTTTTATGTTTGCTCGTAATTTTAGAAGATTTTTTTTTGTTTCCTTAAAACTTAATTTTATTTTGATAATTGTGATATTACTGCATGACCTCAAAGGCTGATTAGGTAATAAATATGTTGATTAATAAAGTTTCTTTATGTTTATTTACAATGTTACAACTATCCCTATAGCCTGTTACAATCATCCCTACCCCTAGGGATGGTTGTAACAATTTCCACTTATTATATTTGTTCGATTTTCTCCAAATCTCTAATAACAACTATATTTAATGTGATGTCTACAGATAGCCAAAAGACTTGTCTATCTTGCGTATTGATTACAATTTTGATATTCATAAAGGTGAGTGAGATATTACGAAAACATTGAAAATTGTTACGTTCATCCCTGGTCTCCCCTAGAACACCCGTTTTTGAAAAGTGAGAGACACTTTTTAATAGGTTTTTTAGTGCTAATGAACTACTAAAAACAATTTTTTATTTATTAAATCGATGAGTGCCCTAAGAATGCATTTAAAATTCATTTAGGTATTTTCAAGTTGCGCGCTTATCTTGACGAAAGCTAGACGCAGTGGTTTGCTTACAGTCTTACGACATAGCAACATTGCACCTACTATTTCATGGTGTTTAAAAACAGATAAAAAACTGAAAACTTAAAATTTTATTGTAAAATTTGTTTTGTTATTTTATGAACTGATATGAATAATTTCAAGTGTGAAAATTAAGAATACCTTTTTCCCAAAGTGACTTCTCATGTGAGCCTCAAAGTTCTCATATTTCTGGAAAGATCTATCACATTTTGGACATTGCATTCTCAGTTTCTTTTTCAATCTCACTGTTTCTCTTCTTTTTCTTCTTACTCTGAAATACAAAAGATAGAGCTTGCTGACAAAGTGAACCTTTCATTTGTGTGAAAATTATTATTGAGATTAATACCTACTGTTTTAATATTTCGATGATGTGATATATTAAAATTATTTTTTTTCTACCTCGTCTTTCTAAGGTTTTGTATTATAGTGCATGCACGTGCGCTCTGGGTAATCTCTAAGAAATTAAAGAAGTTACCAAAATTTTTGGATTTTAGCAGTTCTGGAACATAAAGGGTGGGAGTGTCGGTTCAAGTCCTGCCAGAATCGAAATTTATATAATTCCTTAAAATTTCCTTGTTCCATCTTCAATTAGTAGTAAATACATACGGTTCAGGCACTTCAGTCTTTTGATCTGAGTCCTCATCGCTGGTAGATGAAGACTGTCCACACACATCATTGCTCTCCGCTGTTACCTCATCTTCTTCTAGGACTTCTTGTTTTACAGACTGAAAAGGGTTGTTTTAGAACTAAAACATCTTAATTTTAAGATGGTCTGTGTGAGCACATTTTTGTTTAAATAAATTCAAACAAAAATCACCATATAAAATTAAATGTGTGTATTATTGTATCTTATGCTGTATTCAAAAACCCCAGCTTTAGAATCTCAAGCCAATAATATAATAGATCATATTACATAAGTAGGTACCTCACTATTTAAATGCTGCTTTAGTATGACATTAGACTTCAAAGACATCTTTTTGAAGCTATAAAGTGTCTTCAACAGTTCCGCACAGGTGTTGCACATTTGCTTAGGTAGTTTATCACTGTCCGAGACCTGAAGCAAAAACTCAAAGATCACTATATACTTGCAAGAGATGAGCCGAGCTAAGGTAATAAACTACTACTAGCTTCTGTCCGCAGATGTGTGCGCACACTTTTCTCATTGGAGGTAAAAAATATTCCATCATCTATTCTTAGGCTACTATGTTCGCCCAATATTTTTTACCTCCCTTCCAGAATTACATAAACATCCGTTCAGCCATTTAGGCGTGAAAATGTAACAGACAGACCGACAAGAGTTACCTACTTTATTATACAGATAAGCTGACTTATCTGAACTTTTGTTTAAGTTGTATAATGTTTTTTATCTGCAATTTTCACTAGAAACTTACCTCAACAGTAGTGCAATACTTAAATATTTCGGAATAAAGCAGGGATTCACGTGCTGAAGCCGAAAAAAAGCTGGTAAAAGGCCCAGTGTCCACAAGACAAGCACGGCAGATTTTTTGAACATCTATAACTTCTGCCATATCCGCGCCTATGGTATTTTTTTTTTTTGGTATTTATCTAATGCAGAATTTTAGCTCATTCTTTGATCTAGAAATTAGAATCTTTAATGATGGAAAAACAATTAATCGCAAAAATCAAAACAACTTTGTTTTGTTTTGATAAATTGTGTTGCAAAGTTGTCTTGTCAATGTCAATCAATCTGACAGATAAATAAATTTTCATTAAAATGTCGGCTCCGGTTAATTTACAGCCAGTCAATGAACAGCCCTGGAAGATCCGACCACGGATTTTGCAGGCTGTATTTCGCAGCCTGGTAATTTGTTTCCATTGGTTAAAGATTCCAGGGCTGATTATTACTGGCTCGTAGCGGTTATTTACAACCTGTATTGTTCAGCCAGTTTTGTACAGCCCTGGAAACTATGTACAAAGTCTACTTTTTCCATGTACAGTTTTTCCACGGTTGTAAGTTCTAGTCACGTATCAGCATTGTTCAGCCGGGCAAGTTACAACCCAGGAAAGTCTGATCAATACTTCTGATTGGTTGGAAGCATAAGCTTCGTTTATTTGCTTAAACAGATTAAAAATGTTACTGTCCCGAACGTGTAATCTAACAAAAACCACAGATGAAATAAATAAAACCCGAAACACACCGGTCGAATACACTAACACGTCATGAATACGTCTGGTTGATGATTATAGCTCATATTTTCTTAACCTACCCATTATTTCAAAAACAAAAAATCCTTTGGGGTGTGCCATTGTCATTCTCTGTTGGCATTTTCTAAGCAAATGTCTACAAAGGTAGGTAGGTAATCGTACCTATAGAAGTATACATATAGATAGGTAGCAGATTTACGTAGACCGTATTGTTCTTATATCTATATCAAGTCTCATACATAGGATATATTATTCTGTGGTCTCATAGAGGTAGGTATGCAATACGCATCCATTTTATTTAAACTTATGTAACGTTCCAACAATAAGTTAGGGAAGTGAAGTAGAAAGCCATAAAACTTTGCCTGTTAACTCAAATATATTTTTCTTAGAATTTTGTTATCTTGGTAACCAAGTAGCGCCATCTATGTTGTACTGAGCTTACCAATTAATCGGGCTCTTGTAATTCAGTCAGTCAGTACTCAGTAGTGACGAATGAATACAGTTGTTGCGGCGAAAATGTAACAGATGGCGCTAGATGTATCAGTTTTCAGTGTTCTGTGTCACTAACAGAAATAGAGATATCTACCAAAATATATAACTAGTAACGTCGTCGTCGGGCGCGGTGAGTAGTTGCAAAGATGACAGAGCAGCGTCATGAAATGGGCTTTTTGCTATTTTAGGGTTCATTTTGCGAAATAAATGTACGATGGTACAGAACCCTCCGTTTGCGAGTTGACTCACACTCACATCGAGATAAATGCATAGTAGCTTTATGTTACTCTCCATTCTCTCAACTCAAAGCCGCAAATCAAGTCGATCGGTTGTTTGGTTAGGGTGTGAAGGATAGACAAACAAACAAACATCTTCATCATCATCAGCCTATATTAGTCCACTGATGGACATAGGCCTCCCCTAATGAGCGCCATAGCGTCCTGTCTTCAGCTTACCGCATTCAGCATCAGTCAGCAGTCTTTCAAAAATCGTCATCCCACTTGGTCGGAGGGTGTCCTACACTACGTTTGCTGAGTCGCGGTCTCCACTCAAGAACACCCAACGGTTATCGGTTCTTCGCGAGATATGGCCGGCCCACTGCCACTTCAGCTTGCTAATTCTTAGAGCTATGTCGATGACTTTGGTTTTCAGGCGGAGGTATTCGTTACGAATCCTGTCCTTCAGAGAATCTCTGAGCATAGCTCGTTCCATAGCTCGCTGAGCAACTTTAAACTGGGACAGCCCCCTCTGCCCTGCCCCTCCGTGAGTGTCCACGTCTCAGATCCGTAGGTCATGCATGACGGGTCCTACCCGTCATGCACTTATTGAAAAATTTTGTTTTCAAGCATTGCGATTGCGATAAGGATGACGAGAAGACTCGACGTAGTTTCTCAAACGCTTCCCAGCCCAGCTGGATCCTCCTCTTGGCCAAAATTGTTCCTACCCAACAAGTGTAGGTACTCGAAAACAATTTCGAGTAGGTGGCCATGTACGACGAACGGTCCCGGTTCAATGTGGCCATTGACCTTGGTTTTTTTCATGCCAAGGCCGATGCGTCGCGAGGCTGCATCTTGGCTAAATTAATATCTAGTACTTATTTATCATTTCAGATAAGAGCAATGATAATGTACGCACACAGTCAGCGATCTAAGTAAAATGTTAATGTAGTGCACACTCTCAAATGGTAACAAGGAGAACCACTGTAACATCTGAAAATTACGAACATGAACATGGTTGTGTTATGAATAAATAAATGACTGAGAAAGCGGCATCCAGAAATGCAAATTGGTACTTACCTAGGTAGGTATTTATTTTAGGACAAGCCGTAGGTTTTACTCCTTGTGAGTATTTTCAATTAATTATAACATTGACATGGGTTTTGCGGAAGTACCTATGTAGGTAAGTAATTTTTCCTCTAATATGGATTTATAGGTATAGTGTTCGAAGAATGGCCTAGTTTGTCATTTAAGTATCCATTTTGAGTTTATTTCAATGACTATTTATTATTACGAATTAATTGATGAAAATATGTGATAGGTAGGTACAGCTATAAATGGGGTATTCGTAGAGTACATTACAAAATATACCCACCGTAAAAACAAACAATTTATATAATACATGAGATAGAATTCACATCAGCTATAGATGCCAGTCAGTACGTTAGCGAAACTATTTAAACACCAAATGGCTAGGCGTAAGAGCAAACTTTAAGTTCACTAGGTACTCGAAGTTTGCCCGTTAGAGCCCCTCTCAATGGGATCAAACAATATAAGTATGTAATTCAGGGTCCTGAATAGCAATTACTTCCAGTACGTCGGCAACTAAATACGCATACCTAGCATTTGGTACCTAATCTAGTTTACAACAACAACGGAGGGTTGTGGGACCGGGCCGGAGTTGCGGAGGCACCCAAATCTATATGTACAATACAATACAAAACACTTTATTGTACACCAGAAAAAGAACATTACAAAGAGACATATTACATGGGACATGTACAATGGACGGCCTTATCGCTTAGAAGCGATCTCTTCCAGGCAACCTTTGGATGGAAAGAATTATATGAATATAAGAAGGGCAGGGGTGTACAAAAGATAAAGTAAACATGAAAATAATACAATAATATAATTATATTTTTAAATTTTCTGTTATATAACAGAAAATTAAAAAATATAATTATATTAAATAAATAATACTAATTACCTAACTCAATTATATACACACATAAACAAGATAAACACGTAAAAGAAAAAGAAAAGAAAATGTATATACATAATATTATACCTACTACTTAAATACATAAATAAATAATTTGTACCAATATTCACTACGCCACCCTGTTGTGGTTTTATTCGTTTTCAATTTTCTGGAAAATCTTGGATAGCTTGGCAGTTCATTTGCATTCGTTGTAACTACTTATTAATCCTGAATAAAAAAAAATTGTACTTAAATATGAAAATAAGTAGGTAATTGTTTGTGTTTTACACTCCTATTTAACTATATGTAGGTATTTATATTTATATCTTACTCGGAAGCTTAGTTTTTGTTTTTAGTTTTTATCTAAGTTTATAGGTACTGTTAATATTTAAGTGGTACTGTTTGTTATCGCTAAGAAAATAAAATAAAGCACGCTAGTTAATTATATAATTATGGAGTTTAAACCCAAATAATCAGTATAGAATCTCACTCAGGTGAGGTCATTTAATCCTGTAATAAAATGGCATCGAAATGGTATTGAATACTTAGTGATTGAGATCTTGTTATATTTTATGGCAGGAATGCACAGACTTATTAAGACTAGGGGCTACTCGGGCAAATTATGAACTGATGGCGGGTCGCCAGAAGTATAGGTAATTAAAGACAATAAAGAATTGATAATAATGTATTAAAATTAAAAGAATTTATTAATAATTAAAAAGAATTTATTAATTTTTTTATTAAGCGTGGCACTGCATATTGCTTACAATCTTTTTTATATTTGGCTCAAATTTACTTGTAGCAACACGTAAAACTGCTTCCAAACTTTCGTTTGCAAGGCGGTTTCGATTTTTTGTTTTATTATTATTTAGTATTGAAAAGGTTTGTTCACATTAAATAGGTAGTACCACATTATATAGGTAGTAGTAGTTTTTCTGTTCCGTGGTAGTACCAAATAAGCTGGCACATTTCAGAGCGTTTATGCGCAACTCTTTGTATGTATTTTTATCAATGCAGCGATAAAAGTTCAGCAAGTATCCTTCGTTGAATTTGTTGCGTAAATCTTGGTCGTTTTGAATGTCGATAATTTCTAACTGCATTGACTCTGGCGCATTTTCAACTGAAATCGTGAAAGGATTGCTGAATATGTCCAACCGAGGTTTCTTTTTTTAAACTCCGAAAATCTGTCTTGAAAAGATTGAATCAAAATATCTAGCTTTTCTACATAACTGAAATTAATCGCAGTTTTGTTGAATTTTTCAGCCATTTTCTTATAATTCTGAAAATGATTGTAATTTCCAGAACTCAATTGCGATCTGAAAAGTTTCAGCTTGCATTGAAAGGATGATACATGAGCGTAGAGCTGGGATATCAGTTGATTTTTGCCTTGAAGCCGTGAGTTCAAGACATTCAAATGATTTGTAATGTCAACTAAAAAAGCCAAATCACACAACCAATCAGGATTTTTAAGTTCCGGGACATCCCTTTGCTCTTCCGCCAGAAATATTCCAATTTCTTCTATATGACTAAGGGCTTGAAAACAAACCGTATGAATTTTAGTTTTTACCTACTTTGATATACTTATTATGAAATAGGACAGTTGTTTAGTTTATGTTACCGCGCTAAAGCGAGCGGTAAGATGAATGCCATCATTGTAAATTGAAACCCACACGACTTCAAATACCTCTAATCTAAACAATAACCTCTTTAGGTAGATACTTAACTTATCAACTAAGCACATAATATCAGAATCGGTTAATCCTTTAGGGAAAGAACTATATAAGAGTAAGGTCAGACGGAGAGACAGAAGAACGTACAGATTGACACGTTAAGCTCGCGATTGCCACTGTTTATACCTATTTACCTATTAACATTTATGTACCTTACCTATCGCGAGCATTGCATGGGTATACATACGCTAACTGGCCCAGCAGTGAAGTACGTGCCATAGCTAGATTTTATTTTATTGTAATTTCTTAGTTACCCTAACCTGCCTTTTACAATTGCCGAGCCTATCAGTTAATAAAATAAGAGGATTGTCCCAATAATAAAGGCAACCTCTGTGGCGCGGTGGGCAAAGGTCCGCCAGCGAAGTTAGGTTCGATTCCCGCCTCAGGACAAATCTTTGTTTTGTACGACTGCAGATTTGTTCAGGGTATTGTGGTATAACTATTTAATCCCTACTCGTTTGGACCCAAGTCAGGGGTCGGTTTTACGAATATGTTAGATCCTAAACGGGGCTTACGGAATTAATTTGACCTGTTACAGTTTTGTAATTAGGTACATAAAGCACGTTCGTTTGGCGAATGGAAAAAGTTTATATTGTAGGTACAGTCAGCGTCAAATTGGTATAAGCTTCTAGAGTAGTCAAAATGATCTGAAATACATAAAAGCAATTTGATATACGCAGTTAGAACCATCATATTGTTGTAATCACCCAAGGTGTTCAAAACATCTTACTACTCATTGTTTCATATTTATATGCAATCTTAACAAACAAACAACTTAACAGATAATTTAGATCACCCCGGCTGCTCATATAAATATGAAACAATAAGAAAAGATGTTTTGAACACCTTGGGTGCTAACAACAATATGATCATTCGAACTGTGTATATCAAATTGCTTTTATGTTTTTCACATCATTTTGACTACTCTAGACGCTTATAACAATTTGACGCTGACTGTACCACAGTAGGTTAGTACGTTGGGGGATGGTTGATGATGATGAATTGATGACCCACTTGAAGTCGCTGAACGTTATGGGAGCGCCCTCGCTCGCATAACAAACGCATGCATAACGCAATACGAAGCCGCAAAAAATGATAGTGGGCTGCTTCTTTTTGTAATTTATAAGTAGATAAAACCTTATCTACTACTAGCTAGCCACCCATTAAGATCCATTAAGACCATTAAAGATCACCATCTTAAATGGGTCAAGCTCTGGATTATATAAATATGTATGTAGAATGAGCATTTGTCATCGAAAAAATTGCGTTACCTTTTTTATTAATTTTAAAAGAAAATAATTCATTTGCTACTACAGATTTAGCTGAATCTTGGCTTACTTATATTATTTATCTTTTATAATAAAGAAATTACATCATAATTATAAAAGAAACAAATTAGAACTAGTATATAAAATAATATATTAGCTCCCATACAAAAATCGTGATTTTTTGGCTAGTTTTGCTGTAGGTACTTAATGTCTGTCAAGGCTGTTAGTACAGCCTTGCCTTCTCTTGATCCGTTATTGAAATTATTTTTGACAAAGTGTGTATTATTATTGTAGCTATAATAACAAAGAACTAACTTCAATAACTAAAGCGGGCCAAAGTTCATTCCACGATGAGTAGGTTAGGTACCGGCCGATCACCAAGACCCAACACCGTGGATTCCAAATCCGTAATTGCATTTTATCCCCACTGGCCAGCATACCAGGTTTAATCTTGGAAAATAGGTAGATTTTATTTGCTTTCTTATTTAAAAGCTGATTAAACTGATCTGTTTCTAATTTATAAAGAAGTGCCATATTCCAAGCCCTCAAAAGAAGAGCATAAAACGAAAACACTACTTTGAATGCAATATAATATGAAGAAGAGGCAGCCAGGTAGGTTAAGTATACGTCCTAATTTAAGCACCTAATAATATTATAATGAAAATCCTCGAGAGCGAGGATGGAGGATTAAGAGAAACAAAAACTATTCTGACCACTAAAATACCATCGCAGTTAAAGTACCTACCCCAGACTACGCACCTAGTTTGTCATGAATAGCACATTTTTATAATTAAACTACCTACTTATTACGTAATGCTTATTGTAGTTTGCAGGTATCCAGATGTGGCGCCACATCTACTGTTTGAAGCGGTTTCTTCGTCAAGGCTGCCTCTTTCACTACATGCAGGCTCAAGGTCGAGGGTCTCCCCTAAAGCAGCGACTTCAACGACTACTGTGTGTCGCAGTTCGGATAAGCATGTAAAAGTTACGTAGAGACAGAAAACTGCATTGATAAGTTGATGATCCCTTCCCTCTCTGAAATGAAATCGAACTAGAATAGGTTTTTTTTTTAATGTGAAAATTACAATCAAATAATAGAAACAAATAAGAACTAGTTAGTATCTATTTACAATTGAAATAATTGAGCTAACTGCGACTGTTCCAAGCACTACAGGTCGGTGATAAGATCAATTGATCCATATCAATCAATACAAGTTGGATATGAAATCTAATTGAGTACCTATTTCATCTAATTCTGTGATCTCATTATAACAATATTGTTTTAACTTTTGCCGTTAGTAATTTAATTTCTTATTTCTAGGTTACCCCCTGAAATGAAATCCTGAAATATTTTTTTAAATACTAGCAGCAGCGCCTCGCGGTTTCAGTCGCGTAATTCCCGATCCCGTGGGAATTCCGGGATAAAATATAGCGTTTATTGCTATTCCAGACTATAATCTATCTCTGTACCGAATTTTATCCAGATCCGTTCAGCAGTTTTTGCGTGAAAGAGCAAATCTATGTGTTAATCAATAAGGTAATTTATTAGATACCTATTGGTGATTCGATTAGTTTTTTTTTTGTGTAGCTCTCTACTGCTTCAACTACTTTGATTTTAATATTCTTATAATGTAGGACTTATATTTTATTGAATACATTCTAGACTTCCGACGTCGTTCGCATTGACTTTATTTGACTTTATTGAGAAAAAAGGTAAAGATTTCTACCCTACCAGAACACATGGCTTGGCTTCTCGCACTTATCCATTTTTTGTTTACCGAATTGACAAACAAAAGCCCAAAAACATTACCTAACGGTGCTTAACGGGGGCTAAGCACCGTTAAGTGGGTAATAAAATAAAATGAAAATAGTTGTTTGTGAGAAGTGTATTTTTCAAAACGAAATATCGAAACTGGAACTCATACCCGCTGCGCCTCCCCCTCTCCCGCCGAGTACCTACCTAGTTCTTCATCATAATCATAACTTTTTGCTACAAATAATATTAAAATAAATGTATCTCCAATATGCAACAGAAACCTACAACCGCAATGCGTCTAATATATCAAAGGGATTTGGTGCAGACTGATTGTTTTAAACCTGCGACCGTGACCTCTTCAAGTGTTTTTATGTATTTTTATTGTGTATCAGTTATCTAGTACCCATAACACAAGCTCTGCTTAGCTTGGGGCTAATGCTGTGTGAATTGTCCAGCATTATTATTATTATTATTTTTTTATAGTGACGGCATAATCTTCACGTAATAATAAGGAACGGAGTATGTACGACCTCTGTGGCGTGGTGGGCGAAGGTCTGCCTGCGACGCGGTTGGTTGGAGGTTGCGGGTTCGATTCCCGCCTCGGAACAAATGTGTGTACGATCTGCAGACATTTGTTCAGGGTGTTCTGGTCGTTTTCTATGTATAATAAAAAATATCTATCTATGTATTGTACTGTATTATGTATATCAGTTATCTAGTATAGTACCCATAACACAAGCTCTGCTTAGCTTGGGGCTAGATAATGCTGTGTGAATTGTCCAGCATTATTTATTTATGTTGTCAGTAGTCTCGAAGAAAAAATTGCTTATACCTTTTAACAAGGATTACCCAAATCTTCGCGACTCCTTTCGTATACACTAAAGGCGGCCAATGAACCAGTAAACATTAAACCCAGAGGGGCCTACTTGTGTAAATGAAACATACAAATTAACAACATTCAAAAATTGCCCCAATGCGTCTATAAATCATAGGGATTTAGTTAGTCCACACTGTTTTTTTTAAATCGATGTCCGCAACCGCTTCATGCGTTTTTATTGTAACGGTGTTTTTCCTATTGTAGCTAACCTTAGGATGTAAGTTTTTCGTAAAACGTGTGTTTTGTATTTTGTTATTAGTACTTACATATTTCTACATCATATTATTATTATTATGTATTATTTGCGTCTTATTTTACTATCGTACTTAATTTTTTTACCGCCTCCCTCAATCCTAAAAATCCTGTAATGTGTACAAAAGTAAAGTTGGTATAAATATAAACAAAAATATTTATTTCTCTAAAAAGCTTTAAAAGCAAAATATTAAATAAGTTTCCAAAAACTATCTATTTCGACAGGAATCGAATATATACTTACCCCACTACTCTCAGTATGATGTGCTTTAACCAACGGAACTTTTTGGGAACATGTTTAATTTCATAGATAATATAATATACCCAGAGTGCGAGAGGCCTTACGCACTATTGTAACAAAACCTAAAAACACGAAATAGTATTAACTAATCTTGAGAGGATTTTGTATTCCTTGCCTAGTACAGATTATAATGTAACTTCTACCCTACTCCCCAATCGCCCATTATTCTAAAATATAAAATATTAAAAGATATTCCAATTATCATAATTAGTGTTATTGGATTCACTAAGTTTTTGTAAGCACAAAAAACTTTATTATATAAACTATATTATATAAAATATAGTATAAAAAAAACATGTCTATGAGTTTCTCTCCCGAAGTCTGCCTCACTGCAAGGTTAAACAAGTTATTCGCTCGCTAGTAGCTCCATCCCTGAGTTATTTTGTGAAGCATTTCAATTCCTACTATTCTAACGCTGCGCTGTCCTAACCCTAAATTCGGACACCGGCTGTGTAGTTCTTTTACAAAACCAATAGATGTCGCGGTAGAAAAAGAGGCCTGTTCACATAAAAAAATTAAAAGTAGTTTTTACATAAAAACTTGAATACGATTCTACGCAAGATAATAATAAGAGATAATATAAGAGAATAGGGCCTAGGTACCTGCAAAGAGTACGGAACCTGGAGATTGAAAGAACCCAACATCATCGGGAAACTGCGCAGGAGAGAGAAAAATTGAGATTTCTCGTATCGGTCGGACGCCAAGATACACTTCGGGTTGCTGAGCCAAGGGGGTAAGCAGTAAGTAAGTATGTATTATAAACTAAATACCTACTCTCAAACTATTTCGGTTAACTCCAATGCTCCGTTATTTATTTTTTCTATACGCTGTAGAAACATATTTTTTAAGTTTTTACAGAGTATACAATGACAGTGACATTACCATGCGATGCCATCCAGTAGAAAGCTTGCACAAGCTAGTGATTGTAAACGCAGCATAGAATAGGAAGCCATCTTGGCATTATTTTCCAAGGCTGTATTTTCTGTGGCTGTAATAGACCGGTACGTTCAAATATTTTTCAACCCAAAAAATACAACCGAGGTTTAAACAACCCCGGAATATTCTGCCATTGGCAGAATTTTCCATGGCTGTAAATACACATAACGTGCTATCATTGTACGGCCTGTATAATACAGCTTCAGAAATTACAGCCTTGGAACATGCGGCCACAATGTACAGAAATTCCTGGGCTGTAACGTCCCTGGTTGTTACTGGACTGGTTGTAAAATGATGGCACCCAAAATGTCTAGACTAGTTTAAAATGTCTAGACTAAAATGTCCAGACGAAGGAATAACTTCGTCTGAGTTACGATTACGAGTACATTATTCCCATTATTATATATTTATTATTCTGGCAAAATGAAGCACAGTGAAAGTGTAGTTTAACAAAATCAATAACACCTTATTTTCATAAGTGATATTCTAATAATGAATATTTAAAAACCTGTTTATACAATAAAATTTCACTTGTGTAAGTGCTTATTTTATAGAATAGAGAATTATAAGTTATTAAATTGAAATGCTAATGAGCTTCGCCCTGCGCCAGATACTCACCAGCTTCAAAGAGAATACACAATACCTCTGACGGACGACCTCTGTGGGGCGGTGGGCGAAGGTCCGCCTGCGATGCAAGAGGTTGCGGGTTCGATTCCCGCCTTGGGACAAATATTTGTACGATCTGCAGATATTTGTTCCGTATTTTCTAGTCGTTTTATATATATAATAAAAGATATCTATCTATGTAATGTATTGTATTAACATAACACAAGCTCTGCTTAGCTTGGGGCTCTTAAATAATTATAGCCTACCTATGTCACTCGGGTGTAGTTTCCCAACGGGGGTTTTTTATATCGGTCTAGTAGTTTCGGAACCTATTCAATGCGAACAAACAAACAATCATAATTATATTTCCTTTTAATAATATTAGTATAGATATATTTGATAAAAAAAAAACGGTTCAAATAATCATTAGTCGCACTATAGGTTTTTATTCAATCTCTTAACAGACAAAGGGTTTTTGTTTTCCCACATGATTTTCAGGGCTTTTTCAGACACTTTTCCGATTTTTCATATGTCATTCAATATCCAAATAACGTATCAAATCTATGAAAACGACTTCTCCAGCTCCAACGGTTTTCCTAGGCCTGGTTAAGGATTAAAGCAGTTCTAAATGCCCTAAGTTGGGGCTAGATAACGCTGTGTGAATTGTCCCGCATTATTTATTTAAGTATAATACCTGACCAGCTTACTTATTTTCAGCAAGGAACTTATACTGGAATGTGCACTGGCTGCCGATTCGTGTGCCGAGTGAGATAGACTTGTGAGGCGCTTTGTACCTTTCATTAGGGTGAATTGAGAATGGCCTTATAGGTAACCTACGTGTCTGAATCCAGAGAACGTCCAGTTGTATAAAAGTTCGTCTGTACCAACGAGCTTGTGTTATGGGTACTAATATAACAGGGCGCAGCCGCCATATAAAGTCTGAATATAACTTATTTTCATACATGTCAAATCGTCAGTGCACATTCCAGGGTGGGTATAAGTTCCTTGATTTTCAGTGTGCCAATTTATGACACATGGTATCCCATGTGTCATAAATTGGCACACTGAATATACACAGCATATCCCGGTATATCTACCGGGATATGCTTATGAGAGGGGATTTTCTCCGTGCGCGACCGGGATGTACTATTAGTCTGCATTTCATTTGGTCCGTGGACGGAGGAAAATACCTTTTTTTTTGCAGGGGGCTTCCAACTTATTAAGTTAAGGTCGTTAAACTTTAGTGTAGGCACTTTAGACGTTATTTTGCGTGATAAAATATCTATCTCCATCCTAGAGTAAGCATGGTACAACTCATGAGCATGAAAAACAAGCCTACATACCTACAATATGAATTGATTTCAGTGTCTGTTTTTAATGTTAAAAACTAAAGGATCTAAACAACGTGTGTAGGTAGTGTAGCATTCATTAGGAAACTTGTTCTGTTCAAAGCAAAGATCCTAGGATCCTACGTTCCGATAATCTTTGGTTCAAAGTTTTACCTGCGGCTTGGCGGTTTTACAGGGTGGATGTTTGAGATGGGACAGTAAAGGCAGGTACTTTACGGAGGTAGCTACTGGAAAATGGTCTTACGAGAATATCCATATTTTCATCCCCTTCATCAAATAAAATATTTTACACAAAAACTTTTTTATTGCTAATCGATTATTTCTTGAAACTTTTTACGCATAAAATATTTGTGTGTGATTGTGACTTTTAGTACCTACACCCCCACACAGGGTGAGATGGGAAAGATGGCCAATTCAGAAACTATGAGAGTTAGGGAAAAGTCGTGAAAGTAGTTATGGGCTCAATTTATGATAAAATAAAAATTACAAATTACGTAATATTTCAAAAAAGTACCTACTTCGTATGCAGTTTTTATTTTATCATAAATTGAGCCCATAACTACTTTCACGACTTTTCCCTAACTCTCATAGTTTCTGAATTGGCCATCTTTCCCATCTCACCCTGTGTGGGGGTGTAGGTACTAAAAGTCACAATCTCTAAAAACCACCTGTAGGTATAAAACTAAATCCATTCATTCGTGCTACAGGTGCTACTGATAATTTATCTACTAATAAAATTAATCGTGAGGAAAGATAACACGAAGATACGGCTACGCGAGTAAGTAGGTACTACTTATACTTATCTATCAAAAGATACAGGTCATTTGAGAGATGGTAGTACTAGAATAATATTATTCATCATTTAAATAATAAAGTAAGTACCTACCTATTTAATGGAATTATGCACCTTTACTTACTGCTATAGGTAGGTAGGTATTTATTACCTAGGTTTTAAAAATAGTTCTTGCAATACAAAACTGGTCTTACAACAGAAAATCTTACCTATTCCATGAAACTAGTCACCAAAAAAAGACCTTTCTAAAACCTGTTAGACACGGTAACAACCAACCGATGATGATGTGTATTGGAAGATAACTGTTTTTGAATAATAATTAAATACCATTTACATAAAATGTTGGTATGAGCGAAATAGTTGACCATATTCTCGTTTGGTTTGCTCAGTTTCATACAATTAACCTGTCTGCAACGAACGGTATTTTATATACCTACAATCTACATGCCTAGTTAGTATAAAGTTATGTTGTTACAATGCATCGGCAAAATCGATAACGCTATTGGAGGTGGGTGCGAGCTGCGAGCTATCCACTAAAGAAAGAACGTCACTCCTGCCTTGAAATTATCGTGCGGCTCGTGTTTATTTTCACCAAACAGTTATTGTTATCGCTGGATGGAAGTAGACGGCGCGGCTAGTCAATGAGCGATTGTGTTGGAAGCGTGTCGTGTTTTTCTTCTTGTTTTTCGGTTCCTATCCCTAAAGTAACCATGGAGGTTGAAGATGCAGTCCCCCAAGAAAAAGTACCACGCGCTGAAAGGATTATCCTTGTGAATGAAGTTTTTGCTCGTGTATTTAGAGCTCAACCGATGTTTTATGTTAAAGTGCCGGGGCGCGTGAATATAATCGGAGAGCATATTGATTACTGTGGCTTTTCAGTGTTGCCGATGGCGATAGAACAGGATATATTAATCGCCGCAGCTACTACTTGTGATAATTATGTACACATCAAAAATCAAAATAAAAAATATTCTGAGATAAAGGTGTCACTAAGAAACTTAAAAGATGTGAAGATTGAACCCGATGCAGATGGAAAGCCATTTTGGTACAACTACGTCTTGTGCGGAATTAAAGGCGCGCTTGAACGTTTGAGTTATAAATACGAATGTGGGTTGAAAATATTGGTTCATGGAAATATTCCACCAGCTGCAGGACTTTCTAGTTCATCTGCATTAGTAAGTGCATCATGCCTTGCATTTCTTCATTCACAAGGGACCAAGATCTCTAAACCTGACATTGCTTCGCTCTGTGCGTCTAGTGAAGAATTGATTGGAACTGATGGGGGAGGAATGGACCAAGCGATCGCATTTCTTGCTGAAAAGAACTGTGCACAATTTATTTCATTTTGGCCTTTACAATCATCTCCAGTTACTTTGCCTGAAAATATTGTGTTTGTAGTCGCTCACAGTTTAGCTGAAGCTAATAAAGCTGCAAACAATGAGTTTAATACTCGTGTCGTCGAATGTAGAACAGCCGCACATGTAATGTTAGCTGTCGAAGGAATTGATACGGGCGGTAAAATAATAAATTTAAGAGATGTGAAAGAAGCCCAGGATAGTTCTTTTGAACAGATGATAGAAATGGTGCATAGGACTCTGCCAAAAGATAACTATACCTTGGAAGAAGTATGTAGTATTTTAGAAATTGGAGAATCATCGCTGGGCAAGTTGTTGTTATCAGCAAATACAAAGGGTTTGGCAAACTTCAAACTTAAACAGCGGGCACTGCATGTTTATGAAGAAGCAAACAGAGTTGAAAAATTCCGCAAGGTATGCATGGAATCCACAAGCACCGACAATGTGATCGACACTCTGGGTAATTTGATGTCTGAGAGCCATGGCAGTCTGAAGAATCTTTACGACTGCTCTCATGACAATTTAGATTTACTGGTAGATCTGTCTAAGAAGTTTGGTGTTCATGCCCGTCTCACAGGAGCTGGTTGGGGTGGTTGCGTGGTTGCAATATGTCGCGAAGAAGAAGTTAATACATATATTGATTACCTTACTGATGAGTTTTACATAAAACTATTTGACATTGAAAGAGAAAAAGTACCAATGTACTTATTTGCCACTGCGCCTTGTGATGGTGCTGTGATATACCAGGATTAAGTTTACTTATTTATAACTACTTTACTTGTACGAGAGTTTTAGTAAAAAAATCCCGTCGATTTTAATAACCTAAACTTTTAAAATCGGAAATTTCGATTGGCAAGAAAAAATATCTATTCGTTTCGGGCGCGGGTAAAAAAAATTAAAAACTCTTCAAGTCTTATTTTCTGTTTTTCGAAAACGTATACAACCTACATTGCCAATTTTAAGCATTTATTATAATATGTGTGATAACAAAATTAGAAGAGAACTTCTTATAAACACTTTTTTGTCGAAAGATAACGACTTATACTGACCGACCTACTTATCAAATGAAGTGAAACATAACTGTAATCGTTTATTGGATTTTATGAGTGTTAGAGTTTACTGAATATTTACCATGTGTTTAGCACAAAGTTGATGTGTAGTGTAGATGTGTCAGTTAAAAATAAATGTATACCTACTTAATATTAATTTATCAATCACGCGATAAAAAAAAAAATACCTACACATCACAGAGAGTGTTGGTCGCATTGTGAGTTAAAATTCACTATTTTAAGCATCTTAAAGTTAAATTATAAAAAAATACATTGGAGTTTAAATCATGCGCTGTGAGATGACGCACTTCGTGCTAAACTGAATGTTGTGGTATCAACCAACATACATTCCATACCTCTTTATTTTGTAATAGCATACCCAATAGAACTTATTATTGTGGTAGAACGTAATATAGCATAATATAATGTATTAACTATATTAAATTACTTACTTGTACCAACTAGACATACAAGCCGGGCGAATCAACATGATTCGCCGTCGAATGACGTATAAGCAATGTACGATGTGCAGCCAGGTGTCATGTTTATTCGCCTGAGTTATACCTACATACTTAGCATACCTACCTAGCCATTTACATACTTAGTGCATTTAGATGTGAATTAAATACATGCCTAATGTTACCTACCTACATTCCATCTATATTTTTGTTGTCGTGTTTATGTGTATACTTACTAAGCTCGAATAAATCTGATCATGTTACGTAAGTATTAGTATTGTTGTATAGGTATTAAATATCCAATAAAAATACATTCTTGTTTCATTCATTTGTCCCGCCGTAATCGAACCCCGAACTCCTGCATCTCCGCTGGCAACTCACAGTCCCACGCAGACGGAAACTGGAGTCGCTATCGCTACTCTACACTCTACCTAGATCTTATCTTACCGCTGCTGTGGCGCGGTCGGCTGTGGCGCAGCCGTTTATTTTATTAATCAAACAATATCTGCCAGCGGAGAAGTTATTCCATGCCTGCCACCCTAGACAACACAAGAGTTTTTGAAAGTTTACTACTTAGTTAAATGTTTTGTATAGGTAGGTACCTACTTACAGATATAATAGTTAATTTTATATTTAAAACCTAAAAATGTAGGTATCAGGTATGACCTTGACCGCACAATACTCTCCACCGAACCCATAGCCGCTCCCTCCGCTCAACACACATTCTTCAATTGAAAACTCCATCCCATACATCCCTACAATACTCATCCTTTACCTTACAACCAATGAAGCTGTGGAATGCTCTGCCTACTTCTGTTAGACCTGATAAATCTCTCCCTATTTCAAACATGGTCTATGAATGAACACTTCCTTACCTTAACACATCAAACTATTAAATAATATATATTATTTACTGTAAATATGCCTAATCGTATCGTATGATGGACGATGAAGCCACTATGATAATCAATCTACGGGGTACTTGGCATGAACACTGAATCACAGAACAATATATTACTCTCTCTACCGAGCACTGAATGCTTTATTTATCGCGCCATTTATGCGCCAGCCACGAAACACTTTGCAACAGTGGGCAACTCTTTTGATTGTTTTGACTTTGACAATACAGGTGGTCGATGGAATCCAAAGGTATAATTCATCTAAGCCAAAGATCCTAGGTCGAACGTCAAATCGTTTCGTTTCGTTGTCAAATCGTAGTAAATAATTTTCTTGATTGGTTTCATTTTCATTTCACAGGCAAAGTATGGCATTTTGGAAATGGAAGTGATGTAAAGTTACAGTAGAAATACACTGTGCAATACAACACTTGTTCTGTTACTGAATGCTGATCTCACTCTCAGTCAAGTGGTTTGATTTTCTTTGATCCTTGCGTTATTGGTAAGTAAATAATTCGCTTGTAGCATATTATCGAACTTTATCCGAAGATTTCCCTGTTTTTATGCTTTCTTAGCTAATAGCTGGGTATCTAATTATTGAGGGAAAAGCATACGTTAACCCATTCACGCTGTTATGCTACTCTTGCTTACTTTCAAAGCAGTAGGTAGATAAATCTTTTGTAGGTTATTGAAAGCTTTGTCAACATATTTATGCTGACTGATTGCTAGAATAGAAGGCAGGTCTAAAGGGCAGGTGCTGTTATAGGTAGGTACCTAGTTCTGCTTCTTATGGTAGTGCCCTGAAATTCTCATGCCAGCCATTTTTAATGTAGTTACATTAATAGAATCAAGTGTTTCATCATAAATTGGTAGTCATTTATGGTAGGTACCGTACCTACATAATATTACCCATGTTTTTAACAGGAATGACATTTGTTATCAAAGCTGTAGGTAAATTAATCAACAACCATCAGTAGGTATTGCAAAGCTTTTATTAAAACGTCTGAGAGTTATTTAAATATTATTTAGTGGGATATGTACCATGATTTGTGGGGTTATGAGATTTACTGTATTCTGACACAGAATTGATGAAAAAAGATTGGATTGCATATTTACAGTTTTAAAATTTATATTTCCTTAAAAGGAATAACTTTGATGATGCTGTGTGAATGGTCCAGCATTTTTATTATTATTATTTAATAAGAAGTTTCTATTCTTTGATATAAATAGGAAAGTTATGCTGCCCATTGTCACATAGCATCACCCAGCCCCTAAGTAAGTAAAGCTTGTATTCTGAACTTCATACACCTGGGTCTGAACCCAGAACAAATATCTGCAGATCATGCAAGCATTTGCTTTCTTCTATGGGCTTTTAGTGTTAATAACCATGATAGTTTCACAAATAACCTGTATTATAATTTAAAACAGCTTTCAAGGGATTTAAAAATGGTTAGTATTATTATTCATTAAAACTGCATGTTCATTCATTATTTTATATGTTATAATTTTTTCAATATTATACATTTTACTATCATAATTAGTATATAATAATAAATTCTACCCTTACAGGACCCTTCACAAAAGAGAAGACACAAAAAGGATAAAAGTTATCAATCCTACAAGCATCTATTAGAAAAGCAGAAACTAGATGAACAAAAATCTGATAAGGTCCTAAATGCACCTTCTGCATCACAGGAGTACGAACCTTCAAGTGCAGAAGTGGATTATTTAATCAAAAAAGTTTCCTCCTATGTTTTAAAACAATCTCTTGATAAAAAGTCTAAGATAAGAATAAAAATGTCTACAAAAGAACACAAATCTAGAGAGGAAGTAATGGCTGCCAGAGAACTAAAAAAGCAAACTAAACAGAAGGTCAAAACCAAGTCCTCACTAACACTAGAAGAAGTGAAAGCAATAGTCAAAGAAAGAAAAAAGAGTGGCTCTGAGTCCAAAGAGGATAAACCTGGCAAAGAGAGAAAGAAGAGCCAATCAGAAGCTGAGAAGAGTAAAGACGAAGTTGACAAAGCTGCAGTAGCATCGGTAGAAATCAAATCTAGTGATGTTAAAAAGGGTGAGAAAGATAGGGATAAAATTCTAGCAGAAAGAGCAGCAAAGAAAGCTGCCAAACAAGTTCAGAAGAAGGGAAAAGCTGCTGGAGATAATGCACCTGCATCTATCATTAAAGAGGACATAAAGCCTGAAGAGAACATGACTGTGAAAGACGTAACAGATACATTGATAGGTATTAAAAAGGTTTATAAGGATATACAGGGAATAAGTGCAGGAGTCGAAGCTCTGCATTTGAAGGGAACAGATTCTGATACACAGCAGGTAGTTGTATGTACCTGTAATTCTTTGATCTGTAGACTACCTTGGTCTGTTCTTGATTATATTTTTGAAAAATTAAGTTAGGCAAAGCAGTTATTGCCGGAGCATTAATCCATGTATAATGAAATTAATGAATGACAAAAATAATCTACTTTCTTAAGGCCAATTCAGTCTTACGCGGTATTCGCTAACCAGAGCAGTAGCGAAAGGTTTTGATTGGTGTCGCGCGTCATCCTGCAAGGCATTTTGTATAGATACATTTTTAAAAGCTGGTGCAGATTATAATGTACCTAATAGGCATGATGGATGACTGATTTTGAGAAACCACTCCAAAGTATTTTTAAACATCTACTGAATAGAAAATAAAACATATTTCTGCAAAAAAATGAATAATAAAGGTGAAATTGAGCTTTTAAAAATGCAATTTCAATTTCGCTCTAAAACGCTACAATACTCGTGGCGACGGTCTATGATTTCACCAATGCACAAAATTGATTACAGAATTACCATAATATTTATTATTACAATAAAATAATAGAAACGAGTATTTACAATATTGTCAAGAAACAAAGAAGCAAGCTATTGATTGAAAAAAGTCAGACGTTTAACATATTTTATTCCTATGGTTATTCTGTGCTTTCCAATTCATATTGTGACAGTATGACGTCACGGGTCTGTATTCTCTGATTGTTGTTCAACATGTCATGTTGTTTTTTTTTCTATTGGTGCTTTTTTGTGATTGTCATGGGATGTCTATTGTCATAGGGATGCCTATTGTCTGAAATAATAAGACAGTTGTGCAAACTTTAAAAAAATTATCTACATTTAAGTACCATATATATACTCACTCGTCTTGTGCTACCGCTCTATGTAGTGAATATTGCATAGGTAATTCGTAAAAGATCTTAACGCACTATACCTGAAATAAGGAAGAATGAAACACTATTATTGTGGATATTTGCAGAGTAATTTTGTGTTGCTTTTAGCCTGAATCAGGGAAGACCAAAGCTGAGTTAAAAGCAGAAAGACGAGCGAAGCAAGAGGCACAAAGGACTGCAAAGCAAGCTACTTTAGCAGCTGCCGAACCTAAGGAACCAGCCAAAGAGGCGCCTAAGGCAACTAAGCTGGTTGCAGATGTAAAGAAGACAGGAAAGGTAATTCACTTTAAAAGTTGGGTTTTTGATATGGGAGTGGATGGCCAAATCGGAAACTCTGAGAGTTACGAGAATTGTTGCGAAAAGAATCATGGCCTTAATTTATGAGAAAATTAAAAACTGTAATAGTAGGAATTAAGTACTTCAAAAAACTACGAAATTATTCATTAAATTTTACAAAATTCATTAGGGATAGATGTTTTACTGATGGTAAACCTTATTAAAATACAGGCTAAGTATCCTGGCTAACGGCAAGCAGTTGTTCGAAACAATTATCTAAGTTTTCACAGTGATGTGTAGTAGGAGTGTTTAAAGCAAAATTATGAAAAACATGCCATTTCTTTGCAAAGATTGATTCTACCGGGACTTGACGAATCCGTTAATGAAAAAATACTAGGTCACAATAATTAAAAGAAATCAATCGCTTCTATTTCCTGCAAAATTGAAAGATTTAATCAAATGTACCTAATATACAGTTTTTGTTTTCTATAAAATGGAGGTAATAAATGACTTCTTTATGACATTACTCTAACCCTTGGACTGTGGATGGTCAAAACCGAAATTGGCCATCCACACTCTTATTTAAAAAATCCACCCTGTATAATATCCTCTATTTATTGGCGAAACTTTGTGTTTTGGCATTGGCATAAAGAACACCAAAACTACAGATTTATATGGATATTGATTGGGTTTAAGGCTTCGGCGACAGCTGCTCGCAACTTCAATTCGTAAATCATTGTGTTCGGTTAGGGCTGCCATCCGTCCGGGTTTCCCCGGATTTGTCCTAGTTTAGAAGGCGTCCGGGGAGCGTCCGGGCGGGGTTTTATTTGTAGTCCGGGTTTTACACTTTTCAAATAATTAACGGTCGCGCGCGACTCGAAACGCGCGGCGCGTGGCGCTTTGGTTACAATTTTTTCGAAGACTGAATGCTCATTTATATTCAGAATTATTAAAAATTGCACAGTATTTTTTTTGTATTCCTGCACACAATGCCAATGTCGAAAGAATATTCTCTCTAATCACACAGCAATGGACAAAAGAAAGAAATTCATTTAAAACAGAATCAGTCTCAGCAGTGATAAAAATAAAATATAATTTTAAAAATTATAATTGTGTTGATTTTTATAAATTTCTGTTAAGCAAGGAAGAAACTTTAAAAGCTATTGGCAAGGCTGATAAATACGAAAAACCTGAGAAATAAAACAGACTTTAAAAATGTAGGACTTGTAATAGTTTTTTAGAACTGTTTTAGTTTTGTTATAAGTACAATTCTTTGTTTTATTTAACTAAGTAAAAAATGTGGTACTGGTAAAAGTACTGAAAAGTTTAAAAAGATTTTTTCGTTAAGTTATAGAGTAATTTTTTTGTTATGTTTACAGACATTAAACATGTAAGACTGATAATAGTTCCTTTTAAAGCTTTTTAAGAAAAATTTGTTTTGTTAAAAGAGTAGAGATATTTTTTTTTTGTTACAAGAGTCTAATTTTCTTTTATTTAAAGAAACGAGAAATGTAAGTTCCTTAAAACTTTAAGAATATTTTGTTTTGTTTCCTTTTTAGACGTAATTTAGTTTAAATTGATTAAAAATAATAAATAAATATTTAAAAACATTAAAACTATATTTTTTCCACTTGGAAACTTAGAAAAAATAAAATCTCTTGAAACGTCCGGGTAGTAAGATCCAAAATCCGGGGTTTTCACGTTTCTTGTCCTGGGTGACAGACTTTCGAGGTGGCAGCCCTATGTTCCGTAATAACAAAAATGATGACTGAAAACTTATTTATTTATTTTGTATTTTCGACATGGTGTTGTTAACTTGTTATTCTGTAACTATCCATGTTCCTTATCAAACAAAACGTAAGGTATTGTTGTTTTTAATACAAAAGCAAAATAGGACGAAAACATGTCCATCGCCCACATATACCATCGCATCGCCTTAGGGTAAATAAATAAATGTCATTTCGACGTAAAGGTGCAGTTGTAGTATGCAAAATTGCATTTTGCATATTTTTGCTTCCATTTCATTATAGGTGTGTATTATTAAGAAAAAAATAACTAGGGATCTAGATAAATACTATTTGAATACGAAAAAAACATGAGTATGGTGGAAATATGCTCGAATTACAAACCATTTTGGTAGTATGTTTGAGTGGGGAAATCATCAACTGCAGGCCTCTTAAGTTGTGCTTTTTCAAGTAATGAACTTACAATAGTCTCGGCTGGTTGTTGTTACCCTGATGTTTTTTCACTACAATAACTTGGTTCTTATTTCTTTGCAGGCGATGTCACCCAAGCCTAAAGTACCGAAGAAAACAAACACTCAGAATCGGCACCGAGTGAGCTGGTTCGGGCAGGAGTATAATGACAATGTGCAGAGCTTGAAGACACTACCTGTTAATAGCCAGTAAGTAGTACAACTTATGCTATGAAATACTCATGAGACTGAATTAAGGTAATTACACAAATCTCTTATAACACATCAAAGCCTTGTTCATTTTGAGGGTCAAAGTGAACAAGGCTTTGATGTGTTACGGTGCATACATTCAGTCGCCGTCCTTGCTGTCAGCTTACGGCTTTATAGGCTGACGGCTCCTTTGGCGGCTTTGCTTGCACTAGTGGCACTAACATCGGGACATCACTGCTCTTGTGATTGTGAGCCGCCGGCAATGCCTGTCATGATGCCTGAATGACTATGTGGATGCACCATTATGGATACAAGATAACTGATATATACTTAACAATAGATAGATATTTTATTTAAGTAGCTTAGTCAGAAGTAGAATAGAACAATAGTGTTCTACAATATGTGATATTTATTTTTATTTTGAGTGGCAAGTGAGATATTTAAATATAATTCTCTCAAGCGTCTGCTCTCCGGCCAGGTGGGTGAGGACCTGCAAAAGAATGCAGGCAGATGCTGGATGCGGCAAGTTGAAGACGGGCACTATGACGCTCATTAGGGGAAGCCTATGTCCAGCAGCGGACTATTACCTAAAGGTTAATGATGATGATGAATTTTTTCAATGAGTACCTACTTCTCTGATACTACTCGACACATAATTTTAGGTCAAGATGATAACAATCAAGGTGAAGTAGCTAAGAAATCAAGAGCTACTTTACCTGTTTTGTTAAGTTTAGATAAATATACTTATAGTTTACTTCTTAAGGATTATAAGGAGAAGGTAATGACCTATTTTTTTTTAAATTCCGCACCTTCTTATTGTCTGCATGATGTTAAAATGTATCGTCTAAGTGCAGAAAGATGTTGTTTAGATTTATATCCAGGCTCCAAGTTCCTACCGTTCTATTCCATAATTTTGGAAAGAACTATATATGTTTATCCTTTCCATTCCTGCCTTGCATGATAATGTCGGTCGGTATATCCATGTACCGAAATGTTTCTGTTGTCTTTTGTGAAAAGCTTATCCAATGAAAACTTTGAAAGCTCCGTGTATAGTAATATTTTTATTTCCAGCATTCATCCCGCCTTCATAAAACTAGGCGTACAGCTGTCCAGTCGAGTGATAATCGGCGAAAACGCGAGATGTGTTGCTCTTCTAGATGCATTGAAAAAGGTTTGTTTATATAACAGCTATCAAACTACTATCCCAATAATGTTAAGGAAGTTCGTTGCGGTTTGGCGTGAGAATAAAAAAATTCGGTGGTTTTCTTATTTCTTTATTGGTAAATCACAGCCTTACATAATTAAAGTTTTAATGTATTACCATAATATCTTAATTATTAATTAAGATATGGTAATACATTTAAAACTTAAAATTAAGCCATAAAGATTTACACCTTATTACTAGGTAAATATTAGGTTTGGGATTGATAAAGTGCTCTAATTATACTAAAGTATTTGATACATTATTTCAACAAAGGTTAACTAGATTGGTAGGTAAATGTAAAGATACTTACTGTGTTGTATGTGTTTGTGTGTAAGTGTGTGATTGCTCTTCCGAGGCACCAGTCTCTTTAAGAGTTTGGGCAACGTGGGAGCGTGTGTGTATTCATGTGGTAGAAGGGAAGGAGGGGTTATTGACAGCGATGTAGTTTTTTAACTTCCCATTTCAGGCAATTCTTAGACAGATGAAAATGTCAAGACTAGAGTATTCTTTGTTATAGAGTCGAGCTACTCGACTCAGAACAGAGTTTTGGGCATATTTTAAATTTTTTATTTAAATAAATGTCTATGTCGTTATTAAACTAAGGCCAGTATGGTGAAGTTTATTCCATAGAAAAGCGTTCCTCAAGCTAAGATCGATGATCAAGCAATATTTCTTGACACTGGTCTAAAACTTCCAACTCTTCAACAGATGACAAAAGACTACATGCTGCCAGCGAAAACCGAGTTCAGCCGCGGTCTGGACTCTCACTTGACCACCACCATGGAGTTCCTGAGCTCAATGCGTCAGTCTTCAGCCTGTGAGAAGAACGCCATCAAGTTCTTCCGCCATCACTTGACGCAGCTGCCGAATAATGTTAATGAATACGATGTGAGTACGATTAATTTAAACATAGATCAATTGAATCTGCACTTAAGTACAATCGCACTAGCTGTTGCCCGCAGCTTCGCATGCGCTTTATAAGTTGCCTATGTCCGTCCCTGGAATACTATTTACCTACCTGCCAAATTTCATTAAGATCTGTTCAGCCGTTTCGGTGTGAAAAGGTAACAGACAGACAAATTTACTTAAATTTTTTTTATACTAGTTTCTGCGAAGCCGCGTCGCACGCGGTGTTTAGATGGAAACTTTATTTCCTTTCTATCCCATGGGAACTGTTTTATGGGATAAAAAGTATGTTTGATTCCAGGCTTATAGCTACTAATAAAATAAAAATAAATAATCTATGCAAAATTTAAACCCGATCCGTTCGGTAGTTCCGTTCGGCGTAAAAAAGGTACCATACCATCCATCCATCTAAACTTTCGCATTTATATAGGTAATTTGAAGACTGATCAAAGATTTAAATATTTAACGTTTACTTTAGCAGGCGTGCCTTCTATTGATTAGATTAAACACGCTTAAAAGTACCTACACCGCCGCTGTACGAGACACCTATACCATGGCTATGAAATAAATTTAATTGTTGTTCCCAGGCAAAGAAAACCCTGCAAGACGAGATAGACCGTTACATTCGCGAACAAATCGATGTTGCAGGGGAGGCGATAAGCGCTGATGTGCGGAAGAAAATCTCACCCGGGGACATCATTCTTACTTATGGATTGTGAGTTTACATACCTTTCTATTTGCTTTTCTTATTCACTAATGAGTCCAAATCAGCATGAACGTTTTTGGATACACCAGGCTTTAAATTAGAAGAATACTCCATCAAATCATTGTTTTTCTCCTCCAGCTCATCCCTAGTAGAGCGCTGCCTAGTCGACGCGCACTGCGCGGGCGTGCAGTTCCGCACGATCGTGTGCGGCGCGCACGGAGCGCCCAGCGCGCCCGGAGCCCGGGAGCTCACCCGGCGGCTCCGGGCTAAAGAGCTGATGGTCGATGTCGTGGATATTACCTCGCTGGCCACTATTATGCAAGGGGTAAGTAATATCCTACCGGCTGTGCCAAGTGTCTGGTTGTACTGACGTCCTCAGCGCGCCCGGGGTACGGGACCTTACTCTGCAACTCATAGAGCTAAGGAGCTGTCATCATCAACCAGGCCAAATCGAAGTCGATGTGGTGGTGTGAGGTGAGATGAGGTAATATCCAATTACCGCGCTCGCTGGCCTCTATCATGAAAGGGGTAAGTACTTTACTTAGTAGTAATAAGTTCCTGACGATCTCTGTGGCGCGGTGGGCGAAGGTCTGCCTGTGACGCAGAAGGTTGCGGGTTCGATTCCCGCCTCGGGACAAATGTGTGTACGATCTGCAGACATTTGTTCAGGATGTTCTGGTCGTTTTCTATATATAATAAAAAATATCTATCTATGTATTGTATTATATTATGTATATCAGTTATCTAGTACCCATAACACAAGCTCTGCTTAGCTTGGGGCTAGATAATGCTGTGTGAATTTTCCAGCATTATTTATTTATCAACTGTTACTATTTTCCAATAAAAAATAAATATGTATGTAACTCTGTGTGTTACAATGTAGGTTACCTGTATTACAGGTGAGCAAAGTCCTCCTTGGCGCGAGCTCCATCCTCAACAACGGCTCAGTGCTCGCGAGCGCCGGCACCGCGCTCGTAGCACGCGCAGCTCGCGTGCGCAACGTACCCGTGCTAGTGGCCTGCGAGACGCACAAGTTCAGCGAGCGCGTGCAGACAGACGCATTCGTCTACAATGAACTAGGTTAGCTTAATCATCCTCAGAACACATATAACAGACAACTGCTTAACGTGCCTCCCTCAACGGGATGGTTCTTGAGTCACCACGACGCAAGTGTGGTGGTGATTCAAGACCTGTTTGTGTTATTATGAATCCAGGTGTAAAAAATTGGAATCTGCTGCTTCATAAGGTTCCCTCAGCCGCCCTCAGGGCGCATTCACACCAGGGGCGGATCCAGGATTTCATTTTGGGGGGGGCCATTTTGACTAAGTTCAGATATAGGATGTTAAAAATCACAAGTAAACAAAAAATAAAGATTTAATTAGCTTTTTTAAATTATATTGTATGTATGCATACATTGCGCATAACAGACTCGACTCAAACGGAATGAACATGTCGAAACATCGAGTGGAGTGGCGCGGGACGGCGCGGTACGTGTACGTCGCGTCGCCGAATAGAAATTCAATCTCTAATCTAAGGGTAAAAAAATAATGATTTCTTTAGTTTAACAACGACTTTGGCAATTTTCTGCATAACCTTTTGATTCAATTTGAAGTGAAACCCATAAAATTTGATATCTAGTACCTAGGTATTTTAAGTATTTAGCTTTTCGGTCAGTAAATAATAGAGAGGAGTTTCAGTATTTTTGTAAATTTATACCTACCAGTAGCGGCGTAGCGTGGGCTGGTAAGCGAGGCGATTTACTACCAAGCACCCCACCCCAAAAAAAGGAAAGAAAAATACAGAACAATATGGAGAAAATGGTTGACAATCACAACCATCAACTACTAACAGGACATAATATAAGAAACGGCGAGCGGAGCGAGCCGCGACATTTTTTTAACTTTTCCGGATTTTTCGGATGTTTGTTGAAAACTAACTGAGTAAAGAAATTAACAAGTATGAATATAAATATCGGCCAACGGAGCGAGCCGCAAAAATACATGTAGGTATTCTAAAAAGACGGCGAACGGAGCCGCAACATTTTAGCGATTTTTTTCGGCATTAAACAACAAAGCCATGTATTGATAGCAACGAAATTTTTCGGGTGGTCACAAACAAGTTAAGAAGAGTATGACAAACCTGGACCTCAATTAAATCGAAAAATTAAGTCGAAAGTATGGAACTTTAGGGTCTTTTGGGGGGGGCCATGGCCCCCGTGGCCCCCCCCCTGTATCCGCCAATGATTCACACATTCCCTTTTTTTACATGACCGTTTTTTTACGGCTCCTTTGCTACTGATAATAATGTTTACTGGATCCAGAATACTGGGTGTGTGAGTGAACTCGCTCTTACAACCACATACGCACGCCAGCATGGAAATAAACGGATGCTGTGTGAACGTGAGCTAAATCGTCTGTTACGACATCCGCAGGTTTAGTTAGAGGGAGGGGTCGATAATGTTCCGTATGACTTAGATGCTTGAAGTGCATTAATAAAATCATACGAGTCCATAAAAACTGCCTACGTCCTCCGACTGAACTTACCTTTAGTTAGAAGGAACTGAGTTGCCGGACTTTTTCATACAACGCCTAGCTCATGTTTGCTACTGACACTTAGCCGTCTTGCTGTTTTGTACTCCACTTACTACACAATGCAAGTAGCTAAAGTTCTCGGAACCGAATAGAGTACCGTAACTGAGGTTGCTTATGATTTTCACAATGAAATCTCCAATCAAAACAACCCATCTTTGTTTGCACTAACTGGAATTTATTCCCTTTCAGGTGACCCCAATGATCTTAACGACGTCGGCAATGACAACTGGGTGCTGAAGGACTGGCGCTCGATGCCGCTAGCCGTACTCAACCTGACGTATGATGTCACGCCTGCCAGTCTCGTGACCGCTGTGGTGACAGAGCTTGCGATCCTGCCCTGCACTAGCGCTCCGGTGGTGTTGAGGTTCAGAGGCACCGCGTATGGGATTTAGGATGTGGAGTTTTAGGATCTTGTGGATAAGATAAATAATTTGTAAATATTTCAAATTCTTCTTCCATCCTGCCCTATCAATATCTGTCAATCAATAATTAAATTCACAAAAGTAAAAGCGCTGTGTTATAAGATTCTAACTCGATGGTTATAAGAAATTGACAGTCCTTTCTTTACCTTTTCATGTTTCACAGCGGCAATGAGTTTGATAATATCCTATAACTTAAGGTTATATCTGGCTTGTTATTTATAAGTAGTATGATGTTGTTAGTGTCTGTACTCAAAAATTTATTTAGATCTGAATGGTGAATATGTGTAATTAACTTTATTCAATGTGTAATGGGCCTAATGTATACTATCTACTTGTTTCTGTAATGCTGCTTGTAGATATCCACTTTTAATCAAACAAGTTCCTCCTCGAAATTGTTGTCCTGCTTTTAGCCATTTAGCACTCAAACTTAGTTTAGTGATACATTTATGAAATGTACATAATTAGGTAGTATTCTAGCAATTTCTAATATTTGTAAAATAAACCTATATTATTGAACGATTTTCTTTTTTTTTTAGAGTAAAAACAAGTTTTGTGAATTAAATTTTTTATTTATGCACTCATTGAGGCTCCACTTAAATGCACAGAACTAGTGTTACAAACAAATATAAAACATATTGCCCATACTATCCCGTCCTGGGCCAACTCACAGAGAATACATTCACAATAAACTTACTCTTTATGATTTTCAGACTTGTGAATAGAGAAATCTAGTCTTACATAAATAATGACTAATAGGAATAAAGCATACAAGAATCCAACAACCAGTAGTGGCTCTTGGAACATCAAGAGACGAGGAAATGTGTAACGGAGCTGGAAATCTTGGATGTGATTCTCAACAACATTTTTCTTTGAGAACTTTATAACAGGACGGCCTTTGGTGTCCAAGTATGTGTAATGCAGGCTATCAGGGAATCTAGTCACTGCATATGGAATATTCAGTTTGATCCCAGTTGAACCTTCAGGCAAGATAATCTTTGTCACCACCTCATCTGCTTGCATGTCATCAAAGATATGGTCAATCACCCTTATCTTTAGCAGGTAGTCATTACCAGAGTGATACAAGTACTCATAGCTTGGAACATTGTATCCAATGGTGTAGTGGGTTTTCCAGCCTCCAAACAGAGGGTATCTCGGCCTGAGGTCTAGCTCGACAGAGTCCTTCTTGACCTTCATGTTAGACGTTGAGATGTTTCCATTCGTATCTCTGTAATAGACATCAGAAGCAGAAGCTGGGAGGAGAGTCTTGTAGGAGCGGACACTAGCAGGTCCACTGTGATGGTTCTGCTGGTAGTCATAACGAGAGAATGCACCCTTCAGTTTGGCTCCAGTGTGCTCCACCTCAATAATCTCCTCGATGGCAATGTTGCCCCAGTGGGAAACTTCGATGAGCCGCTCAACGCGAGTTACAGTCAGAAAAGGGGAGTTGTTCTTGTAGTGAATGCTCAACTCTTTCTCAGTGAATGGTCCAGTGTTTGGGTATGGTCCATATGTGATAGAAGTATCTTGTTGCGAGAATGGCTTGACTTTGGTGAACGATTCAATGCTCTTAGTGTTTGTATTCACCACTGTTTTCTGTGATGTGACATAATAAGGCGTGTATGCATACAGGTTGCCGATATATTTTACTAGTTGGTCCTCCTGCTGTGTTATAGCGGTGGGGAAAGGATGGAGAGCTTTCGTGTACACTGCTTCTGTTACAACGTGTACCGTTGACCCACCATTGAGGGGCTCTTTCAGTTCAACACGCCAGAATTTCACGTAGTCGTAACCTTTCACTGTGGTCTCCGCGATACGAAGATCTTTACCGTTAGAGTCTTTGGCACCGATGAATGCTAAATTACTCTTAGCAGAAGCTTCTATAGCTATCAGAAAGTTCTTTACCGGCGATTTTCCAGTGTTCTCCAAGGTTATTTTCGAAACTATTTTTACGAGTTGAGTAGACAAGTCGATCGTTCTGTCGACATTTCGAATCTTTAGTTCGCTGGCAATATTATCAATATTGACGCTATTACTGTTTACAGCTAAGTAGAGCACAATTAAAACACAAAATTGCAATTTCGCCATCGCCGCCGGTTTGTATCATGCACATACAATACAATCACAAAAAATCTGACATTTTGATTGGAGCATAGACAATTTGACAACGCATAACCGGAAGTACACGCCATCTCACTAGTAATCAGCCAAAAAGTATTGTCTATGACGGGAATCGGATTTTGATCGGAAGAAAACTCATTCGTTCGGCCGGCTGACATTTTACATTTTCGGACCACGTAGCCACAATGAAAAAAGAGATCCCCTTTGGTAATTCATTCTTCACTCTGATTAATACCTTCATCCATGGTCAAATAGTATATTATTGTACCATGCCTTCGTCTAAGAATTATTGCCCAGTGCCAACAATTTAACCTTTTGTCAAAGCCCATATACTTCTTAGTTTATGCCAGTGCATATTATGATGGTCCAGTCTCCAGTGTCAATGATTCGTTCGATTCACTTTTCATTCATTCATGTGCATCAATAAAAAAAAATGTTCGTTCATTTCATTCATTCACCTGATTGTTTTGGTCGGGGACGGACGCTCTTGCGTTCTAGAAATAAAAAATAAATATTTCGCGTAGAGAGAACTTTAATATTTGGCTGAAAAAGTTATTTAACCTTACACAACTATTCTCTCACAAAGTTGCAGACAAAAAACGTGCTCCCAAGTAGGCGCATAGCACGGCCCTGCAATAAATTGCAAGAGGATCCCGCAGGAAGTACCATTTATCAGAATGTTACGTGCAATCTTGCGCCTAGGATTGATTCTATTGAGTGAGTAGAACTCATGTGGTGTTAATAATCATAATAATGTAACTGCAATATGCAGGTTGGTAGGTAAGTGTTGTATCGATTCTATACAAAGCATTCTTTGCAGTTTTGAACCAGTTCGCTTCGACCGCAGCTCTTCGCACTAGTGGGAAAAACTATAATAAACCGTCCAGTTCGAAGACATTAGCAGGCACTTCGTCCGGTCTTCCTTCTCAAAACACAACTCGCAGGGGCCTAGGTATATCTGCCTGGGGAATTGTTATATTGGTTGTGAGTATTATTGTGGGAGTTATGGCTTTATATTACTTCTCTGTCTGTTATCCAATTTGTCAAGGATACAGCTCAAGCAACAACCGATATGATAAAATGCCTAAGATGGGACTTCCCACTATGGCATGAGCTTGAGAAGCTGGAATATCATAGACATATCTCATGATTTAAGTACTTTAGAAATTTAGGGTTGTGATTAATATGTAACCTTTTGTAAGTTGTTTTGATATACATAGAAATCATGTTTTCAAAATTTAAAATTTCTGTTGAGATAAAAAACTTAAAGACTGCATCAACCAAACTTGTGTTAACCCAGAGATGTGTTCGTTTAAGTAGTTAAGGAATGTAAATGTATAACAATCGAGCATTCTAGTAACTTAGTACCTTGGATCAATGCCATAACAATGCTAATTATCAAAGTAATGTATTATTTTCCTCTACAGCCAGATGACTTATTTTACAAGAAACAAAATTCCGCTAAATGTTAACTACATGTAGGCATGAATTTTGGAAGATAAGATACTGAGAAAAATTGATCAGTCATATCTGAGTAATCTAAGCAATAAGCTATAAAAGTTATTATGAGTATAACAAAAAATGTTATCTCCAAGTCTTGGAAGTAAACAGACTGAGCAAAATAATTGGCCTCAGCCCAGATTTAGAACAAAAAACTAGCACAGTTACATATTCATGAGTTTGTTTGTTCATAGCCTTATTAACAAGGTCTCGAATATCTTTAAGAATAGTTTAATTACTATGTAGTTTATGCTTAGTTGACTCTATTACAGTATTATTCACGCTTTTAGCGAAAATCACAATTAAGAGAAGACTGTACTGTACAACTTGTAACATTTACCAGTGTATAATTCTTTATAAGATATAGCTACAAATATATTTTATGCTATACTAGGAAAAAGTTGTTTAATTTATATAAAACTTTAGTAACAAAGAAAATTAAAACTAGTATTTACAATTAAAACAATGGAGCTAACTGTAGACTGTTGCTAACAATCTACAGGTAGCTCAACTGATCCATATCAATACCAGTCTGAAGTGTGCCCAAAACGCTGGCTGCTTTAATTTAATTATAGCCATTGCTGACCTGCCTAATGATAGCAAGCTCCAAGGTTTTTCCTTCGACTATTAAAGATTTGCAACTTTAACAACTTGGTTACTAGGTAGGTACTACGTTAATAATGATTGTTGAAACTTATAGATTTGTTTCCTCCTATTGTCATACAAAACCCAGTCACATGCAATGCGTGAAACGTCTAGACGCAAAGGCCGACAAGAGGAAATAAATGTCCATTAGGTAAAAATCTTGTGTCTTTTAACTGGGTCAGTACATTACATGTAAACTATAGCAGTGCCTCGCGGTTTCACCCGCGTCGTTCCCTTTCCCTTGGAAATTCCGGGATAAAATATAGCTTACGTGCTATATTTTATCCCGGAATAATGCAAGCATAATGCTATCTGGCATTATGCTCGCCATGTACAGATTTTGTGCAATAAAGTATATTCTATTCTATGTGCTATTCCAACTAAATCTATCTCTGTGCCAAATTTCATCCAGATCCGTTCAGCCGTTCTGGCGGGATTGAGCAACAAACATCCATTAAACTTTCGCATTTATAATATTACTGGGAAGTGTGATAACTGAAAGGCGACGCGACTGTCTTGTTTTTCGTGTACTGGCCTACTACATTACGAAATTTCGTTTCGTTCGATCGGTGCTTTAATCGAATGAAAACCGAAATTTCGCACGAAGTTGAGCTGCCGTAAATAAAAATATATTAGTCGGTCATAAAATCGTCCGAAAACGGCCTTTTCGTAAGTAACGAGAGTAGCAACACGTTGAGTTGCAGTTGCAGCCGTACTGCCCACTCTTAGTTCTTTTCATCTGCAGTCGCGAAGACTGCGGATGAAAAGAACTAAGAGTGGGCTTCCAGTCCAGATAGATGTGACACGGAAAACTACGGTAGTAGCTCACAGTAAAATGTCTTCTGCCTTGTTATTTGTATGCAGTTACGTCTGTACGCAGCGTGGATGTACCAATCACGAAAAAAATAATGCTCTAACTAAACCATCGTGATTGAATGGTGCTCCCTTTTATCAGTGGTTTTATTCTCTTTGCCTTTTATACCTACTAAAAGACAATCACCCACCAGCTTTAAATAATTTACCAATGTAACCAGAGAAACTATAGACTAGAGGAACCTATTCAACATTTTTTTTAAACACCTTTTTGGCGTAACCCTAGAAAGAGCTGCAGTTTCTCGAGTTTCTCTGTAACTACTTTACAATACTTGTGGTTGACGAAAATTATGTTAGAAAATCTTAGAAAAAAAACAAAAATTTAGTTAAAAATTTATTATAATTACGTCACACTCATGTTAAAACTAACTGGAAGATAAACAGCTACTTCTCAAACAATTACCCATTATATGTATTAGTAACTAGACTGTAAAAATGCAACTCCATTTACCAAAATACATAGTATTATAAATCGAGATATAAATTTACAAAAGCACTCGGAAATGCAAGTCTGAATATAAGAAAAAAAATACAAGATTATAAGATTGTTTGCTAAATAAGATATCTATGCAGACTTAGCTGATATGATTTACGCGGCGTGTTTGAACAAAAATTGTGATGATGATAGATACTGTTGGCATTGATAACAATCTGATAAGAATTAAGTGCGGGTTCAAGTCCCGTTAGGGTCATAATTTTTCTTTATTTTATCTAATTACTAAGAAAAATTACCACACACTATAGTAGCAGCATTGTTTTAGTTACGACAATTTATTTACAGTACTGGTTTTTCCAATGGAGCGATTCATTGAGGTTTTTGTTCACCATCAAATCACATTATTACTTGTCACTTGGTAAGAAATGGCGCCGGCAAAGGGTATTCTAGGAATAACCCGTACATAAAAATAAGATTGAAGGCTGGGTGCTATGGCGCGCCGGGCGGGTGTCCCCAGCAGAAGACTTGGCTGATTATGAAAGATTATCCTACCACAGTCTAAGTAAAGTCTTTTATAGCTCATCCTTCTCAAGGTCTACGTCTGAAAGGTCAATGTCCTCTTCTGGCGGCAACTCTCCGTCTTTGCCGTCCCAAGGGTCGGTGGTTTCAATCTTGGGCATCTCTGCGCCCCGGACCGGGGCGGTCTGCCCGCGCCCGAATGACAGGTCCCTGGAAGATTTGAGAACGTTAGAAAGGCATAGTAAGCGATCTGGAGGCCTATGTATATAAATTCTCAATATTATCAATTGCATGTTGCGTTTCGGCCAATAGGTACTCTAATTTGAGTACTACCAATGTGCACAAAAAACGACACGTAGGTAACGCGCAATTGCGTATTTAGAAGAATTAAAATAGTATGTAAGCGGGTTTAGCCAGGAACCTTATCTGACGCCAACGCAAATAAGGACATGCATCGTAACTAGGATGCAGGTTGCGTTACGTCAATTGCTGATAAATAGAACCACCTAACTAGGTTAAAGGTTTTTTGTTCACTTCTTTACTTTACCAACATTGACCACTTTATTTGCTAGTTTTACTTGTGTGGAGCAACTTTAAAAAAATGAGTTTCTGGCGCGTCGCGATGGGGGTCTGGTGCGAGAACGTCTAGAGACCTTCGTTTGACCACAATCACACCTGATGGAAAGTGAAGATGTGGCCGACGGTGTATCACGAAGCTCTAGAAGATACCTATTCACTCTTGTCTTGAGAGACCCAGGTTGTAGTGAACCGGAAAAACTGCAGCAGGGAGCGTGTTCCAAACACCAGCGGTCATGACGCGCCACGACCTCCTCGGGGACATTACCCGCAAAATGAGCGCCGGACGATCCCGTTTCCGAACGCCCTAGGTCTCCTCCCTGCGAGACGGGTCAGTACGTGGCCCCGCCGCCTGCCACAGGATCGCTGAGGATAGGGAGAGCGACCCCACCGCGTCCGCTATTGAACGGTGAAGATAACCTTGCCCCTAAGGAAGTAGATCTAATGTCCATGTAGTTTGGTTGAATTGCATTAGGTAAATAATTTTCCGCTTCGTTGAGTGAAATGCGTAATCTCGTGACCTTCAACGTAATTGTATCTTGGCGCGACGTGAGCGTAGTCCAAACCAAAACTTCCAAGGTAATCTCTATAGGTATTCGTTTCTAGAATTCTAGATGTTTTGTGTAAACAAAGAGGTGACTAAAATGTGGGTATTACTAGTGTCCACACTTTTATTTATAGACATCATAGTCTATATTATTATAGAGGATATATCATTGGAGCAAATCGCAGAAAATCGATACAACTTTGGGTTTAAAAAATTTATTCATGATTTTATTTGTCTCGCATACTTTTTGAACTCGAATATTAACATTTTTTGCTGTGGTGTGTGGTGTACCTGAGGTACATTTTTCTGTTATTTTTTAAAGATTTTATAAATATCTTTATTGTAAAAAAATAGGCAAGATTTTTTTTGACCAAATCCGAAACTATAAGAGTTAGAGAAAAGTCGTAAAAGGAGATGACCACTATTTAGGAGAAAACAAAATTTCAAATTTAGTTTTTTTTTAAACCTTTTTTTATTGTTGGAATTGATTTTATTGACCCATCTTCCAAAACATAGGATATCCTCTATTTTTGCACCAACGGATTCAGTTAACTTTGCAAATCAATGCATATTGAAAATGCAACAAAATGGCTATTTCTTAAAATTTTAGTTGGAATACTATACAATACTACACACCTATATAAAATTTATAAATAATATTTATCGAACAACTGGTATGCTTGCCACTAGCCAGGATACTTATCCTGTATTTTAATGTGGTTTATCCTCCGTAAAACATAATTTCCTAATGAATTGAGGAATGTTTAATGAAAAATTACAAAATAGAATTGAGAAAATACTCGTTATTACAGTTTTTATTTTCACATGAGAGTTCAAGTCTCCTTTTACGAGTTTTCTCTATAGTTTCTGGTTTGGTCATCCACACCCATCTCAAAAATACACCTTGTAGATTTTAATAAGTATGATATAAGTCAAATACTCAAGAGAAGAACTTTGCTAGCTTAAAAAATGTAAGTTCAATATGACCTCGTAATACATACTTAGCAATGCTGTCACATTTTAATGTTGTTAGTCATTGCTTCATTCCTATGGGATTTTTTATAAACAATGATCACAACTTCCTTTTATTGTTTTGTTAAGGGCATTGACTTATGTCGCGAATTACGTCATTTCCTTCCTACAAAATTCAAAATGTTTCTCTGTAAGGTATAATTTGATGTTCTTACTGAAACTAAAAATCAACTTAGAATTACTTTCTATTGACGACCACAGTGGCGCAGCGGGCATGAGTCTGCCTGCGACGCAAGAGGTTGCGGGTTCGATCCCCGCCTCGGAACAAATTTGTGTACGATCTGCAGAAATTTGTTCCGTTGGTCTGGGTGTTTTCTATGTATAATAAAAAATATCTATCTATGTAATGTATAATATTACGTATATCAGTTATCTAGTACCCATAACACAAGCTCTGCTTACCTTGGGGCTAGATAATGCTGTGTGAATTGTCCAGCATTATTTATTTATTTAGACAGTTCTTGAAGTGTTACGGTAAAAATAGTAATCCAAAGTTTATGTCATTATAGTGCGTAAGACCTCACACTATAACGGCGCTAGAGGTCTTATAAAGTCCCAGAGATTTTCGACTCGGCGGCGACGGCGAGTATTTATTTCGTGGCTTAGTTGGTTACAGAACACTCGTACCTGTGAGGGTGGGGTGCGGGTTCTAGCACCGCCGAAATAGATTTTTTTTGATAACATTTATTTTCTTAAATAGTAATCTCTCAGGAATAAAATGTAAATGAGACCCCGGCTGATCATTATCATTCTGTATACAAATCCAAAATAATCATCAAAATTTAAATCGGCGAACATACATAAAAGATACGTATAGCCGAACAAACAACCTGCTTCTTTTTCGAAGTCAGTTAAAATATTCAACACCGTGGCTGCTGTCCATAGAACAGATTAGTTGGGGACACTGGAACATGTATAGCGTTTCTAATGTTTGGTGAAGTTTAACCATTAAGTCGATTCGAGAGTAGAAAAGCTTATAAGGGCATAGGTAAATTTTTAAAAGCTGGCGCGATGTCCTCTGTTTTTCGTATACATGGACGCCTGGATTTGTGACGTCGTCAGCGTGGATAATCGGTATAAAAAAACTATGTCAACGTGCCAGCTTATAAAAATGTAGCTACTATAGTATTACTATCATTATTTTGTACATACATAACTATAAAAAAATTAATAATGCTGGAGAATTTACACTGCGTTCTGGTATGGAGACAACTGATTATAACACTACATAGATATTTTTACCATGCATAGAAAACACCCGGAACTGCAGATCGTACAAATATTTGTCCCGAGCAGGGAATCGAACCCGCAACCTCCTGCGTCGAACGTGGACCTTCGACCGCTACGCAACTGAGGTCATCTTCTATATTCTAACTACTTCAAAGTTTCACCGGCGCGGCTGTATAACCTTTTCTGCGAAATAACACTGACAATAAATGTTTACGCCAATTGATATTTTGTGCGTCCACCGTTCCTTTCCCCACATCCTTTACCGGAGAGTTGTCGGCCAACTTGACAACACGAAATTGAAAACGGAAGCACGGAACGTAAGAAAAAAGAAAAACAAGGAAGATGGCGTTTTTGGACCTTGGAGGTAAACACAGGTCGAGCGATACGCGACAATCATTTTGTAGAATTAAATTAAATGAACCTGACGGACAGTGATTACATATATACACGCCGCGAGTGCAAACTACTCAAACAACACCGTGCTGGGCCCAGCGAAGAACCAAGATTAACCGAAGAACCTCATTGTACCAGAGAACAAATTACCGCCAACGCATGTATAACTCCACCGCCTATCACGCATAGCAGACATAGGTACAACGAACGATCGGTGCCAAGATCTCCAAGGTATATATCTTCAAACTTTCCCATGGTCCTTCCTGCCGCTTATATTGTACACCTAGACGAGAAAGTGGCAAATTCCTATCGACTGGGAAAACATCCGAGCTAGTACTCGCACTCTCTCCCGAGTGATACATACTGCTTTTTACTACACCTACGAGGAAATCATCGTTATAGTTTCTTCAAAATAGCTAGAGTAAATTTAAATTGTAAACAAATTATTTTTTAAATTATTGTTCCGAATAAGGATGAGGCCGATATTATACGGCGGATTTAGAGTCAAAACTGTTTGTCGTTAGACCTATTACGAAATATAGCCGGTGGCTATTGATATTTCAGGAAACAAAAATAAATAACACTAGAAATGGATAATGAGAAATGGACTTCTCCAGCTACACGTGTCAGATATGAAATTTCACGGAGTTTTCAGTCCCGCATTTGAGTACGCCTGCAATGACGTATTTTCTACCTTATGTTTGGGAAAAAAATAAGAAACTTTCTGCGCAGGTGTATTAAATAAATGGCGTGCAAACTCACCTGAGGAACTCATTGATGCCAGTCTCCGAGAAGGATCCGCGAAGGGTTGAGAACTTAAGTTTCTTAGCGTTGACGACCGCCATGGCGGGGTAGCCGAAGCCTCCCATTTCGAGCGCCTCCTCCAACGCGGGCTGCGCGGCGGCTTCCGACCAGATCCAACTGGAAACAGTTTTTAAATTAAAGAAAACGAACACAACGTAATTTAGAAATAGTCTTACATCTTTAACCGGTCCGGCCGGAGGGGTGCCATTAAAATATTTGTCGGCACCGGAGGGGTGGTAAAATTAGTGCACGAAACTGTCAAATTGCCTTTTTTAAATTATCATATTTTTGTTTAATATCTCTTACCAGGTTATGGCCAGAAAGCCTTCGCGAGTTAGTTGTATTACCTGACCATTTTTGGCCTTGCGGGAGTAGGGGGGTTAAAAGGTTTATTTAAAAAAAATAAGGCACAACTAATAACATAATAAAAATGTTATGTATTCCACAGATTTATCAACAAATTCATGTGAATAAAGATGGAATAAAAATATAAATTTCGTCACTGTACATATTTCCAGCTCCGCCGCCGCCAACGCCATTCGGATTGCACGGCTATGACGGTTCAATATACATATAAATGACACTGATAAGTTATCATAATGTCATGTCGATCGATCGTTCGATCAAAAAAGTCTAAAAAGGTTGAGCGTTCATGCTAGAGATAAGTAAGTTACCTTCAATCACTAGAATACAATATAGGGTCAGATAATATATTATATAGGGTCATTAAGACACTAGCTAGGGGCTGCCCCCAAGGTGGCGTCCTATCGCCCCTACTTTGGAACATAGTTGTTGACGAGCTCATCCGTAGGCTTAACGGCCACGGACTGGTGACGGTGGGATACGCGGATGACCTCGCGATCCTAGCAACCGGGTGTTTCGAGAACACACTATGTGACCGAATAAAACTAGCCTTTAAAACCATTGAAGCATGGTGTAACGACCATGAACTATCAGTCAACCCCACAAAAACTGAACTGATAATGTTTACCCACAAACGTAACCTGGGAAACATGAAACTACCAAGATTATTCAACACCGAAATAACTCTGAAAACCGAGGTCAAGTATCTAGGGGTCATACTAGATAGTAAACTGTTGTGGAACAAACATCTTGACTATAAACTGCAGCGAGTCACAGCTGCCTTCTACCAATGCAGCAGAATGCTTGGGAAAACATGGGGTCTCTCTCCGAAGATAACCATGTGGCTATACACTGCTGTCATTAGACCGATACTAACTTATGGAGCCATAGTATGGTGGACCAGAACCGAGTTGAACACGGTAGCAGCCAAACTGCAACGCTTTCAAAGATTGGCGTGTTCGGCGATAACGGGCTGCATGAGGACAACACCGGGCGCTGCCCTAGAGGTGATATTAGACCTAGCGCCACTAGACCTAAACATACAACAAGAGGCTACCATGTCTGCGTTAAGACTACGAAACTCGGGACTCTGGGGGGCCACAGATAGTCCACACGCCCAAATCCTGGACAGGGTCTTAACATACGAACCTCTCCTAGCGGCCCCCTGTGACAGAATACCCAGCAAACCAATAATTAACAAACATTATCAGATACAACTACATGAGGATCTAAGAGATGAATCAGGCACCCACGAAGTCAGAATATACACGGACGGCTCTAAGACCGATATGGGCACGGGAGCAGGAATTCACTCATTGGATCTTAACATTAGTGTATCAATGACCTTTGGCAAACACAACTCCATATTCCAATGTGAATGTGTAGCTATAACCGAGGCAGCCACAGCTGTACAGAGGAGGGATATAAACAACCAACGTGTGCGTATCCTGTCTGACAGTGCTGCTACACTCAGGGCCTTGGCAGGGAACAGCTGTAACTCCAAGCTCGTATACGAATGTCACTTGGCACTTGAAAGGATTTCCTCTACAAACAGGATAACCCTGCAATGGATCAAGGGACATAGCGGATCTCTGGGTAATGACGCTGCCGATGAATTGGCACGGAAAGGCTCGGCGACGCCGGCAATAGGCCCACCTCCGTTCCTTCCCATACCATTCTCCCAATTTAGATCTTGGATAAGGCTCAAAACCAGAGAAACGCATATCGAACGATGGACACACCTACAAGAGTGCCGCCAGGCAAGAGCGGCACTTTCGAGTGCATCACCAAGGCTAACCAAACGCCTACTGTACCTGACCAGAATGGATCTACGCGTCCTAGTGGGAACACTTACAGGACATTGCCCACTGAACAAACACCTCTTCACCATCGGAGCAACAGACAGCCCCCTCTGCAGGGGGTGTCTCAGCAACGAAGAAACAGCTGCCCACGTAGTCCTGGAATGCGAGGGATTAACGGCGCAAAGAAACGAAATCCTCGACCAACCGAGGTCACTCCGCGAAGCCTGCGAAGACCCCAGGAAGATTCTGCGCTTCTGGACGGAGCTGGGCTGGCTAAGCTAGCAAAACAACTACGCACAATGGACCAATAGAGTCTTAGTGCGGAAAAGGGAGTACACACACCATAACCATAAGACACTAAACAAATTAATAAACCTCCTAAGTTTGATATAATGTGGCAAATGATGTGTGAATGAAGAAAAAGCAACAAGTTCCAATTCATAGCGGATGACAAATTAGAAGTGCCATTACATTCCCTGGCGTTTGGCACCTCAGAGGGGCCACGACGTAAGTTTGCTATGAGAACTAGACTTTGACTTGTCTAAGTGCTTATTTTGTAAGCCTAAAGAAATAAAGTTATTGAGTTTGAGACTACCGCACTGGATCGGTTAACTATACACTAGCCATGCTCTATGTGGAATGTTTTAAAACAAACCACGACACAAAAAACTAAGTCACTTGCTTGGCGTCGACTTTCAGATATAAAGCAATATGGACTGAAGAAAATATCTCAAATCGACAAGTTATGTAAATTGCATAGACGTGGCAACAGAGTGAATTTTAGCCGAAGACGCTCATTAGGGAAGGCCTATGTCCAGAGGTGGACTAGGACTAATATAGGCTTATTATAATGATGGGCAGTTAGTTAAGAAATATTGTACATTAAATTTGGCTAGAAAACTAAATAGTATATAGGGTGAATTTATTTTCAGGGCCACTAAGGGGAAGTCTGAAACCGTGAGAGTTATCGAAAAGTCATGTGAGGAGTTACGTACTCAATTTTGAAAATAATAAGTTGTGCATTACAAAAAGACGCAGAACTTTTTTAGTTTTTATAGCCAAGTGAGTTTTTGCATAAAAAACTGCATTTTTGGGTTAAAGAACCCAAAAATGCATTTTTTTATCCAACAAGTAGACAATAAATAAAAAAATTAAAACGACTGCCAAAATTTGTTGGAACACCTTCAAAATTGAATATTTATAAATTCAACTTTATGACATTCAGTATGAGACTACGCGATAGGTAAGCTATTAAATCCTCTTTAGCTGTATTTTTGCAGTTCATTAATTTCTAAACTTCTAACAAGTATAAAGTACACTCACCCCCACATCTTGTTCTTGTACTTCTCTCCGAGCCGCTTGAGAATCGCCAGGTAGTCATTCCTGCAGGCCGCGTCACAGTCCAGGATGTGAGGCAAGACTGAGACAATGCAGAGGGGCTTCTCGCTGCATTGGGCTACAGTGGAGGCATCGACGGCCTGTAATGGAAATAGGTTAATTATTATTAGAATCAAGAATCAAAAACACCTAATTTCCCTAAGTACAACAACTGTAGGTACACTTTAAAATATACGTAGAAATAAGGTGATATAAATTTCGGTCGCTTCGATATGTTTAGACTAAAGTAAAGAAGCGACGAAGAAACCTTTAGCATGTTAGGTGTTAGTTTTCGAGTTGAAGAAAACTTCCCAACTATTAATATTGATGACTTGGTTCAATTCTATTTGTAAGTTGTTTGCAACAAGTCTGCAGTTAGCTAAATTATGTCCATTAAAAAGTAGTTCTAATTTGTATCTATTCTTTGATTGTAATTTATTTTAAGAAATGAAATGTTCCCATAAATTTTCGATTTCGGCTGAACGATAATTAAAATAAATTTTTGGGAACTTATTTTATTTTTAAATACCCAGAGGGCAGGGAAAGCACTATAATAAAATAACAAAAAATCTTGTGTAAAATTAAATTTTATTTATAGTCTAGAAATTATTTACTAGACTCTAAACAAAATTTAATTGTAATAATCATTATTGAAGCGATTTAATTTAGTAGAAGTTAGGTTGAATCATTGAACTCCTTATTTCTCTAAATTTTAAATATCGTATCACCAAAATAAGGCACACATATTTTAAATCCATCTATAGTAATATTATAAATTCGAAACTAACTCTGTCTGTCTGTAACTTTTGCACACCTAAACGGCTGAATTAACATCTGGTTAATGAAATTTGGTGGAACAGGCTACTTTGAAAGAGTCTGCGAAGTCGTAGGCAACAGCTTCAATAAGTTATTAGTGGATTGTACTTGCGATATCAGATTAGCAGCGTATCGAACGTTATCGCCAACATATAAATCTACTTAGTTTGTAAGAGTTGATTTGTACAAGTTGATCATTGATATGTCAAAGGACCTTGACGCTCCCCCCCCCCCCCCCCCAACAGCCTATAATGGTCCACAGCTGGACGCAGGCCTCCCCCTGATAATTGTCTTATTGGTTTTTATCTCATGGGAGGATTATCCCTTGACGCTTGCTCTGTTAAAATTCGAAACTTGTGTTCTACTAGCTTTTACCCGCGGCTTCGCACGCGTTTTTCAGGCTAGAGGCTACACATTCCAGGCAAAAAAAAAGAAAGTTTATTATCTTTGTGGGCAAAAATTCAACTTGGTCAATTCATTAGTTTTGGCGTTTTCTTCGGCCAAACTTCTTTACAACGGCAAAATATTTCGTTGGGGGTTCGATTCTCGCCTTGGGACATAATATGTTTTTACTTTAGGCAAATATTTGTCTCGGGTGTTCTGGGTATTTACTGTAGAAAAAATTAAGCCACCAACGGATACCTACATTAATATAATCAAAATGATTACTTGGACAAATAAATAAATAAAAGTGTATAATAATATAACGTATTATACCTCCTCAAAAGCCTATAATAGTCCACTGCTGGACGCAGGCCTCCCCCAGATAATCACCTTATTGGCTTTTATCTCATGGGGGGTAATGCCTATAATCCCCACGCTGGGCATGCGGGTTGGAGATCGCAGTTCGGTGATAGATCTATTCTGCAAGAGGCGCTGCTGCCCGCCCCCGGTGTATGTCCCTTATTCGTCTTTAACGACACCCACGGGAGGAGTTGGGGTGGTGTACATTCTAAGCCGGCACCACACTCGCTTGCTACTAACAACTTATATAAATAAATAAATAGTCAAAGTGAAGTACCATTATTCACTTTTCTGAAAGGTAAAACTCCTTGACACGAACTTTAAAAACTGGCAAGGATTGGACTTTTCTAGTGGACTCTGGTAGTTCATTCCACAACCTTATGGCCTGGAAAAAAATATCTATCTATGTAATGTATTGTACTAAGTATATCAGTCATCTAGTACCCATAACAGAAGCTCTGCTTAGCTTGGGGCTAGATGATGCTGTATGGATTGTTCAGCATTATTTATTTATTGAATCAAATAATTTTTTATTTTCTTTTGTTATGGAATGAGCATCATATTACCAGTGAGGATGTTAAAACAGCTTCAGTTAAGAACTCTCGGTTTCCTTAAAACGAGTAGGTACCTACATACCTACATGAATATCATAATATACAGAGCATAAAAAATGTTTTCACAAGGAAACCAAAACATATGCTTCAGTAATCTTTACGACCCAACAAGATTAGTTCGCCACCTTTAATTTCACGGATTTATTTTATCAAGTAACGCGCGTGGAGAATCGAACGGTAAGTTGTGGAATTAGGTAAGAAACTAATATAGTTAAATAATAAATAAACTAAAAAAAAAACTGGGTTCCGTATCCAAAGCGTAAAACGGGACCCTATTACTAAGCCTCCGCTGTCCGTCTGTCACGAGGCTGTATCTCATGAACCGTGATAGTTAGACAGTTGAAGTTTTCACAGATGATGTATTTCTGTTGCCGCTATAACAATAAAAAACAGAATAAAATAAATATTTACAACAAACGTGATGTTTTTACTCGTTTTTGCGCGATATTGATAACGCAACATCAATGCTTGAAATATTTACAGAATATTTAGTTATAATTATATTAATATATAATAATAATTATATTTAAATTATAATAAAACAAAAGTTTGGCCTCCCATACAACAAACGTGTTTTTTTTTGCCGTTTTTATGGAGTACCTACGGAACCTTTGTAGCCAGTTTTTTTTTATTAATTTGAAAAAATAATAACTTTTTCTCATTGGTATTTGAAGGATTAGGGCAAACAAGAAAATAAAATTTTTAATTGTAACTATGTTGTGAACTTGACATACCTTCATTATGTAACAACATCAATGTTCCAACTGGTATTGATATGGATCAGTTGAGCTACCTGTAGATTGTTTGCAACAGTTTGCAGATAGCTTAATTGTTTCTATTGTAAATACTAGTTTTAATTTAAATTTGTTATTTGATTGTTATTTTCTTTCCAACTTAATTAAGCATTGATATTTCAAAAAAAACAACATCATCAGCGTATATTAGTCGTAGTAGTAGACACTATATCTTTGTGTCTTGTAACTTGTAACTTGAACTTGTCGTTGTAACTTTTAGAGATCTTAATTAATAAATGAAAGCAAAAAAAAATTAACGCTGTCTCTCACTCTTTCTCACAACAGTTTAACTGAAAGAGATCTATTTTTGGGTTGATATACTCAAATCTGTGATTCCTGTTCTTCTGTTTTTTTTTTTTAACTTTATGTATGTTCGCTATGTCTTTTAATTGTAGACAGATTATAATAATTATTTTCATATTGTAATAGTTAGAGAATGAGAAGAGAATATCCGGACATGATCCCAATTTTTAGGGTTTCAAAGATCGGTTTTGAAACCCTTATGGTCTCGCTCTGTCCGTCCCCGCTCTTTCTTGAATATCTCAGTAACTACTGCAGCTATTAACTTGAAATTTGAAATAATGATACATTTCGTGCGTCATTACTGATTTCAAGAAAAAAATATATAAATAAATGAAAAATGAAAATGAATATTTTCAGTACAAATTTTGATGTTGAAATTTCAAGAGACCTAGGAAGGCAAATGGGGTATCAAATGAAAGGTATCGTTTTGTACATTTCAAAACACTTTTTGAAATTTCTGTAAATTTCATACTTTTTGAAATATTTCAAAAAAAATCAAAAAATTGACCATACCCCCCTATCTCCGAAGATTGCAGACCGATCCACGTACAATGTATAAGGCGTTTGTAGATATAGATCTATATTTTACAGGAAAAATATATAGAAGTCTGTAATAATAATAGTTTTTGAAAAATGGTCAAAAAGGGGGGAATTTTTTTTCAAAAGGGGGGGTACCTACCTATGTGGGGTATCAAATAAAAGGTATCGTTTTGACCATATCAAAACACTTTTTGAAATTTCTGTAAGTTTCATACTTTTTGAAATATTTCAAAAAAAGACGAAAAATTGACCATTCCCCCCCCCCTAGCTCCGAAGATTGATGACCGATCCATGTACAATGTATTAGGCGTTTGTAGTATTAATCTATATTTTACAGGAAAAATATAGAGAAGTCTGTAATAATAATAGTTTTTGAAAAATGGTCAAAAAAGGGGATTTTTTTCAAAAGGGGGTACCTATCCATGTAGGGTATCAAATGAAAGGTATCGTTTCGGCCTTTTTAAAACACTTTTTGAAATTTCTGTAAGTTTCATACTTTTTAAAATATTTCAGAAAATTGATTGTCCAAATAATTGGCAAATGTTTGAAACCCTCGGCGCGCGAGTTACACTTGCACTTGGCGAATCTTGTTTTTATTACCCATGGTTGAGTATTTGTCCCGCAAAACTTAAACATCTGTGTGTACATGTACAACTACAAACCTGAATAATCTCCGGTGCAGGTACATTCTCAGCGACCTTATCGAGCGCCCACGAAACGATATCACTGGAAGTCCTGCCTCCGTTGTAGTCCTCCACACTGTCTGATGTCTTCTTGCCAGCTGCGAACATCTTGATGGTGGGGTAGCCTTGCACCTGGTAGCGGCCGGCCATCATCGTGTGGATTGTGGCGTCCAGGGCACCGAGTTTCACCTGGAAATAACATACGTCAACTATGGAGTAGGTAACTTTTTTTTCTTTTCTATACTGACTCTTGGCGATCTGTTTAAATAAACAATAATCCAATCTGCTCTCTGTCATTATCCGCTTTTTGTTTCGTTAGTAGAGTTGACTCCAGTAAGTCACCTCGGATTAGGTAATAATAATATTCTCCGCCCACGCATTTATTTTATTTGACTGAGTGAAAGAACGCAATTATAGAGTATATTGCGTTCATTTACTTGTTTTTAAAAATATATGCTCTATTTATAGCTTTGTCATCTGATTGTGTTTGTGTTTAGTAAACCTAATTGTATTTTTTTTATTAATAAGTGCTAGGTAGTTGTGCTTCAGTTATTTTTACTGAACTATGAGTGGAAACTGTTGTTAGCTTCATTTGTCTAGCGCAACAACTATCTATAGGCTAGACTAGACTCTAGCCTATGAATCTATTTTACCTAAACATAAGCTGTTTATTTCCCAAATAAATAAAATAATATATAAATTAAATTTTAAAATATAATAATGTATACTTAAAATAAATTAAATTAAAATAATATAAAAATAAAATAGAGATGTGAATCTTTCAGATATTCTTTAGTCAAAGAAAATGCGTGGACGGAGTAATAAGAATAAATAAGGGACAAGATGTCACTGCCTAGCTTCTAGAGCAGCTACTCTGTAGAGTAACGAGACGGGACTCTCCCGAGTCTCATCAGTGGAACCTGTTGAACGGCTAGTGCGTCGGTGGCAGTCAGTGTCAGGGGTGACGACAAATGAGCCAATTTTTTTTTAGTTGTTATCTGCATAAAATGATTTTGATTCATACAAGTCCTATTTGTGCCAGAAAACGAGTTGTCATTTCTGTTGTTAAGTACACTAGTACCACGTTTATAACTTTTATAAGTTACACCGATGCGCTGCGCTGATGTCTTAATTTTGTGAGACGCGAAAAAAACCTAGCCAATCATAACGCTCATACGCGCATTGCTGTTGGCTGATGGCTACATCGGAACCGGTTTTTCCGGTTCCAAAAGAACCGAGAATTCCAGGTTCTTGGGGCAATGAAAAAAAACCGTTCATCAAAATATTAGGAACCGGGTTTTCGGTTCTTTCGATTCTTTTATAAAATTATGAATATCGCAGATTGTGTAAAAAAATTGATGTTGATATACCTACGTAAAATTATTACAATATTTAGTGATTATTATATAATTATGTATGTACAAACTGTTATTTTTGCAGTGCATGTGCATTGTGCATATTTGATTTATTGGTTTTTGTTTGTTTTTAAGTTGGCTACCGGTCGCTAAAAAGATTACTATAGATATAAAAGCTGATTGTTTAATTTAAGAGATTAAAATTATAACGGAAAATTCATAAAAACTTTATAAAAGTGATTATTTTATTTTATTATGTGTGTAAAAAATCTCCTGTTTTTGTAGTGCTAATGTTTAATTTATTTTGTTTATTTTCTGTTTGTAATATCTTGAGTTAGAGTTCACTAGCTTAACTTAAAATATTACTTTATAAAAATTATTGCTGTGATTATAAATTCCCTGTTTGGTTTTTGACCCTATTAAAGAATATTGTAAGATTTTACTAACGAAATTCCAATAAATGATTAAAAGCTCCGAAAGAACCGGGTACCCGGTTCTGTGTTGGAACTGGTATCGAAAGAACCGGTTCTTTAAGTGTGGCCGATTCTCGATGCCTTAGGCATGGCGTCCACATTCGGCGTCGCGATCTTGACAGTCACGAGTCGTATTTTGAGTGGGATACATTTGAAAATACGTTGATCCTTTTTTTGTCTTTCCGTGTACATATCATATGAACGTGATAGCATGAGCCTGTTTTTGTTGACTTTAAAGCTTGACACAACGCACTAAAGTCTATTATTTTAACGGCGCGTCGTTGGCATTCGTATTCAATCGGGTTGAACTGGTCTCTTCAGTGCACACGAATTTTGCCGGTGCGCTTTAAAAATGGTACAACTGCACACATTTTACGCGACTCACAAAATTACGCTTGTTTGGAGTCAGCCACAGATAAATAAACATTTTTCAACGTGAATTATTCCTGTAAATTCCGAGTCAACAAGTGTGGGGACTGGGGAGAACCTACGGCTTTTTTACATACACCTGTAATTACATACTATTTTAACATACAACTGTAATTACATACTACCTACTACAATACATACTAGTATGTAGTACCACATTCTACTACAGTAGTACTATATTAGTACATAGCGCGATTAGCACGGCACAGCGATCGTATTACTACTGTAGGTGAAAAGGGCCTAAAGGCAATATACCTATTTACAGGATCGAATGTCGAAAACGAATTCATCATTATCTACTACTTTGTTTAAATCCAGTAGGCTGCATTCAATCATCATCAGGAAATCGACAAATAAACATGCACTTTTTTATAAAACTGCCAAATAAACGAAATTTGCGTTTCCATCTATCCAGAAAGAAACACAATAGATCACAGTGTTTAAACCGTTAAAAGGTAAAATAAAAGCATTTTATTAGAAATTGTATTATAGAAATAGACCAATAACATACCTTTCCTTTCAGTTCCGTGGCAGCCTTGGCCCAATGAGGCTCCAGGTTCTTGCAGTGGCCGCACCACGGGGCATAGAACTCCACCAGCCACAGGTCTTCGCTGTCCAGAACAAGCTCTTTGAAGTTGCTGTCCGTTAGAGTGACCACGTCCGACTGAAGAGAAATAATACTTTTAAATAAATAAATAGTGAAATAGGTCTACCAGAATCTTACAGCATATAAGTACGGTGCCCATGAAAACCTTATTTTAACATTATTTGACTGAAGTTTCTGGTAGACCACTATGGACATTCATTTCTAAAATAATTATAATGTAGACCCCCAAACATGATCATCACAATAGAGTAATGCTACCGCCAGTCTGGTAGTAGTTATTAACTTCCGAATTACAAAATAGTCTTTCCGATAACAGATAGGAACTTTGTTCATGCCAAATGTTCAAGAGACTTGTGAGCATGAAAAATAAAATTAGTTGGCCTTAACTCTTAAAGGTTAAGAGAACTACACAGCTAGGTTTTTGATCTTAAATAATGTAATGTAACACCAAGCTCATAGTTGCTCGCCGCCGCCGCTACTGCAGCTGTTGTCATAGGTGTTGTTATGTGCGTCATGGGCACTCTACATATTCATGGGCAGTGGCACTGTAGGATTCAAGTAAATCGAGGCTAAATTTACTTGGATTTCGATAAGCAATACAATTTCAATTGTATTACAGATTTTGTACAAAAATCAACATACCTTATTTAATTACCAAATACTCAAAAAGTATATACCTAATTAGTTTTATCATTAGTTCATAGAAAATGGTAGGTATACGATTTGCGATAAATTACGTTCAGGCAAGATTTATTCATTGTGGAAAGCAGAAAAGATAAATTGTGTGGGTAGAATAACCGAATAACCACAAAAAATATCCTGAATTAAAAAACTGTGAAAAGACAATCCCAAATATAGTAGTGTTAAGTTTCTCTCATATTATAATCAATGACGTGTCCCAATCGCCTGCCAACGTGTGGACGCGTAGGACGACGTATGTAGGCGGTAAGCCGGTAACATAGAAAAGAAAACTCCTACATAGCTTTTAGAAAGTTATAGACTAGATTGTGCTGGACCCATTATATGTAACACTACCATTATAATAACAAAACAACTTCAGAAAATAATAAAAACTCTTTTTTGTTCTCCTGCATTTGTTTCTTTGAATTTTGTTAGCTAACAATTTCAAGTTATTGACCCTTTTACTTAGGTAGAGAAAGGAAGTAATCTTTCATAGGTTTTATTTACAACTGATAAGACTGATGAGTGTCACATGGTATAAATTAAGGATGAGCAGATAAGCACAGTTTGTGTCAATGCCCCTTATGAAGTAAATGGTTAAATCTTTTAAAACTATCATGGTTATTAACATTAAAGTCATTTATAAGGGGATATTTACCGTGATTAGATTTTTGAGTTTTCCAATATTTCAGCACAGTTTCATGAGCCATGATCACGGAAGAACTAAAGTCACTGCGAGTTGGTTTTTATTGGCAGATATATTGATCTACCTTCATTCTTTGTCTTTTGCTACAAATTTTACCACTACCACCGGTTTCATTTATCATGATTTATGTGATCATGGTGCATGAAACTGTGGAAAACTCAAAAATCAAATCATGGTAAACATCCCATTATAAATGACTTTAATAAATTGTTAAATGTTAAGCTTAACGGGTAATTCACAAATATAGAATGAACGTTTCTTTCCTTACCTGTACTTATATTTATTACTATTTAATAATGTAATTAACAACTTTATGAGTGCCACTTTCCCCTTTTTTGAGTCATTTCATTACCTACCTACCTACCACATTCACAACGTAACACGGACTATGCAAATTGTCTATTTTAGCTTATTTACAATGTAAAAATATGATAATTGCATTAAATTTTTAATAAAAATTCATAGCTCAGCAAGAATATTAACTCATTTTTTATTATATTGTAAATATTAATGGATCTTTAAAATATTGTATCTGTTGTTTCTTCTGGTTATTTTCATCCATTTAGAGAGGGGTTTAGATCCAATTACTTTATGTGCATCATTATAAGACATTCTTCTACGAAACAGATTGTTTTCAAGTATGTTAAAGTTTCTAGTATTATTTGGAGGTGTGACAAGGTACTGAAGACTGACTGGTGTTGCTTTACCTGTACTTGGCTGATTCCATGGTATACTATGACCGTAGACGTTATGTCGCCGCTGTAGCTAAAGTTATTTTAACTTCATGTAAATTATTTTACTTATCATAAATATTAACATACATTAAAATACAAATTTAAAATAACAATACTTATAATTAGGTCATCTTAGCCCTAGGTTTATAAGTTCTAAACATTGACCTTAGAGATTTCATAGCTTGCATTTTCCAGGATTTATCATAAGGTGTGGCAGAACTATCAGTAGTTATATCTGTTCTAGTGTTTTGAAACAGAATAGAGCTTAATGTCACAGCAGGATTTCCATTACTACGAGATATAATCTTGTTCTCAGGTATAGTATAGTGTTTAAGAATAGATTTAAAATCTTTTAATGTTAGAAATATTGGCAAATGAACTTTTTCTATTGAGTTATTTGCAACAGGGTTAATAACACTACTGTTGGTTAAAGTACCACCATAATGTGTACGTAAGTTAGGTTTAAATGTTTTTAGCATTTTCATTACCTTGTCTGAAGATGAGTCTTTTTGGCCGAGATTTGAATAGGCCTTTGTCTTGGCAGCCTTGATTGCTGCATCAACGAAACCCTCTGCAGTTCTTTGCCCCTGGTATGGCGTAGGCTTGCTGCCAGTGAAGATTTTGATTGTGGGGAATCCTGACACACCATATTTTTTAGCCAGGCTCTTGTGATTGTCTGCATCCACTGCACCTACTTTAACGATGCCCTGGGAAATTTTAGAATGATTAGTGTAGACATGGGAGTATGGGAAATTCTCAAAGAAAAGTAACATTAGAACATGTGTATCTGGATTACCTTTAGTGCCTGGGCAGTTTTCTTGTATTCAGGTACAAGATTTTTACAGTGACCACACCAAGGGGCATAAAATTCTACAATCCATACTTCATCTGAATTAACGACTAATCGGTCAAAATTACTGGCTGTGAGCTCCACCACAGCAGACGATGGGTCGTAAAGAGCGGATGTCCCAACTATGCAAAGTAAAATACCTGAAATCAAGCAAAATGCATAAAGTTACCGGCAAATCGCAAACAAACCTCACCGCTCACCAGACCTAATAATTTGTTCACGGATTAATCGAATGTTTTGATAACATACCTAGATAAATTGAATGTAGCATTTTCTTTGATTTTACGCTGGCTTACTAAATTAGATTATCATACACGAATAACCCGAGAGATAAATTAGCAAAAAATGAGTTAAGCACTTCGAAAAACACACGTCAGTCTTTTTCTTTTTGCAATAATGCAATGTTGTTCAGTCAGTCAGTCAGCCGTCAGATTTTGGTTTTGACAATAATTTTGTCGATGGATTCGTGGAAAGCTTTCATTGGCTAGTTTGAATTAGAGATGTAACGAATATTCGCATTCGCATTCGCATTCGCGAATATTCGCAGGATTTTCAATATTCGCATTCGCATCCGCATTCGCCAAAATCTATGCGAATATTTGGCGAATGTTGATGGGGCAAAAACGTACCTAATATATTTAAAAAACTGCTCTCTTTTACATGCGAAATTATAAAAAAAACTGCACATCTCCTAAATAGGGATGATGACATAAAGATAGCTTTTAAAAAAAATCTGATATTCACAAAATAAATACAAGAAACAAGAACAAACTGCACATCCCATCATATAGATTACGAAAGGTAGGGAAATCATTTATGGGTAATTGCGTACGCTTCTACAACAAGCTTCCATCTGAAGCAACTGAGCTCCCTATTCGTAAATTTAAACTGTACATAAAACGAAATCTTATCAAGAAAGCCTTTTACTCCATAGATGATTACATCAATGATGTTAATGCTTGGCCAGATGTCGCCCAGTTCCGCACTGACAATGGTATTTAAGGGAAATAATGTTAAGCTTAGTTAGTTTTATATAAATATTGAGTTTTATACAAATTAGATTATAATTAGACTAAGATAATGTATTAATTTTAAGTTTTATAAAACTTACTAGTGGTTTCTTTTTCGCTTCTTCCACTAGTGGACAAAAAATTGAAGCGAATAAAATCAATAACATCATATTTCCTATTTGATAATAATGACTATTTATAAACCTGTTTATAGTATTATATTTGACGTGTCTAAGTGCTTAGTTTGTAAGCCTAAAGAAATAAAGTTATTGACTTTGACTTTGACTTTGACAGTAATAAAAAAGCAACATTATTATGTATTTACCGAATTATAATCAGAGCCATACATGATAAAACGCGTGTTATATTATTTTTATTTTGATCAAGATCAATTATTATTTTGATAAATAACATCTACAAAATACAATAATTCGCCGTGACACGATGAACACCAATTAGAGAACACAGACCCATGACTTCATGTTGTCACAAAGTAAAATGGAAGGCACAGAATAACCACAGAAATAAATAATGGTAAACGTATGACTTTCTTCAATCAATAACTTGCTTCTTTGTTTCTTAACAATATTGTTAATACTTGTTTCTATTATTTGATTGTATTTCTTATTTGTAAAGACATAGGTACTAATGAACAATAAATATTATGGTAATTCTGTATCATAAAAATGTGTGCATCGGTGACGTCATAGACAGTCGCCACGGTATTGTATCGTTTTAGAGCGAAATTGAAATTATATTTTTTAAAACTCAATTTCACCTTCAAAATCCATGTTTTATGCAGAAATATGGTTTTTTCTATTCAGTAGATGTTTAAAAATATCAATGAGTAGTCTCAAAATCAATCATCATGCCTATTACTATATTTTATTACGGCACTCTTATTGCTTACTTTAATAGGAACTTTGTAAGAAACTCTGACAACGGTTTAAAAACTTAATTGAAAAAAAAAAGTTGAACTGACTTTGATTGGGTGACTAGTGTCTGTCCGTGGCATTGCACGCGTTTCTACGAAATTAAAGAAACTAAAGGTTTAATGTTTATTTTTTCCCCATGGGAACTAATTTGTGGGATCGAAAAATAGCCTAGCCTTTGCTTTCAATGACAATGTATTGATTATTCTAACCCAGGGGTAGTTAGTTTAAGTTAACCTTTTAATGGTGTGAACCACTTGAAAAATTTATGGTTTGTTTTTGGCGTGTACAGGCCATGATCGGAGGACCTAGGACACAAGGCCATCTTTTATTTTTGATTATTATGTTAAAAATTTAAAAAAAACAAGTTATTTTTTAGTTACACCCAACCCAAAACTCATAAGCTAGAAATCTTAAATTTGAAGCATAGGAGTTTTGGAAATTGCACCCCCAAAGGAAAAGAGGATTGAAGTTTTTTAAGTGTTTCTTTTAACTCTACGAAGTGGCCAATTTTTTTTACAAAATATCAATGAAATGGTTAGATTTTAGAAGTTATAGAAGGTATATGAAAGGTTGAGATTTGTAGTTGGGCTCCGACTTAGAAGGGCTGTAACTTTTTTTCTAACGCATAGCGTGTAACTTTTAAACCAGTACCCCTATTTATTAATATATTTAAAGGTTACATTTTTCATGTTCCGCATCTACTAAGTAAAATAAGTCCAAACGTGGTCTAAATTTTACTCATTGTTTTAATGGAGGCACTCATTTTTTCCAAAATAACATATAAAAAGAAAAACAAATCCAACTCCAACAGACAAATGTGTGGATAAAAATATTATCATATAATTATCATTATATTAACGCGATTTGTAGACGAAGATAGCAATTATCAAGCGATTCATCTCCTTTTATTTTTTGCTCTGCATCTGTTTTGATACAATTATGCCAATATCAGTTTCAAATTCTGTATTTATCAAGGTTGTGAATTGTCAATGTCAAAAATGAATGAAATAAACATTATTACTCGTACGTAATTGGTAGTTGAAGATAGCTAATAGCAAGCGTTGGTAATAGGACAACGCGCGCGCCAATAAACAGTGCGTGTAGTTGGCGGCAAGTTCGAAATACCAACATCCGCATTCGCATTCGCATTCGCGAATGTGAGCATCGAATACTCGCATTCGCATTCGCATTCGCGAATGTCTAAAATTTGACATTCGTTACATCCCTAGTTTGAATTCTAGCGCTGTCTGTATTGTAGAGGACGTAGATGGATAGCCTTCTTACGTGTCCGTGATGGTAGCGTACACATAACCGAATTCACGTTTGTTGTTATGCCTAATATATAGCGTGTATATAGAGTATAATTAGTGTAAAAGTAAAATAAATAGCGCCTCCTTGGTTTAAGAAATAATGACCATTGTTTGTGGGTACGCCAGCATAACGTTATGCTAGCGTACACACGACCGTTCTCAAAAACGGCTTATACTATAGCAACAAAATTTATACACAATTTAGAGTATAAATAGCGTTTCAGCTATGCAAAATTTCATAATGATTGCTCTCATAGGAACAGAGATATGGAACAAGACTATAAAATAACACCTGAGCTGGCGTTAGTGTTTGATTACGAATTTCCATAAAGTATGACTACTGGGAGAAGGAGGATTTCACACATTATTTATAAATATAACATTTACATTAAGAGAACCTCGTTTTCTATAGGAACTAGGTATTTCGGTTTTTAATGGGTACGCTAGCATAACGCCAGCTCAGGTGTTATTTTATAGTCTTGTTCCATATCTCTGTTCCTATGACAGCAATCATTATGAAATTTTGCATAGCTGAAACGCTATTTATACTCTAAATTGTGTATAAATTTTGTTGCTATAGTATAAGCCGTTTTTGAGAACGGTCGTGTGTACGCTAGCATAACGTTATGCTGGCGTACCCACAAACAATGGTCATTATTTCTTAAACCAAGGAGGCGCTATTTATTTTACTTTTACACTAATTATACTCTATATACACGCTATATATTAGGCATAACAACAAACGTGAATTCGGTTATGTGTACGCTACCATCACGGACACCCTTCTTACTATATGGTAGAGGAGAATGAGTAACAGATAAGGGTCTCATTCCACTCATCCAATATCTTTGTCTTGTCCAATGTCTTTATTCAAGATTCATGGACGGATGCCCATTCCACTAGTCAAATATCTTTGTCAAAGATTTTGTCTGGTCTGGTACTATCATTATTATTATTATGCAGCTATTCTCGAACCGAATGATCTGTTGCGTGACGATGGTAAGAGGCCCGACGGAATGACTCGCGTAGTATACTTCTTAGTTTATGGAATGACTCTTGTCCCATCATGGGAGTGGAGAGACCTATTGTGTGGGACCACGAAACAGAAAAAACAAGTGGAATTGCAATGCATGCAACAAAATTACTATGGGCACCGCCAAAGAGTATAATAATATATAGGGCACCGCTGTCGCCAAACTCACAAATAAACCCTTAATCTTATTATAATGCATTACAAAGAAACAATTTGTTTCATTATTGGTAGTTATAAGGTGGTTTTAAGTTTAGTCAAAACTAGCCAACGTCACAAATTAGAAAATAAACCTTGAATTCTACATCATAAGATTTATTTTACTGTAGCAGCAGAACGTATTTACGATCTATTCTCACCAAACAGCAACTTTACGAGTCAATTCCGTTACTTGACCATAGATGGCGGTATTCTCAGTGCTCGCAATTATAAACCTTATTTCGTTAGCCATATGATTAACATCGCGACTCGACTAAGGCTGCACCAGGTAAAATAATGAACTACTTTATCTTTATCGATAGATATTTTTATACAGATTGTCGGCGACGGAACCCTGGTATAAGGAATATTAGGATATTTAGATCTAATTACACTGTTATTGGTTAGTTTATCTTAATTTGTATGTAATTAGAGCATAGAAACACTTTTTATAGGAATTTGGTAAGTTCGTATTATTGCGTAAGTTGAAAATGTACTAGATACTTTTTCGTTTATGGGTATTTTGTAGTAAATACAGTATAAAAAGAAATATTTAGGCTTGAAACTAGTTTTACCGTTTGGATAATGTATAAATAGGATAATTAGTTTTAGAGTTATTTAACTTTTTGTCTAAAGATAATATGTCTCTTCTTGAGTTTTGTAAGGTTTTAGTTCTAGGAACTTTTTTATTACCTATAAATGTCTAGATTATGTAATTAATTATGATAAGGTATGTTTTAGGCACCAAGTGAACATGATTTATTTTACACTCTAAAATGGAACAATACGGCGGCATAGCTTCGGCAAAATGAATTTGTCGCGAGACTAGCAACTCCACGCAATATATAAACACGTCTGAGATCAGTTAAGAGTCACTACGCACATATTGTGGCACGCGTGCCACGACTTGTTTTTTCTGTTCCGTGGTGAGGACACAATGTATAAAACTCGTTGCATGTAAAACTTATCAAAACTATGAAACCTAAAGAAATTTGAAAAAACTGTTTTGAAATGTACCAACTGAACCTTTCATTTGATACCCTACTCGGAAAGGTACCTTCTTGTTTCAAAAAGTGCCCCACCCCTTTTGACCATTTTTCAAAAGTTTATTTTTACAGACTTCTTTATTTTTTTCTTCTAAAATATAGATCTACTTCTACAAACGCCACATACATTGTACTTATTATCTTATCACTAGATCCATTGTAAAATATCGCTAGATTTTGGAAATTAGGATTGAAAAATCGTTAAAAGTTTTGTATTGATTAGATATATCTAATCAATACAAAACTTTTAACGATTTTTCAATCCTAAATTTTGTATTCAATTTAGATAGATAGACTTACTTAAAAATCGAGATTTACAAACGTTATAATACTCCATCATATCATACCTCTATCATCCTCAGACGGCGACGCTGAAAATGTTGATGCTTGAGGTTGGTCTCAAAACAAATAAAAAAACAAAAATGTTTTTTTTAGCGTAAGTATGATTTTTTTTATTCATAGAACGCGAAAAGTTACAAAGTAATTGTACACAATGTATAACACAATGTAATAAATTCTGGTCAAGAAAGAATAATTATGAAACAATAACGAACGTGTCTTAGGTACGCTTCCAACTGGTATTGATATGGATCAGTTGAGCTACCTGTAGATTGTTTGCAACAGTTTGCAGATAGCTTAATTGTTTCTATTGTAAATACTAGTTTTAATTTAAATTTGTTATTTGATTGTTATTTTCTTTCTGAATAATAACGAACGAATGAATGACAGAGTCTAAGATTCACCAATAATAAGTCTAGGGGATTCCCACTCAAATAAGTGTTGCCAGATTCCATGTCGAAAAACCGCTAAAATTCACTAAAAATAATTATTGTCGCTAAAGGACGAAAAATATTGCTAATAGCACTAAAATATCATCAGATCTAGTGACTAAATCGCCAAGGTGGCAACACTGTTTGCAATTTCAACATGACAATTTTTACTGAAATTTTTTATTTATTTTTTTATCTATATTTAATTATATCATATATATTTTTCTTTAAATGCGCTCTAAATGTATTATTATTTCAAATTTCAAGTTAATAGCTGCAGTAGTTACTGAGATAATACAAGAACAATTGGGGATGGATGGACAGAGCAAGACCATACGGGGTTCGAAACCGATCTCGAAATCCTAAAAGGCTGCGGTTCACTCCCATCGGTAGGCGATACTTATATTGTATTGGTTTCTTTACGAGATTTAAAATTTTATTGAATAAAATAGTATATACTTACACTTATTAGTTTTATATTAATACTATTTACACTTACATCAATTTTCTAAAAATCTAAGCCATCAGCAGAAGGCAGAGTGCCTAGAATGCTAGCAGCATTGCCAGTATTGCCACGTTGAATTAGTTTCTTAATATTTTTCTCAGCTGCCGCAAACTCTCAAAAATTTCCAGGGCTCGCTCAGCTTGCTGTTACTGTTCTTAATTTGTTTGTTAACCCAAAAGAGTAAAAAAAAAATTGGCATTATCTTTTTCAGTATTCTTAACTTTTTTCTTAATTGCCGAAAAAAATTGGAAAATGCTGCAGTAATCTCTATTTTCCGTCGTCCAAGCTTTCTTGTCGTTGCCAACTCGACCTCACGGAAATCCAAAAATTACCTCGGCTCTCTCAGTACATTCAGAGCTTTTTAACTAACATCGCAGTTTTAAAATTTTCAGGGTTTGCTGTTATTTATTTTTCTCACGCTTCTAAACATGCTTGTGAATCTTGTGATTAGTTGTGATTATTAAAAAAAATATTAAAACCATATTATTGCGTACAAAAAACGTTACATTACGAAAAAGTTGAAAGTTCCTTCCATTATTCAAATAATAGTCATGTAACTGATGAAATGAAATGAAAATTGAAATGAAAACTGATGTAACTTGTCTGGAGTCTGGAAGAAGCCGGAGCTGAAAATTGGAGGAAGATGACCAAAAAGTTAGAAAGCATAGGATTCCTAACGAATACATCCAAAAGTTAACTAAAGTGATCGACTTAGCTCAAAGAATTAACAAGTTAAAGAATCAGTGGGCCGGCCATTTCTCGCTAAGAACTGACGACCGCTGGGGTAAACGTCTTCTTGAGTTGAGTTGAGTTGAGACAGCAACTCGGCAAACTTTTAGGACGCCCTCCGGTCGGGAGGGATTACGATTTCTGAAAGAAATAAGATAGATTGATGAGATGGATTATTATGAAACAGTACAATAGGCGAGTAGGTAGGTATTTAGTATTTTTATTGCTTAACAAAAATAATACAGAGTTTTGTATGTATTCCTGCAGGCTGTCATATAGCAATAGTTCTTAAAACTTACATTAATTACAGAGTAGGTGAGTAGTTAGTGAGTGTGAGTACCTTACCTTACCTAACTATTATAAAAGGACTTATCATACTCAGGAACATACTTTATTATATAGAAGTATAATTATGTTCAAAGTTCGAAGCCTAGTTACTCTTAAAAAGGGGTGGGTGGTCTCAATAGAAACATTTATTTCACAACCAATTAAAAAAAAAAAAACAGCACGCAACACCATTGCATTTTGCCTAAAATTTTCATTTTATTATTGAGAAGTGATAACCAAACAAGTTCTTAAATTAATTACTAAGTAATTTTTAATGAAATATAGTTAAAAATACATTTTTGTCATATAATTAAAATTCAATTAAGTAGTAAAATATATTGATTTAATAAAACTGACTATTTCGCAAAAAAACCCTAAAAAGTAGTTAAAAACAAAAAGCCATCATGATGCGGTAACACGGAACACCCATCCAAGAACTCACAGCACTCGACGTTGCCAGGTATTTATACTAGCTAGGTATGGACATTGGACCCCGTAATGTAATAATATTTATTTAATTTATATTATTTTTTGTTATTTCGTCAATAGTAATCCAATCAATTGTAATAAGTACTGTGAAAATATCTATTGTCTATGTCTACCTATTACGGTTCCAGATATACATATAGGTACATAGCCTCGACAAAAGTAGAGCAAAAATAATACGAATGTAATCGGGTTCACTACCTTCTTTGTGCTGGAAGAATACCAACGTTTCATCGAGGGATTTCTTCCGGGTGAGTGCGGTTCTCGGAGTACAGCGAGAAGGTGAGTGCAGTGCTCGGAGGACGCGGTACAGACAGACCGGCAGCGGTGGTTTAGTAATAGGACCCCGTTTTCACCCTTTTGGATACGGAACTCTAAAAACTATAACATCCATCCATACCCAACTCCAACTCCAACCTATGTTATTATAAATTTAAAAGTAACTATGTCTGTCTGTTTGACTATCTATCTGTTACATTTTTACGTACTTAATGGAATTAGGCAGGGAGGTAGATGGTGTCTGTCCCGAGGACGGACATAAAGTATCCTACTTTTTATCCCGGAAAAACGATACCGAAGCCGCAGGCAGTAGCTAGTACTTACATATGCTAACATGAAAGATCATTGGTAAATTACTGGTGGCCCCAATTTCATAATTAGTTCATGGTTTGTTATGTTATGATACAACAACCATTGATTTGGCAACCTTTGATCTTGATCTATTCTTGGTATCTCCTCAAATGTCATTTGAGATAATCGCAGTCATAATATAATGCGAAATTAAGGATAGATGTATGTTCGTTATGTATTTATTTAGATTTTTTCGGATTTTTGGAAAAATGTACCTATGTAAGTAGACAAAAGCTACGAATATAATTATCGACGAGTGGAGCAAGCCAAAGAAGCTATGATGAGACAGATAATACTTTAATGTACCAGTAATACACAAATACAGAAACATGACAAAATTGATTGCTACGTCGAGTATAGGTACAAATATTATGGTATAAGGCCGCCTTTGCATCTACACAATGGGGCCTTTTCGCATAATAATATTGTTAAGACACTAATAAAAAAAATACCACTGAAATTACGAAATGGGCTGAAATGTCGTATAGATGCAGGTCTAGACCTAGAGTAATAAAATGTACTACTTTTTACGAAAACAACGTATGTGAAGGCGCGGGCATAAACTAGTGAAGAATATTTCATATAGATAAGGAGTAATTTAGTTTATATAATTAATGAACCTTCCGGTTTATATGTCAGTTTAGTTGTTCTGTGCTACTGAAGCCGCTCACGTCAGTCAGTTTAAACTTGGAACCGTGAAGGTGAGAAAACACATTACTTTCGCTGGCCGGGTCATTATAGCTTTTTGTTCACATTTTTTATTCTGGTGTTTTTATTTATAATTTTTTATATTTGATTACATTTGTACATCTAGATCCAGATTATTATCTAGAAATTATTCTATGAAAAGAATCTTCGAAAGTCAAAAACTTGGGTGGAATTAGTAAAAATAATGCCCATAGGATAGAAGACTATTCTTATATCAAATAATTGTGGTGGCTCAAAATATGTAAAAAATATTTTATTAGTTATTTTAATCATTTTAAAACAACATTATTATATTACATCAACATTATTACTAAGAGAAGGTAATCCGTAAATTTTTATAAGTATGTTGTTAGTGTAAATCATAATGTAACTAAACTAATAAATATCTAAGTTAAAATCCATAAACACCAATAACAATCGAATACGTCGCCAAGTAGTATATTAACATGGAAAATCCTTAATTTGATTTAATTTATTAATACCTTATTCACTTTATTGAACCTTCCCAAGGTTGCCTTGAATAGATCGCTCAAAGCGATAAGGCCGGTTGTACTTCCTTGATTCTCAGCATTTCCTTCTGTAAAATTTGTATTTTGTGTATGTAGGGTATGTGATACAAATATACAATGTAGAGTTATCTATTTATTTCTCTATCAATCATAATCGTACGTAATTGATTCTCATCAATAATGCTTACGCGAATACGCGAGTCTACTGTAGTAGGTACTAAACAAGATCCGTCAAGTGCGAGTGTAACTCGCGCGCCGAAGGTTTCAAACATTTGTCAATTATTTGGACAATCAATTTTCCGTCTTTTTTCGAATGATTATTTTGAAAAGTATGAAACCTACAGCAATTTCGAAAACTGTTTTAAAATTTACAAAACAATGCCTTTCATTTGATACACCAATAGGTAGATTAGGTACCCTGTAGATAAACCCCCCATTCGATAAAAAATATCCCCCTTTTCGACCATTCTCAGATTGAAAATATAGATTGTTATCTAAAAACGCCTAATACATTGTACGTGGATCGGTCTGCAATCTTCGGAGATAGGGGCGGACAAAGTTCAATTTTTCGACTTTTTTTGAAATGATCAAAAAGTATGAAAATTACAGAAATTCCAAAAAGAGTTTTGAAATGGTCAAAATCAAAACGATACCTTTCATTTGATACCCCACTTGGGTAGGTAAACCCTTTTGAAAAAAAATTCTCCCCCTTTTTGACCATTTTTCAAAAACTATTATTTTACAGACTTCTCTATATTTTTTCTGTAAAATGTAAATCGATATCTACAAACGCCTAATACATTGTACATGGATTGGTCTACAATCTTTGGAGATAGGGGGGGGGGGGGGTAGTATTTGTCAATTTTTCAACTTTTTTGAAATATTTCAAAAAGTATGAAACTTACAGAAATTTTAAAAAGTGTTTTGAAATGGTCAAAACGATGCCTTTCATTTGATACCCCACTTGGGTAGGTACCCCCCCTTTTGAAAAAAAATTCCTCCCCTTTTTGACCAATTTTAAAAAACTATTATAATTACAGACTTCTCTATATTTTTCCTACAAAATATAGATCGATATCTACAAACGCTTAAAACATTGTACACTTAGATTGTACATGGATCGGTCTGCAATCTTCGAAGATAAGGGGGGGGGGGGGGAGAATGGTCAATTTTTCGACTTTTTTTGAAATATTTCAAATAGTATGAAACTTACAGAAGTTTCACTAAAAACTGTTTTGAAATGTACAAAACGATACCTTTCATTTGATACCCCATTTGCCTTCCTAGGTCTCTTTTGAAAATTCAACATCAAAATTTGTACTGAAAATATTCATTTTCATTTTTCATTTATTTATAAAAAAATCTTGATATCAGTTATGGCGCACGAAATGTATCATAAATGTTTTTAAACTTACGCGATCTGAACACAATTATAAATACTATTAAACGGGTAACTATTTATCGCGTTTATTTACCTATTTTTCCCGACGTTTCGACAGGTTTACACACTGCCGTGGTCACGGGATGACATCCCGTGAAATGTATCATTATTTCAAATTTCAAGATAATAGCTGCAGTAGTTACTGAGATATTCAAGAAAGAGCGGGGACGGACAGAGCGAGACCATAAGGGTTTCAAAACCGATCTTGAAACCCTAAAAACCAAGCCCTGAGTAATCAGGCTCGAAAATGATCACTGATCAGGCTCAGAAAACGAGTAAGTTTCTTATCTTTTTCATTTCGTGACAAATGTCAAATTTATTAATTTCAGTACCCACCATTATGTGTCCCGACATCATAAAACCGAACATTGTTTTGGTGGAGGGAAATATTGGCAGTGGAAAATCTACATTTATGGAACATTTTCGCCGATTTGAAGACATAACATTGCAGACGGAGCCTGTTGAAGTTTGGCGTAATCTCAAGGGATATAATTTACTGGTGAGGTGTTTTTTTACTGTTCATTAACTGCTTAATGCTATCAACAAATTATCAGTAATGAACATCCAGATCTTAAAGCGTTATAAACTGCGGCAATGAATGCTAGTGCCTTAGAATAACTAGGCTGTCTTATTACTGTAAGGCTAGTGCACTGAGCCAGATCATCAGCATCAGCCCTTTAGGTCACGCGTCGCTTCAAATAGAATTTTGAAAACTTTGAGCCTTGGTGTCCTCTGGACACCAAGTGTTTTGACTCCACGGGAAGCAACCAAGGAACTTATACCCAATCAAAAAGATTGGGTATAAGTTCCTTGGAAGCAACTTAGGCTTTGTTCCTCTTTACATCTTCATCCAAACAAAAATAAATCCTGGCAAGCGATTTCCGATCTCAAAATGTTATACGCTGTGTCAACATTTTGACTAAACCCGAGACTAAACCACTGTACTAGAGTAGGTTTCACCTCTACTGGCAGTTTATTTCAGTACACAGACTACAGAGAGTTAAACACGTAAAATGGAAGGTTAAACACCACGGAACAGAAAAAATAAGTGGAAGTGGTATGCAACAAAATTACTATGGGCACCGCTGTCGCCAAACTCACACAAATAAACCCTAAATCTTATAATGCATTACAAAGAAACAATTCGTTTCATTGGTAGTTAAAGTTTAGTCAAAATTAGCCAACGTCACAGATTAGAAAATAAACCTTGATGTCTACAACTTAAGATTTATTGTACTTTAGCAGCAGAACGTATTTACGAGCTATACTCACCAAACAGCAACATGACGAGTCAATTCCGCTATTTGACCATAGATGGCGGTATTCTCAGTGCTCTCAATATTACTATAAACTTAATTTCGTTCGTCATATGAATGACATTTGCGTGATAGGTCGCGAACCCGCGGATCTACTCACCAAACATTTGACTGTCGAGTCAATTCCGCTACATAGATGGCGGTATTCTCAGTGCTCGCAATTATAAACTTAATTTCGTTAGCCATGTGATTGAAATTCGAGTGATAGGTCGCGGATCTACTCACCAAACACTTGACTGATTAGTCAATTCCGTCGTGTGACCATAGATGGCGGTATTCTCAGTGCTCGCAATTATAAACTTAATTACGTTAGCCATATGATATGATTCACATTCATGTGACAAGTCGCGGATCTACTCACCAAACATTTGACTGTCGAGTAAATTCCGTCGTTTGACCATAGATGGCGGTATTCGCAGTGCTCGCAATTATTAACTTAATTTCGTTCGGCATATAATTGACATTCGCTTGATAGGTCGCGACTCTACTAAGGCTGCACCAGGTAGCACAATGAACTACTTTATCGATATCGATAGATATTTTTCCACAGATGGTCGGCGACGGAACCCTAGTATAAGGATATTTCGATATATTTACACTCTTATTGGTTAGTTTATCTTAGTTTGTATCTAATTAGAGCATAAAAACACTTTTTATAGGAATTTGGTAAGTTCGTATCTCGTACCTACGTAAGTTGAAAATCTACTTTTTTGTTTATGGATATTTTTAGTAAAATCAGTAGAAAAATAAATGTTTAGGCCTAAAACTAGTTTTACCGCTTGTAATAAGTAAATAGGTTATTTAGTTTTAGAGTTATTTACTATGTATTTATTTTTGTATATAAGGAAAAATGTCTCTTGTTGAGTTTTGTAAGGTTTTAGTTTAAGGAACTTTTTTATTACTTATAAATGTATATATATAATGTAATCATTTATTAATAAATAAGGTATGTGCACCAAGTAAACACATGATTTGTAGTATCGATCAAATCAACAGCCGACTTGACTACATCACTTAACGAGTAGCGAAGAACATTCGAGAACAGAAACAATACAAAATCAACTTTATGCTAATAGCATAAGGTTGATTTTGACTAACCGTTTTATTAAATTATTTGGAAATTTTAATAAAATAAGATTTTATGACAATGCAATGAAAAAGCTACCTATCGATGGTATAAAACACCCCCGTTTTTGAGATTTTTTCGCCTACTATCATTTTTACACTCTAAAATGGAATAATACGACATATCTTCGGAAAAATGAATTTGTCGCGAGACTAGCAATTCGACGTGATGTAAGAACGTGACTGAGATCGGTTAAGCGTAACAATTATGCGTAGTTAACGCATAATTGTGGCACGCGTGCCACGCCCACTTAACACTTCCACTGGTTTTTTGTGTTCCGTGTTAAACACTTAGTAGGTAAAACTCCATCTACACGGTTAACACCATAGGCTTAGAAAGTGAAAAAATTCTATGTCTATGGTTAACACATACTTAATTGCCATAGACACAGGCCGAGGCGCAGTGAAAAGCATGCGATGCCCTAAAGAAGAAGTTGAAGATCAATCAAGTTAATAAATGAAAAAAAAGAAGTCAGGTCAAGTCTTGTGTGTGTTTCTTGAATTTTACATGTTACAATTTTAATAAATTTTATTTATTTCGTTTCCCTAAAATGAAATTAATCACTGTGTGCAGATTTTCAAATAAAAGTTCGTGTGTTTACTATTCGTTTCTCCGTTGACAGTTACTTGACAGGCAGGTTATATGTCCTAAATGATCTTCGCGCGTACTTGTGTTGTGTATTTTGGGTTTGGGATATTTTCGGCGGGAAAGCGGTGCTATAGTCGCGGTAGGACAGTAAATTTTCTTAATTCAAACAAATTACAGCACAAAATGTGTTCCAACGTAGCAAAACCTTTTACTGTTTTTGTGGAGGGAAATATTGGCAGTGGAAAAACTACATTTTTGGAACATTTTCGCCGGTTCGAAGATATAACATTGCTGACGGAGCCTGTTGAAGAGTGGCGTAATCTCAAGGGATATAATTTACTGGTGAGGTGTTTTTGACTGTTGATTAATATCTTTATACTGCATAATGCTATCAACAAATTATCAGTAATGAACAGCCAGATCTTAAAGCGTTATAAACTGCGGCAATGAATGCTAGTGCACTGAGCCAGATCATCAGCCCTTTAGGTCACGCGTCGCTTCAAATAGACTGATAAGATTTTGAAAACTTTGAGTCTTGGTGTCCTTTGGACACTAAGTGTTTTGACTCCACGGGAACCAACATAAGCTTTGTTCCTCTTTACATATTCATCCAAACAATCCACCACAGAAATAAAGGTGCTTTAAAAAAAAATCCTGCCAGAGTTAAATTTGTAATGCTGCTAAGGTTTTTTGGGAGAATGTTCTTTAGCCCCCTATCCTCCCCAAGATCCACTAGTATTGTACTCGTACCTATCACATTTCTATTAAATACCATTCTATTAATCCTTTCAGGATCTTATGTACAAAGACACATCTAAATGGGCTATGACATTCCAATCATATGTGGCTCTGACTATGCTGGACATGCATCAGAGACCTACTCAAACCCCTGTGAAGCTGATGGAAAGGTCTCTGTTCAGTGCCCGTTACTGCTTTGTGGAACACATGAAAAGATGTGGGACTCTTCATCCCGCCGAGTTTTCGGTCCTTGATGAGTGGTTCGAGTTTATTACACATCAAATACCTATTGAAGCTGATCTTATTGGTAAGCAGTTGGAAAATTTTGCTTCTACAGTAATTAGCATTGGGTCAATAGGAGATCCAACCAAAAGTACAGATGCTGGTCTTGGACAGAATGATAGTAAATTAGGTCAAGCTGGTTTTGCTCTATTTCCGTTTATCTAATATTGTTAGCCTAAGGAAGGACCTCTATTATGTAGGGCGAAAGTTTTGTTAATCACCATTTTTTTTTTCAGTATATCTCAAGGCCACCCCAGCACGAGTGTACGAGAGAATAAAAAAGAGGGCCCGTTCCGAAGAGCAATGTGTACCATTGTCCTACATTGAGGAGTTGCATGCATTGCACGAAGACTGGCTCATCAATAGAACACATGGAGAGTGTCCTGCCCCAGTAAGTTAACTTGTGTATAATTAAACATTTTCTTTATAAAAACTAAAATTATATAACAGGGGGGTCGGGTTTGTACCCGCCTTTAGGGCCTTGAGGATGTCCTGTAGCACCTCCAGTGCTACCTCCAGGACATCCAGCGACGACTGGTCCATCGGTGGTGGTGGTGCCTCGTGTAGATATATGTCATACCAAAAAATGTTCTAGAGATCTATATGAATTATACCCCTCCATGATGATCCACTATGAAAATCCTTAAGGCCATTTATTTTGGAAAAGGTAACAAACAGAGTGATATTTGCATAACCTATAAAATATTCATATTATAAAATTTTGTAAAACTAGCTTCTACCTGTGGCTTTACACGCGTTTTTGAAATAAAAAGGTGTCTACAAGTTATTCCAGATCCTAATCTTGGTGTACAAAATTTCAGGCTAATTCATTTAGCATTTTTGAAATTATCTTGTGCCAAACATTTGCCCAACGGCACAAACTAGCCTGTATAATATTAGCATTTATTTAATAGTTATAATATTAGATTATTTAAGGAAACCTTTATTCTTGTCCTTTAATAGTATCATTTATTGTTACAGGTGCTGGTGCTAGACGCAGATTTAGACCTTTCTGAAATCACTGAAGAGTACAAGAAAATTGAACACCAAATACTGAGAAAAGCTGTTGATGTGGTCATGAAGTCTCCGGCTAAGCTTGACACAAAGAAACCCATTTCATCCTCTGCCATCGAAATTGTTCCCCAAATGAGAATCTTATAATGACTTGCTTTAAGCATAGACAATAGACATGCTTGTGATTAATCAAAAGCATAGAGAAGCAGACGTCCATGCTAGAAGCCAATAGACTGTACTATTATGGTACTAACTAGTAACTACTATAATCAAAGGAACGTAGGATCCTAGATCTTTGACTATAATATATGACATGACTATGGGTCAGAGTTCCAAAGTGGTTCTTAACCTTCACAAGATAAATCAAAACGAATTATTAATAAGACTCCATTTTCGTCACACAAAAGAATCTACTCTACAGTATTTGATTACGACATCTTAGTGTCAAGAATGTCTTGAAATAATTTTTTATATCATAATTCACAACAGCACTTACTAGGTATTGCATTTGTATATTATTGCTTTATTTATTCTATTTTTATCTCGCTCTTTGGAGATTGCTTTAATTATAAGGTTTCATTTGATTTTAATCACAATTTACCAAATTGTTAGATATTTGAAATATTTGACATGGATGATTATATCGTCATCTTATGTATGTAATTATACTATATTGTATTGTGGAACAAAAGTGACACTAAATGCATTTGATTTAGTTTAATTAGGATAATAATGCTATAAATTTAACACCTATAAAAAATGCATTTATTTAATCTTGTGTATTTGAACTGTGTTTTGTATGATACACACACACTCTTCTCTTAGTAGGTACTTACCTAATAAAAAACTAACGAAATTAATTAAGTACATATTTGTATTATGAAGGCATCAAATACAAGATTGTTTGTTATTTGTAGTATCTTATCGCGTAGGAGGGGTCGGTATTACGCCGTGGCCCCACGCCAGTAAACATATATTTTGTGATAATTAAGTTTGGTTTGTTTTTAAACCTGCAGATAAGTTTTCAGAATAGATAAATCTAATTAGCTTAGCCTATATGCTGATGTAAACACTGGGAGGGCAGTTAAAACTTTATTTAAAGATGGTTGCACCCTTCATAAACTTTTGTCCATATATGACAGACGGACATAATTAATAAGTCATTTTGATTATTTTCATCCTCTAACCAAATTTTTTCATTGCCCACACGTATTACCTATGCCATAATAAACCGCTATGTACCCATCATCGTCAGCCTATTTAAGTCCACTGCTGTACATAGGCCTCCCTCTAATGAGCGCCATAGCGCCCTGTCTTCAGCTTGCCGCATCCAGCATCTGCCAGCAGTCTTTCGCAAATCGTCATCCCACCTGGTCGGAGGGCGTCCTACACTACGTTTGCCGAGTCGCGGTCTCCACTCAGAACACGTTTACCCCAGCGGTTGTCGGTTCTTCTCGAGATATGGCCAGCCCGCTGCCACTTCAACTGTGTGCGTTACCCCAGCAGAAAAGTATCTTCTAGAATGAAGTGAGTTAAATAAATAATTATTGTGTCACACGCTGTGAATGTGCGTCATGAAAAAAAATGAATTCTCAGATACATTTATTCTAATCAAGCACTATCAATAAAGGCAATAAAGTTTATTTTGTTGTAAAGCACGATAGCACGTGTAGGTAACTAAACATTTAGGAAAAGCCCCGATTCATGTCATGCATGAAAGTTGGGATCCGATTTTTTTATGCCAAATTATCAAAACTACGAAATTCTACTAAGGCATTTCGACCTACTAAATAATCTCCCTAATCGCGCCTCTTTCCCACACTAAAACTTGTCTACGTAAGTGTACCTAACGTTAAACATGACAAAGCTACCGATTTATAGATGTTGGCTTGAAGTACTGAGCGGCCGCTTTTTAATGGCATTCCGAATTTGGTCGGATAACTGTCTAAAAGTTCTCGTTCGTTTTTATTCATTAACGATTTCCCTCGTCCCTGCATTAACGGTTAATTATAAGGCGTAGAAAGCTGAAATTCAGCGTGAGTGAATTTGAATATGCGCTCTAGTTATTGGCAAATCATGTAAAGTTGTTATCTTGTTCAAACTCCCTTATTTGAGGCTCGAAATAAGTAGACCATTTTCAGTTGTAAAATCAGTAAAATTGATTTATTTCGTCGAAAATAAGTTGTAGGGTTTCACAATTTTGTCAGAAGATACACATTCTTAATACGCATCAGCCAATGTAATCACAGAACGCCTTTCTTGTGTAATTCAAGAGAAAAGAGGTTATTTTTGATTTTCAGAAAAAGTCGTCATATTCATGAACCGTGCACTTTTTTGGAAAAACTACTGGAGTCCACATTAAACCAAGTTAAACCCCCTCTGCTTACCAAAATTCATTTTTGTTCGTTCAGCCATTCCGAAGATATGGAAATCTGCCAAACGTTACTCCAGCGAAATTTGCAATTTATTCAAAAACCACAGAGCGCACAAATGTCGCTGTTTGGCCAATAAAATGCTCAAATATAAGCTACCTTTTATGCTATTTCAAAACTTTCTAGGGCTAATAGGTAAAAACCATGTCGCTGCAGTAACGTTTTCAGACGTTACTGCAGCGAAATGTTATTTTCTCGAATTACTCCGAAACCTTAATGCGCACAAATTTAATTTTTGGGGCTCATTCACAGGGCATAGCGCTCTGATTTTTCTATATATATTCATCTTGATCCGAGTCTACATGTCGCTGGGGTAACACACACAGGAAGATTCTAAACGAATGGACCTAGACAAATTTAACTTATATGGCAGATAGCTTATATTTGTGTATGAATGTGCGACTAAAAATAAAATTTGTGGGCCTTAAGGTTTTTGAGATATTCAGTTTCCTGCTGACGTAACGTTTAGCAAAATCTTGTTTCTCGGAAACTATTGAATAAATGTGCATCTACAAAGTATACATACACTAGTAGCCCTTGATTAGTGCTTAAATGTGACATAATAAAATTTACAAAAATATATACTTACAGTTTTTATGTAATCTTGCTTCTTTTTAAAACCTTAAAAAATCTAGCTCTTTAATGTATAGACATACAGATTCATTGTAAACGGTTTTGGGTTTTTGTTGTTATTCTTTATAGCCATAAAAAGTTTCAAGAAGGTACACACACGCGCTTTTGAATAATATCGATTAAGACACATTTTTTAGGTCATAACTTTGACGTCAAAATGCAGGAAACCTTTTCAACCCAAGATTGTCGGTACAAAAGAAACAAGATTCGCCAAGTGCGAGTGTAACTCGCGCGCCGAGGGTTTCAAACATGTGCCAATTATTTGGACAATCAATTTTCTGATATATTTTAAAAAGTATGAAACTTACAGAAATTTCAAAAAGTGTTTTAAAAAGGCCGAAACGATACCTTTCATTTGATACCCCATATGGGTAGGTACCCCTTTTTGAAAAAAAAACCCCTTTTTTGACCATTTTTCAAAAACTATTATTATTACAGACTTCTCTATATTTTTCCTGTAAAATATAGATTAATATCTACAAATGCCTAGTACATTGTACATGGATCGGTCATCAATCTTCGGAGCTAGGGGGGGGGGGGGGGGGGGAATGGTCAATTTTTCGTCTTTTTTTGAAATATTTCAAAAAGTATGAAACTTACAGAAATTTCAAAAAGTGTTTTGAAATGGTCAAAACGATACCTTTCATTTGATACCCCACATAGGCAGGTACCCCCCTTTTGAAAAAAAATTCCCCCCCTTTTTGACCATTTTTCAAAAACTATTATTATTACAGACTTCTCTATATTTTTCCTGTAAAATATAGATCGATATCTACAAACGCCTAATACATTGTACGTGGATCGGTCTTTAATCTTCGGAGATAGGGGGGGGGGGAAAGGTCAATTTTTCGACTATTTTTGAAATATTTCAAAAATAATGAAACTTACAGAAATTTCAAAAAGTGTTTTAAAATGGTCAAAACGATACCTTTCATTTGATATCCCATATAGGTAGTTGGAAATGATTTGTGACCACTCGTCCACATACTTTTTTCATTTATACCACAGCACAGCTTACGTTTATGCATACAGTTCAACGAAGGCGTTTTGTCAAGGCAATCATGCGGGGGGCAAGGGACGAGGGAGACCGAAATGCATACAACACTTGTATGTAACTCAGTGCCATCATTTTCAGGGCTAGGATGGTCATCCTAGCCCTGAAAATGCATTACAAGAGAAATCTTTATTAACAAAGATTTTTTCATTTATTACAATATAACACAAATTGTACATTTTAAAATCAAATGATAGAATTAAATTAAAACTAGTAGGCATTTACAATTCAAACAATAGAGCTAACTGCACACTGTTGCAAACAATCTAGGTAGCTCAACTGATCCATATCAATACCATTCGGAAGTGTACCCAAGATGCTGACTGCTTTGTTGTTTAAGTTTTTGTGACGTGTCCAAGAGTCCTGTAAGGTCTAAAGGAAATAAAGCACTTTGAATTTTGAATTTTTGTCCCGCTGTATGGCAATGCTGATGCGCTGTGCCACGTTGAGTTTGTAAGTAGCAAAGATCTAGGATCCTACGTTCCTATAATCTTTGGTAAGTAGTGACTACAATTTTTATTTTAGCAATTATGTTGACTTGCTACTACTAAAACCAAGGTGCGCAATGCGTCATGCGTACATAATAATGTAGTTTCGTTGAGTTTGTAAGTAGTGACTGTAGGGAAATCACGTTTGTGTGGGGCGCGCGCGCCTACCCTCAAACACTTCCTTTTTTCTTATCCAGAGGAAAGATAGATAATGCTTTATTTCATAGCCCATTAACAAAGAAAACATTAATATAATAAACAAAGACATGGAATTGGCGGCCTTATCGCTTAAAGCGATTTCTTCCAGACAACCAATGAACATGGAGATTACTTTAGTATGGCGGAGGTTATGCTAAGCTAAAAATTATACAAACTAATTATACTAATACACAAATACCAAATAAATTAATAAACTAATACATAACAACATAATAAATTTAACATTGATATACATACATGCTAACAATTTAATCTGACACGATACCTAAATAATGATGATAGACTTTCCTCTTGAAAGTTTGCTGTGATGTTGCCTTTTTTATATCATTCCATAGTCTGACAGCTTGTGCCGTGAAGGAATCACTATAGAAAGAAGTTCGTTGAGCTGAAGCCGTCAGGAGCAGGAGTCAGTAAAGAGATACCGTCAATAAAATCCTGCCGAATACCGATGCGAATACTCTAAACGGTGGTGAGCGGAGATTGTTATTGAATAATCTTCTATAATATAAAAATGAATCGCAAAATGTGTTGGTAAGCGCATAACTCAACAACGCCTGGACCAATTTCGCTAATTCTTTCTTTGTTGTGTTTGTTATTGTCAGCAGAAGGTTCTTATGAAAGAAAAAATTAAGAAAGTTGGAAACATAAATTTCCACGGGGGCGAAGCCGCGGTTCGCAGCTAGTGTTCAATAATAAAGTAGGACATCTTACGAGAAACTCGCCCAAATTATGGTTTATATATTTTGTACTCGTATTGTATTTGGAAAAATAGGCAAAAATAGTATAAAAAATTATTATGATTCCTGGACGTAGGCCTCAAAGCGCCTCATTAGCTTTTATCTCCTGGTCGGTAATGCCTATAATCCCCAAGCCGGCAAGAGGGTGTAAGCCAAGCTAAGTAAGAATGCTGTTAGTTTAAGGCACATACCCCACCCAAACTAGTGCCGCCGCCACCTACTTATGTTATTAATCTGTTTATCAAAGGAATTTTCAAAATCCATCATCCATATCAAAAACTGGGAGATGGATTTTGAAAATTCCTTTGTTAAACAGATTAACTTTTACTTGTGTGTACATATTGTGTCTGTATTTTATATTCTATTGCAGGGACGACGAGGGAAATTTCATTCTATTGTATGTATCTATGCTATTCTTTATATAATACACATCGTCGTTGTTGCAGTAATGGTAATTCGGAACGCTTGCACAGACAGATTAGTATAGAATAATAATAAAGCGCTTGTCAGCGCCTTAGAGCATTTATAACAGGAGTTGGCAAGCGCCACTTTTAGTACTAAAATCTTTCTGCCGTTTTTCGCGGGAGGCGAGGTAATACGGTACAGCACATACAAACGCACACGCAAGTAAAAGCTGTGACACAAACACAAAACAAGCACACAATTATACAATGACTGTTGTTACACCATTATTGAGTTACACACTAACATATAAACTTGTCTGTGCTAACACGCACTTCGCCTTCTACCAAGAAATCAATACTCACCTACACCTCCTACCAAGACGCTTGAAACTGTGCACACAATTATACAATGACTGTTGTTACACCATTATTGAGTTACACACTAACATATAAACTTGTCTGTGCTAACACGCACTTCGCCTTCTACCAAGAAATCAATACTCACCTACACCTCCTACCAAGACGCTTGAAACTGTCGCAACTAGTATTCCATATAAATAAAAATATACAAAATTACATAAGCAATTGACAAAAATATCACTTACTTGTGATAGGAAATACCGTGTTCCCATAAGTTTGATGTCTCTGATCGCCTTTTACCCCAAAAATACCGCACAATTCACCGTTTTCACTAAGCACTACTTCGCGACACAAAACGACAGCTAATGGCCGCGCGGTAACGAGTGAAGTAGTTTTGTATAACGCGTATGACCAAGAGCTCCTTAAAGCCAGCAGAGGGGTACGTCTTACGATGAGATCTCCAGTTATAAATGCTCTAAGGTCAGCGCTATCGATTTTAGCGTATGTCGCGTATGTCAGAACGCGCTGTCAACCGACGTCCAGAATTTATCTGTCAGTGTCAGATCAGATCAGATGTTTACACAAAATTCGAACAAAGTTTTTGGGTCAATTTTGAAAATAAATTTTAATAGGTTTAGTGCATTATTTTCATAATAAATTAGTATTTAAATAGTTATTGTGATGAGTTCTTGTTGTAGTAATGAGATAATATTTAGTTCTGTTGTAAATGAAATTGCTTCTAGTAATATAGAACTATTTATAAATCTTTGTAATGTTGTGAATGGATATTGGTTATACCTTGGTGGTACTATCATTGGAATAGTCGTTCTGGCTGTGACTCGTAAGGTCGGTGTCGGGTTGTCGCGGCCGTGTTAACAAACTCTCTTTTGAAAGTAAAAGTAATGATGTTGGCTGTAATCCAGTGAGACTGCACCAATAAGGTATGTACACACATAACATTCTTACATTTCTGGCGGGATGCATGATTCTTAAACGCATTGGGTATTTTTGACATGTTAGAATGGTACCTAGATGATTGTCCGTGGTAGCCTATGTACACCTGTGCACTTGCATAGGCTAGTTTATGTGTGTAGTCAGAAATGTAACAACATTAAGAAAAAGTTGTCATGCTATATGTGAATGCATTTTCAACAAGATACCTAAAGATATTAAAGAAATAGGATATTTCTTAAAATCAAAGCTATTGCGTGTAAGTCTAAAAAGTGGGATAGCGACAAATCATTTTACTATAGAGTTTGTCAGTAACTAAATTCACTGTCATTCAAAGATGACACATTTTATATATTTTATTTTATTTCCATTCATTTAACATTGGGGTACAAGGGAGACTCCAAGATTTTGTTTCCCAAGCCAACCTAACCTGCATGTGGTGTATCCTGCTAGATAACGAACTAGGCTCTGGTGAAAATATCAACGTTCTTCATAATTTTATAACTCATATTTTACTATTATTTTCCATTATTTGACACTGGCAGAAAATAGTCCAACCAGACTCTTAATGCCATTAACAAAGAATCATTATCATCATTTAACATTTTGGTTTTGTAATTTACATTATTTTGTTATGTCTAATGCATGCTGAATTACCTACTCAGTGATTTATGTTGAACTGATTTGAAGCCTTATTTGAACTTTATTAAAACCATTTTTTATGCAATAAAATGATTATAATTGTGAAAAAACTTGATGCCTTCTATTTCTTTGCATAGGAAAGCAACACTTCTTACAAGGATCAATTTCATAGAGATGAATTTCATGGAGATGAATTTCATAGAGAACCTACCTTCTAATTTAGGTACTTAATTCAGTAGGTATTTAAATCATGGAGGATAGGTGCTTCATATCTCTTCTGTCCGCAAAATTACTAAGACTAACAAGAGTCGTTTAATCCTTAGATAAAGGTAACAACAGACATGGTTGTGGTCATTTAATACTTTAGTCAGTAACTTATTTTAGACTTACGAGGTCAGCGTCGGATGAATTGCCCATAGAAACGTAATTTTACTTTACCAAAATTTCGGCATTTCATTCAAGCATATTTCCACTTTAATATGTTATTTTTTGTATTCGCATAGTATTCATCCAGTATTCATTCATGTCTGTGGTTGTTTTTTTTTCTGCATATAATGAAACATAAGCAAATAGTATTCTGCCTATTTTAACACCATATCATTTTATCTATATGTATTTGAATACCTAGTATAAGGTATCTAGGTCCCTGGTTTTTTTTTCATAATACTCACCTATAATGGCATGCAAGCAAAACGCATTTTGCATATTTTTACGTCCAAGACTACAAGTTTTCATCCTATTTGTTTGTTTCGTATTAATAAAAAATGTTACGTTATATTTGCTAAGGAACATAGCTTGTATCGTCTAGTTACAGAATAACGGCACTTTATGGAAAGTACAAAAAGTTTTAGTAGGTAGTAACCTACTAAAACTTTGGTACCTACTAGGTAGGTACCTAATCATTTTTGGTATAACGGGAACATAATAAATTATCTTCAAGTTGCGAATAGCTATCGCCGAATCCTTAAATTGATATTGCAATTTGAACTTTCAGACTCATAATGTGCAAGAGTCCTGAATGGTCTAAAGGAAATACGGGTAATTCCCAATTTCCCATTTTTGACAAACTACAAAACATTTATGGGATGAGGTACTTATTTTAGTAAAATCATGGACAAATAGTGTTCAATTCATATTTATTTAAAATGTAGATGAAATGTGTGTCTGTTGTGTGTCTAGCAGAATTTATAGGTCTACATAATTATGTAGGCCGTAGGCCACTGTAACTTTTTTCTTAAATGTCACATTTAAGAAAAAAATTGACGAAAATGTCACTTACGTGTATGTTATCTTATTTATCTATCATCACCATCAGTATCACCCTGTTTTCGTCTCAGACAAAGGGTTTTCGTAAGGATAAAAAAATCAGAACTCCTTATTTATTTTTAATACCCACTTTGTGTGTAGATACTAAGATAAAAAACTCATTAAATATTAGGTACAATAAGTCTTTTATATCACTTCCGACCTATGATGTTACACGTTACACCCCTCTTAGTTTGAAAAATATTGCACAGAGAAACAAACCCAAATGACTATAAACACAGTAATGACTATGCTATCTCAGATTCCGGTTTATACCTGCGTTGTAACCACTCCGCGAAAATTCAAGTCAAAATTTTACTTCCAAAAATCGTCGAGCGTAACAGTCACTCCCGTCCCGTGGCGGTGGCGGCTATCAGAAATATGGGTTTTTTTTTTAAAATTTTGGAATATTGGATATGTCGGAGTGGTTTGATTTCATTTACAAAAAAAAATACAAAACGTCACTTCTGTGGGAGTCACTTCCATGGGCAAAAATTGCTGTGTTTCCTTAAACAACCCCATCGATGGAGGCTGCGAGCTCGGTGACTATGTTTTTCTAAATAAAAATCATCTAATTATATATAATTTTCATGTAAAAAAAGTTTTATATTTTTCATAAATTTTCAAAAATGAGAATTACATATGTACAGCACTTTGACTTTTGACTTGGTCTGAGTAATTTAGTGACTAAAGTAAGTCAATACCAAGTACAATTTATGTAGGTATGACTGATTTCATTCAGTTAGCACTATTGACCTAGAAATGAAGAGTTGACTTACATTTGTTGTCTTATCAGCGGTGATTACTATTGAAATACGATGTTGATGATTGCAATGATAAAATATATATCAACTTAGTTTATCAACATATTTTGAAAGTTGAATATTGATTTATAAATTTATAATGCCTAAATCAAGCTAGACAATCACTTAGCAATCATACGAAACGAAACATTCCAGAATAATTTTTTTGGTGTCCATTTTGTTTGTGCTTTCTGGTCGTGGCATAGCTCTACGCTTTAGATATTTTTTATTACAGTACATTATAGTAATACACAGAACACCCGGAACACACCAAAATCTTTAGCCGTGAGGTGCCGACTTAAAATTTGCACCACCCCAACTTTTTCCGTGGGTGTCGGTCGTAACAGGCGACTAAGGCGACAGAATAGATCTACCACCGAACTGCGGTCTCCAACCCGCATGCCCAGCTTGGGGATTATAGGCATTACCCCCGCCATGAGATAAATGAGAATAAATATTATCGTTTAGCCAGCGATTGTCACGGGAGTCCTGCGTCCAGCTGTGGACTACTTATAGGCTGTTGAGGTGAGGTACCCGGAACAAATATTTGCAGATCGTACAACACGTACTAAGACGGGAATCGAACCCTTCGTTTCGATTCCCTTCTGCGTCGCCGTCGCGTCGCAGGCGGAATTTTCCCCTCACGCCACATCGTTTGTTAAATTTAGTGCGAATAATCGCGTATTTTTGGTAAATTGGTATTTTCGAGCATCGCCCTAGACGCTCGCCCTACAGACTGGTTATGCGTATGCCTAATGAAAGTGAATGTCGTTGAGCGCTAGTTTATCACACTAATATTACCTCATTGGACTAGCCCACTTCTTCACTTTCCTCGGGTACTTAAGCCCAGAAAGCGTGAAGGCTTGTCACAGGCGTAATCTTATTCATTTGCAAGTAGGTGCCTTTGGAATTTTAGCAGATTTTTATCTTTATGCGTGTAGAAATCTAGGTCTTTTCGGCATAATTCAACAAGTACTATAAGATGAGTTAATTGCCAGTGATTTGGGATCTTTCATCCTTATCCACGCAAACATAGACTTTTCCAAAGTTCTGTTGAACTGACCCACTTAGGTACCTTACGTAGTAGCAATCTTAATGGGTTAGGAGTATTTTTAACTGCCGACGAACAAACAGAGGTCTGTCACTAGGATCCTAGCTTACTAACTTACTTATTGGCGTGGCGCAGTTACCCGAAGTGGATCTTGGCCTCCGACAACAGAGATCGCTAGTTGTCCCGGTTCCTTGCCGTTTCAGTCCAGTCGTCGGCTCGAAGTTCATGTAGAACTTCGTAACTCCAGCGGTACCTCGGACGATCAATAGACCTCCGGCCACTTAGGCGATCCACGTACGCTCTACTGGCTGCTCGATCCTCCCCCATTCGGACTACATGCCTGAGCCATCGGAGTCCCGAAGATTTGGTTTCTCCTATGATGTTTGGCTCTTACACTAGATTTTCAATTTCTTTTTGTTTTCGAAGTCTCCAGCGGCCATCTTCACACTGGGTGAGTCACAGAATTTTCCGGTAGGTCTTCCTTTCTGCCACCAGCAGTTTGTGCTCTTCTTTTTGTGTTAGCGTCCAGCCTTCGCAGCCGTACATTAAAATTGGTCTTATCACAGTTTCAGTCATCAGCTTGGACACTAACATTTTAAAGTAAAATCGAAGAAATATCGAAATTATCCTTAATAATTATTAACCTCAGATTTTTCGAGATCTGATTTTAGATACGAAATTAAATTTTTTGTTCGCAAAATGTTAACTAACTTTAATTTTCATATGCATCTGAATCATTGTGTTAATTTAATAAGAAGCGTTTATGGTAAATACTTGAAAATCTTTTGCTATCGAGAACTAACACAGCAACATTATTCTCGAAACTAACGGGCTGTAGTGAATACGAAAAATCTTAAATTATTTTACGAACTAAAATTAAGGCAACAGACAGCCACCCTTATAACCGCGTCATCAAACAAAAATATCTCTCACTGACAAAAGTAACTAATGTAAATTGAGGCAAATTGCCTCTGAAAAGGCAGACACTTCTTTCAATCAGACATATTTAATACAAAATTGAATGCGACTCATTCAAAAAAAGGTCTCCATCAATTTGTCATTTGCAATCTGCAGAATGTCAATAAGTTTGTCCTGGTGTAGAGGGCATCTGGGGCAGAATTTGTTTTGGTGATCGCTCAGTTTTGCATAGAAGAGTAGGTAAGGTACTGTATAAAATTGTACGTTTCCACTATCACTATTTATTTATTTATTTATTGCGTTGAGAGAGAGAGAGAGAGAGCGTGACAAGGGTAGGTGAAACATGCGCATTTGTTAGGTTTTGTTAAACCAAAATTTGGTTAAACGACGTTTATTGTCAATTTATTCGTGTATTCCAATGATGTTTTACTAAAGATGACGTATATTCATACTGCGCGTTGCTCAGATTTAGGTCCTCTACGACATTACGCATACCTACCTCTCGCGTATCCATAGGTTACAACAATGAATGCGACAGATAATACAATACAAATTATATAGAAAGGGATAGCTATCTGTTTAGACTTGCGCTTGAAATCCGCGAGAGCTACATAGATTAGGAGAAATGTTGTTACAGAAGGGACATTTAATGAAACAATTTGTTTGTTTGAATATTAGTATATAATTTCAAGGAACATATGAGACATTACCTTAGAAAGGTATTATTATTCGTTTGAAACATTCTAAGTAAATGTTTAGTCAATGAAACTGTTAACATTGTTCTGAGAATAGACTAACAGATGACAAAAATATTTTATTGTTCAAACAAAGACGCGCGCCCTGCTGATGAAATACCTAAGTATGGTATGATAGCTGCAATATTTATTTTATCTAAGTTCTTTGGGGAAAGTTGTTAAGTTTAATGGATTGAACTTGCTCTTGTAATATTTTTAAATGAATTTCACGAGTACACGTAAGTAAATATTTACATAGTCATCCATCAGTGAGTGTTTTATCTATAATAATATTATAAAGAGGAATGATGTTTAGTGCTACGCTATTAAAGTAAATTTTGTGCCTACGAGTATGAGATCCCTTCTGAATACTTCTGATTGATTACTCTATGACGCACGCTATCTGTCCCTATCGCGCTGCGGTTGTCGTCAATATTCTCTATCCCTTTTTAGCATCACTTAAAATATTTGATTATGTACCGATAATTTGCTGTAATTTCGAAATAAAACGTAAATTATGAGGTGTTTTATATACTTACGTGTGGTACGTAACTCCTTCATCCTTTTTTACCTTTGTACCATAGTTTTTGCATTGTCGGAACACACAGCTAGGCATATAAAATGCACAAAGTCACGCGCGGTCACTCGTTAGCAGCTGTTATTCGACTAAATCAAAATTACGACAATTGTCTTAATTTGGCCGCCTCAGTTTTCACGCGCTAGTGCGACATCTACCTCATTTATATTATAATATCATTGGTGTATTCATCAATCGGTATGTTTTTATGGAAGCTATTTTCAGCACCTGGCTGCAAACTACTGTAAAGAACCGGTTGATAGTGTAGATAGAAGATGCTTTCAGTACGTATAGCCTATGAACTAGCTAGCGGATTCTTAAATAAGTTTATTATAGCTAAGGTTCCACGAGTCGCCCATCTTTCCATACAAACGTGGAAGGGTAACTAAAACACTGTTGTTACGTTGGCCATCCAAAACTAAGGATAACATCAAATTATCTCGTCATTATCTATTCTTGTGTACCTAAAACCGTAAAAAAGTATACAATTGAAAAATACAAGTTTCCAAATTAGGCCCAATTATGGGCGAAAACAAATAATATACAGAGAAAGAAAACTCTACGTTTAAATAAATCTATTTGGATACACTCAATATTTTTCTATAGTAGGTATATAATATAATAATTCTATAGTATACCTTGTGCTAAAAATCTGTTTACATTTTGTCACGCGGTCGTTTAAGTTAAAAGTCGTTTGGAATGATCATTGTACATTTCATCCTAGCGCGCGGGTAGCATAACTATGTCAGGTGAGATAGCATTTAGGCCTCGTCTACCGAAGACGTCGACTATGTGCCGTTGACTAGTTAACCCTAAAGTACGAGTACCTCAACGAACTCCGTAAGTAAACGTCCTTTTGGAAACCATAGATAAGTAGAGTTCCGGGGCGCTATCTAACTGATTGTTCATAAATAAACAACATACATAGATATTAGATAGACACTTCAAGTTCAATGTCGAATTGTGATTGACGACAATACTCATCTTAATTGGGTCTATTAGATTCGTGAACAGTTGCGACACTTCTACGAAATAGACTTAGGAAGGAATGTTAGAAACAGAAATGGCTTTAGGAAGTTCCTTTTAATCGGTTTGAAAACCTACATTTTTATTATATGAGATATACATACAATTTTAGGAATAGTGGTCTGATTTAACGAATTAACTGCCCAGTCTAGGCGGTGCGACCCGCAGGGGCGCGTCATGAGCCATGAAAGTGTTAAAAACAAAATATTTCACTAATATTTCCTAAGTCAATTCAATTTATGTATGAAGTCCACGGAGTGGTCAACTCCGTGAACTTCATTCATATCACCTAAAATTTCCCCCTAGTTTTTTCTTTTTATAACGCCCCTGTAACATAACATTATTTCATCTGTGCCTGTTAGAACAATAAAAATAAAACATAGTGGTGAAGCACTTTTTAAGCTTTGCGAGACTTACGAACAGAAATTGATTTTTAAACTGGATGACTGGAACTCAACCCACCATAGTGAATTCGCATAAAGAGGAGGGGATTTGATAATTATTGGACCCTTCTTTCCCTAACTAAAATTTTATAGTTTTGGATATAATTATGTCATATTTTATACTTTACCTAACTCTTTATTGAGATTTTTCTAAAATTTGTCCTTAATTCGTAACTTTATCTTTTTCATTAATTTCGTATTTTTATAATTTTTGAAAAAATGTGAACGTTAAGTTAAAAATGAACGCTAAAAAACTTACTTAAAAAATCCGACGTATTTTAATCACAAAAATTAATACTACTCTACTCTTTATGCGAATATGCTATCTACAATATCTATATATATCGCTATGGTGAGTTGAGTTTCAGTCACCCTGTAGAACACAGATTACGCATACAGGCATTTCAAATACCTAGTAAGTAATCAAATAAAAAGCCTTTTATTCCACAACCTTAAATCCGAGTAACATTGATCGATCATGATTATAACAAACTGCTTGTAAAAATACCAACAAATACTAAGACCCGTATAATGCTTGCTCAGTCATAGATCGATACTTGAGTCACGTTTACTTCATAGATCGATGACTGAGCAAGCTTCCACAAGGGAGGCCCAAAAACTATAACCACTGCATCGACCATCTGTAATTACACAAATGCCTATTTAGGGTTGTTGCTAAATATAACCATAAGATACTGATCTTAATTACTAGTACTCCTAGCTTTGTAGATGCTAGATAGGGTATGTAGGTCAGACGAGTAGGTAAAGTTGCCTTAAACGGCGGGCTGATAACGATTTTGTAGATCCGATTGAGTAAGGATAATGCGGGCGTTACTTTCATTATTAACCTGGCCTCAGGCCTCGTCATCATCATCTCAGCCGAACGACGTCATAGGCCGGACGAGACGAGAGGAGAGGAGGGTGTTTTAAACCAATAGAACATCGTCATTGACACATCTTGTCTTCGTTCAGCTTCAGTCCACCCAGCGGAGATGTTTTATATTTGTGCGGATTGAAGCGGAGTAGTGAGCTGTGCCGATTACTCCACGCAGCTGAGACGAGAAGAGCTGTGATCGGCGTGCAGTGAGGGGCGCCACTCTCAACAAACATCCAAGCACGCCGCACGCAGCTCAGTTCCGCTATCGCCAGCACACATCTCCGCTCCACTCTAGCCAGTACGCAACTCCGCACAGCTTCGATGGATACAACCTCTGAAAAACGTCTCTTCTGGTCGCCCCGGATATATCTGCTCATCTCCGCTTTGTGGAGTCGGTGCCTTATTGCTCCCGATCCCAAGAGCCGAAATACCTAGTGATTAGGCCTCATGTAAATGTAGTGGCAAGTAAATTAATATCTATATGTCTTGTGCCATGACATGGCACAAGATAACATATACGCTCTAGCTTGAATCTGTACTGATGTAAAGGAGATCCTTAGGTACATACATACCTACCTACACCGTAGTCATGGAAAGGTACTTTGGTACTGGCTGGCTTATTTTGTGTTGTGTTGTAACTCGTCACAAGAGAAAACTCTGGGAAAAGTCCGTCTTTAGTACAAACTTTATCTGTGTCTGTATTTTCCTGTTTTTGTATAAATATATAAAGTTTCTTCGAACCGTTTCGATCTCTTTTAGTTCTTCTGATATTCTTCAAAATTCTTTAAAATTTGGTGTCAATAATGATGTCTCATTCTCACATTATGTCCATCGACCTCTTCAACTCCACCCGTGGATTTCGTAGCGCCTACTAAGGGAACCTACTAAAGGAAGATCTTCTGTTTATTTTTAGGTGTTAAATCTCTTCTGCGATCACAAATTTTCCTGCTAAGCGTGGTAATTATGGCCAAAGTCCTCTTGTTTGGGGTAAGCATGTGTGTTAAGAAAATATGTCCATCGTTATGAAACTCTTATTGTACAATTTCTCTTCTCTTTTATCATATTATGTAAGTCCTATTATTTATCATCATCATCATCAGCCTATATTAAAACTTTTTAAACTTTCGCGATTTGATAATATATTTAAGATTATTTATCGGTAAACGTTGGGGAAAAGAAAGCAAAAGGTACGCGATAAATAATCTTAAACAGCCTATATTGGTCCACTGCTGGACATGGGCCTCCCCTAATGCCACATGCAATAATCAGCTTGCCACATGCAGCATCTGCAAGCAGTCTTTCGTCATCATCCCACCTGGTCGGAGGGCGTCCTACACTACGTTTGCTGAGTCGCGGTCTCCACTCAAGAACACGTTTACCCCAGCGGTTGACGGTTATTCTCGAGATATGGCCAGCCCACTGCCACTTCAGCTTGCTAATCCTATGAGCTATGTCGATAACCTTGGTTCTCTGTCTTATGTATTCGTTGCGAATCCTATCCTTCAGAGAAACTCCGAGCATAGCTCTCTCCATAGCTCGCTGGGTGACTTTAAACTGGTGGACCAGCCCAGTCCAATTATTAATATTTCCTAAAGAAATCTGCTTGTAAACCTATGAATCCTATTTCTGCCTCCTTAGAATGCTTATTTCCCAAAACTGGCTTTCACTTGTCTTAAAAGAAACAAAGTTTCAGCCTCGTAGATCATGAAGTTTCAGAAACCTCTTGATAAGACAGTGTTCTCTTATATATATAAATATAGATAAACATTCCGGGTAGAAGCGGAGAAGCTGAATATGATTTGATTTGAAAAATCTAATGTGGCCGGTTAGACTCGGTGTTGTAGGGGAGGCCAGCGTCCGTCGGCTGAGAATCTGAGATGATGACGAGATTGGCTGTTGACGGAGTCCCACGCCCCCCTTTACACGCCTTCGCGCTCCCCGTGTGCCTACCCCCCCCCCTCCCCAGTTTAAAAAGCAATGTTCTAAATACGCTATATAGATGTTTTGGTGAAGTATCCATCTGTACGGTAATCAATACGTTGACGTAGACTGAAAGTATTCAGCCTGAAGCTCGTTGAATAGGGGTTGTTTATTCAACACCCATACAAAATGTGACAGTGACAAGCTCTCGATAAAACTGTTTATATAACTCTGCTTTATATTCACCATTAATATTAAAGCGAACGACGTTTGCGTCAGTATTCCATTTTGGTATCGAAAATACCGATTATTTGATCACGGGTTTCATCTCGCCACTGCGTTGGCTTTATATCAGTTTCTTACAAAAGGAGTGGCACTGAAAACAAAGTAGGTACGTTTATCTTGAAGTTCCTATATTATGGATAGATAGATGGTCTTTGTTGAAAAATCTCAAACCTCCTAAATAATAAAATCTATAAAAGTTCTCTTTGGAGCATTAATTTTCTTGTAACGCACCCCGTTGAGCTCAGTTGGTTACAATTTTGACCCTATTGTTATATAAATTTTAAGTACTTTTATCCAAATTGTAACGCTGCGGTTTACCTCAACCTCAATACATTATAATAATTTTGCACCAGCTTACTAATGATTTCTAGAAGTCTATCAACATGTATCGCGAAATAAAAACATATTTAAACAGCTAGTGTGTGAAATATATTGAAATTGGGTGTGGCGAGATAAAATACCGGCTTGAAACTCTAGGTCTAAATTGAAGTCAGTATGTTGCCTGTGATTAATTATTTTTTGCTGATCGCTTATTGGCTTTATGACTTTAATAAATGCCTATTTGTACTAGATTTCCAACAGCTATAGCCTAAAGCTAGATTTTGATAGATTGTCATATGACTTTAATTCGTAACTAGCAAGACAAAGATGTTTTTAGGATGCTCTAAAATTAACTTAACACTCAACACTAGAAACACAAAGTTTGATGTGTTTCTTTATAAATAAAATAACATAATTCAAACCCCAATCAGTCATTGTGTTCTCTACTAATTGACGGCCGAGTTCTTTGTCTAATTACTTGGTAGATTTAATTAGATAAAAATATACGGCAACAGTAGACGTCGGAACTCATCACGCGTTCACCGGTGGAACACTAGTCTAGTGACGTAAGTAAGTGGTGACTATTCGGCCAGGCTTTTCGGGGCCCCCACCAGAACGTTTTGTTTACTGAGCTACGCCTCCGCGCCCGTGTCGGCACTCCGCGGCCGGCCTTCATGCGGCACACGCACCGTCTCACAACTACACACAATACTTCAACGCGACGTTCCAATTGATAAGTGATATCCCGGTGCTCTGAGTCCCTGCTACATCCGGCTTCCTTCCCATAAAAAAAACTTTACAGGACTTCTCTCCTTAAGTAACCCCCGAAACATCATCCTCATTTACCGTGCACTTGAGTGATCTGCTGCATATATCGCCGAATTTGTTCGTAAGTAAAATTACTTTTATGAATTTGTCACACCGAACCAGTTTAGAATAAGTTACGTGAGACGTTATGAAATTATGCTAATCGCTTTCAAAACTGTAACGCCATGTCTGTTGTCGGCGTCTAATATTGGTTCTGATACGTGAATGTTTTTGTTGGCTGCCAGTTTTCGGCGCTGTTCTCTGGTGTGCTGTACCTGAAGGTCGTAATTTTATGTCACTTACGATCCTTTTCGAAATAAAAACCGGTTGGGATCTTTAAGCTGGTGTAATAAAATTAACATATCGGTAGCGGAGATCGGTGCACGTGTGCCTGTGTGCGTACAGTACGGATCAGGGATTCGGGGGGCTCATAAGGAGATGCATTATTGTGTTTGTAAGGACTTTCTTTTACTTCGATCCTTGTTTGGTCATGCAACTCAGAGAGTTGGAAGACAATGTGCAGGCTCACATCGAACTCAAAGAAACTGAAAGCATCTCGTAAATTCAGGCCATGATCGCTGCCCGCATGATTTGCGCGATCAATTTGCTAATAGATTTATTGCTATCTTGACGCCTGACGTAGTAATACATATGCTCTACCTTCTCTAGTTTACTTGTATTTTTCGCTATCATGGTTTCTTATTCCCTCTGTGATAGTTACCTTAAGTAGTCTTTTTCATTTATCCTAGAAGGTCCTGGGTCCTTTAGTATTCAATCTTCCTCCCCAGAGCGTTAGTTGACTTTGCTTTGATCTGGGCATTTGTTATCTCCTAGATAAGGCTATCACGCCTTGGCTCTATTTACATTTCTCGGCATTATGGTCACGCTTGAAATGTTTTAATTCATTTTTACTTCTTTTTGGCATTTGTGCCATTTCGTGGCCTAAAATATTGGAAACGTTTAGAGAAATTTGTTCTGTTGTATTGTTTACTGGCCTTTGACCGATAACTTACTTTCTGATGAATCGACTACCTCGTGCTTTCTCGGATGATATTAGGCTTGCGATTGCTCATCAATTAATTAAGCTTTTTCACCGAGATTGTATTACCCATTGATGACGACCACAATGGTTCTATATGTGTATATAAGCAAAGCAAGTTGTAGTATTGTTTTGTTTTTTGTTTATGATAGCTAACACCAAAGTTAGCTTAAAGTCAACACTCGGATTGTTAATGATTCAAATCTTCGAAATTTTCCTCGCGAACGATAAATATTTACCTACTCCCACACACCACAAGTACATGGCATAATCAAGGATTCTCTTTTTAACTTGTTTCATTCAACCTTTAAATATTCGAACCATTTTGATGTTGATATTGAACCATTTTCCTTAGCACTAAGAGTTAAATTTCCTTGATGTTCGAATCTCGATATCGGTGACTCTGTGCTGTAGAGAAGTAAATTATCGGTTGTCAATTAATTGAATAAATATTTATAAAGTGCGTTCTAATAACGATATTAAGTCGACGACTAATCTAAGAACACTATCTGTTGAAATGAGTTGCCAATTTGCTATTTGATAATACTATGGTTTTATAGAGATTCGTTTGGCAGCCAGATGTTTCATATTTCGATTTCAATAGATAGATAGATAATACTTTATTCATCACCAATTAATAAAAAAAAGAGATTATTTTAAATTTTACATATAAAATACACAACAAAATAAAAAAAATACAATAAATACAAATAAAATAAATACAATAGCTGAAATGTGATTCATTTTCTTCAAAGGTAGGTATTGGGTAAGTAAAAGGAGTCGTTTAGTCGTTCTTTCTTGTACTGAGTATCTGGCAAAAGAAACATGAAAGACGAAAGTTCCTATAATGTATCAAAATTTCTCCCGCTTATAAAAACGATAACGACTCTATATAGTAATGTAATAGAATACTGCCCTTTCTTACCGACCTCTAGACATTCGACCTTTGTTCGCCCGAAACCCTCGTCTAGAACGTTCCGTTGCGTCTTTCTTTACTTACCTATTGATTTCTGGAAAGCTATTATTATATTCAGCATTGATTACTTCGGTTTCCTTTGTTAGATTTCTATTGTTAGTTCTCTATTTACATATACGTTATATTTTCCTTCAATATTATTAATATATTATGTTTCCAAGTGAGGTGGCTTATTATTTCGTTTCGCAATACCTTAGTGGATTTGGATGGGCTTACGCTATTGCCTAACTTGTTGAATACAAACCATGCAGTCAATTGCAAGATTTTTGGACATACTCCAAGAGGCCGGTGAAATTTTACAGCATTATGCATGCTGATTTGGTGTGAATGCAAAACAGGCTGATCCAAGAGACCTCTTCATATTTTTTTGTTTATAATATGTTTGCTTAGAGACTAAAATTGTTTGATTATTATCTATTTTAAAACAATCCTTGAAACTAGTTAGTAACCGTTGAGATAACTCACCGCTGCGTTATCGGCCATTCACCGCGTGCTCACGTAACTACGACTTGATTGCAATTATTTGAAAATCGTGGGAATATTGATTTTATCATTGGCACTCGGCACGATAATCACATCTCAAAATCAACTGGATAAGGTTCAATTCTCTCGATCGGTTTGATCGTTGATTGATAAGTCGTCAAGCCTGTTAGCATTGCTCAATAAGGGCCAGGGCTCAGCTAGTTCTTACGAGGATTAGTTGACATGAAAGAAGTCGATAGGTTGTTGACCTGTGACTGACCACTAGTCGACTGTTTCAACACGAATACTAAAAACATGGTCAGTTATTATTGAAACATCAAAGTAGGTAATTATTTCTATTCATGTCATAGTAGTCATGCCTTTATTCTCAAGGTAAATTCAATTATGTAGACGTCAAGCCTTTCAGCGAGTGCTTAGCTACAAACGGCTGGTCATTATCCGGTTATCGGGATCTACTTTGTCTGATTCAGGACAGATGAAAGTAATTATGTGATTTCGTTTTCAACGGACCAGGGAACCTACTCAAAAAGGAAAATCTCAGTGACTTTTTCGTTTTCAAGCAAATCATACTTTTGTCCAGCATTATTTATTTAAGTATATCACTCAGAAACTTCGATTTTCGTTTTCACGAGTAGGCAATTCAGTCTTTACAGCATTGTAATAAAACTTTTTGAACTTTCTAATTCATGATTATTTCTCGGATAACGGGTATTGGTCGCCTACCTTGTTAGCTTTGAAATGCTTTTGAATTAACCTTAATATAATAACACAATGAAGTTCCTTCTATGATTTCTGTAAAACCTGCCTTAAAATAAGTTCAAATATTTCAGTTTCATCATAAAACTAACTTGATCAGATTCGTTTTAACAGGATGATTTTGTATTATAATACGGTACACTCTCACTATATTTCAAAAGAGTCCTACTAGGGGTTTCATAATAATTTCTAAAGTTTCTTTTGTAATGAATTATGAATAGCCATTCCACGTCGCTCGCAAAAGATATTTTCTTACCGAAAGTAAAAGTTCACTTTCGGCATCTCGTTCAGATGAAAGTAATCCAGCTGCCTAGTTCGTATTAGTTTCGCTCTCGACCACTCTACTGCCATTCTCAAAGGCAATGCAACATCGCGATCAGTTCGACCTAAAGCCTCCCTAAGAGCATTGTGGTTCTGCCTACAGCTTTGTCTCTAGACACAGAGTATTTGCTGTGATCGACCAAATTAATCACGAAAATTTAATAATGTCCCAAAAAAATTCGATTTGGTCAGAATTTTTGATACATAAATTTTTGTTTATTCGGCAGAATTTTCGGGAAATTATTAAAATTTCGTGAAAAATTTGCCAAGTACAAGTAACGCACTATAAAGCAAAAAACCATGACCACATTAATGATTATTTCTTTGTTAGAATTTCGCCGCTTAGCAACTGCTAGTGGATGTGCAAAAAAGCGAAATTCAAGCTTGATTGCGTAGGTTCAAGAGAAAGTTATCGCGGTATCGCCCGCGCGTGCTTTCGCAGATTTACGCATTGGTGACGTGCATCGCAAAATACCTTTAAAATTGTAACTGATAATATGTATTTTAGGTGAGTATTTGCATGTTTCGTTGTTGCAAATGAAGATAAGGAGAATGACGTCTGCATTAATTACCTAGCATTTCTATCACGCTTGCGTGAGTATGTTTTACTCGCACCAAAGCGTTAAAATTTCTTCTTAGGTATATGCCGCTCTGAATATTTTTTATTGATCGTTTGTTTGGTGGGTTGAAATTACATCGTGCCCATATCCAATTACAGTTTGCATTTGATCGCCTCCTTCAGATTCGAGGTCATGGCGCCAAGCTTTTAAGTTCTCGCACTCATTCATTGAAAGAGAAATTGGTGTCATCGCTGAATCTGTACACTGTATCCGCTGGACCGTGCGCCCTGTGTCGAAGTAAAAGTGTTCCAAAAAAATTTTACGTCGCGAAATTACATTGCGATTTCGCCGCAACGAGGTCGCGGATGTGGGTCGAGTAACAGCTATCTGTTAGATTTGATAGTTTTGTTACATTTGGGATATGACAATCTAAAGCTGGTTCACGGTCATTGAAATTTTCGGCGTCGTTAGCTCTGGTTATTGCTGTAATTTCGCGTGTAGTGGTTACACGCGGCTGGCACAGGCGTGATTCACTCATTTCATGCTTCGGACCTTGAAACCTCTTATAACACCTTGTTTAATCCTGACTTTTTTACCTGAGTTCTATCTTTAGCACGCATAGAATACATTATAGCGATTTCAAACCGCACTTCTAAACTAAACTCTTGCGCAAGTAAATATCACGAGGATTGCAATGACTCTTTAAAATATATTGTTATATCTTTTCAAGAGATTAACCAAGACATTCAATTGAACTTGGTTTGGAACTTTCCTGTTTGTCCGTGCCCTGAAGATAACCTTCAACGCATAATAGAAATTACGATTGGAGTTTATCCACCTTTCGACCTTTTTTAATGATAAATCTTTAAAAATACAGGCTTTTTTATAATAAATAAAAACGGTGACGTAATACTGATAAAGTTTTACGGTTTATTTAAATATAATTATTTTGAAAAAAATAAAAACAGACTTCAAATTCCTTAGTATTAGACTGTTTTTAATTTTTTCGCGACGTATACTTATCCACCTCCTCTTTTGTTTTTCGGATAAAAAATAAGAAATTGATGATATCTTTCTACAAACTCAACTTCTGCCACGACGACCATTCTTGAATGACAAAGACAACGCAATGACAAGAAAACGAGAATATTAAAAATAATTTTTTTGTTTTATGTTGGTTCTCATTTTCTTATCAACCATATTTTTATGTTAAAATTATAAAAACAATAGTCTGTCTGTCTGTTACATGTTCCGCCTAAACAGCTAAAGGGATCTTAATGACGACCTCTGTAGCGTGGTGGGCGAATGTCTGCCTGTGACGCAGGAGGTTGCGGGTTCGATTCCCGCCTCGGGACAAATGTGTGTACGATCTGCAGACATTTGTTCAGGGTGTTCTGGTCGTTTTCTATGTATAATAAAAAATATCTATCTATGTATTGTATTATATGTATATCAGTTATCTAGTACCCATAACACAAGCTCTGCTTACCTTGGGGCTAGATAATGCTGTGTGAACTGTCCAGCATTATTTAATTTAATTAATGAAATTTGGCAGGAAGGTAAACAATATTCCGGGGACCGACATAGGGAGGTAGGGGAGCATTGGGCAGTCGGGAGGTTCGGGCACCCCTTCCTTATTCCAATATGGTTGTATTTGTTAATTTTTGTTGGTTTATTAGTGTAAGTTAGTTCTTCAAAACACTGCTGAACTATAAAGTATTGGTCATGTTATTGAATTGTCAATGTTACAAGCCATTCGTGGTTTGGAGTACGTCTAAAGTGGATTTCTCGCGATTTTGGTTTAAAAAATTAAGAACCGACGACAAGGTATGTGTTTTTTTATATTTCTATTCCATTGCAGACATATTAATGTCTTAACTGTAAATCACTTTAAAATATTTGACCAAAAACTAAGTGTCGAAAGTATGCAGGGGAGCAATGGCAGTTATTTAAAGGAAGGTTTGGGAATACAATCAATCATAATCATCAATCATAATCATCAATCATAGCAATCTTCCCAGTAAAATTGCATCAAAACCATATCTAAAAACAATCAATAAAATCAAGTGCGGAAGCTCTAATATATGTTTAATAAACAAAAAATTAATTTGATATGAGATATGTACCTAAGATTATATCAATTCGTTGATTTATTCGGTACATTAGAACCCAAAATTCAGGGATGCCCAAACCACTAGTAGGTAGCTTTGGACACTTTTGACATGTTTCAGAAATCCTTTTGTAACTTGGAGACTTATTATAATTTTTTAACGGTTCTTTGCAATAATTCTAGTCAAATAAAATAGGCCTTGGCAATACAATAGTAATTTACTTAATAAAAATAACATTTTTGTTAAGTTTGAGTTTTTGAGTTTTAGAGAAAAAGTGCCCAATGCTCTCATACCTCCCCTACTTAAAAAGCACATGTGAATCCGCGGTTAGATATTAGTATCAAATAAGTAAATATTTAAAAGCTATTTATTTTACTCGTCGGTTTTCCATATTTCATAATGTTTACTTATCAAAACACTTTTAAAAGGTCGAGGATGTAATGTACGCCTACCTTTCCGACCTTTTGAGTCTTTTTAATGTTTTTAAGTCTTTACTCATGTGAGCAGTGTGAATAAATAAAAAAATAAAATAAAATAATTCATTTATTTTTTTATTTATTTATTTATTTTATTTATAAATGTAAGCAGATCGCATTTTGCATATTTTTTTTTAAATTACATGTTTTACTTAGTCCTATTTGTTTTGTATTACCTAAGTAAAAACAACAATATCTTACGTTTTGTTTGATAAGGAAGGAACATAGCATAAATTGTCTAGTTACAGAATAACAATGGTGTAAAATACAATAAGTTTTTAGTTATCACTTTTGGTATAAAGGAACATTAAAATACTAGCAGCGCCTCGCGGTTTCACCCACGTAGTTCCCGTGGGAATTTCGGAATAAAATATAGCCTACGTGATATTCCAGACTATAATCTATCTCTATGCCAAATTTCATCCAGATCCGTTCTGGCGTGATTGAGCAAGAAACATCCATCCATCTACCCATCCATCCATCTAAACTTTCGCATTTATAATATTAGTGTGATTATGAATTGAAGTTGTGAGCAGCTGTCTCCGAATCCTTAACACACCACAGTAGTTGTTGTTCATTTGATTTATAAAGTCATCGTGAGCTTGTAAAATATCTTCACACTATTTATTATAAATGCAAAAGGATGATCAGCCAGACAATAATGATATCGCATCGCCATACATTGCGTACATTATTGAAGTTGAAGGAATGCGTTTCAAACATAGATTTAAATCGTTAGATAGGCCCCGACACCAAAAACTGTGGCTTTGTTTTTGAATGTGTGCGTTAACAAAATGCCGACGCACGCACACTAATGAGTAGTGAAAAAAATCGTGTTTCTGCCATTGTACTTATCTGTTGCTATTACCATTTCGTGTGCAATTGTATTGCACACACTTTTCTGAAAAAAGTATGCACTTTGATGCCCTGAAATCGAAAATGTTTGAATGTGTGCGTCAACATGGCGTTCAAAAACTGTGCAATTTGTGTAGAAGGTACGGTCCGGTAAATAGTTAGAAATAGTGTTTTTGCCAATAAACCTAATTATTATTATTACCATTTCGTTTACAATTGTATTGCACTGACTTCTGTGAAAACATAAAGGTCTTATTTATATCCTGAAATCGAAAACGTGTCTGTCTAAAACGTGTGCAATCTACACACAACAAGTGTACTGAGAAAATAGTGTCATCTCTTTTTCTCCCACATTAGTTGCAAACACTACTTTCTCTTTCGTGCATTCGCCGTTTAAATTTGTTATTTTAGACAGTGCGGAAGGAAAAATAAAAGATTTTAAAACAAATCGCAATACTTACGAGTGAAATGTTATACCTCTGGCTTTATTTGTGTTTCTAGAATTGTTGCATTTTAGAAAGGCACACGATGGCATTTTGTGACACTAAACTGCTCGCAAACGTCCTTTACAACACGTCCGGCTAACACTGTGTTTGGATGTGCACTGATTCCAGGTTAGTGAGCCTCACTCTCTTCGACCGTGGAACAACACAGCGCGGTCTCACTGCGGTAAGAGCCTATCTAACGATTTAAATCTATGGTTTCAAATAACTTACGCATTCTATGACAAAGTGACGTAATTTTTCTCTATTCTACCCTAGACAACAATCCCCGTGCTAGGGGGGCAGATGTTTGGTACCTCAGACCTCTGCTTCATCAGTAGGTATTATCTATCCATGTAACAAGCAAAATATACTACTTTTTCTAAAAGTTTAAGTATGTAAGTTTATCATTAGTATAGTATAATGCATGTTAGGTATTATGGTAGGTAATGTATGTATAATGTAATGTAGTTATTTTGTTTTCATATTATTCAAATGCCACCGTCTATATTGTTGTTATATGTCTATTCCATCCCAAGGTTGCCTGGAAGAGATCGCTCGAAGCGATAAGGCCGCCCTTTGTACTTCCTTTATTTTTATGTATTTCCTTCTTTATTGTATTTTGTGTTTGTGTGGTACAATAAAGAGTTTTCTATTCTATTCTATCTCTACGCAAAAACTACTAAACGTATCAAGCTGCATTTTTTTATAGATTTAGTTCTACACCTGGATTAACGTAATATATAGGCTACTTTTTATCCATTGACAACGAATGCGAAGCCGCGGCCTCAACCTAGTTTATCTTTTGAAATCGGTTCAGTAGATCCAGAGATTACCCCCTACAACGTCACAAACCTCTATTCTATAATATTAGTATAGATAAAATCAATTAATAAAATTTAAAAAATGCGAGAGACGCATTTTTTCAGCAGTAGACTAATATAGGCTGATGATGATGTTGATTTTTCCAGCAGTGGGACGAGAAAGCGAATGAAAAAAGGTAGCAGTACTAAAGTCAATGAAACAAAAGGTCAATCAGAACTGTTTTATAGTAATTTATCAAGAAAGGAACTTCGTCGTTAAATCCATACGTCTATACTAATATTATAATTTCGAAGTTAACTCTGCCTGCCTGTCTGTCTGTTACCTTTTCGCTAGTAAACGGCTGAACAGATCTAAATGAAACTTGGCAGGGAAGTTAATAGTATCCTGGGGACGGACATAAGCTACTAAAAAAGCGCGTTCGCAGCCGCGGGCAGTCAAGATTTTCTTTTTGCGTGCGCACGTTTCGCAGCATTAGGCAATAGGCAGTTAAAGCAAGTTGAGGAATCTCATTAGACCTTAAACGTTTTAAAGCGTTTATATCCTGCAACTCTAAGGAAGCCAGCATAACCAGAAATGTGATAGGACACTCACTGACACCTGTTTTATTTTATTTTCCTTCAGAAGGCTCGTTTGTCGGAAGAGGATGCTGAGTTGTTTGACCAGGACAGGATTTTACACCTGAGTAATGTTTGTTTATCTCTAGTACTTTAGTGCTAAAATTCTGTAGGTCTTGGTTTTATTTGTCTGTGAATGTCTGTGTGTACCTACGTGTGGTTTTATAGCCTCTTATGTTTAGTTTTGAGTTTAATGTGGTTACAGTTCATGGATTCCTTCGTCCTTGAACGAGGCCTCTGCGATGGAATGGAAGAGTAGTTTCTGTAAAAATAAAACTGGCAGATTCGTTTCTTCTTCATGAAGACGTCGTCGGCTGTAGGCACAGGATCTGCTCATTTAGTTTTCATTCTGCAAGCAAACTGCTAAATGTTTGAACATTATTGTGTGGTAAGATTTCACCAGTTGTATGTAAATCGCTTCTGTATAATCGCAGCGTGTGTTCGCTTACTGCTGACTTTTTATTTTCTCTGAAGTGCAGACTTTCACTGTAAAGGACTTAAGATTCAATATTTATTCCGATTTCGAGATTTACGCAACAGCACGGAGTATCTTCTGGTTTTTTCCATTGAGACATACGATCCTTTCTTTCTCTTGTTATCTCTATCATCGTTCAATCTTTCAATTTAATTAGTCCCATTTGTCTTTATGAATCGTCGATACTTAAATTGATTTGCCTTCAAAGACATTTGTTGACGCTTGTTAAATGATTACAGGGTAGCGTTTCATTTCTTCATTTACACGTTCCAATTTGTCCAATGAGTGAGGTGAGCAGTGTCAAAGTGGTATCCACCGCTGATTCGTTCGCGACCTTGCCCGGTACAGTACATACATAAGTGTACCACAAGCTTGGAACCTATTAAGATTTTAATGGGTACTCTACATGCTTTTATGTCCTAAGGCTCAGGGCGAGAGGTTTTCGCAGTTTTTGTGATGTATTTATATTCTCTTTCAATTAAAACTTGTAGTCAACAAGTTTTACGACTATATTTGAACCTGTCAGTTGTTGTTTGTCATCTTTGTCTGAATGTTTAGGTAGGCCAGTAGGCTCAAGGGGTTTGACCTGCACGCTACCTGCAATGGCTTTGCACCTACTCGTAGCTCCGAGAGATCAACAATGTCAAGGTGTTGTTATGTCAGTGTTGCGCAATGATTTATATCTGGCATCGTAGCCGCACCGACTCGCCTATTCCTCGACTATGTCTCTAAGGTTTGAATAATAGTATAAAAGCATATATAGCAAATTCGTAATAATAATTTAAACAAAGGTGGTCAGCCATGTGAGACAAAGCATTGTAATTAAATTGGTACTGCTGTGCTACTTGATGTTTGTTAGTTATATCATCAAAGAAATCGTTCGTTCGGACTCGTTTTAAATAACCTGATATTTGTTTGATTATGTTGAAATTAGTATTTTAATTATAAATTATATTTATTAATTTCTTGTTATTCTTTACAAAGATCCTAGGATCCTACGTTTCGTAGATTCTTTATTATTATTTCACCTTGGTGTAGGTACTTTTGACACCCGTACTTTGTTATTTTTGCTCAATTTTAGTCATGTAGAGAGCAAATGCTAGAATCTGTCTCCCTCTGTGGTCTTACAATGTGTTCTAGGGACAATAAGTTAGTATATCTGGACAGCTGGGCAGCGCTCCGGGGCGTCGTCTGTCAGAACTTGGTTTATGCTGGCACACCTACTCCGAAGATTACCTTCGCACGACTGTCAACTCCGCTGAGTTATTAGCCTTTAATATGACTTGTTTTATTTCATTCAACCTTTTAAGGTTTCGATTTCAGTTCATTACATACTAAATCGTTTATGAGTCTGTTTTGTTCTTGTTTAAAATGATTTGTGCGTTTCCCGCAATTATGGTCTGGCAAGTGATATCAATTACTCGCCAGTGGTCTGTCGTTGAACTTTTAACTTATCATAATGCAAATCTCGGTATTGCCTTCGAATGATAATTACTGCTGGAGTACTTATCTCATGAAATAAATCATTTGTCTGGTGGACATTTAGCTGCTGTTTGAAATTAATACACGCGTTAAGTTGAATTTGATTTGCAAATAAGGTGTAGTGTACTTGTGGTCACGCAAATAGGCTTGCAGTTATTAACTATCATTGGAGCTGCCTTATGGGCCGAGCTCAATTAAAATAACTGGAATTTGCTACTAGGAATCTGCACCGGCCAAATAGCTTTTAATTTTTAAATGTTAATGTTCTCTGGCGAGATGATTTACTCATTGTAAAAAGAGTCTATTAATAGGATGAGATTCCATATAAAATTCCACATGTTTATCGTGTTTTTTCCTATCATTGAAAACTCTTTAAATTGCGATGAATGGCGGGACCCCAATGAAAGCTCTCATCAATCACAAAGTTTTAACTGGTGTTCAGGAACGGGTTGAGGCTACCTAATCGAATAAAAACTATTTCTTACATTACTGTTCATGTTTTCAATATTTGTGATAATTTATTAATCATAATAGCGCCTCGCGGTTTCACCCCCGTTGTTCCCGGAATTCCGGGATAGAATAAAGCCTATGTGCTACTCCAATCTCTGTGCCAAATTTCATCCAGATCCGTTTTGCCGTTCTGGCGTGATTTGATTGAGCAACAAACATGCATCCATCCATCTAAATTATAATATTATTATATTAGTGTGATTGTATTTCAAACTGTGGTTTTCATAATGTTAGGTATAAATTGTATTGTGAGAATACTTGAATGATCTAGTTATCAACTTTTCTGAACAAACAATCAGGTTCTCGGTAGGTTCTTTGTCTGTTGTAGTGTCTCGTTGTTTTCTTTCTGTCGTGCCTTACTCATTAAATCAACCGTCTATATCTAGGCTAGGTCTAGGCTGTCGCACTGATTTACAATAATGTGTCTCGGTGCTCCAGAGTCTACATTATATTTTATTCGGTACAAGCGAATCTGCGCCTTGCGGTATTAAGTCTTCTTTGAAGAGAAGATTAATGTCGAGTGCACAGTGTCATCGTGAACAGGTATCTGCTCACTTACCTTGACCGCGCACGTTGTCCTCTCACTTATACTAGAATTCTATGATCTGACGTCTTCGATTTGCGTGCGACTGTAACGAACGTCGTTCTCTATGACTTATGTTCCTCGATCACGATACTAATGCTATAAATATGAAAAGTTATATGTAATACCTATCCTGGGTATATTTTCTTCTTATTTAAAACGATACCCCGAGCCAAACTAGCGCCGCCACCTATTTGATCTTATTATTTCGTTGAATAAAGGTAATTTGAAAATTTTCAATGGGCAGTTTATGATATCTATTAAGTATAAGGTTTTTTTAAGTACGCGTCGGGGGGCGGCAATGGAGGCGGTTGGCACAGGACCGTGGTGGATGGCACAAACTGAGGGAGGCCTATACCCAGCAGTGGGTAAAATCCGGCTGTGGATGATGATGATAAGGTTTTTTTAATGCCTCTATAATAGTTTTATTATGTATAGTTTAAGCAGAGATGTGATAATTGAATTTGGTGGCCACAAAATGCAACATCGTATCTCTGCGACGCAGGTTGCGGGTTCGATTCCCGCCTTAGGAAAAATATTTGTACGATCTGCCGGTATTTGTTCAGGGTGTTTTGGTCGTTTTCTATGTATAACAAAAAATATCTATCTATGTAATGTGTTATATTATGGAAGTAATTGTATCGTTATCTAGTACTCATAATACAAGCTCTGCTTAGCTTGGGGCTAGATGATGCTGTGTGAATTGTCCAGCAGTATTTATTTATTATATTTATTTAATTAAGGCAACGCCAACAAAGTACTTAATAAAACATTTATAAATAAAAACACAATGCAAAGATATACTATATATATATACTATAATATTATATTGTAACCACAATGATGATGATGATGATGATCATCATCATGATGATTGGCAATAACTTTGCAATGATTACACTTTTCCGTTTACAAAAGTATAAAAGATACGAAATAAAAACCTGACATGACCCCAAGTCAAGTTTTTCTGTTTTGAATTTCAAAACACATGCATGAGTCCGTTCCCGAAAACATGAGTTTGTGTCGTTTTGTTATGTATTTTTATTCTGACACGGAGATGAGTTGTGATTTGGGTTGACGCTAACGTATTCTCCTTCATTTTATAATGTGACTGAAGCACACAAGAGAGCTCGGCAGTATTTTCGTTTCACGTGTATGGTTTATTCCGTCATACATATCGGCTGATTCGAATATATCGTTGTTTTATGGGCTGTTGTGTTCGGTTTTTATTTAATTTATGCCAATATATGGTACATGCGAATAATTCTGATTCATTGTCGCAATCACGGAGAGATTAAAGTCATGTGCTCGCCTGTTGTTCAACCTCTGTCTGTGAATTGCTTCTGCTACCATTGTAGAGCTATGGCTTTGCTGCATAATCTTCGCCCAAGTGTTGCGTCTACTGTAAATTAAATTCTATGAGTTAAACAGGTAGGTATCTTCTTAAAATATTCCTTAATGCTCGTATTAATTAATGAATTTGAAAGCGACTCCACGGAAATAAATCTCTTTCTGATTAATTCAGACTTTCATGTCAGAAAGTCGGAGTGGGTATTTAAACGCGGCACTGCACGCCATAAAGCATAATTTATGAAATTGGCCACGTATCAAAGAAACTTGATTTTTCTGGGAACATGATATTTCGCGCGCGGGTCAAGCGAGCTCGTGTCGTGACATTTGCGATAAATGGGACGTGGACGTGGACGAGTGCGCCTGGTGGTCGGTAACCTGCTCCACGAGTAGTCTATTTGCCGCGTCCCGTTATCACGGGAGCGATAGCGAGCAGCTCGATAACTCGACCATTGCACAAGTCGCCGCTTATCTCGGAATGCAGTCTACAATGCGCTTCTCATATCGACAGTCGTGAAAAAAGTCCATTATCACCCTCAAAACAAATATATTTGTTGTTGGAAAAGTTCCTCCAGGAACTGGCGAGTTCAGCTCACGGCGCGTCAGCCGGCAGTGTCGCCAGTGGTCATCGGCCTCCATCGGTGAGTTTCGCAAGTCCAGTTAACCGTATGAGTCGATCACATTAATATTCTGCGGTAGCTGTTATTGCGAACCTAGCGTTTGCCTCTTCTTCGGCACGTACTTAGGCGGGTTGTAAGATTGCAACCGTGCGATAAGCATTTTACTCGGTTAACGTGACACTTGAGCGCGTGAGTTTATAAATAGGAGCTCGGAGCTTAAAAAAGGTCTTAGAAAAGACAAAAGACATTCCTCTGCGTCGAGACGAGAGGGAATCCACGGCGAAGGGCGGTGCGCAGACGGCTTTCATCGTGTGTAAATGCGTGCGGTACAAAAAATGGATAGACGACCAATAAAAATCCCGTGTGGGGAGCAGCCGAGGGGCGGGCGAAGCGTGTGCAGCGCAGCTACAACGAGTAATTGCATATGCAGTCGGTCTCCGCCGCGCTGGGTGCGCGCACGCAGCCTCCTCATCCCCCGAGCAGCCTCTCTGTGCACTACTCCCGCACGAATATGCGCACAACTCGCTGTAGCCATTTTGACTCTATCCCGTTTTCGCCATCGTCGATTACTTCTCGGTTCCGTTACCCGGAAGCTCCGGCGTCGTAGAGCTCGCGTGCTTTCTGTTTCCGCTCGGGCGGTCACCGCGGATTAGGGGTTGAGACAAGCGCCTAGTCGCATACTCAGTAGCGTTCGGAACATGACGTGAGTTGCAACTTGCGCAGAGGGAATATTAAAATGTAAGGTAGATATTTGATGATGCTTTTGTATTGTCGTAGGGCGAGCGCCGAGGCGAAGGTACCGGCAGCGGGCGGGGAGGCGGGCGCCCCGGGCCCGGAGGACGCCATGAAGGGGGTGGAGGCGACGGCCGAGGAGCAGGAGCGCCTGGCGACCGGCAACAACAATGGCTCCCTCGACTGCAAGCTGCCGCGCGCTCAACAGCGTCGCGGCACCTTCCATTCAACGCACTTCTTCATGCTGGTCTTCCTCTCCGGATGGGTTCTCCAGGGCATGTTCCTCACGTACTTCGTGAGCGTTACGACAACAGTCGAGAAACTGTATCAAGTGGAATCTAAGACTACGGGTACTTTGCTGGCCGCGACGGAGATTGGTCAGATATGCACGGCGTTGTTTCTGACGTACTTGGCGGGGACGGGTCACAGGCCGCGGTGGATCGGATGTATGATGTTGGTGCTGGCTGTCGGGGTCATCGGTTGCGTGCTACCCCACCTCATGTATGGAATGACATTACTAGATTCTCACGTTGAGAACCACGCTCCAGGCGCGGCGCCCACTTGCCACACGTACACCAACGCCACGATAGAGTGCGATGCGACGACGATCAAGGGCAACGCGGAGCGTTCGGAGATCACCGCCATTGTCATCCCGTGGCTGTTCTTCTGTCTCCTAGTCGTGGGCGTGGGGCAGACCGGCATCGCCACGCTGGGGATACCGTACGTGGACGACAACGTCGGCAGCAGGCAGTCGCCGTTATACATGGGTGAGTCACAAAATGAGTTAGCTATTGCCCTAAAATATTGGAACATTCCAGAAACAGGCGTCAGTCGACGACGCTTTATTTAACTTGTAAACCTAGGTCTTTACCTATTCTTACAATGGTCTTTAGCTCCACTATCAAAATCTCCAGTACTTCACATTGTATTTTCCCAGTTAGATTAAAATTTTAAGGTGACGAGACCAGTGATCGTTATACTGCCATTTTAAAAAGCACTAAATCAACCTAACCCTCCCACTGCCCGCCTCCGAAGTCACTCCGTCTCCGTGTCTTGCGTAATTAACTAGGACTATTTGTGCGGGCAGTAATATATTAAATTAATAGTTATGCTCCTGCATCCTGCACTTACGACTGCACTCTGCAATCTGCATTCACTTTTAAATAGTTTTTCATTACACGCTAGACTGAACTACCTAGAATAAACCTGACTGTTAATTTTCAATTGAATATTGGGCATTCGCTGGAAATCCTTTTTTTTATGAACAATTCAAACTAATTGCAGTTTCTACGAATTGAATGCAATACCATGCGCACTAAATGAAAAACGCCCAATGCAATTATCTGATTACATAACTTTGACTTCGCCGAAATACGCCGTCATCTCTGCAAAAAGAAACTGTTCGTTTATGGCGAAGCATGGGGTAATGTTGTTGTAAATAACACGGAGGTACAAGTACCTATCGATCGAAGGCGCAAAAAGTTCAATTGTTGTTTGGGCGGCGTTGAGTACAGTTACATGGAAAAGCGGTTCAGTGAGTTTCGAGATATTATCCTTCCGAGTCGTATGTTGAACCAGATACACCAACTTTTTTGGTGACCGAGTTAAGTGTTTTTGACTTGCCGTTAAATTTTTTCGTTTAATTAGATCAGAATTTAGTCGTAATCTCTTGAAAATAATGCTTTCATGAAGATAAGAATAATACATTTATGAAATTTAGATGAAGAAAAAATCATGGAGCCTACAGTTTCTTCGAAACACGGGTACAATGTGTAGGTACAAGGATTAAAACCGCCATCATAAAATTTTAACGGCCGCCGTATTACATCAAAATTGACTAAGAAAACTAGATCCTTTCAAATAAAAAAGTAGGCACAAGTAAATTGAAATCGATACTTCCTTGTCAGCTACAGCTACGCTATCACAGACAGACACGCTACACAGACATAAATTAACAGCTATGACAGACACGTTTCACACGGTCTCCGCGGAAGAACAGCGCTATGGTAATATCTGCTCTTCCATAGCACATGCTGAGTGGAGACCGATTTTGACAGCATTTCTGTTAAATTAAGGTTTTTAATAAATAAATAAAGAAAGAATAAAGTACAAAATATTTATTTGTGTAACAAAATTAAACGACATAGGTACATTTCTTTTATAACTAATAGAACAAAGGCTATGCTGAGCTTGTGTTATGGGTACTAGATAACTGATAAACATAATAATACAATACACAGATATAATAGATATTTTTACATACATAGAAACTACCAGAACACCCGGAATACATATCTCCATATCGTACAAACATTTGTCGCAAGGCGGTATACCAACCAGCAACCTCATTTATAAGGTCCTTATTTGTGTCTGGCAAAAAAAAAACACGTTTTTTTTAACCTTTTACACGTGTAACTTCCAACTTCCCTCTGTTTTCGTCGTCGATTAAAACCGTTGAATGTGATTGTACTCGTAGAGCCAGCAATAAGTTAGTTACTTGCGCATTGTTTTGTCTGGACTTGTCGATATCGTATCTAATGCGTTCGCTGCACTATAATATCGATGTGTTACGATTCGATTTCTACGGACTACGCGGTTTTATTCAGAGACCAAATAACAAATATTACGGTCTAGTAAGTTATTCCGTCCCTTTTAAAAGTAACAACATTATAAATAAATAATGCTGGATAATCCACAGAGAATCATTTAGCTTCATGCTAAGCAGAGCTTGTGTACTAGATGACTGATACACTTAATACAATATGTTTATCATAGATAGATATCTTTTATTATGCATAAAAATTTCCCAGAACACTCGGAATAAATATTTGAAGACCGTAGAAGCAGTTTTGAACCATTTTCCTTCAATTATTTTCTGATGCGTCCCAGTGTCAGGTTTTGATGGAACTAATCTTATAATCCTTCCGTCAATAAGTTAGAAAGGAATAGGTAACTTCTAAGTTATTGATAGCTCTACAATTTAATTAAAATATCAAAATCAACTGTTTATTTTTTAAGGTGAGAAAACAAGCAGATAGGCTAGACAAATATTAAACTAAATTCAAATCTACACTTAATATTGTAAAGAAAAAAGATTTGTTTGTTTGTTTGAATTGAATAGGCTCCGAAACAACTTGAACGATATGAAAAATTCTTTCACCATTAGAATCCTCCATTATCGCTAATGAACATAGACTTTAGAATATATCCGTGCGAAGCCGGGGTAGACCACTCACCTCACCTCCTCACCTCAACAGCCTATAATAGTCCACTGCTGGACTCAGGCCTCCCCCTGATTTTTTTATCTCATGGGGGTAATTTCCCTAATCTCCACGCTGGGCATGCGGGTTGGGGTCGCAGTTCGGTGGTAGATCTAATTCTGCAAGAGGCGCTGCTGCCCGCCCCCGGTGTATGTCCCTTAGTCGCCTCTTACGACACCCACGGGAAGAGTTGGGGAAGCCGGGGTGGACCACTATTAATAAATAAAATGCTAGTTGATTCTCTTTACTTAAATTTTTTGCCCATATGTGGAAGAAGTGAAAAAGACAGAAAACAGAAGTAGAGATTACACAGAGAAGAGATACACAGTGAAGTGTTGTAACTTAAAGGGTTGTCTTAAAGGGTGTGTAAGGAAATTTGAAATTTTGAATATACAAATAAAACCTTATTTGTATATTCAATGAATCAAGTAAATTAAAAGTGTCTTTGTTCTGTGAATTAAAAGTGTGTGTGATGTCTGCACAATGACATAGATTAGATACAACTTACTATCACTCATAATGCTAGTAGCCTACGTTACAGTAGGTACTTTTATAATAATAATAATAATGCTGGACAATTCACACAGCATTATCTAGCCCCAAGCTAAGCAGAGCTTGTGTTATGGGTACTAGATAACTGATAATATACATAATATAACACAATACATAGATAGATATTTTTTTATTATATAGGTATAGAAAACGACCAGAACACCCTGAACAAATGTCTGCAGATCGTACACACATTTGTCCCGAGGCGGGAATCGAACCCGCAACCTTCTGCGTCGCAGGCAGACCTTCGCCCACTGCGCCACATCGGTCGTCTATGATAGGGGATAGGGTTTATGATAGGTACTTCAATAGATAGAGATCTGAGTTACAAGTTTCAGTCATAAATATGGTACTACGAAGGGAGAAACGAATAATGGTATGGAAATTTTTTGCAAGGCCTAATAATGCCGGCGTGCTAAAAACAAACGATGACCTAAATAGGGCCATTGCTATTTCATCCTTCGATTGTTCGCCTCTCATGCAAGAATTAGGTCGCCCAGTCATTGATAGGTAATAATAAACTGCGTTATCTGGGTTATACAGTTCCACGTATAGCGAATATACTTAATTGGAACATGCATTCATCGAGTGTTTATTGAATTTTGATATACAAGTCATCCAAGTCAAATATTTGAAAGTAATGTTTATGTCCATAGGGCATTTGATAATTCTCGTATTTATTGAATGATAAGCGTACTAAAAGTAACTCGAGAAAGTGTAATCAATCTTAATTTTTCACGCATTCACTGCCGCTTCTAGGATCTGCGCATAGACAGGGATGTTTTGGGCCTTCAAAGTGTTTGTTTAAGTTAATATTCCTCGCCATACAAATAGCCATACAAACAACGCCTTCAGGATGTTGTTGGGGCTGCCCCGCTTCTGCAGCGCATCATTCATGTTTGCTGAGCCCCAGGTTGATGGCTTTCATGCCATCATCCGCAAGAAAACCGCCTCGCTGCTGCGCAGAACATGGGGCAGTACGTGGGCAGTACCAACACCCTCCTACAGGTTGTAGGCAGCAAATTTACTTCGCCCATCATGCAGTCTTTCAACAGGGTTCTAACTCTTTAGAATCCTCAGGTGGGGGATTCTGTTGAATGGCTGCTTAACCCTATTAAAAATATATATTAATTTCATTTCTATTTTGTATTGTATTGTAGCTTGTACCTAATATGGACCATGTCTAATTAAAGAAACTTTTTATTTTATTTTTTATTAAATAGATAAAGAATAAACAATTTTATTGGTAAATGTTCAGTTTCCTGGACACAATGAGTGTTCCTTATATTAGTAAAAATTTAAATAACTAGCAACGCCTCGCGGTTTCGCCCGCGTAGTTCCCGTTCCCGTGGGAATCCCGGGATAAAAAATAGCCTATGTCACTCCCTGAAAAGTTAGCTTTCTAATGGTGAAAGAGTTATTGAAATCGGTCCAGTAGATCCAGAGAGTACACCCTTCAATGTCACAGAAAGAGTTATTGAAATCGGTCCAGTAGATCCAGAGAGTACACCCTTGAATGTCACAAACAATTATTAGTATAGATAAAATAATACTGGACAATTTCACAGCATCATTTAGCCTGCGTTATTATGATCCGCATTTTTTCCGTGTAGACGTATGTATGTAGTTGTAAGAGCGACCCGACCGTATTCCAGATCCAGTAAACGATTGTTTCCAGTAGCGAAGGATCCGTAATAAACGGCTCTGTAGAAACGGACCTGCTGTGTGTATTCGCCCTAAGGATTCTACCTACAGTACAGATATAAATAGACCGTGTAGTTATGATAAATATAGTAAGTACATATGTATATTCTAGTAACCTACGCCAAGTTATCTCTGTATGTCATCTTTGCAAAATAGTAAATGCTAATAGAAGGTTATCAATATCAACAAGTTATGTGGGATGCGTTTTTAGGGTTCCGTACCTCAAAAGGAACCTTTATAGGATCACTTTGTTGTCCGTCTGTCAACCCTCTTTTCTTAGAAACGCGTGGAGGTATCGAGTTGAAATTTTCATCATATAGGTACTCGACTACTCAGGTTCGTAACCTCTTGGAGCCGCGATGTATATCAAAATTCTAAGTCAACGCAATCAATTATACAGCCGCTTATGCCCATTTTTTTTTAAATTTTCCAAAGGAATCACATGCACACAAAACCTGTGGAGTGTATTTCCCGTTGAACTAGAATCATGAAATTTGGCAAGGAGCAAGGTCCTATCAGTATAACACAAATAAAGAAAAAAATCTGAAACGTTTTTTTTATCCGTCATGTAATTGTGACCAAATAAGAAATTTTTGTGGTCGATTTTTTGCTTACGAGTAGGTACAAGTTTGTCCGGAACCCTTGATGCGGGAGTCCAACTCGCACTTGACGTTTTATATTAACATAAGATGCGTATTTGCGACTTCGTTGAATGTTTGTTTATTGTCCACTTACTAATGGCAATAGAACTTCTGTTTTCTTAAGGATTTGCTCAATATACGTAGTATAAATAATAGAGTCGTACCTACCCTGGTGTTATTTTATATCGAGACGAATCATTTACGACTACAAACTATGACAACAAGTTTTAAAAAGTTTATTTACTTTCCTCTATCTCTCTAAATTTCAGGGCGCAAATAAAAAGAAAGCTTTTAGATAATTGAAAATGTAAAGTATAGCAGGTATGGACATGGCTATAGTTTACCAGAAAACGTGCCAAAAAAGACTCGTTTACGTTTTACTGCCCTAGTCGCCTTCAAGAAATCATCACTACATAGTATGAATCAAAATCGCTTCCCGCTGTATGTATGTCTGTCCCTATGTATGCTAGGAAAGTCATATATTTTTAATGTCAGTAATTTTTAATGCTAATCTTGACAGAGGTTACATATTCGAGCCGTTTGGGGTGGAAACCCTAGGTCCTTGGGGTCCTGGGGCACATCCTATAGGTATACAAAGATGTTACAAAACTCCTAATAGAATCCACAGGTGATCGGAATGCTGGTTTTTGCATTGCCATTCAATGTGGCAATGCTGCCAGCATTCTGGGCACTCTGTCTTCTGGTGACGGCTTAGATTTTTAGAAAGTAGATGTAAGTGTAAATATTAGTTTTATAAATGTATATACTAGTTATAATTGTTTTATTTTAAAGAGAATAAACAACCATGTATGCTTAGATCTTTAAAACTACGTAGCGGATTTTGATTAGGTTTTTTTTAATACATACTCGTAGATATTCGTAGAATTCATGCATAATATAGTACCCGTGCGAAGCCGGGGCGGGTCGCTAGTCTTTTATATAATGAACATGTTTCACTGGTAGCAAGATTCACATTATAGCGGCCTCATACAGAAATTCCTTCGATTATGAGTTGCATGTCTCGGATGCACTTGCTATTTCAGTCCTCAAGTGTGTCAGTGGGGCGTGCAGTCTCGGCGACAATTTGAACCGTTTCAGTTTGTTGCCACATCGCATCGGCTCCTTGCTCTTTATTGCCCCAATTCTGACTTGTCAGTCTTCACCGGATGCGGTCGTTACATGATTAGCTTTGAGATTATCTCTTAAAATGGACTTGCATGTATTATCTTTTCTCATTGTGGAGCTGCAGCTCTATTTATTTTAAAAGTATACTGTCATCCTGTCAAGGAAAATCTAGAAATTGCTAAGACTTCTATCAACATGCATGCATTTTGACAAATATTTGTACGATCTTCAGGTATTTGTTCCGGGTGTTCTGGTCGTTTTTGTATAATAAAAAATATCTATATTATGTAATGTATTGTTTTATGTACGAGTATATCAGTTATCTAGTACCCATAACACAAGCTCTGCTCAGCTTGAGGCTAGATAATGTTTTGTGAATTATCTACATTTTTTTTTATTTTGAGACACTGAGCGAGTCTTTCGTATATATTGAATAATTTATTTACAATATATTTACACCAAAATGGTTGACCAAATGTTGCAATATAAAATTGTTTATATCGTTTTTCAAACATGCCGTTTTGTATAATATCTTTAGATCCATCAGTTAACTCTGACATGAATTTACCTATGAATGTTTCTGGAACGTCTGGACTCTTGCCAAATTATGTTTTTATTTGACCTAAACAGTTTTCAGAGTTGCGTAGTATTTTCCATCTTAAATATTTTTGGGTTCATAAATTAGATTTCCAGATTTAGCAATCTTGCCAGGGTAGCATTTCGAAAATATCACATGTAATCTGCGGCTTCTGTAAAATCAAAATGTTTTTGTCATATTTATTTTAAGGTGCATTATAAAATTAGAGGGGGAATAACGGCCCTAGTCCGGTGAATAGGATGTATGCACTTATGACTTCAAAAAACTGATTCTTAATATTTGTATTAAATAATGATACAAAAATATATCTGCTAATTTATTTTTGTATTTTTATTGTGAAATTTAGAAAAGTAGATATTTTAATATTCTATCGCAAAATTTTTAAACGTGACGTCACCGTTCACCTTACGAAAGCTTTAGCAGGACATCTCTTTTGAAATAAAGAAAGAAAGAAAATTGTTTATTACATACAACACAAACAACAAACATGATGGTTTGTATTATTTATTTGTTTCTAATTCCATTTCGATTGAAGGAACTTTAAGTTGCAAACTGAACGATGACGTCACAGAAAAAGGCCAGCGTCTTTATCACCCGAAACTGAGTGTAGTTTAAATTTTTGCTTTTTTCCTAAGTCATTTAAAAATTTGTGGGTGTTTAGCATGGAGTTAACATAAACAATCGATTAAAAAAAACATGCATTGCTATCATATTGCTTCAGTGCACCTTGCGCTCACATCCTAAAGTCCCACTCGCCAGATATTGTCAACACACACAGTAATTTGATTGCATTGTTCGGAGTTGTTCCGCTCCACTCTAACCTACCTACACTTATGCAACATTTTTGCGATTGAGCTATCAAATTGCAGTGTAACGTAACCGCGCGATAGTTGTCATAGGTCAGTCCGTTCGCAATCTTGCCAGATTAGATTACAAATGAAAGCGAGATTAGATATCTACTCATGTTTGATTATTTCAATTATCAATTTCACTTTTCAATACTCTCTGTTCGTTATTTTCCTCAGGTTCTGAGTGAAATTGTTTTGATAACCGGCCTACATCGCCTTGTGAATCCTTGATAATGAATAGAAACGTGGTTGTTTCAGGTCATGCATTGTCTTGGGTGGGTATTCAGATCTCTCGTGCAAAACTGAATTGATTATGATTGTTTGGACAGGTGGTTTCTGAGAAGCGACTCTCGGCATGTTTTGTCTCTATTCCTATTCATTATGTTTCCGCATAGGAATTAGTCATACATCTGAAACATGCAACAGGACAATGGGAGCGTTGACCACCTCGACCTGATTGTGGTTTCTTCAGAACTTCATTCTTCCCTCCAAGTCACATATGAGCTGGCTGTTTGAATTTTGTAAATCTAAATTGTTTCTTTCAAATTAAAACTAGATCAGCGATTTTCTCATTTGGATTGTTATTCCCTTTTACATTTGCTGATGAGATATCTTTATCTACTTTGTTTTTCATTAGCATTATTAATTAAGCATATGCATGTGTGTGTCAATTTATTCATCTCTATAAGGTGAATCAATAGAGATTGTGGCTGCCAGTTACGGACGACCTTATTTACCACAGTGGACTCGCAAGGTTATCTCTTCGAGCCTTTCATATCGCTGTTTATTTGTTTTTCCAAGTCATTAATAGAGCAAAATTATTTGTCTATAAACAGACAATGTAATAAAGCTCACGTTATCTGAACGCAAAGATTTATAACTTGATGGAACGCAAATATTTAAAACTTCTGCCGGCGGTCACGGCGTTAGAATCGACCCTCCAACTCAGCCCATGAATATAGAAATAGTCGACTAAGGGGTTCTACCAGAGGAAGGGCAGCAGCTTCCTTCTGTGTATTATTCAACACGTACACTGCGGTAACCAATCTGCATGCCAAGCCAAACACTTTTGATCTTTGATGGAGGTTTGTTCAGTTCGGCTCTGGACGTCTGTGGGTTGTTCAAGGATGAAAAATATTTAGTAACAATTCCGCATCAAACCTTCTCTGATCGAAATCCAACGAAATGCAATTCGCGTGGACCGCCCTCCCTCGAATTGACAAGATGTGCAATCAGAGAAAACCGGCTTACTCATTATAAAATTGATCGAAGTCATTTACAATCCAACTTTAATTGTAAAAGAAAAATCTACACCAACAACACAATGAAGAACCTATCTAAGTAAGTAGACTCGTCAACTACTTTCGTCTCTCCACGAGACATCACCAACACCATAATACTCGACAAGTCGAGTCCTTTTTGCATTTTACAAAAGTTAGAACTGTTCAATCCTTTCATCTTACCTTCAGGTATATTCTTGTCCCTAATTTCTGTAAAAATCAAAACCTAATACCGCCAGCAAATTCTCGAATAGATTGTAAATATCGCATAATCTCTGGTCTGTGCCAAACAATAACGACAGCGTCTTGCCAGTGATGTTCACCGGAATTGCACTTTGTTGGATTTTATCAGAGACGCGTAATTGTTACTAAATATTTTACATCCTAATATTTTGCAATCGATTTCCGCAAATAGTAATTATAAAATCCAACAAAATGCTATTCTCGTGAACATCACGTAAAAGAACATCAAGTAAAAAAATAGAACTAAAAACATTTTTTGCACAGAATAATGAACAGATAAGCTCAAACCTAAAACACATGAAAAGGTTCATTTTGTACATGGATACAGGCTAGGCCTGTATCCAGGAAGCCATATTATTTACTTAAGTATATTTAATCACAAATCTTTATTATTGCTAGGGATTTTTTCTGAATTATTTGTTTCACGTTCCGTGCGTTGAAAAGAAAAGAGCAACGCAGCATTGCATGGTCGAAGCGGGAGACTCGGTAAAAAGTTGCAGCGTCAATGGCCGTTTTGAAAAACGATCCTGACGAAGCCATTATTTATTACCAAAGCGCATGATGATAATAACGTATACTTTATTTTCCGCCCAACGAGGTGCACGCGAGACTCGCTCGTTTTTTGGCAAGCTTTGCGGTTGGTTCTGCGAAAGATTACATTCGGGAACTTAGTACCTGATTGTTTCTCGGTCAGTCACCCCTTGCCCGCGGCTCTTTGTTCTTTTATTATGACCAAGTTATTTATTATTGATATGTGGGACAGTTTGTAATGACTTGGATCGTTCACGCACCTTAACATCCCCAGACGGGTTCCCGCTTCTGTTAATGATACGTTTCTTATGCAGAACTGTATACGTACTTAAACATACTGGACAGAAAATTATGGAAATCCAACTAGGGTTGTCGGATGCCAGTCCTTAATTAAATATTCATTACATGTTTTTATTCTGGTCCGATAATGTTAGGGAATAAGTCTGAGTCTACGTCAATTCAAATTTCCACGAATTTCAGTAGGTACGTAATATCGAAAAATTATCAGCAAGGTATACGTCCAGTACTCTTTTTAATTGCACTTAGACTGCAAATGAACTGAAATTCAGTTCATCTGTCTAGAGCCTTAGTAAACCAATAAACTGCCAATTGTTGCAATATGAATTAGCGAAGCAATTGTTGACATGACAACAGCAATTCCTCATGCAAGGAGGCTCAATAACCAAGTTCGTCGACCCTCAATTACGGGCCCTAGCCCTATTGAGGACTGCGGTCTGGGCGGGTCCGTCTCAATCTGTGTAATGTGCATCCTTGCAAAGTCTTCGCCTCACTGATTTTGCACATAATTTAATCTTTATTAGCTTTTGGATAAAGATTGTTATTTTTATAATACTAACCATTATCACCTGCACGTTCTGCGTTATTGTTAGATTTAGATAGGTATGATGCGGATGTCCTGGCCGACTTTGTATAGCGGCTGTTTTTTATTCTTCTATACCTTATATAGAACACGCCAATTTTTGGGGCTTGCCTACATTCTTGTGCGAAACGGTACCTAGTCATCATCAGTCCGTATACGTCCAGGTCTAATACCTAGTGAAATTCCGGAACACTTCTTCAGGCTTATTCCTTTCTGCTTGCTGGATTTGGTTGTGGTTCTATCACTTTCAAGAAAAGAGATGTCCTGCATACTCATCGGGGAAGAGTCACGAAACAGATGCGTTACTTTATTTTAATCTCAGAAACAGACCACATTTCGATAATTTAAGTACAAAGCAGATAGTTCTCTGTCGTTGCTTGTTTTGGTTCTAGTTCACACTTTGTACTTTTAAGAAAAGAGAAATCCTGCAGACCCCTTGGCGCGAAGAGTCCCGAAATAATGCTGTGTCAGATACGTTACTTTATTTTAATCTCAGAAACAGACCACATTTCGATTATTTATCTAAGAAGATAGTTCTCTGTCACTCATAAAGCTCAAAATCACAGGTCTGTCGTCTTCAGAAGATTTACGTTTCGCACCAGCACGCAGCTCATGCTATGCGTGCAATAGAAAATGCATGCAGCTTACAAAACATGTTCGGATAACGTAATATTATTTAACTTTGCGTGCGAGATGCTACAATGTCATATGTTGCTATAAATGTTACGATATTAATGATGACTTTAGCTGAGATTTCTATTTCTACTTTCATTTATAAAAGTATTTTACGGCATTAGCTTTTACTGGCGATTCTCGGGATATGAGTCATAGAAAGTAAATATTTTATTTATGATGTTCAAAAGGTGCTAATTTTTACTAGAAATCGACACTTTTTTCAAAAATCACCGAATTTCTTTGTAGTTGTGACAGCTAATGCTTCCTTTTCATCAGAGGTAAGAGGGTGAGGGTAGCACCAAGCTTAGCAGGCATGGTAAAACATTTTTTTTAAGTGCCACCTAATTTAATTACCCTTATAAAAATAAACGCTTCCAAAAAGAGAACTGTTTCGTACTGAATCCCCTGCAAAACAGCTGTTTTGGTAAGTTACTTCGAGTAGCTACTCGAAGTAACTAACCATTAACCAAACATTGATTAAACGCTGAATGTACACTTATCGTGCAACAGTGGTTACAACAACAACACCTTGCAGGGAACAGAATCAAAGAATCAAAAACTCTGTATTTCCATTTCTCTGGGTATAACCATCTCCCATAACAGATTGCAACCCCCCATGCATAGAATCAAAGCATAAAATAATCTTTATTTCCGTTTCTGTGGGTATTAACATCTGCCATAACAGATCGATACCTGCGATCTGTTATGGTAGGGCACAAAATGAAAGAACCAAAAACTATTTATTTCCATGAATACATTAATTATACACTTCGAAATTAGCCTCTTAGTTAATATTTTTCGATTTGGAGCAAAACCCGTCCCAAGGTTTTTTATTCTTAGCTAGATAATCTGTTATTTTATAAGTAAGCATCTTTGCACAGGAAGGTTTTGACAATTTGTTTGAATTTATTTACTGATAATTTTTGCAACTCGCTAGTAGTTGTCTTGTATAAGCATATACATAGCCCTATAAAAGATAACTTAATTTTCTGTAGCCTAATTGTATTAGGTCATACGCACTAGTACCTAGTTTGACCACTGCTAGATGCCCATCCACCTGATACTCAAGCAACTTCTCTTTCTTTGCAGCGATCACCATCGGCATCCGTGTGATAGGTCCAGCGCTGGGCTTCCTCCTGGGCGCTCTCTGCACAAGGTTCTACGTGAACCCGCTCATAGTGCCTGAATACGACTCCAGCGATCCGAGATGGGTCGGCGCTTGGTGGCTTGGTAAGTATAACCTACACGTTACATCAGCTGAAAGTACTTAACATTTACTCACCTTACCGTACATTAAGTACCTGAAAACATGACTCTTTTCCTTATTTTCCATTCGTCGCGCAACGGGCAACGGTCCACCTGAGACGCATCGGGGTCCGATATCCGGCGCGTATCAATTGTTGTTGTTTCTTTGTGTAAAATAATTAATAACAAAAAAAAACATTTATCAGCCATCTGTAGTCTGTGTAACACCAGCTGCACTTTGGGGCACTCTTTATTTACAAAGAAAATTACAATGAAAACACAGACAAAGTTTGAACTACAATTTACAAAAAACCATTGAGCTAACTGCAGACTTTGAGTGAACTTATCGGAAACAAAGTACAGGTAGCTCACCTGATCCATAACCAGTCGGAAGCGTCCCCAAGACTCTGGCTGCATTGCTCTGCTCTATGGCAATGCTGATGCGCTGCGCCAGATACTCACCAGCTCTCGGGTCACAAGTCACTTAAGGGCAGATAGGTGCAGTGTGAAATTTTATCATGAGCATATTGTGACCTGATGCAGGGCAACAGCTATTGGTCTCTATTGTGGGTCAGTGGTAGCGAAACGTCCCGCATTACATCTACAGCCTAAACTGGACCACTTCTGGAGACAGACCACCCCCTGATACACAGTTATTGGCTTTTATCATATGGAGGGTACTGCCCATAATTTCCATGCTGAGCATGCGAGCTCGGAATCAAACAGCGCAAGATATCCCTAAGTCGCATCTTTCGACACCCGCGGGAAGAGTTGTGGTAGTGCAAATTCTTAGCCACACGGTCATGCCCTGCAATATTTATTTGTTATCAATGTGTACATATCTAAATGAATTCAACAAAATCCCACTTCACAAGTCTTCACCCTAAGTGGTTGTTCCACTAACAGGTTGTAACAATGTCTCATTATAATCATGTACTAGCATGGTTACAAACTGCATAATGCATTTGTAATCAACCTGTCCGCCAAACTAAGCCTTGCTTTTCCATAAGCGGAACGCTGGGCGGGACTTGTAACTAATTGAGATAAAATAAAATAAGATGCCCTCCCTGTAGGTCGTAAAAACATACTTTTGTCCCGAGGTGGAAAACCCAAAACCTCCTGACCTTCGCAAGCTGCGCCACAGAAGTTATCCTCCTTTCTTAACACATTCAGTATCCCCTTTAGCGATGCACCTTACAAGAACGCACAGCTCTGCTCTACATGCAAACGTGTATCATGATCATGAGCACTCAATGTATTAAATCCTTGACTGATGATAATATAAAGCCCTGTAAAATCTAGAGGTCCAATGGGAAAAATAAATAGAGAAGCAAAGAAAATAAATCTAATCCGAAAAAAAAACATTAATGTAAAATTATGCTGTCTCTTCTCGAAAGTTATCGTAAACTACTTAGCCTAGGTTATTTGCCAACTTCATAGTCGAAGGTAATAAAATGACTGATTTGGCTCTTCTCGTGATCTCAACACTTGTTTCGACGAAAGTATGACGAGAAATCGAGAATATTACTTAAGGCATAATTTTACAGTCATCATTATTTTCTTCAGTGAGGTCCACTTTGTGGTCGTCACTGAAGAACAGAATAATAGATTACGTAAGTACTTTACTTACCGTACCGGATACTGCACCAGATCAGGGGGCCTACTCGAAAAAAGAAAATGAAAGTTTCTAATTCGTCTTCGTACAAACCAAATTCTTAGGTTGCCAAAGTTTTTTCAATGTTTTTAAAGAATGCTGTTAAAAATTCGTCTAAGATCTGATCAAATCTGATAAGCGGTTGGAGTATTGTCGCTTGTCAGTATTTAGGTGTAAGATGCTTCAGATTCCGAACTCTACGAGTTTCAAACTCGCAACATACACAAACTCCTATACTCGTTTGGACCCTCATCAGGGTTTTTTTGAGTACGGTAGACTCATATAAGCCCTATAGACTCACATGAGCCCGACCGTAGCTTAGTCGTAAAACCGTCCTCTGATTTGGGTCCTAACGAGTCTAGGTTTTAAACATACGCCAGACGTTTCCCTCACCACAGTCAGTACCTTTTTGTTTTCCCTTGAACCTATTAATTGTTGCTTTTTGAAAACATTACCCACGGATAATACATAATTAATGGAATTTGCAACTAGCTGCACGGGGTTTTTATTTATACAACCAGCAAGTTTATTGGATTTACTTTGCGTATATTTGCAACTTTGCGAGACCACGAAGAGCTTAGGTTGCTAATTGTATTTTTAAACACGAAGGTTCTTTTGAATCTGGTATTCCTTCTATAAATAGCAACAACTTGCGACTTTTACAGTTAAGTAGGTTGGAATTACGTTTGCGCTAGATTACATTTTATATAAACCCATGTTTAAATTAGCGATTGAAAGCTAGGGAGATAGGTACGTTTTGAGCATTTGGTAATTTAAGCTTTTTGTAAATTACATTAACAGAATAAAACAATTACAACTTGAGTGTACACTCTGAAAATCTAAGCTGTCACTAGAAGGCAGAGTGCCTAGAATGCTGGCAGCATTGCCACATTGAATGGCAACGCTTATTCGTTGACCGAAATAAAAGTCAGCATTCCGATCATCTGTAGACTCTCTTAGAAGTTTTATATGTAGAATTTATTTTTGTTCAGCATGGGTGATAAAAATAAATTCAAGTCAAGTGGTGGTTTATGATTTTCGGCAAAAAAAAATCACCACTTGTTTTATTTCTTGTAGAACGCAAAAAAATATAAACGGCAAAAACAAAACTTGCGGCAAAGTTAATCGAGATATCTTAATGCAGTTTAGCAGGCAGGAGCTTAACAAGTAGAGGAAGGGTATTCAGGGTCTATCTGATACAGTTATAACCGTTGTTATAGCTTATAATAACTAGATGTGAGTCGGTACTATCGTGCAGGTCAAATTACGCGCGTGGGTATCCTCCCGGTCCCGACATTCCGCACCGTTACCGCAATTGCAAAATACTGCGCAAAATCCGCGAAGAAAGCTCGCGCGTGATTCGACTCCCAAACTCAACTGTCTCCTTTCACACGCTTCCTCCACTTGTAGAAGTCTCATTTCACTAGCACCCTCGCAATAAGGATCAAAATAGCGTAGTTGTTGCTTTCGGGAAGTAATAACCACCTTTAGAAAACTGCCCCGGCCGTGCCTTGTATGCTAAAGCAAATTCGCGAATATGTGTTGAATCGTTTCTGCGTATTTCCTCATTGTTACATAGCAAGTTCATGAATGAAGCTTTGAATTTTAATAAGCTCAGAGAATAAATCCAAACGTATTTTATAGTATTCATTTTCTACTAATTACTTATTAAAGCTCTTAGATTAGAAGATTGCTCGTGCAAAGTGGTTTTATAAAGTGTAGAGGTAGTATGCTTAAAGCAAACGGGAATGTAAAGGTGCTTCTTCGAGTATGTTAAATCGACGTGACATTTGGCGTCTCGTATCAAAATAACAAAATTCCTCAACATGTAATGAGCTGGTAATCATGTCGCAATATGATAATAATGATCGACTTCACCGAGCTTCAATCGCACCACAATAATTACAACGTAATTGATTCTTCGAAGGGGTAGAGCGATTGTTGCTACTATATTTACTGCATTTACTGCCGCAATTACGTCTCATCTCGTCGTTTGCCAAAGTAATTTATTACACGAATAAAAGGCGAAAGTTTGGATGTTTTTAATTCCGTGTTGTGATGTTTGGCATTGAACACACGGAATGAACAGGGCTTCTTTATGTGTGGCGACAAATGCGTCAGCGCATCGTCGCTCGCTGCAGTTTCCACGGCTTTCGCTTTTTCTTGAGTGTTGGGGCGTCACGCTGCGTGGCACGCTTCTAGTTACATAACGCTTACATCAGAGCGTCACGTCACGGCTAAAATAAGCGCTCCATCCACGGCCGGTCACGGCCAAGGCTGCGCGTTGTTGCCTACAATTATTCCGTCTCCATCGTCGGCCTCGTGTACTTAATGAGAATTTAGTGGCTGGAGTGGACACGCGACTTTGCTCACTTTTACTTTTGAACCGGTTTCCTTGAACTTATCTCTACCACCAAGTTCATAGTTGAACACTACCCTGTTATTGTGGTCGCACCAAGCCTACTGTAAACAATATTATATGGTGTGGTGTAGTGTGTACGTCCACCGTCTAGCGAACGCCCTTGACTGATCGCCGACCGGGCGACCTTGTATACGTTCAAACGTTTCTGTTTTGATCTATAGGAATTGTTTTGGTAATAATCCACAGATATTTCTAGATCTGGGTATTTTTACGAGTTAAGCTACTTTTTAAAACTTACTTAGATAATCTTAACTATCCCAGTCACAACTTGCATTGTTCTGGTAGCTCCTAAATTTCTATGATGGGATTTTCCATACCTTAGTTAGTTGGCGGATACCTGTAAAATTTTCCATGAGCGGCTCGGATATCGGCTCCGCCCAAAATTCTTAAGTGCGTCATATACCACTCGTCTTTTAATATGAAATTCTCGAGCCTATGTCTCTTTCGAGCTTCCAGTTTATCTTACTGTATTCCGATAATTTTTATAATTAGAATACTCCATATGAGTTGTTCCTGATATCCAAATACGTTATATAAACAAAGACCGTTTTTGTTCATTACATATTTTTTGTCCACGTTTTATTTCTTTTGCATGCTTTGTTTAGTAACATAATAGCGTTATTTGAATTCATCATTAGCACACCTAGCTAGACTGAATCAATGTTTGCAGTCTTCTCGACAACGCTCATGAAAAACTATAAACTTTGTTGCTATCGTTATGTCCATTTCAAAATTACGATCTGTAGATATAGCCAGCGCTGAATCTAAATGTACCTATTATCGTGACATGAAAGATTTAGAAAGATTATATAAATTTGAGTGAAAAATCAAATTTTTGACTAATTCCCACTAAATGACGAGAATCTAAGAGCTCACAAAATAAGTTTTACCAAGCAATAATCATTTGACAATATCATATTATAATAACACTAACAATTTGAAAGATTATAAACATCCTAAGCCTCGCTTATTAAATAGCTAATAAAATAAACTAGTTTCTGCCTGCGGCTTCGCATGCGCTGTTTCTATGAAAACGTTAAAAGGTTATTTCTATCCCATGGGGCGATTTGATTCATTTGTGGGATAAAAAGTAGCCTAAAAAATTAAATAGGTTTGAGTAAGCATTATGAAAACATAAAAGGAAACCGAAGTGGAGCCTTGTCTTTGCACAGATATTGCCATCGTTTTTCCCGTGCCATTGACATAGCAGTTCAGTAGCTATGTTTGATTCGAGACTTAGAGCTACTTCTTTGCAAAATTTCAGTTCACTACAATCTGTTCAGTTCAGTAGTTACAGCGTGAAGAAGTTACCAAAAACATTTACCTGTACACAATCTAACCATCCAAACTTTTGCATTTACTTCTATTCTGTGATTCTAAGGACAATGTAACCTTACTGAAATTATCTTCTTTGTTTTCCAGGAATGGTTTTCATATCAGGCTTCGTGGTTCTCCTGTCTTCTCTGATGTTCTTCTTCCCGCGGCAGATCAAACCTGAGCTCATGCCGCTTCCGCCTAAGAAGATCAAGGCGAAGCGAGAACCTTTCTTCAAAGGTATGGGGACTGAGAGATGTTGTTTTGTATCATTCTGTAGCTTTGTATAGTGTGAGCTAGAGCGAAATGTATAATTGGGTAAAATGTAGTTGATCTGATTCTTAACAATGAACTGGCTTTTTGACCTTTTGGGACTTTAAACACAATTTATGGAGATCTTCATGAACAAAAATTTTTAATGTCTGAAAGATTTGCCTTGGGGTTGGTCAGGGTATCCTATTGTCATTCTTATTATTAAGCTATTGTGACAAACGTGGGCGATTCGTTTTTCACAAGAAAGTGTAAAACACTTTATTATGACAATTTTAATTTTTCATTCGATACCTAGCACATTATCACGTTTTCGGTACAATGTTGTGATGCGTAGGTTCTTTATGACTCACACATATACAACATAGTTTTTGTAGTGTCTGGGACTAGATTTATTTTAATCACCACTCACAACCCGTCTAGTATAGTACTCCTTATAATAGTGAGTAACAGAGTTTTTGCTGGACAAGAGGGATCCTAAAGAATTATTTATTAAGTTTAATTAAATTTAACTCTGTCTTTTTTATCAAAATAATCGATTTTAAAGTGACCATTCGTTATTATGACGGTACTGCGTACTTTAACCGATTTTTATGTAGCTACACTGGTAGGTATTTCGTAATTTAGTATCGTCTGAGAATTTTAAAATGATTCTCTTGTTGTTTCTGTATCTTAAACATTTATCTTATTTACTGGATTCTTTCAGAACGGCTTCGTTATCATTGTGATATTTCAATGCTCCTTAAATTTATCTGACTTGTCACCCAGTAATTTATCAGAGACGCCATTATGAAAATAAATTGTGTTTTGATTTGACCTTTCTTACTGAAATAATGTATTGTTGGTTTTGTCATATTCATGAAATATTGCGAAATATAAACGAAAATTATAATAAGGTAACTGGTAAATAGGTTTGCTCTATCTCCCTCAATGACATACGATTTACTATAGTATTTTTTCACTATTTTAATCTCATACATAGGCAAAATAAAGACATATGAATAGTGCTAACAAATTGAAAATCTTGGGGCTACATTTACAACAGAGATGTGCTATGTAAATATACAGCACAGCTTAGCGTAGCTACGTAGAAATGTCTCTATAATAGTGTTTGTCTTAAATGTCCACAATGGCTGGTGTGTCAGCTTAGCTACCGTAGCAAATAATGACAATAAACTGCGAAAGATACGATACAACTACTCGATGCAACAATATGAATAACTCCAATTCAAATGCCCGTCAATTTCCAGATTTCTTCGCGACAATAAAACGGCAGTTAACCAACGACATCCTGATGTGGCGCACAGCGAGCTCGGTCCTCCACTTGATGCCCATCAGTGGGGTGTACAGCTTCCTGCCAAAATACCTGGAGAAGCAGTTCCGGCTGCCCACGCACGATGCCAACCTTGTCTCGGGTGAGGTACTACATACAATCACAGTTTACATGATCATCTTCTCATAATTAATTGGACCAACAACGTAGATTTAATAATGTCTCAAAAAAATTCGTTTTCGGCAGGATTCGAACCTGCGCCCCACCCTCGGTATGGGTGTGCTCTAACAAACTAAGCCACGAAATCTTAGTCGGTTTCGTCGAAAATCTTTGGGACCTCTTACGACTCTTTTTCATGTCAGATGTGCAGGAAATGTCATAGTCCTAAGAGTGTCTTGCGCGTAATACTGATATGAACTCATTTGTTTACCTCTCCTTGGTCTAATGAAACTGAAAACCGCCACGATCTGATAGTTTTAAAAGTTTTCGTTATTCTTTTCTTATTTCATTTTACTAATTCGCCTTTTGAATTCAATATCGATGCTCTCAAACTACTAACACGTTTATCCTTCGTCGCAGGTCTGGGCGGTATTCTCGTGATGGGTCTGGGAATCATAACGGCCGGCGTGGTTATTCTAAAGCTGGTGCCGACGGCGAGACAAGTCGCTGCTTGGACCGCCGCTACTGCCGCTATCTACAGTGTCGGTGAGTCAACTATCAAACTATACACTGTCTAGTTTACTTGTATAATAACTGTGTGGTCATTCCGAAGTTAGTTCTGACGGCGAGGCGTGTCGCCGCCGCTGCTGCCATCTATAGTATCGATAAATTATTAGTATTCATATTTTGCGGCGCCGTGTAATTTTTTTCTCTTATAACCCCTTCGTTTTTGTTTAATAAATAAATAAATAATACTTGATAATTCTACGACCTCTGTGGCGCGGTGTATAGCTAGCGCAAGCTAAGCAGAGCTTGTGTTATGGGTACTAGATAACTGATATACATAATATAATGCTGATAGATAGATATTTTTTATTATATGTAGAAAACGAACAAGAACACCCTAAACAAATGTCTGCAGATCGTACACACATTTGTCCCGAGGCGGGAATCGAACCCGCAACCTCCTGCGTCGCAGGCAGACCCTCGCCCACCGCGCCACAGAGATTCACACTTCTTATAAGAGTGCTTTTTTCAGGTATGGTTATCCTTATGTTCGTGAGCTGTCCCGAAGAGAAATACAGACTGCTTGGTAACGGGAACGGGACTCATCTGTCATGTAGCAACGACTGTTACTGTGACAACGCGCCTTTCAACCCTGTTTGTGGACAGGTAAGGGATTGTGTGACTACGGAGTTACGAAATAAGGTTCAAATAAGTAAAGACATGATTGAATGATAAGGTTTTGATTTCTCTCAATAGAACATAAATGTTCTTAGAAACATAAATGTTCTTTATTATTGATTTCGTAATACTTAGAACGGGTTGATAATTTGCTCAGTTCTTTTACTTTCTACATCAGAACTCCGTCTTTCACTCAGAATTCCGTCTACGTATTGAAATAGAATGAATTCGGTCCCAACATTTCGTAATCCACGTTTACGTTTTTCACTATAGATCCCACCTCTAACCTCGCAGTCATCCAACATTTTATAATCCAAAAGCTATTTCGATTTCCTTTTTTATCGTATACCGCCTGGATTTGTGACGTCAGCGTTGATAATTGTATGAAAACGCAAACCAACACACAAATGTGGCAGCTTTTAATAATTTATCTATGAGTAATAATAGAGGTGTAATTATCCCAGGACGCCTTCACATACCTGTCTCCGTGCCAAGCGGGCTGCCTGGATCACAAGCAGCTGGACAACAACACGTGGCTTTACTACAACTGTTCGTGTATTGACAGCAACGCAAGGGGCGACCGCGCTAAGACCGCGTGAGTATTATACACAAAAGTACGCATTTTCAACTGAATGAGAGTATATTTACCTTGACGACCTCTGTGGCGCGGTGGGCGAAGGTCCGCCTGCGATGCAAGAGGTTGCGGGTTCGATTCCCGCCTTGGAACCAATATTTGTACGATCTGCAGGTATTTGTTCCGGGTGTTCTGGTCGTTTTCTATGTATAATAAAAAATATCTATCTATGTAATGTATTGTATTATGTATATCAGTTATCTAGTACCCATAACACAAGCTCTGCTTAGCTTGGGGCTAGATAATGCTGTGTGAATTATCCAGCAATATTTATTATTATTATTGCTAAAAAAACTAGAATTAGTCAGTCATATCTCTCGCTGAAGACAGGGCGCTATGGCGCTCATTAGGGAAGGCCTATGTCCAGCAGTGGACTAATATCTACGCTGATGATGATGATGATCTCTCGAATTGTATATTAGTCAAACTACGAATGAAATAGACGACCAAATTGACAAGTCGATGAGTTTTTTTCTTTCGAACGAACGTTTTGTATAAGCCAAATTCGGATTTATTTTTGCCGAAGGCGTACGCTTTTAAACCACTGTTATATAATTTCTAGTATATTTTATTATATAGCTATATAAGGAGAAGTAATTTCCCTGCAGTGTAAAGCTTAACACTATAGGGAAACGACCTCCCTATGTCCCTTCTACGTGTCACGGTGCATGGAGGACCAATCTTATAATAGGTCGAATTTGTCCCGCCATCTTGGATCTGTCGCAACGCTTTCTTCCGCCGTGGAAGGGGGGGGGGGGGGGGGGGGAGGGCAAGTCTTTTTGTTTTGGCCTATGGTCACTTGTCTATACACTACTCCAAATTCAATTAAGGCTATAGCTCTCGTGACAGAGTTGGAAGGAACTAGTAGAGGCCTGTGTCGAAGCACAACCAAGAACGAAGCACAAAAACCGTTATTTATAAATAGCACTTACCTATACGATCGTAAGTAATATTATAAATGCGTAATTGTATTTGTTTGTCATTCCTTTACGCCCTAACTAAGCAACCAATCGACTTGATATATGGCATAGAGTTAGTTGAAAGGATGGATAGTAACATTGACTACTTTTTGTCCTGGTAAAACTAAAAATTCCCGTGGGAGATTTACGTAAATGTGTAATTTGAATTTAACTTGTCTGAAACGGTACTGAACAGCTAGTTATTTTATGTACTGTAATGACCAAGCTAAGATTTTTTTTTAAATTTTATATCGATTCTATCTGTTTCCAGCATCGACCGCTACAATCTGTACAACTCATCCTACCTGTCGGAAGGGTTCGCGGTGAGCGGCGAGTGCGGCGGCTCCTGCAACCAAATATACATCTTTATAGCGATATTCGCGGCGATCATGTTTGTACACTCGAGCGGGGAGGTCGGCGCGGTGCTGCTTATTATACGGTGCACGGATAAACATGGTAAGGGTCTTCACAGTTGATTTAGTGTACTCTATGTAAAAACGGGGGGAGCACGAGTAAGTACCAATAAGCTAGACCTATTACACCCATTTTTAAAAAGCTGAAGACAGAGCGCTATGGCGCTCATTTGGGGAGGCCTATGTCCAGCAGTGGACTAATATAAGCTGATGATGATGATTACACCTATTTTTAACAAGTGTCTCAATTCGCTCTATAGTGCTAATAAACCTCAAAAAAATACAAGATTTTATTCAATGATTAGTGCCGTAAAAATGCATTTAAAATTTACATTTTCCGGTTTCACTCTTAATGAAACCGGAAAATGTAAATTTTAAATGTATGAATATGATATTGAAGATTAGTTATCGGGTATTTATCGCGTACCTTTTGCTTTCTTTTACCTCCACTAATAAATAATCTTTAATATATTAATAAATCGCGCAAGTTTAAAATAACGTCATATTGCTCTGTAGTCATGGCGTCGGCTATCTGTGTAGGAACTTATGCAAATGCGCTGACGTTGCTGATGACTGTTGATACTTTTTAGTTAACGTACTCAGCCGTATTACGTAATAACATTGCTCCTACTATTTCATGGAGTTCAAAAACAAATTATAAAATCTGAAATCTATTCAATTTTATTTTTTGAACTAAAACTAACATTTCCCGAATGATTTTTACCTAAGCCATCTCAATATTTAGATTTTCTCTGATACAGCATAATACCCTAGGGTGTTTTGGTTTCTATTATTATAACGAGACTATTTCACAAGAAGTACCAATGACATCTAGATAAACCCGCTGTCGAACTGTGATCGCCGATCCGCCTGCCACGCGTGGCGGGTATAGCAAGCTCCCAAGAGATAATGGCAGACGCAGTGCCATTGTGATACCTTTAGGACTTATACCCAGCCGTGGACGTTGTTAGGCTATTATGATCAAGATGATGTTAAATATTGGTTTTATAATTATAATATTTTTGTTAATATGGATATGAATACATACTTCATTCCATCTATCGAGACACCACTACAACATGCACAATTTATTTTCAGACAAAGCAATGGCGATGGGTGTCATCCAATTCGCGATCGGCGTGTTCGGCAACGTGCCGTGTCCGATAGTATTCGGCGCGGCCGTGGACGCGGCGTGCCGGCTGCGCGACGTGGCGTGCGGCGTGCTCGGCGCGTGCGTCTCGTACGACAGCGACAGCTTCAGACATCTCTATCTAGGTAATACATACACATCCTACAAAAGTAAACGTGCCGTGGACACATAGAATAGAAACGGTCCGAGAATGAATCCTTGAGTAACGCTAATATTAGAACTCGAGACTTTCGTTTCGACATGGCAACAATACGTGGAAAAATAAATGGTGAATCGTTTATTTAATCAATGGATTGTTTCTATGTAAATATGATATTTATTTATTTATTTATAGATATGATTTATGATTGACTAGGTCGAAGGCTTTTGATAAGTCAAAAAATGCTCCTTGTTCATATTTCTTTTTTTAATAACTTAAAAATGTATCTTCGGAATCATAGAGGTATATTGGCCTCCGACGAGTTCGCGCCGTCGCGCGGACTCTTTGGTAGGCGAGGCCTAAATGTATGGTATCTCACTTGTCTAGGTTATGCTACCCGCGCGACTTATGGGTGCTAGGATGAAATTCACTATGATTAATTCCTAAAACAGCTGCGTAAAAAATACGAACAGACTTTTGTGAGGGTGAAGATAAACTATCGAGTGTATCTTTTCAAAATAAATTTATTTCAACTTTGAAAGTCTAAACTATGTCTTAAGTGGACTTTATTTTAGAGCTTTCTTTTTCGCATATTATTTATTTTCGCCTAAAGCTGGGCTAAAATCAGTGTTGAAATAAACATTTATAGAATTGTATTGTTCCAGATGTATACTTTTTTATGATTTTGGGTGTATGCAAACATAGATGAATTGATACAAGATAAATTGATATTATCCTTAGTTTTAGGTGGTCAACATCAAACAGTGTAGTAGTTACCATTCCACGTTTGTATGAAAAGATGAACCACTTCGTGTAACCTCAACACATTCACTACCCACCCTCAGCGGATCTACTTGCAAGGCCGCCTGTTTTTGCATGAGCTCCTGATGTTAATTCACCATGGACAAATTCACAATGTATTTTAAAACAATTTTTCAAAACACTTTCACGTCGAAATCAAATTAAAGGCTCACACTATCAGCGAAGCCCTGTTGCACTGAAAATTCCATCTAACAACTGCGAAATTCGTAGTTCTTCCATGGTTCGTTACTACGACCCTGCCAGCCATCTCTGCCTACTACGATCATATTCTTATTTGAATGAATGAATGAATTCTTTATTAATGGGAACGTGTCTGGTTAGACAATTCTGTCAGTGTCAAGTAGAAGATAGCAAATTATAAAGATTGTATGATATTCTAACCAGAGCCTAGTTCGTTATCTAGCAAGGTATACCACGTGCAGGTTAGTTTGGCTTGGGAGACGAGATGTTGGAGTCTCTCTTGTTCCCCTCCATCATAGTTTATAACCAAACCCAACCAAAAACAACACTATCAATTATCAGCTTTGAAAGGTTGTCAGTGTCAGTTTCCCAAAGAATGTCAATGTCATCCAGTTTCTTTCCTTTTGGACGAACCAAACCACGAACAGAGGGTGGGTATAAATCTCTAAGACCTTAGACAATTTAACCCGCAAGTCTAAGACCCTTGCCTAGGCTGCCCATAAAAATAAAACCACTCCCCGCTATCTAAAATACAGACCTCGTCTATAAACTTTATTTCTTTAGGTTTACAAAATAAGGACTTTGATAAGACTGCGCATATCAATCAATCAATCAATCAATCAATAACGTTTATTTCTTTAAGCTTACAAAATAAGCACTTAGACAAGTCAAACTTTATACTATAAACAGGTTTATAAATAGTCATTACATTATTATGTACATATTATGTACCTATCAATAAAATAGAATTATCTGGTTCCAGGTTTGTCCGCGGGTCTAATGTTCCTAGCTTTTATAATGGACTTGCTGGTTTGGAGCAAGGCGGGTCGCATCGACATGAATCCCGGAGATTCCCCTCCGGACCCCGCTATCCTAGCCCCGCGCACGCCGCTGGCTTCGCCCGACACGCAGCTCTGACCGACTAGCTACGAGTCGGGGTTTTAAACGACTCTACAAGGACAAAGTGAACTATACTGGTTTAGAATGATGTTTACTATGATTCTAATTTAGAAGAATATTTGAACTACATTTATAAATCTAAAATAGGACATAGCTGTGTGTTAAAGTCAAGTAAAGCTGCTGCAAGTGAAGTTTTTGAAAGAGGTTTTCTATGATACGTTTTTTACGCGTGGCTTGACTTGCCCGGCGTACGCCCCCGACTTTGACTGACACTCAGTTCCAACCGACTAGCTACGAGTCGGGGTTTCAAACTATCCTCAAAGGACTAGGTAAAAAGGTTTACTATGATTCGAATTTTTAATAGTTCTATACTGTTGACGAACGACACTAATGAGCTGAATATTCTTGAAAGGTCATCGCACGATTTTAATTTTAAAGAATATGTACAACACACGAGCCTTATTTATAAACAATCAAATCTAATCTTATAAGAACGCGAATTGCATTTTTGATAAATCTCTTTGAATTTCGAGGAATCAGCCGTTACATAGCTGTTTTGGAGATTCTAGGGTTTAAATCGTCGAGTTCGAATCACAGTAAAATTGGCAAAGCGTGTGAATTTTTTGACCTTCATAGTTGGCTTTCGTAGTAGAAAAACTAATTAATAACTCCTTTATGATTCGAGAGAAGATTTGTAAAATTCCCGATTTGTTTAGCTAGTTCGTGAGGAACTGGTTTGCCAATAACTATTTCTGGTAGCTGGTGGCAAATTGACTCAAAAACCCGTCGAAGGTGTTAAGCATAAATGTAGTTAAGCTTACAGTGAAATATTAATTTTTATAGTGGATTTTTGTCTGTTACTTCATCACTCGTGTGCGAATTAACACGAGTGTTTGTTATGAACTTAGATGATCCGCAATCAGCCAATTTAGTAATAAACCTCTCATTTTCTTTACTAAAACAGACAGTAAAAGAAAGATATAGCTTATTGATATGCATTATAATTCTGACCATCTTAAATATGTCAAATTTCTTGACATTGGTGCAATGATTTGAACAAAGGTGCTTATTTGAAAATTATTATATTTATAATTGTTAGGAAAACGACTTGGTTTTTTACTTATCGCGTCATCTGTTGATATAATAAATAATTATATTTTGCCATTTTATGGATTGTGCATGCATAAATAAATTGAATACTTTATTGTATTTTTTCTATATTAAAGCCGTATTCGGTTGCTTCGAAGTAAATGACAGAATTGTGCAATTCGTTTATATTTGTATTTTATAGCTAATCAAAGAGTGCATTTAATTAAAAAATACACAAGTACGCTTGTACGAGCTCAATTTTATATAAAGTGTATTAACGGTCTTCGAACAAATCTTTTGGCTAGTTTTTTCTGTAGGTTTGGTATCAACGTTATTTCAATAATTGTTTTATTCGTAAGGGCCAGTTTCACTGTAAGTACATCACAAAATATCACATTTGTAAGTAATTTTTTTTTATTTGTTGTACACTACACTAAATAGTGTCCATAAATATAAATTTATAGGGAAATATAATAAATAGCTTGTATTTGTAACATAACGTCACAGCGTTGCATATTACATTGCGAATTACATGGCTAGTGATTAGAAGTTTATGTTTTAGATTAATAATTACAAAATTAAATATACAATGTAAATATGCTTATATGAATAATTAGCATAATATAATTTTACATGTTAGATGTTTTGTTTGTCATAATAATGTTAGGTGAAGTTGCAATATACGGTAGTTTTATGAGAGGAAATGTTTTGTAGCAAATCGGAAATGTTTTGTTTTATATATACTAATACTAACTAACTATGATTTATCGCAGTCCATTTACCTCGTCAGAAAGGCTGGGTGAAGTGTAAACATTTTATTTTATTTTTTTACAAATGTATTCTACATATTTGTAAAATTTTATACAATTCGCTCGTCTATTTTACGTCGTACATGATTTATATTTAAAATTTATTTTGCTTAGTCTGTGATTATAATATCAATCTTTATAGACTTCACATACAAAGGCATTTTTGTATTTAATGTATTGCGTGCCTTTATAATTTTACAAGTGCAATAATTGTTTTTTATACTATTTTACTCACGTACACAAATGAGTTTTTAAAGCAATTTATCGCTTAAGAAGAAAATATTATATGAAATTTGTTCATAATAAATCGAATATACTGAACATCACATAAATTAATAATGTTCCTTTGAAATTAAGTGCATTACTAGGTGCAATCGTTGTTTTAGCCAATGTTGTTTTTACGCAATAATATTTAGTCTAAATTTATTATTGAGTGTATGAATTGTATTTTATAAATTGTCATAAAAATCACATATAAATGAAATTTTTAATAAATTTTTAATACGACCCCTGCCTATTATAACTTTAGATTAATTATATAATAATTATTCTACGTTATTGTTTGTAAGGTAGCTTTTAGATAAATGTATGTTTACAAGGTATATTTTGGCGTAGTTTACACAATTATTCAACTAGTCTGCCTTAGGCCACGGTTACACAGAAAGGTGATGTGATGAATGAGCCAGCTAGAATTTAGCTTTCTATGTAAATGTGGTCTTGTAGTTTAGCCAACGATACCTCTGGAGTTAGCCTTACTTATAAACGCCATTTTAGCAGAACTCAAAAGGAACAAGGTAAAATAGCGTTTATGAGTAAGATGATTAGATATAAAATGGAATGTGATATTTCCCAACATAATGGCTTGTTCACATTGATCCAGTAAACGTAGATTTTCTGCTGCACACGACTGTAAAGCCTTCTCTAACTATGCTCGACCAGTTCTGACTGATTTTTTTATATAAACTATCACAATTTAAATATTAGTAAAATAAAATTGTCACAATATAAAGTTGAATAACTTTAGCTTAGATCTGTTGTAAATAGTAAAATAATTACAGTAACGATTAAAAGTAATCAAAAAATTGCGTTTTACATGTTTTGTATGGCGATCAAATTTACAATGTGGAATTTTATACTATTCCGTGCATTTGTATGAGAACGTGATATAACATTAATGGACAATTTTCTTTACCTATATTATTTTATATTAATTTGATTGTTTTGTAAAAACTAAAAATCGGCTTCAAAGTAGGTACTTTTTATTTACTGTTATTTTAAATTTTCCGGTACACATATTAACCGCTCGGATTTTTTTATAATATGTAAAGAATCATTATAAAATAACAGTCCACAATTGACGAAAAAATCGGCGACATATACCTACATAAAAACATACAAACAGCCGAATACACAACTTTCTCATATTTTGAAGTCGGTTAAAAAGTGCATCACATTTACTGTATTTATAAATGTTTGAATTTCCTTATTGAAATATATTTTTTCGGTACATACTTGTATCATTTCTGTTTAGACATTTACCAATTAATGTTACAATTAGGCGCAGTTTAGAATTGTTATATGTGACTTTTAGTCGCACTTTTTTAATTATTTGTAAATAAAATTATTGAGATACGTTTATGTTTTATTGAAAAAAACCCTACCATTGGCTTCCTTTAAGTATAAAAAACACGGAAAAGGTGGGTCTTTCCTCAACAAGGGGTTTCCTATTTTTTAGGGTTCCGTATTTCTAGTTCAGGTAAACATACCGTGTGACTCAGGATCGGGAAAACAAGTTCTGATGCCTGATCTTTTATTTGGACTAGCTTTCCGCTCGCGATTGCATTGGCGTGAACTTTATGGTAAAAATAAATTAGAAGCATTGTGTTCAATTATTTTGTTTTTTAGTATTCATAGTGAGTTTTATGCAAATCGGTATACAAAAACACAAAAAATCCCTTCTTAACGGGAGGTTGCGTAGTAAAAGGTACCATTCAAATTTCTGCTATACTTAAAGCTTCAGTAACTTAAAGGTTTAGGCTGGGCGGGTTGGAACCAGAAAATTGCTTGTTTCTTTAAAGGTAGATACTTCATTTATATTAAGATTTGCTTTATGGTTTAATTTATTACTCTACTCTTTGTCAGGTATTCTGAGAAGTCATAAATTTATAATAATTAAATACTGCTGGACAATCTACACAACACCATCTAGTCCCAAAGCTAAGCAGTATAATACATAAATAGTTATAGACAAGGACTAAACAGAACAAAAGAAGTTGAGATGCCAAGGTAAGTTCCTGTCTGGTACCAACGGAACCCTTTACGCGAGTCAAACGCACGCTTATCCAGTATCATTTTGATCTATGAGGAAAAGTACAGACAAACATCCAAAAAACTTGCATATTTTTTGCGTTGTACCTCACCATTGTAGATCGAAGCCCGGTTGTGCGAATCAGAGAATGAAAAAGTGGTCAAGCATGATCTAGCGTTAATAGAATTCTGTACCTAGTACCCGTCAGGTGGGTTACGCTGATATCATGTTTGTTTATTTATAAAGTTGTTTGTTTATTCATTAAGATATAGTTTAAGTACCTATGGTTATGGTGTGTGTAGGTACCTACTCTTTTTTCCGAACTGAGAATCGGATTGGTCCATTGTGCGTGTCCAGAAACGCAGAATCTTCCTGGGATGTTTACCGGCTTCGCGGAGTGACCTCGGGTGGTCGAGGATTTCGTGTCGTTGCGCCGTTACTCGCTCGCATTCCAGGACTACGTGGACAGCTGATTCTTAGTTGCTGAGACATCCCCTGCGGAGGGGGCTGTCTGTTGCTCCGGGATTTAGGTAGAACATTATGTAGGACGGTAGGATGCGTTTGGAGCCACGGGCGAAATCTATTACAATAAGATCATTTTATGTATAAAAGTACGATGCAACAAAGACTAAAAAAAATCCCTAAAATGCAACAAAAAAATATAAAACAGTTTTAACCGTTCCGCCCGAAAAAAATCGCAACTCAAAAACTACGAAAAATCGTTGAACATACTCACTCATTTTTGTGACGTTGGTACCTAGCTATTTCGTCTATCCTGTATAAAAATATTTGTTTTTTCGCTTGCAATGGACCATGAATTTACATTTTTGTCCTCTCTTCATTTCCTGGGGTCCTATTGAACATGTTATAAGGGGTCGAAATTTGAACTACTTGTGAGCATTTTCTTGTAAAATCGTTATGAATAAAACCCAAGTAAATAAATTGAGTAAATCCGCCTAAGAAAATATAAGATTCGTTGTTTGGCGTCCAATTACATAAAATAGCTGTAAATTTTTAATGCCTGACCTGAAATTTTCTGAAGTTTATATTATAAGTAAAAAACAATAAATTAAAACATGTGTTTCTGGACTGCGCTCATCAATCCAATACAGAGCCACCCAGCACAAAATCGTACATACCTACAAATATGCTCGCCCTTGCGAGTCGCACCGCCCCGAGGCTAGGCAGTGTTAGCTATAAGTACATTTTACTATGTAAGTATGACAAAATAGCTTCCCACAAGCTTCAAACATGTGGTCTGCGAACTGTCTGTCATCTAACAAATACAGACGTCAATATGAAATTCATCCAAATATAGGTACAATATTACGAGTGCCTATAAACCAACTCTTCCCGTTTTAGTCGTAAGGGTCATAGCATCGACTTAAAGTCGATGGGTCATTGGTACACCGGGGAGCGGGCAACATCGCCTCTTACAGATTAGATCCATCCCCGAACTGCGATCCTCAACCCGCATGCCCAGCGTGGGGATTATGGGCACTCCCCATGAGATAAAAACCAATAAGGAAATTATCAGGGTAAGGCCTGCGTCAAGCAGTGGACCATTATAGGCTGTTGAGGTTGAGGTTGAAACCCTTAATATGATAGATAGATTTTTGTGCGGCGTGGTATATTAGGAATGTGCCTCTGATCTGCCACGACCTTAAAAGTTACTCCTACTACCTATGGTTTGTAGCTCCCACGGAATCCTAACAGTGGGTGACAAAATGACAATCCGATTTCTCGGTTTCGCGTAAATAATCGGGATGAGTTGACACTATTGGTGATATAAAGGCGACTCCAAAATTATTGGTGTCATTTACCATCATACCTTACCATCATTTTCGTACCACCTTGTTGTTAGCATAAATCGTGCCTTGTGGATCTAGAAGTCAGGATATATACCTAATAATAACCTAGCCAATATGTTGAGGATTATGTGCCTGCTGATGATTTTGGTTGTGAGCTGTTTGGCAGCACCTGGTGAGTTTTTATATTCTCTGTTTTGGAAACTTCACAGACTTTATTATTGGCGGCTGTGAGAACTTTTCGTTTATTAAAACCAGAACAATTACAGAGTTATCCAATGCCTAGACTTAAAGTCTATAAAGGTGTCTAGACACGGCGGATAAGATCCTATACTAATATAGTCTAGATATAGAAAACACCCAGACCCGAAACAAATAGGTGCCTAATTATGTATAGATCTAAAAAAATTGGTAACTTGTTGGTGGGAAATGGGAAATTGAAATCACAGCTTTTAATAAATTTCAATTCAATTCAATAATTTTATTACCAGACAACATTATGCCTTCGACAAATTTACGACAAATAACGTCGAAGGCAACGCCGTACCTGCCTATAGTTTTATTTTCTTATCCGGTTCTGTCTTTCACGTACATTTAAGTACTACACGTAAGACAATGAATCACTGGAAAAACCACAGACCTCGAAGGAGAATCTTGCTTACCTACTTCATATTCATATTTACGGTAACAACTTTAACAACAGTTCATGTATCATATATTATTACTAAGGTATCGAGGTATTGGTATGTATGTGGTAATCGATACAATCGAAATCGATTATTTAATCACTGAAGTCTCTTTTTTTCAGTAGAGCGGGTAAAGAGATATCACGAGTATGGTGTAGGTTACGGCGGCGTCGGGGGCGGTGTCGGCGGCGGCCTCGGTTATGGAGGCCATGTAGGCCACGGAGGCCACGTAGGCCACGGGTTCGGCGCCGTGGGGGTGCCTGTGGCTTCTCAGTCCTTCTCTAAATCCTCCGCTAGCTCTAGTTCTGTTTCTACTGGAGGAAGCTTTGCTGGATGAGGTTAGTATAAGCGTTTTTTTGGAATAAAAACTAGCCTATATAAATTATTCCAGTGCAAAATTTTCAGCTTGATGCGTTGAGTAGTTTTGGCGTGGTCATCGGCCGATCATTTTTACAACGACACAAACTTTCGCCTTTTTATATTTGTAGTATAAGATTAGAAGGGTTAAGTAGGGTAAGTATTAAGATTAATAAGCTAAACTTACCTACTTATTGAAGTTCGGAGAATCCTATCGATGGACTGACTACATTGTAGCGGTCTCAGGGAGTCGATGGATGGAGGCCTCTCAGGACCGCCTGAGAGCTGTGTGGCCTCGTAGTATGGCGGAGGCCCTGTCCAGCAATAGACGATTATTGACTGATATGATCACTCTTCTTTGCCAGCAGCGACAGATTCAGCCTATATTTTTTTTACACTGTCTTTGTCATAATCACACTAACATTATAAATGCGAAAGTTTAGGTGGATAGATGGATGATGGATGTTTGTTGCTCATTCACGCCAACGGCTGAACGGATCTGCATGAAATTTGGCACAGAGATAGATTACCTATAGTCTGGAATAGCACATAGGCTATATACGCGGGTGAAACCGCGAGGCACCGCTAGTCTCTATATTTACTCAGTTTTTTGGTTTACGTCCAATGCCATAACATAACATTAAGTTATCTACCTACTACATTATTAACAAAACTAATCTGTGCCTATACCTAGGTATACCTAGGTATTCTTTAGGTACTAAATATTATTTCAAGATCGTTCTTTTTGTTGCAGGTGATTTTATTCAATGCTGTCGTCGCTACCTACCCAAAGTTACCTAAAGCGTGTCCTGAATAAAATTTTAACCGACGGTTTTCACAAATTATTTATTTCTAACAATATTATTAATCTAGCTAAATTAGGTAAACCTACTAATATTTAAAAACATGCTTAGGTTATTATCATACTAATTAAAATAAATTTCAAAAATAAAAGCCTCAGTTTCATTTGCTCTTAATTTATTTATAAACGAATTAATTTCAGATTAGTTAAAATTTTGCGTGGGTCCAATTATTTCTGTCCAAGTCATGAGAGGTAGCGATAGCGATTTCCCGCTTCACCTCTGGTGATTACGACTCCCATGCTGCTGTCTCCCATTCGAATTGTAGTCCTCTCTCCCCCCTCTACCGTATGACGATGACGACGTGTCCCGATGTTCGTAACTGAAAAAAAAAAGAAATAGTGAGGTAAAGAAAAGTATGAACCTCCATTCCATACCACTCCCTGGCAAGGACATAAATTGCCGGGCACATTATAGACTGGTCCACTGTGGCCCAGGTATTTAAACTGTTTTTTAAAATCTAGTATGAATAAAAGTGTGTGTATTGAGGAGAGTGGGAGAAAAACAATATCTACCTACCTGCATGTTGTGCCGGGTTATTCCCGCTCTTCCCCACGCTTTGTCCCCAATGGGGAGTGTACTTCCCGTTCGTCCCTATAGGGACCAGCGGGAAGTTTTTTAGTAGCGTTCGTCCCCGAAGGGACCAGCGGGAAGTTTTTCAGTAGCGTTCGTCCCCGAAGAGACCAGCGGGAAGTTTTTCAGTAGCGTTCGTCCCCGAAGGGGCCAAAGCGTGGGGACGAGCGGAAGTAACCCGTTGTGCCCACAGCATAGGTTGTTTGGTAGAGATTGCTCGTGAGCGATAAGACCGCCACTTGTCACTTAGTTTTTAAGTTGTCTTGTAGTAAGTATTGTTTCTATCTATTTAAGTGTGACTTAGAATTTGCACCACCCAAACTCTTCCCATGGGTGTCGGAGGAGGCGACTACGGGTCATACACCGGGAGGCTGCAAGTGCCTCTTGCAGATGGATCTACCACCGAACTGCGATCCCCAACCCGCATGCCTAGCGGGTGGATTATGGGAATTACCCCCCATTTGATAAAAACCAATAAGGCACTTATCAGATAGAGGCCTGCGTCCAGCTGTGGACCAATATGCTGTTGAGAGAGTTGAGAAGTGTGCAATACAGTATGCTTAATATCTATCTAGATAACAGTATGCCCATCCCACCTAGAGCGGGATAGCAACAAGCCGATAATGATGATGAGTGGTGGTTAAGGGTGAGCTTATTGAGGGTGTTTAGAAATCGGATGCATTTAAATATCTTAATGTGGAAATCTGACAACATTGCTTAATTTCTATGGAATATTTGGTCAGGAAAACGACTGTTTTCTACGCCCAGTAGCTTATAATATTACTGTCGTCCAAAGGAACTTCGATATTCTTACTTTTCCCCACTATAACCATCTTGTGAATCGTTATCGTCGCTCTCTTCACTCCCGCGACCGTAATACCCGCCGCCGCGACCGCTGCCGCCCCCGCGCTCGCTACCATATCCGCTGGTGTTGTAGCCTCGCTTAGTAATCTTCCCTGAAACAGAATTTTGAACTTTAACTGGCGCACTTAGAGGATAATTAGATTGGATTTCGAAGACTTACCTGGCATGCCATTCACGCTAAAGACGCATAGTATAAGCGCAATAATTACTAAAGGGCGCATCGTATCAAAAAATTGTTTTCTCTACAAACACAATGAAGTAAATAATTCTGATGCTGTTTTTCTATTCAAGACAGGCTTTTGTTTGATGATGACGTCAGTGGCCCGATGACCAGGGCTCGCACTGGACCGATTGAGCTGACGTATAAAAGACGCCTATTTAATGTCGACAGGCGATTTTTCAGGCTCAGGTTTTCAGGCTTGGCAAAGCCGCTTCTTCGGATATCACGTGGTTTCTTTATTATGCTCTTTAACTAGTACTGTTCCATGCACCCGGTTTAACACACAGTAAGGTTGTTATGGTTATAGGATGATAGAACAGGGTGGTAGAACTTTTATAGTGCCAGCAGGATGACTCGCATTATAGAACGGAAGCGTCACGTCACGGTCAAGTTAAATGTCATCTAGATGGAAGGACAAAGGGATCTGTGACAGGTTTATTACCAAATTTCGGTAATTTCGCTTAATCAGATAAATTTCGCTGTTTTGGTAGGTTATTCAGTTTTATCACAAGGGTTTCAATAAGTAAGTACGAGCAGTTTGTGTTTGTTTTTTGAACGATGCAAACGCGAGCATTGATGAGATAGAGAGGAAAAGGAGGAGATAATTATTAAGACCCCCCGAGCCAAACTACCCAAGTAACAAAAGCTCCTATAACCAAGGCGTTTTATCACCAAACTGTGATATAGTAGGCCTATAATGGTAACCATTGTGACTGCTTGTACTATAAAGGTTTTTAGCAGAACGATTTGGTTCTATAAGATTAAAGAGCATTTAAGTTCTATAATCTAGCTCTTAGAACGCTTACAGGACCGAACATAACAATGTTTAAAGTGCTGCACTGTAAAAGATATGATAAAACCGATTATAGTACTATTTAGTGCTATAGATAACCTCACTGACACTTTTATGTATCAATTTTGCACTAAAAATGCGTCGAAATAACTTTTACAGTGCAAGTGTTTTAGTAGTACCGAAAACACCAATTATAGGATCACTTTGCATTATTAAAGTACCTTGCACAACAATTACGTAACGTTTTAGCTACATAAAAGCTCCCTCTACATCGATATGGGACTAGTTCTGTAAAAGTCATGAAAAATCATCTATAGTACTAAATAGTACCATAGCGACTCTTGGTGCAGCTGCTTAGTCACTTACTTCTAAACAACTCTATAATGTGAGTTTGTGTTACAGCTACGCGACTAAAACGTGACTTAAAAGCACTAAAATTCATAATTATTGGACTTATTAAATTTATACTAGCTCTTCAGTATCAATTAAATCACTAGTATCTATTTTATGTGTCGATCTTTATCAAACATCTGATTAAAAACTCTATAGTTGTAATGGATTTAAGGTCTCTGCATCGCTATAAATTGAGCGGTAGTTACAAAAAAAATGTTAAGAATCGATATAGTACAGCATTATCATCAATACGACAGGCTCGTGTCCAAAATATAATAACTGGTCAAGCGAACGCTGAAATTATTGCACATGGTTCTGCACAAAATATTTGTTTGGCACCACAAGGGCTGTAGCATTATTATGCCAGTAAGGATGAAGAATATTATGAGACTTCATGTTTTAAATAAGTTTACCTAACATAAATTATAATACGATAATTACTATAATATAATTAAATTATGAAAAGATGTGTTTTAATTCCAAAAGGTCTAGAAAATCTGCCTGCGACGCTGGAGGTTGCGGGTTCGACTTTCAACGAACAACTATCGATTAAATATTATTTTGTCTTGTGTGATGGGCAGCTAGGCTGCAAATTAAACGAATTTAATTTGGTACTTATTTTATTAAAGTTGTTAACAAATTTTAAATAGCGACAGAAAAGTATTTCTTGAGGACTCAACAAAGGTGAAACAGTTATTTAAACCTCTGCCCTTACCAGTAACATAAACTAAAGAAAATTTATTAATAAGTTTCGTGCTAGACTTGTCATCTTTTAGGGTTTCTTCCAGTTTTTGCAGCGAATCCAAACTATTGATGGGGTCAAATCCTATTTCTTTTGTAAATTTTCTCGTTGGGTACTTCTCAAAAACTCTTCAAACTCAGCTTGCATTGAAATAATGCGTAACAAAAGTTGTTGTGGTGTTTCTTACTATTACCCACTTCATTCGCTCTCATTTCCGGTTGTTACAACGGTTTATTCAATACGGACTTTATGGCTGCTTTTTCCTGATAACAAAAAAAAGTAAAATTTTATTAACTTACCTTAGTCTAAGGTCTGCACAATTAGGCATCTTTGAGTATTTTTTTAAATAATTTTGGTGGAATTTTCAAAATAACTACATCGCAAATTGTGGCCTATGCGCATTTAACGCAACTCCATAGGTAAAAAAATATGTTGACCACAGTATTTTATATTTGGACAATGGAACCCTAATTATAATCAATATATATTTACGTTAAAAATAAATGGCTGCTGTTTGCTGGCATGATAGCACATTAGCAGCACGGCTGGAGCCAATGAGTACTATAGCAGTCATAGTCGGAACAAGTGCTTATTTTATTAATTTAAATTTAATAAAAACATGAAAATTATGAAGGCGCTTTGTCGAATTTGAAGTCAGCATATAGGTTTTAACGATACAATTAATTCCGCAAGTGCAAGTTACGGTAGACTTGCACGTTACGTCTATGTAACAATGGTGGATGACATAAAGCAAAATAATAATAACTTACCGAAATATTTGTTTTCCTGGGAATAATCACGACGACACTCACAAAAAAAATCCCCAATAAATGTGATAAAAAAGATCACTCGACTTGTTTACGGTGCAAAAAAATGTTCTATAAACATGTGTTGTTAACTTTAATAGTGCTAATTTGTGATATAAACATTGCAGATAGCACTATTTTAGAACTAAAACGCGTTTCTCGGTACTTTTACATTTCAACTATAGAGCTGATTAATCACCGTAAGAGCCTTTATGTAATGTCTATAGAATCAATTAGTGATAAAACTAGGGCCTATTTGCGGTTGTATAAACGTTTACAAGACCATTATAGTGCTAATCTTTAACACTAATTAGCACGTCGAAAACGTTCTCAGAACTTTTATACTACCAAATTTTGTTACTTGGGTAGCGCCTCTACCTATTTTATCTTATTATTTCGTTAAACAAAGGTAATATTAAAATTTTTAATGGGCTTTTTGTAATACCTATACAAGCTTTTGTTTAATGCCTCTATTATCTAGCTCTATTTTGTATAGTTTAGGACGAGATGCAATAATTGAGTTTGGTGGCCACAAAGTGCAAATAGCCTATTGAAAATTTTAAAATTACTTTTGTTCAGCGAAATAATAAGATACTAGATATATATATAGATATATAGATAGGTGGCGGCGCTAGTTTGTCTCGGGGTATCGTCTTAAGAGGAAGGTACACCTACAAAATACGCGTAGGAGAGGGACTGACAGAGAGTGCTCACAGGAAATTACTTGATCCCACCCCCAGGACAAGCACATCAACATTTGGCACATTACCACCCTTATCTTGTGGATATACCTTCCACCGCCTGCACTAAGCGGTTCTCTTCTAACTTTATCATACATACAGCTATGATTTGGAACTAGCTGCCTGATTCTGTATTTCCGGCTTACCTGGGTTTCTTCAAGACGAACAGGTGAGTAGGTGTCTTCTAGACCTTCGTGATACATCGTCGGCCACATTGCCAGTTACCATCAGGTGAGATTGTAATCAAAGGGAAAAAAGGAACATGCACCACACAATAACTTTAATTTATTTTTATTTTATATTTTCGGATAAACTTATAGCAAAACACGACAAAAAATTAAGGCGCATACCCCATCCAAAGTGGCGCCGCGCCCCGCCACCTAATTTATCTTACAAAGGAATTTTCAGAAATCCATCTTCCAGTTTGTGATACCTATCATAAGCTTTTTTTTAATGCCTCTGTAATAGTTTTATTCTATTTAGTTTAAGCAGAAAAGTCAAAATCATAGAATGATTTTGACCCTCAACTCTTTTGCTGCCAGGCTATTGTGATACCTACACAACCTTGAAAGGTACATCTACGTTGTCGGTAGGTACTCTATAAAGGACTTGTTTCATATATCTGAGGCACTCTTCTAAGGAAAATAATAGGGCTTCAAAACTGGAACGATACTTTAATTCACTGTGAATTTACTGTGCGCCTATGTTTTAATTTTTTACCTGTTTGATCGACTTACTTATGTGAAGTAGATATTTTTTTTAATATTTTAATTTATGATGATATGTTACTAACATATTTTATTATATGTTATATTTTATTATTATTATATGTATATCTGTGTATATCTAGGTTTTGCAGCCGTACTAGGTCGAACCAGTGTTACCGTCTGCAAAATTGATAAATATTTACTTTTTCACTTTTACTTTCTCTGCTTTTGTCCGATGCTAACTAAATCATTTTATTCCGACATCCCTTTCAACCTCCAGCCTAGAAACAAAACAAGAAGTCCATTTGCAGGGTCCATGTTGGACTTCTTAATTTTAAGAACCGTTACACACATATACACGCAATAAAATATTGAGTATTACTCAATTTTATTTATTTTGACGATGCCCATTTACAGTAGACATAGGTATAATTTTAACTTGATGTTTATGTTAGTAAATTTTAAATATTCTTGTTAGTCATAATATATCCTTATTATAAATATTTATATGTAAATAGACGTAACCAAGTGTGCCTTGTGCTCCTACGGCGAATAAATATATGAATATGAATGAATGAATGAATATGAATATTTAGATCTTATTAAACAAACAAAACATTTTGACCTTGTATGAGTTCGGCCACTTGTTTTTTTCCACTCAATGCTGATTTTGAGATAAGTCAGGAGGTTAAAAAACATGAAACCTTTCATGAGCAAATTGATGATTAAAATAGATAGGTACCGAGGGCAAAAAATAACAACAAAAAATATGTAACAAACATGCTGTATTAATTTTGAAAAATATTTGCGAAAGTTATGGCAACAAGTCTATCTTTAACTTATTCTATTTTATCACATTTGAGCTTTTGTGGTCCACATCGTTTTGGTCTTTGGAATCGGCAATGGCTTATTTTCTGAAACAAAAAACAAAATAAGAATCAAACAAATCATTAGAAAATCGATAGAGTTTATTATTAACTCAGTGTAGAGTACAGTAACAAGTGAGATAATTTGATACTTTTCAACGTCTATAAATGAGCTACCTAAAAAAAGGTTTTTAATGGATCAGTTGTGGTCTGCCGACAAGACTTGTTATCTGCAGTATAAGCGCTAGTCTAAACAAAACTGTTTCCAATTCAAAGAAGATCTTATTCTAGAAGCTACAGTTGAGTATGCATCCAGATAAAGATATTGAAAATACTGGTTCTGTATGTACCCGATTTCTACGTACAACGGCGCAGGCGTTCGAAGTGCCTCGAGGTTGGATCAATTTACTGGGGAGAGCTTCCCTTGACCGAACTTTGCACACGTTCTTAATGGTTGCAGAGAAAATAGATCCGTTTCAGGTCACTCTGAATAGAATCCGTAAGGCTATATTTTGTTTGTTTTGTGATTTGCAATTTAAATAATTGATAACACATATTAATTGACTGAACTATTGAATAAGTATATTCTTGTAATAATAGTGTTAACATGAAAATAATATACCTACTAAATAATAAAATACTTAAGGTTAGGGATTGAATCAAATAATTGTCATCTCTAATGCAGACAGCATTAGAGATGACAATTATTTGATTCAATCCCTATGTCACATGTCTCATGCTGTCTCATCTCTAATGCTGTCTCATGTCACTGTCTCATTCTGGCTTAGATCAGATTCGAACTAAGCAAGACAGCATAAGACATGACGTCGTTCTCAATCCTCTATAAGTATGCAGGTTATACGAAAATGTCTTACCCGTAGCCACCACTGCTGTGGCCGCCACCTCCGTGGCCGCCTCCGTGGCCGCCACCTCCGTGGCCGCCTCCGTGGCCGCCACCGCCGCCACCGCCGCCGCCTGTAAGGCCGCCACTGCTTCCACCTCCGAGTCCGCCTTTGTGGCCGCCTCCGTGGCCGCCACCACCGCCGACGCCGCTGCTGCCGCCTCCATGGCCACCACTGCTTCCACCTCCATAGCCGCCGCCACCGCCTACTCCGTGGCCGCCACCACCGCCGATACCGCTGCCGCCGCCTCCATGGCTGCCACTGCTTCCACCTCCAAGTCCGCCTCCGTGGCCGCCTCCGTGGCCGCCACCACCACCGACGCCGCTGCCGCCGCCTCCATGGCTGCCACTGCTTCCACCTCCAAGTCCGCCTCCGTGGCCGCCACCACCACCGGCGCCGCCGCCGCTGCCGCCTCCATAACCACCACCGCCTCCGTAACCACCACCGCTTCCGCCGCCGCTGCCGCCGCCGCTGCCACCGCCTCCATGAGAACCACTGCTACCGCCACCTCCGTGGCCACCGCCGCCACCCCCACCGTAGCCGCCTCCGCCATTGCTTCCATACCCTCCTGAAAATTTTGATAACTTGCAATAATATCACGTAAGCCAATTCAACAAAGTGAATCTGGAGTAAGATTGTTTATATTTTGTTACCTGGAGCCGCGTGCACGGCGACCACGAGGCCTAGCGCCACCACGGCCAGTGTTAGTCGAGCCATCTTGACACTGTGCTCTGCACCAGCCGCCTCCAGCTTTTATACACTGACATGACTTCATCAGACACCCAATGTTTATTAGATTCTTCAGTTTTTTGCACTACCTTTTAGTGCTTAAATTAATTTGGGGTACCGTGCGCTAATTCGGTTTAAAGATGTTAGCTTAGGACAGAGTTTTATTATAAAAGTAGTACCTAGGTATCAGGGATCTACTGAAAGTCTAGTATAAACTGAAAGGTTCTTATTACCTCTCTCTATTAATAAAACCACTGGTAGATCTCACATGGTGGCTACGATCCGGTCGTAGCATCGTAGCGCGAAGTACCTACTACGACATAGTATATTGATTTACTGGGAAGGTAAGAGAAGAAGTAGGAAAAACTAAGCGTTGACAATAACGAAGAAGATTATGCTGTATTATAAAGAAAGTCGCAACTCGATATGTTAAATAGTTTTCGAGATATGAAGAATTCAGTTTGTGTATATTGTAATGCTACGCTGGACCGGGGCGGCGGCGTAGCATGCAAAAGACCGCTACAAATCTCTACGATGAAATATATTTATCCAGGGAATAAGGGGAAGGGTTAGGAAAAGTGAAGTATATCAGATGAGAGAAGACTAACTCTTCCACGCAATAGTGAAATCAGCAACTCTCTTCTAAATCTAGTTGTAGGGATGTTTAGAGTTTTGTAATTGTCGGATGAAGACAATTTTAAAAGAAAAACTAAATAGGAGTTGGTCCTATGGAGCCGAACATAGAACCGGAAGAGGTTCTATTCTATGTTACTATAAAATCAAAATCAAAAAGTCTTTATTTCTATAAATACAAAAATGTACACTTAGAAAAGGTCAAATTCTTAAAATAAAACATTGACACGGAAATAAAGTGATATTTTTGATTTCGGTCACTTCGGTATGTAGACTAAAGTAAAGAAGCGATGAAGAAACCTTTAGCCTGTTAGTTCTTATTTTTCGAGTTGGAGCAAAACCCGTCCCAAGCTTTTTTATCTTCTAGATAATCTGATATTTTGTAGTAAGCCCTTTTGCACAGAAAGGTTTTTACAATTTGTTTGAATTTATTTATTGATAGATTTTGCAAATCACTAGGAATTTTGTTGTAGAAGCGTATACATTGCCCTTTAAAAGATACATTAATTTTGTGAAGCCTAGTTGTGGGCACAGCAAGTTTATGTTTATTTCTAGTATTTATATTATGTATATCGCTATTTTTAGGAAAGGTTTTGATATTTTTATGAGTGTACAACAAGTTTTCATAAATATATTGACAGGGAACTGTCATTATGTTAATTTCTTTAAATTTATCACGCAGGGATTCTCTGGGACCCATATTATAGATTGCACGAACAGCCCTCTTCTGCAGCACAAATACGGTGTTAATATCTGCAGCGTTCCCCCACAGCAGTATACCATAAGACATAATACTGTGGAAGTAGCTGAAATAAACAAGTCTGGATGTATCCACGTCTGTAAGATGACGGATTTTTTTGACTGCATACGCAGCAGAACTAAGTCTCTTCGATAGCTTATCTATGTGTATAGTATATAGTACAGAGTGTATAGTACAGTACATATACTGTTATGTTGTAATTTTGTTTATTGTTTCGTCGGTATGCATTTTTTTTGTATTCTCTGTCAATTGTGGACAAACAAAGAAAATTACAATCATATAATAAAATTAAATTAAAACTATTATTTATAATTTAAACAATTAAGCTTTAAACATTGAGCAAACTGTTGCAAAAAATCTACAGGTAGCTTGTATTGGCAATAACAATTTCTCATATATCTTACTAGTGGCCCGCCCCGGCTTCGCACGGGTATATTCTATAGCCTATTTTTTCATTTCATCCGGGATAATGTAGAATCACCATTAGAGGTGATAGAATTTTTCAAATCTATCTAGTAGTTTCAGAACCTATTCAATTCAAACAAATAAACAAACAAATCTTTCCTCTTTATAATATTAGTAGGTACCTAGACATAAATCTCTAGAAATCCTTTTAGTTTCTCTTCAGCAATAAAAGGAAAATAAACATTGTTAATAAAATGTAAAGTAGCACCATGAAAACAAAGATTTGAATAATAAATACAGAGTTCAAATAAGAAGGTACATAATTACAAAATTTACTAAGTACGGAACCAACCGTAAAACAAAATTGTAATAATATTCACTGAAACATCATCTTGCTAATACATATTTGGTGGTCGATAGGTTTTTTGCGGGCACCTCGAGGATTATAATACAAACTTATCCAACCATACACAACATCTTGACAACCGTCAAGGGCAAACGAGACTCTGGCACCTATGGTTCCGTATATACATCAACATCGGAAGTTAGCTAGGCTAGTACTACTAGTACAAGGACTGTAGGTATAGTACCTACAGACATATGGATGCTTTCCATTAAAGATGACTGTGAATGATTTTATTCGAATCATTCGACTACACAAATCATTCGAGTCATTCGAATGACTAGACCACATTAGTAACTAATTTGGTTAGTAGTCGCAAGTCGTTAGACTGCACAAGTCGGTCGTTTAGTAACTAATTTGGTTAGTAGTCGCAATCGCAAGTCGTTAGACTGCACGAGTCGGTCGCTTAGTAACTAATTTGGTTAGTAGTCGCAATCGCAAGTCGTTAGACTGCACGAGTCGGTCGCTTAGTAACTAATTTGGTTAGTAATCGGGAGTTGTTCGAATGCCCGAATCAGTTTCAATTAGTTATTCGACGTGGACAGCTTTGAGTCGAGTAGGTACATTTCATTTGCCCCCAGGTTTATTCGTCGTCGCTGCCACACAACGCTTCGCAGGTCAAATTTAGAAAATAATCAGTGTAAAAATAAAGAAGTGGATGTATTCGAATTCGACTTGTCAGATTATTCATTTGGGTCAACATCCTGTGGAGTGTATAAGCTTGATCAGGCGCACTCAACTTACTTTTAGCCATAAACTTGGGTATGCAAGCCACCAAAGAGCGCACCAAAAGGTAGACAATCATCTCCCTTCCACTCCAGAATACACACTCAGATATACAGCGCATTACCACCCCTATTAGGTGGATATACCGTCCACTCGCACAAAGCGGTTTTCCTCCACCTTCATCATTCGTACAGCTGGGGTTTGGAACACGCTTCCTGCTGCTGTTTTTCCCATCAATTACAACCTGTCTCTTCAAGAGAAGAGTGAATAGGTATCTTCTAGACTTTCATGATACATCGTCGGCCAAATCTTCACTTTCCCATCGAACTAAGGTCTGTAGACTATAAAAAAAACCTTTTACGCGCGTTCTGAGCTAAAATGCTTGTCCAGTAACGCAGTCACCGTAGTCGAGATCGCCTGGGAGTCATCATCATCATCAACCTCAAGTGATGGTACATGGTATTATCAGTGTTTTTTAGCGTCTTGCCCGAGCACGGACCTGATAAAATCCGAGGCCAACCATCACCACCACCACCAGTTGAAGTGGTGTGCTAGTGAGTTAAAGTGGCACCAAGAGGGTCTACAACTTACAAGTGGACAGTGCTAATGATAAATATTTTTAAGCTTACACGATCTGAACAACCATCCAAACCAGTATGTAAACCTGTCGAAACGTCAGGAAAATAGGCAGGTAAACGCGATAAATACCGGTTAATCAGTACTAATAATTAAGTGTTAATCAATATCTTTGACGACGTCTGTGGCGCGGTGGGCGAAGGTCTGCCTGCGACGCAGGAGGTAGCGGGTTCGATTCCCGCCTCGGGACAAATGTGTGTACGATCTGCAGACATTTGTTCAGGGTGTTCTGGTCGTTTTATATGTATAATAAAAAATATCTATCTATGTATTTTATCACATTATGTCTTAGACAATTTAACCCGCTGTCATTATGTATATCAGTTATCTAGTGCCCATAACACAAGCTCTGCTTAGCTTAGGGCTAGATAATGCTGTGTGAGTTGTCCAGCATTATTTCGTGAAGTCGGTCAAACGAAATATTTATTTAACAGCAAAAAATAATTACAACTAATATTAACACTTACATCTATTTTCAAAAAATCTAAGCCGTCACCAGAAGGCTGAGTGCCGCAGCATTATTTATTTATTATCTAATCAAATACCTATACATTATTGATTTGAGTGCTAATGATGATGATGTCCTCATAACCACTGCGGCTATAGTCACAACGTAGACTAGCTAGATGCGCAAACATATTTGAGTGCACAAGTGTGTGCAAAAATACAGTTACACTCTCTATTCCCTCGTATCTCATACATAATCCTATGGGACGCAGATTGACACTACTGTAGATAAGTCAGACGAAGGACCAACAGCTTAGCGCTATAGTCTAAGTAAGACATAATAAAATAAGAGAAGTGAATACGGTTTTCAGCTCAATAGCAATCGTTTTATTTTATACCAATCTTTGACAGGACATAGCGGTTATACGGGGTAGAACAGACTGGGGGCTATATAAAAATGCTTCTGAGGACGTTGGACGATACTACATTTTAGTAATACGTATATTTACTTACAGTTATGCCATTTTATCAGTTGTTTTTAAGTAATTCTAGGTTTTTTTATTTATTTATATTTCTTGATACGCAAAACAGAAAATAATCATAACATCAATTTCAAAAAGATAAAATTATAACTAAGGTTCTTTAGACTAGATGCCTAGTCATCCAAAACATGCATACAAAACATGTTTATTAGATCATAAAACAGTAAACGCATAAAATTTAAAAACTACAAATTTAAACAAGTATCTACCTACCGTCGATATTTTCGATTATGAACTCACAATTTCGATTCGATTTGAACATGTTACAATTATAAGACATCTCCTTTATTTTTATTTTTTGTTTCCTGAGAATAATTAGATTAGGAGCTTATATGCTTTTATCTTTTTCTTTTATGCCAACTTGTAGGTACTTATCAACAATGTATATTGTGTTCGTTGTCATTATTTAAGTTGTAGGTGTTATGTGTATCACCACCAAAGCACCGGACCACAGCCTTTGTCATCTTGTTGTCGGGAGGATGAGATAAACCGACCCCTGCCCTTGCAATGCAATAATGTGTATTTGCACACGGTTATCAAAACTAATTCAGTTCACTAACACATGCCTACTGGCAAATCCACCTGAACCGTCACCACAGTGTCTGCCACCACCGTATTCGTCACCGCCGTGACCACCGCCATCTCCTTAGCCGCCATCACCGTCACCACCAGCACTAACGCCGCCACTGCCTCAGCCACTGCCTCCGCCACTGCCGCCGCCGCTGCCACCGCCGCTGCCACCGCCGCTGCCACCGCCGCTGCCACCGCCGCTGCCACCGCCGCTGCCACCACCACTGCCTCCGCCGCTGCCACCGCCACTTCCGCCACCGCTGCCACCGCCGCTGCCACCACCGCTACCACCACCGCTGCCACCACCGCTGCCACCGCCACTGCCACCGCCACTTCCGCCACCGCTGCCACCACCGCCTCTATAGGCACCACTGCTGAAGCCTCCATGATCACCTCCGTTACCGCAACCTCCGAGGCCACCGCCACCACCATGACCGCTGCCATCAACTCTATCATAGCCGCCTCCGCCATTTTTTCCGTACCCTCCTGAAAATACAATGAATATTCAAATATCACTTGAAACATTATTACGTTTGACATAACCCATTGGTTACGTACTGACTTCAGCAACCTTTAACAAAGACTAATACAAAATTTAACAGATTATTGTAGATTCCCCTTACAAAAACACCCAAACATATGATTTTATGATGAAAAAAGCTATAAGTAGTTATATCCTGTGACCTATCTAAGGCTTTTGATTGTGAATGTCATGGTACCTCGGGCCTTCGCTCACCGTGCCACAGAGGTCGTCAAATACACCAGTATATATAAATGATCGTCCCTTTTTACAAATAGAACATTGTGATAATCTTATTTGCTGATGATATTTCATTGACTTTTAAAGAAGATTTAAATAAATATAATTATTACTAGTGGCTTCTTTTTCCCTTATTACACTAGTGGATAATTACACAGACAGTATTTTTACCTGGAGCCGCATGCACGGCGGCCACGAGGACTAGAGCCACCACAGCTAGTGTTAGTCGAGCCATCTTGACACTGTGTTCTGCACCAGCCGCCTCCAGCTTTTATACACTGACATGACTTCATCAGACACCCAATGTTTTATTGTTTACTTTTTAGTGCCCAAAATAAATTTAGAGTTCAGTGCGCTAATTTGTGAAGAACTCATGAGAGTTCATGTAACTACCACCTGTATAATTGTATAATTATGATGCAATAAACGAAATATGAATCGAGATGGGTTATTGTTCTATGAAAAACCAGCTCTCTGTGATATTATTTTTTACATTTTAGCTGTATTAAAAATAACACGCTTTAACTTTTAACGCTTATTATGTTCTAATAGAACAGTACAAAGTACCTCGATATCAGGGTATCGACTCGAAGTCTAGTCTAAAGGATGGTAAATCTAGAAGCTGGCTGTTGTTTACCTAACTCATTTCTTATCCTATAATGGAAACCGCAGGCAGCTCTTGTTGGCTATGATCCGGCGCCGGCGAGCATCGTAGCACGAGACGCGGTGTTCAACGACTTGTATATTGATCTAAGAGATAGAGTAGGGAAAGTAATGAGTAACTTTATTAAAGGTAAACTGCAAATCAATAGGTTAACTAGTTCTCGAGACATACGGAGTTTAGTCGTGTACCAACAAAAATATCTATGCCAAAAATCAAGTCGAATGGTAGCTTTGACAGGCCGTGAAGAAAGGACGAATTTTCGTATAATAATACGAATACGATTCCCTTAATTTGCCTTGGAAATAGGGGTAATGTGAACAAATCTGACCTCATTAGGTATGTGGATAAACTGTGCTCACTAAATTTAAAACAAATTGTGATGTTCACATTCCCCTACAGCGACAGCTTGCCACAATCTGAGAACAACCTTAGATATAAGCTTAATATGACGTTGCACACTATTTCATGCAACAACAATGTACATGTGATTGATACTAACAGTATTGTTAGTAAAAAATATTTTTTCTTTTTTTTTCAATCATTTCTTTTGAGCACTGTAATGATTTAAAAAACAAGACCTTGGAAGTTATTCCAAGTAATTTAAATTAGAAATAACGACAATAGAGGAAGTCTCTAGCCCTAAACAGTCAAATATTATTTATCACAAGAAAAACCATAGAAAACAAAATTGTAAAATATAATAATAATAAATAATAATAATACTCAAAAATGTTTAGAAAAGTTTGCCATATAGCAAAATCAAATTATATCAGCTCTAAAATTAGAAATAGTGAAAATGTTATAAAATCAACATGGAAAATCATAAATAGTGAGACTGGAAAGGTCAGTGCCCATGATAATGACTACAATTTAAAGATTAATGATTGCTTAATCAAAAATGACCTTGAAGTAGCCCAAGCGTTTGAAAACTTTTTTACTGACATTCCGATCTCTACTACAAAATGTCTAAACTCTTCTCAAGTAATCGCTGAGTCATTACTCACAGAAAATGTACAAAAATGCAAATGTAAATTCAATTTCAACCATGTCGATGAAAAAGACATTAAAAAAGCCTTTAACCTTTTAAATGTAAAGAAAACTGCAGATCTCTGGGGCATTTCCGTTAAAATTATTAAACCATTGATTGATACAATCGCACCAGATCTCGCTTTTATATTCAATGAATCTATTGATTGTGGCATATTTCCTGATCTAATGAAACATAGTAAAATAATACCATTATTTAAATCGGCTAGTAGATCTGACCCCACTAACTTTAGACCGATATCAGTATTGCCTACATTCAGCAAAGTTTTTGAAAAACTTATTTTACACCAATTGCTTAAGCATTTCAATAGCAATGGCCTGCTACATTGTAAGCAATTCGGGTTTACTCGCGGCAGGTCAACTACTGATGCCGGTGTAGAGTTAGTAACGCATATTTTTGATGCTTGGGAGAAGTCGCAAGATGCCTTGGGTGTTTTTTGCGACTTGTCAAAAGCATTTGATTGCGTACACCACGGAACATTAATCAGGAAACTGCAACACTATGGATTAATGGACACCTCTTTGGATCTTCTTACATCTTACTTGAGCGGTAGGATACAAAGAGTTGACATTAATGGGAAACGGTCCTCGGGGTCTGTAGTTACCATGGGTGTACCGCAGGGTTCTATCCTCGGTCCCTTCCTATTTCTAGTTTACATTAACGATCTGCCTCATCTTGTTAAGAATAATCACGAGATTGTATTATTTGCTGATGACACTTCATTAATTTTTAAAATGAAACGACAAAACATAAACTTCGACGATGTAAATAATGCAATATCAAAAGTAGTCAATTGGTTTAGTGTCAATAATCTTTTGCTCAACGAAACCAAAACTAAATGTATTAGGTTTACTTTACCGAATGTAAAACAAGTTAAGGCTAATGTATACGTAAAAGAAGAATCGGTAGAATTTGTAGACAGTACCGTATTCTTAGGAATTACCTTAGATAGTAAACTACAATGGGGCCCGCACATAGATAAGCTATCGAGGAGACTAAGTTCTGCAGCATATGCAGTCAAAAAAATCCGTCATCTTACAGACGTTGATACTTCTAGACTAGTATATTTCAGCTACTTCCATAGTATTATGTCTTATGGTATACTGCTGTGGGGGAACGCTGCAGATATTAACACCGTATTTGTGCTGCAGAAGAGGGCTGTTCGTGCAATCTATGATATGGGTCCCAGAGAGTCCCTACGTGATAAATTTAAAGTAATAAATATAATGACAGTACCGTGTCAATATATTTATGAAAACTTGTTGTACACTCATAAGAATATCAATCGGTTCCCCAAAAATAGCGATATACATAATTTAAATACTAGAAATAAGAATAAACTCGCTGTGCCCACAACTAGGCTACACAAGATTAATGTATCTTTTAAAGGACAATGTATACGCTTCTACAACAAAACTCCAAGTGAGTTGCAAAAATTATCAATAAATAAATTCAAACAAATTGTCAAACATATCCTTTGTAAAAAGGCTTACTATAAAATATCAGATTATCTAGACGATAAAAAAGCTTGGGACGAGTTTTGCTCCAACTCGAAAACTAACATTCTAACAAGGTAAAGGTTTCTTGTTCGCTTCTTTACTTTACCTTAAAAAGATTGAAGTGGACAAAAAATCAAAGTGATCACTTTATTTCCTAGTTTTACTTATGTAATCTGAGTTTTTGTGACGTGTCCAAGAGTCCTGTAAGGTCTAAAGGAAATAAAGCACTTTGAATTTTGAATTTTTTGAATTTTAAAACTCCCATTGGAATTCAATGTTTTATCGAGACAAAAAGAAGCCTTTGTTACTTTCCATCCTTTCAACTAATTTTATGTCAAAAATCAAGTCAATTGGTTGCTTAGTGTGAAGGAAGGACAAACAAACAAACACACTTTTGCATTTATAATATTATTTAGGAAAGTAAGGATTCACGTGGTGTTTCTCAATTTTAGTACGGAACCCTTATAAGACTACACGCGGAATCTTACCTAGGTTTACATTCAACACTATGCATAAATTTATGAAGAAGGTACCGAGTTCATTCAATCGATAATTTTTATCCTTATTGCTAGGTAGGTACCTATACTTGGAATTTGTATGTAAACAAGCGATGTTAAAGGTGCAAAACAAGGTTAAGATCATTTTGTGTAATGTGCATTGCATTATTCTGTTAAGTGTGTCTGGATGAAGCAATGCGTGACCAGTGAGCTGGTGTGTATCTGGTGTAGAGCATCAGCATCTCCATTGGTACAGCGGGGCAATGCAGTCCGCTTCTTGGGAAGCATCCGGTTGGTATCGGTTTAGTGAGATCATTTGAGCTATCTATAAATTGTTTGCAACATCATATTCAAAATAAAAATCATTAATTTACTATAAATAAATAAAATAAATAAATAAGATCAGAAAGCCGGTCAGAAATAAAATTTTCTAAATATATATTATAAATAATTCTAAATAAAATATACTGACAATAGGGTCTTTGATGTCTGTGGCATCACTGCTCCCAACTTCACGGATGGACCGAATGTTTTATATGATGTTAAAATAAATAAATAATAATAACAATGTGTGCTGTAAATACTTAGGTGCAAGATCAGTACCTATTGAAAATAAATTTAAATGGCAAAGTAAAATAATAATATAAATAAACATTAAAAAGACTGCAACGTCCAATATCTTGAAAAGAGTTAAATTTGGGGTTGGGTGTTTCATAGTCAAATCCGTCAAGAATGATGGAAACTACAACCCCCTCCTGGATCTAGGTCGACGTAAGCTGTAACCCTTAATATGAGATCTTTCTGCTACTCACAATTTATGGATCAGAGCAATCCGAAAAATAAAGAATTTTATTTTTATAAATACCAGTCGGATGCGTCCCCAAGACGCTGCTGGCTGCATTGCCCCGCTGTATGGCAATGCTGATGCGCTGCGCCAGATACTCACCACTCACCACGTGTCACTTCGCCCAATCACGCTCAAATATTTAAAAAAAAAAACCAAGCCTCGGTACTCCGCCCCATTTGATTTTTTTTTTTTTATAAATTATACTATTTTATTTATTACTAGCCTATGTCCCCGGGATGCCATTTTCCTATCTGTTAAATTTCAAGATCCGTTTAGCCGTTTAGGCGTCAAAAGTTAAGACAGACAAACACACAGACAGGGTTACTTTCAAGCTACAATATTAGTATGGATTAGGTACTGTGCTTTGGGCCTAGATGATGTTGTGTGGATTGTCCACCATATATTTTGTTATTTTTTCTCTTCAGCTCCCCATAATGTCCTGTCTCATTTTATTGTTTTTTGTATAGGTACCACAATTTTGAAAACTTCCACAGAAGCAGAAAACAATGCTGCTTAGAACTAAGTTCCTTGTTTGTCGTTAGAAAATACATTTTCATTTACCTACTAGCACCTTCTACTTAGGTTTTATGAAAACCATCTTCTGTAAATGAGTTCTCACATAAATTAACATCATGATAATAATACCTATCATGATTTTATCAAGTTATTTGCCTATCAAGTTGTCACAGCATCGCGTGATGGCGTGGAGACTGTTCCGCCAATAGCTTGCTTTTCTTTGTATCTCTAGACTAGAATCAATCTGTCTACGTACGTACAGCCAGCAGCGTCAACGCAAAGCTTAAGAAGTAACATTACTTAATCTGTGGCAGAGTCCCATAATTTTGCACTAATTTTATCATTTTTAACACTTATAATATTACGTATATCAGTTATCTAGTACCCATAACACAAGCTCTGCTTACCTTGGGGCTAGATGATGCTGTGTGAATTGTCCAGCATTATTTATTATTTATTTTATTTATACCTAATAAATGGTGGCCAGATGATGCTGTGCGAATAAGTTCAAAAAAGTTGAACTTGTTGAGGTCTCTATGCATCTTGCTAAGTTTTTTTAACCAGTAAGCTGAAGTGGCAGTGGGTAGGTCATATAGCTCGCAAAATTAATAACCACTGGGAAGTAAAGGTTCTCGAATGGCGGCCGCGAAACAGAGTGTTAGGAGACCATCAACTCGATGGACCAAGGACATCGTAGCGGTCGCAGGGAGTCTGGAGGCGGTTCAGGACCGCCAGGTATTTATGGCGTCGTATGGGGAAGGCGAAGGCTTTTCCAGCAGTGGATGGTGTGGGCTTATATGACGAAGATGATGATGATTAATTTTATTTCAATAATTTAATAACTTTATATAAGCTATTATTCACTGAGATTCACGGTTGACCTTGCATTACAGTGAGTGACTGAGAGCTGCGGATTCTCTGCCCTCTTTATCCCAAAAACGGTTGGACGTAGGTTACCTAAGGAAATAAAAATGTCGAAAATGTTATGCTCTCTTCGCATAGTAAACATCATTGGAGACATTGAAACCAAGTAAATCGCGAAAAACTTATGTTTGTGACCTTTGACTTTGTATAACTTCTAGGGCAGACACCAAATTTTATGAGACTTTTGAGACAACTTTTAAGACATCAAAATACATACGAGTTTAGTATAGCTTATTATCTCTCATTCTGAGGTGAAACCCCTACTTTGACTGGACTATACCAACATAGCTTGGTCATAGAAATGACAAAGAAATGCAAAGAAAGTTATGAACACACGGGAAAACATTATCACTCGGTACTAGCATCGAATCTACCTATAAGTTTTGCCCTTGCAATTAATGAGCGTACCAAGTCTAATCCAAACACGTCAATCATGGAGGTACAACCAACTCATTCAACATCTATCTTTATTTCGAAGGCAAAACCAATTCTATGTGTGAGTTGACAAGCATAATTTATTATGACTTCAGTGCTTTCACGCATACGAGTGCACGAATATCAATTGGAAATGAAACGTATTTGTCGCATTTTTTTGGCTACACACCTCGTTTATGTCTAATACCATGCTAATACCATTCTAATCTAAGCCTTAATCGTGTAAGACATCAATGGTTCTCGATTAGAATAGAATAGAAAATAATGTTGTGTAAACATGTTTAATTTTTTGTAATAAAATTTTCATTTTTAATTAGTATGTGTAACAAAACCTATATTACGACATGGTAAAATAACAGCAGATGCGTCACAAATCTCACTTGTGACTTGCATCTATGACCTTGGGGTTTATGTTGATTCTAAGAAGCTAATAAAACAACAACACGCGATTATCTAAAAAAATATTTTATTGACTTAGTAAGGGTACAAACATTATCTTACGAAACTATGGCCGTATAAAAGAGTATCACAATTACTGAAATAAAAAGAAAACTAAATTAATTAACACTCCCATAACTGAGTTAAAATTTGTATACAGAATCACTCGATTTTAGTATGTTTATTACTAGATACTACTATCCTTCGTTTATAAACGAAGGATAGTAGTATCTAGTAGGATAGTAGTATCTAGTAGTATCTACTAGGAAATAATCAACAAAAAATATGCCTACCCTACGTTTTAAAGTAATAAATCTCTTGGTTTTTAAAATCATGCATTGATTGATATTCCAGCCGCATTTAAGTCAGACTTTGCTCAACGAATCAGAGTTTTATCTTCCGTAGCCTCCCGCACTCGAAGAAGCCTTAGCACTAGCCGAAGCGTACGCACTGGAGGAGCTGTGACTGTAACCACCACCGCCGCTGTTTCCACCACAGCCTGATGTACAGCCACCTCCTCCGTTAGAATCCTTATTGCCGCCATAGCCTCCCGCACCACTACCACCCGAGTCACCCGAGCCGCTTCCACCAGAGCCTCCGTAACCACCGCCTAATCCACCCCCGTATCCACCATTGCGGCCACTTGACCCACCGCCGTTCCCACCATATCCTCCACTGCCGCTATGACCCCCAGAGCCACCGAGGCCACCGCCGCCGCCGAGTCCTCCGCCGAATCCAAAACCAAGGCCACCGCTGCCACCTCGCCCGCCGGCTCCACCTGATCCTCCGTACCCTGCACTGCCATGTTTACCGGCTTCGCCTACTCCTCCACCGTAGCCGCCATTCCCCCCATGGCCCCCGGATCCTGAAACTCCGTATCCACCGCTGCCACCTCCATCCAAACTAGAACCACCTCCTAGTCCACCGCCGTAGCCGCCTCCGTGGCCACCACCGCTGCTGTGTCCACTTGATTTTAGACTGCCAGATATTATGAGTCCTTTTGAGCCTGCAGAACCACCGCTACCACCGGCACCTCCAAGTCCACCTCCATAGCCGCCGCCAGCACCTCCACCTAATCCAGCTCCGCCGCCTCCATAGCCACCGCTGCCTGAACTTCCATGGTTCAATGCGCCGCTTCCATATCCGCCGTTGCTGACGCCACAGGCCCCAGACCCACAACCATGATCGCCACTTCCCGAGCCGATGCCGTTACTACCTCCGCCCCCATAGCCACCTCCATATCCTCCTCCGATGCCACCACCTCCTGAATATCCTCCGCCAATGCTTCCGTGTCCTTTTCCGCCACCGTTACCGGCTCCGTATCCTCCACCGCTTCCTCCTCCAAGGCCTGCGCCTCCACTACTTTCTCCTGAATGGCCTGCTCCTCCACCACCGCTGTAGCCGCCACCACCACCGTATCCTCCTGATCCTCCTCCAAGCGTTCCAGTGAAGGCGAACCCTCCAGATTTCCCGTCAGCTGATTGCGTCCGAACAGATTTGTAAGACCCATCGGAACCACCGCCGCCGCCACTAAGACCTCCTGATATGCTGCCAAAACCAGAAGCTACTTTTCCGATGATGTCATGAACTCCTTTCTGGATGCCTTCGAGGCCGAACCCGCCGCCGCCTCCATAACCGCCGCCGCCACCTCCGTACCCGCCTCCACCGCCACCACCTCCTCCAAATCCGCCTCCGAATCCACCTCCAAAGCCACCACCGCCACCGCCGCCACCGCCACTATTGTAACCACGCCGTGTTCTTACTGCAACAAAAAAAACAAGATGCATTAATCACACACAAAAAACTGCAAAATTGTGAAATCAGCCGAGTCTGGTGAATTAGGATTAACCATGCATGGAGAGAATATTTAAATTTCAAACCCTTCAAATTTTGAAGTAGCAAATCTAAAGGCGATACCACTTTTTTGCTACAATTAAATCCTCGAGTGGATCTGAGACAATAGCATAACAACAAGTTTGCCCTACCTGAAGCTTGTCCTAACCCCGCGGCTAGAAGCAGGAACACACTCGCTCGCAATGTCTGACCCATGTCTGTCGGCGCAATTAACTGACGCTCAAACAACATTAGCATCCTTTTATATCGTTATTATAAACCAGTTGTTACTATTTACAAAGTTTATTATGAGAACATACGTAGGTACTGAGAAACAATAATTTGTTTTTATACTGCACGTACTTCCCGCAAGAAGTTCGCGGTTTTTGTTGATGATAAATTAGCTCGAAGTACTGTACATTTGAAGAGATCATGGTGGTGTTCATATATTGGTACTCTACATATATTATCTACTTATCAAGTTTCCACTTATCTCCCGGGAATACCTACCAACATACGAAAATCCCAAATTGATGTGCACGACATACATAAACAAGATCCGCCAAGTGCGAGTGTAACTCGCGCGCCGAGGGTTTCAAACATTTGCCAATTATTTGGACAATCAATATTCTGAAATATTTTAAAAAGTATGAAACTTACAGAAATTTCAAAAAGTGTTTTGAAATGGTCAAAACGATACCTTTCATTTGATACCCCATTTGCCTTCCTAGGTCTCTTTTGAAATTTCAACATCAAAATTTGTACTGAAATTATTCATTTTCATTTTTCATTTATTTATATATTTTTTTCTTGAAATCAGTAATGGCGCACGAAATGTATCATTATTTTAAATTTCAAGTTAATAGCTGCAGTAGTTACTGAGATATTCAAGAAAGAGCGGGGACGGACAGAGCGAGACCATAAGGGTTTCAAAACCGATGTTTGAAACCCTAAAAACGAATCCTTGAAAATTTGCTTACGACCCAATCTACCATACAAAAACTAGTCAGTGCGTCCTACCCGTCATGACCTACGGAGCTGTGACGTGGACACTCACGGTAGGGCAGGTCCACCAGTTTAAAGTCGCCCAGCGAGCTATGGAGAGAGCTATGCTCGGAGTTTCTCTGAAGGATAGAATTCGCAACGAATACTTACATCCGACAGAAAACCAAGGTTATCGACATAGCTGAAAAAATTTACAAGCTGAAGTGGCAGTGGGCTGGTCATATCTCGAGAAGAACCGACAACCGCTGGGGTAAACGAGTTCTTGAGTGGAGACCGCGTCTCGGCAAACGTACCTAGTGTAGGACGCCCTCCGACTAGGTGGGATGACGACTTGCGAAAGACTGCTGGCATATGCTGGATGCGGCAAGCTGAAGACAGGGCGCTATGGGGCTCATTAGGGGAGGCCTATGTAAAGCAGTGGACTAATGTAGGCTGATGATGATGACAAAAACTAGTCAGCATAATAGATCATTCGGCGATTATGGTAACGTAGCAAAAAAAATCTCAAGTTTCTCGATATTCATAAATCTGATTAATATTACACAGTAACACACATACAAAAAGATCGATGATCAAGATATATTATATCAATCAGTCAATAAGTGCCTAGTAAATCTTTATAAATTGCATTCATTATTTGGTGCAGTTCTGAGTAAATTCTCAGTAAGTATACATAAGCTAGTCACGCATTTGCTGCAGTCAAACTGGGAACATATCTATAATATAAAGTACCTACCTATAATTTAGTATTATTTTCTGTGTCGTCATTATTGTTTTAATTTCTGATTTATTGCTATCGTTTTTTATTTTTTAGATTATATTGTATCAAGTTTATTAGATTATAGTGTAGCTGTGTAATTTCTCATTTCATAATATGGACCATTGATGTCTGAAATAAAGAATTAATTATTATTATTATTATTATAATACTAGTTATATTGACAAAAGACTCATAAAGCCCTGGTAGATTATAAGTGATCGAAAAAAATTAAGAGTTGTTCCAAAAAAAGTTGATTTAGATTATTATTTCGTATTATTTTTATTTAAACAAGAAAACGACAACATACAGTTAATTTGAGTTTTTATATAAAATTATGTTAAAGTAGATTTCGAAATTATTTTGTACATTTAATTCCAATTGAAATGGTCAACGCGGAGTCCTTCGGCATATCATGCCGGTGAAAGCAGAACAGTTATTCAATTCGGTATTTACTACGTTGTTTTGAGTAATTTCTTTCATTTTACACTTTGGTCGAAGTTCAGTAGCTCAGTGTAGCTGAGAACGCAGAATGTCTTAACTACGTACTTTATAAAATAGCATATTTTATGGTGCAAGGATTAATTACCTCCTATAAATTTTCCTTACATTGTAAGCAACCCATTGCGTGTTTCGTCCGCATTAAGGTGCGACATGACAAACAAAACATCTATTTCCATTGATATACGATTAATTGCCAAAGTCTTGGTACTACATATATGTATGATTTATATTATGTTCTACCGTTTATACAAGGTGTTTTCAGCACTCGTATGTCCACTGATGCACACAAACAAGGGGGAGGTTGTCAGAACCTTCACGTTTTGCAGAGAGATCACCAATCTCCCTCAGTGTCAAAGTGGGGATGTAAAAATAAACAGAACGAGCTGCTTCTGACGAGGTTCCAGGCATACACAATGTAAACTCTGCGATTTTTAAAGTGTAAAAGTTTTAGGTTCTGATTATATCCTGAATATGTTGAGTGTAAATATGACATTCTGCATAATTTTATAATGTATAAAGATTTTCTAATGTAAGATTAACTATGATAAGACTAGGCTATTGCTAGAATATAAGGTACTCTATTGTATAGGTGTGCCCGTAATGATAGATGTACAAGTTTTTAATAAATGTTTTAGTTATGATGTCGAATAGATATATGAAAAAAAAATCTATGTTCTTGTTCCTATTGCAATTTAACTAAATTTTTTACATACTGATGGAGAGCATTTTTTTGCTATCGTAAATTATGTTTCAAATTCAGGAAACTGCACGGAACGAGGAAAAATGGCGACATGTCTTATCGGATGCCAAACTTTGGGTCGCTGAGTCAAAGGAGTTGATAAGCAAGTAAATTACCTATCACGTTAGCGCTTACAAAATGCCTTTATTTAGTCTATTGCCAGCGACATAATGCACAATTTATACGGTGACCACATCCGGGTATAATCTCCTATAATAACTCTAATAAAATAATACGAGCAAAACGGAGAGATTTTCTCGATAATCGATTTACTAAGATGGGTTTTGATTTTGTTACTACGATTGCGTAAGTTATTATTCTTAATGTAGAGCCTACCTTACTAGGAAACGTCCAATTAAATTGAGTGAATAAGAACTTTTTGATGAGCTGTGAAGACGTGATATCTTCATTATAATTGGGGAAGCCTTCAGTTTTTATTAAAGCACTAATGATTATGTAGAAAATTAAACACGAGAGGGTTTTTGCTACAAAAAGTGTGCATTGACTTTACTTTGGCGTCTATCCTCATCTCGCCAAATACGATCTACGAGTAGTTCGGCATACCTATTATTTTGAAGGTTATAATTTAATGCCTATATAGTATAATAAACATGGACTAAACAACAACCTTTGGGTTCAAGGTTAAATAATGTAATTGTACTGTATAATTGTGTAGTAGCTCATAAACTTAACAAAATAAATAAACAGGTTTATGCAAAAAAAACTTTATTTGCAACCATTCTTATTTTATACAGTAAACAAAAGTGACTAATCTTAAGACCATAAGAAGTTAATATAAGTAAGTCACTTATAAAGCCACTTAAATTACAATGGGTAATCCTTACAAAAAAATTGTAAATCGGATTTCTTGCAACAGTCTGCACTCAGATCAACTGTTTCAATTGTAAATATTAGTTCTAATTTGCTTTTTATTCTTTGATTGTAATTTTCTTAGTTTGTAAATATTAAAATTTTATCCACTGATAAAAATATACGAGATTCTATGAGTATTTTACAAAAGATATGCGACTGAACCTAGTGGCTAGTGGCTCTTATATCTTTCCTGATCTGGCCTAGGCGCACCGTAAGCCGTCGCATGGCTTGTGGCAACTCCACCACGGCCGGTGCTGTACGCATTGGCGATTGCCGTTGGACCACCCGATTCACCTCCGGACCTACCTCCGTAAAAGAACATCGGGAAGAATGCACTGGTGGGGATCTTAGGAGCATAGTCGTCATCCTCCTCCTCGTCAACCACAGGTTTCTTCTGCTTTTTCCTGGAAACTGACTTCTTTTTAGGCGCTGGTTCTTCGACATCTTCTATTTCCGCTTCAGGTTCTACAATCTCAGGCTGGATTGTTTTAAGTGTAGTGGAAAAAACTTCAGTTTTCTCAGTCGGGTCTGCAATTTCGGTTGCTTCGGTTGGAGTGAGAGGGTTGATTTCCGCTTGTTGCGGATAAAAGTCGTTTTGTTGAGGAGGGATGACTTCGTTCTGCTGGGGTGCGTAGTTGTCTGCAGTGGTTTGGCGTCTTCGGTCAGGGTAGTAGTACTGACCGGATTGTGGGGCTTGTGGCTGGTAGGCTGATTCTTCTGGGCGGTACACGAAGGCCATGCCTCCGCTCGCGGCACGTGGGTTGTAGTAAGGGTTGTAGTAGCGACTGAGGACCATGCCGCCTCGAGAGCTGTCACTGGAGCCGTAGGACACTGCAAAGAGACTCTGGTTGTTTTATGATGAACGACTATGATAGGTACACTTCGAGAGGTACCTACAATAGCACTTTACTCGAATCCTGACGAGCCATTTACGCTGTAAAATCGATTCGGCAAAATGGTGAACGGTTTACGATATTATACAACTTGTTGTAGTATTACGCATCTTCTGTAACATGTATGTACGTAGCAATACTTGATTCTTTCCACTTCATATCACAATTTGCAATCAATCAATCATCACCATAAAACTTACCTGTCCTATAAATACCTATACGTTTAGCCTTGGAATCATTAACGAACTTGCTACAGACGTCATCACCGACCGAATAATAGCGTTTCAGTTAACCATAAAAATATTGATAGTCATTCTTCAACTTAGAATTGGTTCTTAGATGAAGAATGCTCTATTAAAAATCCTAATAACAACTACTTACAAGAATCCATATTTCCATAAGAAGGGTAGTAGCTGTAGGGATATCCCATGGCTTCCCAGAGCGCGCAGCTCAGCAGTACAAACGAATTAACAAACTTCATGTTTGCACTTTTGACACTCGAAACTCTTTGATGCTATAAAATGGCTCTCAAAGGGTGTGGTGTAGAGAACTACTGATGTGTTTCTGAGGAACGGCGGGTATTATCGCGTTATATAGTCCAGACTGACGGGACTCATTGGGATGCAGCTCACGGATCCATTGAGCTTGCATCGCGGACAGTTTACACTATTCGGCTGGTCAGACTCCGTTACCGAAGATTTGGTAGAGCACGTACTAGGAACCGTTGGACTTTTAGTTTTGTTTTTGCATGTTTTGCTGGATTGTATCCGTTATGAGAGTACCTATGCAAAACACTTAAAATGAATTTCTGGCTTCGGCTCCGGGGGCTTATTCGTATAGATGAAAATCGAAGTTTGCGACATAAGAGTCGGTTTGGCTTGAAAACGAATCCGAAACATCGATTTTGGTTTTCCGAGTAGGCCACCTGAACTCAAACGAGCGTTGAACACCATACCACGGTTATGTTATTTTACTAACTTTACCGTAACCATACCATAGCCAGAAGGCAAAAATGCCGCCAGCGAGTGGAGCGAGCAGCTTTTTTTGTGAATTGAAAAATAATTGAAAATTGTTTATTTCTTTAAAAAATGGTACTCTACATGATTAACAATTGTTAGGACATCCTTTTAAGTATGCAAATATACTTGTGCCAGGATGTCCTGCTCTTCCATACAAATACATGTTTTAACAAATAAACTAAATTTATACAGAATCCCCAAAACAAACCCTGGCGGTGAGTTGTCAAAAATGGCCCCAGTGCTCTAGTTTGGTTTTATAAATTGCAGATCTTAAATTCTACCTGACCTATACCTAAGTGTTTGAGTGGTGTTATTTTAATTTTAAATAATATATTTCTTTAATATTTTAGTATATTTTTAAGACATTGTATTTCTAACTGTACTTTAAATTTACCGTCCCAAAACAAAACGAAGATTGGAGACAATGGTGTCCCAAAGAGATAGAACTATTAGTCTTTTTTCCCTATAATGCACCTATCCCAAGTTTTAGGCTGTTTTCCTCAAACAACCAACTAGACAACCGTGTGAATTTTGAACACAAAATGCTATAAATAAGGTAACCTGCGTGTGGTATTATGCAGGCCATGCCCTACGGTACGTGGCATGACAAGCAGTCAGTGGCCGTTCATTCATGGCAATTTATAGCAATGGCTGCAGATGGTTAACTGCTTCTTGGAACGAGGACCAGGATAGACAGGGTTTGTAGACGCAGGTGTGCGTGAAGACGGTGGAGCTTCTCATTCCAACCACAGAACTTTAGCATCAGTAAACCAAAACAAGCAGCTTGCAGAGCGCGCTTCGTGGATTCCTCACCTTTTTGGCGTATATTAGGTACACCTAATTTTTCACTGCTTGTAAATCTGTTTTAGGTAATTTCCACATAGATGAGATCTGATTTTTGGGGCAACAGAAGATGTCTGCTAGTTTATTTTAACGTCTTTGTAGTTTGCCCTGACCTGACATTTGTGTGTCGTGTGGTGCCGGCTTAGAACTTGCACCACCCCAACTCTTCCCGTGGGTGTCGTAAGATGCGACTAAAAGACATACACCAGAGTCATCTTCACACACTTGCAGAATAAATCTACCACCGAACTGCGATCCCCAACACGCATGCTCATGGGGATTATAGGCATTACACCCCATGAGATAAAACATCAGGGGTAGGCCTGCGTCCAGCAGTGGACCATTATAATAGGCTGTTGAGGGTGAGGTTGATGACATTACAATACAATACAATACACTTTATTGTACACCAAAAAACGAACATTACAAAAATACATGTTACATGAGACAAGTACAATGGACAGCCTTATCGCTTAGAAGCTATCTCTTCCAGGCATCCTTTGGATGGAAAGAATAGATGACATTTGTTTAGAGGAATCAAAATAAGGTTATTTCCTTCATTGTGTCTTCGTAATTGAATTGAATTTATTAGTATTAATATTATTATAATAAGCCTATAAGATCCCACTGCTGGGCAAAGGCCTCCCTTTCCTCGTTCCACTTTTCTCTATCAATAGCTAGACTTAGTCACTCTTTCTGATATGCGTCTAACTCATCCTTCCATCTACGCCTAGGCCTTCCACGCGGTCTGCGCCCATTTGGAGTCCTTCCGTGATGGTTTTTGCCCAGAACTCCTCCGACATACGTCACATTTGTGCGGCCGAATTGAAGTGAAAAGAAAATTAATAACACCTAATTTTACTACTGCTGGCAGATGCTGGATGCGGCAAGCTGAAGACAGGGCGCTATGGCGGTCATTAGGGGAGGCCTATACAGTCCAACAGTGTACTAATATAGACTGATGTGATGATGCATTTTATTATTTGATGATAGTTTGATAGATTGAGATGTAGTTTGTAAATTTTAATGCTTATTTTGCAAGCCCAAAGTTGACTTTTGACTTCTTTATGAGACTACTTACACTGCGTAGCATTAAACACCTTTACCATTAGACCTATGACTTTGTAATCTCATATGTCTTGGGTTCCTAGCCGCTACACTTTTGGCTACTGAAATAGTCATCGTAAATGTCCCCACGTAGCCCATGCACCGTGGGCTTAACATGAAAGGCACGTGATGGCTACCGTAGATATGATCAGTCGGCACATCTGAGCCGATACCATCTACACCTGTTGGATATACCAGCTAAACGGTAGTTACTGTCAAAATAAACTTAACAGTGCTACGGTTTTTGCATCATAAATTGATTTGGTAAGTTGGTTATCTGTTTTGATTTTTTTTCAGTCGTCAACAAAACGTATGTATCTTAGGCACTGATAGTGATAACGCACATGTTAGATTTAGCTGTAGATTGATAAGACTGATCAGGGTAATATAGGAAAATCGTTGACAATGTATTTCGAACAGCACCTAAGCAAAGGAAATAAGGTGGTAGCTATTGTAAAATTAGTACCAAAACCAAAGAAGTGTTTTAGTTAGGTAGTATTAAGGTACATGCATAGTTTTTTAAAGATTTTTTTGTGTTAAGTACCTATTTCATTACATTACCGAAAAAAATATAACAGTCACAATTTTTTAAACTAAAACACATATGAAAAATAAAATAAAGTTAAAAAATACAACCCGACTGCGTAAAAGTAAACAAGAGTTCAAATATGTTCCTAATAAATTTATTAGCGATTGAATATTATCCATCATTGAATTTTCATACTCAGGGAGTTAGCTATGAATGTATGTAATGTACATATGTAGGTACAAAGGATACCAGACTATCTGAGTGAATATGCAATATTTTATAATATTCAAGTAACTTGGCCCAAGAAAATATTTTCTATCAACCTCCGGATTTGTTTCTTATAGTGATTAAATTTCACAATAAAATAAATTCAAAAACTTAAACAAAACAAATATAAATATGCAGATATATTTGTGTGTCGGAGAATATAAATAAAATTATCAACTTTCTTTAGTCGTTTCATGAGTCACATGCTTTAACCAAAACTCATATCCCCTGTGGATATACGTATATAAAAAGTATATACCCATTTAAAAAGTAACTAAACTGGCTGGTGGTTTAACAGTTGCTAAAAATCTAGCAACAAAAACATTGTTTTTAAGACTTCAGGAACTTATTTTTGAATGTCTGTTGAGAAATGTCTGAGCATGCTCTGCTCATGCCGGAAGCAAGGTGCCATCATTAGTATGGCTGGCAGACGCTGTGATTGAACCACTGACCACTGACCAGTTATCAAGGATAATGGAGTTTTTATGGAAAATCTCATATTAACTATTACCTTTTGGTAGTTTATTACTATAGTTATTCATAGTCCATGTTTTTGTTCCTTGTTTTGCAATAACCTACTAGATATTTATTTTCAAAAACGTCTTGCTACCCTACCTATGTACGTATATTATATACCTATGTATTATGTACATCCTCTTCCTTTCTGGAGAGCCAACATGTAGATTTTACTGATGTGATTCGCCTATGAAGTAAAAAATTAAAATGTATCAATACTTTTGAGTTTGAGACCATGCATAAAAGGCAGCGGTTGAATGTGCTATGCTGATGGCGAGATATGCTTGCAAATGGTCGATAGCGATGCTAAACAGTCAGGTCGGGGATCTCTGAATTCTGCTTGGACTGCTCATTACCGATATAATAAAATAAAATAATAAATAAATAATGCTGGACAATTCACACAGCATTATCTAGCCCCAAGCTAAGCGGAGCTTGTGTTATGGGTACTAGATAACTGATATACATAATATAATACAATACATAGATAGATATTTTTTATTATATATAGAAAACGACCAGAACACCCTGAACAAATGTCTGCAGATCGTACACACATTTGTCCCGAGGCGGGAATCGAACCCGCAACCTTCTGCGTCGCAGGCAGACCTTCGCCCACCGCGCCACATCGGTCGTCAATATAGATAATAGTCGATAATATAGAGCTTTTATTAATTTTATGAAAACTGTAAAGAAAAATGGTTCACATTTTAGTTGTGTCATGGTGAGTTTATTTGTTTTTCAGGCTTTTAAGTCTGAAAAGGACGTTTGCACATTAGATGACTCGTCCAACATACTACAAACAAAAAAAAACTATTTATTCTAGATATAAGTATAAATTTAACCACTTTAGACTTTGTAATAAAATAATATATATAATTAAATACAAATAATGTGTAAAATATATATTAAATTATTTATGATTTATTTCAGATTTAGTTACTTCAACCTCAACAGCCTATAATAGTCAACTGCTGGACGCAGGCCTCCCCCTTATTTTTTATCTCATGGGGGATAATGCCAATAATCCCCACGCTGGGTTGGGGATCGCAGTTCGGTGGTAGATTTATTCTGCAAGATTTGCTGCTGCCCGCCTCCCCGGTGTATGTCCCTCTTAGGACATCCACGGGAAGAGTTGAGGTGGTGCAAATTTTAACCCGGCACCACACGGCTTAGGCAGATTTAGTTAACCACGGGGAAACTCTCACACCCAAACAAATTCCCATCACGGTATTCATTTGCATACTCGAATCTCTTCACTCAGTGATTCTATAGAGGCTCATCGTTTCATAGAATCGGCTTTATCGTCTGAATTAATTTGTAATTGACGAAGTTATCGGGACCGGTATCGAACTCACATATAGACGAAATATACATATAATCCTATACCTATGTTGGCCGAATCTTAGTAGGGCTGTTTCCTTATGCGTGATCTACGGACAATAAACCATCTCTCGAACTAGTTATGGTTGGTTTACATGTATTATGTAGTCAAGTATAGATAACTAAAATTTAGCTTAATTTTAAGAGACTCAATTTCTCTCTTTTTTTTTGCTCTTTGGTGACTCAAACTGGAAACAACATCATGCACAAGTGGCGCGGTTAATTCTGAGTGAGATTGTTAAAGAAGTTATAGAAGAAATTGTACGACAAATAGCAATAATTAATATTATAATTTGCGATGAACTTTACTTGTCCATTTACGTACTTAAAATCAACTAAATTTAAACTAATCCTGCCCGGATCGAGAGCAACGTTTCGTTGAATGACAACGATCCAATCTTTTCTTACAAAATCGATGACCGTTTTCCAATGATTTTGAGTGATTTGTTGCACTTTGACATGACTGCGGCAGTCGCGTTTGCGGCGACGTAATTATCGCATTTTATTTGAATAATTATTCGATAGTAAGCATAAAATTGATTTATGGGATGACGTTGCTCTGATCTGTCCCGCTTCTATGCAAGCGAAATCCTATGCCTATCCTTTTTACGAAAAAGCGTCATTTAACGCACCCTTAAGTCGCTTAATATGCGTTAAAATTAGGGACCTACGCCATTAGACGATATAATTATGAGCATCTCAGTAAGACCACGAACTAGCTCCCTAAATTCACTGACACAAATATTCCGTTGTGTAAATAATGTAAATTATTTGAATTGGTCGGACTGGACACATCGTCATTTCCCTCCTTTCAATTCAAAAGTCCTGGCGAAGGGCGCATGGAATAGCTATCAATCGCTTTGCATCTTGACGTCAATTGCCGTATGCAGACATTTTCCTGTTCTTTGTCCTAGGAATTAACATGAGAACCTGCGTCTACGTACTCGATCGAATTTGATTCATTGATGTGGATCAAAGCTCGGGCTGAATCTGCTATTATTTAGATTATAAATTATTTATATGGTGTTCTCTTGAGTGCTAATTTTACTTTATTATTCGTATAGTGACTTCTTTAGTGGTTTATGGCTGTGATTTTATTTTTACTAGTCTCTATACACTGGGATAAACACAAACCTGAAGTATCTAAATTAGAGGAAATTTTGTTAGCCATTATTTACCATATTTAACAAAATCATATATTTTCAGGATTTAAAAAAATTATGATTTTGTTGTTGACGTTCAGATCACGGAGCTGAACCTTATATTGAAACTGAATATACAGTCTGACTGTGAAACTACAGTGGAGAGAGTAACGACCATCCTTAGGGATTAGGGTATTACACCATTTTTTTTAATTATCTCAATTAGTTTCTAATATTAATAAACCATAGAAAAAATACAATTTTCTTATTCAATTGATGAGTGAAAATGCATTTAACACTTACTTTTTCTGGTTCGCGTAATTTGACGAAACGCTGGACGTCCTGGACGCCATATTGGTCATAATGTCAGTTATCTGTGTACGTACAAGCAAATACGCTGATGTTACTGATGGCAGTTGATAATTTTTGTTTACGTACTCAGCCCTAGTAATAAAATTGCGCCTACTATTCATTTTGTCCAAAAATAGTAAAAAAAACTGAAAACTTTGTATTGAATTTCATAAATTATTTTGATATTTTATGGACTAAACCTAACATTTTCCGACTCCTCTTTTTCTTAGCTACCTCAATAATATATTTTTTCTCATATAGAGTAAAATACCGTAAGTAGAGACATATTAAATCACGTTCAGTATATCAGTTATCTAGTACCCATAACACAAGCTCTGCTTAGCTTGGGGCTAGATAATGCTGTGTGAATTGTCCAGTATTGTTAACATTATTAACATTAACATCATGCTGGAAGAGTTTGAGTATGATAAACTGACTCACATAACAAGTGATCTGTGACAGATGCTTTTATTAATGGCACGTCCGAAAATTCCAGACGGCCTGTTAAAGGAGCCCGCTGACGTGGTCTATTGTGAGTGACATCATGGTACCAATTACTCATGGACGATGATGATCATAGGTTTATAAGTTTTATCTGGAGCTCATTAAGTAACCAGTGAGAACATACTACCCTTACTTATTGACTTACTACTTGACGACCTATGTGGCACAGTGGGCGACGGTCTGCCTGCGACGCAGAAGGGTGCGGGTTCGATTCCCGCATCGGGACAAATGTGTGTACGATCTGCAGACATTTGTTCAGGGTGTTCTGGTCGTTTTATATGTATAATAAAAAATATCTATCTTTGTATTGTATTATAATCAGTTATCTATATAGTACCCATAACACAAGCTCTGCTTAGCTTAGGGCTAGATAATGCTGTGTGAATTGTTCAGCTTTATTTATTTATAGTATAATATTTAATATAATATATAATATTGTGCGAGTTTTTATTAGTGGTTTTTAATTTTTTCTTCCTTCTACAAGGAATAAAACTAGCGGAAAAGTTAATTTCCGCAAATTGTAAACCATTTTAAGAACCACAAAAGCAACATTCTAGCGCCAACACATAATGATCCATCACATCAACAGCCTTTACAAGCCCATTGCTGGACATAGGTCTCCCCTGATAGCACCTATCATTCGGGGCATATGTTATGACGTTTACCCCACGATGGGCATGTGGGTTGGGGATTCATACTGAAAATTAATTTGCGGAAATAGGTAAATATTTGTGGTTGTATTTGCACGTGTAAAGTATTGATTATAAGTTGTTATAAAATTTATCCAAGCTGCATCAGTATGCTCGACACGTGTTTTTATAGTTTTACTACGAAATAAATCTTCGGACATCTACGAAGCGGACATTAATCCTAAATTGCGTTTTATCTCGATGTGTAATAAACTAGCTATAACAATGGTGCATTAAACTAGCAAATAATGAATATTTCATCAAGTTTTAAAATAATCTAACTATATTACTAATAAAAATTTAACCAATGAAGTAACAAAAGAAGTAATCTCCATTGGTTTCAGATAAGTGATATACAATATTAAAAATGTTGTCTAACCAGAAAATTTAAAAAAAAAGTTTTAAATCTTATTAGTAAACATGGTTAGATTTTCTTAAAACTTGATGAAATATTCATTATTTGCTAGTTTACATACATAGTTACTAAAATAATATTACCTGATTAGAGCTGTATCACAACCCTCTTGTGGCCCTGTATGCAGGAAACTTCTAAGCAATATTGGGGTATCATTTGAGCTACCTGTAGATTGTTTGTAACGGTCTGGAGATAGCTTAATTGTTTCAATAATTGTATGAAATGTAAATACTTGTTTTAATTTAATTATATTACTTGACTGTAAATTTCTTTGTTAATAAGGATTTTACTAGTTTTTTTATGTTCAAAGTTTATTATTTAATCCATGGTTTAGCCCAGTTTATTAAAAACCTACATTTTCTGATTGAATATAATCTACTGCCAAATTTAAAATGTTACCAATATGCATTATGCAGATGTAGTACCTACACACATACCTGAATGTCATTGAAGAATTGTTTTGCATAAAGGACGTTTTTAAATTATTATACAAATGTCAATTCACCTAATTTAACCACAAATCCAAAAATTAACTATTTGCCGTGTGTTTTTAAAAATTGGTATTCTTAGGATGTTCTTTTGGATTCTAATTGGACAATTAGCAGCTGTTGTCGATTAACTTTGACGTATAATTGTAGATATATATAAACCTCGTTAAAAACCTTAAATTGAGAGCTAATCTCGATTTTATATTAATATAAATAAATAATGTTGGATTACCGCACGTCGTCCTCGTCTATCTCCAAAATAAGCAAAGCTTTTGTTATTGGTACTAACCAACATATACCTACTTATATGTTAGGTACAAACAAACAAAAGCAAATACATACAAAAGCTCTACTTAGTTTAGGGTTGGATGATGCTGTGTGAATTTTGCAGCATTATTTATTTATCTTAAACATTATCTGAGCGTCTGGTCGAAAGCGACACGCGATCCGAGAGCTGGTGAGATCCGAGAGATAATGACGCTCAGATAATGTGGCGCAGAGCATCAGCAACAACGTAATTCTCCTCTGTATATATATATATGTAATAATATTAGATCAATCTCTTTTATCTAGGCTTATTATTATAAACGAATCACCATCAGGTATCTGTTAATTAGCCACAAGACTGGCTCATATTTTGTGATTTGTTTCATTTCTTATATTGGTTTCTTTTAAGCGAAATATTTTAAACGGTGATAATTTTCCGCGTGTGTATTTGTCGAATTTTTTTTGCAGCAAGCTAGAAAATTACCATTCTAATTGTTTCTTACTGTTAATTTTAAAAAGAAGCCGTTATCTCATTGTCCTATTCCGGGGTCAAACTTGCCAAAAGATCCGCCTTTCGCTGATAGCTTGATAAATTTAAAATAACAAAAAATTTGGAAAAAGGTGAGATTCTCGCTAGGGTTCCTCATTTGTGACCTATCCTAGAATTTATCTCTTAACAGCTTCTTTCAAAGTAACTTTTTAATTTTTATCAAATTCCGTCTCGTATCTTATAACGTAGGTAGAATCAGAAAGGAAGAATGATATATGATGCAAATTCGTAGAGGTTTGTTAGTTTTTGTTGGGTTTACGATTTTTTCAGAACATATTGCAACTGTGAAAATCCCCAATTTCAAATACAAAAGAGTAAAATACAAATTTACTTATTACACAGATATAATAATACTATAGTAGTAGGGGCGTATTAATATGTCAATTTATTTCATTATTTAATTTGTTCGATTGTCTTGTTTTATATTGACTTATTAGGGGTACATCGTGTGTGCATAAGAAATAAATCGTATTTAACATGGACGACATATGTTTTTACGTATTTAGAGTTCGTGATTGGTGAACCACCCCAAACAAGTATCTACTTCATCAAGTATCTGCTTGAATCTAAAGCGTATCTCAGACAACGAAGATGATGATATTTCATCTTAAGATAAAATATCGCTTGCCATAATTGTATGGTGTGTGATTGCACTATAACATACGGTCAATATAATTATATGTATATTCTCAATTACGGTAGCTTAAGATACTGAGCGATAGGACGACTTCATCTTAAGATGCCTTTGCTATGGAAAAATGTGTTAACAAAATAATAGGTGTCATGTGTGACACCTTCGCCGTTTTTCTAGAGAATGAGACCATGATAATATATATTATCCTATCTTGACAGTGTGTGATACCTTAAGATGCTATAATATTTTATCGTAAAGTATCTTAAGATGAAATGTACCTAGTAGCATCTTCCCCGTGTGTGACGACCCTAATGTCAGTAGGAACATACACGCAATAATATGCGCAGCGCGTGCGCACATCGGTATGCGCGTCGTCGTGTCTGAATACCATTACCATGGATTATTCTTTTCGTACGTCTACCACGTGACATTGATTTTTGATAATAAATTAAAAAGGTATCAAATAACGACTAGTTTTTACGGATTGGACAAAAATTTTATACAAAGGGTTAGTATAAGTAGCAAATGCATTGTTGAATTTTCGATGGTAGCGCGTTGAAATCTTTTGTATTTAAAGTTTTTGCATTTTGTATTTGTTTTTTTTTTTCATTTTGGGGCTGGATAATGTTGTGTGAATTGTCCAGCATTATTATTATTATTCCGAACGAGAAATCTTACATGCAAATTACTCTAATTCGAGTTAATATTATGTAAGAAAAAACGGCAAAGTTGAATTCATCAATGAAATAATTAGAAAGAGAATTTTTGAGAATGAAAATTACCTTATGCCTGCGGCTTTGTAGGCTTTTTGTAGATAAATAGAAACATTTGTTCATTATACTTTTTATTATCTGTAATAAGATCATAACATGAGGGACAGACCGAGTTACATAACATAAATCTTTCATTAAGGTCAAATCAAATCAAAAAGTCTTTATTTCCATAAATACAAAAATGTACACTTAGAAAAGGTCAAATTCTTAATATAAAACTGACACGGAAATAAAGTGATATTTTTGATTTCGGTCGCTTCGGCATGTAGATTGTAGACTAAAAAAGCGACTAAAGAAGCGACGAAGAAACCTTTAGCCTGTTAGTTGTTATTTTTCGAGTTGGAGCAAAGCCCGTCCCAAGCTTTTTTATCTTCTAGATAATCTGATATTTTGTAGTAAGCCTTTTTGAACAGAAAAGTTTTGACAATTTGTTAGAATTTATTTACTGATAGATTTAGCAACTCACTAGGAGTCTTGTTGTAGAAGCATTGCCCTTTAAAAGATACATTAATTTTGTGAAGCCTGGTTGTGGGCACAGCAAGTTTATGTTTATTCCTAGTATTTATGTTATGTATATCGCTATTTTTAGGAAAGGGAGTAAGTATTAGGTATGTTTGTTTTGAATCGAAGTTTATCTAAAAGCCAAAATTGAACATTACCAACCACTCTACCTATTTTCAACAATATCATTGAATGTTTGTTGCATTGATATGCGCCATCTTTGACTGAAATAAGCGAATTAAATTTATTTGCGTGAATAAATTTGCCATATGTAACACTACGTAAACACGGACGTTCATGCTTCGATTGGTTTATGGGGAGAGTCGCGAGCGCAGCCAAAACAACACTTTATGAGTCTAGTCGATGTCTCAGCTGTACTAAACAAAATTGTCACCATCACTTAAGTTAGACAGAGTTTTTGAAATCTCATGCATGTGACTTCAAAAAAGCTGAATATTATGTAATATTGGTGAAAAAATCAAATATAATAATAGCACAATAATGTCTATTATTTTATCCTAAAGTTATAAAAACCACCAAAATAGTATTTATAATTATGTGTATATTCGAATTGTTGAAAAACCACCATATAAAATTCAAAAAGTAATATATATATTTCTTTTCACTTTGAAGAAAAATCGTTGCATAACATAACCCTTGTGACTATTGACATAGTCCTTTCTCATTGCGAGCTTGCAGCGCCATGTCTTCAGCTTAATGCATCCTCCATCTGTCCACCAGTGCAAAATCTGTGCTAACTTGTAAAATAACAGACAGGCACATGTTAATTCACTGTCAGCATTAGTCCAACTGCTGACTCTATTTATAACTTGACTTCTGTCTGCATCCTATTGTATTTTGCATCTGGATTTGGCATATTACTTAATAAAGCGGTTGGTAGAAGTTGTACGATGTGATGAATTAACTAAGTAAGCGCCTGGCTAATTTATAATGCAAATTTTTATGTTTGAAGATTTTTTTTTGTTAGGGCAACTTTTTGTGTGTCTTCGTTACGCACAACACAAAATTACTTCCTGCCAACGCATTCTACCATGGAAGAAGAATCACCTTACAAAACATCTAACAGTGACGAAGAAAACGCTTTCAGGTTAATTTTCGAAATTAATTCAAATGAAATGTTATCTATAATATAAAAATGAATCGCAAAATGTGTTGGTAAGCGCATAACTCAACAACGCCTGGAGCAATTTGGCCAAATCTTTTATAATATAAAAATGAATCGCAAAATGTGTTGGTAAGCGCATAACTCAACAACGCCTGGACCAATTTGGCCAAATCTTTTTTTAAAATGTTCGTTGAAGTTCAAGGATGGTTTTTACGACGAGAAAAATTAGAATTATTGCTGGAAAAACCCTAAAAATAGCCCTTCTTTTTCCCATACAAATGATTTGTAACTAAAACGTAGTCAATTTAAGCTTTATTGCTAAAATAACTACCCGTGCGAAGCCGGGGCGGACCGCTAGTGTTCTATAAAAATCGAACACCAAAAAGTCGAGTCTTTATGCAAAAAACGAATGTTTTGTAGTGGCTGATGATTTCAGATAATAATTAAAAAGAAAAAATACTTTTACTCCCAAGGGCGAATTCTTGAGTTTTACGCCCGCACGTTTAAATGCTGGCAAAGTGGCAACTACATTATGTGAAAGGGCAGCCACTGATAAGCGAGTCTCTCTTTTATTGACGGTTTTTCGTTGTGATAAGGTTCAAAAAAGTGAAATTTCCAGTGACGTTACTATAATAATTCCAACAAAAGGTTATTGAATAAAATGGCCGACTGTAATGTAATACTTAATTACTTATTGAAATAAATGAAAACACTGAGTTGATAGTATGAGTAGGTAATCATTTTATTTATAAATAGCAAACATATAACTTTGGAATTAATCTGTTTTGAATGAATCAGCTTGGTAAGTAGGTATTGTGTATTTGCCTTCTTCCGAAGGTTAAAATAATTGTACCTAGGGGACGAGCGGTCTTTCTTAACTTAAAAATACAGAACGTGTTAACTATAACAAGTTCTTTCTAAAATTGGTATTTTTAAGTTTTACCAATATTGTCCAGGTATACACGGCCTCCATTTCGTAATTCACTGAATATGTAGGACTTGCTGTCGGACAAAATTTATTAGGACACACTGACTCTTTTGTTTTTTTTTTACTGTCGATTTGGACACACTGACACTTTTGTTTTTTTTTTTACTGTCGATTCGGACACCTCCAAATTATTGAAACTGTTGAGTACAGTCAGGTGAAAAAAAATTAAGCAAAATATAATTTAATGTGATAACGCTAATCAAATTGCTTTGCGAGCGTGTGATGACTTACAGTAGTTATTGTCGAGGTAACTGAGGTAAGAGTATTTAGTAAAATCTATTTATTTATTTATTGCATTCATGTCTATTACAAAGGTGTTACAATTTAGAGGCAGAATGTACACCAGGGCGTGTAAGAGCGTTGTAATACACGTTGCAACATTCTTAATTAACAAAAATTACAAGCTAAACATTATTCATCATATTTATTAGTCCATCCATCAGGGTTTCTGGTCCTCCTGCACCCTGGTTCCGTCGTGCAGGTTGGTGCGCGTGTTGGTCCTGGCCTGCCGCGTGGAGGGACTCCTCACTTGCAGCTGCGTCTCCACCACCACCTCTTCCACGAACGGAGTCTCATTTTCTGGAAAAAGGTGCAAAGTTCGTTTATGTTTTTATATTTGCCTGAGTCTGAGCAAACAAAAAGCAGTGTACTCAGAGGTTTGTAGATGAAATAATGATACTTTGTAAATAATACCAGTGCTGAGTAAGTAATCTAACTCGACCTCTATGGCGCGGTGGGCTAAGGCTTGCCTGCATCGCAGAAGATTGCGGGTTCGATTGCCACCTTGGGTCAAATGTTTGTACATTTACATAAATATATTATATCATATCATATGTATACAAATTTTATACTCAGCAACATGCTCAGTAGCTCAGTTTTATCTTATTTAAGTTAGGTTTGTGTCTGTGTGTTTTAGAGCTTCTTAATCATCGCCTTCCTTCAGATGGGATTGTGGTTAAACGAAAATCGTTTAAAGTCGCACGGTGTTCCGTGTTCGTCCCAATCGCCTCCGCCCAAAGTAATCCGAACAAGGAAAATTAAATTTAACGCTGCAAATCTTCCTCTTTCGTCCCATACTCGTAATTAACATTATCCTTGCTTTGCTCAAACAGACACGTGTTTGATCGCAATAAACGTAAAAAATATTAATCTTAGATTTTCATACGGTTTTCACCAATGGATCGGTTGCAGTGAATCATACCTTCCTCATGATTCACTGCATTCATATAGGTGTATTCCAAATATATATATAAAAAACTAATTTACGGAATGTAGGTAGGTGTTTATGCACAACAGTTATAATTTCATAAAAAAGCTCTAAATACCTATCACTATTTATGACCAAAACGTCTCTTTATGACCAAAACGTCTCTTTATGACCAAAACGTCTCTTTATGACCAAAACGTCTCTTTATGAGACATCAAATATGGAGGATTAGGATAATAAGATAGCTGTTTCGAGTTATCTAATTTGTAGAAAACCTATCTACAAAAGCGATAAAAGCTTCGGACCCAATCATAATCTTCAACGGCATAATATTCGTCCATAGCTGGACATAGGCCTCCTCTAACAAGCGTCATAAATAACGCCCTGTCTTCAGCTTGCCGCATCCAGCATCTACCTGCAGTCTTTCGCAGGTCGTCATCCCGCCTGGCCGAAGGGCGTCCTACACTACGTTTGCCGAGTCGCGGTCTCCACGCAAAGACACGTTTACCCCAGCGGTTGCCGGTTCTTTGCGAAGCCTGGCCGACCTATTGCCACTTCAGCTTGCTAGTTCTTTGACTCATATTTGACTCAAAAACGTAAGATAAGAATAACTAACGGCATTTTTTTCCTCAATTATTGTCTCTGAAACTATAGTGGGAAATCGATCTCTTAAAAATCTATCTAGGTAGAACAAAAGATGTAATTTGTGGGTCGTAAGATGATATCATCAAATGAGGCATTGTATTATTTAGTCAGATCGACCCAATGAATAATGAAACCGGTTCAGAGCTACGTTTATTGATTTCTTTGAATAGAAAGAAAGCTTTAGTTAATAGTACTCAGATTTATTGACGGCTGCCCACAGCTTAACACTTTGTTTTAGGTTATCTTTATTACAAGGAACTGATTTATGGGTTAAAAAAATACTCTCCATCCTTTCAACTAACTCTCCAAAAATCAAATCAATTGGTAGCTTAGTTAGAGCGTGAATGAAGAACAAACGAACAAACACTCTTTCGCATTCATAATATTAGTATAGATTGTACATACATTCATACTTTTACTAACACTTTCATAGCGTAAGAAGCACATGTCCTTCTACAAGTCCTCTCAGCAAGATGGACTTACTGGTGAATGCGTTAACACCACATAAGTGGGTATAGGTACTAGAAAGTTTATAGTATAAACTTTCTAGTACCTATACCCACTTATGTGTATAAACTTTATACATATAATTATGTATGTCTGGTAGGTACTTAGGTACTATTCTTTGCAAAACTTATTACTATTAGGTAGTGAACGGATCGTAATGGAAGGATATATGATATTATGTAGAAAAAAAGTCGCAGGGCATAAAACAAATCGCTTTTTAACTGTGGCTAAATATACTGACATTTTACTGCCTTGGTAAGACGCAATAAGATATGTGCAGGATAACATTCCAATAAAACGAAACAATACATCGTCTCTACAAAAATTCATGGAAATACTTGGTCTGATATTATTGAACTACAGAAAATTCAAGGATCAATTTAATGGTATTTACCTTTATCCCCTGTGTCCAACGCACTCCTGGCTGGCGCTGCACTGACAGCAACCAACAGCAACGCCAGTGCAATACACAGCAACGGTACTCTCATCATGCCTGATGTCGTCTCACTAGTCTGGCAGGACAACTAGGGCGCGCCATGCCCCACTGTCGTTCGAGGTGTGTACAGGGTGGGCAAGAATACAGTTAAAGAAAATAATAATGCTGGACAATTCACACAGCATTATAGCTAAGCAGAGCTTGTGTTATAGGTACTAGATAACTGGTATACATAATGTAATACAATACATACATGGAATTTTTTAGATGATATTTGATCCGCGTGTTCTGGTCGTTTTTTACTAAACATATGTAGTTTAGTAAAAAATTATCTATCTATGTATTATATTATGTAAATCAGTTATCTAGTACCTAACACAAGCTCTGCTTAGCTTGGGGCTAGATAATGCTGTGTGAATTATCCAGTATTATTATTATTTAATCATAGTAGATGCAGACTAAAAAATACTGTATATTTTAGACAGCGTATGCACATAATTATGTATTATTCCCACTCTTTTCAAAATGTCTCTACTCTGTTCTGTTACACCTTGTGGTGACTGCCTCAATAAGGACAGATCTCGTAATAGCTAACCGAGTAGGTATTTTGCAATGTTTACAAATAAAGTATTAGTCACCCAGTTCTACATAGAATTAGGTGGGCTTATGAGTAATCCTATCGTATAGCTGTATGGGTGGAGTGATTAGAAATCTATATCCAAGAAATCTATCGGTATTTATGTACCTATTGTTACAAATTGAAGGGGGATAAAAAAGGGGATAAAGTAGGGGATAAATGTTCTCGAATGGCGGCCGCGATGCAACGCGAAACGGAGCGTTGGGAGATCATCAATGAACTCGATGAACCGGGGAAACCGTTGCGGTCGCTGGGAGTCGATGGATAGACGCAGGACCGCTCTGTGTGTCGTCGGAAGGCCTACATATGTCCAGCAGTGGAAGTGTGTATGGGCTGATATCATGATGATGATGATGAGGCACTAACTTTGAAGGAATTTTTGTTAAATGAGTTTGTCCAATAAGAATTGTAATGCATATGAGCAAATATCCAAGAGTCTGATACCACTCACCCGTAAGTCACAACTACGTACTAAATTAGAATCTGCAGGTTAATTTTTTAATTTGTCAAAGAATGTAATGGTATTATAATTTTAAGGATTATAACATAATATAAGAGATAGAAAGTCCCATTAGTCCCATTTTTGGTGATGAACAAAAATCCTATACAAAAGATTTAAACGCGCTCTAAACCTTGGATTATCTCCTCAAAATGATTTATACGAGGTTGTCAATGAAAACAAAACCATAAACTTATAACAATAATTTATTAACATTCCGTAAACTCTACTTAATTGTTATATAAAATCTAATAAATGCATAACTTGTCCATGTGCCACTAAATATATCGTGGAACTACAAAACGAGCCTACCAGTTTACCAGTACCTGTTAGCACTCACCAGTGCGCTTTGCTCTGATCAAAGCGAATCAAGTGTAGGTAACTTATCTTCGCCAATAGTTGAAAAAAGGGCTAAAATTAGAATAAGGCCAACCCTGCCTAGGCATGTTCATATTCTCAAAAGTAGGTTGTCTAAACATAAACATACTCGGGAACCAAGGGTTGAAGCTTCGAGAGCTGAATTGCGCGAACGGATCCTGATAGAGCATGTTATTCGCCATTAAGTTATGCTTGAACATTAGATCAGGCGTTTTCATAGCTGATTTGACTTTGGTGGAGTCTTCTGGAAGCACAGGTCTAGCGAACGAGGCTACTGACACGGAGCCTGACGGGCCGTATTTAATATGTCCAGCTGTTAAGGTGCCATCTTCTTCCTTCGTGAAAGATATTGGCTCAGGTATTTTCTCTCCAGATCTGCCAGTGGGGAAGTTGAATGGATTGGAACCAGAAGGGAAGAAGTTGACACCGCTGATGGAGGAAACTCGGCCATTCCTGGAGGTGATTCCTGCAACGCTTGCCACGCCATAACCGTTGTTGGTTTTGAAAGTCTTGATATAGGTCTGTGGATCCTGCTCTCCTGAAAATAGAGTTTGAAATTGCTTAACAGATTCATATAATATGTTAAACTAAACAATATAGTTATGACTAATTAAAAAAAGAAACATTATAAAAAGTGTTAAATTAATGATGTAAAAGTAATAGCAAAAAGTGGTCCCCGTCTCATTATGGGCAAGTCCAGTCTAGAACAGGTTGTGTACCTGCGAGCACGGTGGTAGCCACCGACCACGCCGCAACAACTCCGAGGAACCTTCTCATTGTGACAGCAGATGAATAAATGCAGGTCCCATCCAAAAACCTCACTTTATATCCTCCGTGGAGCTCAGCAAGCTCAGTCCGCCTTGTTTATGGTTGGTATTCAAAACGGTTCTTAATAAATATTTATAGAAATATGCGACATACCAATTTTCGGCTAGTAATTTCTCTATTATTATGAAGTTAATGTAGTTGCGATAAATTAAAAGTTTGATTAATTCTCCGCGTGATAAGGTGTCGTGGTCCGCTATGGCAGTTTTTGTCGGGGCCGAGAGTTCATTGTGAATCTGATCTAACTGTACTTTTATAGACAAACTGCTGTTGTACGATGTACGCTTCGTGCTAATGGGATAATTTGTTTGTTGAGATGTTTATAATTGAGCTATAACCATCGCAAAAAGTGAATTGGACACATTTGCCTGTCAAAGTGTAGTTTTATTTCGTGAATGTACGGCACGCAATTAAAATCTCAGTTGAAACTCTGGTTAAAAAATAGGAGGACCTATAATTATGTTTTTGGGTCAACTGGTTTGAAATGTATGTCTTAATTTTGTTAGCTAGACGGTGAAATAGTCAGTGAAATAGAAATAAGAGCTTAATTGTTTTGATCAAACAGCTTTTTGTGCTTTGATTCCAGTTAACAGTTATCTTTCTACTTATTATATTTGTGTGTATAATTTATTAATGTCTGGGTGTGTTTATTGCTTTTTTAAGTGTATTTACTGCCCGAGGCTGTTGCTCTGCTATTCATTAGTTTAGTCGACATTTTGCCAAAATTGGTTTTAATTACCACCATTTTTCACGGTTTGAGAAATGGCTAGATATCCGGTCCAGCCACATTTAACATAGACTTGTTTATTTTAAAAATACCATTCATGTGATTATCATACTTATAAGTTTAATTGTATTTAATTTGCGGCAAGCTGAAGACAGGGCGCTATGGCGCTCATTAGGGGAGGCCTATGTCCAGCAGTGGACTGGTATAGGCTGATGATGATGATGATGATGAAGTTTAATTGTATTCGCGATACTAATATTATATTTATCTTCACTTTATGCTTTTTTATCCACATTTAACCAGTAAATAACAGTTTTTTGTTTTGAACTCATTATTGTTTAGGTAAGTACCTAACTAAAAAGTCTGCAGATAGCTCAACTGTTTCAATTGTACTTTGAAAATGTGTATGTGAATACTTGTGACTAATTGTAATGTTAACGTGAAGTCTTTACCTACCTTCAAATTATTTTATTAAATCTAAAACGGAAATATTTACGCTCTTTTGGTAGAGTTTCGCTTTGAAGAAGTTTTAGTTGTTAGATATAATTATCGTTAGGATCAAACGAAAATGTATGATAATCGGGGTATAAATGCATTTTGATCATTATCGTATGTAATTTGGTTATTCTACTTAAATAATTTATCTACATAAAGGCCCTATATAAAAATAATTATTATTAAGGTGAAATTTTGTGCTGTTGTGAAGATGTATGGCTGAAAACAACGCCAAATCTATTAAATCATGTTGAAATTTAGCACACTCGATCTGCATTTGGAATAAAAATAATAGTTTTATTCCCAAAAGGATAAGAAGTCGCGGGTGAAATTAAGTTCTATATTGTTGTTTATACTACGCTTTTCAAATAGTTTTATCAAACATAGCTAACAAATCCAATTTTAATATCGAATTTTAGACAATGAAGAAGTTGAATAATAACTCTAAAATCCTAAGCTACATAATACTTAATTAATCTGCTCTATCAATCTTCGAGGAGTGTCTGCATCAGCACCAGTTCGTTGAACCCAGTACATCGATCATTTACCTACTAGTTTATTGTAGGTATATAAACCTTGGGATAAGTAATATAGCCTCATTCAGAATCATTTCCTAAAGAGAGTACCTACTTTGAAAATGTCAGTGTTTGTTTTGTTTTGTCTATCTTTTACATTTTATGGAGTGTTCTCAGTGCCTATAGTTATAAAAGGTACGTCTTGTTTTTTTGTTAATAAAGTAGAAACTTTTGAAACCAGCCTTATCTTTACAAATAGCTTTCTTATTTTTTCTAATGTATTTATTACCTAGACATTAAAATAACTGCTACTTTCCAACCTTAAATTTTATAAAGAAAGCGTTATCACCTCTAACGGTTATTTTATGTACTTAAAATGTTGATATTGTGTTTTTTTGTTAATAGAATCTTCCCCAAATGGCGAGTCGGTCATCGCTATTTCCTCATCAGACCCTGAAGTGGAGAAATACTTATTGAAAAGCTACACTTCCCAACGAGCGAACCCTGAGAGCAGCTTATTGAGATCAAACTTCTACAACCCAGAAACAAGCTTCTCTGTCTCAAGTGTCTCTAGAAGTCCAGGATACAACGTACATACAAAGGAGACTGTCGGAAATAGTCGCAATTTCGCCGAGCCCAACCCATTTCTCGTGCCTTTTATATTACCTCCTAATTTCGACGCGTTTCAATTGAATAACTGGTTTAGAAATATCGATAATATTTATGATCGTCCTGAGCCCAACTTCGGTGGAGACGTTAGAACGGTCACCGCTGTTAATGATAACGGTAATGCTTATGTCAAAGCTGAGACTACTCATTTAGATAAGAAACCATAATTTTAAGATTGCCGAAATAGGAGTTTTTATAGTGATTGTGAAGGTGGGTAAATAAAAATATGATTATAAAATAATCGCAGTCTTTAATAAACATCACCACCTTGTAGGTAAGTTAGAGTTACCGATTCGGAAAGGTATTGCCACAAGCGCTTTGCGGTCGTTTCAATATCTTTGCCGTTATTTTAGCTTATGATTAGTAGAAGGTGCCGGCGGCGCCAGTGTTGATGGCGTGGGAGTGGGAGGCCTGGATTCCGGGCCCGTCGATGGTGGTGGCTCCGCTGTTCTGCACCTCGCTGCCCTTCTGCTGAAAGGTAAGAGCGGTGCTTCCTCTCGTGCCGCCAGCTTCTTCAGCAGCAGCCACAGCAGTATTAAAACCTGAGCCATCGTAAGTCTGAGTATATGACTTGGCCTGGGTACCAGCGCCCGAGCTCACGGCAATGGAAGCAACGGAACTCCTAAAGTTCCCGAAGGGGTTTATAGGCTGATAGGGGTTGAAGCTGGAGGCGGTTGCGGTGGAGCCCGATGGTCCGTTCTGGGACAGCGCGTTAGAGTGGCCGATGCTTCCGACATTCTGCGCTGTGGCAATGTTACCATAGCTGTCTTGTACGGGAGACCTGAAGTTGTTGTAACCATTGTTGTAGCCGTTGTTGTAGCCGACGTTGTAGGGGTAGGTGTAGTAAGGAGTGGCGGCGTAAGGGTAGGTGCGGTATGCGAGGGGGGCGGGGTTGGTGTGGGCATAGCCGACTCCGTTGGCGAAGATTCTTCCGTCGGTGGAGCCAATGCCGGCGCCGTAGGCCTCCCCGTCGCCGGTCTGGAAGGAAGCCCCGATGCTGTTGGAATGCTTGACGCCGCCGATGTCGCTAGCGAACCCGCTGCCGAAGCCGTACGCGATGCTCGGGGCCCGCCCGGCACGAAGGATCCCCAGCTCTGGGACGGCTGAAAGTGGAAAGGAGGTTAAATAAGCACTGGACAGGTAGAGCAAATACCTGTATCCTGAGTATCTAAATATGAAGTTACAAATCAAAGTCATTTAATTTGTTTTTTTTTTAAAGGTCCCATTTCGTTAAATTTTCTTTGTTGGTTTTAAAATTATTTTTATTTTCGAGTATACTTTCTCCGAGAGGTCAATCGATATTCAATTGTGTGGGAGGAACCATTCGGCGAAATTATTACTTTATTAGTAAGGAATTTACTAATAACAATAAAAATTCCAAAAACTTCGCAGTAATGGCACTCCCTAAAACTGTATTTTTCATTTCTAATCTCACCTCTTGACCTCGAAACAATCAATAATAAGTGAAATTTATACAATGGCTTTGTTTGCGAAACAATGGGGTGAGCTCAGCACTCTGCACTCACCGGAGATGTAGAACGGCTTGGCGCTGCAGGTGGCCACCACCGCAGCCAGAACAACCAACTTTACAGACATCATTCTACCACAGGATGCGTATACCTTTCTCCAATGTTTATGAATATTGTTGATTCATTTCTTCAAGCTTTTATACCAGTATCATCTTTCCCCCCACCACTAGCACTGGGTTAGAGCAGCTGAACACCCGAAGGCATTGACACTCGTAAATTAGATTTATCTAGCCCGTCACCAGTGAACCGTTTTGGATAGGTCCTGATACCATAAATTTTATGGGCCATGTCATCTAAGCAGTGAGTTGCTGAAATGGTTATTATAAACTTAGCAGGGTATAGGAATTAGCATCTTTAAACTCGTAACAGAAGGTTTGTTTTCGATGGAGGCAATAAATCATCATTAAAAATAATGACGCTCCTAGGTATTTATTGCAAAATCACAAGAAAGTTCCACAACATTATTTTATACTATTACAATTAGGTTCCTCTTTGCCGCTAACAAAGGAGATCATGTACTAAAGTCATTCAATTGCTTGCATACTCATTCTACCAAATCTTGGACAAATTTTAACTATTTAAGTTATAAAAATAAAACTTAGTAGTGTCGGCGAGCAATCAAAAACCTTCTTAACTTAATTGGCTACACCTATAAAACAAACTATTAGAATCTACGGGTCAAGAACCCAGTAAATTTACACATAAAAATCCTGATTTTGGACAGGAAATGGGTCATTTGTCATATATTAAAAAAAAAACTGTATAATAAGCGCGAACATTTACCTCTACCTCTGCAGGATGTCTCGTTTTATGACTACCTACCAGTATCTATTTAAATTTGAAATAAATTGATTTTGGAAAATTTTACTGCATGTTTTAATATAAAATATTATATGCAATAAAAGTTAACAAAATCTGCGAGAATCCACCATAGTGTCTAAAATAATATCAACAATACAAAGGCGTGTGTCAAAAATAATTTATTAGTAAGTATTTCAACATTATAATATAACATTAATTTATCACAGTAGTGCCGGACAAAATCCTTGAAGATAAGAAGACTTCAAATTAGAATGCAAAGATTGTACTTAAAAATAATAAATATGATCTACGAAGAAGCTTTGCTCTCAGCGCTGGCTAGTGATCGTCCAAAAAACCCTTCTTCTTCACTGCTACCACTACTGTCTTCGTCGTAGAAAGGTCTCTGGAAACCGTAGCCTCCTCCTTGACCACTATAATAGTTACCATTGAACTGATTGTTAGAGGAACCTTGCCCATTGCCATAATAGCCTAGCTTGTTGGGGTAACCTCCGTATCCTTGATTATAGCCACCATAGCCTTGATTATATCCTCCATAGCCTTGTTGATAACCTCCGTAACCTTGGTTGTAACCGTTGTGTCCCGCGCTACCTCCGTTGTATTGATAGTTATTTGGATAGTAACCATTTCCAAAACCACCGTCTGCTCCGTTTGTGGATGATTGGGACTGACTTATGGCAATATTTATTGGGTTTCCTGGATAACCTCCATAGCCTCCTTGGTTACCTCCATAGCCCCCTTGGTGGCCCCCATAACCTCCTTGGTGACCGCCATAGCCCCCACCGCAGATACCGAGTTTATAGCACAACTTTTTCTTCAGACTCCTTGGCTCTCTCGCACTCGATTCCACGGAATCTGTAAAGATCCTTGTTAGTACTTAGTTAACGACAAGCAATAAATATTCAAATTATCGATTAGGAGCTAATAAAATTATGTAAAAGGTAAATAACCTGAGCTTAGGGCTGTGCCAATGAGAATGGCAAAAACTAACAATAGCGATCGATCCATATTGTGTTCTTCTGTGTTTTGTCGATGTTGCTGGTCATGTATGCTTTATAGGTCGAAGAGACGAGGCCATCCCCACCCGACCGAATATATTTGCCAAAATCCCACGGAAGTTGTAAAATGTACAATGATGAATTTGGAGTAGATAAAAGCTTCCGCCTTTGAACTATACCATCCTATTTCCTATCTATTGTATGTATTCAAGTAGAGCTGTGAAGACATTGTTGTAACTACGTTTTTAGGGTTACCTACCCACAAAGTGAAAACTAGGCCCTACTATAAGAAGTTCTGTCGTGTCTGTCTTTCAGTACGTCAGTCGTCGCAAGCTATCCCTGTAACGGAATAATGTAGCATTCTGTTAAACATGAAACCGCTACAGTAACTACTTATATTTTACAGAATACATTTTATGCTCCTACTTATAATAATGCCTTAAGCTAATTCAAGAATAAATGCTGCTTTGGTAATAGAACTATAGCCAGTGTCACTCGGGATTATGTAAGTATTGTAACAATACCATATACATCCAAATCTATGGGCTAAAAAACTATGTTCTAAAGAACCTCACATGAGTACAGAAACATTACATTCGTCTCTAAGCAGTCGTGTAAAAAAGCTTGGGTTATGTTTATAACTCCACGGTTCCTTTATGATGTGGTACAGAACCCCTAGTGCGCATATCCGACTCGTACTTCGTCAATTTATAAGTCTTTATTAGGGCGCTTTTTGTGTTCTTGGCAGCCTTAATTTCAGTAAAAAGTTTGTTACAACAGTCAATGAACCACACCATGAACTCATTAAAATGCGATGAAATGTAGTTTTCGTATCTACAAGCATCTTAATAGCTTTTTAGTTTCGATACATCAGCTGGCTCTACTTCAACTAGAACCTACCTACTTTTTAAAGGCATGATTTTCTAACTAGATACCTGGGTAAGATTTGCAATAGTCTGTAATAAGTAATAACTTTTTCAATTTATTGTAAATACTTAGGTACTAGTTATAATTCTAATTGGCTTCCAATAATTAATTTTCTTTTTGAATTGCAATATCGAAGGGTTGTTTTAGAGTATTATTAGAATCTAGCTAACTCAGTGGCGAATGTCGAACTGTGACGCAGGAGGTTGCGGGTTCGATTCCCGCATCGGGACAAATGCGTGTACGATCTGCAGACATTTGTTCAAGGTGTTCTGGTCGTTTTCTATGTATAATAAAAAATATGTATCTATGTATTGTATTATATTATGTATATCAGTTATCTAGTACCCATAACACAAGCTCTGCTTAGCATGGGGCTAGATAATGCTGTGTGAATTGTCCAGCATTATTTATTTATTTATTTTATTCGATTCCCGCCGTTGCTGGGCGAATGATTGTATATAATCTGCATTTTAGATATTTATTACGGGTCAATATTGGCTTTTGCTGACGTTCCCTCCGTAAGTCGTTAACTTATTATGGAGATAAGTTAATATGGAGATAGAAAATTATTTTTATGTTTATGTAAGTTTGTACAAATATCAGTCACGTTGGTATCCATAACACAAGCTCTGCTTAGGCTCTGCAAGGTGATGTTGTGTGATAATGCCCATTTTTGCCAATCCGACACAACATAAGTACCTAGCTTCTCCATTTCCATGAACTTGTCTGTTACTGCTACCAAATTAACATAATTTTGCTTTATCTTAATATATTATTGCGGAAGAAGCTATTTCCTTAGTTTTATAAGGATTTTGAATTTATTGGGTTTTGCCAGAAATATAGGAAGGATTCGCGTAGGTGTGCGAAAATAAAGAATTTGTCTACCTCAAGCTATACTACTTTTTCATAGAGCTTCAGTTTTCATTCAGCTTTTGTAAAGAAGAGTTCAGCAAAGATTCTTTAAATTCTTTAAATTCTTTATTGTACACAAAAATACAAACATAAACATATAACAACGAAAATTTATATACAAAGGCGAGCTTAACCCTAACAGAGTTTTCTTACAGCAAACCTAGGGGTATTAAGACAAGATTTTTTAAAAAGAGAAAAAAAACATAGGTACGTTTTAGTTTTTGTAGTTAGTTGAAGCTAATTGTAATAAAAGAGGACAATCGAGAGTTCACATATTCACAATAAACCTCAAGCAGCAATATTGTAATTTTCTCATTCAATTTCATTCATATATTTTATTTATTATATTAGTGATTATCTACTTTACAATTTCATGAAATCCGTGAGATTTTACCGTTAATACCTTCGTTTCATAACAATCTCACCAGGGGTTAAATAGTTTTATGATAGGTAGGTACATCCAGAACAATTTGTTGTCTCCGATCACAAAAGTAAGTAACCATCTGAAATACTAGGTACTATTTTGTCGCAAAAGAAATATCACGCCAGTAGAAAATTCCCTATGGAACCCTTATTCTAAACTACTTTCAGTTATTTGAAAGTTTACAAAAAACAGACCAGGCTCGTAATAATCTCTGCAATGTCCAAGCGAAAGTCCAAGCATTATATTTCATAGTTCCATTAGTAGAAGATATTTTTACACAGGTTCTATTTTTACTAGGGTGCTATTTTTACAAATGATATTTTTATTTATTCCATTCGGTAGCACCGCTCTCTTCTACTAATGGAACTTATTCTTAAAATAGAAAAACGGTAGCAGATAGAGTTTCTACATCGCAAAGCTACAATATTAAGAAGTTTACTGGACGACAATCTTTTATTTCACCTTGAATCGTGCGAACTTGAACTTACTAGTTAATTTAGAGACTATAAAAGTTTCTAGCCATAAAATTATCTCCTCGATCAAGATTGACGAATTACTCACCTACTTGTAAGACACGCCTTTGGCCTAGAAAGCAATTTTAAGAAATGGGACGGTCTAAAACGAGTTTTTTATATTTCCAACTAGCCAAAACTAAATCTAGACTATCTCAAGTAATTATCAATAAGCAACAAAATAATAATGCTCACCTGTTTACTTGCCCACATCTTTGTGCGTATTATGAATCAGTTCATCATCAATCAATCCATTTTTTGAATTTTAGGTTTAATGTCGTGACTATATAATAGAATAGTACATAGTTTATACCTAACTTCAAGATTCAATCTTCATTACAAGCGTGTCCAGAAATAAAGGAAACTCAGGTTATTCAACTTTATATTTATAATAACAAAAAATCCTTAACTAAGTCCTTCATCATTCTCTATCTGTAAACATAAACTAATGCGCAGTCGCTCTAGCAACAGCAACCGCCACCGCTTGTCCTGACTCGCTGTTGGCGTTGCTGACTGCGTTGCTTCCATTCGATCCGCAAGTCGTACAAGGAGCCACTTGGTTGCCATTCCCATTACCATTTGCATTGCTATTTGCTGCTGCATTGCTGTTACTACCACTATTGGCTTCCGCGTTACTTTCAGCTTGGGAGTATGCTCTGTATTGCTGCCGGTCTTGCTCCCATGGTGGTGGGTGATGATGGTGCCTCCAGAAGGGTGGTGGCGGTGGCGGCGGCCAGTATGGCGGCGGTGGCGGTCCTGGTGGTCCGCAGTCGTAATATCCTGGGGACCTCTTCAGCCGTTGGACTAGAGCGGGGTTCACGCCAGCTGGAAGTAGGTATATTTAGTTAGGATAGTCTGACGCTATGTTATGTATAGATAACTTGTTTGATAGGTAAGTCTTTATTGTACCACACAAACACAAAATACAATACAGAAGGAAATGAATAGAATAAAGGACCTACCAAGGGCGCTCTTATGGCTTTGAACGATCTCTATGTCTGTATGACAGACTCGTTTCTGTAACTAACACTTTAAAAATGTCGGTCTCTTGATGTAAAGGGCTTGACCAAACGTATACCTCCTCTACATACATTATGATTTAGAAAGAATAGTTTTATTCGGGAATAAATATGATGCTATGTCTGATCTGTCTTGCATTATTTATTCATATTTTATTTCTTTCTGTCTTCTAGTACCTATATTCGTAGTACTAAACTACAACGACTTCAAGGATTTGCAAACGGCACTCACTTTTAACATCTCCCAACACCTCGAGCGCTGCAGCCAGGATCAGAAGACCTAACCGCCACATTATGTGCAAAATAATGATAGATTTTTCCCAATTTGTTACAATTTATACCGGCAATAATATCGCAAACCAAACAATGTTCAAAATACGGAGATTTCATATCCATACGCTAATTATTAGTTCACATCACGACACTAGGTAATATCTACCTACCAGTGCTAAAGTCAACATCGCTGGTGATTCCCTCATTACAATTTTTGTTTGTTTACTTACAAAATGTTAGTGTTCTAATAAAATTATTCCATGGGAATATCCCCTAGTTTGTTTTGTTGGAAACTTTTCTGAAGTGCCTCGGTGATTGGTGGAAAACTTAGCCATTGACATAGAAATTGATTATGTAAAGTAATTTTCAAAGATTTACTTAATTCTTATGTAAACACTTTTTAGGGTTCCTTACTAAAAGAGTGAAAACGGGACCTCCTATTACAAAGCCTTCGCTGTCTGTCCATCTGCGGGCTAGGTATCTACCTCATAAGCTGTTAAAGGTAGACAGTTGCAATTTTCAGGGAATGGGTAAGTAATGCTTTTGTTGCTTTAAAAACAAATAAAAATAAAATAGGTATATTAAAATTAAAAGGGGCTCCTCAATAACTGTTTTTTTTTTAATATATTTGCTCTACTTTAGTCGAGGCCGTTATGGGCAGACAGTTAATATTTTGACAAAATCTAGTGCACTACTAAACACACTTTAACATCAAATAGTAAAAATAGCCAACTAAACTTAAAAATAAAGGGTAAAATGTCATAATAGCTTTTCGCTAGAAAAATATCAGTTTTTAGGATTCCCGTTGAGGAATATTTATGAACGATGGTAAGGAGCCTCCGTGTTACAACTCCGGGCCACACCGCAGAGGCTGGGCGGTGAAATCTGTTAATTAAAAAAAGGCACATTGCTAGGCAAGCATAGTAAGGCAAAGGCCATCGAATTAGAATTAATTTGATGGCACAAGCCTACCTTTTCACAAAATGGCGAGCAATGTGCCCTCTTAGAATTATACACCTCTGAGAATTATACATTCGATTTACTACGTAGAATAGACCTAATGTCATAAAATCAGCTTTCAAGTTGAAATCTATATTCCCCTGGCACTTGTATTTTAGTAGGACGTGGCTTTCGCGTACATAGGAGCGGGAAAAGCATACGTTTTTGGAAACGTGTAAACGCAAAAGTCAATTTTTTGTCTATTTACAATATGTATTTTTATATGTATTTACAGTATGTATGTGTAATATGTATTATATGTATTTACAATATGTATTTATTAAAGCAACTGGCTGAGAAGAACCAAATAATTGGTAGGTAAGTAAAAACCTACGACAAATTTGGGTTACATTAAAACAATTTTTCTCAATCATCTTTTTCGATAAAACTTTGAAAAAATACCTAATAAATAATCTATGGGATACAAGGCAGATCCCTTTTTTTTGAAAATGAAAAAAAAACTATTTTTAATACCAGGAATAATTATGCAAAGTATCAGGTTCTTAGTTTTTAAATTTATTATCCTAAATTATCAATCACAAGATTTTTTATTTTCATGTTCATCACCATATTAAATAGAAAAATATCCAGGACATCTAACCTACATTTGAGAAGTTACGAACCACAGAAGATAATGCTTTGATTTTTTTAAAGTAAAGCTGGACAATTCACACAGCATTATCTAGCCCCAAGTTAAGCAGAGCTTGTGTTATGGGTACTAGATAACTGATATACATAATATAATACAATACATAGATAGATATTTTTTATTATACATAGAAAACGACCAGAACACCCTGAACAAATGTCTGCAGATCGTACACACATTTGTCCCGAGGCGGGAATCGAACCCGCAACCTCCTGCGTTGCAGGCGGACTTTCGCCCACCGCGCCACAGAGGTCGTCTTTTGTGCATGTTTCTAGGTTTTCTTTCAGTAAACCTAGCATAATTCGTATTCGTAAGGATTTTTAGCTTCCGACGTCGTCGCGACAAGATAATAACTACAAATTCAACCTGCTTTATGTACATAAGAAGGTACAATACAACCTAAACTTATTTTTAAAAGAGGTTCACTAATTCACAAAATAATTCAAATTTATGTATAATTGTATAAAATGCTTTATTCATAACAATAACAACTACACCAGATAAAAAATAACCAACAATTCTACTTTTTTAGTTCTGATCATACAAAAGCTTCAATTAAGTAGGTAGGTACTCTAACCACCAATGGACACAGCAACCGCATTTCCAGTCTTACTCTTGGCGTTGCTGAGTGCGTAACTGCCACTTCCACAAGTGCTGCAGCCTGGCTGTGTCTGCTGTGCCGCTTGCAGCCCTTGGGAAGCTAAGCCCAGCGCTCCACTTAGTGCTGACTGTCCACCATTAGACTCTTGAAGACCTGATTCAGCTCCTGCACCGTAGTTGGACTTGCCAGCTCCGAACGAGCCACTCTGACTACCGCCTGCAGAATTAGAGTTTCCCTGTTCCCACTGACCGCTCCCGGATGATTTTGCCTGTTGCAAATTCTCGCTTCCCAACCCATGGTTGGAGTCATGTGCTTGCTGCCACTGGCCGTTACTAGAAGACTGGATTTGCTGCTGATTTTCGCTTTGAAGTAGCTCCTGTTTGCCGGATTTAGGTCTATGGCCATGTCCGTGGGCGAAACCTCCACTGTTTTCACTTTGCCCTTGTTGTTGCCCAGCATCGTAAGCTTGAGCGGAACTTGATGCCTGATTGCCAGAACCTTGTCCAGCACTAAAGCCGCCATTAGCTCCTCCATGGTTGTCAAAGTGTTTGTGTTCCCCGCTTTGGAAAGAGTACTGGGATTCCTTAAAACTTCCAGATCCGGTAATCTTCTGGCCGTATCCGGCACCACCGTTTCCTGATTGAGAAGCTGAGTTTGCCGATGATAGACCCCCGTCTCCTCTGGCTGACTGAGATTGAATGTTTGAAGACTGGCCTCCATATCCGTTTGATTGTCCAGATGATTGACCATTAAAGCTTGATTGTTGTGTTGACTGTCCTCCAAAACCATTTGATTGCCCAGCTGATTGTTGTGCTGACTGACCGCCGTAGCCACTTGATTGGCTTTGACCTTGCTGCCCATAGCCTGACTGTCCTCTCTGACCCCCATAGCCTCCTGCCGAGGAGGAAGCCACGGAGAACGCTTGTCCAGCCGCTTGATTGTTCAAGTCAGCTGCAGCGGCGGCACCGCTGAATACTCCTTGCCCTCCATCGTTGCTTCTGGCCAGGCCGCTGTATTGGAGCGTGCGGAAGAACGGAGGTGGCGGTGGTGGAGGTCCGAAGTGATGATGCGGTCCGTGATGCGGTGGACCGGCGTCGCAGACATCACAACGCTTGCCTCTCTTGTGACTGGGCTCGTGAGGGTTGTCTAGTAAACAAAATATACATTTCAGAATTGTGAACCTCCGATTTATGCTGACTGCTATTGCTTTAAATTTGCAAGGACCAAAAATCTACATACCTTTGCCTTTTATTGAGGCACATTGTGCAAGGCAGACCGAAAGTGCCAGGAGTACTACAATTGTTCTCTCCATCTTGCCTAGGATCTATCTGAAGCAAATGTAAGAAGTTCGCACCTTTATATGATACAGAAGGATGTGATAACAAAGCTTCCGAGAATGGCATCTATCCTAGATTTTAGCGGCAAATTGATAATGTACACAACACAGTTCACATCACACGGATTGTTTGGTTTGGGCTTCATGCAAATGTCGGTACGCAGGCAAAACCAGCGAAAGGGGATTATGTCATCAGGCTAGTTTATTTTTAGAATCAGTCGGTATAGGTTTTGGGTAAAAATATAGTTATCTTCTACCTACGGAAGTAGGTGCGTGCTTATTAGATGAGAAGATTGATACCTACCAATATTTAGTCTGAACTACGTTAGTATCCAGTCTCATAATTATACATATAGTTATTCTATGCCTGAGCAGAGCGTCTATTCAGCGTAAAAATTTAATTAGCAGATATAATAATTCGAAACAGCCGTTGTTTCAATTAAACTACCTTCTGTGGCAACTGTCATCCCTCCCATCTGACACACAGACTCGCCATCGCCACTGGTGGAGTTTGAAACTTATAAAATCAATTCATTCTGTATTGTATGACAGTTTTTTTTTCTATTAATTGATTGTCATCCACCAACATGTAGTCAGTCGCCTTTTAAACTGAGCCTCGCTCGTGTTGAACTCGAACTCAAGTCCCGCCAGTAGTGGCCATTCATTACAACTACGTCGGTGGCATTTTGACATGCCCAAAGTGTGCCCGTACATTTAGCTCATTAATAATACCCTAGTGATAGTATTGATGATGTTCATCATGTCCTAATGGAATGTGTTCGAAACGCAAACGAACGACTTTGAGTTTTTGGAGTGAATAACAAATATGATGTAGGTAAATGCAACAGTATGTTGTCCAATCCTCTGTCTGTCTGAAGAAGTTTGAAAAATGTAAAACCTTGCTTTAAGATATTTTTGTAGAGATTAGTTTTTGTTTTTAGTTTTCATTTATATCTTATATTGATTTTGAAAATACGTACCAATCAGGCGATGTAGTCGTTCAGCGACAAAGCCTTTTGTTGTGTGGAGAAAAACAAAAATAATAATAATACCCTGATAATCAACACCCTGACTGAAAACACAGAGTGCGATATGCAAGTACGTGAAACGACGGCGCGCCCCTGCGGGTCGCACCGCCGAGTAATTTCTAGACAAGGACGAGCGAACACCGCGCAGTGAAAGCGAGAAAGGGACGCAAGAGCCGGCCCGCGCGCAATTTCACTGCTTTTTATTTATAAATTTGATATTGCTCTAAAATAATACTCTTTCGCAAAAAACTAAAACCATAATCCTCTAAAGTGTTTAGTTAAGTATTTTTTAGACAATATTTCATTCAAATATGTTAAGTAACTAGCAAATGAAACTGGTTTTCCGTAGTAAAAATGCAAAATTTAGAGGAAACTTTGCGATTTTTGTCAATCGTGTTTCGGCTCCCATAACTTACTAACAAAAATCCTAAGCTTTCGATGCTCATTAAAAAAGATTTAAAAAAATTGTGTTTTCTTGCCTTAAAATTGATTTTCCGTCTAGGCAAAACCTGAGTTTTGAGACCTATAGTCTAGCTAGATGCTTGAGAGTAACGCAGTCACCGTAGTCGAAATCGGCTGGGAGACATTATCATAATTAGTAATATAATAACAACTCTCCTTCGTTATATCACGGGCCACGGTAGTGGCTCTGCCAAGTCTAGTAGACGCGGCCACCGGGAACCCTTTTCTCGAACCATCTCACGGCACTTTTCAGCTATCGATATCTTTGTTACAAATGAAAAGTAGGGACTGGATATTGTTTCTATTCTTCCTAAAGTAGTCAAATGACTGCTAATACCTAATTATAAGTTTCTAATCAAATTACTTTCTATCTTCAAAAGTATGCTTCATCAACACTAACTGACCACTCTAGATAAGTCGTCTTAATTTTATTATATTTTTCTTTTTGCTATTGTTAATTATCTCTGTTTTTGTGTTTGTTGCTTTCTTTTTATTTTATATACTTCATATGGTTAAAATTGTTATATTGTTTTCTTATCACATCCATTACGCCACCGTCAGCTCTAATGCGTACCGATCTTGTCCATCCAAAGGTTGCCTGGAAGAAATCGCTGTTAGCGATAAGGCCGCCGATTGTGCCACTATATATAGTTTTAGTATTAAGTTTATGTTTAATTTTTTTTTTGTATATTAACTGATGGTGCAATAAAGTTATATCTATCTATCTATCTACTTAAGGAAATATCGACCCTCGAAGTATCTCTATTTCGTCATCACTCACTCACTGATCGACATATAAATGTTTAAGAACTACTAGCATTCCTTCCTTCAAACAAAAAACGTAAATTTTTTAATAATGACTAAAGTAAAGTGAAAATTGTCAATAATCAATCATTTATTGCATTCTATAGGTGTACAGAGGTGCTTAAAATCTACGTAGGTATTTAGTTTCACTATAGACCCTGCTGGGCACACAATATATTATGGAGAGAGAGGAGGACGTCATTGTAACTAAGTTAGATATTTAGTAGTTTGTATTTTTCTTATTTTTCGTTTAAATATTCGTCAACTGTGTAGTATGCTTTTGTGGTTAATAAATGTTTTAATTTTTTTCTATAGATTTTGTCGTTATTCTCATTTTTCAACACATCACAGGTAGTTTATTAAATAATGTAATTGACATTACATAGGGGCTTGATGAGTGAAGTTAAAGGTTAAGTTTCTTAAATCATTATTTTAGGATTCCATCGTTGAAATAAGAATCCTAAAGTTTCTAGTTTGTAGTTTTGTTTTGACGACTTCTGTGGCGCGGTGGGAGAAGGTGTGCTTGCGACGCAGGAGGTTGCGGGTTCGATTCCCGCCTCGGGACAAATGTGAACGATCTGCAGACATCTGTTAAGGGCGTTCTGGTCGTTTTTTATATATAATAAAAAAAAACTTACTATGTACTGTATTACATTATGTCAGTTACATTTATCTTAATACCCGTATCACATTGATGTTAAATCCCTATCTCCTATCTCCTTTAATGGTATTATAATTCCTGTTAGTAAAACTGTCAAAAACCTGGGTCTGATCGTAGACAGTGAGTTGTCCTGGGGTCCGCAATTGGCTGAACTCAGCCGAAGGATGTTTGCATCGGCCGGCTCACTGCGACGACTTCGCAATTTCCTTCCGACTTCCACTAAAGCTACACTCGCCCAGTCCCTTTTGCTCCCTATCCTTGACTACGTCGACGCCTGCTATCCGGACCTCACTGAAGATCAACTAAATAAGCTTGAGCGCCTCCAGAATTTCAGCATCAGGTTCATATTTGGCCTGCGCAAATATGACCACGTATTCGAGTTTCGCGCTAAACTCAAGTGGTTGCCCATCCGACGTCGCAGGAATACTCACATATCACTCTTGTACAGTATCTTGTTCTATCCTCACAGCCCATCTTATCTCAAGGAGAGCTTTGAATTTCTGTCTGACTCTCATTCTCTCTCGTTGCGTTTATCAGCAACTCTCGTCTTAAAAGTTCCTGCTCACTCTACTACTTTTTATGAAAAATCTTTCACTGTACACGCTATCCGTCTATGGAATGCTCTTCCCCTGGACATCAGACGTGCAAAATCACTTCCAAGATATTCAAAGAACGGCTTCATCAGTATTATTTATCCGCTTAACAAAAAATACTAGTTTTTTTATGTGTATCTAAGTTTATCATTAGTATAGTATAATGCATGTTAGGTATTATGGTAAGTAGTGTATGTATAATGTAATTGTTTTATTTTCTTAATACTCCAATGCCACCGTCTATATTGTTCTTTTATGTCCAGTCCATCCCAAGGTTGCCTGGAAGAGATCGCTCAAAGCGATAAGGCCGCCCTTTGTACTTCCTATATTTTATGTATTTCCTTTAATATTGTATTTTGTGTTTGTGTGGTACAATAAAGAGTTTTCTATCTATCTATCTATCTATCTATCTATCTAACACAAGCTCTGCTTAGCTTGGGGCTAAATAATGCTATGTGAATTGTCCAGCATTATTATTAGTATTTTCTTGCTCATTATTATTTCTAGCGTACCTACTTGTTCCTCATCATCATCATCTTCAGCTAATAGTAGTCCAATGTTGGACTTGGCCTCCCCTAATGAGCGCCATAGCGCCCGTCTTCAGCTTACCGCATCCAGCATCTGCCAACAGTCTTTCGCAAAGCGTCCTTCCACCTGGTCGAAGGGCATCCTACACTACGTTTGCAGAATCGCAGCCTTAACTTAAGAACATGTTTACCTTAGCGGTTGTGTGTTCTTCTCGAGATATGGCCAGCCAACTGCCACTTCATCCTTTGAGCTACGTCGATAAACTGGGTTCTCTGTCGGATGTATTCGTTACGAATTTTATCCTTCAGAAAAACTCCGAGCATAGCTCTCTCCATAGCTCACTGGGCAACTTTAAACTGGTGGACCAGCCCTACCGTGAGGGTGAGTTTCCACGTCTCAGACAATTTCGAGGTTTCCGTGTCTTTATCATTTATGACCTTGGTTTTATCTAAGTTCATGCTAAGACCGATACATCGCGAAGCTGAAGCTAGGCTACTTGTACCTACAGTCTTGAAATTTGATTAATATGTACAGGGAGAAAAAAAAAGGGAAATACTAAGATCTATTTTTAACTTCTCTTGCACCAAAAAGGCATACATTAAAGCGTGGCATAGCTTGCGTAAAACTCGAGAATACGTCCTTGGGAGCATTTTTTTTTATTTTAGCTGAAATCTTCGGCCAGTACAAGATATTCGTCCTCTTGCATAAAGATTCAACTTTATGGTGTATCATTTACTAAGAACATACATTTTATGGCCTAAGTAAGACGCAGAAGTCATTCTACGGCTCCGTGTAGCTGCGGGCCGCACCGCCATGGCTGGGCAGAAAATCTTGCCGAACCTGACTGCAGCGTTTCGCAGGTTTGCTATCCCAACTGGCTGGAGGGCGACTTACACTACGTTTGCCGATAATGACCTACTAAGAAAGATTACGGGGCAATAATTTTCTGAAACATTTATGTTTTAACTTTCTTTAATAAAATATTATAATTAATCTTATAGTAATAATAAATCATGTTCTATGACATTAATTCACTTTTCGATCACTTTCTACTTTCCAGCAGCAGACTGTGCACTAGACTGCGAGCCGCCAGCTCCTCCTCTGCTGATGCTGATACTCTTCGAAATACTGATGGAACCTCCTTGACCGAAGCGTGGTCTCGAACCTCCAAAGCCACCTCCTCCGAAGCCACCACCTCCAAAGCCACCCCCTCCGAATCCTGGCCGGTATGGGCCTTGTGGTCCGAAACTAGGCTGGTAGTATTGTGGTCTGTTGAAACCGAACCCTCCAGCTTGTGCGTTCGCTTGGGCTTGGCTGAACCCACCGCCTAATTGTGGTGATCTGGCTATCCTGGCTGTCAATATAAAGTACAGATTATTTATATGAATGTACCTAAATCAATAAGCAACGTGGGGAATGCAGTCAGCGTCTTGGGGACGCTTTCGATTGGTATTGATATGGATCAGTTGAGCTACCTCTAGATTGATAGCAACAGTATGCAGTATATTTTTTTACTTTGAAATTAGTATTTCTTCAAAAATACAGAAAATTAAGATATGACGTGACATGATGGGAAAATAAAGAGTGTGAGAAAAAGAGAATAGTGGTAGAAAATTTAGCAATTTTCTAACCAACGTTTTCCGTCTCGGTTCACGTCTCTTAGGAAAATACACCAATTTTTTTATCTATACTAATATAAAGAGGGAACATTTGTTTGTTTGTTTGAATTTGAAAAAAAAAAAATTATTTTTTGAAAAAAAAATTGTTTGAGTTTGAAAAAATCATTAGTAGAAACTTTAGTAGAAAGGGTTTTGATAGGCAAGGAATAATCCTTGCCTTTTGCGGACGAAACGCCTCTCCATCTGCTAGGAGAGTGTGGAGCACTGATGCAAAAACGTAGTACTTATCTGGGCAAGCACCTGCTCGGCCCAGACGAGCTACGAGACTTCTCCCCTAAGGAAATCCTTCAGTTCCTAGCAGCTGCAAGGGTAGGTGGCGAACTCTGAACGCCGCGGCTTTAGGGGAGAACACATAAAGTGGCGATCACAATAGGCCCATCATGGCCGCAGTGACACGAAAGCCACCAAGAGCAAATAAAAATCCTTGCCTATCAAAACCCTTTCTACTAATGGAACAGGAGTAGTAAAATGGAACAGGAGTAGTAATTGCACCCATAAAGTTAAAGGAGAATTCCTCCCGACTTGGATCTTTAAAAAAATTACAAGAATCACAATTACCTGCATCGCTCACATTTCCATAAACGACCAATAAAATGGCAAATCCAAAACAAATGGCACTGAGCGGAGACATCTTGACGAAGAATATGAGAACCGTAGTTATTGTATCTCTTTGATGAGAACTGACAAGGCTTGAATAGCACCACAATTTATATAGACAATGAGTGTCGTCAATTTGAGCCTACCTGACGATTTTAACACCAATAATCTATTTACATTTACTACTGGACCATTTGCACGATAGACTAGCTCCTACACCTTGCCTCGCTCGGTAGAATTGGACTGTAAGTTCTCCTGAGAACGACTGTGTTTGTTGGAAAACAATGCGACTTGTAACTTGCTGATAGGGGATGAAATTTTGCTTTAAAATATAGTTCTAGATCGGAGATAACTTTCGTTCTATTCACTACTCATATGAAGAAGTCACATGCAGAAGTCGAATAAGTTTCATGTCCTTCCTACCTTTTATTGGAATCTGTGATGTGGAATACCGTACCTACTGGAGTAGATACCTAATAAATTTCCTTGAAGATGTGTAGGTTCTTTTTTTAGTAACTTAATTTTTTTTAACAAAGCAATTGAAACTTAAATTATCGGAACAAAATTACAATAAAATAGTATTTCTTTTAATAATCGCGCGATAAAAACTATTTGATAATTTCGCAACAAATCGCGCGATCATAAGGACAAGCCACTTCATTCTCCCACAGGCGCATTTTAAAATTAACCCCTTTCGAGATCCTAGTAGACTAGGCTATGAAGGTCTCGGTCTTTCATACTAACCTTTTTTTGATCATATTATAGTCATGATATTTTTATCATAAGCTATAGAAATACCAGCGTTTGTTTACTTGCGCGAGCCAGCACATCGATCCATATTATTTGCATTGAATATTTGCTGGTTGATGACTTGTGGTTTCGTCGAATCTATTCAGGGATTTTAGTTTTCCTTGTTTTCGTGTTTTCTAGACAATCTTAGTTCGTAACCGCTCTTCTGTGCTCATTCATACTCCACTTGAACATGAAAAATATTTTTAATAAAATTAACTTGGAGCATTTGGTAGATACATCGTTATCAACATAATTATCTTTACAGATATCATCCTATCATATATATATATCATATAATCTAGGTCTGCCTGCGACGCAGGAGGTTACGGGTTCGATTCCAGCCTCGGAACAAATTTGTGTACGATCTGTAGACATTTGTTCAGGGTGTTCTGGTCGTTTTCTATGTAAATACAAAATATCTATCTATGTATTGTGTTATATTATGTATATCAGTTGCTGTGTGAATTGTCCAGCATTATTTATTTATTTAATTTTATACACGTTCAAGGCTGGACACAGATAGGCCTCCTCCATACGACGCCACAAAGAGCGGTCCTAAGTCGTCTCCATCCATCAACTCCTTGCGACCGCTACGATGTCGCCGATCCATCGAGTTAATGGTCTCCGAACATAAGTGCTTATTTTGTAAGCCTAAAGAAATAAACGTCATTGAATTGAACACTCCGTTTTGCGATACATCGTGGCCGCCACTCGAGAACCTTTACGCCCCAGCAGTTATCAATTTTGCGAGTTCTATGATCTGCCCACTGCTACTTCAGCTTACTGCCATGTCGGTGACTTTAGTTCTTCTACGGATTTCAGGGATATTTGTCGAATTCTATCACGTAGAGAAACCCCGAGCATAGCTCTCTCCACAGCCCGCTGAGCGACTTTAAGCTTATGATTATGAACGAGGCCTATAGTTAGCGACCACGTCTCAGATCCGTAGGTAATCACATTACTCAAATCAATCTTACGAAACGCAATCTTATAAAATAATTGTTCATTAAAATATATTAAGTATAATTAATTTTAAGGAAATTACTATGACCATGTACCTACTTTGTATCCTTTTTATGAAATAAACTTATTATATTATTATTATTATTACTGGCAACACATATTGATTAAAGACGTCTGTGCTGACAAGATATTGCGAAACTTGCGTCCGAGTTGGATTCGACGGCTGACCTCTTTATCAAAGTTGGATTTACCCAGACAGATGGCCCATTTGGCTTAGGTAGACATATGATCAACAACATCGTTTCTGACGTGGACTGGTATGAGTGCGACATGGGCATTCAACATGATCTTTGTCTTATCTATGTTCATTTTAAGATCCATAACGAATAAAACTCTCGAAAACAGCTTATGACGAGAGATGGGCCTATATAGTTCTTTAGATGGGCTTTGTCGCCCTTCCTATGGAACAGTACCACCACGCTCCTTTACTTTAGTAGGTATCTACCTAAAGTTAAGTCGAAGTGGTGGCGCTTTTTCGACAAGGACGAGCGAACACCGCGCGGTGAAGGCGAGAAAGGGAGGCAAGAACTGACCCGCGCGCAATTTCACAGCTTTTTATTTATAAATTTGATATTGCTCTAAAATAATACTCTTTCGCAAAAAAATAAAATTATGTTGCTCTTAAGTGTTTTGTTAAGTATTTTTTAGACGACATTTCATTAAAATATATTAAATAACTAGCAAATGAAACGGGTTTTCCGTAGTAAAAATGAAAATTTAGAGGAAACTTTGCGATTTTTTTCTATCGAATCAAGTTGAGTCAATCGTGTTTCGACTTATATAACGCACTAACTAAAATCCTAAACTTTCGAGAATCATCAAAAAAGATTTAAAAAAATAGTGTTTTCTTGCCTTAAAATGGATTTTTCGTACAGACAAAACCTGGATTTTGGGTAGCACTTCATCTTAATAGATCGGACCTACAAAAATCATGGACTCGAAATTAGTTGTATTATGGGTTCATAAAAAAGGTTTGCAGAAATTATCAGATTTATTAAGAAAATTACACCAACAGAATAAAATAATTTCAACGAATATTTACACTTTAATTATTTATATAATTTAAATTTTCAAGGCATCCTAAACTAAAGGCCGACCCATCTTCTAAGGAATCAGAGTCATACCGTCTGGCCTTTTATCTCGCATTAGGCCACCTGGTTCGAGAGTAGCTGCCTGCCATACTGACGCTGGTAAAAGCCCGACGACAGATGTTATTATTTACGGCATTTATCTCTTCCGCTAGTTTTATAATTATAATCCTTGTAGAACGCAGCAAAATAAATAATCTCGTGCCAACGCGAGGCGAACTATCAGCAAGGAGTTATCTAATCACTTCGATCCTCTTTAGTTAAGAGTACCTATGTTTGAAGGGGAGCAGCCGCCAGTATAAAGTCTGTGGTTTGAAGTTGCTTTGAAGAGTACCGAAGCCTTACGGAACGTAGGATCCTAGGATCTTTGTACCGAAGCAATGAAAAAAGAGATCCCATGTACCGAAGGGATCTCTTTTTCACTGGGTTTGAAGACAATACATGTTTGTGTTATCTATGACATGTTTTCGGCATATAATTTGACAGTATCAAAAAGTCAAAAAAAGTCAATAACTTTATTCCTTTGCTTACAAACTAAGCACTTAGACACGTCAAATATAATACTATAAACAGGTTTACAAATAGTCATTATTATCAAATAAGAAATAAGATGTTATTGATTTTATTCGCTTCAATATCCTTATGTTATTTTACAGGAGCTTACATCCTCTAATAGGCTTCTTGGTTATTCTGTGTCACTGATTTTTATGTATAGTACAGTTTATAACAAGGTATTCTGTGGTATAGTAGGTACTAAAGTTCTGTGTATTTGACTGATTTGACTTGACTCTCCATAGAACGTTGATAAAACAACGTAGTGAAAAAATTCTATGTCTATGGATAAAACGTAGTGGTTTTATTCTCTTTACTTTATAAAAACAACATAAAATTAGATATTTCGTCAACGTAATCGAAGTCTAATAGATCGAATTAAGTAGATAGGTAAATAGAAAAGGACCAAGTCCAAGACCTCATGCGCTTCTCTGAGCAGCAGTGCAATCTACAACCACACCTACAGCTTGATGATGAAACCATAAACAAAAGTGCAAGACCCCGGAATAAGTTCCAGAGGCACCTGCACATACTCGTTTGGAAGTCTTACGTTCAGCGACAGTAAGTGTTCACAGCGGTTGCTAGCCCGGTTATGGCGAGTGAGAGTCTATTACTATTGAACGTCATGACAACCCTGGTGGGGGTACAGGAGGGGACCTTCTAGCTTGGCCTCATTATCGCCTATCGGTATCGACTCGAGCGACCTAGACCGACCTCTCGGTCTTATTATATTTATATCGGGTAAAATGATTATTTTCTCTCACAAAGGTACTTAATCTACGAATAGCTGCTTAGACTAGGTAGTGTTATTGGTGGGTGATTAATAAGTAATTACATACGTAGACTTAGGCACACTCTTTCATTGCCCATGCACGGCGCGCCCCTTCGGGTAAACCACAAAGACTGGGCAGTGTACGCGATTGGTGCCTGTTATAGGTTTACGAAAAACCTGTAGCACAAGTAACCAGTGTACATATTCCAAGGGAGGTAGATAACTAAAATAACTCAAAGTAGGTATTAATGTAGCAAGGTGAGTTACACATAAGTTAAACATAGTACTAACCTAATAAAGTTAAATTACTAGCATTAAAGGACTGATATGACATGATTTCCAATAAAGGAGAGCCTATTAAAATAAAACGTCAAGTGCGAGTTAGACTCGCGCATCAAGGGTTCCGTACAAACTCCTACTCTTTAGCAAAGAAATCAGTCAAATCCAGACGAATAAGGCACAATAATTTTCTGATTTGATAACGATTATGACGTAACTTATTTAGTCCCTCGAACTATTGGCGTCTCGAGACTAAATAAGTTACGTCCAACCCTAGTGTAACAATGTACTATTTTGAATGAATAAACCACAAATTTACGGTTTTCTGATTTTTCCCTTTACTTGTGCTATAAGTCATTGCTTCTTGCCAAATTTCATGGTTCTAGGTCAACGGAAAGTACCCTACAGGTTTTTGGTCCATGGCGAGATTCGAAAATTATTTTTTCTGTGAATATACTAAAAATTTACGGTTTTCAGATTTTTCCCTTTAATTGTGTTATAAGACCTTGCTTCTCACCAAATTTCATGGTTCTAGGTCAACGGGAAGTACCCTATAGGTTTTTGGTCCATGGCAAGATTAAAAAAATATTTTTTCTGTGAATAAATTACAAATTTACGGTTTTCGGATTTTTTCCATTACTTGTACTATAAGACCTTGCTTCTCACCAAATTTCATGGTTCTAGGTCAACGGGAAGTACCCTATAGGTTTTGTGTGCATGTGATTCCCTAGGAAAATTGAAAAAAAATAGACATAAACAGCTGTAACTTTTGATTGCGTTGACTTAGAAGTTTGATTTATATCGAGGCTTCAAGAGGTTACGAGCCTGCGTATATGATGTGAATATCAACTCGATAACTCTACGCGTTTCTGAGAAAAGTGGGTTGACAGACGGACAGACGGACAGACGGACAGACGGACAACAAAGTGATCCTATAAGGGTTCCTTTTTTCCTTTTGAGGTACGGAACCCTAAAAACGATAGATATCTGATAGTGTTCAGCATTGGTGCTGCTCTACCGTGGCAACAGTTTCACGAAAGTTTGGGCAACGGAAGAACAGTGAGTGTGTGTACGTGTATAATTGGGTGTGGGTGTGTGCTTGCTCTCCCGAGGCACCAGTCTCTTGAGAGTCTGAGTAACGGGAGAACAGTGAGTGTGTGTGCGCGCGTGTGTGTGGGTGGGTGTATGATTGCTCTCCCGAAGCACCAGTCTAGCGAGAGTTTGGGCATCAGGATACCCGTGTGTATTTGTACATATATGTATGTGTGTGAGTGCGAGTGAATAATATGAATGTAATGATAAATAAATTGACGAAGCCGAAGCGGTGCGCGTCCCCTACAAAAAACGTGATTTTTTGGCTATTTTTTCTCTACTTTTGTCAAGGCTGTATCTCTTGAACCAATAAAAGGTAGATCGTTGAAAATTTTACAGGGTGTGTATTACATACTATTGCCGCTATAATAACAAGTATTAAACATTAAATAAATCCAATAATAAAGGGGGCCAACATCCACACAACGTTGAATACTGATCACCAATGTTTAACGCGGTCACCAACCCAAGTACTGCTTATACTTGGGTTGGTGACCGTGTCGTGGTGGTTTTTCCTTTTTTTCTAATCCATCAAAATCGTCGTGCAGAATTTTGAACAAGAAATAAATGAAATTTCTTCAAAGTTTTGCACGATGGTGCATTTTTATTTTAACTGTGGTTTTTTTTTCATCACAGATGCCGCTCACATTATTTATTTATTTACACATAAACAAACAAAGGGTTATTTATCCAACAAATGCCTGCGAAGCCGCAGGCAGAAGCTAGTATTCTATTCTGTGGTAGTTTGAAAATAGTAAAATTTGATGTTATAGCGGCGAGAGAAATACACATTCTGTGAACATTTCAACCTTAGGTTCATGAGATACAGCCCGTTGACGGCCGACATACAGCGGAGGCATAAACATAGTAATAGGGTCTTGTTTCACACTTTAGATAGATACGGAACCCTTAAAAGTAAAGAGTAGTAGTTGAAAATAATCCTTACCATTTCCCGGGAAACAATCTGTCAAATTTCATAAGGTTTCATTCAGCCGCCTAACTAACTAACCTACCTAACTGTAAAGATACAGTATTACATTACAGTACTTTCACATAATTATAGATACCGCCTAGGTAAGCAGAATAATTAGACCTGACGCAGATTATCTAGATAGCTACTGAGAGGGTAGAGTTTTTCATGTTTAAGCAATAGTTTTAATCGAGTGTACTCGTAATAGTTTCCTGGGTAAAAAAATATTATATTTGGTCCGTCGTCAGTTAGATTATCAGAATATAATGGACACGTATTTGTCTTTTGTAATTTAAACGATAAAGCGCGTCAAAGTTTGGAAATGACGTCACACCTTGCCATAAAGTATCGCACGGTGTGACGTCACGCACGCGGGACTGTAACTGGCTATACCTTTATAATTTTTTGTTTAATTGACAAAAGAAAAAATACAGGTTCAAATATCTTCTGATTGACAAAAGAAAAAATACATGTTCAATATCTTCAGACAATCTAACGAACTAATTAGAATTTGTCTGGAAACTAGCATAATTATGAGAAAATAAGGTAAGGAACCTTATTTTGACATCATTATGTTAATTTCCTGCTAGGTCATCACCAGCAGAAAAAGAAAACTAAAATAAAGACGAACCTAAACACTTTTAAACTCTTATGGTTATTAACACAAAAAGTCATTTATCATGGAATATTTTGCTATACAATACAATACAAATTCATTTATTCCATACAGATGCAAAGTACACTTGGAAAAGTCAGACAGAATATACAAACAGAATTAAGTATAAACTTAAACAGCAGGTACATTAACTATGTATGAAATAAAGTCACCAGCAAAAGCTTTGTCAAGCTTATAATATGATTTTTATAATTGAAGTCTTGAACTGTCCAATATTTTGGCATGGGTTCATGCGCCATGATAACAACTCGTAGTTTCAAGCTCAAGACTCAAATCATGGTAAATATACCTACCGTTATAAATGATTTTAAAGACGAACCTTGTTGCAGACGAAGATGGCGCTTGCTACTATTCGAAACCTTCGTGGCTTGTATATTCTTCACGATAGCTGTGTTCATCGCCAAGCCAGTGTTCCTGACTGCACTGGAGGCCGAGCCCGAGCCTCCGATAAGTACCAGCGAAATCCTGGGCTCGTTGGATAAGAAAAACATATTGGGCTTTGCCCCGTTCATCGAGCCTTATATGTCGGTTATGACACGAGCGGCTGTGCTGCTGGAACATGGTAAAAATCATAGAAATATAAACACGAAAAAACCTTATTCAGTAAATTTATTCACAAAATGTAATATTTTGTATAATTTTTAATGTATTTCTTCAATACAGTTTTTTTTTCTTTATTCGGGGTAACAAACAATTACACTCTTTGCCTAATTATATAAATACTTATTTTAAGTGTTATTTCATAAGTGTCGTAATCAACACCGTACAGCAGGAATTCATATGTATTGATTAAACAAAATAAAAATTAGTCAATAAATAACCCGCCTGACCAATCCTGGTACAAACGCCTGACCATTCCTGGTACAAAGGTGCCCATGGTTGCAGCGTTATCTTCATTCACAATATACATGGAACGTAGATGTACATTAGTAGAAGATAGTAGTGATTTCTTTCACTAGTCGACAAAAATTGAATGAAGAAAGAATCAGAAACACTATTTCTTAGTATTTGATAATAATTTATGGTATAAAATTTGACTTGTGCGTATTTTGTAGGCAGAAAGAAATATAGTTTGTGAAATCTGATGGTAAAGAAGCGACGACAAAACTTTTAGCCTGTTAGTTGAAAACCCCGTCAACACTTTTTTTATCATAAATTTCAGATTTTGCTTTCGTTTCTCATTCACTCTCCTAAGTAGGTAGCTAATCTAAAATTACAAAAAACCGATATAAATATTTGCAATTGAAACAGTTGACGTAGCTGTTGACTATTGCAAACAATATAGAGGTAGCTCAACGGATCTATTTCCATATCAATACCAGTCGCAAGCGTCCCCAATACGTTGGCTGCATTGCTCTGCGCGCTGTATGGATATGCTGATACGCTGCGCCAGATACGTAGTAGGTAGTTAAGCAATTAGACTTTATTTCCATTTGGTGGTGGTTTGGGGTCTCATTTTTCTTTTATTTCTTCTTGTAACGTTACCAAAGAGCATTGCACTGCGGCGTAATACAAGTATTTTACTGTTGTAGATATTTTCGCTGCCCCGAGCGAAGAATACCTGAACGTAAATTTGTTAATTCGGTCAAAGATTGGAAAAATCTCTGAACCCGTCATCTGGATTATTTGGAAACCTAAAGTAAGGAAACGTCTGTTTTCAATAGCCTTTCAGAATATCGTTGTTTACTGTCATCTCTATCCAAGGTAAAGTAGGAAGGTTTAAGGTTCGTGCCATCTAGAACTCTAAAACTTGTATTATTTTATCTTTTTAGGGTTTCGAGATCGTTTTCGAAACCCTTATGGTCTCGCTCTGTACGTCCCCGATCTTTTTTGGATATCTCAGTAACTACTGCAGCCATTAACTTGCAATTTGATATAATGATTACATTTCGTGCACCATTACTGATTTAAAGAAAAAAAATATATATAAATGAAAAATGAAAATGAATATTTTCAGTACAAATTGTGATGTTGAAATTTCAAAAGAGACCTACGGGACAAAAGGAAAGGTATCGTTTTGATCATGTTAAAATATTTTTTGAAATTTTGTTAGGTTATATAATCATTGAAATATTTCAAAAAAGTCGAAAAATTTACCATTCTTCCCCCCTATCTCCGAAGATTGCAGCCCAATCTATGTACAACGGGCGTTTGTAGATAAAGATCTATATTTTACAGGAAAAATATAGAGAAGTCTGTAAAAATGCTCAAAACGAGGGGATTTTTTTTTTAAACGGGGCCTTTCTACCTGAGTGGGATATCAATTGAAAGGTATCGTTTTGAATATTTCAAAACAGTTTTTGAAATATTTGTAGGTTTTATACTTTTTGAAATATTTCAAACAAAGTCAAAAAATTGACTATCCCCCCTATCTCCGAAGATTGCAAACCGTTCCATGTACAATGTATAGGGCGTTAGTAGATTGAGATCTTATATTTTTCAGGAAAAATATAGAGAATAGCGGATTTTTTTTCAAAAGTGGGGCTTCCTACTTGTTTGGGTTATCAAATGAAAGGCATTATTTTTTAAATTTTAAAACAGTTTTCGAAATTTCTGTATGTTTCATTTCAAAATATTGCCATTCGAAAAGTATAATAAGTATAAAATAAAAAATAAATAAATAAATGATAGTCAAAAAAATTACTGTCGAAATAATTGGCAAACATGGCAAATGTTCGAAACCCTCGGCGCGCGAGTTACACTCTCACTTGACGGATCTTGTTTATATGTAGGACATACTTGTGAAAAACAGTTTCGATCATCCATCAAAATGACTTTGCGACCAGTGAAAATGCATTTTGCCTCGCGTTCTTGTTTTTGCTTGGCCTCCATATGAAACAGTCTTATTTTCTTTAAAAATCCGTGATGTACAATCACAATACCCCCCTCACCTAACAGATAAACGATACATGGAAGTTCAGCATCCGAAGCACGGAGCGAGCTTTGCACGAGTCGAGCACAACTACCTTCTCCCACATGCACCTGCGCGCTGGCTTCCTGGCAGTTCAGATGGCGATCAGCCAGGCCATCATCGAGCACGCTGCTAACACCTTGCCTGATTATACCGTGAGTGTCGTAGGGCTGTCGGTATCAGAAGAGAGATGGTAAAACACACCACTAAAATGCAGCCAAAATACACTTTCTAGTGATAAAGCAAAAATATACTTAAAGTGATTTTCTGTATATGTTATAAGTTGGTTAGTCTCGCTATGCACTAGTTCGGAAGTAGTAGGTAATCTAGTACTTACTGTCGCACTAGTAGTAGTGTTCGACGACCTCAGTGGCGCAGCGGGCGAGAGTCTGCCTGCGACGCAAGAGGTTGCGGGTTCGATCCCCGCCTCGGAACAAATTTGTGTACGATCTGCAGAAATTTGTTCCGTTGGTCTGGGTGTTTTCTATGTTTAATAAAAAATATCTATCTATGTAATGTATAATATTACGTATATCAGTTATCTAGTACCCATAACACAAGCTCTGCTTACTTTGGGGCTAGATAATGCTGTGTGAATTGTCCAGCATTATTTATTTATTATTTTATTATTTATTATATTATGTATATCAGTTACATAGCACAAGCTCTGCTTAGCTTGGGGCCAGATAATGCTGTGTGAATTGTCCAGAATTTTTTATTTATTTTTATTTATTTAGTGTCAAACTTTCATGCATTGCACATCAGTTCGTCGCACCGGTGTTAGTGCCCTGTCCTGGTATGCCTGTATGTCTCAGCTTGTATCAAAAGAAGAGAAGAGGATGTTTTAAGAGTGCGCCTAATGAAAAAATCAAGCAAATTGTGTATTTTTAAACCCTTACATCTATGGCAACGAACTTAAATATTCATTAAAAAAATACGATAGGTAGGGGAAAAACCCATAGAAGTCGAGTAATCGAATAGAATTTTGAAAAATAAACTGGTTTCTTTACAAAAAAATATACAAAAATCGCTTTAAAAAAACTATTTTAATTGAAATGCTCTAAAGTATCAGCGACAACACCATATTATTTTTTACGAATTACATAGCCAGAAAACTGTTTTATTTAAGTAATCGTGTAGTTTTTCTATTTAATGCTTAAATTTTGAATCATTAATAGAAAAGAAGCATAAACTTGATTTTTGCACTGACATTGCCTTACTCTGTCTGTCCCGCTCCTATGAACGCGAAATCCTATGCCTATCCTTTTCACAATTTTTGCATTAGGCCCGCTCTTAATGGAAAGGAGCATTCTTACACAAAAATATGTGTGTTTGTGCGCTTGTGCGCGCGTTGAAATCTTTTGTACTGCACTACTAAGAACATTGTTAGGTATTGCTACGAACTTTCATAGAGGCTGTTTAATCATAGCCTAAAGATTTTCATTTAGAAACATAAGAAGTATAAAAGTAATACAAATCCAGTGTTAATTTTTATCCTAGACAATATTAAACTTAATATGATGACCCATTTTTAAGGGTACGCTTTTTCAAAAGGCACGGATATAAAATACTACTACCTAGTAGTAGTAGTAATAGTGAGGAATTTCGTGCGCGTTGAAGTCTTTTGTGCATAGTGTTTGCGTGTGAATTGCGTAGACTTTAAAATATCAGTTAAATAATTGTTAGCCGTGGTCGTATTTCCTGTTTTATGAACACACTTTTTCAATAAGTGCCCAAAACGCAGCAAATGTAAATGATAATAATATTTTGAAAATATTGAAATTGACGCGGTCCCCATATAAATTTTGTTACAAATTTTATTATTCTTTTGCTTCTTTCGGATTCCACAAAACACAAGTCTGCTTCAATATGAGTAATAATATTATGCATCCAAAAGAAACCAGCAAAAGATTTGCCGAAACCAGGGATCGAACCAGGGACCTTTAGATCTTCAGTCTAACGCTCTCCCAACTGAGCTATTTCGGCGATGATGAAACACTCGAAATTACACCACAAACTGTTAAAAAAAATAGCGACGTAATAAATTGGTATATTTCGCTACATGAATCGCTACTTGGGACAGTTTATTAAAAATACTGCATTTTGCTCTCCTATAGATGACTCTCATGTCGATGCCGGTGTCTCCCCTGGTGCAGGAGGAGACGGTGAGACGCGCTTTGTCTGGCATCTTGCTCTGTTTCACGCTGGCGCTCATGGCCCTATATTAAAGAGCATTTTGAATATTTAGTTTGGACTTGGGACAGTTTATTAAAAATACTGCATTTTGCTCTCCTGTAGATGACTCTCGTGTCGATGCCGGTGTCTCCCCTGATGGAGGAGGAGACGGTGAGACGCGCACTATCTGGCATCTTGCTCTGTTTCACGCTGGCGCTCATGGCCCCTCCCTTGGAGATGGTGACGTTGGTTGTGCATGAATCTATCACTCGGTTCAAGGTTATATCATAATTTTCATTATTATTTTTGGTCATTTTGCCTCTAGAACAAAAGAGTTATTCTTACGGAGTCACTATCCTACTTTTGTGTAACAACTAAAAACACACGTTGTCCGTCGTCCTTTTTTCTTGAATATCAAAACACAATGCAAAGTGAAACTGAGTTTTCAGTCCAAATTGTGATGATGTAATTTCAAACTGCTATGGGGAAAATAAGGATAGGGAGGCCTATGTCCAACAGTGGATCAATATAGGCTGATGATGATGGAGGAAAATAGGGTATCAAATGAAAGGTATCAATTATTATTGATTTGTACACAAATCAGTCTCTGAAATTTCAGTAGGATTAATACTTTTAAAAGAAGTTGAACAATGTACCGTTCCCTTTTTGAAAAATAGTCAAAGGAGGGGGGGGGATTTTTCAAAAGGGGAGATACCTACCTAAGTGGGGTATCAAATGAAAGGTATCGGTTTGTACATTTTAAATAGGAATTTTAAAAAACCTTATAAATAGTGGAGCGGCTTTTCGTGGTTAAAAGCCCCTAAGCTATTTGAATTGGTTCCACCTACCCTCAGATACCGTATAGCACATGGGCTGCCGAACACCCTGTAGGTATATAGCAGTGCGTCCACCGGTCCGGAATCGAAGCGTTGGTAGCGTAAGGATTTGATGCATTGTATTCAATTATATGGAACAGTCCACTAGGTAGATCAGCAATTCTGCCAACACCGATGTCACTGTTAATACACCTACGCTGCGTGCGCCTCGATTCCAATCCGGTGGACGTACAGCTTTAATGTAGTTTTAGTTTAATTTATTTATCCGTAGAGGGCGCTTTGCCTCCGAGGCGTCTCATACTTCTCCATGTACTCAAGTTGGCTGATGTACGCTTTGATGACGTCACTTCCGATCTGCATCCTAGCCTCTATCACTCTGATCCTGATCTTCCGCTGGGTTCATCTGATATTGGTACTGGTGCTGATGCTGTCATACGCGACGGTTATGATCATGTTTGCTTTTATCATGTCCATGTTTCATAGCAAACGTAAGTACCTACTGATTACCTAAGCTCAGGCGAAATTCTATGTGAAATGTTTGTAAAGAAACCGCTCATTAACCTAATATTCACAGAGTTGACGTGTATTCCTAAAGGCAACTTTCATTCCTGGTTGATTCTGGATATCACTCATCTTCACTAACTGAACAAAAGGGATGATGACAGTAACTTAAAATCGCCAAAATTATGTATGTACCACTGCGCCACAGAGGTCGTCATCAACTATGTGTTTCCATGATCAAGGGGTCGTCTATTACTCACGTGATGTTTTTAGCAACATTTTTACCCTCTCCCCCATGGTCATACGTGGTGGCGTTTTCAATTAGGCACTATGTTGTCACGGGGCCACGGTGTGTACCTATTCTCAGATACAGCTATGAATTGATAGTATCCACGACTATCCTCAATATAGGTAATCTGTTAATAAATAGTAGCAAAAATTTTAAAGTTATAGCAACCTATTTGTAGCTTGAGACTGTCTTTTGTTTTTTTGTACAATTAATAACACACTCCGACTGACCAGACGTCACAAATCCGGGTTTCCAATATACTAAAAACAAAAGGGGATCGCGCAGGCTTTTATAAATTTAGCATGCCTACCAGCAGTGTTTGTTCGTTTGTAGCGTGGCTGGCCTGCGTGTGGACGGCTCTGTTCGCGTTCCTACAAACCTACCTGGCGGAGCTGATCGTGCATCATCAATATGACATGGAGAATGAATTGTTCACGTTCATCTTGCACGTGCTGCTGCCTCCCTTGGGGCTCGTGCATGCATTCAATAACTTCGCGCTGCTGCAAACTGGACGTGAGTATCATTAGCCCACACACATCCAATGCTGGACAACCTAAAATTCGCACGCCTTTTGGGGCAATTCTTCGTGTCGCGTGATAACGGCGCGTGTGTTTCATTTAGTAATTTTCATGTGAAAATATTGTGAGCGAATTTGTTTTAGTTTGTTTGATACAAACTATTTAAAAATCAACCACTACAATCTCGGACTCCTGAACATCTCAATAGACAAGGAAAATGTTACATCAATATCATAGTATGGAATTATGGATACGATACGGCGAATACTGTTTCATTTGTGATAGATAACTTTCGAGTAAAAAATTATATATGTAAAAAGAAAACAAAATAGTACTTATATCTATGAACATAAATCAATTTGAACGGTAGAAATCGGACTGGGAATCTAAACCATCACCTAATTACTCAAAAATTTGCGAAAGACTGCTGGCAGATGCTGGATGCGGCAAGCTGAGGACAGGGCGCTATGGCGCTCATTAGGGGAGGCCTATGTCCAGCAGTGGACTAGTATAGGCTGCTGATGATGATGATGATGACCTAATTACTCACACAACAACTCAAATGCGTCGTATTGCAGTTTTTTTTACCAAATTCACCATTGCGTTCAATTTAATGTTCAAACGAATCGATCAAGCTCTTTGAGTGGGCTACTGATACATAGGAGTAGACAAAAATTGTATGAGCTGTATAGTGAAAAACAATTATAATTTTATGTTTAAGATTATTTATCGGGTATTTATCGCGTACCTTTTAAAAAATATAAAGATGAAAATATTTAGTAACAATTCCGCGCAAGACCTTCTCCGATAAGTTCTAACAAAATGTAATCAGCGTCGTAGAAGAAAAAACACACCAACTACAAAATGAAAAGAAATCTATCAAAGCAAGACGTCAACTAGTTTCGTCTCTCCACGAGACATCATCAGGACACCACAATACTCGACCTTGACATTGAGAGCACTAAGCAAACTCCGGCAGGGTTCCACCAGAGATGTTACCACTCCGAGCTCCGCGCGCCAAGTGAAGCATTGCCCGCAAAACTCCCCCTTTTATACTGTCACTGGTGACACATCGTGCCTGTCACCACTGTCCGCGCTCCTGCCGGTACCGCGCGCGCCACCATTCGAAAAAATTCGTAATAACGGCGACCTAGGTAAACCCGTACTTAATTCATTCAACAATGTATAATTACTGTATTCGGTTTTTGTCATTCGGTAAAATTCGTAATAACGATAGGTCGCCGTTATTACGAATTTTTTCGAATGGTGGCGCGCGCGGTACCGGCAGGAGCGCGGACAGTGGTGACAGGCACGATGTGTCACCAGTGACAGTATAAAAGGGGGAGTTTTGCGGGCAATGCTTCACTTGGCGCGCGGAGCTCGGAGTGGTAACATCTCTGGTGGAACCCTGCCGGAGTTTACTTAGTGCTCTCAATGTCAAGGTCGAGTATTGTGGTGTCCTGATGATGTCTCGTGGAGAGACGAAACTAGTTGACGTCTTGCTTTGATAGATTTCTTTTCATTTTGTAGTTGGTGTGTTTTTTCTTCTACGACGCTGATTACATTTTGTTAGAACTTATCGGAGAAGGTCTTGCGCGGAATTGTTACTAAATATTTTCATCTTTATATTTTGCAATGGATTTCCGCAAAGTAACGCCTGAATCTATTTTTTTTCGCGTACCTTTTGCTTTCTTTTCCCCAACGTTAATCTCGCTTAATTTTTATTACCTCAATAATCTTTCTATAATAAAAATTAAGCGAAAGATTATTAAGACTAAAGCAATGGACTACTTTTGAGATTGTGTTATTCACATCGTCGAGGTAATCACCAAAACAAAATTATTAGATTTATTCTACCCAATGTTAAACAAGTAAGGGCAATAATAATAAACGTAAAAGAAGAAACGTTAGAAATTGTAGAAAGTACCGTTTACCTAGGAATCACCTTACTGCTGTGGTGGAACGCTGCAGATATTAACACCGTATTTGTGCTGCAGAAGAGGACTTTTCGTGCAATCTATAATATGGGTCCCAGAGAATCCCTGCGTAATAAATTCAAAGAAATAAACATAATGACAGTCTCCTGTCAATATATGTAGTCATGAAAACTGGATGTACGCTCACAAAATATCAAAAGCTTCCCTTATACTAGCGATATTGATACATAATATAAATACTAGAAATAAACATAAACTTTCTGTGCCCACAACCAGGCTTCACAAAATTAATGTAATTATCTTTTAAAGGGCAACGTATACGCTTCTGCAACAAAAGTCCGTAGCACGTTGCAAAATCTATGAGTAAAGAAATTCAAACAAATTATCAAAAACTTTCTGTGCAACAAGGCTTACTACAAAATATCAGATTATTTACTAGAAGATAAAAAAGCTTGGGACGAAAAATAACAACTTACAGGCTAAAGGTTTCTTCGTCGCTTCTTTATTTTAGCCTACCATACCAAAGTGACCGAAATAAAAATAAAACGTCAAGTGCGAGTTAGACACGCGCATCAAGGGTTCCGTACAAACTCCTACTCTTTAGCAAAGAAATCAGTCAAATCCAGACGAATAAGGCACAATAATTTTCTAATTTGATAACGATTATGTATGACGTAACTTATTTAGTCCCTCGAACTATTGGCGTCTCGAGACTAAATAAGTTACGTCCAACCCTAGTGTAACAATGTACTATTTTGAATGAATAAACCACAAATTTACGGTTTTCTGATTTTTCCCTTTACTTGTGCTATAAGTCATTGCTTCTTGCCAAATTTCATGGTTCTAGGTCAACGGAAAGTACCCTACAGGTTTTTGGTCCATGGCGAGATTCGAAAATTATTTTTTCTGTGAATATACTAAAAATTTACGGTTTTCGGATTTTTCCCTTTACTTGTGCTATAAGTCATTGCTTCTTGCCAAATTTCATGGTCCTAGGTCAACGGAAAGTACCCTACAGGTTTGTGGTCCATGGCGAGATTCGAAAATTATTTTTTCTGTGAATAAACTACAAATTTACGGTTTTCAGATTTTTTCCTTTATTTTTGCTATAAGACCTTGCTTCGTGCCAAATTTCATGGTTCTAGGTGAACGGGAAGTACCCTATAGGTTTTTGGTCCATGGCGAGATTCGAAAATTATTTTTTCTGCGAATAAACTACAAATTTACCGTTTTCGGATTTTTCCCTTTAATTGTGTTATAAGACCTTGCTTCTCACCAAATTTCATGGTTCTAGGTCAACGGGAAGTACCCTATAGGTTTTTGGTCCATGGCAAGATTAAAAAAATATTTTTTTCTGTGAATAAATTACAAATTTACGGTTTTCGGATTTTTTCCTTTACTTGTACTATAAGACCTTGCTTCTCACCAAATTTCATGGTTCTTGGTCAACGGGAAGTACCCTATAGGTTTTGTGTGCATGTGATTCCCTTGGAAAATTGAAAAAAAATAGACATAAACAGCTGTAACTTTTGATTGCGTTGACTTAGAAGTTTGATTTATATCGAGGCTTCAAGAGGTTACGAGCCTGCGTATATGATGTGAATATCAACTTGATAACTATACGCGTTTCTGAGAAAAGTGGGTTGACAGAAGGACAGACGGACAGACGGACAGACGGACAGACGGACAGACGGACAGACGGACAGACGGACAGACGGACAGACGGACAGACGGACAGACGGACAGACGGACAGACGGACAGACGGACAGACGGACAGACGGACAGACGGACAGACGGACAGACGGACAGACGGACAGACGGACAGACGGACAGACGGACAGACGGACAGACGGACAGACGGACAGACGGACAGACGGACAGACGGACAGACGGACAGACGGACAGACGGACAGACGGACAGACGGACAGACGGACAGACGGACAGACGGACAGACGGACAGACGGACAGACGGACAGACGGACAGACGGACAGACGGACAGACGGACAGACGGACAGACGGACAGACGGACAGACGGACAGACGGACAGACGGACAGACGGACAGACGGACAGACGGACAGACGGACAGACGGACAGACGGACAGACGGACAGACGGACAGACGGACAGACGGACAGACGGACAGACGGACGGACAGACGGACAGACGGACAACAAAGTGATCCTATAAGGGTTCCTTTTTTCCTTTTGAGGTACGGAACCCTAAAAACGATATTATATCTGTATTGATATTAGGCACTTAAATTATAAATAAACAGTAGTCTTTAACTGGTACTTAAAGTACATAAGTATTTCTATTATTGACAAATGATTAAAATCCTCGGCGCTCGAGCCACACTTGCACTTAACGGATCTTGTTATTACATATTTCTAATTACCCACTGCTTACAGAATCGCATACTGAAAAAAGCAGCGAAGACACAGTGCTGATAATCTACACCCTTTTCTGCTGGGTCGTGAGCTGTGTGCTTAGCTTCCTACTGCTGATGATGTTGCAATACACCTTGAAGGACCGCGCTATCTACGGAAATCAAATGTCTTGGAAGGCTATCATATTCAAGAAAGCAGAGGTCAGATCCTTTCTGTTCGCAATAAAACATCGTGTCAACAAGAATAGACCCCTCCGGTCTATTCTTCAACTCAGCACGTAAATGTCTTTTAGAGCCGACTGAGGGAACCTATCAGAGGAAGGGCAGCAGCTTCTTTTTGTGTATCTTAACACCCCTACTGCGATCCAACCCGCATGCCAAGTGTAGTGATTATCGCAAAATCCTGAAATAGGTTTGATGTTCCAGCTGTAGCACCTATGTATGTTTTCAGATAATTTCTTTTTGTTAGTAGGTATGTTCGTCGATTTTTTCATATTAAGGACAGATTTTTATTAATATTTCGCTAACTTATGGAAAATTATCCCGAAATGGTTCCATAAAAAAATATTCCACATGGTAGGTAGTAACTAGGTGTACATACTTGTTCCGCAAAAATAAAAAAAAACACTGTTAATCCTATTTCGGCGCAGGGTCGTGGAGGCAGAGTCACTTACCACCCTTTTTTTTGTATCACGTACCTCCATGTTAAATTGTTATTGTTTTCTGTCTGTTTATTTTATTTTCAACTTTTGTGTACCTGTGTCTAAATAAATGTATTTCTATTCTATTCTATTCTATATGGAATATCAAATCGCTCTATAGTTTTTAATCTATTAATAGTATTATTATTCAGGAAAATGGCATGCGAAGCTAAGAGAAGAAGTTATTATTAATGTTAAATTCAATATATAGGTCTTATTTGACGACCGATGTGGCGCGGTGGGCGAAGGTCTGCCTGCGACGCAGAAGGTTGCGCGTTCGCTTCCCGCCTCGGGACAAATGTGTGTACGATCTGCAGACATTTGTTCAGGATATTCTCGTCGTTTTCTATATATAATAAAACATATTTATGTATTGTATTATATTATGTATATCAGTTATCTAGTATCCATAACACAAGCTCTGCTTAGCTTGGGGCTAGATAATGCTGTGTGAATTGTCCAGCATTATTATATGTCACTTCATTTATTTTAAATCTCGTTAAAATACATTTTTTACTACACAAAATATAATATTATAAAACTATTCTACAGTAAAAAATATATATCAAAACGGTAGATCACCTGCTAGTGAGAGTCTCTTGAGATGTTGATCGAGGCTCTCCGCTATTACGCCGTTAACCGAAACAACTATAGGAACAATGGTCGCTGAATCTACATCCCACATGCTGACAACCTCGTTAGCCAAGTCAAGATATTTCCTAAGTTTTCTTTCTCAGCTTTAACGAGCTTAACATCATGTGGTATGGTGACATCAGCAAGCACCGCCCTCCGTTCTAACCGATCTATCAGTACAATATCAGGCTTATTCGCAAGAATAGTCCTATCAGTAATGATAGATCGGTTCCAAAAAAGCGTGGCACGGCCATTTTCGAGAACTGGTGCCGGTGTGTACTTATAGTACGGAACTTCAGTATCAGGAAAGCCATACGGGAGAGCAAGTTGCTGGTGTATGATTTTGGCTACTTGGTTGTGTCTGTGCAAGTACTGAGAGTTAGTAAGATGCGAACAACCCGAAAGTATATGACGGAGGATTATGTTTATTAATTTATTATTATTATTATTTCCATTAAAGGACGTGAACAAATTGCGAGTTGTAAGGAATCCAACGGGGATCGAGCATGACCGACTGCAAGAAGTCGACGGACTGGTAGCCAAAGCTATTAGTTTCCGAAGTGTTTCCAAGGTAAGACAACATAAGAAATACCTATAATCCATCACTTGAATCTATTTATGTTCACAAGTTCTAACTGTAGATGTAGATCCATGAAAAACACAGAAAACCCAAGAGCCAGCTTAGGCCAAATAGCGTACCTATGAAATGTTTTATTATGTTGATTACTGTTGAAAGAACGCATTTTTATTACTCATGAACTCAAAAATTACACTCTTTTATCTTCAGCGTGCAACCATATATACATTACTAACTCGACAACGTATCGTCACTTTCGACGTTCCGTTAAGAGCCAATGCTGCACAATTATCATCAAGGCATTGCTGATCTCCTCGCCTCTGATCGATAAACCCCCACAAATCGAAGAGCCGTGGGAGAGGTGTTTTAAAAAGTTTTAAGATGTTAATTAATCTGCACGTTTGTCAGAACCATCGTTTAACCATTTATCGAGAATGAAATATTTACTGCCTTACGAATAAATAAATGATTTAGAAAATGATTGTTGCAGAGCGTGATGGGTGTAGTAATGTTGAGCGACGTGACATTCGATATCTATCGAGGAGAGTTCACGATGCTGTTCACAGAAAATGTACAAGGAAAGATACTTAACACTTTAGAAGGTCTGATAACTGGTTAGTTATATGGTCCCTTCTGTAAGAAGGGTAAGGACCCTTCTTCCCTATGTAAAAAGAATGCAACACGGTAGGGACAACCCTACAGTGTTGCATCCTTTCCATGATAGAAAGAGACATTTTCGACGATCCGACCGACTAACCTTTACATTGTCTGTCACACTGGTGTGAAGGTTTGGAATATAATAAAGAGAAAAATAAAGAGGTTAAATACATCGCCGAAACCACTCGGCGGAGTATAACTACCATAACACCAATACCGCGACCATCAACTTGCCTGCAAAGCGTGGTGATTATAATTACATATTGTAATATAAAAATAGACCATGCCCTGGAGAATCCTGCAGTCCTGCTGCCTGAATTTTGAAAACAATAGGAATAAATACCTGTAGATCATACAAACACTTGTCACGAGGCGGGAATTGAACCCACAACCGTCGCAGGCGCACCTTCGCCCGCTGCAACAGGTGAGGCAGACCGTGGACCAAACTTCCTTTGGTCCACCAGGTCTGACGATGGCTGACAGCGGGTCGGTGACAGTATGCGGCCAGGAGACCAGCTACGAAAACAACGTGATGACCACGCCACATCTGATGGGGTACTGCCATGTTCCGTCTGCGCTTATAGAAGAATTGACGGTGCGAGAACACTTGACCATGTATTTTGATGTGAGTTGATTGATGAATATACTGATAACTTTATACACGCTAGAGGTAAGATACTTCTAGCGTGTATAAAGTGTGTTTCACTTCTTTGCTCCAGCCTAACACGTCTGAAGTGAATCGCAAGCGCTTCTATTCACGTCACGACACTCTTTGCTATCAAAATTAGGTATACCTATATCAGAGGTCAGTAGAGGTATAAAAAATGCACTAGCTGTGATAATAGAAGTTTCTTAGAAAATAATGGAGTATGAGGATGCGGATCGTAGATAATCCGTCCAACACTGCTCAGCAGGTTCTTTATACTTCTTGTATTTAATATTACAAAAAGGTTTTAGGAAAGATAGTTAGTATTAATACCCCACTTATGTTCGGTTGGCTCGTTGGACTGCCACCATTGTAGCGATCACAGAGTATATTGAAACACTTTATCTTAGAAATAAATAAAAAATGCTGGACAATTCACACAGCATTATCTAGCCCCAAGCTAAGCAGAGCTTGTGTTATGGGTACTAGATAAGTGATATACATAATAATAACGCAATACATAGATAGATATTTTTTAATAAACATAGAAAACGACCAGAACACCCTGAACTAAGCCTGCAGATCGTAGAAACATTTGTCCCGAGGCGGGAATCAAACCCGCAACCTCCTGCGTCGCAGGCAGACCTTCACCCACCGCGCCACAGGGATCGTCAAATGCCATGATATAGCACAACATGATTGCAATAAAAATATTGAGGAAGCGGCTCAGGATCGCTAGGTATTTCTTTATGTAGCGTCGTTGAAGCTCAGCAGTTGAATGGACTAAAGTGATGCATGTTCCAGATTGTCATGTGGTCAGAGCCCCGAGAGTACATCTTCCAGTACAGCGACCTTAGAACCTCACAGCTACTGCAAGAGTGTGACTTAATAGAAGTGGCGAACTGTCGAGTGCAAGATGTCGGTGTTTATTACCAGGCGCAGCTGTGCTGGGCCATTGCTATGATGTTGGAACCAAGGGTATGAAATTTAAGGCCCTGCGTAGGTACTTAACTGAGTTCTTTCTGGTAAGACCTATGAATGATGTGATGATCTTGATCGTTTTTCAAGTTTTTTCAATATTTATGTAGGTACCTACTACTACTATGCAGGTCCACCCTGTGGAATGACAAAATAGGCAACAATAAGTTGCTTGGATCAAATTAATAATTTTGGGAATTTTCACCTCAGTGCTCTTAAAGACCGATTTCGGCAAATAATTGCGTTTTAAGTAGCACTTTTTAGTGATATTATGAAAGCTTGGAGTAGGTATCGCTTTTCAAGTTTTTAAAATCTCACAGAAACATTGAACTACATATTTTTTTTATATGTTTGCTGATGTTGCTTCGCAGTAACATCAGCGGAGTCCTTCAAACGGCGCCAATACGCTAATCTTGACATGCAGAGTTTACCTACCTATACGAGACGTTCGGGAAACCATAGGTCCTTGGGGTTCTGGGGCACACGCTTTATACTTACATAGATCTTACAAAACTCCTAATAGAGTCCACAGGTGATCGGAATGCTGGCTTTTACAATATTTTGGCCAACGAATTAGCATTGCCATTCAACATGGCAATGCTGCCAGCATTCTGGGCACTCTGCCTTCTGGTGACGGCTTAAATTTTTAGAAAAAAGATCTAAGTAATATATATATATATATTTTATTCTGTGTTTTCCTTAAGGCCCATACCAGACCCAAAGTGGCGCCACCACCTAATTTATATTATTATTCCGTTTAACAAAAGAATTTTCAAAAATCCTTCTTCCAGTTTGTGATACCTATCATAAGCTTTTTTTTAATGCCTCTGTAATAGTTTCATTCTATTTAGTTTAGGAAGAGATACGAAAATAGATTTTGGTGGCCACCAAGTGCAACTTCGTATCTCTTCCTAAACTAAATAGAATAAAACTATTACAGAGGCATTAAAAAAAAGCTTATGATAGGTATCACAAACTGGAAGAAGGATTTTTGAAAATTCCTTTGTTAAACAGAATAATAACATAAAGTAGGGGGTGGCGCTAGTTTAGGTGCTGTATGCGCCTTAATAATAAACGTTCTTTTAATGTTGAAAATGCAACTTTGTGTCGCTCAAATGTACCTAATAGTAGGTATCACTTTCGATCAACTTTTTTTTAATTTGCGTTATTGTTAGAAATCTGATATTATAAGCAAGACAATTATATTCATATTCATAGGGGTCATATGACAGCAAAAAAGAATCCCTATTATGGATTCTTTTCCCTAAGGGTCGGTTCACATCCAGAGCCAGAATTTATAATGAGAAAACATTCAACCTTGCGTCGAGCGTGCTGTACGCTCGTCTGTTACGTTTCTGTCAACGCATTGTCGGCCGACGACGTATGAGGGTATTTTCCCCTTTATTTATGGGAATTTTGAGCGTTGAGGGTATTATTTAGGGGAATTTTGAGGGTAAAAAATATTTTAGGGGATTTTTAATAAGCTCTTTTCTTGTTATTTCCTTTATTATAGGAAGCTTAGACACATGTGACATATGGCCATGAACGAGAGAAGTTTTCAGTCCATTGGAAGATCAGAAACTCGCTTAATTTTTTTTAAAGACTGCTAAGTTACTCTCTTTTAATTTTTAGTTTTCAACGCTTTATTTATCATCATCTCAGAAACTGAATAAACGCGTAATAATGTGGCAAAACGAAGTTACGCCCATCTTTCGTCAGATATAAAAATACCCTATTTGACCGAATAGACGCGTCCGATGATACGCTCAACGCATCTTCCGTCAGATGTGAGTGAACCGACCCTATGACTCGAAAACTACGAAACCAAAAAAAGTTAAAGTTTGCTATATTTATTTTTAGTGCACATATGTCTTGTCGTTACAAGTGAGTTTCTTTAAATAAATTTTATTTATTAAAGAAAAGCTTATAAAATGTAAAACAAATTGCCCATTGAAAATTTTGAAATAACCTTTGTTCAACGAAATAATAATAAAAATAGGTGGCGGCGCTAGTTTGGCTCGGGGTACCGTCTTAACTTATTTCAAGATTTTCTTAAATTGCAAGATAGAATAAATTATCTGAGCAGACGGCTAACCTTCCAAAATTAGGCCGAATTTGATAGTTTTTTATTTGCAGGTTATATATTTACCAAACCCCGAGGATTCCGCGGGATACTTTGCAGTTATCAAACACAAGATCATGGTAAGTCACTAAAGGAACCGTTGAGAGATAACTAACTCTACCGAACCAACCATGCAGGGAAATTCATACTGCTGTTTGGAGAGATGCATGCACTTGGAAGACTAGGGTTTAAGAAACCTGCGTTTTGTTTGCATATCGAAAAACTCGTACCAGCATTTCATAACCCTGTAGGTAGAAAAAAACCCTAAGTTAAGATTTGAGTAGGTACCTAGTTCGCAAACCCATTTACGAACTACCTACTCAAATCTTTAGGGAGGAACAACGACTTTTTTATGTAACTTTGCACTAGAAGTAAACTCGTTGTCTTTTTTTCCAGGAGCACCGGAAGCTTATTACAATTGTGACGAAGTTTCACTCTAGCTTCCACCTGGAGTTCGCAGACAGGGTGTTTCTGTTTGATACCAAGACATTGACGTTTGGGGGAACACCCGCATACATGTTTTTCCAATATGGTTAGAGACTAATATTCCTACAGAGCAATCAGAGGCTAAAAGGACCAAGCGCACACCTAGACATAAACAAACAGACACGGTTATGCTATAAGCGAATTTAATTTGTACTTAATAATTTCGCATAACAGTACCTACATGCTATACCGATATCTTATCTATTCTAAATTAGATGATAAGTAGGTAAGAATGCTAAATAAAGGCTTTTTGAATTGTATATTTTCGCTATTTCCAGGACGCGAGTACAAATTTCGCATGACACTTCGCTCTGAAAAAGGTTCAAATGACGAGGCGACCGAAGCGCTGCTAGCGAAAGCTGCCGAGGCCGGTGCTACGGTGAGGGCTCACCTGGGATCGCTACTGATCCTGCAGGTGCCAGCCAGCCCAACAGAGAGAGTAGCCAAACTTGTCGAGGAGGTGCACCAGCATCCTGCGAAGTACGGCATGATATCAATGAACATCAGTGTGCCGGATTGTGAAGAGGTCTTTAGAAGGTAATAAATTAAAGATTGAAAGATTCTTCGATACTGTTAGTAGGATTATAAAAATGTTAAATTATCTAGAATCAGACAACGCCTACAATTAGGTACCTAGATACTTTTTAGATAATAATATTAGCTATGTAATGATAGGGTGTCAGTTAAACTACTGGCACCTGGTTAACTCAACTACAGCAAAACTCTGATTAGGTAGGTGCCGTACCTAATTACCTATGTTAAGCAAGGAGGATTACAAGTTGGTTTATGGGGGATGGATACAGTATTATTGTAGATACAGATTCATTTCGGGGGTTGTTGAAGACCCAACCGAAACAGCTTAACGTTGGCAAGCGAAGCGAGCCGCGTCTATTAAATGTGTTGCTAGTTTTTGTGTATTTGATAATACCTACCTACCTAGGTACCGAAGGTGATCATAAATGGTATGGGAACGGAGGGAATATGTGGGCAGCTGCCCCCTAATAATAAAAAAAAGGAGTACCTACCTATTCAAATGCGGAAATGCAGAAATACAACCGAAGTACTTGACCAAAGTTATAAATCAACTCATCACTAACTTGACTTGTTTAACGTCTAGTAGACCGATTCACTCATAGTAGATACAAAAATTAACAAAGCCAGAATAGTTGTATCAATTTGTCTCAAATTCTTTATTTGTAAACGAATTAAAAATGAACAGGCTTTGTGTTCGGCTCTATGTGATTTCGTCGATTACTTGATCACTTGTAATTTGAATGATTCTTTTGTATAGAGATTGATCAAGAGATGGTCTCATAAAAGATGAAAAAGAGATGTTTTCTCCAATGAATTAGGATTGGCCCCACAAAACTTAAAAAAAATAGAGCAGGTATTGGAATTTAAGGTATATAAGGAATTTGAAGGCGGTTTAACTAATCTTAGTAGGTAGGGGAACGGGGGGCGCAGTGAATCACTTTTTTTTTAAAAAGCTCTAACTTCATTATTATTAAGTTTGGAATTTACTTGCGTTGTGTCAAATGGAGAATGATGTTTAAGCTACATTATTCTGTGATAAAATCGTCAATATAACAAAAAAGACGTAAGTTATAAAGATTAAAAAAAAACATGGAAAATTATCCACTGTGTATATTAATTAGGGGTACTATGGATCACATTGGGGTGCAGTGGATAGTTGCCTTCATTTTGTCATGTAGTTATTGTAGGGGCACTATGAACCTACTGGCAAGTTCTCAAAATAATAGAAGAATTCATATTGTTTTACTTTTTATTAAGTTATAAAAACAAGCTATTAAAAATCTTAAAATTAAAAGTAAGGATAGGAGACAACAATGATGCCACCAAATTCTACTTATTATTAATCAACACAAATAGTCTTTTCATACTTAGGAACTTCTCAAATCACTTCTTCCATTATAAATATTCTAATGAACAGTATCTTGTAGGTACGTGTTCAATTCTACATATTAGTAATCAACATAATATTTAACGTCTTCATATATCTCATTAGTAACTTTAAAGTCACCAGGTGGGAGGGTTCTTGTTCAATTATACATATTAATAATCTACATAATATTTTAAGTATTAGTTATTTAAAGTAGGTAGGTACCAGTCTCTTGTAACAGTCTCAACTAAATGTAGACCAATATTAGTCTTCCTCTTTCGATTACGAACCATTTTGCAAGCTAAAACAAAAGAAAAATAGTTGGTGTTTTGTACAATACAAAGGGGGCACAGTGAATCATGATCCACTGAACCCCAAGAGAAATCAGTCCAGTGTGCCCCAGAAGGTGAATTTGAAAACATTTTCGAAAAACAGTTAGTTTATAAATACTACAATATATTTGAACATCGATTTCCATAGTTATTGAAACCGTGGTTTATAAAAAATAAAAACCACAGCAATACTTCCATTAGGGTTTTACAAAAAAAGTTCGTTAAATTGACCAACAAAAATATAAATGCAACTTACCCGTCGCAGTGTAACCGTAGCGCGCCTTCTCGACGTTGTAGTCCGGCGGTCACTGGCGCGGGGAGGGGGCGGTGAGTTAGTCGGCGGCGCTTGGCTTGTGTTTACGTGTGTGTGTGAGCCGTAGTAAATGAGATATAGATATTTAACCACTGTGCCCCGTGATTCACTGCGCCCCCCGTTCCCCTAAATAATAACTTTATCTACAATTTTTTTTTTGCATCGTTCTTATTTAATCTTTGTAGATACCTACAGGTAATAATAATCGCATTACTAACAAGTGTAAAAATGTCCAGGTCCAGAGCTCGACACCTGCTGTAGGCACAATGACAAATTTTAAAACATAGCACAAAACTTTATCAAAACCAAAAAAGGTAATTTTACTTGTCTCTGCTAGTCAGCGGCTTAAAAAATAAATAAAATAACAGTTGTTTATATCAAGCACATCAAGTACACAATAAAAATGAAATAAAATGAAAAATAAGAAAAATCTGTTTAAATAATACATAAAATTAAAATCAATAAAATATAAGGAACATATACTCGTACAAACACGCATTTATTATATAAATGCGTATATATATTATTATATATAATGCGGACACAAGGGACCATCAGTGACCGGGGCACAAAGCGTTGCGTGCATTTTTATCATATGCCTCATGAACGGAGAGACCTATCCGCCAATGTACCTATATACAAAGAGTGGTGCTGGGGCTGCCACGCATGCGTTTCAAGAGCGACACACAACGTTTTCTTATAATGGCGTGAAATCCATCTGTGTGCGTCTCTCTGAACATACCTGATGCACTACAGAAAGGTGGCAAGGGCAACCCTATCAGAACTCTAAATCCATTGTTATAATAAACGCGCAGCGCGTTGTACGCCTTCTCAGTATAGGTAACCCCCACAGGCTGCCAGTGTATAGTGACTGACATGCTTTGAAGAGGTCACCTTCACCTCCCTGGAACTGCGTGCAGACCTGCGAGCCACCATGTAACATCGGACGGCCAACGCCCTGCTCTCTCTCTCTCTGTCGTCATTAAAGTGTAGGTACTCGTTGACCCAGTGGCTTAGATGGGTGGTACATTCAGATAGGTCTTGGAGCCTGCCCTAAACAACATAAACTCACTCTTTTTCGCATTATGTCTGAGCCCATCGGCCTTCGCATGGGACTGACACGTCTGCAGTAGCTTACGTTGGGCTCCGATCGAGGGGTTCAGCAACACCATATCGTCGGCGTAGTTAATGTTATTGATACAGACCCCATCTAGGTATGTGACAGCCGACTTTGGTGCCACTGATTTCCTCAATCATGCAGTTGTGCAGCATGTACAGGTTGTAGAAGAGAACTGTTCTGGTCCTGTTCTGTAGTCGCCTGTCCTCTATTGCCTACAAAACGATTTCTCAGCCGCCTACCTACGCTGCACCATTTTCCAGTTTTCATCCGGGGTCTCAGACCCTCGGCGGCTTTAGTTTACTTACTCATAGCTGACTCAATACAATACAATAAACTTTATTGCACATCAAGAGAATACAGAACAAGATACAAATACAGGAAAAGATAGAAAAAAAAAGTTTCACAATGGGCGGCCTTATCGCTAAGAGCGATCTCTTCCAGACAACCTTGGGATGGTCACGGAGCAGCTGTACACGTATGTCTATACGTGTACAGCTGCTTCGCGTGGCGTGTTACATATATATTATATACAATACATACATTACACACTATACCTATTTTTAAAATATAATAAATAATGCTGGACAATTCACACAGCATTATCTTGCCCCAAGCTAAGTAGAGCTTGTGTTATGGGTACTAGATAACTGATATACATAATATAATACAATACATAGATAGTTTTTTTTTAATTATATATAGAAAACGACCACAACACCCTGAACAAATTAATGTCTGCAGATCGTACACACATTTGTTCCTAGGCGGGAATCGAACCCGCAACCTTCTGCGTCGCAGGCAGACCTTCGCCCACCGCGCCACATCGGTCGTCACATATATATGTATATAAAATACATATTAATACATATACAGGGTGTCCGGTAATTAATGTATAACCCCGCAGGCAGTTGTTGGGGGCAGGGGGGGCAACTCAGAAAATAATAAAAAAAAACTATCTATTTAACTATATTATTTTTAAGTGCTAAATTTTATACCTTTGTTCAAATTTTTGAGCACTACCCGCGTTACTAATCCGTGGTTATTTCCAGAGAAAATCAATTCGTTATTATTCAATTTGTAGCCGTAGTGCCCAAAAATTTAAACAAAGGTATAAAATTTAGCACTTAAAAAAAATCCTAGACCGTTGCAGATAGATTTTTTTTTTCTGAGTTGCCCCCCTGCCCCCCCCACAAGTGCCTGCGGGGTTATCCATTAATTACCGGACGCCCTGTATATACCAACTTTATAAAACTGATGCAATATAAAAGAGCTAGCAATTTATGACTGAAGAAAAATACAGGGAGAGATTCAATTGTTCCCGGCCGTTAAATGGGCGGTTGGGCGGAACAACCCTCTAATGAAAATTTTATTTTAGGAATACTCCGGAACTCCCGTGGCACCTGTGGGGATAGCTGTTAATGTAATGAAGTAATTGGAGTAGATAGTTCATTAGGCAGAGGGGGTAATCTTATCGCACCTCTATCGTACGCAACTGTTCATAAAACACGCTCCTCGATTGGCGTTGACGTTTCCGTTAAAGTTCCGTTAAGTGATTCCAAGTCCAATTTGATGTTATTTAATTCAGTGCATATTGTTCTATGATGACCTGAATTTCATTTTGCATTCTTACAAGGTCCTTTATTAATCGTGTTACGTCAACATGGTCAAACAAGACCGGCGGTAGTTTTTGTAGATCCTCAGCTACAAATATCGGAAAGTCTTCAGGGTCTGACTCTTTGATCACGGTGATAATGTCATCGATTTCACGAAGCGTCCTTGCCTTTTTCGAATTTTCTTGCGCCTTGCCGTGGATAATGAATCAAATAACGGATTCTTAGCACTTAGAATGTCATTTTCAGAGAAAGCACTGACACATACGACTTATGCTTTCTTTCTGTTATAGGCGTGCAGAGGCTTATCCCTCTGCTCGCCGATAACATATTTATTGCCTTCTGGCTGTGATCCGGGCCTCTGAGGTCAGTGTGCAAAACACTACACTGGCTAACATTACTGGTTGGGTCTTCAACCACCCCCGAAATGAATTCTTGGCTACATGCCTTTCTGTATCTACAATGATAAAGGTATCATTGTAGATCCATCCCCCATATATTATCTTGCAATCAACTTTGCCTTAATATAATGTAGGTAATCTCACTAGTTTTGCTGTAGTTGACATAAAATCTAAACGACAGATAAAAATAATTTCAGAGCTATAAGTGCAGCAAGACGTGAAACAGACGAAATAGCGACAATTCAAAATAGTAAAGACGCTAGTAACATATTTGCAGGCAAGTCACTTGTAAAGCTTACTGCTGAAGTGCCAGTTAGGGCCATAAGATAACTATGACTTTTAAATATTTCAGAACGAGTTGAATGGAAACATAAGCATAAGTTTTCATCGAAGCAATTTAAAATAATCGGTTGGAAAGTTTACAATTTTTATATGAATAACAAGCTATTTCTGATGCTGCTCTTATCATCAGCTTATTTGGCGGGAATAGTATTAGGCTTGTCGTTTTCGCGGTTACTTTTAGATTCAGAACGTGAATCAGCAGATAAAATTTTACTGCATGGTGAGCTACTAACAGTTGAAAACACTAATCGAGAAACGATACTGATTATGCGTTCTGACGAATCTACCAAAGCAATGTCTGTAGCCAACTCCTACGTATTTTCGGAGGTAAATTCCAACAGAAAAAGTGTTGACAAAATTATTTACACGGCTCTAAACCGATCCGAAAATTTGGTTGAATACCTCGTGACACGGGCTATTGATGCCCCTCAGAAGTATATCTTCGTTTACGCGTACGGACTTGACATCTACGAGAACGAGAATGGGACTCTTGCCGTGAACGCCTTGTACTGTCCTTTGCATCACGACTACGGCGCGGCAGCTCGCTCCATGGCCAAGTCGTTCACAGCGTTGCTGCGCCACTACACCGGGAACTACGCAGCCAGCATACAGGTCACCGATGATCCTTTGGCTTTAGATCTTAGTCCATGGATGAAATTCGCGAAGACGCCGCCTTTACTCATTCAATTCCTGCTGATTGTGAGCACGTGCCACCTGACGTTGATACCATCAATGGAGTACGGTCTCATCAGGCACACGCAGAAGCACGGGATGAACTTTTCTCCGGCTCGGTATTGGTTCACTTTGTTCATGTGGGATTTGATCGTTTACTGGATTATGGTCGCGATAATGTCTGGGATGATGCTGCTTGTAATGCTCGTGATGGCTCCCGGAGATATTTTCAGTTATTTTGATCTTTTGATGGTTCCGCTTTTGCTGACTTGTTATGGCATTAGCTGCATACCGCAGGCGTATCTCTTTAGTTTGGGACCCCGCGTCGCTCTGAACTTTATGACATACATTTTTGTCAATGTGGTTTTTGGTAATTATTTAGTAATAGGTACCTATTAATGCAAAATTTTAATAATTCTCGCTAGACAGCGGTTACGATGACATTTTTATAAAATATGTGCGTTACTCTTACAGGTGAAACTACCATTATTGCGAAAGTATTTTATGGAGATATCCTTGATGTGGTGCATATCTTCATGAGCCTTTCGCCACAGTACAACATAGCGTATGCCTTAGTAAAAATCAAGACTACATACCTCTATAATAGCGAATGCTACTTTTTCAAAACACGAAATCTTTGCATGAAAAAAACTTTACATAAATGCTGCAGTAAGTAGGTACATTAAATTAGGTAACTAGAAGGTAGACTAGAAGTCACTTTTCAAAGTGACACGCGCTTTAATAGGCTAATCGGTTACTTTTGTGTTGTTTTACAATTATTTTTATGTGCAGAAACATGCGGTGTCCTCCAGGCATGCTTTACCAAGAAAGCTTACTTGACCAGGATATTTAATCAGTTATTAGCATTGACTACGACGGCAATGATGCTAATGTGTATACTCATGCTGATAGAGTATCAGGTGTTTAATAGATTATGGAAATGTCTGGTAATGAGGTGGCTATCTTCAAAGCCGACTGATGTTATCTTAAAACCTGGAGCGGCAAGGGAGAAAGTCGATGTAGAAGATAAGAGAAAACAGATAAGTTTTGAACAGAATTTGCCCAGCCGTTCTAAGGGTAAGCACACTTTCCATATTACCTACAGGTCTACGTCAACAGGTATTTAGCACCGCTTTGCTCCATCATCGATTCAACGGTTGGGGTGCTTCATCACCAGATATATTTACACTCGCGAGCAGCTGAATCGACTCACCCCTTCAAAATGTACCAAGTATAGAAATCTAAATAATAAGGTACCAAGTGTTTTTTGTAGGACACCGTTTCGGCAAAACAGCACTGCGCAAACCGCTTCCCTGGACGCCTGTAGACCCGAGCTCTCCTGTCACTGCCATGTAGACACACTCTGCATTCATCAGTAAATAGGACTGACCGCCACTGAATGACGAGAACAAATTTAAGGCGCCGTGAGCAGGGATTGAATTTTGGTGTGCAGGCCCTCTTGGAATAAAGTTCGCTTCTCTTAATCATCTTCAGACCGTCCATTGACTGACAGATACTCCTCGAACCTCTCATGTGCCAATGGACAGAAAAACCGGTGAGGTGACGATTAATTACTGAAACTCGTCGAAACGATAAAACAGTCGTCTCTCTCAGAAGAAAACCGACGCCGACTGGCATCTCGCTTCCTAGAGTAAGAACCAGTCTCTTGGAATCTCCTGTACACTCTTGACACTCACAGCAGATTGGCTCAGGTTGTGCTTAGGTTTAGTCGACGAGTGACTTCTCGCTGGCTAAGGTTCCGTTGCAGCAAAGCAACAACTAAAGCGGCTTATTCTGATTTCTATATTGGTTGTAGGTTGACGATGGTAACTTGCGTAGGTGTGTTTAGGTCAACGTCTGATATACGACTCATAAGTATGCACTGCTTGCGAGGGGTTCTAAAGGAGGTTGCAATGCAAAGCGCCCGCGCCCACGCCGAGTACCGCACAAAGCGCATTTTCAACGCTTACACGGATATGGAGAACTGAACGTATTTAAATGATTGATGTTATTTAAAAGTTTAAAGATCAAGTTTCGATATAAAAATATGTACTTAATTTATTTTCATTCCAAGCCATTTATTAAAAACGTTACACTTTTTGTAGGGGTCTACCTAAGTAGATTCAGCTGCTCGCGAGATTATTTTACGTATTAGGTATGTTCCGCTTAACTCTCTGGTAGAAAACACCCCAAATAGATCCTTCCCCCAAGCAGCCTGGCTATTTAAAAACAAGATCCGCCAAGTGCGAGTGTAACTCGCGCGCCGAGGGTTTCAAACATTTGCCAATTATTTGGAAAATCAATATTCTGAAATATTTTAAAAAGTATGAAACTTACAGAAATTTCAAAAAGTGTTTTAAAAAGGCCAAAACGATACCTTTCATTTGATATGCCACATGGGTAGGTACCCCCTTTTGAAAAAAAAATCACCCTTTTTGACCATTTTTCAAAAACTATTATTATTACAGACTTCTCTATATTTTTCCTGTAAAATATAGATTGATATCTACAAACACCTAATACATTGTACATGGATCGGTCTGCAATCTTCGGAGCTAGGGGGGGGCATGGTCAATTTTTCGACTATTTTTGAATTATTTCAAAAAGTATGAAACTTACAGAAATTTCAAAAAGTGTTTTGAAATGTTCAAAACGATACCTTTCATTTGATACCCCACATGGTGAGGTACCCCCCCTTTTGAAAAAAAATTCCCCCCTTTTTTGACCATTTTTCAAAAACTATTATTATTACAGACTTCTCTATATTTTTCCTGTAAAATATAGATTGATGTCTACAAACGCCTCATACATTGTACATGGATCGGTCTGCAATCTTCGGAGCTAGGGGGGGGGAAAGGGCAATTTTTCGACTTTTTTTGAAATATTTCAAAAAGTATGAAATTTACAGAAATTTCAAAAAGTGTTTTGAAATGGTCAAAACGATACCTTTCATTTGATACCCCACATGGAAAGGTACACTCCCTTTTGGAAAAAAAAACCCCCCTTTTTTGACCATTTTTCAAAAACTATTATTATTACAGACTTCTCTATATTTTTCCTGTAAAATATAGATCGATATCTACAAACGCCTAATACATTGTACATGGATCGGTCTGCAATCTTCGGAGATAGGGGGGGTCCAATGTTCAATTTTTCGACTTTTTTTGAAGTATTTCAAAAAGTATGAAACTTACAGAAATTTCAAAAAGTGTTTTGAAATGTACAAAACGATACCTTTCATTTGATACCCCATTTGCTTTCCTAAGTCTCTTTTAAAATTTCAACATCAAAATTTGTATTGAAATTATTAATTTTCATTTATTTATATATTTTTTTCTTGAAATCAGTAATGGCGCACGAAATGTATCATTATTTTAAATTTCAAGTTAATAGCTGCAGTAGTTACTGAGATATTCAAGAAAGAGCGGGGACGGACAGAGCGAGACCATAAGGGTTTCAAAACCGATGTTTGAAACCCTAACAATGTTTAAGATAAATTTGAAGTTTCCTAACAGCTGCGTATTTTTTAAGGTAAGAAGATAGATACTTTTGGCGAATATATCCTGGCACATGATCTGACCAAGAAGTACATAGGACTCCCGGATATGACCGGCATTTATCTTGGAGTAGGGAAGGGGGAAGCCGTAGCTATAACCGGCCTGGAAATGCATGGGCGACGGGAGCTGTGCGACTTGCTGGCTGGCGTGACCATGGCCGATGAGGGACACGTGTGGGCTATGTCTAAGTGGATGCAGGAAAAGGACCCACATATGGTTGGTTTGTGTGCAATATCGTGCGTGAAGATTTCGTTTCTTTTGTTGTGCTACCTACTATAATTAATTCAAAAAAAAATGGACCAACTACCTAGGTACCTATCTAACGTTATTAAGAGGCAGGTATATGACACCATTTTGTGAAGAGGATAGGCATAGGATTTCGCGTTTAAAGGAGCGGGATAGAACAGAGCGGTGTAAGCTCAAATCAAGTTTTTGCTGATGGCCCATACCGGACTCAAAGTGGCGCCGCCACCTAATTTATGTTATTATTCCGTTTAACAAAAGAATTTTCAAAAATCCTTCTTCCAGTTTGTGATACCTATCATAAGCTTTTTTTTAATGCCTCTGTAATAGTTTTATTCTATTTAGTTTAGGAAGAGATACGAAGTTGCACTTGGTGGCCACCAAAATCTATTTTCGTATCTCTTCCTAAACTAAATAGAATAAAACTATTACAGAGGCATTAAAAAAAAGCTTATGATAGGTATCACAAACTGGAAGAAGGATTTTTGAAAATTCCTTTGTTAAACAGAATTATAACATAAAGTAGGTGGTGGCGCTAGTTTAGGTGCTGTATGCGCCTTAATTAAGACATTAATTCAAAAAAATAAGCCGAAGGTGCCCTCGGTATTCTTTTGTTTAATATGGTGATGATAATGAAAAAATCTTGTGATTGATAGTTTAGGAGAACATTTTTAAAAACTAAAAAAACAGATGGTACCTACTTTGCAGAACTATAATTATCTATATTTAAAATAGTTTTTTTAATTTTCGAATCGAAGGTGCCCTGCCTTGTATCTCATAGATTATTATGTATTTTTTTCAAAGCTTTTACATTAAAGATGACGGAAAAAATAGTTTTAAAATAACCCAAATTAGCCCAATTCACATCTGCCTGGGCCTTAAGTTCGTATAATTAATGTAACGCAACTATGCACGTTGCACAGTGAATTTGTAGCTCCATCACATTTACTAAGACTAGCAACTTATTGATTTCAGTACGCTCAACGCATATCATACAGTTGTGAGAAAGAAACGTTGCCCCAATGGATGACAGTCTACGATGGTTTGTACATGATTGCGATACTGCGTGGTGTGCCAAAAAAACACGCCCACGCTGAAGTCATGAACTTGATAGATGCATTGGGTGAGCTATTACCATACCAACTAATCAGGCTGGTCATCCACCACGTCATGCACCAGAACCTGTCATCTAACTTACCCATTTAATCCTGGTTATACTTAATCCCGTCTAAGCTTAGTACATAACTACATAACTTACCTACTCCTGTGGCTCAGCGACCCAGAGTGGATCTTTCCAATGAGGATCCGTAACAGTTTTAGTGGAGAATGCAGATTTATAGAGCTAAGAACGACAAAAATTGACGAAGTTATGACGAAATTACTCGCGAAATTTATTGAGTATCCGCCGCGAAACGTGTGACGTCACAGCACCGGATCGCTGCCAGTTAGCCCTTGGCAGCTATATAATTATAAGGGAGTAAACGTTTTTCGTTAATAATTAGGTCATTTATCAATAATTTTAGAAAATAAAATGTTATTGCTAGGTAACGCTGTGTGAATTGTCCAGCATTATTATTATTATTTCTCTACATTTAGTTCCTCATACATATCCCGCCCGACCCCTGGACTTGGACAAATCGCACAGCATCAAATCCAAAGGTTTCACGTGCCGATCTAACGGCATTTTGCACGTGCAGAATAAATAAAGAAAACGGAATAAAAATATATACAAAAATAAAGAACAAAATATTATGTATTATTGCAATGAACCTGAATCTGGCATCTAGTACCTACCCATAACACAGGCTCTGCTTACGTTGGGGCTAGATGATGCTGTGTGGATTGTCCAGCATTGCATAATTTATTAATTTATTCGTTCATTTTTTTAGAGCACGATATATTTTTGCTTTATATTCAAGTACATACTACTTGAATATAAAGCAAAAATATATTGTGCTCTAAAAATATCTACCTCGGCTCAAGGAGGACAACGAGCCCATAAAACTGGACAACTTTTCCCAAGGAACACAGGCCGTAATAAAAAACAGTGATTATTATGTCATAGAGTTAGAGAATAACATGGATAAAAGTTCTATTGAATTTGCTAGAAGTGTTACTGATCCTCTGATTAACTGATCCTCATTCGTCAATCCAGCTAACCCGGAGCGCACGACGAAGATGGTTTTCCATCAGACGCCATCATTCAATGTCAGGGAAATTATAATCCATGCACAATCCACGCATTTGTTACCAGACCTCAATAAAGAAATGGGCACCCAAATCCGTTACATACCTAGGACCGAGCGGACAAAGCTGCACTTTGCAACTGCTTTGGTTGGCTCCCCACCGGTCATCATTCTGGACGAATACACGGCATATCAGAAGTTCTCAACTAGAAGGGCTATGTACAACATACTTGCTTATTTGAAGAAGAAGGGGCATGCTCTTATCATGTGCTCTAGCAAGTAAGCTTCCATACAGTGTACCTACCTAGTCCTCAATCCTCATGTCATTGGCGCCAGCTGTTAGGTGAGCCAAAGTCAGCAGGTAAAAAGCGAGCGCAGGAAGATTCTTTCAAGAAGTCAGTCAGACCCCACTGGTCTGTAATAAATTAATAATAAACTCAAAAACTCAACTGAAAACTCAGAGCTATATATCCTTTAGACCTTACAGGATTCTTGGACACGTCACAAACTCTAGACTACTTAAGCAAAACTAGGAAATAAAGTGATCACTTTGATTACTAAGAATTTTGGAATATTCTGCGAATCCCGAGGACTTAGATACCTCTAAGTCGTATAAGTAGGTACGAGATTTATTTCTGACACCAACGAAGCTCTGTCGTTCGTAAGTTTGTTTAAGTTTATGTATATCATTCCCCCAGTGTGGAAAGTAACTTGCCAGTGACCAATCGTCTGGGCCTACTGCACAAAGGGACCATATACGACATCGACTCGGTGGACAACCTGGTGGAACGCTACAGTAGAAAAGGATTCACAGTGGTGCTGCATCTCAAGGACGAGGTCAATGTCAAAGACATGTTCTCGACCCACTTCGAAGAATTCCTTATAAATGACACTTCGGAGGTAGTTATGTTCACAATCCTACGGGCGGCCGCACACGTCCGATTTTTTGTCTAATTGTCGGATGAAATCGTCTATGTAATAGGCGTATTAGACTACCAGAAAGCTACCCATACAAGACAAAAATAAACAAAAACACCTATCAGGCAAAAAAACTGAAACGTGTGCGGCCAGCCTAACTCTTTCAGGAAGCCAACTCAATTTTTAAAAGCAAGCCAGATCATCATTAAATTAGTCTTAAAAACAGCAAACCGTTTAAAAAATTAAGTATCAACTGTCATCAGCAACATCAGCGCATTTGTTTAGCAGTTCTACACAACCAACTGACGTCATGCGTCATAACAGAACAATATGGTGTCCACTGCGTCCAGCAATTTCCTCATTTTACGCGCAAAAAATATAGTTATATATACTAAATGTATTTTATGGCATTTATCGATTGAATAATTTAAGCACTATAGAATATAATTGAGACATTTTTCAAAAATGGGTGTGGTACTATTAACAGAGATATTTTTTATACTATTTTTCGATTGGCAATTACATTTGTTTATCAACTTTTAAGTTTTTCTTCCGATTAAGTGGCAACAGGACAGTGACGTTAATCGTGTCAGTCCACTGAGGGTAATAGGTACCTTGTTTTCTTGTACCATGATTCCGCCAGTTTGCTGACATAAATTTCTCTCCGACCTCCGATTCTAAAAATACGTAAAAAATAAAAAAAACAATAATCTAAATAACTTTTGCAGCAATAATGTAATATTTTAGAAAACGTAGTAAGTTACGACTCAAGGGCCCTGGCAACACTGAGCAGTTAGCCCTTGGTATAACTTTATAGCGCGCAGTGTTTTGTTTGTATAGTAACATAGACTAGTAAGTATACTACGTAGTAGTGGATAGTAATTGATTGGTTATGTTAGTTAAGTAAGGTATATTCTAGCTATCTGTTACGTACAACGTAGTAGGTAAGTAACATTATTTTATCTATAGTAATATTCCGATTTCAGTAATTCAAAAAGAAATATCATCATCATCATCATCAGCCTATACCAGTCCACTGCTAGACATAGGCCTCCCCTAAAAAGATATATCATTCATATCTTATAGGATAACGTGGATACCTACTAGTTCTATTGAATTTTTGAATTTGCTAGAACTTTACTAATCCTCAATACATCCCCCCCTCCCCCGTCTTTCCCCGATTAATTCAAAAAATATCGGTCGGATATCAAAATGAGCAAGGAAAAAAATTAAAATGGCCAAGTTATTAACTAAACGGTTACTCCCCTATAGCTGTGCCTATAGCCAAGAGTTACTGGCGGCCTGGTACAGTGACGTCAGACGCTGCAGCGTAGATTGATTTTATTGATTAGGATTAATTTTACCGGCAGGAACGTGTCCGTGATGGTAGCGTACACATAACCGAATTCACGTTTCTTGTTTTGCCTAATAAATACTGTATATTATTACATATAGATAGAGTATAATCAGTGCAAAAATAAAATAAATAGTGCTTCTTTGGTTTAAGAAATAATGTAAGTAGGTACATTGTTGGTGTGTGTGCAGCATAACGATCAAGCTAGCGTACACACGACCGTTCTCAAAAACGACTTATAATAAAGCAACAAAATTTACACACAAAAATAGAGTACAAATAGCGTCCGAGCTATACAACAATTCATATTGACTGCTCTCGTAGGAACAGAGATATTGAACAAGACTATAAAATAACACCCGAGCTGGTAGTTTTCTCAATATAAATGCTATAATTTATGTACAGATACATTAAATGCTCTCATACAAGACCTCTGTTGCGCGGTGGGCGAAGGTCCAACTGCGACGCAAGAGGTTGCGGGTTCGATTCCCGCCTTGGGACAAATATTTGTACGATCTGCAGGTATTTGTTCCGGGTGTTTTGGTCGTTTTCTATGTATGATAAAAAATATCTATCTATGGAATGTATTGTATTGTGTATATCAGTTATCTAGTACCCATAACACAAGCTCTGCTTAGCTTTGGGCTAGATAATGCCGTGTCAATTGTCCAGCATTATTTATTTATTTATTCATGCTTATTATTGTATTTTGCAGAGCTATTTTGATCGTCATGGCAAAAATCCTCATCTGATCTTAGCCATTTTTTATAAGAAAAAAGTCAAATTAAGGACTACCTTTCAATTAAAAAAATAATCATCGTAGTCAGATTTCTTAAAGCGGAGATATTCGATAGCCCCCTTTTGCCCTTTTTTAGAGGAAAGCCTTTAATCAAAAAACCCCTCACGACTAAAAAATTCAATAAAAAAATAAAATCTGTACACCTAGTTAAGTCCAGATCGGTCGTAAAATACGACCTTTATAGGAGTAGGTACGTACATTCTGACAGAATCCATACTTTTGCTATTAGGTAGTTGATGCAGAGACGCTTCGCTAAGTATGTATGTACTTATAACAGCTATCTGGTACCCATAACACAAGCTCTGCTTAAATAAATAAATAAATAAAAATAAAATGTATTTATTTCAAGCAATTTAAGAACTCATAACATTAGGATTACAAAGAAAAACTAAAAACTAACAGGATTGCTGGGAAGGTGGCGTTCACAGCAGTGCCTGGTGTACGGGCAGTCCAGCCTTCCAGCTATCATTGCCAGCACGGTGTTGGAGCTGGCCCGCAACCTTAGCTTGGGGCTAGATCACAGAGTAAATATTTGCTCCGTGGGCTAGATAATGCTGTGTGAATGGTCCAGCATAATTTATTGATTTATTTTATATAAACACTTACTAGTGGTTTATTTTCCACTTCTTTCACTAGTGAAAAAAAAATTAAGTAGACAAAATCAATAACACCTTGTTTCTTATTAATACTATTTATAAAAGTTTTTATCTTTATATATATATATTTTATCTTTATATATAAAGGAACAAGCGGTTTTCTGGGGACAACGCCCAGCCCAAACCGCTGAAGCTAGAAAGCTGAAATTTGGAGGGTAGGTACCTCTACATAAATACACAAGCTCTCGATAAGAAAGGATTTTAGGAAATTTCACCCCTAAGGGGGGTTGAAGTTTATTTGGTGTTTTTTGTATCTCTTTAACCAGTTGCCCGATTTGCTTGAAACTTACAGAGAATACTAAAAATATAAAATTATTGAACACGTGTGTGGATTGTTAAATTTTTTCTTGAAAATGGGTTTAATCGGGTTATTAAAGTTTGAGGTACGTAGTTTGGCTCCGAAATGAAATGGCTGTAACTTTTTCATTTTTAGAGCTACTGACCTGACATTTTAAATAAAAAACACAATAAATTAAAATAAGTGTTTCAGAAATTTTAAAAAAAAACCATAAAGAAGGGTAAAATGAGGCTTAAAGTTTTTGAGATTTTTTATCTATCTATTATATTTATATAAAACAAAGTCGTATTAGTTAGGTACCTATACCTACACCATTTATAAATGAAAATCATTCTTGTAAACGGGACCGATTTTCATGGTTTTTGATTTGTTGGATTTCTCTTAGTCCGGAATAGGATAACAAGTACCTACCTAATAAAAACATTGGAAAATTTACCAAAAAATAAACTACTACCCGTGCGAAGACGGGGCGGACCGTTAGTAGTAGATATAAAATTTGACTTTCTAAGTGCTTATTTTGTAAGCTTAAAGAAATAAACGTTATTGAAATATCAAATATCTATCAATAACGTTTATTTCTTTAAGGCACTAGGTAGCGTACTATTAGCTATAGCTATAGCGTATTACCAATAGGTAGCGTATAAAGAATAATTCTTATTCTTTATACGCTACCCATTGGTTATGTGTAGGTAGTACAGTCAGCGTCAAATTGAAATAAGCGTGAGGAGTAGTCAAAATGATCTGAAAAACATAAAAGCAATTTGATATACGCAGTTTGAATGATCATATTGCTGTAGCACTCAATGTATTCAAAACTACGCATTGTTTCATATTTATATGAGCAGCCAGAGTGATCAAAATTATCTTAGCAAACAAACTTTGAAAAGTTATCTGTGCATAAAATGTACCATCAAAAAATAATGATAATAATAGAATTGCAACAATTTGCACAGATAACTTTGAGTTTTCTTTGCTAAGATAATTTTGATCACTCTGACTGCTCATATAAATATGAAACAATGAGTAGCAAGATGTTTTGAACACCTTGGGTGCTTACAACAATATGATCATTCGAACTGCGTATATCAAATTGCTTTTATGTTTTTCAGATCATTAAGACTACTCTTCACGCTTATTTCAATTTGACGCTGACTGTACCTGCGTGTCCGTGATGATAGCGTACCTACTAGGTAAGCTATCATCACGGACACGCAGAAACGGCCTAATGTTCGTTACCCAATATCTTTGTAATAATGGTGCGATTTTGATAATTCGAAAAGATTCATAAGTCTTAATCATAAATAATAACGTAGATATTGTTTCTATTGACTTTGCTAGAACTTTTCTGATCCTCATTAGGTATTATATTACATTATCACCGCAGGCCGCATCTGTCTAGTCTTCTAACGCATCACGGTGACCTAAGGTTCCATCGGAGATTTTCTAAGTAGCTAAGCGACGACCGACGCGATGTGACAGACAGCAAAAAATTTACATAATTTCATAGCTATCATACTGGAAACGTGTGAAAAAAATTATGCCAGCTCACCACTCCCTTCATAAATAGGTATCTCATGGAAAAGCACAATGAGAGATGAAAGATCGGTAAGAGAGAGTTAGTTCACGCAATTATAGCTTAATTAATTATTTCAGGTATTGGTTAACGTACAAATCCTAGATCCAAACTTAACCTGGGCTACGATCTTCGCGAAGATGGAAACTCTCAAGCACAGCAACCAAAAGGTGTACTCCTACATTATCACAGTAACCACAATCGATTACATCTACAACAAATTACTTCAAAGTAAATTTGACCCTAGGCCAAGAGAGTCTAACTCATTTTTTAAAATCAGGTTTACGGATAATACATTAAAGTTACGACCTAATCAACAAACTCTGCGGCAGCTAAGACCGTTTAAAACAAAGTATAATATAACAAAATTGAATGAGCTGCCATGGTCAGTTATATTTCACAGATGAATATTAGCAATTTTAAGTTCAGAAGTTATTTTAAGTTCAGTGTGTTTAGTCAATGAAGTATTAAAGTTATGTTTTAGTAAGGTTGGTCGAATAAAGTTATTTGAGAAATACGAACTTGTTTATGGACCTTGGTTACTTTACTAACAGCTAGATTTTAAAACGGTTGTTATTTTCTACAATAGTTTTAACTTACGTCTAGTGTGTGGAGGAACCAAGATTGGGTTAGCTGTCATTATTGCTTGTGTGGAAGAACCAAGATTTGGTTCGTATAAAAATACAAAGTCGATCTTTACGCAGAGGAACTACACGAATACAAAGCACTAATATAGCATATATAGCACTTATCCTGGCTAAGTTTTGTTTATTTATCAGCTAACCCCATCTTGGTTCCTCCACACAGAGGGTAACAAAAAGTTTAAACTGTTAAAACTAACAACCGTTTGAAAAACTGGCTGCAAGCATGATAATGTAACTTGAGTTGGCAAAACGCAAAACAGTACTCACCACCATAGCCCATGAAGCCCATTAAGTTCAAATTTAGCAGAAAAGCAGGAATAAAAGTTAGCTGATTGGGACCTTCATCATATTCTTTTATTTATACTCATATTAATACTGGAACCATTGAATAAATGTAGTTACTTAAGTAAAATTGAAACAAGCAAAACAACATTTTGCAAAATAGGGCACAAGTTTACAGACACAATGTGTTATAATCAGCAAGTAATCCTGAGACATATGAAGTGGAATGAATTTTAAGATGCCGCAACACCAAGCATTATCAGTTGACTATTCATGTAAGTGATACAGAATGTTAGCACAGAAATACTATAACCAAATAAATGTGCAATGAGGTCAAACTGACAAGCTTGGATGATAGCATTTTGAAGAACTTTTTACATTTCTAGATAAGTTTTGAAAAGCCGGCTTGATTGTATACTTTTTTATACAAAATATGTCCATGCTGACATCACATATCAAGGCAGTACACGAAAAACCAAAGAGGATCACACCAGCTTTCAACAACTTACCTATAACAGATTAGTAGAAATGAGACCTTACCTCTAACTTAAAATATGACTAGAATGCTCCTAAAGTTGTGCTCTAGGTTGTGATATCTAATAGCTAGTGAAGTGTAGTGTGGGAGCGGTGCAACTCATTGGAGGAGCCTCTAGCCTGAGCCATGATATTCTCAATCCTGTTGGTTGTCTCCCGTACCATAGAGAACTCGGACAGATCAGGCAAGTCCAACACAATGTGAGCAGAGAGACGTTTGTAAACTGAGTTAGAATCCTTTTTATTTCTCCTAGTTTCTTCATATTTTAGCTGTTGTTTTAAGAATATGGATTGCTTTAGCATATCTTGTATGTTTTGGAAGCTGGTGGCTGCCCCGTCCATTGATTTTACAGCACTGAAATGTAATAAAGTTAGTAAATTATTGAGTGAAGTGCATCTTTCTGATTTATTGCACCACCACATGCGGGTAGAAGCAAGTGCTTAATGAACAATTTAAATGCTTGCTTCTACCATTTGGTAGGTATACAATTTACCACATCAAATGCATGTGTAATTCCATATCAAAAACTACCAAAATTTCAGCTACATCCATCACCTTGTCTTCCATACCTTTGCCTTTGACTTGACACAAACATCTTACAACAGCACAAACTTTCGACATTTTAATATAAGTTAGGTGTGATCATAATTATTTTCAGTTGGAAACGGCAATATCATTGCATGGCAGGTTCAATGGTGACATGATTGTAAGTGAAAATTCCAGCATCATTAATTTATAATACTAGTTTCTCACCATGGTTACACACTTGTTTCTATGGCAATTTATATACATTATTTCCATCCCATGAAAACTGATTCATGGGATTAAAAATCTATGCTTGATTGATATTTGAAGGAGAGAGCTACAACTATGCAAAATTTCAGCTCAATCTGTTCAGTAGTTTAAGCGTGAAGAAGTAACAAACATTCATCTAAACTTTCGCATCTAAAATAAGTGTTATACGTGTGATGTGTTTTTTTCTTTCACCTAAGAGCATACTCCACGTCGTAGCACCTGCCTTGCAGTTCGTGCTGAAGCTTCGTGACCTCTACTCTTCTCTCGACCATGGGGGGCAGAGCTTTTCTAACGTGCTCTTGCAGACGGTACAAAGCTAAGGACGGCTCGTTTGCCACTATGTGCATATTCTCTGATATTCTCTCTGCAGCTGAAATAAGTTAATAATAAATTACATAAAATTAAAATTAAGACTCCTGGGCAGGGACGAGAGAAATTCTCGTGGGTTTGCACAAGACAGGAACGATATTATGACCAAACCTTTCTTTGCCTTCGTCTCAAGTTCTTGGTCCCCTTGATAAACAAACGCCATAGTTTTTTTATGATAGTTTCACAGCATTGCTTGCAGGAACCTTATCTACAATAATTCAGTTTAATCCCACCAAACAAAACCTAGTCTATCTTGCTTTATAAGTTTATACTAATTATTGTTTAGTTATTCTTTGCCAAAAGCAAAACCACAACCACAGATGTACTAGGGATGCTAACGCATACCACAACGTATGTAGTTAGTTGTGTGTGACTTGACTTGACTTCTATATTTTTGGCAATATGTGTCTGGTTTGTCACTTTTTTGCCAGTGTCTAGTTCAAGTAAATTTCATAGTCATGGAATGGAGGCGGGTTTATGGGCATTTTCTCTCCCTCGGGAGCTTTTGGAGCCTTCCGACAATAACCCTTGAGACGACCAGCGTAGCCATCAGGCCAACGAACAGCTTCGAGAAGCCTACAAGGCTCTCGAAACAACATCACATGACTTGAGAAATGTTTTTCCCAACGCTGAAACTAGAAAAAAGAACTTTAGTTCGATTCTTATCCGCATTTGACGTAGTAAAGTCGAATGTCGAAGACCACTGAATGAAAGAAAATATGACCGGTAAACATGAAAAAATACACCATTGAGATTTTACCAATAAACAAAATTATCTATTCCTAAAATAAGAGGAAAAAATAAATAAAAAATAAACCTTTAATGAAATAAGTAATAATGAGGCTTTACTTCGTAAATAATAAAGCAGTTATTACAATTGTATGTTTCTATGTCTATGCCTCAGTCTATGCTATACTTACTAGTCTATGCCTGTAACACTATCAAAAACGAGAATGAAAGTTCATTTTCAATTTCAAGAGATGAGATTTGTTGGTGCCAGGTTGACAGCGGGTTAAATTGTCTAATGGCACCTTGGTCCAAGCCGCCTTCAATTTGATGTATTTATTAGAACGCTGAATGCAGTTGAGCGTCTATATACAAATTTGGATAAATACTATGGTGTGAAGATTTAAAAATGCTTGTATATTTTCTATTTTTATTTTCCGTTATGAAAATAAAAAAACGTGTAAAATAAATTATAATATTTGCACTAAATTGTATCTATTTGCCTAGAATTTTAATTCCGTATACTAAATCCTTTCCTAAGTATTGGGTGTTGTTTTTTAATTTTACTGTATGACTCTTTCTGTCAGGTGAATGGCGAATGTTCAACAAATGTTGATTATTCACCATTCGTCTGATAAATAGTCGCAGAGAAATTAAAAAAGCAACTTTCAATATTGAATTAAGCGCCTATTTAATTTGAAGCTCCCGCCAAACGCCAGTTACCGTGGGCTCAAGGTAGGGGTACTAGAGTGCTCTAGTGTTGGCATTTTTACTCTATGGAGTCTTACTTCTTTCCGTTAGAATATAATATATTATTCTGTGGTGAAAACGGTGAATTGTGCGGTATTTTGGAGTAAAAGGCGATCAGAGACATCAAACTTATACTAGACTAGCACTTTCATGGCTGAAAACACAGAGTGCGATATGCGGATCACTCGACGGCGCGCCTTTGCGGGTCGCACCGCCGCCGCCGTCGCCGATGCTAGCAGTGATCGTCTTATGGGTACACGGTATTTCCGTATTTCCTATCACAAGTAAGTGATATTTTTGTCAATTGTTTTTGTTATATTGTATAATTTAAATTAAAATGAAATAGGTACTAGTTGCGACAGTTTCAAGCATCTTGGTGAGTACACCTCCGGTGAGTATTGATTTCTTGGTAGAAGGCGAAGTGCGTGTTAGTGTGTCACTCAATCTAGTCTCGCGACAAATTCATTTTTCCGAAGCTATGCCGTATTGTTCCATTTAAGATTAAGAGTGCAATGTGTAGAAATTTTAGCAATAAGTAATACTATCAAAATTTGAAACTGTAGGTATTTATGTTCATTAATTTTACAACTTTTTATCTGAAGATAGCATAATCTGAATTAGTATTGTTTGTCAAAGACGTATACGGTTATACTACATACAATAGCTGACGAACGACATCTCTGCTGTGTCGGGATAGCCGTGCGCAGCGGGCGAAAGTAATCTAGTCAGCAGGCAACACCGTTTACAATGTTTACAATAATGGAATTTATACCCCTGCCCCCAGAAATTATATTCAAAGTAAATAATAATAATGATGCAAAAAGCTATTTTATCTAATAAGTACCTATTCAATAAAAACTAGAGGAATTTGTATTGCCTAATGCACTAATAATCTTTGACTTGAGTTGAGATTGAGAAACAAGGCGTAATTATTGTTTCTAACACTCTGAGTTCTAACATCAAGCCATAGACTAGTAAGTTTAAAACAAGCAGAGACTAAAGACAGTGTGCGACAGAGAGTTATTGAATGATGTTCTTCTTTCACTCTTCGATAATGCGAACGAGTGCCTAGGACCACTCGTTGCATATCGAGCAACTTATCGAAGAAAAGCCCTCAATAAATATAAAATTGCAGATGTTGAGAATACGCTTGTTTGATTCGAAGCAATCACTCGATATTTTGACAGTTGTTGCCATATTTCGAGTACCGTCAAACGGGGTGGCTATGTGCCGGGTAGGTGACTTTGGGGCAATGGGGGCGTTGGCATGAACTTTAGATTATTTCTCTGTCATTGTACCTAAACGTCACAATTTTTAAATGGCAATCGCTTAAGTCGAAGTGGTGGCGCTTTTTCGAGACAAGGACGAGCGAACACCGCGCGGTGAAGGCGAGAAAGGGAGGCAAGAACCGAACCGCGCGCAATTTCACTGCTTTTTATTTATAAATTTGATATTGCTCTAAAATAATACACTTTTGCAAAAAAATAAAACTATGTTGCCCTTAAGTGTTTAGTTAAGTATTTTTAGACGACTTTTCATTAAAATATGTTAAATAACTAGCAAATGAAACGGGTTTTCCGTGGTAAAAATGAAAATTTAGAGGAAACTTTGCGATTTTTTTCTATCGAGTCAAGTTGAGTCAATCGTGTTTCGGCTTATATAACGCACTAACTGAAATCCTAAACTTTCAAGAATCATCAAAAAAGATTTAAAAAAATAGTGTTTTCTTGCCTTAAAATGGATTTTTCGTACAGACAAAACCTGGGTTTTGGGTATCACTTCATCTTAATAGGATATTGGAGCCCATTTTGGGGTATTCGTCATCAAGCTGCATGCAACAATAATGTCATTCGGACCGACTGAAGTCTTGAGGTGAAAAGTCTAGTTTGTCAAAACACATGACACTTTTGGATGAGGAACAACATTCACAGCTGGTGTCGTTGTCAGGGTATTTTTAGCTAGTAGTACTTCTTGTTGGCATATGAATGCGTTAATATCAATTCGACATCTTTATATTTGGAGCCAGAAAATTTTAAAAAGTAAAAAATCAGAACTTGGTAGGTGACTTTGTACCTACCCGCCATACAATGAATTCATATGTCACATCAAAGCATTGTCGTCATTTGGGTTTCTATTACGCCATTGGAGCTACGCGTCATCACCCAAACCGATTTGGATCAACAGGGAAGGAGAGTGAATTTTTTTTCAAAAAGCCGTTAAATAAACACATGTATTTTGGTACAAAAAAATTAAAATTTCTACATATCATAATTTTCGATTTTTTTATAGCAACACCTTATTTTTTTTTTTTTTTTGCCTAGCTTAACTTGTCTATTTACACTACGGGTAGGGGACTTTGGGCTACTACCAACCGTTTAAGAGAAATAAAGGAAAATGTAAAATGACACATTCTCACCCCGACCTGCGAACTCAGAAGAACTATCCTATGGAACTGCCGTATTGTTCAATTTGACACGGAAGCAATAATGGACTACCAGTCTCTTTCTCACAACAGTGGTTTTACGTTAGGAAAAAGCATACACACTCTTTTTATCAGCGCCCTCTTCCTGATTTCGATGTAATTTTGCTGTCACGGACGCCATTTTATTCTACGGTTTTGTTTAGGTACATGTGAGGAGATGTCATTGTGAGATTTTTACGTTTTCCCCGTGTTTTCGACTTATTTATTATGCAAAACTGTGATATAAATTGAAAATCATATAGAAGAGGTACCGTGAAGTGTTCTGTAGCAGGCTGTGGCCTATGCCAAAGCAAAAACAGGCCGAATCTAACCATAATCCGCCATGTTTATCAACCGATTTGTTTACTTAGGTATCCAGGAAAAGTACATGCTTAGGGCAGTTCCATAGGATAGTTCTTCTGAGCCTGCGAAGGTGAGAATGTGCCACAGAAAACATTTTTTCTCGATATTTATGATAGTTATGGGTTTGATTTGATACCTCATTATTCTGAAAGATGAATAGTTGGCTAACGTGAGTGTATATTTTTCGACAGCGTAACTGCTCTAGTTTTTTCTGAAAAACATGAAAACCTTAAAAAGTGGCCCATAGCCACCCCGTTTGACGGTAGTTATATTGCGAGAATTGCCATCCTGCGTATAGACGAGGCACTCCCATAGACCAGATTTCGACACTACCAAACTTAGATGAATTATACCTAGATGGTTGGCATGCGTGGCCGTGAAAAGAGACAGAGTATTCGAAGTGGTGTTGCCATGCAATTTTTTTTACCCTGACTAGGTTCGTAATTTCATGTCTGGTAGAGCCGTATGGCTTAGAATTTGCACTAACCGAACTCTTCTCGTGGGTGTCGTATGAGGCGACTAAGGGGCATACACCGGGGGGCGGGCAGCAGCGCCTCTTGCAGAATAGATCTACCACCGAACCGAACTGCGATTCACAACCCGCATGCCCAGCGTGAGGATTATAAGCATTACCCCTCATCATCATCATCAGCCTATACCAGTCCACTGCTGACTACGGATTCCTAAAATTTATTTAATTAAGTACCTACCTTAGTATGCGGGAATAGGTAAACTGAGCATTGAAATAAAACTACGTTTAGGTATCAATTTTATTTTCTTAAATTTATTACCACCGCTACTTATACTACTAGCTACGTGAAGAAATAATTTCAAACTCTTTAAAATATTTTACTTTATTTACTATTAACTTATACAAATAATTTTGAAAAAAATATTATTGCTAGGGAATCCATTCAAACACGATAAACAGGCACAGACTTACAATAAAAATTGCACTTTGGAAATCACATTTCTGCTAAGTATTTAATATTACACAGGAATTGCCAAGATAAGACAACCAGAACAAGAAATTCAAAAGCATTTTTACATTGTAGACCTACCTACTTCAGATAAAAGTTCAGAGAAAACAAATAAATGACACTATTTATATCTCAAACACAGTATTACCTACGTCCTTGCTTATTTATACAAATATTATTATGTAATAATGACTTTTTTGATACTTAAGATAGTTATATCAAAAAAAAAAAAAAAAAAAACTGAAAGATGGCACACGTAAAAATTTTATTTTATTTTATTAATCGTTATTATATCTAAATTTACTGTGCATTTTATTTCAATTAAGTTATAAATACCAACCACTATTATCAGAAGAAATTATTTTGAATAAATTTTGTTTGGCCAAAATTTAAAAATCTACTTGAACAAAGTATTTACGTTGTCCGTCCCCAACATCAAGCCTAAAGGCGAGAGCAGCGCCTCAAGTTCTGCGCTCTATGGCCAGACGAATCAAAGGCGCTACTTTTTATTTTGGACCGAAGAGGATTTTTTTTTTCATTGGATTTGGAGCCCTGGGCGGCGCTGGGCAGCGCGCCATAGAGCAGCGCACCTAGCGCTGCTGAAGAAATTTTTTTGACAAGTGTCGTTTTTTATGTTTGTTTTGGTTGTATGTGCTTTGTGTGTGTTTTTCTATTATATAAAATTGTATTTACCCAGCCACCACCAGCCCATGGCTTTAGTGGACCCAGAGGTTGTTGTAGATCTGGCCTCCCAAAATGTAAGTAGCAACATAGTGTCGTGTGAAAACTTAGTCCCATGCCACAAATGTTCCCAAACACGATATTTCAAGGGCCTTCGGGGACTTAAAATCCATGAAAGTAGAATCCATAAAAATTCCCAAACTACTGCATCCATTTCGAATCATATTGAAAATTCATTATCAACCTCGGACTCCACATCGCTTTGGCAAAAGTTATCAAATTGTAAACAAAATTTTCAAATAGTAAAACGCATCCCCAGAGGTGCCAGATTGTGTGTTGCGCAGTCCTTGACAAAAGATATAAAAAGTGCAGTTTCGGAAAATACAAGGACTGCTTGGGAACATTTGTTGACTTTCCCTTATAGGATACTGCATGCTGAAAGAGACAATAGAAATATTTCTCTTACAGCCAAAATTAAGCAAAATTGTACAAAAATTTCTAATCCACCGACAAGTTTTAGTTCAAACAACTATTTTAGGCATTTCGTAAAAAAACCAAACTCTGATATAGCCTATCGAATGGTAGAAAACCGTGTCAGTGATGGGGATATCAGAGGTGCAGCAAGACTTTTGTTTTCTAACGACACGCTTGCCTCAAATTCTAGTGAAACTCTTTCGGCACTTGCATCAAAACATCCACCTGCTGCGCCTGATCTTTGCCTCCCAGCACCACCGGATGATTCCTGCACTTTCTTGTCAGTGCTTCCTGACGACGTAATCTTCAGCATAAACTCTTTTCAGAGTGGCTCTGCTGGTGGCCTCGACGGCCTTTCACCACAACACTTAAAAGATTTAACAGGTGCTGGTTGTGGTGAAATGGGCGAAGGCCTCATAGTAGCGATTACGTCGTTAGTGAACAAAATGCTATCCGGGCAGGTCAGTGCAGACATCATCGACATTTTGTATGGTGCAAATCTATGTGCACTTTCAAAAAAAGATGGAGGCATTAGACCAATCGCAGTTGGTACGACCTACCGCCGGCTTGCAGCTAAAATTTGCTGCAGAATCAAAAGCTCAGAATTGAGGTCGGAATTCCAGCCGACCCAGCTGGGTTTTGGATCCCGTGGTGGTTGTGAAGCTGCGGTACACTCGCTTCGATCGTTTGTATCTTTTCACACAAACGATTTTTTGTTGAAGGTGGATGTTAAAAATGCTTTCAATTCTGTAGACAGGGGCGCCCTTCTGACACAAATAAAAGATAAATTACCTGATGTTTATCCCTTTCTTTGGCAATGTTATGGTAGTCCTTCAAAATTAGTATATAAAGATAACTTATTGTCCTCTGAGGTTGGTTGTCAGCAGGGCGATCCTTTAGGACCGGCTATTTTCAGTCTCGCAATACATCCCATTATAAAACGCTTAGAGTCAAAATTTAATGTTTGGTATCTGGATGACGGCACTATAGGAGGCGAGGTGGAGACGATTTTGGAAGATTTACGTGTTTTAAAACAAGAATTTAAGCTTATAGGCTTGGAGCTAAACTTTGCAAAATGTGAACTTTATGTTCCAGAAACGGCAAGGGCTTTACCTAATTTTTTAAATATAAAAAGTAGCTTTGAAAGTTTAGCCCCAAACCTGAAGTTGATAGATAAGTCTTCACTTTGCCTATTGGGATCTCCGATAATGGATGAGTGTTTGCCTAATTTCATAAATGAAAAAATTCAAAATTTTCTTTCGTTTTCAGACGAATTGCAAAACATCAATGTTCACGTGGCTTTTGTTATTTTACGTTTCTGTCGTTTTGTTCCCAAATTCACTTACTATTTACGATGCTCCCAACTCTGGAAATATCCTCAACTTACACAGCAGTTGGACAGCATCATGCGCGACACATTAATCAAAATTTTTAATATACCTTTAGATGATAGAGCGTGGCACCAGGCCACTCTTCCTATTAGATTGGGGGGTCTAGGTGTCCGCGAAATTTCTAGTGTTTCACTCCCTGCTTTTATGTCTTCAATTCACAGTACAAAGGATCTTATATATAAAATTTTGGCCAAATGTTCACAAAATTGTCAAATAACAGGTTTCGAGCAAGCATTAGCGTCTTGGAAAATAGCCTGTCCTGAAACTAATCTGCCCAAAGTCCTCTCTTCTCAGAGACTGTGGGATGAGCCGCTATGTGAGTTGGTACGGAAAAATCTTATTAATACGTCTACCAGCTCATCAGAACGCGCTCGTCTACTCGCTGTTTCCGAGTGGGAATCAGGACTTTGGTTATAATGTTTTGCCTTCCAAAAATTTAGGTACCCTTTTAGACAATAACTCATTTCGGGTGGCTACCTCTTTGCGTTTAGGTTCTCCTTGCCTAGTGCCACACCGTTGCCAGTGCGGTGAAACCGTTGATAAGTTCGGTCACCATGCACTGGCATGTGTCTCTAGTGCAGGACGTGTGTCCCGCCATGGTTCAATTAATGACATCATTCGTCGGGCTTTTACCAGCGTCAGTGTGCCAGCTACTCTCGAACCACGTGGCCTAATGCGAGATGATGGTAAAAGGCCTGACGGTATGACTCTGATTCCTTGGAAGATGGGTCAGCCTTTAGTTTGGGATGCTACGTGTGTAGATACCCTAGCACCTTCTCATCTTGCAGGGACATCAGTAAGGGCAGGCTCCGCAGCAACATCAGCGGAGTTCCTCAAACGGCGAAAATACGCTAGTCTTGACAGAGGTTACCTATTTGAGCCGTTTGGGGTGGAAACCCTAGGTCCTTGGGGTCCTGGGGCACACGTTATCTATAAAGATCTTACAAAACTACTAATAGAGTCCACAGGTGATCGGAATGCTGGTTTTTATTTCGGTCAACGAATTAGCATTGCCATTCAACGTGGCAATGCTGCCAGCATTCTGGGCACTCTGCCTTCTGGTGACGGCTTAGATTTTTAGTAAATAGATGTAAGTGTAAATATTAGTTGTAATTATTTTTTGCTGTTAAATAAAATTGTTATATCAATATTTATTCTCCACAAATCATAGGATCACAAATCAACTGCATATTAGTACTAAATACTATTTATTGATAATAATATAATATGCACATAATTCATAATATTGTACGTACACTTTATTAAACTGTACGTGTTTATTAATTTACACTGTGTGGTTGTATGTGTGTACTGGATTGTATTTCTCTTACAAACACAAAGTTTTCATGATTTCCTTCACGTACCTTTCCCGTAGTATTTATCTTACATGCCTGAAATAAAATGTTAAAGGAAATATGAATATTATATACATAATATAGTACCTAGTTTATATATGGCAAGTATTAGTTACACCAAATCCCAATACCATAAAAATATTTTTGAATTTGATTTGAATGGAAGGTAGGTAGACTAAAACACAAAGTAGGTAAGAATATTGTTTAATCCAAGTCTCAAAAAAACTTTCAACCACTGTTGCACTGAGCCATTAGTTATGTATTTATTTATTTTACTTACCAGTCTTGTAACAGCACGAGGGAACAGATATGTTCGCTGTTTCTTTTTATGAAAACATTTTCATGAATGGTTTGATACAAATTCTTGTTTTTTTTGGGTTCCCAAATTTTTGCGAACCGTGGGGCTTCTATCTATCTAAAGCAGACGTTTTCATTACTACGAGACAGTTCATTGTTTTTGGGAAATCTGTAAAAAATAAAAACATATTTTAAGTTAATGTGGATGTAAGTATTTATGAGAATATTTTGCGCCATGTTTGGGGAATTTTATTGTCGAGTGCAGGCAACCCTAAATTTTCTTAATTTTAGGTTATGTTCATTAGAATTAGCACAAAACATAATTTTTGAGTCTTTTCTCAATGGAAATCTATGAATCAATAAGTTTTGAACCTTTTTTAAGTCAAACGAACTTGTACTTACAAGTGGAATGATAAATTTGGCACTTTTCGTTCACCTTCACTCATCAAAATAACATTGCATCACATCATCTTTGCTTCAGGTATATATTGTTGTGAGATGCAGGAATGTCCGCAGAGTCACTTTACCACATTTAATTAGCAAAAAACATTATAAAGGTCGAATAAACAAATACTGTGTTGAAGTCCATCGATGTGCCTGGCATATTTGTTTAGCACATAGATGAGCTAAACAATGAAAAAACTGGCCACGCGGATGAAATAGGAATAGGACTCATAAAACTATAAATTTAATATATGTATGCCTCAAGTTAACAATGCAATGTTCTACAAAAGTCCATATATTTCTGCCATTAAAATTTATAATAACCTACCATTAGAAATAAAAGAAATAGAAGATAATACGTTCAAAATAAAATTAAAAAAATATCTAATATCAAAAACCCATTATAACATTAAAGAATACTTTGACATAACCCCTCCAAAATTTAGATAATAATTATAATAGGTAATATTATTAATAAACAGGATTCCTATTGTTATGTGATTAAAAAGTGCAATTACTTTAATTTTTAAGTACCTATATTATAATAATTATTGTATGTCCGAAAGGACAAACTGTTGAAGAACGTATAATAGTTCATAAGACCAACTATGTTACACAGTTAACAATAAAGATTCTTATTCTTATTCTTATTCTTATTCTATCTCATTTTTTCTCAGGCTATCAGCATATTTTGATCTCTCTCTTGTGTGAATGAGATGGGCATATACAAGAGCTCTATACCCTTCTTCCTCTAAGCTACCAAAGCTCGCATACGTAGATGGATTATTACCTACCGTTCTACTCTACCTAAAAGCCATGGTACAATCATAGGCTTAGAATGTACGTAGTGTACGTAGTGAAAATATTCTATGTCTAAGGGTACAATAATATCCATCCATCCATGCCTTAGAATAGATATTCTAAGATCCATGCCCATATTTTATTTAATGTACTCTATGACCATGCCTGTATAATAATAATAACGCTTTGTTGATAGCCGGAACTACACTAAATAATACATACCTATTCCCTCGTCCCTGCCTACTACGGTAGGTAGTTATTTTAAACTCATTGTACCTACTAAACAAGTTATGTATACTTCATAATTTATGAAGTTATCTTAAAAAGTGATAACCAGGTGATAACAGTGGTTTGGTTTATCAAAGAGAATAAAACCACGTTTATGGCTAGGTTTTCGATCAATGTTCAATGTCAGTGATTATAATAATGTGAAATGATTAATTATGAAATATGACCTCACGAAGCATTAGAAAAGAAACCATGGTAAAATTATTGTCTTTTTTTTAAATTTATTTTGACGATTGCTCTCTGTCTGTTAGTAAATAACAAATCAAGTACCTAATATACTTATAAATCTGTGTAACAAATCCCACAAATTATACATGATTGATAGCCTAAATTGAATTAATTTTCAATTATGGTACTACCTACCTAATTGTGATAGCTCACAATTAAATTGAAATGTATTATGGGTACCTACATAATAACACAATAAAAACCTCTATTTTTAGGTACCTACCTATAATTTTTTTTTAATGTTTCTATTTTCAGGAATCCCGGATCATTGATACATTTATGGGTACAATTTTTAACCTAATGTTTCCCATAAAAATGTTGCTGCGATTGTATTCATTCTGCATTTTAATGATAGACATTGCATGGGTAGTAATAAATGCAGTGTGTGCTGTGTTCCAAGCAGCTTATGGAATATTCAGACCACCACCATTGAAATCTGTGAAAAGAGAGACAGCTTTGGTAAGTAAAACCTTGACCAAATAGGTATGAAAAGCCTGTATAATTAATGTTATCAATTGCGCTGATTTAGTTTTATTTTATTGAAAATTATTTTAACCTGCTTCATTAGATTTATATTTTTTTTAAAGTTAATAATCAAATGACTTTAGACACAACATACTTTATACACAATGTAGGTACCTACTTATGTACTTACCCAACCAAGTATTTTGACATTTTTAATATTTTCTATGTGTTTATATATTATTATACTGTGTGAATTTTCTCAGCATCACTTATTATTTTAGGTGATTGGTTCTGGCCGTGGAGTTGGAAGAGAAATCGCTATTCAGTTGGCAGATCTAGGAGCGATTGTGCTTTGTGTTGACAAAAACAAACACAGCAATGAAGCTACAGTGGAATTCATTAAGCACCGCGGGGGAAAAGCAGCGCTATATTCTTGTGATATAACAAAGAAAGAAAATGTACAGAAGTTATTTATACAAGTCAAGAAAGATGTTGGATTCGTGAGCATGCTGCTATACTGTTGTGGCATTCCTAGCCCAAGATCATTGTTGACTCAGCCACCTCAGGATATACATGTCACTTTAGATCTCACGTTGACTTCCTACTTTTGGGTAAGCTTTTATAGATGCCTGTTTTTACATGCATACTTGTTTATTTTTTCTTTACAGAAATAATTTACAAGTGGTTATAGTATGTGTTTAACTTCTATAAACTTAGTGTATGTAATAAGTCCTACCTATGCGTTATTTATAGTAAGAATTACTTACTGGGTTATGGGATGAGAAATTGTATGAAGCAAGTGGGCACTAAACATAGTGTTTCATTCAGACAAACTAAATCAAGTAGTAGATATTGAGAATGAAAGGCAAGTTGACCAAAGACGACTTTTTATTGTCTACCCACATGTTTATAGTAAAACTACCTAAAAATATACAACATCGGCTTATAAAAAAATAACACATTTTCATAGTGTTTGTATGTGATTTGTATGGTAAAGTTATAGTCATATTTATTTCATACTACGACAACAGTTAGGCCTTGACCGTGCCAGATACCTACCTATCAGCGCACAAAGGACCTAATGAACACACCTCCCCAAAAATTTGATTTTATCATAATCACCATGCAGATTCGTGATTGCAGTACAATACATAACCAAAGAATAATATAAACAATTCCTAACACTTTTATTTCTTTACAGCTTATAGACCACTTCTTGCCTGATATGAAAGCCAAGAACCATGGTCATATTGTAGCCCTGACTTCTGTCGCTGGATTAAGCTACATAAAGGATCAAATGCCACTCAGTGTGGCTCAGTTTGCAGTTCAAGGTCTTGCTGAAAGCTTGATGGAAGATCTAAGAGTCAATAAGATTTATGGGGTGTATGTAACCCTCACACACATCTACCCATTTATTGTTAGTGATGATATGCCAGATCTTGTAAGATTGAGGTACTAAGTTTTGAATACCTATCTTGTTTTTTTTTTAACACAACATAAATGTAGATGAGTGGTAGATATGATGTTTATTAATTGTACCTAATCAGGATATAATTTATTTTTACTCATGAATATTTCCTATTTTTTTCAGAATACCAAGCTACTTTGGCACAATAACACCAGTAGAAGCAGCACGATCTATTCTTGAAAGTGTTCGCCGTAACTACCCCGAAGCATCGGTTCCTAAGCATTTACTCTGTCTAGGGCACTTGCTAAGAGTGTTACCTCGTAAAGCTACAGTGCTGATCCGAGATTTACTAGACACTGGTGTCGATTTTGCATGACAATTTGGAAATTATAAAATAAAAAATTCAAGAACTTAGTATTTGTTCTTACAAATACCTATGATTTCGTATTGCATTAATCAAAGACTGAAATATTTTAATAAATAATAAAAGCATGCCATTACCAAAAAACGTTTTATTTAATTTCAGGTACCTACCTAACTAACTTATCTTGCTTTTTTTTGTTGTATTTGAAACAATTTAGCGCTTATTATTGTGCCCTCTGCCTGCACTTTAGACTGTTTAGACCTAAATTGATTGAGGCGTTGTTCGTTTTCAAAAAAGAAAATAAATAACCCACTTTTGTCTTAGAACTCGACAGATGGCGCGGATCTCTACAAAAAAATCTCTACTACTACAACCTCTAAGACTACAACAGGCATTGAAAATGCTCAAAATTGCCTAATTTAGGGGATATTTGCAGAAAGGAGTGTAAAAAAGTCTGAGAAAAAAGTACATGGAAATGATTTGAATAAATAAACAAAGACATTACATATTGGTTGGGTTTTGTGATTTTTCTTGAAGACCTTATCCGCTTAATCCATTAAGTTTTCTAAATAGAAGCTATTTATAATTAAACGTGGTAACATTGATTGACGCTGTCACTTTTCTACTATCAATCGATTGTAGCGCCATCTCTGAAAAAATGGGAAAATATTTCTATCGGTCGGAGGTTTTGTTGCTCTGCTAGCTAGTGTTTGTGAAAATTCGGGTATTGGAAAATATTGAAATTATTTTACCGCGCAGTTCTGAGTGGTAATTTCCACGGTTTTGTAAAGAAAACGGTCCTGCGTCGCTGGACATCAGTGTTCTTGTATAAAGTAAGTACAAACAATCTCTCATTCACATTACCAACGAGCACGTACATACCTACAAAGCCGATCGATACAATGAAAAATAATAATTAGATTCAAGTTTCTTTAAAGATACGATGCCTGATAGTAGCATTACAATTATTTAATTTTACACTAACTATTGTGTTGTTCTTATTCATCGGTCTTGTCACCAGCTGTACCAAGAATAGGTATTTTCTTAGCCCACAAGAACAAAACTTTCACCCTCAAAAGCTCTTTTCCATTTGCGATGTCAACTGGCCTATACAGTGTGGAAATTAAACTCAGGCCCTGGAGGGAAACTACTTAAAATCCTTAAGCTAGCTCATTTTACTTAAAGGAGACATTCCTTTATTTTTAAAAAGAAACAAATCTGCATTAAAATATTTTTTTAAACTCGCTTGCTTCGCCCGGGACTCGAACCAACTAAAATTTAAAAAAATAAACACTCTTTATTTTATTATACTAATCGGTAGTATTAATATTCAGGATAAAGTTTCTCTAAAAAATATTTGGTTACTGTTCACTTTTAACAAGTAAAAGACACGTAACAGTTCTGTTATCTCTCCAACACAACACGATTAGATGGCCTGCAAGAAGTCCAGACCTGACGCCCATGGACTTCTTTTTATGGGGTCATGTAAAAAATGTTGTTTATGAAACTTGCTATGAAACCGTTCAAGAGCTAAGGATTGCGGTAGAAAATGTTATCAGGGGCATACACCACAACACTTTGCTGAAGGCTACAAGAAATGAATTTCAACGGCGACTAATGTTGTGTAGCCGGAACGACGGGGCTCATTTCGAACAATTTATCAGTTAAATAATTTAAGTGTTACAAAATTGATAGTAAAATAAAGTTGATGTTAGATTTAACGATTATTTTTATTTTTAAGACCAAATGTTTGTTACAGAAACTTTATCCTGAATATTAATACTACCGATTAGTATAATAAAATAAAGAGTGTTTATTTTTTTAAATTTTAGTTGGTTCGAGTCCCGGGCGAAGCAAGCGAGTTTAAAAAAATATTTTAATGCAGATTTGTTTCTTTTTAAAAATAAAGGAATGTCTCCTTTAAGTAAAATGAGCTAGCTTAAGGATTTTAAGTAGTTTCCCTCCAGGGCCTGAGTTTAATTTCCACACTGTATATCCCTACCTTTTGTGCATTTTATGTTGTTTTGGTTGTTTGTTTTTAGAGATAATATTTCATCAGAATGTTATTTTCAAACAGATTAAATCTAAACATTGTAAAAAATGTATAATGGAAAAAAGTCTGTAAATAAATGGGGAGTAACTTTCCTATGGACACCTTCCACTTTCAAGTAAAACATATTCTAGGATTTTAATGCCTTGTAATGTTATTGTCTCATACTTTTATGGAATAAGTGAACAAAACAATAGTATAGCTTCTGTATGCATACCCAATTTCACTAGATCATGTACCTACCTACCTATTAGTTTTCAGTCCCATTTGATCAAACCACCCATTTCACATCCTGAATCCTGTTGAAAATCCCTATGAACATTGACATCTTCATGAACTGTAATCGATAACACAATATTATGGTATATGCATAGAATTTTTCTATTATTAATGTCTAAAGTTTTTGTTATTCCATTACTGAAAAAAATATAACACCCACAAACTTTTAAATACTTAAGGAAAAGCATTCAGTTTCGGGTGATACAAACTGCCCTTTAACTTTGATGCCACCGGTTTGTCAACTCCAGGACTTCTGTTCCTTCAATCAAATAAAATTTAAACAAATAAATGATAAAAACTATCACCCATGTTTGTTGTTTGTGTCTAAAAAAATATGTTTTGTTCTTTACCAAATAAATAACGCACCAAATAATGATTTTATTTGGTTCTTTCAATAAAGATATTCCACTCAGAGTATTACAACGATATGGTGAACTTGACACATTTAGAAATTTTGTGATCAAGTCTTTAAATTATGTACTTTTCAATGATTTAATTACACATTAAAAACCACAAATAAATTGAAAATTGTTTTTTGTATAAAATATGTCACTCTACAAGCAAAACAGTTGTTAGGACATAAATTATGTAGATATAGTTTGACATATGAGAAACAATAAAAGCAGCTTTTTTCAGTTGCATGCATAAAACACTTAAAACTAAGATTATTTTTTGAGTATATTTTAGAGCATCTACTCTCCCTAACTAATCACTAGGTATAGGCAAGTATTGGAACTGGAATGGAAGTAGGTACTTATTGATTTTATCATTTGTTGAAATGTCTCATTTTTCGGCGCTTTCGTTCCCTGCTTTTGATTAATTGCTCCATAATGGCACAGGGCATTAGCAGCCCGTCATTTATTGTTAATTTGATGAGGATTTTGATCTCATTTATCCGATTTATCTGTGGGATTACAGTCCTGTAAAATTCCAATAATAGCTATTGAATTTTGCATTGAAGCATACAAAATTAATGGTTTCGTAAATTGTGTCTGACGAGTTTTCAAATTGTTTCGTTCAAATTTTGGACGAAAATGATTGCCCAAAAGTTTCATTTTGAATGACGAAATAATCACTCAATTATCATTTAAGTAGGTAGGTACATTAGATCTATAAGTTCTAAAATCGTAGATGTTTTTGATCAGTTTTTATTAATCAAAAACATCAACGAAAATCGTACTTAGTAAAAGAAAGTAAAATTGGAACTTTACTTTTGTAGTTACCCATTTGATTATAAAAAATATTGAATGTAAAAATTGGTGACAAAATGTTACGCTAGTAGTTCATGTAGGTTCCTAGGTATTAACGGAGCAAACCGCAGAAGTACGAATAAATTTTTGGTTGTGAAGGCTTTTGTAGTTTTCAAATTCGAATTTGAATTAAACCTATGTTGCAGGGCGTGCGCAATTGCGTTTGTTAAAGTTTAAGTTTTTAGTGATCATGATCAGGCTATTTTTTGCTTGATGTTTTCTGTTATTGTTTTCGGTTTTTGGTTAAGTTTTAATTCGTAAAGTAGGTATATAATTATTAGGTAATTCCCACTTCCACTAAGTTTCAAGGGGTTGGTTAGGTAGCTACGTAGGTAGGTACTTAACCCTTATGCTTTTGACGGGTAGTTAAATCAAATAACGGAGCTTTCCTGTTTTGTTGAGAATAATTAGGTCAGTGGGCTCGGTCTTGCAAGACTAGGACAAGTGAACGCCGCGTGGGGAAGCCGAGAATGGCAGGTAAAAGCCACTACCTCAAATTATCCCGTCAGATCTCAATATCTTACAAACAACTAAATATTTAACTTTGAAATTTATATAAGTACCTATGGTAAGGTGGACTTACTCTATCGATCATATTTTTCTAAAACACGATTCCATAAAATTTTAAAAAGACTTGGTTTTTGTTCTTGCGTTGCTATGTCCTGTCTCGCTCATAAGAACGCAAAATCCTATGTCTATCCTTTTCGCAAAAAATTGAGGTCGTATAGGTCTTAAGTTAAAAATTTGTTTTTGCTCGTAAATTATTATTTTAGAGCAAAAAATTAATTTTAATATTCTTCGCCATAAAATGAAACCATCATCAACACGTAGACGAAATTTCATTGCGACTATGTTACCTACATAACCAGCAAATTAAACTGCCTTTTCCGTAGAAGTGTCTCGGTAAAAATAGACATTGAGGAAAATGCGTTTTTTTTTGTGTCGAGTCAAGTCTTGTGAAGTTGTGAATCGAGTTTCGTGTTTCGACTCCCATAACTTACTAAGTACCTAGAATCCGTAACTTTTCATCAAGAAATAATAAAAAAAATGTTTATTTGACATAAAATTGATTTTCCGTAAAGCCAAAACGTAGGTTTGGGACTCCTTTCACCTTAATTTCAGGTTTTTGCAATATCCGTACGTACGTCAGGATGTGTGATCTGATCTTTCATCTATTGAGCGTTGTTTCATTTTCTTTAGCATCTCATACATGCCTACACCCCCTTTAGGTACATTAATAAACCGGCCAAGTGCGAGTCGACTCGCACGAAGGGTTCCGGACCATGTCTACACAAATTAGGTAGATTAGTATTTTTGTAAGATACAAGAGAAACCGAGTTTTGATGGATGCAAAAAAGTAAGCCAACACCACGCGTGCACCCGTCATAGTACCTAGGTAGTAGGTACCTAGGTACTAATAATTAATAAATAAATAAATAATGCTGGACAATACACAGCATTATCTAGCCCCAAGCTAAGCAGAGCTTGTGTTATGGGTGCTAGATAAGATAACTGATATACATAATACAATACACTACATAGATAGATATTTTTATTATAAGTACATAGAAATCGACCAGAACACCCGGAACAAATACCTGCAGATCGTACAAATGTTTGTCCCAAGGCAGAAATCGAACTCGCAACCTCCAGCGTCGCAGGCGGACCGTCGCCCACCGCGCCAAACTTCGGTTATCGTTGTTCGTCTTACCTGAACTTGATAATGTATTAATTATTAAAATTATTTTATTTATTTAATGTTATAATGGCAGGAAGTATATAATATTGCACACTCTGTCACAATTCAACTGGCTACCTTTTACGGTTCAAAAGATACCTTAGTTAAAGATAGCTTTGACAAACGTAGAACTAAAATAGCCCCTTTAAATCTAACATTTATTAAAATTATTTGTTATAACAGCGGCAAGAGACATTCACACACACTCAGACAACACACTGAAAATTTCAACCGGCTAGTTTTTACGGTTCATGAGATACCATCGAGCACATTCCAGGATATGTGCTCGATGTGAGGTACTCTGTCTGACAGACGGACGGACAGTCTAACAGCGGAGGCTTTATAATAGGGTTCCGATTTCACTCTTCGGGTACGGAACACTAAAACCGTCTTTTGGTAGTATGATTGTTAAACATAGATTCCAGGAAGGTCGCCCTTATTTCACGACTACACTTATTTCTGACATTTATTACGACAGCAGCGCGACGCTTCTAATGTCTACTGAGTAGGTACCTAAAGATTCTGTACCAATTTAGAAGCCTACTCAATATAAGTGTGTTCTACCTAAATAAACAAACGGTAGGTAGGTAAGTAAAAGGTATGAAATACGGCTTCAAATGGAAATTCAAATATAAATCTCCTAGACAGATTTTCAGAAGGAAATCTATATAAATTAAGGTTAATCCACCCTCTCAATTGCTATTTGGTAGATCCACTGACAAACAAATAGCCATGACCTATCTTACCGATTCGATTCTTATGACAAGCTATTTTGTGAAGAAATTGTTATGATACGATTTTGTTATTTTTGCTGAACATCTCGTAGGTATTATTTTACAGAATAAATGACTAATTTTGGAATATTCAATTGAATAGAATAGTACCTAAGTATTATTTTTGTTATTTTATTTGCTCATTGCTTCTGCCCGCGGAATTACACGCGTTTTTCCGTGATAAAAAGTAAGACAGATTGAGTTACTTGCTAAGAGTAGGTAAACCATAATTTTGATGCATAATACATTATCAATACTTTTTTATTGAAAAACGTACATAGATTATTTATTTATTTATTTTATTTTTTATTACGTAAAGTTCTTCACATAATGTCAGCTCGATTTAAATCGAAACTTTCGCATGTCCCCATATTTTTCGAGATGACTGATTCGCATCTCTATATGTGAAAATTATCTGTGTCTGTGAAGTATCTACTTCTTTTTGTCTTCATTCACGCACCTGTCAGCAAGTAGGGAACTTCATAGTCCTAAATGTACCTACCAAAAAGGAAAAAAAATCGTGGACTACTAGGTCCTTCATATTGAACGTAGCTAGCGTCACCTACGAGTGTAGGTAGGTGCAGGTGACTTCTAGACCATAATATGTATATACATACATCGCCGGCTACATCGTCACTTTCAAAACGAAGGGCCACGAATTATTTAAAAATAATGTTACCTAAGTAGAAAACAGGATTGTGTACCTACCCAAAACAATCTATATGTCACGTCTGCCAGCAAAAGGTTTAAAAGGATCCGAGTCACAGGTGTCTGTGGAATCAGATCGTTTTCCAAACATTATTGGTTCTTTCGCATTTGAATAAACCATTATCCCCCCTCTCTCTTCTCACTCTCTTTTTAATAATCGTATTTTTCCAAATACAATAGGAAGTCCAAATTATATATAAAACATAATTTGGGTGAGTTTCTCGTAAGATGTCCTACTTTATTATTGAACTTTATTCAATAACAATCTCCGCTCACCGTTTCTTAGATATTGTAAATGAGAAAAAGTTATTAGGGCAAGCGTAGAGTAGGCATAAGAAGAATAATTTAGTCGTATAATTAGTAGACATAAAGGTAAATATTTGACGGCTTCAGTGGTGGAAAGGGTGAAAGTCCGCCTGCGATGCAGGAGGTTGCGCATTCGATGCTGAGACAGGGACCTGTTTGAAGAGTTAGTTTGAGAAGTTATATATATACTATGCTTGTTTGTTTCTATTCTTTGTATGTAGTCTTAAATTCTTAATGTATCTTTTAAGCATGTCTCATATATCTGTTTTTATCTACATATCTATGATAGTGCCTGCCGCAGAACAAATGCAGATCTGCAGGATGATGGACAATTTGCAGAGAATCCATTGGAATATGTAATATTATCAGTTACCCATATCATAAGCTTTGCTTACATTGAGGCTCGATAAGATTTTGAAGTGGTGAATCTCCTGCATTATTTTATTTTTCATAGTAAATCCCTCTGCAATATAAGATTGAAAAAAGTATCTACACCTACCCCATGTTATAAACCTTCGTTAAACAGTAGCTACGCAAATTTTCCAAGAAGCTAATTTCAGTAATAAACAAAAGTAGTAAACAGGGGTAATAGGTACTTACCAGTCGACAGGGTAAATAAAACCAACCTTTTACGTGCAGGGTCATTTAATTTATGCAATACCCTCCAGCACTTTCAAATTAAACGGCAAACTGGCTCTGATTCTAAGGTGCAATAAAATGCAACTTCTAGTACCTACTGGCTGGTGGTATCTACATCAGCCTAGAGCGGCTTCATCAAGTTACCGTTATTAGATTTAAATGATAGTGGGTGACAACTTTTAGAATTTTGCATTTCAATTTCCATTCATCGGAAGTAGAGTTCGAATTTAGCGTCCACCGTCCACACCATAAGGATACCCAGTGAATGGAACGTACCTATAACCACACCATTACGTTCCATTCACTAGGTATCCTATCTCATAACATAACTTACCTACTCATAGGTCTTCTTTGAATTTTAATTATTCTATGACGTTTTTAATTAAACTCTTCATAGGCATAAAGGTACATTTGGTATAAATTATAAGTCTAGGTCATAGATTTAAATCGTTAGATAGGCCCCGACACCAAAAACTGTGGCTTTGTTTTTGAATGTGTGCGTTAACAAAATGCCGACGCACGCACACTAATGAGTAGTCAAAAATATCGTGTTTCTGCCATTGTACTTATCTGTTGCTATTACCATTTCGTGTGCAATTGTATTGCACACACTTTTCTGAAAAAAGTATGCACTTAGATGCCCTTAAATCGAAAATGTTTAAATGTGTGCGTCAACATGGCGTCCAAAAACTGTGCAATTTGTGTAGAAGGTACGGTCCGGTAAGTAGTTAGAAATAGTGTTTTTGCCAATAAACCTAATTATTATTATTACCATTTCGTTTACAATTGTATTGCACTGACTTCTGTGAAAACATAAAGGTCTTATTTATATCCTGAAATCGAAAACGCGTCTGTCTAAAACGTGTGCAATCTACACACAACAAGTGTACTGAGAAAATAGTGTCATCTCTTTTTCTCCCACATTAGTTGCAAACACTACTTTCTCTTTCGTGCACTCGCCGTTTAAATTTGTTATTTTAGACAGTGCGGAAGGAAAAATTAAAGTTTTTATATCAAATCGCAATACATACGAGTGAAATGTTACAGCTCTGGCTTTATTTGTGTTTCTAGAATTGTTGTTGCACTTTAGAAAGGCACACGATGGCATTTTGTGACACTAAACTGCTCGCAAACGTCCATTACAACACGTCCGGCTAACACTGTGTTTGGATGTGCACTGATTCCAGGTTAGTGAGCCTCACTCTCTTCGACCGTGGAACAACACAGCGCGGTCTCACTGCGGTAAGGGCCTATCTAACGATTTAAATCTATGGTCTAGGTATTATAAATAACATGACTTTCTTACACGAGCAACTTGTGCTGCATTCGGCAATATTGACACCAGAAAAGTTGTAACAACCTTATTTTCTAAGCGGTTTCTAGGTAGTACCGATTCGTTCTTAGTTCTTTCAAACTTTTGTTTCCTCGCCTACGCCTACCATCCAAGCAACCATCATCAATGGGGCGGTGGCCTAAAGGTTGTTCTAACTATTAACAAATAGGTATAATTTTTAATAGGCTTGCATATTTTGACCTCAACTAGCTCTTGCTACACTTTTATGTTGTGCTAAATTTTGTAATTTATCTATTTGTGTAATCAGAACATCGTAAGGCCAATTATACTAATTACTGGTTGGGTTTTAATTTTACAATATAGTTAAATTAGCTAGAATTAATGACATAATTTCATTAGGAGAGGCCTATGTCCAGCAGTGGACAAATATAGGCTGATGATGATGAATGACATAATTTAAAATGATCAAGCTTTAATTATTATTTATAATTTTAACGTATTTTTTCACGGATTAAACAAAAGTAAGTCAAATAGATACAACATTCTAGGTGTGAAGATCCAGATGGGGGCACGCTTGCCTAAACCTTATCAGTCGCCTATAAGTTGCCCGTTTAAGTACATGCTTAGTCCTACACAGGTGACCTAGATCACGCTGTTTTATACAAGCGCAGTCCAGTCCAGCCTCCCCAGTCCGTAATTAAAAGCCTGTGTGGTAGCCTCATCAACGGAGTAAATAGCAGCACTAGCCTGTAATAGTTTGCTTTTTTAATCCCACTCGTATGACATATTATTCTTAGGCTGGGAACTTGACATTTTATCGCTGCAAATAGCGGATTAATCCTGGCAACATCGATCGTAGTACGTACTCTTACTGACTCAATTTAACTTCTTAGCTAAATTTATGTTCGGCTGTAGGTATATGTTGACATAGAGATACATTTATTGTTTGTAGGTATATTATGTATGTATGTTTTTTTTGTTTGTTCGCTTAATTCTTTATCAATTATGGACCGATTTAATTAATTCTTTTGGTATTGACTTTGTAGAGAATGATTCTATAAACATTTTATTTCCGATGTACCTATTAGTATTAAGTAAAACTTTAAAAAAGATTCGTCAAGTGAGTGTAACTCGCGCGCGGTTTGGAACATTTGTCAATTATACAAATGTACTTTAGGTACTCGGGTACCGGTTAGAGACTTTGCTATTCAATAAATACCCAAAAATACTTGGTACCTTTCAGGTGGTTCGCTCTGCAAACTTAGGAGATTAGGGAGGAGTACAAATTTTTTCGACTTTTTTCAACACATTAAAAACAGATTTGAACATACCGAAATTTTATAAAAAATTAAATAAATTGACCTGCAATCAAATTATTATAAATCAAAAGGTACTGAACTGACTTACAGATTGTTATTCCGTGGCTGAAAGAAGAAAGAAGAAAATAAGTTAATCATTCCACAAGTAAGGTATTCATTTTAAATAAACTAGGTAATTCATTTAAAAAATCCATCATACCCTCTCCCCTTCGAAGCTTTCTTTGTTGTACCAAAGTGGGACTAATTTGGAGCCATAATCTGGAAGATTGCTCGTTTGATTAACCCTGAAAGGTCTTACACCAACGGGTCTTTAGTTTCCATTTTCTTTGCTCGACTCTAATTTGATTTCACCGAGTTGTTCTTGGGTCTTTCTTTATGTTTTTCTCGATGGATGAACGGGAAGGTGCCATCCTTAATTTATCTTTTGAATCTATTGTTTCTTGAATTCCTCTCGGTCAGAAAATGTTTAATGCTTTTTAAAAACGGGTTTCGTTGAGAAATCTTTAATATTCTTGCTCTTCTCCTAGCATGTATTTCTCTTTCACATTCTTCTATCAGCCGCCATGAGCACATAGGTATTTTCTATAATACAATTTTATAGTAGATATGTATTGCTTTTGCGAAAAATATGTAAATTTCAAGTATTCATTCATCAGTCCATCACAGAAAACATAATCCTGCTTTGTTAAGATTTAACAACAAAATTATTTCCAATTCGGTATACTGACGAATTAACTGAAATGATATTATACGGAGATCAATCAATCCAGTCTAAGTAGGTACTAGGTACAGGTAACGTCCCTAATACCTTTGATATCCTTGAATAATGCCGTCCGATTGACAAGATTCCAGGCACGTCGCAACCGGTCAGCTTGACCTGCCAGACGTTATGACAAGCGGACGTGAGTGCCAGGAGAATAGCATACTTGAGAAACTGTGAACTGTGTTACCTACTCTGTACCCATGGATTAGGTACCGGTACTGCTTGGCTATAGTGACTACTGGCTGCTGCTTGTGTAATTTGATTTTTCATAGAGATGCTATGCTACCATGATTACCGCATTTAGTTTTTTTTTTAATTCTATAGAGGATGGAAAAAGTAGTCTACCATTCCTTTAATACTTACCAATATTCTTCCAAGTCCAAATGGACTGATATTGTATCACGAATAATATTGTAGGTCGACTTAAAATCCAATCCATTTAGGTAAGTTCTCTCCAATGTGTATAATAAAATAACTAACTAATTTAATCAAACCACTGCAGCATTGGGTAAAATTGCAATTTGGTAGCCGCAAAGTTGTGCGCTCAACTTAAATTACACACATGACTCTGCAAAATAATCCTATTCGGGATAAGTACCTCCCAGAACCGCTTTAAGTTCCTTAGATTCCGCATCCTGTTCGTCATTGAAGCATCAGAGGAACATACTGAAGATAAACTACCTGACGAACGGTCTTGTGGATAGTGTAGTGAAAACACTCGGACTAAAAATTGATGTGTGGTGTATGTAGTGTGTTCCTCTCCTTGCGTCATATCCTCAATTACTGGTAGGGGTCGTGCGTGACCCTGCACCGAAGCAACTTTCCCTGAGCCGGAGCAGATGGCAAGACATCGATTGCCATCTGCTCCGGCTTTTAGCGACGTGTACATGTTTCTGACATGGCAAATGAGTGTTATAAAAGACCTTCTTTTTAACACTGCCATTTGCCCTTTTAAACGTCTTAGCAACGTCATCACATCAACCCTACAGCTTCGCTCCGAGAACGACGATGAATGATGTGAGTTGACGAATCCTTTTGGAATAGCACCTTTGAGGAAACGGGCTTCGGAACAATAGGTACCCAACTAGGTAGTTGAAACTTACGCAACATAATACCTGATCATTTGTTAACATCGGATCGGACCATATTGTTGTTCTGACCCTAATCTTAACTGGGTAACTTGCAGGCCGTCTGGCTAAGGCAGGTCCTGACAAGCGAGTGAGGGCTCGAAATTATTAGGTACCTACATTATATTGATGACCTCTGTGGCGCGATGGGCGAAGGTCTGCCTGCGACGCAGGAGGTTGCGGATTCGATTCCTGCCTCGGAACAAATGTGTGTACGATCTGCAGACATTTGTTCAGGGTGTTCTGGTCGTTTTCTATGTATAATAAAAAATATCTTTCTATGTATTGTGTTATATTATGTATATCAGTTATCTAGTACCCATAACACAAGCTCTGCTGAGCTTGGGGCTAGGTAATGCTGTGTGAATTGTCTAGCATTATTTATTATAGTTCATCATCATCAGATTAAAGGTGCTTTGTTCACTGCTGGGCATAGGCCTCCTCTAATGAGCGCCTTAGCATCCTTCATCTTGCCGCATTCAGCATCTGCCGACAGTTTTTCACTGGCAGATGCGAAACTCTTACCTTTTACTACCCAGCGTATACCGACAATAATACCGCTTATCTTGAGATAGATCTAAAACATCGCAGTTTTCATCATCTACTAGGTACTTACCTAATTTCACCAACGGGCTTGGTAAAGACAGGCCTCCCTTCCTTCAACTCTCCTTCAATCTTGTGCTACTCTTGTGCCTAAATAGTATCACCTTGGTCTCATCGCAGTTGTAATAGTACCAAAAACCATATGATAAGTAGTTATTGAATTTTGTTTTACAATATTGTTTTTAATATTATTTTTAATTTAATGTAGATATATTTAATATTTTTAAATAAATGATTTTTAGTTTGTTTAAAAACCTACTCTGCCCATTGCCTGATTACAAATTCGCCCGCCATTGCTTGGGTCCGTCGTCGCTAGTCTGTAAACAACGTAACGTAATAAATGGTTTCGGAAGGTCCCTACTATCCCTAAGATTAATAGCTGTTAAGGCTCCTGCCGTCTGAGTGAAAGCTGCTTTAAGTTCCGCTTAAATTAAATGAAAACTTATGGTCATTGTTTTCAAGCGTTTGTCAGAAGAGCACGTGAGTTTGCGTGATGATTGATGGTGTTCATACGGATTAGGTATCTATATCTACATAATATTTATAAAATAAAATACGCTGGCGGCGATTCAGGCGTCCGTTAATGAATTAAAATTCATACTACGTCCCAGCTATTCATTAATTTGTTTTTGTTCAAAGCCGGCATTTGTTTTGAAATCAGTCTCACAGCAGAGTGAAAACGCCCGGGGATTCGGATCCGGGATAAGCCTGGGCTGCCGCCGCTGCCGGTGTTGCCAGAATAACGCCCCGAAAAGGATTTACCTTTGGCTTTTTATTCTGCGTTCAAATGGACGGAGTAAATGAACTTTGCTTTGATAGGATTGTTAATCCACGGTGTATAAAACTGGGAACGATGTATAAAAGGAGAGCTGGCTATTTTAGCGTAATTTTAGCTCATTTTGGCCTCTGTGGAACTAGTTTCACACAGTAAAATTTCCTCACCATCAAATTCCACATCGCTTTCCAGGTTGATCAATACCAGTTCGTAGAAGAAAAACACTATTTGTCTACTATTTTTCTTGAATTATCTCTAATCAATCAAGCAGTCATTCATTATCTTCTGGCACTTCAAATAGGATTTGTAGGTAAGTGCTCCCTACGAGAGAGATGGAACATTCTGAATATCACAAATAGCGTTCTGTCTGATATATTAGGTTAATCTTATCATTATTTAAATTATTCATCATCATTATCAGCCTATTTTAGTCCACTGCTGGACCTATATTTATTCATAACCTTTATTAAATAACAGTTTATAACAGCTATACCATATTTATTCATAACCTTTATTAAATAACAGTAACAAAATCGTAACAGATTTTTTATAAATACCTAATTACATTAATATAATAACACATGCCCCATAAAATAATATAACACGCTTATAAAAATCAATAGTTATTATTAATATATTACATTAATTAATTAATAAAAACATTAAATGATGTCAAATGAAACACTTAATTATGATGAAACAATGATAACATTAATAGATTATTATTATTAATATAGAGTAGTAGCACCACCCGTTATCGTTGAAGGGTTCAACGATAAATTTGGATTGTCCATAGTTTTCAAGTCTACTTAGGTAAGGTGTTGAACAATTTTAGAGCAATGTTTTGAAACATCAAGCTGCGCTGGTTGATAGGAATTCCTAGACATCAAAGTTCTTACCTTGAGTATTATCAAACCTAACCTTGTTAAGCAGTTCCTAATTAGGTTGGAACTACCTAGGTAGTCAACATAAATTATCCTTAGTACTCAGTACTCGTAGTATAAACATAAATCTTCTTCGAATTGAAATAAGATTAAGGTACGTATCTGTTACGCATATCTAATATTAAATCAGTTATCCACTTCAGAACACGCGTTATATTGAGCACGCTTGAATACTAATTGCTTCTAAATTCATAAAGGCGCTCTTTAGTGTTACAAACGAGTTTTTCCCGGTTTCTCGGGAAAATTTCGCTGTGAAAACTTGGCACTTACAAAAGTTTATGCAACAAGTTAACTAACATAACCTACAGCTATGAAGCTGAAGGCATAACTAGGTGGAAAGGAGAAGATTACGCGGCAGCCAAGCCACGTTTCATAACCAAGTTGCGAAAATGTACCCTATAGCAATCTAATCTCAGGATAGGAGGGAATCAAGTAGAATTTGATGTCGTTAGAAGCTGGCTCGATTACCCCACTCCGGTCGCTACCCGCTTGTTTGAATACACTTGAATCTAGACTAGAGCGATAATGCTCTGTTCCTAACTAGGTTAGCTTTCTAATTTCCGTGAAAGTACTCTGTTAATATTCCTGTTTTCGTTTACATTAGGATATGGCCGACTAATTAGTGCGACGGGTTTCAAAGTAGGTACATATCTAACCATAATATGGAGCTTAGCTAATTTCATAGTATAAAATTATATTTTTAATATGTCATCATCACATCAGTTACTAAAGGTGGAATCTGACATTGTTAATTTTTCTTTCACTCCATGTTCACACTTAGCTGAAATGAAGTAGAAATGTACATTCATGTGCAAAAAAAATTGCCCATTTCACATTATCGCCGCCTGAAAACGTTTCATTTCGAATGAAAAATGCCGAATAAAAGTCAAAAATAAACGAAAAATGAACCGTCTGATTCCACCTAAACTGATCCTAACCATCCAATCCAAAGGTTGCCTGAAAAAACTAGCTTTAGTTTTTATATGGTGCAATGAACTTATCTATAATTTATCTAAGCATTGCTGTCGATAAATTTCGCGTTTTTATCGAGACCTTGTTCCCACTTCCCACTAAATCATCACCCTACCCAAAACTAGAGAAATCATGATGGATGACCATTATAAACACATTCACCCCTCCCACAGTTGGGTCAAGAAGAATTATTGCAGTGAAAGTATCACGTTAATCATTCTACCGGAGTGCAAAACCCTGTACAGCTGGCCGGAACTATTTCTACGGACGAATGTTCGTCTATTTACCTAATTCCACCTTTGATTGTTTCCACTGAGTGCTTTCGATATGAGCCTCCATTGCCACGGCTAATGATGCTGAAGTGGGTAGGTATCAGATGTGTCGTAATCGTAATCCTTATCGCGTTGGCTTACAGGCCACTTTTAGTCTCGATTTAGGCCAAAGAGATTTTTTTCTATTTTCCTAATTAGTATTTAAGTAGAGTACCTAAGCAGGTAGATTAATTTCAAAATTGTCGAGATAGACAAATTTATTTACTTTTTTATTTGCTACATAATTTATTTACCACTACACAAATAACACACATTTAAATTAAGTGGGCGCAATGCGCGCCTGTTGTGAAAAGAACAGGCATAACTTTTTACGTTTATTTAAGCGGGACAGAGCTTATGTTTTTCGACCGGGGCGTAAGCGGAAGCATCATGTTTTTGCTTATTATAAAGAAAACTATACAATTTATAAAGAAATTCGTTCAAAGAACCAAATAATAGGTAGGTACTCACATATATCCTACGAATCAAAACATAAGTCAATTCAATAGAACGCAGGATTCCTGAAACCAAATGATGTGTAAAACAGTGCAATTTCATGTATTTTTTTATCGTAATTTCTTTTCTTAATCATGTTTTACGTTCCAAAGAAAAAAGTACATAGATTTTTTTACCACGGGGTCCCCGTGAATACTGAAATCTAGGCCTAGTTTGACAATCAAACCCGGTTCGCCTCTTAAATTGTAACGTAAAATTGTAAAACGTACCACCACCACCACAAGAATACATTGAAATCGAAATAGATTAATTTATTAAACGGTTGACCACCCACGTACATGTCAGTTAGGTACGTAAAACAAAAATTAGGTCCTCTCCTGATATGCATGTTACTTACGGGCCAAGCTAGCTAGACTTGAAAATTATTAGAAATAATTATTTATTTACATCAATGGCTTGTGGTTAGTTTGCTAACTTTCAGAGTCAAACAAAATGCAACACGGGTAGGAAAATTTAAACGGGCCTGCGGGTCAAATCAAAGACCCATCAATTAGTGGTTACGTGACCACAATTATTTGGGAACCCTAACCTCTATTACATTAACACCGCGCCATTTCGATTTCCAAATGAATCGAACAGAGGTTTCCTGAATTACCACGCTGGACAGTCGGCATCACTTCACGTAGCTTTAAAGTCTTGTCAAATTTACCTACATATTATTATGTACATGTAGGTTAATGATTTGTGCAATAATGCCATATTAAGGGTTCCGTGAATCAAAAGCAAAAAAGGAACCCTTTAGGACCAATTTGTTAAATGGTTAATGATTTGTGCAATAATGCCATATTAAGGGTTCCATACATCAAAAGCAAAAAAGGAACCCTTATAGGACCACTTTGTTGTCTGTCTGTCAACTCTCTTTTATCAGAAACGCGTGGAAGTATCGAGTTAGAATTCTTATCATAGTCTCAAGTTCGTAACATCTTGGAGCAGCAATATATAATAAACTTCTAAGTCAACGCAATCAAAAGTAACAGTCGTTTACGTCCAATTTTTCATAAAGAAATGGCGTTATCCAGTTTAACTTTGAAGCATTTTATAACTGTTTAAATGTTGGATTTTTCAACTCGAGCTAGATCAATTCGCAGCGCGCATCATACCCCTTTTGGTCCCTCTAGTTTAATATTATCTAAGACTGCTGGAAAGCTCAACGACAGCTATAAGTGCTTTAATATTTCTTCCGCTGATCGTACATCGCTTTTCAGCACTGAAAGCTGAATCGACCTTTGTGGCTGACAACAAGCAATGAGCGAAGATTTAGTGCTGGATTCACTGGACGCCATTGTGCATTGTATTGGCGGTTTTTTATAGGGCTGTCGGGTAAAACAAATGCTCCAAACACGTACCTATGAGACAGATGATGCTGTGTGTATATGTCCCGTATTATTTATCTATTTATGGTTGGTGATTCTGCCATGTTGATACCTATTGATGGCATCTCGTTCTAGGCTACTGTTCACGTTTTAGCTTAAATATTACCTAACTGTGATAGTTTAAAATTGCATGCTCTGGCAGTTTATTCTGACATTTAAATTATGCATTGATCAATCCATTCCGAGGTCGGTACAGGCGTGAGAAGGAGCAATGAATAATCTCATTACACTAACATGGTTTTAGTTTTAATCGAGCATACACTCAGGAAACACAAAACTCAACATACGACTACTAATGCGAGATAGAATCGATTGGATCCCATCGAATCCAATCAAATTCCGTCCTGTCTGACATCCCTAATTACATTCGCCATTTCATAGGTTTTGAAATTGGAACGAATTGTGGGAAGTTTCGATAATTTCGCGCGTAACGAAGCATTCCATCCTGATTAATTACCTGCCGTCCTGATGTTGCCAACAAATGGGATTTGGAATTGCTGGGAAACGAATTTTTGATTGCTTTTTCTTAATATCTTGTTGTATCTGATATAACAACTGTTCCTACTGCCTATTTAAACTCTCAAACAGAGGTGACCGTTAAATGTGCTATTATTTTTTAAAACTATTACTAGTATTGGTTCGGCCTTCAGCTTTTACGTATTTTTCCTGCATAAAATGTCACATACGTGTAGTATTAGGATTAAATAACTAGACTTAAATAGTACTTCATCACCATCATCGTGTCCAAGAGTCCTGTAAGGTCTAAAGGAAATAAAGCACTTTGAATTTTGAATTTCATCATAATCCTCAGGAGCTGCACTGTAGCTTTCTACTAGTTAAGTGGAGGCCTCTTCCAATTTGTGGCACCCACAAATTGGAAGTGGTCTTGACTTGAGCTTATCGTAATTGTATTTACAATAAGCAATATTTTAGCCCCTTCCTATAACACGATCACTGCTAGCGTCGGCGCGGTGCGACCCGCAGGGGCGCGCCGTCGGTACAAGTAGTTGCGGATCGCACTCTGTGTTTTCAGCCATGAAAGTGTTAAGTACCTTAGTTTTGAATTGAAGAAGAAAAAAAGCACTTAAATTAACCCCTCCCGCCTCGCTTCGCTGTATCAACTACTGTGATTGCATCATTTTGTGACGTCGCGTGACTTTACTCTTGTTTCTTCTGTGACTTGATATGGCGATAAGTCCCAAGAAAGACTGATATATCTCCTGTCCCAAGACTGAAATAATATATACCGTGGGCAAGCGAAACACTATTTTCAAAGTTTTGCCATTTCCCACCGTCGGCGTCTGGCACCTTGTGAAATTGTGAAGCCCGAGTCTGTTGCCAAGACTTGTATTAAAGAGCTAAGTTAGAGTTGCGGCCGAGACATTTCCTGGTAGTTTTCTGAGAAGGCATAACGTTGAATGTAAATTGTGGATAAAGGAGTGGTGATTTGGTTACCTTGACGACCAATGCAATACAAGGTCAACAACGCGCATACAAAACCTGTCTAAAAAGTTGTTAATCAGTATCTATTTTGCGCCTTCCGTAACTATTTATTGTAGGTACTTGAAGCCACAATCACATTCACATAGTCTCAACCTCCTTCACAACAGCCTATAATGGTCCACAGCTGGACTCAGGCCTCCCCCTGTTTTTTTATCTCATAGATCATAGACTCATGGGTAATGCTTATTATCCCCACTCTGCGCATGCTGGTTGGGGATCGCAGTTCGGTGGTAGTCTGTTTTGCAAGATGCTGCCCGCCCCCGGAGTATGTTCCTTAGTCGCTTCTTACGACACCAGCGGGAAGAGTTGGGGTGGTGCGAATTCTAAGCCGGCACCACACGACACTCACATAGCCTATAGCGTAGAATTCTATCCTATATCTCAGTGTTAGAAAGCAGAAATTCATTTAATTGATTCATAAAATAATATAAGCTTACTTAATAATAATATTTAAGATTTTTTCCCTAAAACGGTATCGTCTATTTTAAAAGGGCAGCGAGTTTTAAGTTGGTAATTTATTTTTATTGTTATTACCAGCTATAACCGGATTTAAGGCGATTTCACTCGACACGATGTGAAATTGCAATTATGAAGGGACGTAAATAACAGCCTATTTCATGAGATTTAATGCTACCTTTCGGAATTAGGCTAACTGCCAACTTTGGCGAACGTACACGACGGACAAGAAATCTAGAGATCATTCTATATTCAAAACAGGAACTTCCTCGATGCCGGGACGATCCGGGATATTGAGATTAAGTTTGCTAGTGACACAGTTACACAGCATTTAATATACTGAATAACTACCTATCTTAGCTTGATACAAGAGGTAATTCAGTCAGTGAGTTTCTGCCCTCGGTATCGCACGCGTTATTTCTATAGAAGCGCTTAAAAGTTATTTCTATACCATGAGATAAAAAGTAGCCTGTAATCAAACAAAGGCTACATCTATGCATAATTTCAGCCCGATCGGTTCAGTCGTTAGGGCGTGAAGAGATAACAAACATCCATCCAAACATCCGAACTTTCGCATTTATGTATTAGTGAATCGATACTCGAATTTATCGAAAAGAAAATACCGGTATTACCGCTATTGTACCGCTATCAAGCCCTAGCACTAGTGGCACTAGGCCACTCGCCGTCGTGGTGAGACTGGCGCGCCGCCGTGGCCGAAATTCTAAATTGCTAAAAATGCTAGAATCAACATAATTATTATGAGTTTAAGTAAGTGTTTTGGTAAGACGACGACGCGAGCGACGTTCCGTGCGCAATACTCAGTTGAACTGCAGCTTTACCTACGTTAGTTAGAGCTAGGAGTTCATTAGATTACAGTGTGCGGTTTAGCAGCAAACTTGTGTCGGAGCTAGATTGTTGTTTGTTTGTCTTCTGCCTTCCATTTGCTTTGCGGGGGTGACTGGAGTCTGAATTATTGTGAACATTCAGAGTATTGCTTTTAGACACGTATTGTTAACTGTTAGAAGTAAATAAAATACCGTAGGTAGGTACCTGTATGTATGTAAAGCTTTCTTTTTTCTGTCCTATTTTCACATATTCTTAGTACTTATCTATACTAATATTATAAAGAGGAAACATTTGGAAGTGTTTGTTTGTTTGAATCGAAAAGGCTCCGATACTACTCGACCGATTTGAAAAAATCTTTCTCCATTAAAATACTATCATTATCCCTGATGAACATAGGCAATAGAATATACCCGCGCGAAGCCGGGGCGGACTACTAGTGTTAAGTAATTGTTGTCCATACTACCGCTGGTAGATAATGCTATTTAGCATTATTATGTTCGCTTTTGTAACTTTGTGCAATAAAGTATAGGTATTCTACCTAAGTATGCAATAAACACGGTGACTTTTTGAGATGGGAGTGGATGGCCAAATCCGTAACCAAGAGAGTTAGATAAAAGTCGTGAAAAGAGGAAGGGGTCAATTTATGAGAAATAAAAAACTGCATAAATACCTACCTATATAAATTATTCAGGTATATACAGTCGTGGTCAACTAATTAGGGACTTTCAAGATAGTGACGAGCAATAACCGGTTATGTACATATAAATATAAAACCATATTGATTTCTCAGCACCTATTATTTGCATAATTTGGTCCGATTATTATGCTATAAATGGCTGTAAATAAAAGAATAAATAAATAGAAAAAAGTATTTAATATCAAAGGTTGAACATGTATTCAATTTTAAGGTATAATTCTGTAGCTGGACATTTAATTAAGGACAGTAAACTATAATGAAAAATAGAGTTAAACAAAACTAATAATCTGCAGTATTATAATATCTTTAACAGCTCCATTTTATTGCGTGTAAAATCAGTACCCAGTAGCAAAACCTTTGTTAGTAATTACCGCTTGACACCGATGTGGCATAGACATTATCAGTTTCTGGCATGTTTCGACAGGAATGTTTGCCCATGCCTCACAAAAAGCTTCATTAAGTTCATCTAAAGTTGTGGTACGATAAGTGACAACTTTTTTCTTGATTTCGTGCCAAAGGTGCTCGATTGGGTTAAGGTCCGGGCTATTTGCTGGCCAATCTAGCACCGATACTGACTGACTGGTAAGAAACGACTTGACTGAACGGGCGGTATGTTTCGGGTCGTTATCATGCTGAAACGTCCATATAATAGGGAGATGCTCCTCAGCATAGGGAAGCATCGTTTCCTCCAATATTGCCTTGTATTGATGTTGGTCTAAGTTACCCTGAACTTTCCTCACAGGTCCCACTCCACGTCCAGAAAATGAAACCCACATTTTAATGTTTCCACCGCCATGTTTCACCTGCTTTTTTGTGAATCTTGGATTCATTTCCGCTTTTACTGGACGCCGTACGTATTGCCTTCCATCTGAAGAAATCAAATTAACCTTGGTCTCGTCAGAGAATAATACATGTTGCCATTGGGCGTAGGTCCAATGTCCATATTTACGTGCAAACGCCAAACGAGCATTTCTATGTTCTTTCTTCAACAACGGTACTTTGCGAGCCACTCTTCCGAACAACCCTGCTTCTACCAGACGTCGTCGAACGGTCCTCGCTGAGACACCAGCTCTTTCGTCTGTCCCAAATACTTCGTGTTTAATTACAATAGAGCCTAGAAACGGATCTTTCTTAGCTAACCTGGTTATCATTCTATCTTCTTGCGGAGTTGTTTTTCTCGATCTTTTTGTTTTGGGCACATTTAAAGTTGTGTTATTGCGTCTGACATGTTGCACTGCATTGTATACCATAGTTTTTGAACAATTTAAATGTTCTGCTATCCTTCGGTATGGCCAACCATGCTCGACAACAAACTTCATGATAATTTTTCGTAGTGTTGGATCGCAACTTTTATTTTTGCCCATTTTTCTTCAAAATATTTTTCAAAACTTAAAATAAAAATCGGGATTGCCGCCAAAACTACCACGAAACAATAAGAGAAGAAGTAAAAAAGTATTGAGATTCAAACTTTGAAAATAGAACGCAATATCTCAGTGTCCCTAATTAAATGGCCAGCCAGCAATATTTGAACAAATAGCACTATGATAATCTATCAGCTATACTGTAAAGAGGTTTAATGTTTAAGAAGTTGTTATTGTTTGTATAATCGGGCACATCAATGACTAATTATACTTACATGTAAAAGATATGGAATATTTTTAAGACTCGTTGAAAAAAATAAAAAAAAATCACAATTTGGCCTAACTAGAGATTGTCCCTAATTAGTTGACCACGACTGTATATCACGCACACGCACGGCCGAACGCACATCGTACGACCGAACGCAAATTCGTACGACCGAATGCAAATTCGTACGACCGAATGCAAATTCGTACGACCGAATGCAAATCCGTACGACCGAACGCAAATCCGTACGACCGACCGAACTCATATCCGTAGGTACGACTGAACTGAACCGAACGCATAATCTGTACGTTCGTAAAAATACTCCAAACCCAAGCTGAAACTATAAACGTCCTTTCTGCGGTAATCCAGTGGTGCAACCATCTCAAGTTTATGAATAAATCGTGCACTGTGCTGTGCAGCTTACCTAGAGCTTGACAACTTGTCCGGCAACATTTTACTAAAAATATTTCCAGTTGCATATATTTTTTTAATAAAGTAAAGGTAGGTAAGTAAAGTACCTACCGAGGTAAAATAAATAAACCATAAGAACTAGTTATTTGTAGATGATGCGAAAAGATTGTTGCTTGATACTTACTTCATGAATTATAGTAAACCCGACTCGGTCGGTACGATACCCGCTTTATACTTTTTTCTGTTCCGTGGGAGGGGGGGGGGGGGGGGGGACAAGAGCCTACTAAATGCAGCTAAGAACAATATAGGAGTCCAGACGAGTATTTTGATAACTCGCAAATTTTATAATATTCCTCGACCGTTTTCCCATTTATTTGGAGTCTGCCTTCCTTGTCCTTTTTCTCCATTGCACATCTCTGTCTACTGCCCAGAGCGTTAGTACTTACTTTCAGATCGGTACTGTGGTATGATAAACTGCGTGAAAATTTGTATAGAAAATGTTTGTCGATTGTAATATCCATGGGGGCGTCTAGATTTACCATCAGGTAGATTGAGGTCAAATGGTCTATTCACGATAAAAAAAATATATTGTAAAAATACATAATGATATCCATACTAAAATTTGTTTTGATGGAAAACCCGAAGCTTTTATACAAAGAGTTACAAATTGATAAATAACAGTAAGCTTATCGAAGGTTTTCACGGGTAATAATATTAATTTGAAAGTCTTTTTGTCTGTCGATCTATCTGTATGTTATCTTTTCACGTCTTAACAGCTGGCTGGACGGATCTTTATGAAATTTGTCTGGAAGGTAAATGGTATCCAGGGAACGGTTATAGGCTACTTAAAAAGTGCCGTATAGTTAATAAGAAACCGCGGGCTGCAGCTACTCTGATATAAATGAGGATGATGATATCCAATCGGAAATGGAATCCGGCTAGCCGTTCTTCTCAACATTTCCCGCCATCTCTAGCCCGCATTACAGCTTGAGCGCGCACCACAAAGCGAGTGGGATAAGCCCACGTAATTCTCCCCACTTTTATGCCGTGTTCAAGGATTTTTATATAAAACTTTAATGGGATTACAAAATGTTTTTAATGAAGGAGAATTATTAATAAAGGAAATGAGCAGGAAGGCGTGTTAGTCTTACAGCTTGTTTTCTGGCTCCTGAAAATATAAAGGACGGGTTTATGTATTGTGTATTTAACCGACTTCGATAAAAGGAGGAGGTTGTATGTTCGGCTGAATGTATGTATACGTACTATGACGACCGTTGACCGATTTTGATGATTTTTAGGGTTACGTACCTACCCAAAGGGTAAAACGGGACCTTATTGCTAAGACTCGGCTGTTCGTCCGTCCGTCCGTCTGTCTGTCTGTCCTTCTGTCACCAGGCTATATCTCATGAATTGAGATAGACAGTTGAAATTTTCACAGATGTATTTCTGTTGCCGCTGTAACACCAAATACATAAAAAGAGAATCAAATAAATATTTAAGGGGCTGCCATACAACAAACGTGATTTTCTGCCGTTTTTATAGATAATGGTACGGCACGACGTCTGATTCTGACTCGCACTTGGCTGAGAGAGAGAGACAGTGATCTCGAGTAGTGTGGTCCCATATAAAACTTATTCCCAATGACTATTTGTTCCGTAAAAGTCATTGTAAATGGGATACGAAGTCAGTTTTTAATTTTCGTAAAACCATCAAATTATTATACGATCTTTTTTCTTTTATTAATATTCAGAAGGAGATAAATTGTTCTACTTATTCGTTAAAAAGTAATTTCTGAATGACATTTAAACATAATTTGTATTGCCTTGCCCTAATCGAAGCATCTTTCAAAACTGTCATAAACAAGCGGCCATTAAAAAACAACTTTATCAAAGAATTTTCCTTATTTTTTCAAATGTAGGTGACACTGTTTGGGCGGGAAATGTTATCTTTACTACGTAAGCTTCCGGCCCTGAAGAGCGGTTATTCTGTAATATTATACAAAAAAAATAAAGGACATTCTTTGACTTCAAATCAATTAGTCTTGAAATAAATATTTTTCCTTGGATTAAAAATTGCACGATTTGTCGTACAGCACATACTTTCAACGATCAATCAGTTGTTACCGCCACACTAGGGGAACAATCAGTAATTTCTTCTCAATTTATGTTTTCCTAATTAGCTCGCTTTTAAGAGAGAAATAAATGTATAATAGAATAAACCTTCCAAGTTATCTCGCGTTCGACATTTTCCCAGAATAACCTCCCTGATTTGTTCCACGTCCGGTGAGATAGGACTCGACTCCATTTCTTTCTAAATTAATATAAAGACATCCTTAGAGATACCACGTACATTTCTTATATTAAAAATACTGGTGTAAAATCATGAGGAACACCCAGTAGGTCCTTGACAAAGATTTTTTATTTTCTAGATTTCTAACCTTTGATTTCTCTTTTCAGATTCGCTGGTGTTGTTAATATCTTCTCTCTGCATGGTGAGTTTTAGTATTATCATAGACAAATGTATTATACTATTATAATTTCGTAAACACCTTCATTGCCTATGACGCACATCCATGATCGAGCTGCGGCGCGGCGGGTGAAGCACTGCAAGGGCCGGGCAGTGAAAAGTTTAAAGCCGGTAACACACTATTGACACGTGTTCAGTTGAATCAAATCGTATTAATTTTCTATAACTAGAATCACATTATTAACATCCGACGTAGGGTGTTTGTAATTTAGTTCTGGTCGTAGAAAATTTATAGGTACTATTAGTAACGCATCGCGTTGCGTTGAGTCGAGAGAGAGAGAGTGGCTTTTCAATAGTGTGTTGAGCTCATAAGCGTGTCTGAATAGTAAAAAAAAAGATTATTTGTAACCTTTTCTCCATTTACCTATCTCTAGGTAACTTAAACCCCCGTAACTAGGTAGGTACAGTATCCTAAACTTTTGACTTATTTTTCTCAGCTTGTGAAATATGGACGAAAATATTTCGTGTTGCTAATTCAGGCCGAGCCTGCGAGCTGTTTAGTCTGAGACCTCTGCGAAAATTACACCCTTCACGGGCTTATCTGAAAACAGGGGTAATATCTCTGTCTGGGGTGTGTTTCTGTCTAACACGACATTCATTTAAACGTGAAAATCAAGAAACGAACGTGTACTTCCCTATTCTGAAGATGGATCGTGGGTATGCGAAGTAAGTTTCTACGTTAGAAACGAATTCAATCTTCTACATTTAGCGCATAATTAGTTTTTATCACCTGGGTGGTATTGCCTAGAATCCCCACGCTGGACATGCAGCTTGCGGATCTCAGTTTGGTGATAGAACTATTTTTGTGCCGCAGGAGACGCAGCTGCCGGCCCCCGTTGGATAAAATCAATCTTATTTTATGACTAATTCAAAAGAAATATACAACGTTTTAAAATGAATTATTCTAAAATGCTAAATTCAATATTTTTGCTGCGGCTGATAAACGATCAAATTACAGAATGTTCTGGTAGGTAAGGTATTAAAATGTCATCAACCCCAAAAAAGTCTTTAGAGCCAAGAAATGTCCTGTCATTAAATATGGCATTGTGCTTCAATGGAGCAAAAGTAAGGAGTGGTCGCGTTTTGATGAATACTATAAAGGATCACTACATAGCATAAAACAAAGTAGCTTGCTGCTGTCTTTCTGTCCCTATGTATGCTTAGATCTTTAAAACTACGCAACGGATTTTGATGCGGTTTTAATAGATTGATTCTAGAGGAAGGTATAGATGTACCTAAGTATATAACCACATTGTAATTATAAGTTTGAAAGATTTGTTCTGTAATTGTTCTTGTTAGTAATAACTGTCGTGCAACTCTATAATCATAGACAAAAAAAATCGTCTAAAATTATCAAGTTGAGCAAAAGGGAACAAAATGAGCTGCAGAAAAGGGAAGCCGCGTTGCGTAACTATTTGTTGAGCAACCTTAGTTGCACTTGCACAAAAGGGATCTCGCGTATACAGTATTATCGTATTGTATGTATGTATATTGCTTGAGACGACGTATGTGATGCTTGCGAGACCAATATATTGAATATTTAAATAATAATCCCTTAAAGTTCTCCTTCGATTTTGACAGCGAACTTGAAGGTTGTACATTGTTCTGCGTTTAATCATTGGGTCAGTTCAATAGGATATTACACCAATTTTTAAAAACTTTTTATGTAAGCTATCTCAATTATTATGTATTTAAAGAATTTTTCATATGAAATAAAATACTCTACTGGCAAGCTTTTTGGGTTAGTTACGATAATCATTCTAGACACCATTTCTAACCTCCTTTATCTACCATTCAAAAATAATCTGAATAAAACATCAAATGCTCAAAGATCGTAAGTATTCAACTTGAGAATCCGCTTTGTACCCCCACCTCGAGCGAATGCCCTGCCACCCGCAAAAAGGCCGATTGCCTTAATTATGGCCGCCGCATCTTAGCGATTTTAAGACACCTTTTAAGAGCACTCCAATTTCTGCCTATTTTAGGTATAATTGCGATCGATAGCACCTTTCTTTAAGTGCCTCACAGTAGGTACATTTAGAGGTGTCCCTCATAAGCACTTATTAGGGCTGGTCGAAGCTAGTTCCATTTATTATGTACTAGCAGCGCCTCGCAATTTCACCCCCGTAGTTCCCGTTCCCGTGGGAATTCCAGGATAAAATATAGCCTATGTGATATTCCAGACTATAATCTATCTCTGTGCCAAATTTCATCCAGATCTGTTCAGCCGTTCTGGCTTGATTGAGCAACAAACATCCATCTATCCATCCATCCTTCAATTTAAACTTTCGCATTTATAATATTAGTGTGATAAACAATTGTAAATATGCATGCATTTTAGATTACCTATTGATGCAACGTCAATATTAATAACCTGTCCAATCCAATATCAACTGAACAAACAAGTATAAGTACCACGCAGCTAGGTTCGTATTATATTTCAAATCATGATTGAATTGAAATTGCAATATTTTACGATGATTGCCCGACGATTCCCCTCTATATTCCTCGTCTGTCCTAAGTAAATACATATTACTGAAATACTGTTATTGAAATATTAAATAAGGGGTCATGTCAATCAAAGAGACTACAACCTCATGTGGCTTAGTTAGGATTGATTTAAAATGTTTTTATAGATGTACTAGCTTTTGCCTTCGGGTTCACCCGCACTTTTCCTGCATAAAAGTAGTCTAGTAGATCTCCTCTGGGATACCGTCTACTTCCCTTCCAAATTTAATTAAGGTACGTTCAGTCGTGTAAGCGTGAAAAGATAACAGACAAGATATCTGTCAGTTATCTTTGCGAAAATTAAAAGAATAATAATGCTGGACAATTCACACAGCTAATCAATGAACTAGTTATGCAATTACTTTCAGGTTTGTAACACATTATAATGGATATCTATCAGATATCTCTTCTAGTGTGCGTAGAAATGAACAAAGATCCGAACATCCTAGCCATATCTATTCTCTGTCATCTATTATCCGCACTTCGGCAAAGATCGGTATTCTTTGTCCTGGTCCCAGGTGAGACCTATATGATGCTTTCTTAGCGTCGTCGCTTGATTTATCGAATCTTCCCTTTGGCACTTACTCTTTGTTTTATACAGTTGCTCCCTGGTGGTGTTTTTGTATTTCCAAGAATGTTTTTGTCTGTACGCTTTCGATCGTAAATAATGCTTTGAATCTGCGTGTTTTATTTCTTCGGATGTGCTGACAGATGTACGAAATGGTTGAGCACCTCCGATACTTCGGTTTGTAAGACATTATGTCCTCTCGGGTATGTCTTTAGGCTGGTTTTAGAGTCACGCTGACCGTCGGCGCTGACAGGCCAATATGTATGATTACTTATGAAGCGTTTTAGAATAACACCGACGACTCAGCGCTGAGCACTGTCAGCGCTGAGCCATACGCGCGCGTACGCGCCACGCGTCGGCGCCGCCGCTGAGCACGCGGCGCGCCGCGCCGACGCGCTTCCAAACTCAGTTATCGTTACAGTGTTAATAAAATAATACTGGGCGTGTGATTGAAGAAGTTCGGCTGCGAAAATGTTTATGGGACGCCAGTGACTAGTGTATAAAAATAAAGACGCACGATTGAAGGCCTGGAACGACATCGTAATCGCACTGTTTGAGGATGTGCAGGAAAATGAAAAAAAACGATTTGGGTAAGTAAGTGCGTTTAATATATTTTTGCATTCGTAGTTATGAATAACAATATTTTTATAACTTATAGTTTCATAAAAACACCATTGGGCATGTCTGTATTCCACGACGTTCAGCACGATACTAAAACGAGTTGCCGCAGACAGCTGCGCTGAGAGCTACGCGCGTAGTCCTCAGCGCCGACGGTCAGCGTGACTCTAAAACCAGCCTTATGGGTCCAAATTACTTTTAGCAAATTCCTATATCGTCTTAAAGTCATCGTGGATGTGTCAAGTTTCAGTGTTCTTCTAAATTACCTTTATGGAGCTCTTGTGAAAATGGCTCCTCATTTATTTTCCATACCAATTCGCATTCCTGCTTCTAGCGTTCTATCTTGTACGTGATAGCATTCAAATTCAATTGTAATGCAATAACACTTCCATCATCCTCGCTCCATTCTCGCTCCGGTGATATTATATTACACTGTTATAGTTCCCTGCAAATGAATAATACACTGAGATACGGTACCCTCGTATAAATCCCCATAAACCCTGCAAGAGGGCGATGACTCACTGACTCCCCTCACTCAGCTGACTTGCTATAAACATACACTTTGGACTGTGGCCTTCGGAAAGTGGCCTTCGTCGCTCGTAGGGGTATTGACCAATTGCATTGAGGGGGCTTGAGGTGCCGTATCTCATTACAGTTCCTGGCAGATTTATTTTTTCGCTTGGCCGCTTGAGTCACTCAGTCAACAAACTTCAACCGAAATGCTGAGTTTTGAATTTTTGCCTGCGACCATCGATATAGATATCTTATCCAAAGCATTTGACCCTGCCACGAGGGACGAGAAAGCAGTCCTATCAAAAAAAGTAAATCTTGCAATATTGTGACACAACTTCAAATGACTTCAATATCCCCGACCAGATGGCAGAATTCCGTAGGTAGTTAATCCACCCTCCTGCCTCTTTATGAGACTGGATCTACCACTTGCCTCTTTATGAGGCCGGTTGATCTCGGCCCCGGCACAAACACTGCCAAAATTAAACTTGACCTTTGAAATTCTTGACAAATTAATCCAACCATGAGGAATAAGTAAATTCGTTTACCAACTTGAAAAACGTTTTGAAGAAAATTTTCGGGATTAAAATGCCCAGGATATATCTAGCCATTTATGAAATAATTTTCATTTATTTTTGCTTTTTACGAGAAACCATAATCCAGCATTGAAATAATAAGCCACCTAAGCTGCATGTATGTTATTATAGTATACTGTACCTTAATAATGCCGATTTTATTAGACTTTGAGGAAATAAAATAAGCAGATAGGTAGTACGTATTGATGTTCGCTCTTCGTGTTAAAAAGAAACCTACAGATTTGCTTAAAAATTTCAGGCAAAGCGATGCAAAATAATGATGCCAGCAGCTAGTGTCCACGGTAAAGCGAAAATTCCTTTGCTGGGTCCTTATTTTCTACAGTTTGTACAGAGGGAAAAAATGCTATTAAACAGTCTGTATCGTAGAAAATTGCAGTACTTTTGTAAGCTGAAATACTCAGCCAAATAGTTCATGTTTATAGTCCTTGTGAACGTATTTGCTGCACTTTTTTTTACTTTTTGCGTCCATAATGTTAAACTTTCAGTAGATAAGGTGGCCTGAAAACCTCTTTTGTGTGAATTTAATTTGTTGCTTACCTAACCTACATCTGACTGAACATTTGGCGTAGAATTTGACTGAGTGGTGAAAAATCTGTTCTAAGGCTGACATAGCAGGAAGGTATGGATACAATTGGTTGACTGGTCAGTTTAATTATTAGGATTTTCTGCGGAAGTTGTTAAACATTTTTAACTGACCCAAATTGTAGGAAAACCTAGATAAACAATATGATATGAATGACACTCAGACTACTAGAATTGACCTCAGTTTTATATTTTTTTATGTAGATACCTTGTACTGCTGTATATTGGAGATTATTCAAAGATAGACTAGTACATTATTTTAGATATTTACATTTAGCCTTAGAGCATGGGGAGCCAAGGAGAATGTAATAGTAATAATAGATAGATAATTCTTTATTCTACCACACAAACACAGGAAACAGTACAGAATTAAAAGCTATGAGTAGACGATGTACAAAGGCGGCCTTATTGCTATGAGCGATCTATAATACTATGTAATGTGATTACCTATAATATAAACCAAACAATTCGAACACCCTTGGACTTTAGCTTATCGATAGCTAACTGGTCTAAAGATAACATTAAAGGGTAATAAAAAGACTAACTTATAAATAATAATAAATCTCTATAATATTATTTCCTCTCATAATCATCTCATCATCTGGCCCCAAAGCAGTTCTTATCTTATGGATATCAGATGGCTGATATACATAACACACACACACACACGTATTTGTCCACCCTGTCCAGGTAGACAAATACATTCAGATTATGCAAACATTTGTCCCGCGACAGGAATCGAAAAGCAAGAAGCAAAGCATATGCTAAAATCAGGAGAGCTTTGAATTCCTATCCAACTCTCACTCTCTCTCTCGTTGCGTTCAACAGAAACTCTCGTCTTAAAAGTTCCTGTTCACTCTAGTACTTTTTATAAAAAATCCTTTACTGTACCAGCTATCCGTCTATGGAATACTCTTCCCCTGGACATCAGACGTGCAAAATCACTCCCTATATTCAAAAGACTGCTTCATCAGTATTATCTGTCCATGTAACAAGCAAATACTACTTTTTTATGTGTAAGTATGTAAGTTTATCATTAGTATAGTATATTACATGTTAGGTATTATGGTAGGTAGGTAATGTATGTATAATGTAGTTATATTATTTTCATTTCAATCAAACGCCACCGTCTATATTGTTCTTATATGTCCAGTTAATCCCAAGATTGCCTGGAAGAGATCGCTTAAAGCGATAAGGCCGCCCTTTGTACTTCCTTTATTCTATGTATTTCCTTCTGTATTGTATTTTGTGTTTGTGTGGTACAATAAAGAGTTATCTAAAATCAACCACACGAAGTTCTTATAACTCTGCATCTAATGCATCCGACGTTGTATTGGCCTCACCTCATTACCATTCTACGAGCGTTCAATTTGCAGCAAAAATTGAATTCAATAAGGTAGCAGCTGCTGAGAACCCAATGTGGAATACATTTATCAAGCTGGAGTCAGTGTTAATGGACCGATGTCGTAGGGTGTCGTGGAGGCAAGACATCGAAAAAGTTCACTGTTGCTACTGACACTGCCTCGAAGCTTCTTTCTTATTAAGTATAGAAAAAGAATATCTAGCTACACCTACATTTAGTAATTGTTAATGGACCTAGATAACTAGAAGAAATTAATTTGTCGAAGCAAATTCAGGCGACGAGGAATTACTTATTTGTTCGTCAGCATGAAGCAAAATGAACAGTGAAATAATGGAGATGCTTTGACATCAAAGAGAGTTGATTTATTTCGAAAGCAACTCAGACAAAAGGAATAACGTGTTGAGATCTCCAGCACCTAGCCGAAAGGTCTTGGATCGATACTCGTATTCCACCCCAATAAAAACCGGATCACACTTCATTCCGCAGCGACAACGCTCGCGCTGGATAGCTTTCAAATCGAATTTACTCTACTAACTCATCTCACTTTATTTCCGTTTATCACACAAAAGCAAAGGCGCTAAAGAATACTGAGCCGAGCCGCAACGACTGAAAATATTTCGATAAAGGTTATAACAAATGGTCTCGAATGGGACGTGGGGCATGGCTGCCAAGTGGTCAGGTCACTAACATAAGAACGAAACAAATCGATCCGTTCGAACCAACAGTGGAAAACACATGATGCGTGATAGTCCTTTGTCAATCTTTTGCATTTTTAAAGTCTGGTGTTTTTTTTTTGTAATGGTAGGCATTCGTTGCCTTATCTCCATGAAAACACTTTCGAAAAGCTAATTGTACAAACTAAATTAATTTCGGGAGGCTGTCCGTCGCGTCTTCGGGCTCGTCATTTATCTCGAGAGCTCTTACCTCCCCTTGCCTGTTCGCATTAAAATTGTTTTAATTGAAATCCAAATCGTATTTCCAAGTTATCAGAGTTGAGTTTTGTTTTATCGGGACAGAGCGGGCACGTTGTACGAGGCATTGTAAGCACTCTTGTTTTGCTCTTCGCCGTGTTTCGGTAATCTTTTTATTTTGTTTATGTAATTGGGTTTTCTGGTTTCTTTTTTGTTCGGGCTAAGTTTATTAAATGACGTCGCGCTTTGTGCTTCGTTGTTTCAGTAATTCTTGTTGTTGAAACTGAGAAAAAAACCTTTTAAATGGCCATGGTTTCCTGAATTTTTGGTCTTTGCAATTAATCGGTAACCTAGAGACTAAGTAGAAGTTCTAGCGATAAATTGTCTGTTTGGAAATGCAAGAAGCTTACCGTATTTTATTTGCGTAGTTAACTGTTTCATGCCCTGGGGGGTTGCGCTGTGCCAAAGTTTCCTAACTTTTAATTGTGCACTGCACTTCGAAGTTTCCTAGCTAAGAACACCAAACATCAGAAAGACTTCAGGGCACATCTTGATTTACTCGCTTACAGACTTAACTTGAGACCGGGCATGAATTTAATCAGTATGACAAATCAACAGATATTTTTTATTCGGCTCAGGACGCCAGGCAGGACATTGGATCTTAAAATTATGTTCGCGTCGCGAGAACGTAACAAAATATCGAGGCAAAAAATTACACTTTATGCCGGCTTGGTAGTTTCGGGAACAAAAACGTTTTGTTAATTATTGATTCTATTCTAATGCAAGAACTGTTTATTTACTACATAAAATTTAAATCTTGCAATTAAAACCCGGATTAAAGCGGTTGCAAGGGATTTCCATCCTTATAACAATTACCATAAATCATAATGAATTAATAATGCACGAACTATTCGATCTGGTTGGTATTAGCAAACCAGAGCATAATACCAGGAGGTTACTTTGTGAAACGTTTAATAATACCAGCCTTGACTTAAAATTAATTATCTCTCACCAGTGATCCGCCCCGGCTTCGCACGTTTATATTCTATAGCTTCATCGTTGATAATGTAGGATTCTAATAGATCTCTGTGATTCTAATGATGAAAGAATTTATCAAATCGGTCAAGTAGTTTCGGAGCCTATTCAATTCAAACAAACAAATCTTTCCTCTTTATAATATTAGTTTCTCATATCGTAGATTGTAACAACGTTGTTGTGTAAACGTAGTGTAGGACGCCCTCCGACCAGGTGGGTTGACTGACGATTTGCGAAAGTCTGCTGGCAGATGCTGGATGCGGCAAGCTGAAGACAGGGCGCTATGGCGCTCATTAGGGGAGGCCTATGTCCAGCAGTGGACTGATGTAGGCTGATGATGATGATCGTAGATTGAACTGTTGATAACTTGATGCCTGAGGCGAATTCCACAAAGTTATTCTTTAGTCATTTTACTTTTCATGAAAGAAACGATAGATGGAGGGACGCGTGTCAAAAGTGTCAAGGTTGAATCCATTCTATCAATCTCTCGATTCTGCGACGATACCTACCACTGTCATAGTTTCTGTGTAGATTTATAATATTGTACTTACATGTTTTATTTTTGATGCATGCTTTTTCTAGTAACTTCACAACATAAATACGTCCCTTGTCTGCTGATGCACTTTATGTGTGTTGAGAACCTTCTCAGCTGCACCTTTTTATCTGAAAAGGGAAGGATACAGTAATGTTTTTTTATCGTCGTACTTACTTATACGTGTACCTACTTATCCGTTTATTTGCTATTTCTTACTATTTACTTTACGAAGACTGTGGCGTGTTTGTATCACTGTCTGACAGTCACGCAACGATTTCTATACCTATTCAAAGATTTGTAGATTTAGGAAAGGCTTTCAGTATTGTTGTCTCTTTAATTATTTGAGGTGTCACTTGTGTGTTGAAGTATCCCCTCTTGGAAGGCATTCAATACGTTCTGCCGAACCGGTTGGCCGTATTGATTGCGGGTAACAGTACGGCATGGTTAGTTGCTCGCGAAAACGGCATTTGTGCGATTCGGTACCTCGCTTGGCCGGTTACGTATTCCTATGGCAACATTGTTTCGCTTTTCTATGAATCGGCGAGCTTGAAGCTTAGGGTTTTGTGATATTGTGGCGGAAATTTGTGTATTTCTATGAATCATAATGGATTAATCTGACTGTGTGTGTGATTTGATTGTTTGACGTGAAACTGAACATTGAATAGTTTTGACAAAATGTGTTGTGTGTAATAAATAAATAAATAATCATAAAGCGGGATAAAAGATCCTATTATTCGGATGTATAGTAAGCAGAACTTTTTGGGATTATACCACTGGTAGGTACAACCGAACTAATGACTAATTTTTTCATAAGTTTCGCTTACGCTAAACCGGCAGACTTCAACGGTGGTTTTGAATATCTGTTCCTTTATGGCTGGTTGGGGATTTATTTGTGTGTTCATATGTTTGTAACCTAAGTCTGGCTTTCGTAAAAAGAAAATTTAATTTGACCCTAAGTTAATGGTATATTCGTTATTAGTACTTACATCACAGTGTGCCAACGAGAGCACGGCAAAGCAGGATAGGCCTGTGTGCTCAGCTTTCTACCAGCTCAAAGCTGGTGGAAAGCTGAGTAATATTTGCCTGTAATCAAACAGAGTCGCTCGCTCTCGACTCACGACCTGCGAACTGGGTCCCGATTCTGGGAGACAATAAACTAGGAGTTATATTTATCTCCTCAGCAATTATTACGCCGAATCCTACAGAAACATACCGTGTCGTATTCCGTTTGGGGATACAAAACAATTTCAAATGAAACTATGAAAACAATCGATGATAATAACGAACACTTCGTTATTATCATCGATTGTTTTCATAGTTTTCTGACTAATACACAGCAGATCAAGGTGCGGTGTTACGATCAGGGCCTCTTGGTACCCTGGAAAGCAATTGAAAAATTCCGTATAGGGACAATTCCATACATTGCTATACTATTTTACTGCGCCGCCGCCGTGCCGATGTATTATAAAAGCGCCATTTAGTGTTCAAAATTATCCTCAAAGTCAGGGCTCTGTTTGTACTCCGCGTACATTCGGTAGGCTGCATTGTTACCGTCCCCGGGTCAAATCAAATTTATGTGAGGCTTGCCTTTGTGCTGTTAATTGGAATCCGGGTGCTGTTGTCTCCCAAGATGGCGCTATATGAGGAATGTTGGCGGTAAGATTCACGGCAATCTTGGGGCCCTACTGCTAATTATGTAGGCAAGTTACCTTACCATTACTACCTACGACCAAGTAATTCAGGAAACGCAATAAACTATCGATGGAAAAACTATTTGCGAAAGACTGCAGGCTGATTATGCTGGCTGAAGACAGGGCGTAATGGTGCTCAGGGGAGGCCTATGTCCAGCTGTGGGCCGATGATGATAATGAATAAGCTTTCAGATTTGATTATTATGAGAACAGGATGTAAGAAACGCATATATTAAGTAAATCCGTTTTTTGTCCGTAAGTTTTGTTATGTATCATAGTTGTATTAATTAAGGGCTGTGGATTTTGTTTAATAAATAAAATAAAATATATTTACGTAGTACATAGACATGACGTCGTCGCCATTTTCGAGCATGGTTTGCTGGTATGGTAATGTAGAGGTGACGGTGCAAATAAACAAATAATTCACCAGATATTACTAGCTACATCTACTGTTATTTGACCTATAATTTCCATGCAATAATAAAGCCATTTACTCAGCTCAGTGCTATTCGTGTTACTTTCGTAATAAACGCTAATCTATATCAAATTCCTGAAAGCTAAACTATTTCTCGCGTGCCCGCGCCGCCACGCCGCCGGTAAAACATTTTCTTTGTTCTATACTAAGCCTACTGAATCCTAAAATGATTTCCGCTAATCCGTCGGCACTCTCCCACCCTGTCAATCCTGCCATCCTTCTAGGCTACCACCCTGCAAGTTTTTCCAGAAGCATCGTGGAAGCTTCAGGACTCGGCGTAACGGAAAATCGGCTTCACATCTGACTGGAACCGATAGCTGTAGCTAAATCCTATTTTTGTTTTGGTGTTGTTTGACGTGATCGCTTTTGTGAGCAGCGTTATGGGATTTTGTAAAAGATTATCCGAGATAGATACATAGATAATCTAAACGGTATAGTATTATTAAATCTGTGCTGAACGGAAAGTACTTTGATACCTTACGTAAAAAATTAAAAACAAATCACGCTGGCGTTTTCAGATGGTCATCTAGCCCCAAAGTAATGACAGCTTGTTTTACGACTATGGAAGTGACTGACAATACAACTTTAAATATAGAAGTACCGTGTACTACAAAGAAATTATATTTGTTAATTTGATGCTCGCTCGTAGTAGTAGAGACAAATTCCAAGAATGTGGCCTACAGCCTACAGCGCTACATGTCATAGCTTATCTCTATGCCTTGTTAAACTTTCCTCTAAGTTACATTATGTTAAACTTTTGCCAATGTTAGCCAAACCTTATTTTACCACAAGTGACGAGTATTTTATCGTGACGTAAAACTATTTTCTCGTCATAAAACTCCAGTGTAACTGAAATAACTCCAAATGTAGGGAGGTAGTAATGAACCTGCCTTCGCGGATAGTTCCCTCGTCGTTGGTAATTTGTTCGTGTCTTATTAAATTCATAAGTATGCGACGCGAGGAATATCTTTCGTGGTGCAAGTTGCAAGCATATTGCGACGAAAAATATGATTACAGTGTATCCTTTGAGCTAGAATAGGACTTTATTTTATAATCTCCGAAGTGACCTTAATATAAGATTCAATGTGATTTTTTCCATCAACCTCGCATTAAACAATTACTTAAATTACCTACTAACTTTGACTTCACCTTTTTTGGAATTCAACCTAGTTAGTGTTTATTTTACTGTAATTATATTTTTACATCCACCGTTTCAAGACTAAGGTAGTTGTGCTATAGCGTATTGGCCAGTCTTTTATTGTATCGCAATGATTCTGTGCATTTCTCTGTTGGTCAAATAAATCTAGACCCGGAAGATGTGATATCAAAGTTAACATGGCACAACCAAAGTGCGCAAAATGAGGCGTTTTCAACTGTTTTAAGGTTCCGCACCTAATGCCTCGTGCAAAAACACTCGACAAATACAAAAAAAAAAACATAAAAAAATCAACCTTAAAAGTATTTCTTCTCGCCCCTGTTTAATTAACAATTTTATAAACTGAACCGTTACCAAAACACCAGTATCTATTTTGAAACAATGATTGACATTTCAATCAACTAAGTAGAGTTTGGCTGCTTGACAAATAAAATGTGTTTGTACTCGCTCCACACGAGCCTACCTCTCATTCACCCTATTTTTTATCTTCGCCGCTTCCGTCTGTCACTTTGCAGTGTCAGGCTACAGACAATAAATCAGCCTGCTCGTCTCCACAGATAAACTCCTGGCTTCCCCTCGTACGTGCAAATTCGAGTGTTCCAGAATGTACGAGCGACCTACCTTCCCTTGATGAATTGTAATGCGACAGTTAAGAGGATTATAAAATATGCCTGTTTCGCGCGTTGTCGTGAATTTGCAGGGAATTAAATCGGTTTATGAGTGGCCTTGCTCTGCTTTCTGTTATCCTTTGGGAGAATCGGAGTGGAGGTCGAAAGATGGAGGGAGGCTTTGAGTTAATCCTCTGTTACTTAGCAGAGCAATTATATTTTGGCAATCCGTCCGTTGTCCACCTTAGAACTTGTGAAATGGGCCATTCGTTTTAAGATAAGGCGGCGCCGCGGTAAAGTTCCCAATTTTGTCATAACCGTTTCAAAGATTTTTCAAACTAGGTATTGTTCATTACTTACCTTAGATTCTTTTTAGAAAAATATTTTGAAATACATATTTCCCACGGATCGCCCTTAATTCCTAATATTTTAGAACCTGGGAACGTAAAATACGTTAGTGCTGAGAGTAGATGAAATCTGAAGTAGGTACGTTTATAGAGTTCAAAGTATGATTTATCTTACTAAATTTAAAATGTGTCCTATATTTTTAGATTATTCAGATAAACCCTGTTTAGCGAACAAAATGTAAAGTAAGTACTTACCAATACCAATATCCAAATGTAAATAATTCAATAGCAATAAGGTAAATCACGGACATTCATGGCCTTTTACGAGGATGCGTATTTTATCCCGATACCGGATTCTGGGGTGACACCCACCTGCTAATGCATAACAGCATTTCAACCGTCATCATGCCCTGTTTTAAAAACTTACTGAGCTAAGCTATTCAATGTGTTGTTAATGTCTTTTTCTGGAACCTACTATAGCTCAATATATGACACAGAGCTAGTTAAAGCTTACTAGCTAGGATAAAACGCTGATGGGTTTTACATGTTGGATTCAACCCTAAGTAAATAAACATATTGGTACATTACATACGTCTTCTGGCCGGTTTGGCGTCTTATAACCTTCCAACGGATATATTGCCCGTAAACCAACTGGCTTCATAAAGGATCTCGGGTGAAATATCGGTGTTATTCACTAACTTACTACGCTCGCTATTTGTGAGGGTGTCGCCTTTGGAAAGAAAACCTTTTGAGGGATTCATTCGCTTCACAGAGGTACTGAAAGTTTAATAAACGCTGGAAAGACCTTTGGATATCTTATTCGGTTCAAAGGACCATGCTGGTACATCCATTCCACCTGGTTCTGGAAACATTAATTTAGATTTTTTTTTAAGTTTTCCGTGTATTTTATTTTCAGATTACTAATCTACTAACAGTCCTAGAGTCGTAAATCCTTTTTGAATTCAAACTCTGTTTTACCACAAAAAACAAAACTAAAAAATACACCGATTTTTAAATGCATGCAGATATTTGTCATGCGAGCTGGGCGACCACAAAGCGTCGTTGTAATCCGGTTAACCGGTTTGGCGCGTATCCGGGCACCAAGTGATATCTGCCGTTGACAGTTCAAAATGGCGGCCATGTCTGTATTTCAAAACATAAAGAAAATGGCCGCGCGTGTTCAAATTGTAATCACATTGCGTTCTGAAATTGATTGGTTCTGTGGGTGTATTGCGAAATGAATGTTCGCAGCACAATGCGTAGAAGAGTCACATTCATCAACTATCCATTTTGTTTCATAAATATTTTTTGTGACATTTTTCTCCGATTGAGCTATTGAACACACTACACATCTTGTTTTGTTACCCAAATACTCGAAATAACTCATCGTCATACTAAGGAGCTTTCAGCCACCATGCAAATGATGAGGAACTTGCCTACTTAGAAGTACTTAGAGAATAGTAGAATAACTGCTCTCACATGAAAAAAAAGAAAAATTAACCACTTCGTAACCTGGTTTGAGTAAAAAGAAATGAATGTCGCAAGTTCCACTAATTCACGAAGTTCGATTAAAGTTTTATCATATCGCCTCAAGCACGGTATTTGTGAGCGCCCGACAGCCCGGTTATAAGCTCACATATCCGATTCAACATACGCTCGGTTTTCCTATGCGCAGTACGGTAGGTATGCAATGCAACCAACATGTCCGGGCTCGACTATCTGTTTTGTGTGCCCTATGCAGATTAAAACTACTTTACCACTTGCGTTTGATGACATGTGATATACTGGTTGACAGCGGAAAACACCTTCGTATATAATGTTTTGTAGCTTAGCTCTGTGGTGCGTCTATCGGTTTCGAACAGTTCCTCTTTGATTCTTGAATATCTCAGCAACTACCACAGACGCCACCCCTCTCTCACTATTTCCGAAGTTTGCAGAGCGATCCATCTGAAATGTATGTGGCGTTTGTAGATATAAATCTCTATTTTACAGAAAAATACATAGTGAAGTCTGTAAAAAGAACACTTTGAAAAATGATCAAAAGGGGGAAAACACATGTTATTATATAGGGTACTAGCGGTCCGTCCCGGCTTTACACGGGTATATTCTATCGCCTATGTTCATCAGGGATAATGTAGGATTCTTATGGTGTAAGAATTTTTCAAATCATCAATCGGTCCAGTAGTTTCGGAGCCTATTCCTTATTCAATTCAAACAAACAAACATACAAACAAACAAATCTTTCCTCTTTATAATATTAGTATAGAAATACATAGTACAAATTTGTATAGTTGACAAATGTTAAAGAGTCCCCTCGGCGGCGTGCGAGTTACCTACACTCGCACTTGACGGATCTTGGTTCTTTGATGTCCAATGAAAATGAAACCTCGTAGGTCCAAGATCATCGCAAAAAACTGCGTTTTTACTATATAGATTTAAGATCGAATGATTATTACATCGCTTAGGAAATGATACAGTTTCGTAATTTCGCTATGGAGACCATCACTCCCGTGAAGGACTCAATGAATACGACGCTCGATAAGCTCTTCATGACAGTTGCGATAACTGCACTCCGTAAGCTGCTGTTATGAATTTATGTGCACCGGGTCGGTCGTGTAAATGACCTCATAAGCCGCACGCTCATGCTGTTACTAAAATTTTATTTACGTTGCGTTTCGCAGCTGCTTTAATACGTACCGCAAATGGCTCTCGTAATCTCCGAATAATGAGTTGTAGAGCAACGCTAAATGCTGTAGGTGTTTGCAATGCAGAATGTTGGTCCTGTGTAGTTTTAACTACCTACCATTGATTTTGTTCCAACTGCAACCCAACGCTTTAAGCGATGGATCGGTCTATTCATTCGATAGTTAGAAAGAACGGCCCAGCTTTTGTCCCGAAAGTTATTGTTCTGCTGTATAAGTTCAATGCACCTAGCACATCCATTTTTATTAAAACTATCCTCAATCTGATAATAACGCTAAATTGTGCCAGCTCTTCCATCCTTTTGCCCCTCGAAACCCTGACATGTTTTGAATGATACTGTAAAACCTCGCGAACCTCCTTTCACACGCTCCAAAAAGATTTTGTGCATTCGTTTTTGCCGCCGCCGTTTCACACGTTAGAATGAGGTTATGAAAGCTTTTGCCCTGTCACTGTGCAGTTTCGTGGTGGAATGAGGGCCCTCAGCTTGCATTATTTTGTATTTGTACTAGTCTTTTCTGTGAAACATTCGCCCATTTCTTATTTTATTGTGAAACGCTCTCTCGTGTCAGAGCTTGGAAGATATCTAGGGGTTTTAACCTAAGAATTTTCAAGCTAATCTTAGTCGGTGAAAGGCTGCAAGGTATCTTTAACGACGAGTCTGCGGTCGCAAGCGTAAGCGAGCGTACGTACCGGTAGCGTAGCGACACATCAAGCGCGATGGCGTCTAATGTAGTGAAATGCAATTATTGCAATATAGTTATCTGCGAGATTCTTGCCTTTATCCAAAACAAGCTGGATGTCATGTCTGAGGAATCGCTAGTGCATATTTGTACTACCACGGAGGACATCGATCGTGCGAAATCATTGTTGTTCGAGTCTATAACGACTTCCACTGAAAATATGCACCGTCGCGAAAATCGCGTTGAATACCGGTATTTTAGAGCAAAGTACCTACTTGAAAAGTATCGATACTCGAATTTATCGAAAAGAAAATACCGTTATTACCGCTATTGTACTGTTATTATTGGTACCGGTATCAAGCCCTGTTCTTAAGACAAGTCACGGAGCCCAATTCAATAATTTCAGCGCCGAACCCGAATCAAATCTAGGGCATGAATTCGATGAAGCGTTCTAACCCGTCAGTCTAGTCCGAATAAGGCATTACAAGATCGTAAACTGCATTTGGAAGCTCAATTTGCGCGTTTGCTCTGAATTTGCGAATGATGCCACATAGAGAGAAATCTCCGATAGTCAATTGAGGGCACATGCACCAGTTTGCTTCCAAATGCAGTTTCTAAGTCACTAGCCCGTCCAATGTGTCCCTGTATCAGGCTAGATGACAAGAAAAGTTTTATCTGGCGAGGTGCAACAACATTTTACTAAACTGTGTCCCAGTTAGAAGATTGACTTAAACTTTAGTACTAAAGTTTTACTTCGCTTATAATTCATTCATGTAGATTAGAGTCAATATTATCAGAAAAGCTTTGCAATACCTCAGTTTCTGCCATCCTAGGCGGTAGATTTCGCAACAACTCTACTTAAATGGAGGTACTTATCTAAAATATGTAATATTGAGCATTATTTATTTACTTATTACTTATAAAAATTATCCTAGCCTCGCTTTACCTTTATGTGCCTTACATAAATGACTCATACATAAGTAATAAGGTACATAGAGAAACATTTATTTGCTGCTCACACAGCACAAATCAGATATAAAAAAACATCGTAAACTAATAACCTAACTACTACACTTACCTCAATTAATGATTCAGAGATCACCACAGGTTCTTTACGAAATGAATATTACGTAGCCAATCTTTCGGCCTTTAAGATAAGCACGTAGACAATAGAAGTATTCCTCATAAGAACTCAGACTTAGCTCTGGTTGTACCTACGGTCCGCATCTATCTAAGCGTGCCACAAAGAGCGCCCGGCAACTGTCTGAACAAAGCGATTGTGCTGGCCCACTGTTGACGTTGCCATTCAGAAGTCGGCTCGGATATATTTAACTTAATCCGAGAGGTCAGTCCCGGATTTAACTTAATTAAAATGAAGAGAAACCATCAGCCTCGCATTTATAACGAAAGTTGAGCGTTATGTTCGTAAATCGGTGTTGTAGTTTTGATACCCCCTTTAAAAAGAGGGATGTAAGTTTCACGTAACATTTTCCGACGAGAACCGACAGAGACTACGTGGCTTAGTTGGTTAGAGCACACCCGTACTAAGGGTGGGACGCGGGTTCGAGTCCCGCCGAAGTCGAACATTTTTGGGAACTTATTTCATTTCTTAGAGATGCCCAGAGTGCGGGTAAGCACTGTAACAAAAATCCTTAGAATTTAGCAACGGCAACACCTCTAGTCAAACGAACTAAATGTACCTATAACTTTAGTCTTTGAACATTGGAAACTTTAATTGTTTTCTCTGTAGGTGGAGTCACCGGCGCTACAGTCCGTAAGAGGTCCCAAAGATTTTCGACGAGAACCGACAGAGACTTCGTGGCTTAGTTGGTTAGAGCACACCCGTACTAAGGGTGGGACGCGGGTTCGAGTCCCGCCGAAGTCGAACATTTTTGGGAACTTATTTCATTTCATAAGTTTCACGTATTTTTAACAGTGTTTGCCTAAAATCGATGAAGCCGTTCGAATGAATGATGGTTCAAAGTAAAGTTTTACGTTGGTTGTATTTTCGATTTTTGTAAAATTTGCTTGTGTTCAAAAGAATTCGACCCATTGCACGGACACGATAGTACCGATTGGTTACTGTTTTGTTAAAACTAGACTTGTTACGAAAACAAGTTACCAATTTCTATAGTTTCAGCTTTACTGGACAAAACAAGCTGAAACCTTACAGATACAGTTTAATTTTGGGATCCAACGACCTATCGGTACACAATAAATTGGATACCTACGTAGTACGAGCATACAGACAATCGGATTTGCTTTATTGAACGATGTCCATTTTGAATTGATTTCATGGAATTCTATTGAAACTGCGAATTGATGCAGGAATTTAATAATCAGGGTTCACGTACCATTCATTTCATTTTATGCATTATATTATTATTTTCAACCGTTTTTTTGCTGTACAAAAATCTTTCTCTTCATCAACTCGTCCCGATTAATAAAAAGAGGGTTCACTAAAGGCGTATTAAATTAATGAAAGAGAAAATTCCTCTTACTATACCTATGTATACTCTAAGGTTTGCTGGAAGAAAACTCTTATTAAGGGTTAAGCTCGCCTTTGTACATAACCTATTAGTTAAGTTCTTTTTATGTATTATTTTTTGTGTGTACAATGAAGAATTACAGAATGAATTCTTAATACGTCAAATCTTTTTTGGAATACCTGGTTTTATTTATGCAGCTGTTTGTTTTCTTACGACAGATTCAACCGAACCCAAATCTTCCTGACCTGACATAACCGGCAACACGACACGTAATTAGAGCAGGAATTTCATTACCCATTCACTGAAGACAACTCATCTTCCATATCAAAGTTTAATATGTAGCACGTAAAGCTTCGTATTACGGCAGATCTGATTCACTCTCATGTTTCATTGGAGAGATTTAAAATTCAATATGGCAAAAAATTTACAAATTTTTATGTCCTGGGTTCTTGAGTAATGCTATCACGAAAGGTTTGAATCGTTTTTCTGATTTATTTACTAATTTAGTATTGAAAAAAATCCTAACTACCCGATTGACTTGACTTGGGTGGTTCGAAACTTTTATTCCCAACAACCCCATTGATTGGGAGGTTAGTGAAGTGGTTGGGAATATATCATTTTGTACGCAATATTACGGATGTTGCCTGATAATATAAGTTAGGTGAATTTTCTGCACGTAGTAGATTTATTCTGTGCCTGTATCAGTCTCCGCATTCTCCGTATGTCGATAAATTGTATTGGGCTATAAATCGAGCTGGCAATACTACGGGGACACGGCCCACCGTCCACGAGCTAATGAAATCCGAAATTACTGCGATGAAGGTGAAAATGTTGCCGTGAAAAAGTAATTAAACACGGTAATGGTGTGGCTGTGGTCCGAATCTTTTATTGAGATAGCTAAAGAGCAAAAAATTGTGAGGTTTTCGTTGATTTTTTGTTACTTTTTCCGCTATTGGAAAAAAATCTACGTTGTAAAGAGCATCAATGAACAATTCATTTTCTATTTACTATTTCCGATTCCGATTCTTGTAGAAGAGATGTTTCAAAACTTAGACCATCTGTCCTGCTCTAAAAGCGCGCATAACATTAATTTCAAAACTAAAGTTCCTTTAGTTAGGTACCTAAAGTGACAAGTTAGACCAGACAAAGAAAGATTAAATGTACCCCACAAAGTACAACTTATAAATTAACTCTATAAAAAAGCGAGCATCTTCTGGCTACATGATGCTATGTGAATTGTCTAGCATTATTTACTTATTTCATCACACCCTACTAATATTATAAACGCGAAAGTTTGTGAGTATGTAATGTAAGTATGTTTGTTGCTCTTTCACGCAAAAACTACTGAACGGATCTGGATGAAATTTGACACAGAGATAGATTTTAGTCTGGAATAGCCCATAGGCTATATTTTATCCCGGAATTCCCACGGGAACGGGAACTGCGCGGGTAAAACCGCGGGGTGCTGCTAGTACAAATATAATATTACTGTACGCTTTACAGGGTGAACCAAGCAGTGAGTGATTAATTATTGTGTAAGAAAATAGACAATAATAAGTTCTAAGCAACTTATTATTGTCTATTTTTCTTACAAATTATCAAATTACTAATATTGGAAGTTTTCATCTCAGTACTATTAAAGACCGATTTCAGCAAATAATAGCGTATTAAGTAGCACTTTTTTTAGTGATATTATTAAAGGTATGAATGAGTCTCGCAAAGTTTATTAAATCTCCCAGTTACATTGTACTATTTTATATTTAATTTATTGTTGAAAATTCAACTATGTGTCGCTCAAACGTAAATTACTACTGTTAGAAAGCTGATAATTTTATGCATGAAAGTACTATTCATAGGAATCATATTACAACAAAAAACCCATAGTCCAGAAAAAAAAAAAATCAAAAAAATAGTCAACGCAACAGTTTGAATCTTTCAAAATTCTCTAACATACCTTTTAAAAAAATCATAACTCGAAAAACAACGAAAAATCGGGCAACATGGTGTATTTTCAGGTACCCCCGGGAACCTGGGGGAGAAGCATTCAATTTTTTTATGACGTCTCTGCTTGTTCCACCTTGTAGAGGGTCAAAATAACCGAGAGACAAACCAAAGCGTAAAATATGATAGCACCGTCATCTAAATGGAGTATCAAATAATCTGGGATTGTCAGTCTTTAGATCGCCTGTTTAAACACTTGGCCAGAAAAAATGATTCTGTCAAGAGCTGCACAAACTCGCCGGGATGTAATAAAATGCGCGCTAATATCGGGATTAAACGTCGAGTCAGCTGGTCAGTAAGCTAGAATTGGATGAAATCAAGCGTTTTCAGATGTGTGTTAGTATTTTTCTTTAATCAATTTTGAAAATTATGACTTAAAAACTAATAATAACACAACAAGTAAAATAAACTTAAAAACCGACCAAGTGCGAGTCGAACTCGCGCACGAAGAGTTCCGTACCATTATCTATAAAAACGGCAAAAAAAACACGTTTGTTGTATGGGAGCGCCCTTAAATTTTTATTTTATTCGGTTTTTTAGTATTTGTTGTTACAGCGGCAACAGAAATACATCACCTGTGAAAATTTCAACTGTCTAACTATGAATGACGGTTCATGAGATACAGCCTGGTGACAGACGGGCTTATAGTAATAGCTCCCGTTTTACCCTCTGGGTACGGAACCCTTAAAAAGAATCGTATCGTACTTGGTCAAGTTTTGCTAGTCTTTACAGACAGACCCATTAGTTAAGTGTAAGGTCACACAATTCGAATCCTGAGTGGAGGAAATGAATTACATTGACATCAACATGCAAAAAATATCCATTCCTTTATTCAGCTCACATGAGAGTGTATTTTGCGTTGTTCTCCTCTGGCTAACCAGCCCAATTCCTTCAGATAGCGGAAGTAAGACCTTTGTGTTTCGACAGCTGCGTGTTTCCATCTCATCAGGTGTTGACGGAGGTCGTTAGCAGTGATTTTCGGGACCATCCATGATAGTTTCAAAAGTTTTATGCTGAAAGAGCGAAGAGTTGCCGTTTGAGGCTCTTCAGTCAGACCTGTCTTGGTCTGACCTCTTCTGAGAGCGTCCATTGTTTCCTAGGAGACCCAGCAGTCAAGTAAATCCAGAATACATTTACCTATGCTTGTTAGTTTGTTTAGCAACAAAAGCAGTAACCCTGTCATGTCCCTCTTCGTGCCAAATGGGGTGTATCGTACAAATCGAGTTGCCGGCTGCAGACGCGTCGTGCCTCCGACAGACATCTGAGAGGGAATTTAGGTCGTAATGGATACTGTGCTTACCAAATAGGTCGCCTCGTGCCTCAAGTGGCCTCTGCCACTCGAAATTATGCTTTGTGTCCTTTATGTTGTGTGTAGTTTGGAGCTCTTTTTGTTTTTTTGTGCATATTTATATGTTATATTTATATATTTTACAAAATAGTAAATTTCGTAATTTTTGGAAAACACTCGGTCCGCCCCGGCTTCGCACGTATATTATAAAGCCTATATTCATCAGGGATAATGTAGGATTTTGGTGGTGAAATATTTTTTCAAATCGTTCAATAGTTTCGGAGCCTAATCAATTCAAACAAACAAAATCTTTCCTCAGTTTACTATATGAGTATAATAGCTCTGCTTCAATGTTTGTAATAACTAGCACTGTAGCTAATAATTAATTAGAATTTAATTAATTATTAGGTACTGTTAACTTATCAATTGTAGATAGTTTAACAGAATTCTGTTTGAATGAATATAGCAATGTATTAATTATAATGTATAGCCATAACCATCTACGGTCGAGTTTCGTCAATTTATTTTTACAAAATATTTCCTAATCATCTACCTCCTTGACCGATAGTCCAAACCTGAGAAAGATAAAGTACCTATTCATCATCATCATCATCAGCCTATAAATAATAGTCCACTGCTGGACATAGGCCTCCCCTAATGAGCGCCATAGCACCGTCTTCAGCTTGCCGCATCCAGCAACTGCCAGCAGTCTTTCGCAAATCGTCATCCCACCTGGTCGGAGGGCGTCCTACTCGAGTCGCGGTCTCCACTCAAGAACACGTTTACCCGTTGTCGGTTCTTCTCGAGATATGGCCAGCCCACTGCCACTTGAGCTTGCTAATCCTTAGAGCTATGTCGATAACCTTGGTTCTAGGTATGTCTGATGTATTCGTTGCGAATCCTATCCTTTAGATTAGAGTAACTCCGAGCATCTCTCTCCATAGCTTGCTGGGCGACTTTAAACTGGTGGAACAGCCCTAACGTGAGTATCCAGCCCTACCGTGAGTGAGAAAGATCAAGTATTGAAAAACGGCAATTCATACCTTATATCGGTGACGTCAAAGTGTGACTGCCCTTAACTCGGAAGTAGGTCGCTGTCGTGCTCGCTTCGTATCGGCGGTGTGAATAAGTTCATAGGATTGCTTTGGACAGGTTTGAGCCAATTTGAAGAATTTGGGAGGGAATGCTTGTGCTAGATTTAAGGTTCTCGCAGTTCAGGGCCGCACCGCTACCACACAACGCAAAAATTTGCATCCATAAATGGGCTTATCTTTTCTATTCAAACCCTTAACATTCAGATACATTTTATTCTTACGGTATTACATCTCGGGAAACTCGTGGGAAACAATGTTGTAACTGTAAGGTATATAAACACCTTACGAGTTTAATCCCTTATTTGAATGCCCAATTTGGGTGCTGTGCGGTAGCGGTGTTGGATTAATGTCCGCAGTCTCCGCAGAGCTCAGTATCCACTCACAACTGTTTTGAATAGGTAGTCTTATAACTTATCAAAAAGAATCAGTGAATGAGTCTTTAAAAATCCGATATCAGTGTTCAGGAATTAGGAGTCAAATTACTTATAGTTTTTTAAACTCGCCAAATTATTTATTTATTGTATGTAGCATGTTAATGTCAGCCACAAAATATTTTCTGTTCCCGGAGCTTCCCTCTTACTTTCTCTTATTAGTTCTTAACTTTATTATTAGTTCTTCAAAAACCACCACCAAAACGATTAGCTTATTAATTTAACTAAAGTATCAGATAAACTTCACTGTCATACTAGTACCTAGGTACCTACTTACACCAGTCGTCTCCTCATATGTATTCATGGCGCGTCTTTATTGCTGTACGTCACTTTATTGCTGCACTCCTATCAAAAGCCACGCACGACCTTCCGCTCCATTCTGCGATGCTGTGAAGCATTCTGGGCGTTCGTTTTGAGAATAAAGGAGACCCTTTGAGACCGGAACATATCGAATGACAATCGCCTGAAATTACCAAATGTCTTTCTGAAGTTTTAATAATAATTGATGGTGATAAAATAGGTGCTACAGGCACTTTAGCCGAACCTCAAATACTCAATTATTTATGGTTTTCGCATGGTATTCGCTGTTGGCACCTCTTGGTAAGTTGTAACATAAGTTCATACACCTTTAGGAATTTTCCACGAAAATTTAATAATTTTCCAAAAAAAATCGGTTTCGGCAGGATTCGAAACTGCGCTCCACCCTCAGTACGGGTGTGCTCTAACCAAGATGATGTTATTCCATACCATAAAATATATTTTATATTTTATATAAAAATATAAAATATATTAATTATGCAATATATTTTATATAAAATATATTTTATATTTTATGGTATCATCTTAGAAATAATTTACAAAAAGAGCGATCATAACAGCGATAGGTATCAAACAACTGAAGGCAGTCTGAGGTTCTAAATTTAATAAAAATTCTAAAGCAGGTTCCTAAGCAGGACCCAAGTTCCATTAAGCCATTCGATATTGAATGCAAAACGAGCTTATTCAAACCCGTCGTAATATCCCGTTGCAGCCAAGCGCAGCTTGTGAGTAGACATGCGCGCCGACCTCAAATTTGCCGGCGGCGGCGCGCCGACCTCCGAGGTCGGCGCGGCGCCGCCGCGCCGGCGTGGCTGGAATTTTTCCTACCTCTTAACTAAGTACCATAAAACAGGGTGAATAGAACTCCAGGGTGAATATAAACGAACGAAATACTGGAGAAGACATCACCTGGCTAGTAGCAGTGAAAGTATCCTTAGTCCGTGACTTTTCACCTGTGTAAATCGATCAGACCTGTGCAAAAGGATGTTTTGCTCTAGTATTGCATCCATTCTGTCATTCAGACCTGGGTAGTACATTATGATACGAGTGCGGTAAGTTGAAAATTACAGCCGCCTCATCACAAGAAAGCAGAGGCTGTAATTATCAAAGCGCACGTGTGTCATACGAAGTTTTATAACATATTTGCGAGGAAATAAATAAAACTCGGACTTTAGAATAAATTTTGATACTCTTGTAAGTATCTATCGGTCGATTTTACGGCCAAGAGGCTTAGAGTAGCCTTTTTCGCTGTCTCTGAGAGTTCTGGCGGTGTTAAATTAATAAATTCATCATTACTTGACGACATCTTCAAATAAAAACAATACAACGAAAATAAAAAGGGCGCGGAATCATTTAACTTGTTCACAAATTAGCGATGCGCGCGTATCAGCGCTTTTTTTGAGGCAAAGGCACAAAAACAGCCAGTATTATTAATAAAGTAAATTAATATTTTTGAGTACAGATTGGTTGAAATTTATGGTCAGTAAATTAATTAAATTTAAGAATTAAATGTTTATTAATCATATTTTATCTCCTAAAGTTAATTTTATTCTTAAAATGTTGACAACTTTTCTGACATAAAAACTCTTAGCTAAGATTTAAAAAAGTACCGTTCGTTTTAGACGGATCATCTTGATAAACCGTGCGTTTTACATTACATTACCGCACAAGTACGTAATGAAATACATTACGATATTGAAATTGGTGAAATAAGAGACTCTTTACGAGCAAATGTGTTATACTTAAATAAAACATTACTGTAAACACTGAAATGAAAGTTAATCACAGAAAACAGATCATTATTATTAGACATTGTCTTTGCATAAATTATATGCAGTTGTCGTGAATAACAACAATTTTATTCACGCGGGTTGGGTTCAAGCGTGGTCTCTTCGCATTGAAGACCAGTCCTGCTATGCTACCGAAAAAATCCGCTCGCTTGGCGTGCTAGTGCAGGAGTAGCCAGCACACCCAAGCAAGGAGGCTAGCATTGGAAATGCTGCTTTTTGTCCCTACAGACTCTGTATCCACCCTAAGACGACCCCTGATTTGTAGTAATTACATACAAGGCAGGTCATCTTACGGTGAACGTAGTAGTCGGCGCGCCGACTCGAAGACACGGCGGCGGCGGCGCGGGAAAACGGCGGCGCGGCGCGGCGGCGCCGGCGCGGCGCGCATGTCTACTTGTGAGTGTATAATTAATGGACCCAAATCTGCATATTATCACACGCGCAATTTCATCGCTTAATATGCGACCTGTTTGTATACATCAAAGTACTGCATTAAAATTATAGGCATCCGGAGACTCGAAGTGGTTTTAATAAAATTGCAATTGCATTATTTAGGGATTACATGTTTTGTTATACAAACGAATTAAGATCGAAGTCGTTGATACCTGATCTACGACTTCGTATCTTAACCCAGTAGAGCGCACCGCTACCGCAAAGCACTAAAATGTTTGCAAACTTTAAAATGTATCTTATGATAACGAGTTTAATCCCATATTTGAATGCACATTATCTGCTGTGTGGTAGCGGCATTGGATTAATGTACACGTGCTGAAAGAGACAGTTAGATGTGGACAATGTGCCGTTTTTCCTTCAGTGCAATTTATTTTCACAATTTCAACTTACCTTAATGAATTCAAAACATAAGAACTAAAAAAAAAGTACAAAGATCAATATTGCGCATATAATATATGTCTGTACCCACGCACGGGCTCATAAAAACAACTCAGAAAGTGTAAAAAAGACACGTACTTAATTGTTAGAAGCATTTCCGAAGTTATCGAATAAGACGTAGCAAAGAATTGCTGAAATGGCACTATCGTCAAACAAACTGTTGACTGATAGTGACGTTTCCAAATGAAGGCAATGTTTGACTTGGCATATTGAATCATTAGGTGGAACCTGATTCAGCTTTCAGATAAATTATTTTATATTTTATTAAATATTTCTTTTTAAAGGTTGTAACTTGGTCTTTTGAAGATGGTTTATCTGGAAAAAAATAATTTCTAAGAAGAGATGATAGTGACAACTGAATATTTATTTAATTTAAGGTCTTTGAATGTTTTAATAATAAATGGTTGGCAAGGTAACTATCTCAAAGAAAGAAATACAATTCCACATTTTAATAACATTCGAAGAAATTCACTCAAATTAGACTGCCAAATTTCTTTGCTCGATACACAAAGATATACAAAAATATTTAGGGACAAAATATTCTTGCGGTTTCCCTTAAAGTTCTTCAAGCAGAAAAATCATTTAGGGCTCGAGGAAATTTTCTTCAAAAAACATTTTCCACGTCATTGACCGCCTCACGGCTCTCTGGGTGAAACTGAGCCTGAACTACCCACATGTGTGTAACTGCCTTCTTTCTTACTTTGTCAAAGTCTACACTTTGTTTCCGGCTGATTTACTAATAAACTATCACGGCTTGGCAATTTATTGTTTACACTTTTAGCTGTCAAACATTTGAATTATGAAATATTTTTCCTGGAAAGAATAAACATTGATGAAATGAAAGTAAATTATTTATTTGGCACGACACAGAGTTACTGAACATTTAAAGGAAGGAACTAAACTATATAGATTGAGTCTATCAGCAAGACATACAATAACGGTTACCTACTTAGAACAATATAAATTATCGAGAATCTAAAAGGAGTTGGTTACCTACCTATGTATTTTTGGTGTATTTTCTTCGGTAAACTAGTATATTTGCGCTATCGTGCAGTTCTTTTTTTTTGCCTAGCATATTTTATTTGTATCCTGAAACCAAGATTTTTCGACGTTCACATCATTTTCGAACAGAATAAATAGCGAGCAATAAACGTAGCAGTAAATAACCATTTGCGGGATTGCCCCAAGGTTCAGGATAGTCCCTAGTCCGCTAGCCGGGCGCCTTCAATATATATTCGTTAGCGAAGTCAAGTGTCTGGCGCTCTAATTTATTGCAACTCGCTAATGCGAAATTTTAAGAGTTAAAACGGAGCAAATGACCTACGAGTACCTCGTAAGCTGCCAAAATTTCTCCATTTATATTGCAAACCTTGAAGGGAAAAACTACATATGTTATAGGAATGTTTTATGGCGTTTTATGTTTTACGCAATAGATTTGTAGTGTGTATTTTTGAATATTGCATAACTTCTCTGCAATTTTTCTGCTGACGACAGATACAAATTACCTTTTCATTTACATTACAGTTACAGAACTGCTATGTATGTGCTATTACAAATTGAAAGGTGAGGTAGGTCGTATTATATCTAGATCTAACGTGGTTCTGTAATTGTCAGAAACCCCGCATAGCTTTTAAATTGGATAGCGATGGTCCTGCAGGGAGAGTTCAATTCATAAATAAATATGGCGGCAGGCCGCCATCTTGGCAAGCTCGGAAAGGTGCGTGCACGGCATGGATAACAAGCCTAACGTCTTTGACCTTAGCGATTTTCAATGAATGGGATGCAATTTGATGCATTTGAAACCGCTTATTTTGATAGCGTTTTGCAATTTTCTACAATTGTGTGTAAAATAAGATACGAACCTACATAGGTACCTTAGGTTTGCTTGAATTGAAACACGTTTCACCCGTTATTTACCCAAGGTAAATGTTCCTGCTCATTAGGGGAGGCCTATGTCCAGCCGTGGACTATTATATGCTGCTGATGATGATGATGATAAAATGTTCCTGAGAATTAAACTTGTCGTTAAATCACATTTAAATATTACCTAGTTACTTTGTTGAGAAAAAAACATTCCATTCCATAAAAGGCTATCAGTTGATTCACTTTTGATATAATATTTTGCAATTCATAAGAAAAGTATAAATTTTCGGATAGAAATTAAACTTCTCCATTAGGCTCCTCAACTGCAGCAGTATCTACGAAGCAACAAATTAAATGAATTCCCTGTAAGCGATAGCGCAGTAATAGGTTTAGTATCTAGCGGCTGCAATGATACGAGCAGGTCGACTAGCCGGCTGATTCGATTGCAAGGTGCGCTTTGAGAGAAGATGCTGTTTTGTATTTGAACTTTATACGTGTTCCTTTTGGCTGGTCGCACATGTCGATTATTGCCTGATGGATGGGTGTATTCGACTATTCCAAGGTAATTTGTGTATTTACAAATGATTGGAACGAACGCTTTCGGATAGTCAAATACGCCTATCCATAGACAATTTTATCCAAAAATCAGACAAAAAAACGGGGCCGGCCTTCAACTTTAGATCCGTTTAATTGTCAACGATAAACTATAGGTAGGTAAACACAAAAGTTATTGCTAAACTGGCGTAGACTGGTTCAATCCCCGAAGATGACATTCAGATAGAAAATTAAAACATTAAAGAATACCACCTTGTTTTGTGTCAAATCGGTCGTGGTCATCATGTAGTTTTATTGTTGAAGGGCTGATTTGATTAGCATTCATCGCATTACGATGTCAGATCTCCCAGTAAGAACCTGAAATGGTTAAATTTCCATCGTTCGTTTGCATATCTTCGCCTGGCGCTGGTCGGTGGCCGCACATCTTGGCATTTTAGAAAATCAACCTTCGATTTAAAAATGTATTCTAGATTGCGGTGAAGGATACACAGTTTGTATTTTATTCGTCCGTACCCTCCAGGCCCGCGGGAAATCAACGATATGACGCTGTGGCCCAATCGCGCGAGTCAACTGGATTTTTCTTTCGCTTCGTCTTGAAATGAAATACTGTAAAACACTTAAGAATATTATTTCTATTAACGCAGTAGGATTACTCTATCTAAATTTTACCTTATTCATATTTAATAATATAAACAGAAACTCTCATGTTTGAATTTACTCAAACAATAAAACTTCCCCTTGTCAGACAAAGGAGGGGAAATATTTATTGAGTAATGTACTTAGTACCTACACATACATATTTGAGAAAAGTGGCCCCCACAACACCATCAAATAAAGAATAATAAAAGCTATTGGGGAGGAAAAGGGACCATTTTGCTGATCGTTTTCCTAAGTATATTATAAAAAAATAAATAAAGCAACCTCTTAAAATATTAACTATTTGTATTCTCCAAAGCGACTTGTAAACTTATCTAGACAATTTAGCAAGGGAAACCTTCGGGCATGACAATCGATAAAAAATGCAAGACGCATAGATATTGGGGAGTCTAATTTAAAATGTGAAAGTTGCAGACGTTCTAGCCCGTCGTTTGTGGAGTTTCGGCCCCTCGGTTACTTTACATTCCACAGGCGTATTTGGTACCTACTTGTACGTGAAGTTAGTGATGTCCCTTAACGCTCTTAGGTACTTGGTAAAATATGTTTAAAAAAAAAACATTGACTAATTTCAAACTGCTTAGTTTAAAACACCAAGGTAAAAAGCGTCCAAAATAAAATGAAAATCCTCAAGAAAAGGTTGTTATGTCACAGATTCATTGTTATTAATTTAAATTAATGTTTTGGAATGGAACAAACTTAATTAAAATATTTTCTTCTTAAAGTCAAGACATAAAATACTACCTAAGGCACCCCAGGAGGGCCATAAATTTGAGCTTTTCTTAATCCTTATAACGTTCTGCTTGCTAGAATTAATCTTAAAATGCTAATACTGGCTGTAAACGTACCGCTGCTGTGCGCTGTTTTATTGATAAATAAAATGCATCTTACAAGCAGCGGTCGCTTCCAATTCCTTCTTCTATCATATAGCCCGACCGTTTCAAACATTTCTTTTCATTCTTATCAAATTTTACTGAGAGTTGATAATATTAACTAACTACTTTCTAACTTTCGGAAAGTCAAGTGAAAGGTTACAATATTTTTCACCTCTATTTATAGTATAAGATTTTTATTAAATACGTAAACCCATGCCAAATAACTGCTCTGTAGGACTAATAGTTTCTGAGCTAAGCCGTAGGCGGACAGACGGACATCGCGAAACTACAAGGGTTCCTCGTTCACTACGGCCACTAAAAAGTGACCGGTGAAAATTAAAAAAAGCTTAATTATAAAATTCCCCGAGAATCACAAACTGCACATCCCTAGGTGCCTAGAAAATCCCTCAAAAGTATGCAGTCTCATTTTCTCGCCGTGACACTTTATCCCCTATCTCTAGGGCGCTAGTTTGCGAAACAAAATAAAGTTTAAATTGCATTTTGAACACGTTTATTCTGCTGAGGGCCCTCGGACTCGACGATTGTAAATGTGCATACTTTGCAACTAAACTTTGAAACGTAGGGTACTTTACAAAAGTTGAATTGATTATGTGAGACGTATTAAACTCAATAATCGAACCATGGTAAATATCCCGTTATTTCGACTTTAATGTGAATAACCAAGATAGTTTTAAAAGTTTTGTTTTGACGTATTAGTACAACGGGAAATGTGGCTCTCTGTGGCCGGTCAGCAAATATTCGGTGGGCATCGAGCGCAGGGGCCGAATCCCACATGACCGCGTCACTATAACAATAATATCTCGCCTCAGAATGACACATTTTGTCATTTTACCTTGATGAAAGAAACTACAGATGTGGAGGGACGTGTGTCAAAAGTGAAAGGTTGAAATGAAAACAATCTATCAATCTCTCTGCAAATGGAACCGCACGCACTATCTAGAGTTTCTTTGATCTATGAACGATTCTGCTACGATACCATTGTCATAGAAAAGCGATTAGTTAGTAGAAGTGCAGTTTTTTTTATTTCAATTAAGTAAAAACATACGACGGCCATATGGATAGCTCAGACGGAAATGACGGGATGAGCTTGACTCCGAGGACCAAGATTAATGAAAGGAGAGGAGGCCTCTGCCCTGCAGTGGAACAATGCTAATGAATATAAAATATCAATCTCGAGGAATCAAACTATTGACTTATTTTAAAAACTTGTCATGTTCTGCTCCTAATTGGCAACTGTTATCTGCCCTCCTATCCACTACTTACCTACTTCCCGTATGACTTATACGACGTGGGTCGATAGAATTCATGTAGGCATACACTGGCATACACAAACACTACCTTATGCATGTAATTTATTTATGAGCTAAAATCTAGTCATTCCATTTGACTTTCTCATTTAGAAATAACAATTTCAGTATTTCTAGGTACTCTAACAATATTCAACGTTAATAAAATCGTATAAAATACACTTACATATATCTAAAGTTGCCAAACACCTATGTCGTGGGGTCCCCTGGGCGACGCCTCCAGGTATTTAACCCTCTAATGAGTTCTGTGAAACTTTGGCAAAAAAAGTTCGTTGTAGCACTTTGGGCCCTGTGTTGAAACTTACTAAATAAAAACTTAGCTTGGGTCTTTTACAATTTTAGATTGTAAAATGTTAAACTGAATTCGCAATTAAAGTAAAGTCCTTAATTAAAAAGCTTTTGAGGTTTATAAACGAAACTTAACATGCTCTTTATTGTAGCTTCTTCGGTACAAGAACGGGCCTACAATGTATGTACGTATATGTAAGTACGTAAGTCATTACGTAATCCTGGTTAGTTTTACTATCTTTTTAATGTTTCGGAAGAAAAGTACGTGGAACTACCAGACTCGCACATAAAAAGATTTATTCCTTTATTCTTTCGAACCCCACAAATTAGAACAACAGCGTTACGACCGCGAACTCAAACAGTTCTAGAATTTATAGCTACAATAACGGTTCGTCGTCACACGAATGTGCCGGAACAATTTCATAAGACCACCCTTACGGTTATACGGCTGAAATTACACTGGAAACGGGCTTCTATCCACTTAGCTAACAACAACATAATTTCTTAATATGATGAGTCGGTCGCCATTTTGTAGTGTAGGTTGTTTATGTAGGGCTATGTATTTTAAGTGTCAGTCGTTATTTTTTCACCATACATATTTTGATCTACAAATAAAGTTTTTCTTACATCCGGAGCAAAAGATAAAATATCCAAAAGTATGTCTAGTGTGGCATTGTGTTAAAATAGCGATGAATATTTACACACACTCATGACCCGACGTCAAAATCACTACATGTATTCAAGACCTTTTTTGGTTGTTTTTACTTAGTTCACCTATCCACAATGACGGTAACCGGGCGAAACAAATAATAGAGAAAAATTCCTTTGGAATTTTATCTCTTACCGAAGATACCTTGCCCGAAGTCTAATTGGTACCTGATTTCGGTGTGCCTAGCCTGCGTGCCTATAAAAGTAAATCTCTAACTTAATCGGCCAGGTCGTCGAACACTTAATGAAGTGGGGTCCTGCTTTATGCCTGACTCGGAGCAAGCGACTCTGGCCCCAACGACCCAATGACCACGGAAGGGTTAATGAATGCTATGAATCTTATGTTAAAATCTTTAAGGTAGTTTTTAGTGTAGTTTTAAATTGTTGTCAATATTAATATGAGTTACGTTGACTTAATGGTTGTTATTAAAGAGCAAATGTATGTTTTTGCTTATGCTTAAATTTCATTATTTTACATTGTGCGCACAATGACTTAGATTAATATGTATGTAGATAAAGAAACATGTAACATATTTTGTGGAATAACGTTAATGCAGTCATATTTTAAAGAAAACATAATCATCCATCAGAACAAAAATTAACTACAATCAGATATTTCAAGACATCTGACATCGACATCTGATATTGACGACCTCTGTGGCGCGGTGGGCGAAGGTCCGCCTGCGACGCAGGAGGTTGCGGTTTCGATTCCCGCCCTGGGACAAATATTTGTACGATCTGGATTTATTTATTCCGGGTGTTCTGGTCGTTTTCTATGTATAATAAAAAATATCTATCTATGTAATGTACATATGTATTAGTGTATCAGTTATGGATACTAGCCATATCACAAGCTCTGCTTACCTTGGAGCTAGATAATGCTGTGTGAATTGTCCAGCATCATTTATTTATTTATCATATTGCATACCTAGCATTTGCAAAGGACCCTAAAACTTTAAAAAAGTAATTGGTACCTAATCTAGTAGCTATTTACATATTATTTCTAACCACAAGTACAATGGCTCTATAGCTCAGTTTAATTAAGCTGGATTAACGCTTTGTAACGTTAACCGCCGTACTCGTAATTAGAGAACGTAACTGGCACGTAAACGTAGTCGTTACGTCACTCTGAACTCGGCTTACAGGGTTACTTGACGATGCTATTTTCATACAAAATGTTTCAGGCTTGTCGGCACCAATCTAATTTGACTGAACATGCCTCCTATCGTTTGAGGAGTCTTTTCCTATAGCCCTAGGGTTCGCTTTCAGATGTTTTATCTAATCTTGATAGATTTTAAGTGAAAACTTAGGTGCACTTTTTAGAATAGTGAATTAAATTAATAATTGTCTTTGTTGTTCTTACATGTCCAGGCCATCCCAAGGTTGCCTGGAAGAGATCGCTCACAGTGATAAGGCCACCTTTGTACTTCGTCTTCTCGTAGCATTTATTTCTGTACTGTTTTCTGTGTTTGTGTGGTACCAAATAAAGTATTATCTATCTATCTACCTATTATACCGAACCGTCACGTTCGGGTCAGTTATGAATATGGTATACTGTGCTCCAGTCAATAATTTAAGAAGATTAATGTTTTCGCTCCATTCATGTCCACTTTTCTTTTTCTTTCACATCTTTGTATTAAGATTTTTTTACATCTTATTAAGCTATACATAAAATAAGTTTGTATGTAAAGCGCGCCCATCGACGAAGCTGTTAATCGCGCATTACCGTACTTGACGTAGTTTGAGCCTGATCGTGTATCGGCGTAGTTTTTTGATAGGTTTAGAACTACGTAATACGTATTCCATTAGCATAAACTTTATACCCCTGGAATCGATTGACGTAAATGTTTGCTTGCGATTTTATGAGCGTTTGCTCCGTTTTATTGAAGACAGCCTTTTGCAGGATCAGCATTTTGATTTTACATATTGGCTCAGATGTTAGACCCTTGTAATATTTTTAATTGATTATTCATGCTTTTACCACACCGAAGAAAATACAACACCCACAAAATTTTAAATTACTAAGGAAAAAACTAAATACATAACTGCACTCAGTTTTGGGTGATTAAAATGCTGCCCTTTTTCTATGACGTCACCGTTCAGTTTACCAACTCAGTGTTTCTGTTCCATCGTTGATTTTTATGCAAATTAAAAAAAACATACTTTTGAGTGATTGTGATCATATCGGATAGTATATAAGTAACTTCTAAGTAGATTACCCAGAGTGCGAGGGCTTACGCACTATAATACAAAACCTTGCTTGCTACTTGCCACTTCTTACTAGCCACAGTACCTCCTTGCCACTTGCCTAGCTACTTGCCCGATGTACACGACCCACAGAGCAATTTTCGCTTTATAAACTTAGGTTTACTTTTCATCAGCTGAATGTACCAGCTGAACTCTGAAGAACGATTGTAGTAAAAGTTGCCATTTTGCATTTTAAATCGTTCAATGAATAGCTAATTTTATAGTCTTATTGCAGTATCGATCCATCTTCGTATGAAACGCTTTTACGGCGGTATGATTGATGGTAATAGGGTTTTTATCTTGGTCAGTGACCTAGCGAAAATTAATGGCGGGTTTGCAACGAATCCTACTGCTTTTATGCATTAATACCATCCAATGATTTACCGACAACTTAATGACGGGTTTTATTTTAATATTTTATGCAACGAATCCCACTACTTTTTTGCATCTGCTAAAATGCTTTGAATCATAGGATTTAAAACTTTTAGCACCAACAGGAAAAAACATACGCTGAGGTTACTGAAACCAAAGTACCTACCTATACCACTCTTGATAACAGTTCAGTAAAAAGATACAGATTATTAACATAAGTGTCGAAACTATGTACTAAAAATTTAGAAATACCTAAGGCGAAAATAACAGTTTGTCCGTTAATTGCGGACGTACAGTTTTAACTTAAATAACAACTGATGGAATATACGTACCTTTAAAAATAACATAACTATTCCTGTTTCCGTCGCCGTGCTTGAGTAAATAAAATGCTGACTAAGACTGCAGCTAGAAAGAGAAAAACTACAGCATGCGTCCTCGTTTTAATCCTTCCGTATTAAAACTATTGTTGGATGAACATCGTTTTAATCCTTTACATACTATGGCGAACAAAACAAAGCCAACAATGAACGCGGAAACTTTCCGTGAATAATCTAAGCACAGTCACTATCACGTTACGTAAGGGTGGAATATTGCGTGCATAACTGCTAGGGCTGACGAAAAACTAAAAAAGAATTTCAACGTCATTTTTCGCAACGCCATCTAGTTAGTACTCTTGTAGCTACCAAACTGCATTGATTGTACTACGAGAATCGGATAGGAATTTAAACACTAACAATAAATAAATAAATAATGCTGAACAATTCACACAGCATTAATGTACTAGCCAGCACAAGGCGGTGTAGCCGTCGCGAGGTGTAAGAATCGACCCCTCCAATTCGGCTCATAGACGACGTTGGAGCCAGATGTGGAAACCGACCAGAGTACAGGCAGCAGTAGGTCAACCACGGGAATTGTTCTCAAGGGTAGAATAAACAATACTGACATCACATCGTCATACATTGCGTACACTTATTTATTTATATATGTAGACAACAATCCCCGTGGTAACCTTACTGCTTCCTTCGATATAATATACCCCCACTGCGACCATTGATTTTTCCGACGACGTTTCAAAAGGGTTAATTTTCTATAATGACGCAGATAATATTCTAAAACGGTCGAAAACTGATTGGCTTCATGACATCGTTCCGGCTCTTTGCCAGAACAAGCGTCTGGTCCATAATAAGTCTGAAATGACGCGAATTGAAAACAATCTTTGACAACAGTAAACTAAAATACCTATTAGGAAAGACTAAAACATAATTTTATGTTTATCATCATCGTCATCATCACCCACCCGCAACCGGATTTTAATTTTAATTAAGTTATAATTTGAATTAACTGCGTTTTTTTAAGTTATACGTGACAAATAGTAATCCCTCTGGTATATAATTTACCACCTTGGGATCATTCTCTATACAAAAACAAAAGAATTAAATATAGAAGACGACCGATGTGGCGCGGTGGGCGAAGGTCTGCCTGCGACGCAGAAGGTTGCGGGTTCGATTCCCGCCCCGAGACAAATGTGTGTACGATCTGCAGACATTTGTTCAGGGTGTTCTGGTCGTTTTCTATATATAATAAAAAATATCTATCTATGTACCTATTGTATTATATTATGTATATCAGTTATCTAGTACCCATAACACAAGCTCTGCTTAGCTTGGGGCTAGATAATGCTGTGTGAATTGTCCAGCATTATTTATTTATTTATTTAATTATCAAAATCGGTCCACAATGGACGGAGAAATCTGCGAACATAGGTACATAGAAATCATACAGACACCAGAACATAAAACCTCCTCCTGTTTTCGAGTCGGTTAGAAACAGCAAATACTACTCACGGCTCAAACGAACCCATAATCTTTGGATCTACACTACAACATAATGTACATCTACCAAACTAAAGTAAACCTTCAAACTTTCCAGCAAGTTCGATATCTTGTCGAGTAGAAAAATGTGCCTTATATTATAGTGCAAGTAGTCTCAATTTGTAGGAATCTTTCACCTCCAGAGCTATGCGATAAACCCTCGATGGCGGCAGCGGGCGACGACCGCGCGGCCCCGCGGCTTGATTGCACACTACACCGCAATGCAGAAGTGACACAACATAATTGTTTTTTCAGTGTATTTTGTTCGCAAACGAATGCGGTTCCAACGCTCTTTGCCCTTTACCTTTCCCTCAGAGCACGAAGTTATTTTTTTTTTTGTTTTTATAAATAGTTAATTTATTTAGAACATTTTTACTTGGAACGATGATACTTACAAACTATGTGGTAGTGTCAACGCCCAACTCCTAGATTTCTGACCTATCGGCCAGTCTCTTAAGAGTCTGGGCTTGCGTATCAACGTTTCACGGAGAGCTCACATCGCAATATCCCGTCATAAGTTCTTATAGTGTAAATAACCACTATAATATTAAAAGTTAAACCTAATTATTAGTTGCACTACTATATCCACCGATATCCCCATCTTGCGTTCCCTGCAGCGCTACCGATTCTATCGCGGGCTCGATCGCTGCTTTTGTGTATGAATGAATTACTGTTACTGTTTGCGCTAAATGACCGGCTGCGGCTAGCTGGCTAGGCTACTGATATCTAGGTAGGTGGCTATCTAGGGTGCTCCGTTACTATCATGGTTGTTGTCCTTTGCTTCGATAAGTATAAGTACCTACTGGTTTCTATGTAATTGGAGCGGAGATAAACCCATAGAACGGTGTCAGAACTAAACAACTTCAAGTTTTTTAGGTCACTTTTTTACTACGGAATCGAATAAGTAAATTTATACCATAGTATTATTTAATTTTAAAAGTTTAATAGTCTTAGTAGCACTACTGTACCCTCTTCTTACATCTTGTTCCCTGCAGCGCTCCCGATCGTATCGCGCGGGGTCGATCGCTAAGTTTGTGTATGAATGAATTACTGTTGTGCGCTAAATGGCCGGCTGCAGCCGGCTGGCTAGACTTCGGATATCTAGATGGTGCTCTTTTACTGTGTGTGTGTGTGTATGGTTATTGCTGGTTACATCGATAAGTACCGGTTGCTATGCCATAAAATCAGAAATTTGAAATTAGCCCATAGGATGATATCAGAACTAAAAGAGGTTTTTTTGTTCACTTCTTTATTCAAGATGACCGAATCGAATGTAGCAATTTAAATACTAGCAATATTTAAGTGTCTAAGTTGAACGACTGTACCCTCTTCTAACATCTTGTTCCCTGCAGCGGTACCGATCGTATCGCGCGGGGTCGATAGCTACCTTTGTGTATGAATGAATTCCTGTTGTCCGCTAAATGACCGGCTGCGGCCGGCTGGCTAGACTTCGGATATCTAGAGGGTGCTCTGTTACTGTCGTGGTTATTGCCCTTTGCATCGATAAGGACTTCCGGTTTCTATCAAGGCACACTGCAGTATCGTTATATAGTCAATTTGATAAATAGGCGTACGTAGACGTAGATTCAGTGAAATAGATATGATAATTTCGAATTAGAAAATTAGATAAGTTCCCGAAAATTTATTCAAGTTCCGCCAAAAGAGATACAGGTAGTGCTATAACAAAAAACCTTAATTTTAAATTTGTTACGAATTGGAGCAAAAGGTGTAGTCTTATACAGTCACATTTATTTTATATGCTTGCTTTGTTAAGGCTGATGTCTATCTGCATAATTCAAATTGCATTAAACTTTGTTTTCTTTCCTATTTTGAACCCTTTGATGAGTCATCTAAATAACTTTACTCAATAAATTCCTAAGTACACAATTCACATTATGAGCATACAACTCCTGAATGAACTTCTGAAGTATCATTAAAGATCATTCAGAAAGCAATAAAAGTACCATTGCAAGTCCTCTTTGATAAAATATGCCTTATCTGCGTCGAATACAAAGTTGTCGTCTCACAAATGTGGGTCTGCAGTCATTTTCCATGGCAATTTCCTTTTGATAGGAAACGGGGTAGATTGAGGATATCCCATCATTTCTAATAGCTATTTTTGTCATTTCATATCTAGCCAATGATTAAAATATTGATCCTAGGATCAATATTTAAATCATTGGCTCATCGTGAGCAGACATCGCTTCTCGCTTTTGTTATAATAGTTATCTTTGCATCTAATTTCAATTAGGAAATGTATGTAACAGTAAATATATAAATATAGTTTTTTTTTCTGTGGCTATGAGAACTCATTTTATAGATGTGTCCTACCTAACACTTATGAACAAAACATTTATGTCCGTTCCATAAAATGGTTTGTCATCAAAAACCCTGTTTTGGTCATCGATATTCTTGTTGCATACTCAGTATATTCTTCTAACTCTGTCTGGCCTTACAAAAGTTCTTGTACACAGAGCAACTAACAAAAACTTCTGTGAAATATATCAGCAGTGCCCAATTTCTTAAAAAATGTTGTAGTGAATATCGCGATATATTTATCACCATTTTGTTATTTCACTGCATCAAACCTCTCTGTCGAAAGACCAGCGTTCGTTGTTAAAGACCCTTTTGGGACCCTTTTGTCTCAGGCAATTCTTTTCTCTGTACTCTCTATCAAACTATTATTGCATGTACCTACTGCTTTAAGTTGCAATTATATTTTCCTAGTCCAATAGAAATATGTTCGTTTTCTACATTATATTTCTATGTCAATTTTCGTTAGCGAATCCATCTATCTATAGCATGATAGCATGATATGCAGATAGCATGAATAGAAACTAACTTTTCTGTTGCGTTACTATGCGACCAAAGAATGTGAGTTATTACTTTAGTTCCTGCAATAAAGTACAATTAAAGCACTACCAACGTTTAATATCACGCTTTTTCCATCATCTTTTGAGCATGGTAAAATGGAAAAATGGCTTTTTATAAATGAAACGTTACAAAGACTGCTTCATTATTATAGAGTAGGGACAAAGGCACAAAAGACATAGATAGATATAGACAGGAATGAGCCTAGAATAAAATGATATGTAGATGTTATGGCGCATACCCCACCCAAACTAGCGCCGCCACATACTTTATCTTATTATTTCGTTTAACAAAGGAAATTTCAAAAATCCATCGCACAGTTTGTGATACCTATACATATAAGTTTTTTTAATGTCTCTGCATTAGTTTTATTCTATTTAGTTTACTGCAACTTCGATTCACTGCCTAAATATATATCTTGTAGGTGGCGGCGCTAGTTTGGGTATGCAATGCAGTAGTTGAAATAGAAACTCATTATGTCATATGTGTTCTGTTTTGATACTGTCGCGGATGGTTTCTTAGTGCTCATTAAGAATCTATGGAGGGCCGGCAGGCGGATACTATTTTATTAAAGCCATTGGCCATATATAGGGGTCAATAGGAGGCCCTCTCCTAAGATCCTGGGGCCGGTTGACAGACTTACGAGTTAAACGTTTTATGTGTAGTATAAATAGAATAAACTTTTTAATGTTAAATCTTTACTTATGCAACCTAGGTATCTTTGCATTAGGATCTTAATTATTTTAACTTTAAGTAAGGAAAAAAAACGTTTCACGAATTTTGACGCTTACGTTATTTATCCGTATCAGGCTCGATATATCTCCAGATTATAGACTACTAGCAAGACTACCGAGCACCCTTCTGCGTCTCAAGCTAACCTCATAAAATCACAAAAAAATTTTACGTTAGCGTGTTTTATTCATAAATATTTGCCGGTTCGGGTTGAACTGTTTCATTTAACTTTTGTTTGGACTAGATTTTGTTTCATGTACGGAAGAGAATTTTTTGAAAGAGTGAGGGAGTTTAAAAGTTTCTACAATGCACAGCAGTGGGATAACATTTAATAAACATTTTTCATAGTTTCAAAAATAGATCTTCAACTTCATTAGATATTAAGCGGTTCAATAATTATTAGTCTAATAAATAGTATTCGTTATTTTATAGTAAATAATTTAGTTGGCTGCTTAGAAATCAAATAACCAATATAAAGTTTAATCAAAACGAACAAGCATTTCTTTGTTTAATTCCTGTTAAAATCAATTATAATAATTACAAAACTCTGTAAAAGCCATCGAACAAAACCGAACATTTCCAACAACTGTTAATTTCCAGTCAGCCTAGTATTTCCCGCAAATATAATTTTACCTATCGGAAAAGCGTTGATGTTGATACCGTTGGAATCCTGCCTTAGGGCGCAGGCGCGACCCCCGCTCACGTCGCAGTCCGACCTACCGTCTCGTAGCGCCCGCTCGTAGCACCGCTACGTCGTAGCTCGTAGCACTGCGTCGTAGCCACAAGTGAATTTCACTACTGAAAATCGTAAACCAATGACATTTACGATTTAAAAGTTATTGAAATACTGAGCTCAAGTTTACTCAGTAGACAGTGATATCGATTGAATCGGTATTGAATACGTACTGTAGTGAAAGCCGTAAAAAGTGATTTCAGTGGAATTTGACACGTAAGGCTGTACTGTTTATGATGTAAGTCTGGTTCCTCGCGTGACGGATGAAGCATTTTGTGTTTTTCAATTATGTTAATTGTGACTTGTAATGGGATTCGTGGATTTTCTTAATTGAAACGGGGAATTAATTCCGGTCGTGATGGCGTCTTTGTTTGAGGCCGGACCAACAATCAGTTGGGTTAATTGCAAGAGACCACTTTAATCTTCTTAATTTTATTCGTTGTTACGGCGTTTCACTATACTTTTTAAAGGAACATCATCTAGGTTTAAAGAGTTAAGGAGCAATCTTGGTTTTAGCATACCGTTGATTTGAGAACCTCCCTTTTCGGTCAAAAACAGGTGTACTGGGTTTTTAGCTCGCAACCTGAGACCCTGGCCAATTAAAACAGCCCAAAAAAAACGACGATAATATTTGGTATTTCTTCTTAAAGAATCTAGAACTCAATGAACAATAATCATGCTGGACAATTCACACAGCATTATCTAGCCCCAAGGTAAGCAGAGCTTGTTTTATGGTAAGGTACTAGATAACTGGTATACATAATACAATACAATTTGTACTACATATATATAGATATTATATCTACTATACATATATTGTTACTATACATAGAAAACGACCAGAATAAATGAATAAAAATGAATACTTTGAAGTCTTAGTGTCATTCCTTAGGGAATACGTAATAAAAAAGAAACAGCACTACGAGTCGGTTTTTCATTAGCCAGCTTTCCTGTCTTGGTACTTGACCTACCTGGGTCCTAATTCACTAAATTAATCACATCCCCATAACCATGGTATCGCTTTCGCCTCAGGTCTCAGAATGACATTATTTTGACATTTTATCTTTGATGAAAGAACGTACGGATTAGTTTATTTTATCTATAGACGGTTATGCGACGTACTCTTTCACTGTCATAGTGTGCAAGTGCTGCTGTCGTATTAAGGTACGTTAAGCGTGAAAAACAATAAGGGTTAATTATTACTATTTTCTAGGTTCTACAGGTAATTTGATAGTTTGTAAAAAGTTAAGCGCCCACTATAAGCCATTGATCACTAGAAAATAACTTATAATGAGCGCAAAACTTCTTATCTGATGGCTAAATGGCTTCCAGAGAGCACAAATTATAAAAAATGTCAGTCTCACATTCCACCATAATAATTTTCGTGTTCTATCTTTAAAGAGAAACAAAATGGTTTTTAATTTGCGAAATCATCATGTCTATTATCATATCATACATAATACAACTATACGCACTTGCGGTCGTTAAAAACAGCATAAATCTGGTATACCTACAATACCTACTTACGCGTACTTTTAGAATTTGTTTTTAGAGCTAATAACAATTTGATAACAAGTTAAACCTCATCCATCACAATTAGTTCATCTCAAAGCAACAAAAGAGAGAAAAACCAATGAAATACCACGAGAACCTTCACCCCATTGAAATTAATTACTCACACCACAAACTCCCACATCACAACGGGAAGCGGTGGAGTGTGAAGACAGCTGTGTATTTTTAGCCAAAGCGACTCGGCACTGACGGCACTATAGCCACAGTATGCATACACACTAATGGCACTGTAGGCATGAGCACAGCCGCTATTGTTCAGCTTTACATTGTACTTTCCACCTGTCGTGAAAAGGGTTTTTTTTATGCAAAAAATGATGATAGTTTAGACCAGGGGCCGAATTCCACTAATTTATTCTCTTTCGCTTCACCAGAGCAATCGTATCGCTAAGAATGACACATTTCGGCATTTTACCTTTTATGAAAGCGACTATAGATGGAGGGAGACGTGTCAAAAGTGTCATGGTTGAAACATGAATGTCTCCGTGCAAATAGCTCTATCTAGCTAGATTTTATTTCATTTATGGACGATTCTGCGACGATACTAATGCCATGATAAAGCGGTTGGTTTGCAGAATTCGGATAACAATATAGTATAGTATCGGCTCAGAATGACTCTTTTTGGCATTCTACCTTTGATGAAAGAAACTATAGATGCAAGGACGCACGTCTAAAGTGTCCTAGTTGAAACCAATCTCTCCGTGCAAATAGCACCTCACGCTCTATCTAGTTAAATTTTATTTTAGCAATGGACTATTCTACGAAAATTCCATTGTCATAGTATTGCGGTTGGTTTGCAGGATTCGGTCTCAGTCTATTTAAAGTCAATAACTTTATTTCTTTAGGCTTACAAAATAAACACTTAGACAAGTCTATTTTAAAACATAAACAACTACATAAAACGATAAAACGTATTATTATCCAATTAAGAAATAAGATGTTATTAATTTAATTCCCTTAAATTTTTGTCCACTAGTGGAAGAAGCGAAAAGCGAAAAAGCGTTTTGAGAATAGTTTTGAAATTGTGATAACCTGGACAGGATCAGACTCATCTATTGCATACAATAGCGATCTGAAAATACCACTACATTCCCTGGATTAAGTATAGACGTGGTCTAGGGTGGAGCTTTCCTTAAAGGAAATAATTCACTTTTTAAGAAATAATAAAAGAGGCAAGGTACCTTGCAGAAATACATTGTAAAATATGAACGAAATTATTTCTAAATATTCCTCCTATTAAAATAAGATATCTATTTAGAAGTGATTTCGTTCTTTTTCTTCTGTGTATCGTTATCGAACGTCTCGTATCTCTGTAAACTCAGTTTCTTACCGCTTGGAATCACCAAGCGCTATAGAGTTTTTACTTTTACCAGCCGCATCTATCCTTCTATATTCCTATTCACCAAACCAAAAAGCATCTACGCAGTCTTTGCCCTGAAACTTCATAGCGTATTAATGTACACCCCGTAGGGTATTATTTATTAAGATCCAGAAAGAACGAGGAATTTTCACGATGTTTCTTTTGCTTACGATACTCTTTTGGCACTATTGTTTCGGTACTTTTCGTATTTGTTTTTGTGAACTCTAGGGGTAACGTTCGAGCGGAGCTCTCTTGGGGCTTGCTTCCGTCTGATATTGAAGTTAGCTTGGTACTTAGGAAACTTGGTAAGGAGTGTTAACTAGGCTAAGCTACAGTAGAAACCAAACGGCACGTAAGGAATAATATAACCAAAAATGATGTGTCATGTTTTTCTCCAAAGATATTGTACAACTTCAAATAATACACTACTATTTCTTTTGTGAAATCGGGATCAGTAGACCAATAAGAATTGATTAAAATAATTATTTAGTCAACTCATCCCGTAGAATGAGTTTAGAGTGGGATCAGTTAAACAAAGAGCCAGGAATCGTATTGCAGTGTTCTTGTTCGAAAATATTTCCATTGTTTTATCGCGAAACTCACAACGACGACGCAACGCGACGCTTGCTTCAAATTTGTGGAAAAATATAAAAAAGAGTTGTTCCTTAGCGGTGACAGTTTCTTTCCACTAATGAAATCGAAAAAACTGTCTAAACTTCCAATGTGAACAAACAAGTATGTCCGGCAAAATTCGCACTGTGCGCTCTGAAAATCCTTCCTCGCATCCCTAAAATCCACCATTCAATAAATATGCAAATTCCCAAAGACAAAGAAACTTTTATAAAACTAAAGCCCGCATCCTGAAACTGCATTAAAGTTGAATCGAGCGAGACTCAAATTCAAGTAAGACTGAATTTTCCGTAAAAAAAAAAACACTCCGATTTTAGAACCGAACATACTCTTGCAAACTGAAGCTGGAAAATCTCGACGCCAGTTACCTATATCTATAACACTATATTCAGTAGTACTCCACCTATTCCTGGAAAACTGGAATAGAGCTATGACTCACCCGGACTCATCCAATTTTATTACGAGGGCTGATTCACCCCTGCTTGGGGGACAGTCGATAATTAGTGGCACTGGCAACCCACCCCTAAAGACCATGAATGGAATAACAAGAGGAAAATTGCATTTCGGGATATAGAGCGAGACGAGGGTTAGCGGATAACTTTTTGTTCTAAACAATACTTCCTTTCTTTAGATGGGGATACGATAATATTGGAAATGTAAAGTTTATGTGGTGGCTTTGTATTCGAGTAGCACGAAGAGAAAGAAAACTGTGTTCTGTCTGCAGCCACTTCTGATAACTGGATGGAACCTATCGCATATCAGACATGTTTCTTGTCGTTGTTTGTCTTTTCTTTTACATTTTATTATATTTGTTTTTGTTATGGTGCACGTAAATGTAATTTTATTCAGACCTTACCAAAATTGTATTATCTCAGAAATTAAAACACACTCAGTGTTTTAAATTCTCAACTTTCTAGTAGAATTTATTAGATTTCAAATGTTATAAGTTGTGTGCCATTCATTATGCATTCGATTAAATATTACGTAATGTTATTATTGTAATAATTCAAAAAGTTACTTTTCAGAAAAAAATAATAATTATCGTTCGACCTTTGTGGTAGAACTATTAGAAACGGTGCAGTAGTTCCAGAGATATTCCATTTCAAACTTACTAAACAAGGTACATCTGTTATATCTGTTAATATGGTATATCTGTTAATAATATTATTGGTTAGTATAGATTTATTGTCTAGTTTACTCTAGCTAGACCCTAGGCCCTAGACGGTCGAGTGCCCCTCGACTCTAGGGGCACTCGAGGGTTGATATTTCGTAGGTACAAGCAAAACGTTACCGCTGCCAAGTACAACCTTATTTGATTTCGAGTTTTATTTCAGTGTCACAAACAGCCTGATTTCCTTCCAAAAATAGCCCCCGTCTAAGTCAAGGTCGTCCCTACTGTCGCCTTTGTTTAAATATTTATCTGTGTGCGTAATCACGTTGCCATGGTGTGCGTGCGTCGACACAAAGGGGTTTATAAATCAATTACTGGCATAGGCAGTACGTGTTTGGCGGTATTGGAGAAATAATTATTATGGCCAGACGTCAAGAGTGCTTACAAACATGGTTAAAACTAAATAAATTGATGTCAAATGGAACATAAACAAATCGATACTAAAATTAGTAAACTCAAATTTAATCTGTATGTTTGTATGATGTAACCTTATCAAGTTATCGTTAACATATTTAACAGCTGGATTGTCAAGGAGTTAGGTAGTTTACGCTAGAATACTCAAACGAAACCCGTATTTAACTTCTCAAGAGATGAATTTTTGACATGTTTTCATTCAAATATGTTAAAAAATCGCGACTTGTTACGTGCTTAAATCTGAGTTCCATTCCAGTATTCGGGGGTTAATCTCAAGACGCAAGCAAAGCCCTAGCCAGAAACTTCTATATTTTTTTATAAAGTAAAAATTGCTTTCCATAAAATTCTATAACAATGGCGCATAAAAACTTACCCAGCACAATACTACTCGTTTCCATTACAATTTAATCTTATCCTGGTTTTCCTTACCGCAATACAATATTTATTCCCTGGTCGTATTGAACCGACACCCCCTCCCCCTCGGGTAGCCCGCAGCTTCTGTTTACCGTCGCCATGGCAACCATTGTGTCGAGCTCATTAGTGGTGTAGTTTGGTGCTCGCTAGACACGTTTCTTTCTTCTTTCTATTATGAGAATTTTATTTACGTTTGCTCTCGGTCCATGTACCTAGATAAGACTGTTATAAAGAATTTGTGGAGAACACTTCTTACAAAATCGGCTTTGTAAATCAAATCCTAATTATGCCCGTTGAAACTCAAAACTCAATAACTTTATTTCTTTAGGCTTAAAATAAGCACTTAGACATGCCAAATTTTAAGTAAGTAAGTTGGTATCGGTGGTGGATAAAAAACATATTAAAATGAAAGCTGGTGCGATTGTCTTTCGTTTTATCATACTATTATCCACGCTGAGATGACGACGTCACAAATCCAGGCCTCTAGAATACAAATAGTATAAAAAGATAAGGGGAATGCGCCAGCTTTCAGGATTTACCTAAAAAAACGTTTTTGAGATCGAGTGCTGTTTATTTTCATCCAAATATTCGTAAACAATCCGAATAAAGTTTTGGATAAATAATAGTCAACGCAATCAAATGCGCCCAACTTTTTGAAATTTCCAAGAGAATCACATTCACGCAATACTAACAGGCTTCCTTTTGACCTGGAATCATGAAATTTGGCAAGAAGCAAGGTCTTATAGCGGGAAAATTCCGAAAACTGTAAATTTGCAGATGATTAATAAATATAAAAAAATCTCTCATAGTACAAGAAAAAGAAAAATCCAAAATTCCCGTTAATATTTTTTTCGGTCCTATCCTAAAATACTACTCCCAAAAAAGAAGCTTAATATAATATATTATCATGATGTTTGACATAACGACGAACCTATTAGGTATAGGTTCGTCGTTATGTCTTATTAAAAACCAAGTTAAACATACTCATACATAGGTACCAAAAACTTGGAGTTACAAAACTACCATACAATATCACACAGATTTTCAGTAAGTTGCCCATACCTCATACAAACTTCAGTGTATATGGAACAAACGACCTATACTGAAAGCGTATCATGGCCACGTATAATTTAACATGCTTTCATGGCTAGTGAATGGTGTTCAGTCCATTAGCTGCTGGCAAGTCGTAGGGTGGACTATGCATATGCAACGTCTACTGCCTGTAGGTCAATGACCTCGTTAATGGTGTAATGCGGGTCTATGGAATCACGAGGATTGTTAACATGCAAACTTTTTCCTTAACATTTGCTTACAGGTAGTTCTAGGCCTGGGATAAAACAAAAGCTACCTCTTGTTCCATAAATCAGTTCCCATGGGATAAAAATCATCTTAAACAACGCGTGCGAAGCCGCAGGCCGAAACTAGTTTTTTATAATATTTTTTTATGTGTACGGTGATAGTTATCCATGTGAGAGACAAATAAATGTTCTATCAGACATCTAAAGCTTTATAAATGACATTGTGACAGATTAGTATCTGTCACAATGTCACTTATAAAACTTTGGTATATTAAGTATTAGGCAGACGAAGGCTTTGTTAATTGAATAATATTTTTTTTAGTTGTGGACACGGCATCACCTAGTCCCAAAGTACATTGAGCTTACTTGTACACACAAACCCGTAACAAATGTCTGCTGATTAGGATCTACTACCATTTGATAAAATATAAATTCAAAGCTTTTTTAGAAAAGAAGTTAGATAAATGTATATTTTCATTGCAGTGCTTTTCACACCAAAAACTCCCAAAGGTCAAAGTGCTTTAATTTTCTGACCTTACAGGACTCTTGGATACGTCACAAAACTCAGATAACATTCATAAAACTAGGAAATAAAGCAATGACTTTGATTTTTTTTATACACTTCCACACTATAATACTTCATAGTCTATTTATCCGTGATTAACTTCATGAAATGTATTATTATGGGTAATAAATCCTTAGTACATTTTTTATTATATTTTTTTAAATACTGGATTAACTATTTCGGTTAATTATTTAGATTTTCAAATCCTCTCAAACAAATATTACTCAGCGCTTTTAGTACAACAATACGTTCCCTGTTCACTGCTCGTAACCGGAATACAAAGCCTTGCCTCGCCATTACTAGATATTATAAGCCGTTGCAGCTAGAAACTCTCCGAGTGTTGCGACTGTCCTCTGGATATTTGTAATATTAAAGCTGGTATTCGCATATTATGCAAACATTCTGTGCGGCTATATTTTACATTGGAATAAATTACTTACAAGCACTACTCGATGTCACTTATCAGCTGCGTGAACCTTGGCCTCCGAGAAGTCGCCATTTTGGTCTGACCAATGCAGTTTCCCACAAATGAAAACTGATTGAATACGATGTCTACTTTTATGTTCTTTTATCTTACTTTTTCCGAGTAGCCGCTTCTCTAATTAACTGTTACACGACACAAATTCACCGCCACGGGATAATAGGAACCACATTTTTATTGTAGGTATGCTTGCTGTAACCACCTACGTTAAAGATAGACCATAAAACTTATCGAATTGTGTTCTTTAGTGCTCTTCACCAGGACACACCGTATAGTTTGATTAAAAAGTACCACACGGTGTCAGAAAAGAACCTGCTGATGCTACTAGAGGGGAGTTCTTAGTACCCTGTAGGGAGTTAGGTAAAGGAGTGCTTAGTACCATGTACTCGCTTACCTCAACCTCACCTCAAGGCAGTAATGATCCACTGATGGACGCAGACCATCGCCTTATTGGCTTTTATATCACCCCGAGGGGGGGGGGGGGGGGTAATGCCTATAATCCCCACGCTGCTGGACATGCGGGTTGTGTTAATTTAGGCTGTGTTCTAGATAGAGATAGTACCGTAGTCTCTCCGTGTACCTTTCAGCTTTGTGTTATTTTATTTGTCTTTCAAGTCTTCTCTTCTCTCTTTATCCCCAAACATTTGTACGATCTCAATGTTTCTTAAATTTTATTACAGGTAAGTATCCTGTGATCCGCTACGAAAGGTAAACATAGGAGCCTATTCTAATGGATAAAAATACCCGAAGAATTCCGTAATCGAACGTTCGGAACCACAACATTGATCGGATTAGAAGCATGGTTAGAAAACAAACTGGTTTGAACTTAGAAGGAAGCGCGGTAAAGCTTTAATCTGGTAAGCAAAGTTGTCCGGGAATTCGCTGACACATGTTGTTCGTATTAAAACTTTGAGATATCCTTTTACCCTTGTGTTTAACATAAACAGGACCAACACGGGGTGATGGATGATGGAAATTGGACATTTTTACTGCCACGAGTTTCTCATGTTATTGTCTGATAACCCGCTGTTTATTTGTACTCTGCCTTTTGCGTTAACAAAATTGACCAAATATCATCATCAGCCTATACCAGTCCACTGCTGGACATAGGCCTCCCCTAATGAGCGCCATAGCGCCCTGTCTTCAGCTTGCCGCATCCAGCATCTGCCAGCAGTCTTTCGTAAATCGTCATCCCACCTGGTCGAAGGGCGTCCTACACTACGTTTTCCGAGTCGCGGTCTCCACTCAAGAACACGTTTACCCCAGTCAGTTATTTCAAGAAGAACTCACCAAATATAATCAGGAATAATAACGTAGCTTGTAATCCTATTGGCGATTTTAGGGTTTTGAGATCGGTTTCGTACCCTAATGGTCTCTCTCAGTCCGTCCTCCTTCTTTCTTGTATATCTCAGAAACTACTGCAGCTACGAGCATTAACTGAAAAGAAAATTTAGGCCAACAACGGCGCGCGCGTCACAGAAAATAATCTGAGATTTGGAATATTTTTATGTAGGTGAATTTCATCTTGGTTTGCTGAGAAGTTTAATTTTTAAAGTCGGATAAGAAGGCCCTTTATTTAATACGGTCCGCCCCGGCTTCGCACGGGTAGATTCTATAGCCTATGGTACTCAGTGATAATGTAGCTTTCTAAACGCAAAATATTTTTTGTCAAATAGGCCTAGTAGTTAATATAAGTTTATTCGTTACAAATAAAAATACAAATCTTTTCTCTTTATAATTTTAGTGTAGATAAAAATACAATAACTTCAAAGCAAATTCTGCTCTCAGGGTTCCATTCAAAAAATATAAACAGCAATGACATTTTTGAATATCTTGATAGGAACAAAACCTTTAAATAAGCTACGTAAACTAATTCGAAGAACGATAACTGCCATGTCTTGTTAAAACTAACGTTCTTAGCAAATGTTACGAATGGCCACCAGATGATGTTAACGATATTCGACTAGGGAACCCTAAAAGTGCGACTTGGCTCCGCAATTTTATTCAGATTATAAGGGGAAGAGGGTAGCCCGCATTGTGCCTACGATTGGACGCTTAGATGTGTATTGGGTACATTGTGATTGGAATTATTCCTTTTATTTCTCTCTGTAAGGGTTACATTTGCGTGAAATATTGAAGTTAAGTTTTCTCTACAAGCTTTGCCTGTGTGTGGCACATGAAGAAGTCCATAGATAGAATTTTCTTGTAAAAAGCAACTATAACATTTCATTTATAGCAAAGCAGCTATACAAATAGACATTTCGATGGAAGAAGTGTGACATATACCAAACCAAACTAACACTTTCATGGCCATGAGTCATGGAACGGTGCTCCCGCTCCGTGTAGCAGCCGGAGCAGTGAATGCGATACCTATACTAAACGGTACGCCACTATCTACTTTTAACAAATAAATGTGTAAATGTCAAAAACAGAGATACACAGAGTCATATTTTCGTTTAAAATTAAACGTTTTACATAAGCTTTTCATTTCGTGTTTTAAATAGGTACTACGAATGATTTCTTTACTAAAAATGCTTACCTAACTTGAATGTACCTAAATTACGTACTTTTTAATCCAACCAAAATAGCGTCGAACAAACCCCTAAATATGAAAATTATCAAGGATCCAATGACAATATTTCTTATTTATCTGATGTAGCCATCTTTTTTCACGCTGTTTTCCGCAAGCTTGCGGAGCTTTGGTATAAAATTAAATTAGCAGAAGCGTTTTTTGAAACCTTTCAAAACCTTTATCGACATTGAATGAAGAAGGATTTGCGAACGTCGCGAAAAAGTAACGTACTGTACGAAATACAAAAATACCTTTACAGAAAAGGCTTTCAAAAATGCCTTGAATGTGCTAGATATTAATATTCATGTCAGTTATCCCTTCATCCTTTTCTCTTTGTGACAAACAGATTCACCCTTTACTAACTATAATACTTTATTGATTTCACCTATATGTTTACATTATTAGGATTTATTATGCAGTTGTTTTTATATCAGCAAAAAAGATACACAAAACATGAATACCATCAAAGGCGAATCAACCCAATTCAAAACGATGGGGTTCCAGCGGTGTTTATCACCGCTGTAGCACTATTTTTTTTTGCATTTTTGCTTAAGGGTTGCCTTGAGGGTTGAAGGGTGAATTTGAAAAGTCCGGTAATATAATTTAGTGTCAGAAGATGTATCAAAACAGATAAAAAGCGATAAAATGTTCCGCGTATCTATTTTATATGCTTCACACCGAAAAGCAGCCTCGGGGTAAATGGTATAGGAAACCTTTCTTTTTAAAATAACCCATGCGAATTCGCTAAACGGACAAATCGAGTAGGCAACTTTTAAATACATTATCCCGTTCGAATTTGAAAAACATGTAACCTACTTGAAATGTTCATTTTTACACAAGTCTTTGTACAGGTACAAGGTGTACCATACTCTTCCTTTCATCGCACACGGCAGGCAGAGCCGTGGACGGGAGCCAGTAATAAATAATGAGCGCTTAAGCTGGAGCTTCCGATGGACGGAGATCAAGTCAGCTCAAAGAGCTTTCATCTACACTGAGTTATTAGGATTTGTGGTTCTGCGCCCGACATTTTCGTTTTCGTTGGGGCTCCATTTTATAAATATTTTATAAAGGACTCGAGTACTTACAAAATATCATGGGTATTTCAATTTTATATCTGAATTGCCCCAAAATTATTCCACCAATCACAATCTGTGCTTTTGTATTGTATTGTACCCCGAAAACAATAAGGTTCTTTCTCGTAACTACAGTATACTTTATTGCCTAATAGGATCATCCATAATTTTATGTTTCATTTACTTTTATTAAAATTATTAAGTTTAGCAAACCCTAAACGTATTAATTTAAAGTTAAAGTTAAGACCACCCCAAAAAAAAAATGTTTTATGGTCTGAATTAGCACATAATTTCTAAAATATCAAATCAGTTTTTGATGGTGTTTCATGTCGTAAAACAAATGAAATTCTAAAAGGTATTATGTTCTTCGAACAACAATCAACTCAATTATAACTTGCTGAGACGAACCACAGGAAATTCAAAGTGAAACAAAAGAACAGTTCAGTTCTGCTGTATCGACTATAGACCTTCGCAAGTTAATGTAGCTCCAATTGATTGAAAAAAGGCTTGGGAGGCAGGTAGCTGCTGAATACTAATAGATTCTGTTCTGAGAATTTGCATAGGCCTTCGGAATATAGGAGGTACCGGATGGTATTCGTACGGAGGAACTCGACCAAACTTATGGTTGTGAAACGTCGACTACATACTGGGGTTAGCCAGATATCAAACAAACAATCTACGTTAAATCTATGAAAGTTCTGTCTACAATGTTGTTTCCATTCATTCGCAATTATTACGCTGTATTTTGCACAACAAAATCTAAAAATGTAAAATTTGAGTTTTTTCCATCTTCGTTTTGTACATCTGAAAAACCGTAATCTCGTAATCTAAAGGAAATATTGGTATTATGTGAACGAGAGATAACGCTAGATGTTCTTGGACACCCTGTTTATGCGAATGTTCTAGTTTCAGTTCAATCCGAAGGTTGGTGTTTGCTTGCCAAAAACAAGCTTATGTAAGCACAGCCTGTGAAGCATCAGGGTCTATACCTACATTCAGTGTTTTCTAGATTCTGACGTCAGCTGTGCGTTAGATGTCATAAAAAAACTGTGTTTAAAAAGGGATTATAGCATTACCCCCAAATGCTTAGGAGTCAATAAGATGCTTTTTACCTGAACGTGACCTGTTTTGGCCTAAATCCAACAGCGGACTACGAAAGGCATTTGATGTACCTACGTAAATGAAGACTCGCAACTGACTTTAAAAAAAGAAGTTTCTATATTAGGCTGTATCTATGTTTTTTTTATTGTATATCCGTCGATTTCTCCGTCATTTATGGAAATATGAGCATTTTGACCTTTTCTTTTATATCCAATGAAGAAAACAAACGACTCTTTGCAATGTTTATTATTTATGGCTGAGAGAGGAAAACATAAGTAAGGGGGTAGTTCTTCGTATAGAAAGGTTCATTACCATCCTTGCCAGAACGGTTCTAAGACTCCTTTGAAGTTTCCAAAATAACTCTCAAGGAGAGAGGTCGAGGCTCCATCCATCTGTAAGGGTAATCATGACCTAATCCTTCAATAAATGTCACTATCAGGTCACTCACGAGATACTATACGTGTCCATGACGATGTCTACGTTTTATACAAGGCAATAGACAGATTTTCTGCCTGTGACACTAACTAATATGTGTGGCCGCCTGATATGATATTTTACGGTAACCGATCAACCAGGAAAAATAGACGATCATTTGAGTTAAATACTAAATTAGTTGAGAGATGACGTCAACTTACCATTCCAAGTACAATGATGTCTCAAGCCATTCTAAAACTCTGTTATTATAAAGAATTTTTGCATAAAGAGCAGCAAAGTTTGTCTCGTTTTTTACCCGAAATTCTTGATGCAAATTATGTACTTTGGCGTGACGCGATTTCATGGATTTTCCTTTTAATTTGACCAGAGCTTTGGAGGGTTTGATGGACTTGGGGATTTGTAAGCTTTTGTACTGGCGAGTTTTTACAACAAATATTATGAGCATCGTTGATGCAAGATGTTAAGTTTTTCTTGTTAAGATTATGTACGAATCCTATCATCGCCCAGCTTTCTCATAATCTAGATAAAAAACATATAAAACAGCACAATTCTAGCTAAGGCACGTAACGACTGTCGTTACCAAACTTACGAAAATCTTCCAAAGCCTTACCCGAAATCAGATCAAAAAGATTTTGCAAAACAAACATTACTATAAACCTGAACTTTTTCAATACCCTTTGTATTTACTTTAGCACGGGACCAGCTGAAAACATTTCGGGTATGATCCCTTCAGCCCCGGGAGACGGTTCCTCATTTAGGCCTGTCCAACTTTTAGCGTAAATCAATTCACCTCTCCCATCCCGAGTGGGGTGAATGTGAAAAAATGAGTGTCTCCCTGAAGTACTTTCACGGGAGCCATGACATTTTATGTTATCTAGTAAGCGAAAAACTATTGTTGTAAAACCCTGTTAACTGTACTTCAGTACTTTTCATAAAAAAATACCCCTTCAACTCATAAGACAATAGTAATTGTAGGTTATTTTACGTGACCACAAGCTTTTAAAGGAACTAGTTATTTTACTTCTAATTTCATTTGCTCAAGAAATTATCTCATCTGTCCTCCTTTCTCTAATGTTTGTCTATATTATTTCCTCAGTTTAATAAGTAGGTACTTCTTTCTTCAGCTATCTCTATTCCACAAATCATTGCATGTTCCGCGATATTAATTATTTGAACACCCTTGAAACAAGAATAATACATGATCGAAAGAGGTCGAATATGGGGCCTTGAGCAATAGCTTAAACCTCATAAAATATTCGTACGATCCAAGGAAATTACAGCGTGCTCCAGCAGAATTTCAAGACAGATAATATTGCGTCAATACCCCGGCTTGGAATAAACCTATCGTAAAAGTAAAAGATAACTTCGGCAAACTTACCCTCACAGGAATATACCGGATGTTTATACAGTTTTACGTATACCAAGCATCTTTTAAGATCTTTTACGTAAACTTCATTACCATATTTTCTGATTTTAGCGTTTATTCTAAAACATACGGCGAATATAATTTGGAAAAAGAAGAAAAAAAAAATTAGGTAGCCTTCGGAAAGTTAGTCACGTCTATCCGTTTTCCTTTTATTCGTTATCTTGAAAACAAAAGCTTCAACCTTTCGACAGTTCCTGGTAAGAAATTATACACGAATTTCTTATTTATTTACCTATCGTAAAAACTTCAAACCATAAAGCTCATTCAACAACAGTTTATTGATCATAAAAAAACTCAAAATACAAATGCACGAAATGAAACTTCGATTCGCAATTAATATGTTCATAAACCAATAATTAATAATTAATGCCGACCCGCTGGGCAGATATGATACAGAATGTTCCCCTTTTTCTTAGTTCACGTCGTGTACTGAATTGTAATGAAATAGTAGATGTCCTGAAGAGTTTGGGTGATGACAAAGGCCTTCAAAACGTTGACGTCTATTTAGACCCGCATTGTGATGGAGCGATATCAGATGGTGATTCGGGAGATGAAAACAGCGGCGATATTGAAAGGTTGAACCGAAATCAGCTACTTGCTCCCGTCGAGATGATCTTACAACGCACCCAAGAAATTCAAGAGTGCGAGCTCCCTGAAGCTGTTTCAACTGCTGTACCTCGCCTGTACGGTCGCTCAATAATACAGCTTTATGGATGGGGTGGCGTTGATCAGCTCGATGCCAAGATTGGCACTATTGCATTGCCATTCGAGGCAAGAAGTAGCACACGTCCATCCTGACATGGCATGCTCTGCTGGCGAGATCAATGGGAGCCAACGTCGATACCTTGGAGTTTCGAAGGTCAATGACAAGAACTTTGCTATTGAAGTATGGGACTGACAAAACTGGACCTGGGCACCCTGTTCAAGTTATGACGAACGTACGTTTAGCCGGGAGGAGACACGCGGCTAATCATTAATTATGTATATAATCATTATATGATTATGGTTACCCCGGATAGAAAACAGTGTGCTGTTTATAAGAATGACTAAAAATGTGCAGTACATGTTGTGTAATTTTCTTGACAAAAGCTTAGCGAAATTCCATGCCTAACCTGATGTTACGTAGTTTTTTATGAGATGATGGTCTGGTACCTAAGCTATTGTTATGTTATATTGATTTGTTTTGTTCCAAAATGTTTCTAATTATTTAACTTACTAATATATTAGTAGAAATATACAATTTTGTCGTTTACAAATAACATACCGTGTTTAATTTACCCATACACTTTTCACTGTTTTCAAACTGTTATTTGCCCGCGGGGTCGATAGCGACCCATTAAAAAAAAGTAATTTTCAGCTACTGAAACACAAAATAAAAAAATATGGGTCTATTTATATTCCATTACGAACAACATATGCAAAAATTACGAAAATCGGAGACCTAAATCTTTCTGGGCATATATGGGTTAAGAGTTATATGTCTCTCGTCTGTATTTATTCTGTCTGGCTAGATTAATCAGTGCTTATTTTAAGACTTACGCGTGTTTTATGGGTAATCAAATTCGACAAAGAAGACAAGAATGCGAAACTGTGTGTAATATGTATGTATGTAGGGACAGTTAGATACTTAGCCACCGTCTTCGGATTGGTTCACTCGTAATTTGGTTTTATGTCTCCTTGAAGTGACGCTATAACCTGATAATGCATGTCTGTGTCAACCGTAAAGCTGCTGTTCAATATATTGCATGGTACGGTTCTTACATTTCAAGTGGCTTATCGGTCTGATAGGCTGCTCGTGTTTTATCAAGCTCATGTTAGTAAATAGATTGTTGTATCGCTCGAGTGTTGTATATGGTGCACTTGTATAGTCTAGAGCTGGCTACTACACGCTTAGGGAACTCGCTACATTTCATAACCTTAAACGGTTTTATTTTTCAAGACACCAATTAAATTCTGGTGCCTCAAGGCCACTTTTTAGGACCACTCGACTTTATTGCTTTCATAAATGTTATTACACTTCAGGTCTTCGGTACCGTTTTACAAAGCATTTATTCAGCCTCCTATAAAGTTTTTGGTCACATCACGAGTCATCGGCGAGTCCAGTAATTGTTGTCAACGAGACAATAAAGCATTTTAATTGTCAGCTCGCGGGGCTTGATGAATTGCAGGCGCGCGAATGTGGCAGGAAATTAGTTTCTCATATCACTGCGATAAATTTAATTGGTTTACTGCCCTTTTGTGCTGAAATATTCACGTCACTCCCTCACCTCTATCAAAGTAACTACCTTAGTAATGTGAAACAGTTTACGAGAGTTGTGCTGCATCGTGTGTCGCTACTTTGAAATGAAATATGATAAAACATCTTAACAAAAGGTACCTATTTAAAGCTATGAGTGCTTATGTATTATATGTAATAAAGCTTATTAGTGAGCTTAATGTTTAAACCATTAAGTTTCAAAATGATGGATCACCCTTTGATTTCTAAGTAGAGGTTTCTCAAACTCCTAATTGGGAATACGCAATATTTGAAAAGAAGCTGAAGACAGGCGCTATGGCGATTATTAGGGGAGGCCTATGTCCACTAGTTGACTAATATAGGATGATGATGATCTTTAAGATAAAAACGGCACAGCGTTAATGAAACGAAACCTTTTACATCATCGACATTAAAAAAAGTTACCTACTTAGCTAAACTAAGTGTAAGTACGTACTATTTTATTCATTACAGACTCTCTGTGTGTCCGAATAGTGCTCAAAGTGCAATTAATAGTGCGATTTGATTTGAACTGCAATCTCCAGCTGGACAGAGGTAATATATTCACAGATTAAATCGCGCCTGAACTCATCGTAAGCCTAAAAGCTACGTGCATTGATTTATGCACTGCCTTTGAACTCTATGTATTCACTAAAGTTTACTGTTTGAGATTTAGTAGTTGTTTATTTTTATATTTTTTGAATAATTATTTTATCTAAAGCTTATATTGATTTAGTTTATGTGAATTAGCCCAGAACACAACATACCTACAATGACTAGGATTATCGCAAAGACTGATACTACGGCAGAACCCTTTCATAACCCATGCATCGCACAAGTTCATCTGTTTATAATTCACTTTTTAATTGAGCAAGTCTTTGACCATTAGTTGTGATTCCTTTCATTCTGTGACGTCATTAGACGATGTGTCGGTGCTTAGCAGTTTTAGGCCTGTATTATGTAAGCTGGTTCAGTCTTCAATCTGTGCTTGAGTAACGATTTTGTATATGTTATGTCTAACTCCAATAGTTTGCATCACATCAACCCTCAACTAAGTTGTATCATGCCTCATAGCTTTAGTTTGCATCAACTCCCAACTAACTCATATTGTACTTGAAATTAGGAGGTAGGCTCATCTACCTATACAGACAGCGGGTCAAGTGCCTTCGGACGTGGAGGTTCAAGGAGCCTGTAAACATAAACTTTCTGTGGCCACAACTAGGCTTCACAAAATTAATGTATCTTTTAAAGGGCAATGTATACGCTTCTACAACAAAATTCCTAGTGAGTTGCAAAATGTATCAGTAAATAAATTCAAACAAATTGTAAAAACCTTTCAGATTATCTAGAAGATAAAAAAGCTTGGGACGGGTTTTGCTCCAACTCGAAAAATAACAACTAACAGGTTAAAGGTTTCTTCGTCGCTTCTTTACTTTAGTCTACATACCTAAGCGACCGAAATCAAAAATATCACTTTATTTCCGTGTCAATGTTTTATTTTAAGAATTTGACCTTTTATAAGCCTAAGTTTTATAGCCCTAAGTTCTCATTTTAAGTGAATTTTTATAATTCGTATGAGAATAAAATTCTTAAACCGTAAACCATATAAGTGTACTTTATTGTATTTATGGAAATAAAGACTTTTTGATTTGATTTGTAGTTCCTAACATGCCTTTTCACTAACACTTTAAAGTTTTCAGTGTTAAAACACCCTTTTAAGACTAGTATGGAATGTGACTTTTTCAATGCATTTATATAGACGACCGATGTGGCGCGGTGGGCGAAGGTCCGCCTGCGGCGCAGGAGGTTGCGGGTTCGATTCCCGCCTCGGGAAAAATGTGTGTACTATCTGCAGATATTTTTTCAGGGTGTTCTGGTCGTTTTCTATATATAATTTAAAAAAAACTATCTATGTAATGTATTGTATTATGTATATCAGTCATCTAGTACCCATAACACAAGCTCTGCTTAGCTTGGGGCTAGATGATGCTGTGTGGATTGTCCAGCATTATTTTATTTTTATTTTATAAACATCATCAACATTATGTTCCTTAGCACTTTTTATTTAAGGAGTAATAAGTTTTGCTCGCGTGTTCGGTATTGAAAGTAGCTGATGTTCTGAACTATTAGGTTGGTACTATACATTGATTTAAAGATGAGATTGGTTAGCAATATTGCGAGTTCCGTGAAGTTCTGCCACTTAACATAAATTGATAAACATAAATTGATATAACTGTAAATGGAGAACTAGCTCTCGCTCGCCAAAGTTTGTTATGTCCTCAGGAGTCCTACTTCTTGATACTTAGGAAATACTACACTGAATCACAGATCTATGTATTGCTGATGGGTTTGGTTGATTGAATTATGTACTTTGTAATGTTACACTTTTGTGTAACACCAAGTTATTCGAGAAGCTTCCTACCTAATTTTCCTAGGCAGAAAGATCCTAACAAATTAAAGAATATTAGAAATTATGTACAATTTTAATTTTTATTTACAGACTTTTATAAAATTTTGATGCGAAGGTTTCGAGTTAAGCTGGAGACGTTACAGGTTTGAGGAGATGTTGAAGGTTTTGAGTGAAGCTGGAGACGTTGCAGGTTGAGGAGATGAGACGTTTTAAAGGTTTTGAGGTTAAATGGATGCTCTTCTGGGCGTAGAGGTCGACACCAGGTGGTGGAGCTCTACGCCAGGTCTGGAACTTTGCCGTTTAGGTTTTTGAAGGTTTGAAGGGCTTTCTTGAGTTTTACGCCAGGTCTGGAACTTTGCCGTTTAGGTTTTTGAAGGTTTGAAGGGCTTTCTTGAGTTTCCCGGGCCAGCTGGGCCCGGGAAATGGCCTTTTAGAAGATATTCGTCGCGAAGTCAGAGGTAAACTGATCCTTGGCCGTTCTGGCACTGTTTATATATATTCCGCCGTTCCAATGTAGTTCCAGAATTGAGAATTCAAAATAATGTACGTTTTTCAAAATTTGTACGATTTTCTTTATAATTTCGTACGAGGTTTCATCCAAAACCTATGTTACCTTTCCTCTTTGCTTCAGATCGGAGCAAATTTTGACATTTTCAAAATTGGCATTTATGTCACAACAATCTTTACCAAAACAAATATTTTCAAAGAATTTTAAGAAAAAAGTAGAAAAAGAGACCAAAATGGATACAATAATTACAGATGTTATAAAAAACTGGATATAGAAGGTAATATTTACATTGTTATACAAAATTAGAGCTAGAACAGAAATAAAATATTACATTTTCCCCCACAACCCCAGAAAATTTTCAACTACATTGAAAATTTTGAAGGTTAGGAATAACAAACTTGACCTTTCATACATCTTTCACAGCTTCTTCTTTCACGACTCCTATCATTCTTACTAACATGCTTAGGGGATATGGTTCACATTCAATGACGCATACTCCACAAGGAGTTATTCAAAAGATATAACGTAGGCTTCTTTTTTTTATTTAGGTGTCGTAACCCGCACCTTTTTGAAAACCCGATTAGAAAACCTTAAAATTAAAGTAGATATTTACAAAGTTAAATAAGTTAACAACACAAAGGCTTATTTAGTGAGTTGTGTACCGCTCATTGAGAAAACTAATCTCGGTCTCAAGGACATTAAGAGGAAATAACGAGGTTAAGATAGAGATACCTCGAGATAGTTTAAAAGTTAAGAATGACTAATGACTAAAAACTAAAAGTGTTAAAAATATGCCGAGAGAGTTTAGTTAAAATGAAGTAATAAACAGAATATAACCTAAAATAATTTACAGAATACACACAAAACATTTACAAAACTGACATAAATTACGTTTTTATATCTTTAATATGCCATTTGCCTCTCAATCCGTTAGGATCTTCCAGGATAAAAACAAGAGGTGAAAGCTTCTCAACAACTGTGGCTTTGACGTACTTCGGGGCCAATTTGGCGCTGAAGTAAGCACCAGCATTACTTTGAACGTAATTTTTACGCCAAACAGTGTCACCTACATTAAATTCTTTAAAACTGTGTCTCGTGTTGTAATGAGCAGCATTCCTTGCGTGTGCTGTATGTAATGCAACTTGTACTTTATCGAAGACGGCAGATAGTAATCCTAAATTAGCGGCATAGATATCTCGAGGAAGGAAAATGACGCTATCAAGGTTAGAGCAGTTAGTATAGAATGATCCACAAGATATTGTCTCTCGACCAAAGACAAGAAAAGATGGGGAGAAACCGGTTGTAGAGTTTACAGAACCATTTAGTGCAAATTGAATTTTATGCAAAAATTTATCCCATGATCGGTGATCATCTCCGACTAGCTGTGATAGAGCGGTGATAATTGTTTTATTATAACGTTCCGTGGGATTGACTTGAGGGCAATATCTAGGTGAATAAAAGATAAAAGGAACTTTATATTTATTCAGAAAGTTATGGAACTCATTAGACTGAAATTGAGAACCATTATCCATTATAATAGTTTGCGGAACGCCATGTATAAGAAATACAGAGTTTTCTAAATGCAGAATGATGTTAGAAGCTGTAGCGCGTTTGATAGGAAAAATAAGACAGTATTTAGAAAAGGAACAGGTAATCACGAGAATATATTGATTACGTTGTCTAGTCATAGGAAAGGGACCCATTAGATCCAATGAAATGTTTTGAAAAGGTCTTGAGCAAATTTTTGGTTTCCCCATAAGACCATAAGGTGAGTGATTCGAATATTTATAAGAAAGGCATGTCTCACAAGTGGAGCAGACTTTTGCTACATCTTTAAACATTCCCGACCAATAGTATCTTAAGCAAAGTTTCTTATACGTTTTAAAAATGCCAATGTGAGGACTACTTACTGAGTCACCATGACAAGATTTAATAAGATTTAGTCTCTCAGAAGGAGGTGGAACTTCCTTCCATGCAAAGTCTTCGTTAAGGTAGTCAGTTGAGATGTTGTAACGATAAAGTTTAGAATCAAGAATTTTATAATTCGGAAATGCATCAGGGTTATCGCGACAATTAGTAAAAATTTTATTAAAATGTTCCATTGAGACACATTGTCTCCAGATATAGGTCCAGCACCACCGATTACGTTAGTAGCAGGTATTTTATGACGTGAAAGAAGATCAGGAACAACATTTTCCTTACCTTTTTTATGTTTCAGATCAAGATTAAAACAAGATAGACGAAGAGTCCATCGTGCTAGTCTTCCAGAAGGGTTAGACAGATTTTGGAACCATTTTAATGCTGCATGATCAGTGTAAACTGTAAAACGTTTACCATTGTCAAGATAACAACGCCAATGTTCAAGTGCAGTAATAACCGCTAAAGTTTCTCGTTCAGTAGTTGAATAATTTTGCTCATGTTTATTTAGTGTTCTACTCATATATGCGATAACCAATTCTTTATTGTCTTGTTCTTGAGTCAACATTGCACCTATACCAAAGTTAGAAGCGTCACAGTGAACAGAAAATGGGAGGTCAAAGTCAGGGCAAGTTAGAATTGGGGTTGAAGTTAAACACTCCTTTAGTTTAGCAAAGGCAGAATCAGCATCATCATTCCAGATAAACTTTTTAGGGGAATTTTTCCCAGAAGAAGTTAATTTACAGAGAGGTGAAGCAATAGAACTAAAATTAGGTATAAAACGGCGAAACCAACTACATGTACCTAAAAATTTCCTTACTTCTTTTTTAGAGGTGGGAGCAGGATAAGCTAAAATTGCTTCAATTTTACTAGGATCAGCATGTAAACCTTGTTCATCTACAATGTAGCCAAGGTATTTAAGTTCCTTACGAAAGAATTGACTTTTTGTAAAGTTTATAGTCAGTCCTGCGAATGAAAGTTTTTGATGGACTTTCAGTAGGAGTGAAATATGTTCTTCAAACGTCATACTGATTATTATTATGTCATCTAAATAACAGAATACTTTATTATCAAAGTCTGGCGTAAATAAACTATCCATGAGTCTCTGTTGAGTCGCAGGCGCATTAGTTAAGCCAAAAGGCATTACTGTAAATCTATGCATTCCTCTACCGGGTACATAGAAACCAGTCTTGTCTCTGTCGTCAGGATGTAAGGGAATTTCCCAAAAAGCTTTAGCAATATCAATACTAGACAAATATTTAGCATTTTTAAGATTATCTAAAATTTCTGATATAAAAGGAAGGCTGTAAGCATCTTTACGAGTAATCGCATTTAATTTCCGACTGTCGACGCAGAAACGCCATTCTCCGTCTTTTTTAGGTGTAATAAGTACAGGAGATAGCCAAGGACTTTCACACTTTTCAATAACTTTTAATTGTAGCATTTTATCAACTTCGTTGATTAGAGCCTTTTGTTTTTCAGGAGAGAGACGATAACAGTGTTGTTTTATAGGTAATGCATCACCGGTATTAATTCGATGACAAACTAAATTAGTACGACCTAATTCACCCGTTTGTTCAAAAGAAATATCTTTGAAACGTTGAATTATGTCCTTAGAAATGTCTATTTGATCATTTGTAAGGTGATCAAAAGAAGTTATTTTATTTTCAATAGCACAAGTTGTAAAATCTTTACATTTAAGGTTGAGTTCTAGGGAAAGTATTTTAGGAGACAGTTTGAATTCTTTCCAAAAGTCCCATCCAAGAATCAAAGAAGGATAAATATCAGGAAAAATATAAGCTTTTATAAAACGTGTCTGGTTATTAAATCTTATTGGTAAAATAAAATAACCAGAAGACATTGTCTTTTGTTTATTAGCAACCATAACTTGAGTTGATGACTTAAATAGTTTGAAGCCTAACTTTTTAATATCTTTATGAGAGTTATTACCTAAAATAGTTATGCAACTTCCACTATCCAACAAACCAGAAAAAGGTAAATTATTGATAGACACATTTATAAAAGGTCTATTATAATCCTTCTCGCTATCATAAAACACAGAAGTTGTTTTGTAGCAGAACATAAAATTTCGGATAGTATTTAACCACTTATTCCAATCAATAGGATCAAATTTATCATTTTTAGATTTAGTACTATTTAAGTCATCATTTAGTTTTTTTGTTGATAAGTTTGAGAACAATTTGGACAGTCATTGATCTTTACACCCTTGCGGCCACATTTAAAGCAAATTAGATATCTAGGTTTAGTACAATTCTGTAAAGAATGACCAGTTATACGACAGCGATAACAGTATAGATTGTTAGCGTTTTCATTGTTTTGAGAAAAAGAACGTGATTGTTTATATTCCTGTACTGTGTTAGTGTTTTTTAAGTTTGGAGAGAATCTAGAAGTCGAGGAGCGATAAGTAAATTCCGCAGCACAAGAAGTGTCTTCACATCTAGGCTCGTGAAAGTTTTTATCTCTTTCCGAGATTCGTTCGTAATTTTGACAAATTGAAATTAAAGAATCAATAGATTTGATATCTTTGAGGGCAACAAAGACTGAATAGCAAGGTCTTATATTGTGTAGCAAGATTTCCAATTGTTCGTTCTCGCTAAGTTTTTTTGAAAGGCGGGTAAACATTCCGAACATAATAGACACGTAAATAATAATAGTCTCAGTCACTCCTTGAGTTCTATTTCTTATGGCTTCTAGCATTTTGTAATCATAATCGTGGATTCCGAAATCCTTGATTAGTAAAATATGAATTTCGTTCCATTTTAAACTAGGGTTTCTATTATATTGGAAACGAAACCAATGAAGGGCATCTCCAGTGAAAATTTCAAAGGCATGTTTACAAAGCATTGCTTCTGGGATGTTTCTAGAAATCCGAAATTCTTCTATTTTTTGAAGAAATGATCTAGGACATGATTTTCCATTAAAAGAAAATGTTTTCAATTCTTTAGCGAAATTAGACGAAGTGTTAGCATTTTGAAGCATTTCGAAAGTGTGTGGCATAGAACAGCTAGGAGTAGTTGATGGTTCTAATGTTTGATTATTTTGAGAGGTAGGTAGCATAAATAACGACGGAGGGTTAGTTTCAGCCTGAGGAATAGGGTTGTGAACTTCCACCATTTCCAGGACTTCGGATGGTTCAATTAAGTTCGAAGTTAAACCGTCAAATCGTTTTTGGAGTATGAAAAAGCGAGATCTTAAATTTGAACACAGTTCAATTAACGGAGGAGTTGCTGTTAAACGTTCAAGTCGATAATAAAGATGATTCATAAAAGCTTCAAGTTTCTTTATACCGCTTTTGTCATCATATGATTCAAGATGAGAGATTTTACTCTCAATGTAATTGAGTGTAGTCTCTGCTTGCGAAAGGTCATTTTTAAGAGGAATAGGGGAAGATTTTATATCCTCTGGGAGGACGTGACTAAGTTTTGTCAGTTGTTCTTTAAGAGTCGTCAAAGTTTCAGCTGGTTTTTCAGCCCTAATAGTCACTTCATATTCAAGTTCAAGTTTATTTAGTAACGCGTACTTGATTGGCCTAGCCATGATTAATTATGAATCAAGGTAAGCTTTATTAAGATTAAGTTTAAGATTAAGTTTAAGATTAATTTAAGTTAAGTAGTATTTAAGGAAATCGCGTATTCAAGTTAAGTTATTATAGTTTTAGACGAATACGCATTAAAATTTAAGAAACAATTAAGAAATAAACAATTGAATTAAAGTTTAGAGTTAAGTAGAGCTAATAAGCTTGAGCAAAGTTATTTTTTGTTTATATACAGTGTAAATATTTAGTGAGCAATGTGTTATCAAGTTTAGTTTACCAATGATAATAGTGTTTATGAATGTATAGACTTCAGTTCCAAGTACTTTGGGTGTACCCCGAGTCGACTTCGAAAGTCTAGGAGTACACTTTAATGTAGCTTGAGAACCTGCGTGGACGTATTACTAGCAGGATATTCTCCTGTAGCACGCCGTATAGTCTTCCAAACTCCAACTTATCAGTGACCACTAAGGGTTTTCAACACTTCAAAGAGAAGAAAGGATGTAGATCACACTAGGCAATCAGGTAAGTGGTGCATGTGTGTGGGGTGCAGTATAACGTAGTAAGTGTACTGTTAAGTGTCACGTTTAGAGTGATGTATGAAGTAGCGAAAGAGTAAAGTTAAGATATGTCGAAAGAGCATCCAAATTTAACCAGGTACGTGTATTAGTATTTTTTAGAATTTAGAAGAACAGAGGGTTCGATTTAATTGGGCGCCAAACTGTAATGTTACACTTTTGTGTAACACCAAGTTATTCGAGAAGCTTCCTACCTAATTTTCCTAGGCAGAAAGATCCTAACAAATTAAAGAATATTAGAAATTATGTACAATTTTAATTTTTATTTACAGACTTTTATAAAATTTTGATGCGAAGGTTTCGAGTTAAGCTGGAGACGTTACAGGTTTGAGGAGATGTTGAAGGTTTTGAGTGAAGCTGGAGACGTTGCAGGTTGAGGAGATGAGACGTTTTAAAGGTTTTGAGGTTAAATGGATGCTCTTCTGGGCGTAGAGGTCGACACCAGGTGGTGGAGCTCTACGCCAGGTCTGGAACTTTGCCGTTTAGGTTTTTGAAGGTTTGAAGGGCTTTCTTGAGTTTTACGCCAGGTCTGGAACTTTGCCGTTTAGGTTTTTGAAGGTTTGAAGGGCTTTCTTGAGTTTCCCGGGCCAGCTGGGCCCGGGAAATGGCCTTTTAGAAGATATTCGTCGCGAAGTCAGAGGTAAACTGATCCTTGGCCGTTCTGGCACTGTTTATATATATTCCGCCGTTCCAATGTAGTTCCAGAATTGAGAATTCAAAATAATGTACGTTTTTCAAAATTTGTACGATTTTCTTTATAATTTCGTACGAGGTTTCATCCAAAACCTATGTTACCTTTCCTCTTTGCTTCAGATCGGAGCAAATTTTGTTATTATTTATTTATTTACATTGTTATACAAAATTAGAGCTAGAACAGAAATAAAATATTACAACTTACCGTCTTATTTTTATTGTAAGCTATGTGACCTATTAAGTTTAACCGGCTGGTTAAGGCGCATACCCCACCCAAACTAGCGTCGCTACCTATATTATCTTATTATTCCGTTTAACAAAGGAAATTTCAAAAATCCGTCGCACAGTTTGTGATACCTATTATAAACTTTAATGCCTCTGTAATAGTTTAATTTTATTCAGTATCGAAGTTGCCCTGTATTGTCACCAAAATCTATTTTCCGATTCACTGTCTAAACTAAATAGAATAAAACTATCTTGTTAGACTAAAAAAAATCTTTGTGTGAAACGTTTACTCTTAAAATTAATCATAAGAAATTAAATAAGTTCCCATAAATTTTCAATTTCGGCGGGACTCGAATCCCACACCCTTATTGGAAAATTATTTAATTTCTTCGAGATTACCCAGAGTGCGAGCGCTTACGCACTATAATACAAAACCTTATTGCAGTACAATATAAAGTCCTCCCACATCCTAATAATAAAACGTCAAGTGCGAGTTAGACTCGCGCATCAAGGGTTCCGTACAAACTCTTTAGCAAAGAAATCAGTCAAATCCAGACGAATAAGGCACAATAATTTTCTGATTTGATAACGATTATGACGTAACTTATTTAGTCCCTCTAACTATTGGCGTCTCGAGACTAAATAAGTTACGTCCAACCCTAGTGTAACAATGTACTATTTTGTATGAATAAACCACAAATTTACGGTTTTCTGATTTTTCCCTTTACTTGTGCTTTGCTTGTGCTAGTCATTGCTTCTTGCCAAATTTCATGGTTCTAGGTCAACGGAAAGTACCCTACAGGTTTTTGGTCCATGGCGAGATTCGAAAATTATTTTTTCTGTGAATATACTAAAAATTTACGGTTTTCGGATTTTTCCCTTTACTTGTGTTATAAGACCTAGCTTCTCACCAATTTTCATGGTTCTAGGTCAACAGGAAGTACCCTAAAGGTTTTTGGTCCATGGCAAGATTAAAAAAATATTTTTTCTGTGAATAAACTACAAATTTACGGTTTTCAGATTTTTCCCTTTATTTTTGCTATATGACCTTGCTTCGTGCCAAATTTCATGGTTCTAGGTGAACGGGAAGTACCCTATAGGTTTTTGGTCCATGGCAAGATTAAAAAAATATTTTTTCTGTGAATAAACTACAAATTTACGGTTTTCGGATTTTTTCCTTTCCTTGTACTATAAGACCTTGCTTCTCACCAAATTTCATGGTTCTAGGTCAACGGGAAGTACCCTATAGGTTTTGTGTGCATGTGATTCCCTTGGAAAATTGAAAAAAAATAGACATAAACAGCTGTAACTTTTGATTGCGTTGACTTAGAAGTTTGATTTATGTCGAGGCTTCAAGAGGTTACGAGCCTACGTATATGATGTGAATATCAACTCGATAACCCTACGCGTTTCTGAGAAAAGTGGGTTGACAGACGGACAGACGGACAGACGGACAGACGGACAACAAAGTGATCCTATAAGGGTTCCTTTTTTCCTTTTGAGGTACGGAACCCTAAAAATTAAACTCGGGCGGGATTTGAACACACAACCTTCCACTCTGATACAGGAATGCGTTTCTACATTACATTTTTAAACTTATCAATCACAAATCAGCACGGACATGGGCTAAAGCTTGAGTGTGAAAACAGTGCATTAGGATAGTCAGCAGATAGAACCTATTTAAGTAAACATTAGAAGCTAGGCGCGTGGTGCACTAGGTCAAGTGCTGTGGAAGAATGGAGTGCCCCTCGCTAAACAGCTACTCTGGCTTCACCCTTATATATAGCTGATGCTAATTTAAGCGGTTTTATGCAAATATTTCTGCCTGCAGCTTTGCTTGGCACTCAGCCGCTTCCCGTGTGCGTGTGCATAACGTTGACAGCGTTGAGCTGCGTGGGTGCCATATTCGGACAAGCCTCGTGTCACAATGCCTCGTGACAATACTCGTGTAGCAATGACGACGTCATTAATCTCAAAATATAAAGATGAACATATTTAGTAACAATTCCGCGCAAAACCTTCTCCGATAAGCTCTAACAAAATGTAATCAGCGTTGTAGAAGAAAAAACCACATCAACTACAAAATGAAAAGAAATCTATCAAAGCAAGACGTCAACTAGTTTCGTCTCTCCACGAGACATCATCAGGACACCACAATACTCGACCTTGACATTGAGAGCACAAAGCAAACACCGGCAGGGTCCCACCAGAGATGATACCACTTCGAGCTCCGCGCGCCAATTGGCGCGCGAGAAGGTTTTGCGCGGAATTGTTACTAAATATTTTCATCTTTATATTTTGCAATGGATTTCCGCAAAGTAACGCCTGAATCTATTTTTTGTCATTAATCTCGTATTCGTGCGTAGCGTGTTCGTGGGCTGCAGTGGACGTTATCAAGATACATTTTCTTGTAAAGCGAAGCTGGAGACATATGCGCAACCTCTCCGTGCGTGGCGGTGGGACAGCGGCTCAAAAGTCTGTTTTCTACTGATGTTGTGCAGGAAAATGCTTCACTGACTTCCAGCCGGATGCGATCAAGTCTTCTGGTAGATAAGTAAATAAACAATACTGGCTGGATATTCCACACACCTACCCCCAAAGTGAGCCTTGTGTTATTAGAAGATTAATGATGTTGCGTACGAATGTGTCAGTCACATTCGCACAGACACATCATACAATAGTTTTTATGAGCTCGTTCAGTCACACTGCTGGGCAAAAGCACCTTTCCCTCCTGTACTTTCCTCCAGACTGCTCTGTTTTGCGCGACTGAGGTAATAGTTTAATCAGTTAAGTCAGTAGTTTTACTGACTTAACTGATTAAACTATTACCTCAGTCGCTAGTGTGTATTGTAGGTATATAGTGTTCCTAAATCTAAAAAACAAGATCCCTAAAGTGCGAGTGTTACTCGGGCGCGGAGGGTTTGGAACATTTGCCAATCATACACATATGTATACTATAGGTACCGGTTAGAGACTTTGCTTCATTATCAAAGTCTTCATTCATTCGGGAAAAATAGTACTATTTTTCCCGAATGAATTCAATACCTTTCTCTGCAAAGTTAGGATATAGGGGGAAATGGTAATTTTTTTAAATATTTCAAAAAGTATGAAACCTACAATAATTTCGAACTGACTGTTTTGAAATGTACAAACCGATACCTTTCATTTGTATTATTTACTTTGTTTTATGTATTATATATAAAAACACATATAGGATTTCAAATCACAACACACACACATAAAAATTACACTGATTGGCTACAAAGAACCCGAGGAATTTAATTTTAACCTAGAACACATTTAAAAAGTTGAAAGTTTTCCGGATAATAACCTTAAAAACTTAACTTTTATGAGAAAGTACAGGAACTTAAAAATGTACTACAACGCAATAACTTCCTACTACCTTTGTAAGTGCCTGCCCGCCCTAAGCTCTCGACCGTATTATGAGTGTTTTAAAGTGTAAATCAGCTTAGCAGGCTTGGCCGTAGTTTAAAACTTTTCGCTAAAGTACTAAGTTAGAGCGTGGTACCGGTAAACGGCTTCTTCAGCTTGGTCAGGAAGCAAGCTATGAGTAAAAGCGATTTCATGATTATTATCACTTAACCTTTCCTAAAAGATGGATGAACAACGAACCATCTTGTGTGAGATATTGGTAGGGTTCCGTACCGCAAACCTCATGCTCTACGAGTATCACGTGACCAGCTTGATTGTGCGTAAATTTTTAATCAAATCAAAAATTCTTTTTTCCTTTTATACAAAAATGTGTATTTAGAAAAGGTCAAATTCTTAAAATTGTATTTAATTTTAAGACACGGAATTAAATGATATTTTTATTTCTGTCGATTCGGTATTTAGGTAGACTAAATAATAAAAGAATAAAATTAAATAATAAATGATAAAATAAAATAAAGTAAATAAGTGACGAAAAAACCATTAGCCTGTTATTTGTTATGTTTTGAGTTGGAGCAAAACCCGGCCCAAGCTTTTTTATCCTCTTCTAGAGAATCTGATATTTTCTAGTAAACCTTTTTACACAGAAAGGTTTTGACAACTTGATTGAAATTATTTCAATGCATAGATAAATCTATGCCCATAGACATAATACGTCGGATCTACCTTCTGTTCCTAAGAAGGCAGTGGACACTGGGCACCCACCCTTTGTCATTAAAACACGGCTGGCTTCTACCTACATTATCCCATCTTGTTTAAAATTCCGGAAGTTCTTGCTGAAACTTTGGCTAGCCGGTAATGCCTTAAGAGTTCACGGTTGTACAATGTTTAAGCATTGTAAGCCTGATGAGGCGAACGGAGTGTCTTAAATTTCTAAATTTCATGATAAACTATTTAAATAATGATAAAAATTCCAAATATGATAGTAAGAATGCAGCTCAAAGAATTAAGGTGTAGAGAAATTGTTTCATGCTAGTGCTAGTGACCTCGCTGGCGCTGGTGTTCTCCATCTTCTTATACGGAGCGGAGACATGGACCTTGAATAAGGCTGAAAGAAATCAACATAAAAACCAGACCCTCCATCACCTGTTTTCGCAGAATCTTTGAGTTCATCTGACATATTGCCAGAAAGTACAGACAACTTGGAAAGGCTCGTGGTTACTAGCCTTGCTGGTGAACGGAAGACGATTGCGAGGACGGAGCCCTATGCGACCAAATCCGCTTAACGCTGGAATCCAGCATGAACGACGCTGTACGCGCTGCGGAAGACCGATCCAGGTGGAGACACATCGTGCAAACAAAGATCCTACGACCTAGACGTTGTTTCAATTGACAATTAATTTTATTTGAATTGACTAAAAAATAAGTGGAAATAAGGGAAGACATTGGGTATCTTTGGCAAGCCTGTGTGTAATACACTGGTATTTTTCCTTTTTAACTCATGCATTGCAGTGCTACTAGAGTCTGGTTTGCATGGAAACACTTATCTTCAAAAAGCAATTAAAACCTCATTTCACTGCTTAATATTTTTTTCATTAAAGGCCTTCAAATAGAAGATTTGGCAGATATCTGAAGCAGAAAATTTGCTTGTGTCTTAAAATCCCAGGTAGGTACTTACCTAATTTAAAAGTAGTATGCATCTGCCATGAATGCAACATCTTTCTCTTAACATAAAATTTCAGAATTCCTTCGGTTCATTTCAAGTCGAGAAAAATATTCTTTTGTACTGCCTGCATAAAGGATGTTGTAACAAAAGGTAGTCAACCAAGACAGCGGTTTTTATTACTGACCTGAATCTTTATAACCTTGCCTTTCTAGGAATATATTGTAGCCGTTTGTAGTATCCAAAAAAAGCAAGGTGCCTTAAAAAGTTTTCTAATTAGGAATACCAATTACTTGTCTTGGAAGGGTTAAGGCGCATACAGCACCTAAACTAGCGCCACCACCTACTTTGTTATTATTCTGTTTAACAAAGGAATTTTCAAAAATCCTTCCAGTTTGTGATACCTATCATAAGCTTTTTTTTAATGCCTCTGTAATAGTTTTATTCTATTTAGTTTAGGAAGAGATACGAAAATAGATTTTGGTGGCCACCAAGTGCAACTTCGTATCTCTTCCTAAACTAAATAGAATAAAACTATTACAGAGGCATTAAAAAAAAGCTTATGATAGGTATCACAAACTGGAAGAAGGATTTTTGAAAATTCTTTTGTTAAACGGAATAATAACATAAATTAGGTGGCGGCGCCACTTTGGGTCCGGTATGGGCCTTAATATTGCTGCCAAAACTGTAGAGTTATGTATGACTTATGTTATGACTCTGGAACTCTCAACATGTAAAGTCCTAGAGTATTCAGAACAATATCTGATTCTGTATAGAGAAACAAATTCTCGTGTTCTATTAATGATGTACTTACCTATTCAAATTGTTCACAAAAGCGTGATCCGCTCTCGTCTCAGCTAACAGCTTCAAACAAACATGGACAAACACATTTCGTGTCTCTATCAATAGTATTAAGGTGCTTAGATGTTTTGAGATATGTTTTTGGAATCGATCGAGGCCTTATTACTATTCAGTTCTTCTTTGTTTTTTTGGTGCCCTATTTTGAGGTTATACTGGGATTTGAACTCGTCGTTGTTCCATTTATGAAGATTGTTTTATTATTAGCAAGCCACGGTTTGGACTAAGTTTAGGATTTATTTATTGTTTTTAAGGGGTTTGTAAAGTGATTTTCTTCCTATTTTAGGACGTTACTTTTTAGATGATAATTAAATTTTTACAAAATTCAACATATTCTTTTCTAAACATGTTCTTAGAGCAGCTCTTTGTTCTTGCAAGACGAAACCGGTCATATATCAAAAGGTATCTCAGATATTATCTCACTAAGCTATCGTATTTAGCTGTAAATTTCTCACAGCAAACGAACAAACACATCCCGCTCCCCACGCAAACAGGGAGTGTATACCCACCTGGGAGGGGCTTTCCCATTATTGCTTCATTTAAAGGGTTTTAAACCAGATAAGTGCTTTTAGCGGAGCCTTATTAGGGACTGGATTCACCGGATTCTTAGCGATAAAAGTGTTTGTACAGTGACAAATAAGGTGATCCATCTTAGGAGTAAACAAAGGAGGTACTCTATCCTTCTATTGTATTAGCAAGCACAACCGGAGACTTGAATATACACATTCCCGGTACTTATCAGTTCCAGATCTGAAATTGGAGAAAATGCATAGACGTTTAAGGTTTATGGTAGCTAGTCTACTTTTTGTAAACTAAGCTAACTAGAAGCCTATTAATTAGAGCTAATGCTAATTTATCACAAATTGACAAATTGACCTTGCCAACAGATCGAGAACCATATTTTTCTCTGACTTACACAAACTGATACTGACTTTGCAAATAAATCTCTCTCACGATATATGACGACGTAATCTACGGAATTCGTACAAAATAATGGCCATATGTTATGTGCGGCGCAATTTTCGTTTTTCGCAAAATCGGTCCCTAGGCCTCCAGGTTTTACACAGATGTTTTCCTTCACAATTTTGTCGGGCTCGATGGAGCACACAGCGCCACCAAAGTACAAAAAATCATGACAGTTTAAATTTGAATGCAGTGAGGCGGATGGACTATGAAAGGCTTGGGATTAAAACGAATGTTACCTTGTGTGACACGTGAACTTGGATTTAGAATATATCTATAAAGTTTTTATTCCTCCTATCTGTAGGCATCAGTACAGTACTACAGCGGGTGTAAAGTAACTGTATCAGTACTTTTTTATTACGGTCCTTGAAAAAACGAGATACATCACATACCTGCTTAGTCCTGAAGTAAGAGGTATTCTCGTTGGCTTTTTACGTGCTCTAGAAAAACATAAAAACATCTGTATTCAATTGCAATTCGCAGCTACAGAGAACGATACGTAATTGCATACTTTTTGCACCTCGCATTTAGAAGACCTTCCAAAACCGTGAAATTGATTTGAAATCTCTGTTTACAGTGTCCATATGAGCTTTGCCTCGCCTTTGGTACGTTATTTCAGTGCTTTGGCGAGTAACGAGCGAGCTTTTTATTCGTTTTGGGCCTGCCAATCAGCCCCTGTTGCCTGTGTGCATTTTACTGGAAGTTTTTGTGTGCCTGTTCGAGCTGTCAGCGCTTCTCTTGCCAGTTCCCAATCACTGCGACAGGGTTGTAGACTGGAAAAGGTATTCTTGAATTTATGGTTTAAAAGGATTTTTATGTTATTTGATTCTACTGGAAATTTAATCTTAAAACACAAATGGTTTTAATTGGTTTTTATAGTAGTTACTGTTTACCACATACGGTCATAAGCTGACGTAAGGTCCTGTTAAAGACTAAATATGAACTACTATTGTAGTTGTGTATTGTAGATTATATGTCCAAATGCCTGGCTTTTTGGGATTCTTCGAATACGTTTTATGACTGTCTACCATGCTAAAATCCAATGGTGTTATCACATAAACAATCCTTCTCTAAAGAAACAGTGTGGTCGCAGATAGAGATGATTCGATCGCTGCTGTTTCAATTCCTCAAGTACACGCATCTACAGTGCAGCCAAATGGGTAACTATACTACCATGTATGTAGATAATCCCTTGCGATATGTAATGTGTCTGATTGCTCAATGCAGGCTTGATAATGGTTGTGTCATGGACAGTGATATCGGGATTAATTGTAGATTGGTTCAGCCTTATCATTGAACTGGCAATCCTAACTAATCAATGATAGTAATGTTTAAGCAAACAGAAGTAATAGTCTCGGGAGGATGACAAGACAGTTATAATGGGAAGTTTTGACCCGAGTGAAAAACGATACTTTTTACTTTGATTTGTGAAAAAATAACAATAAAATATTAATCGTTTATTAATATAAAATATTAATAACGAATTTGGGGTTTTTTTAAAAAAACAATTTTTCTCCGTCATCTTTATTGTAAAAGCTTTGAAAAAAATACATAATAATCTATGGGATACAAGGCATACCTTCGATTCGAAAATTAAAAAAAACTATTTTAAATATCAGAAATAATGTGCAAAGTACCGTCTGTTTTTTTTAGTTTTTACAATTTTTCTCCTAAACTATCAATCACAAGATTTTTTATTGTCATCACCATATTAAACAAAAGAATACCGAGGGCACCTTCGGCTTATTTTTTTGAATTAATGTCTTAAGGCCCATACCCCACCGAAAGTGGCGCCACCACCACCTATTCTTGACTACGCCGACGCCTGCTATCCGGACCTTACTGAAGATCAACTAAATAAGCTTGAGCGCCTCCAGAATTTCAGCATCAGGTTCATATTTGGCCTTCGCAAATATGACCACGTATCCGAGTATCGCGCTAAACTCAAGTGGTTGCCCATCCGACTTCGCAGGAATACTCACATACTATCCCTCTTGTACAGTATCTTGTTCTATCCTCACAGTCCATCTTATCTCAAGGAGAGCTTTGAATTCCTGTCTGACTCTCATTCTCTCTCATTGCGTTCATCAGCAACTCTCGTCTTAAAAGTTCCTGCCCACTCTACTACTTTTTATGAAAAATCCTTCACTGTACAAGCTATCCGTCTATGGAATGCTCTTCCCCTGGACATCAGACGTGCAAAATCACTTGCTATATTCAAAAAACGGCTTCACCAGTATTATTTATCCGCATAAAAAATATCAATGTATATGTATATAAATTTTATTTTATTTTTATCATTAGTATAGTTTATTGCATGTTAGTTATTATGGTAGTTAGTGTATGTATAATGTAATTATTTTATTTTCAATGCCACCGTCTATTATTGTTCTTTTATATCCAGTCCATCCCAAGGTTGCCTGGAAGAGATCGCTCAAAGCGATAAGGCCGCCCTTTGTACTTCTTTTATTTCATGTTTTTTTTTCCTTTTGTATTGTATTTTGTGTTTGTGTGGTACAATAAAGAGTTTTCTATCTATCTATCTACTTTATGTTATTATTCCGTTTAACAAAGGAATTTTCAAAAATCCTTCTTCCAGTTTGTGATACCTATCATAAGCTTTTTTTTAATGCCTCTGTAATAGTTTTATTCTATTTAGTTTAGGAAGAGATACGAAAATAGATTTTGGTGGCCACCAAGTGCAACTTCGTATCTCTTCCTAAACTAAATAGAGTAAAACTATTACAGAGGCATTAAAAAAAAGCTTATGATAGGTATCACAAACTGGAAGAAGGATTTTTGAAAATTCCTTTGTTAAACAGAATAATAACATAAAGTAGGTGGTGGCGCTAGTTTAGGTGCTGTATGCGCCTTAATTAACCCTTTCAGACCCTGTGGTCACATTTGTACACATTAAAGTTTTTCCCAAATAAAACAATTTCAAATGATTATTTAGTATTTTAGAGCGGTTGCGATCGTTTGTACACATTAAAAGCTATCGAAAACAGTACTAGTAACGCCATCTCCTATCGTGTTCGGAAAGTTTTTGTCGAGTTTGTGTCAGTGGCCAGTGAACTTTTGAAGAGTGCAGGTAAGCAGTTCTGTTTATTTCTAAATTATAAGTTTTAGGGTGAAATACGTTTAGCAAAAAATGTTTATCGATGAATTGTAGTATTGAAATCATTTGTAACGTATTTCTACATTGTTTGTAGTTTATTTCACTCGGAAATCTTGAAAAATATTTATGTATACATTTGTACACATCAGGCCGAAACAAAAATTTTCAAGCAAGATTCAAAAGTTGTAACCGTCTTATAAAACGCGCGCTTTTTTGTTTTACTACGATAATTTTGTAAGACAGTTCAATTATTTGGTTTTACAAAAGTGTTTTTGTTTATTTTTACAGATTACTGTAATGCAAAATGTTCACACCCGATGCATTGGATGCTTTACTTACACTTACACTACACGATGGAAATTTATCAGATTTGGATTTATCTTCGGACGACGAATATGTGGATCCTCCTAGTCAACAACCACGATTTATCCGTGTGGGTGCAGATATAGTAAACCGGCATCAAGGAGAATTCTATCCACCGGAATCTGATGATGAAGAGGAAACAAATAATCGCGCTGAACTTGACTTAGTGGGTGGAGCAATACCGACTCCAGACTTTGCAGATTCTGAAGCTGTTCTGCTCGAGAATGAGTTACGACAGTCCGCTTCAACGGATAATTTTGAATGTCTCACGCCAAAGTCAAGTATTAGATGGAAACATAGAGAACTAGAAAACCAAATAACGACTGAATGGTCGCCACCCATATTCAGAAAAAGTATAATCATGCGATGGGAGGAGTTGACTTACTGGACCAGCTGCTGAGCTACTATAGAACATTTATAAAGTCTAAGAAGTGGCCTCTGCGAATGATATTTCATGCATCAGACCTGGCAGTTGTTCAAGCTTTTAGAGAGTATCAAATCGATAATGATTTGCTTGGAGTACCGAAAAACAAGAGACTCACTTTACTTGGTTTTCGACGACGTCTAACTGAGAGCTTAGTTTTATATAACAAAATGTCTTTCGCTAAAAGAGGTCGTCCAACAAGCAGCAGTCCCTTGGCAGAAGTTATTTCGAGGAGAGTGGGAGAACTTCGCCCAGGAACAGACATAGCTCGCGATGCAGTTGGTCATTTTCCAGTACATGATGACGGCGGTCGAACTGGGGCCCGCTGTAAATTGGTGGGATGCAAGGGAAGGTCACGCATCAAGTGTATCAAATGTAAAGTACACCTATGCCTAAACAAAGACAAGAACTGCTTCCTAACTTTCCATACGTAAACATAGGTATGAGTATGAAACTGTAAAATATACCTGATACCTGCCTACTGGAATACCATGTTCCTATTAGAGTGTAAGGGTTTTTTCATAAGTTTAATTTGTCCAAAGATAAAGTACAATTTTGCGATTAATTTTTAAATTTATAATAAACAAATCTACAAAAATATACCAGTCTTTGTTTGAATAGGTAATCACCCCATATACGAGTTTTATAACAATGTAGGCCGGATGTACTCATCTGTGTACATTAAGAAAATCTAAAATTTCCTGAAAACTACACATCTTGGATTTTTTTTTTCCGTATTTTCTTACTCAAATTTACCCCCTTTATCAACACAAATTTAATCGCAACTTAATTTGAAAAAATTATAATTCAGGACTGAAAGGGTTAAAAGATAATCAGCAAAAACATTGATTTTTGAGCTTACACCGCTCTGTTCTATCCCGCTCCTTTAAACGCGAAATCCTATGCCTATCCTATTCACAAAATAATGTCATATATATACCTGCCTCTTAAAAAGCTTAAAACCTATTCAATAATTAATTTATCCAGTCGATTCATACGTCAACTGTTTCTGAGGACCTTGGGCTGCCTAATTGAAACCTGCTGTGAATACTAATAGGGCTTATCACATATTAATAGCGTAATTAGTTTAGGGTTACGGCCATTTTGTCTACGGGCTGGCTGGTTGATTATAAAATGCCGGTTTTGTGACATTGAAGAGTTTGTTCTTCAATATTTTTGCAAATAGGAACAGGTGAAAATATATTACACTATAATCCAATGGAAAATCAATCAAATCATATAAAATAAGACACACAAAAATAAGGTCAATAACCAAAGCAACCAATGCATTGAATTATGCACAAAAACTCAAGTGGAAATGGGCGGGGCATGTCGCGAGGCTTAAAGATCAGAGATGGACCATAAAAGTGACTTTTTGGAAAGGTCCTTCAGGTAAACGAAGCAGAGGAAGACCGCTGTCACGTTGGGATGAAGAGATTGAAAGTACAGCCTTTCCAAACTGGAAACAGACCGCACAGGACAGAGACAAATGGGCATCTTTGGAGGAGGCATTCACCCAATATGGGGTTCCTACAGATATTGCTATATCTAACTAAATCATGTTAAGCTAATTATTATGTTATTAAGTCAAACAATCAAAGAAAAAACTAGTTTTGCGAAGTAAGTTAATTCATTTAGTTAAGTAACTCAAAAATCAGTGTAAAATAGGTAATTAGTAGGAAATAAAAGGCTTTTTTTATTTATTTATTTATAATCCAATGGGGATGTTTCATCCTAACAGCCCATTTTCAGAGTTATGTACTCGAAGAGTGCCACCAGGAGCTTATAACTTCTGTATAATATTCCATATTGACCTTAAATAGTCTATATTGTCACACGCCTTTTTTCTCTGTACGTACGTACTCTTAAAGCCGAGTGCAATACAATACACACGCTCGCTCGCAACATAGCGAGCGTTCGTGCAGTTAGTAACTACGAAGAAAATGGCTCGCAAGTTCGCAACGAGCAACGAGACAGATTTTTGACGTTTCGTGCTCGCTGCGAATGGTTCATTACGCCACCTAACACCGGTCAGCCCCTGCTTAATATGTGGCGAGGGAAATTTTAACGTAACTATAGCCACTACACAGGAAATAATCAAAATGGTTGATTTTGGTCGGCCTGCTGTATTGTTCAACATGACAATATACTTAGTGACCTAGTTAATTAAAGCTTTATAATATGTCCCTGTGAAAATATCACGGGCATACTGAATTGAGCAGTAAAGTACAGGTGATATCATAATGGACAGGCATCGTTGTTTGCTCGCAAACACCGCCGACATATAACCCGGATGCATTATGAGGCCGTAATAATTAACTTCTCCACGCGTATGTACTGAACTTTACTAATTGAGCGCTGATTTTTAAGCTGATATGTACATGCGCTTTATTCTTAGCTGTATTTAGTATACGATTATTTACATATCTCCACAAAACATTAAACTACAAAACAACTGAATCATAGTGATGATGGAGAAGCCATGACCGAATCGGTGATTCGGTCATGGCTTAATATAATAAATAATCTAAAAATGCTTGTAGGTTTTTTATTCAGAAAGAAAATAACAATCAAATAACAAATTTAAATTAAAACTAGTATTTACAATAGAAACAATTAAGCTATCTGCAAACTGTTGCAAACAATCTACAGGTAGCTCAACTGATCCATATCAATACCAGTTGGAAGCGTGCCTAAGACACTGGCTGCATTGCCGCTGTATAGCAATGCTGATGCGCTGTGCCAGATACTCACCAGCTCTCGGGTCACGCGTCGCTTCGACCAGACGCTCAGATAATTTTTTGAAAACCCGGAGAGCCTCGGTACCCCACGAACCTAGGGTCTCGACTCCAAGGGCAAAATGCTTAGCTATGATAAATAAAATCACTTTTAAATTTAGACGAGGTACTAAATTTGATCTTTCTTGAAGTAGGTATATCTAGTTCTACAACTAGAACATCAAATAAATTAACAAAGACGTTATTCGTACTACGACGTTCTCTGAAACGCCTGCAGTTGCATTGCCACATGTAAGAAAAAACCCACTCATGGGCTGCATCAATTTTAAGTATTTATTTGAATTACTTTAGAATAACTAAACTAACGTAAATTTCTGCGAAGTTGCGCTATAAAGGCTATAAATACTATTTAACGGGTATTTATCTCGTTTATTTACCTATTTTTCCCGACGTTTCGACAGGTTTACACACTGCCGTGGTCACGGGATGACTGAACTGATGACTTAATCTGTGGGTTCAGTCATCTCGTGACCACGGCAGTGTGTAAACCTGTCGAAACGTCGGGAAAAATAGGTAAATAAACGCGATAAATACCCGTTAAATAGTATTTATAATTATTTGTTCAGATCGCGTAATTTTAAAAACATTTAAGGCTATAAAGTACCGAGTTTCATTTAAAAACTTGTGACGGTTAGAACTTCGTTTCAAATGTGGATAAGTTTAATTATAATCTAACCACAATAGATTTTTTTAATAAGAATGAAGCCACCACAATTTTATTTTGTAAAAAACAAATCTGAATTCGACTTATCAAACTTATGAATTTTCACTTAACAAAGAACCTGTCTACCTACCCAACAATTAATGAATTGCTTCTGAACCTCCGTCGGTCCTACCTATCGATCGTTTCATGCCTAGATATATCGCTTAATCTGTGGGTTCAGTCTGAAGCTAAGACCTTGCACGTTTGGGGGTATTTTTATTAGTTTGTTTAAAACTAAAATAATCTGTATCAAAAAGACATGTAGGTTTTATTTATTTTTTTATATAAAAATAAAATTTTGGAAGTCAGTTCACTGCGTGGTCAAAGCAGCGTCGAAAAAAAACTGGCGTAGTCGTGTTGCTAACCATGGTGTTCTTTAAAACGTATTGGACATTATATCGGCTTCGTCGGTTAACTTTGACGTTAATTGACGTTATAAAATCACTATTATGCAAACTTCTGTTAAAAAACAGTAATCAAATTAATCACACTAAATATTATACGTACGTTACAGATTTTATAATCGAATGCGTTATTTATGGCACACAATTCACACAATATGGATCTAATAAATTCTGGTAGAAACGAAAACTAGTAAAACACAAACAGAAATAATAATATTTTATTAAAAATCTAGATAAAATTATACTTAGATTTAAAATAATGTTAGTACTTACTACATTAGATACCTATTAGTTGTTAGGGATCCGTACCCAAAAGGTAAAACGAGACCCATTACTAAGATTCCGCTGTCCGTCTAGTCTGTCCGTCTAGTCTGTCCGTTTGTCACCAGGCTGTATTTCATGAACCGTCATAGTTAGACAGTTGAAATTTTCACAGATGGTTTATTTCTGTTGCCGCAATAACAACAAATACTAATAAACAGAATAAAATAAATATTTAAGGGGGCTCCCATACAAATAAACATGATTTTTTTACCTCGTTTTTGCTCGATATTGATAACGGCAATATTTAGACGCTTGACATATTCACAGAAAATAAACTTATATATTTACTCTAAAAATAAATAATTAAATTAAAATAAAACAAGTGTTGAAGGGGGCTCCCATACAACAAACGTGACTTACGCCGTTTTTTATTAACAATAATAGTATAGATAGATAGATAATGCTTTATTTCATAGCCCATTAACAAAGAACACATTTAAATTACATTAAAAAAAATACTTATCCTAAACAAAGACATAGATAATGGTACGGAATACGGAACCCTTCCAAGTCTGACTCGCACTTGGCTGGTTTTTTCTTGGCGTATGTGTTGTATTATGCTTATTTAAGTTGTGCTACAAGACCAATAAAATTAGAGTTCTAGTCTAGCTGGTGGCTAGACTAAATCTCTATACCTTATTGGCTACTCTAGTCAGTCCAAGTAGGTATTATGGTCTCGTCGGAAGCCAACCTCAGATATTGCTCGGCTGACCGCGGCTCGTGCCACATGGCACCGCCTCGTAACATCGCATTATTACACTAGCTTCTGTTCACGGCTTAGTCTTTGATAATATTTAATTGTAGTTTTATGTTGTCCGTGTTTGAAGACCAGTCTACCGAATTGAATGTATATATCATATGCCACCATCTTCTTCAGTTTCTAAACTAATCAGAAAATTGAGAAATTTTAATGCTTTGGTCACGGTGCTGTACCTACTTTGAACTACAAAAAAATATTGTCATTTTAACACAGGATCATCCAGCTAACCACAGATCATGCAGAGCTTTTCTTGTGGTAAACATGAATGATTAACTACTAAATTTTATTGTAAATACTAACAAAAAAAAAAAACAGGTAGGCAAAGAACAATTTTTCTGATCAACCATTCATTTGTCTCGTGGCGGGAATTAAACTACCTTTTTCATTCACCTGCTGCACTGCGCGGTAAAGGGTCATCAAAAACTTTAATTTTATCAAATTGTTCCTGAAAATGCCATCCAATTTATAAGAATAAAATGCATTTCGATAAAAATTCCCCCGTAGAAAATATCCGTCGTAATATAATATTCATATTGGATAGCCAGAACGACAGCTGGTCTGGTCTGGCTAACGTCCGCGTGCCATGTGGCATACCGCCCTGACGCGGTTGGCTGACTGTGACGTAGGTAGGTACGTAGCATTATTTTAATATCCACCCGTGCCTTGGACGATAACATTAAAACTTACAGTTTCGACGCGGCTTCGTTTACCTTGATGAATACAACATAGCCAATAGAATAAAACGGAAATACCTACATTATGTCAAGGTAGTTTTCTTCTAAGAGTTAATTTTTAGGCTACATTTTCATTGACGTCTCTTCAATTCTTATCTATTTACAGCTTATCGCTACAGGTTAGACAATACGACTAATATAGGTACCTATATAAATAATGAACATATTATTTATCGCATAATACAGTTACTGTTTTCGTTTACGAGACGCACGCCGCCGATATGTTTTTTCCGGAATTTTCTGAAATCCTCGTCATATTTCAGCCAATTTTCACGAAACCTTAATAAAAACTAATATTATAAAGAGGAAAGATTTGTTTGTTTGAATTGAGTAGGCTTCGAAACTACAGGGCCGATTTGAAAAGTTCTTTCACCATTAGAATGATTAGAATCCTACATTATCCCTGATGAACATAGGCGATAGAAAATACTCGTGCGTAGCCAGGGCGGCCCGCTAGTTTGTTATACACCTGAACCTTGCTCATGAATTACTCCGTCCAATGGTGAAAACCCTTTGAAAAACGATTAGGTAGTTTTTGCGTTTATCCCGTTATGACAGGCAGACAGACGTGGCGGAGACTTTTTTTATTATGTGTTGTGATATGGTATAGTATTACATATCTTACTCATATATTATAGCAACACACATCCTACATCAAAGCAACCTCTCACTTGCTGCTTTGATGTGACATCACATATATTAAAATATGATCCTTTGAAGCTAACGACTTGCTTCAGCTCTTTTTAAGGTTCCGTATTCAGATGCCAGGAACTCACGCTGTCTGTCCGTCTATCCATGATGTCCATCCGTCGTCCGTCAAGTAGAAAATTGTACCCGAGCGTGGATATCAAAAAGAAAATATTTTATTGCTCTTCAGTTTATCGAACAGTTGTTACCTTCCAAGCCGCCCATTGTGCGACTTTTTATGATCACCCGTGGACTTGGCTATCGATAGGGTAGTGTAGTCGAGTTTTCCCTAGGTATGTCTAGACCTACGTAGCCCATGAGAAAGCGTATATAGGGAATTAAAAATTTTATGTGCCTGGAAAATTTTAGCCACTAACTAAATCATTCTGTTGCATGATGTTGATGACACGTGTTGAGTAGGTAGGTGCAGGCTGGCTTTCGAAAAAACTATATTTTCATCTTTGAGATCCTACGGTTGTTCAAATATGAAATCTAGGTCTCTAATCTAATCTCTAATTCTTATACTCCTACACCTTATATTACATTTCATTCTGTACAAAAGCGCCAAGGTCGTTTTTTGATTAGTTGTATAAGTTTGATGAAAAAAAAATATCTCAAACATATCAATTTTGATACATATTTGCCTTCTTCTCCCAAACAACGTGACCTACTGACTTGATTTTTGTATTGAAAAATAAAGCAAGGGCAGGGTAACAAATTGGCCAAAATAAATATTTAATTACTTAAACCGATCTCTTTTAATTAGAAGAAATCTTGTTTTTTGCACTTGACATGCACACGCGGTCTGCTCTGTCCCGCTCCTATAAACGCGAAATTCTATGCCTATCCTTTTCCCCCAAAATCCTTGGAAGAGGCCCCTATGACAGCATTTCATGCACTAGCTCTATGACTGACTAGTTTTTGCCTGGGCATTCACACACGTTGTTTTGTTTATTCTATATTTTTCTTTTTTTTGTATTCTACCTATATTTTATTTCTATACACAATACAATAATGTTCTTTAAATGTTATTCTGTGCTTATGCCAAATATCTTTAGTAGTTTAGTTAGTTGGCCAAAAACACACTAATAACACGACATAAACACTTATTATTTTAAACTATTTATACACGTATTTTATGCTAGAAATATGCGATGAAATCGGAAAGGGGTCTTTAAAAATACGTAAAAAACAATTTAATCATATTAGAGATTAAGAGATAAGATCATATTAGAGGAATGTGAACTGTCCCGCTGCAGGGCAATTCCTCCCTCCACGCTTTCTTCTCAGTTTTCTTTTGTGAGGATTGTTAGGGAAGAATTAAAATAAAAACATTTTTCAGGATTTTAAAGAAACATTGTCTCTACAACAGGCTGTGTATTATAATAAATTATAATTGAGTAAATTATGTATGTTATTTTATTGCCTTTTCTTTGAAAGCATTGTATGTTGGCTGTAGGTAGATATATATAACTGTACTTCCCTAATGATGCAAAACTACTTGCACTAGTTATTCTCTCGCTTTGAATTTCTAGTTCGATTCACTCTTCTTTCATCTTCAATCATTTTCTTAACCCAGTTCCAGTCTTTTGTAGCTAGGATTCAAAGGAGCTCCTTGGTAGATACTAAAAGACAAGTCTTATTGAAGCATCTGTAACGAAGAATTTATTACGACTGGCTTTAAAGAATGAGGAGGACAATCTCTATTAATTGGGCTATGTTTTTAATGTTAAGTATGTAATGTATGTTACTCTATATTTTGGTCCAGTGTTAATCAATTTTGATTCTTCAACTTTTTCATAGAGTAGAAGGAGAGCCCGAGGTGGCGCTGCAAGTTTGATTACAACATTAGTATTTGTCTCGTAAAACTTTAAATACATTGTAATTAAGAATTTGTGTTAGTTTACAGGTTTAATTATAAACATCAAATTTTGAAACTTAATAAGTATTCATGCATCCAACTGGCTCAGTACCGTGATGCATGGAGGCATCAGGGGGAGTTCTTAGAGAGTTCTTTTTATTCTATAGACGAGTTCGACGCATTGCATATTATATAATTTTATAAGGTATTAAATGAAGGTATATAATTAAATAATTACCTTTTTATTAAAAGATGTTAATGTTTTTTCAAGGTCTATTTTATAATTTATTGTTTATACCATCTCTTTTTGACTTGAAACCTGACGTTATTAATAAAGAATTGTATTGAATTGAGGCCTTTCCCCAACAGTGGGAAATTATAGGCTAACTGTCGTAACAATATAAAATTGCTTGCCTAAATAACCATTGCATAGACCAGCGGAAACTATTAATAACTTTATTCCAAAAAGTACAAACGAATTCGGGTTCTATTTATTCACTCACTGGCAATGAGTGTTTCCCGGTAAATAAACATTTATTCGTTTTATCGAATTAATTCGCATAAACATGGTTCCGGGCATCAAAGGTAAATTCAAATGAGCAATCGTAACCGAAAGTACAATTGAGTGAATATACAAGTGCGGTCAGTGTGAAGCGTCAAAGCTATGGCCAGATTTAGATACCGTAGCGAAGGCTCCGGCTAGGTATTAGTCGAATAATGGGTAGAGTCTGGCCAAAGACTGTGACCTTAAATGGTCGTCAATACAAGTTGGCGTTGGTGTGACAATTGCGACTTAGGGTCTCGCCAGAGGATGAGTTGTATTCTCTCTATTGCTCTCCAGAGCAGAAGGAAGAATATGCAATATATATACATACCAAAGAAAGATCTTCCCTGATACGTGCCCAATTGGTCATACTAATGCCCGGGGTCTTTGGACCGACAGAGTCAACTCGATCTAGATACTCGAGACTAGGGTGAAAACTGTAGTGAGTAATCTCATAATTTGATATAAGCCACTGGATAGAAAAAGACTCTCTCTCGCAAACAATCTTAAGAGTCAAAAACTTATCAGCTAGACGTAAATAAAACCATATTTTTGCTTCTTCAATAGTTTAGAGTTAGACCGTAATATTCGTGTATTTGGCTATTTTTCAAGGAAGCTATAATGTAGGTGCTCTGTATGCCTAGCCTACCTAACGCGTAAAGTCATAACATTGTAACTTTCTGGAAGAGCGTTGCAACTTGTTACTCTGAAGTTGCAGTTAATGAAGCAAATTCATTAGTTTGCTGCTTTTAATTGCTACTTTATTAGAAGTTTGCTATATTATTGCTCGTTTCGCTAGCACGAGAAGCACAACTTCTGAAATCAACTCGAGTTTTGTGTATCTTACATTACTTCGTTTGTAGGGACAGTACAGTTTCTAGATCGATGGTTTAAGCGTCCTATTCATATTTTTCGTCTTATTTTATGTTGCTGAAATATCAAAAGAACTCATTTATGATTGTTTCTTGTCATCACAATATTGATAAATTCACCATCTTTGATTGAAATTCGGTATTTTATTTTTTAGATAGACCTGTCTCTGTGACTTGAGTGTGACAAGCAGATTTGGACGTTATTAGCAAATATTGTCGACTCGTCAAAACGTTAAACCAACTTCTGCATAGATTTTAATTTAAAATGAGTACCTGAGTACTTATTACTTTATCACAGTCCAAGGCAATTCATAAACCATGTGCCCAAAGTTATTTATAACATCCGTAAACGTATTAAATCTAGATTCACGTAACTTATTGGTGCACGTAGTAAGTTATTATCAACTTTCCATTTATTAGGGGTCACCCTTCTTATCTAGGTACGTTATGCCTTTGCAGATCAAAAGTTACCCTCGCAAGGGTATGTTTTCATTATAAAGGGTTAGGTGGAAATTGTATACTTTGTTTATTACTTTTACAGATTGGGTAATGTAACTACGGGGCTGTACCGATTTCATGGTTGTTATGAGGTGTATGTAAAATATCTTGTATGTAGGAGGTATAACATAGCGTAATTATCAATTCAATTCGTTTATGTGTCCAAAAATTCAGTTCGATCCATTCGGTAGCTTTGGCGTTGTCTGTCACGCGGCACAAAATTTCGCCATATACTATTACATAGTAAGATATCCTTGGATATCGCTAAGTGATATCCTGGAAAGCCGTATAAATTGTGCCATATAAATTGTTGTTTTTGGTTTTGAAGCATAAGCAGCTGTGCCGCCTATTGTACTGAATATGTTTTAAATTTAGATGAGGTTTTTATTTTTGGTATGTTTTATGTGCAATAAAGTATTCATTCATTCTCACGCCTCTCAGAATGCCTCTCGTATATCTAGTTATCCTATGAATGTTGAATCCTTTGATTTGACGTTTGACTCATCTGACGCGAGCTCCTGCGCCGTCCACCTTCCCTTTTTTAGTTGAGCCAGTCACATGAGCCCTTATTTTGGGTTCTTAATGCTTACTACTGTTGTAAGTTCGCACGGTAGATGCGTTGTATTAAAATCCACACAAAAATGAAACGTTTCGATACTACCTATCGAGAAACAAAACTAATGGCTCTGACCAGTAAAAACCAGGGGTAGAAATTTAAATTACATGAAGTAACTATAGGTAGAAATAGACTTGCGAAGTTTTTACCCAAGTAACCAATCAGAAAGTTTTCTAGTTTCGCTGGCAGTCTGCAATTTGGCCTGGCCCGGCCTAACCGCATCGTTTCATTTCGTAAAACCTTGCGTGTGGTTGCGGCTGCCTCACAAGGTATCTTTAGTAAATGACAGTGCAGGGTTTAGAAACTTTACATACTAGCACGAGTTGAAAGTATAGTATTGGTTGTAGGGAATTTAGAACTAATAATGTAGCATGAAAGTCCAATTTAGTTTGATGAAGAAACATGAAATGGAAGCGTTTGATAAGTTTAATAGGGTGCCTTTCTAGGCAGACGGGGAATACTATATTTATGGGACCGATTCAGGATCATTCTCTATACAATAGCGATATATTTATCACAATCGGTTTATAATTGACTGAGAAATCGATGAACATACATAATAAAATTACAGCCTATTATAGAACATCGTCCTTGAAATCGGTAAAAATTGTAGGTACGGATAAAAACAGTCTCAGATCTTCTTCTACGTAAAGATTATTCTAGATTACGCTATACCTACTAAATTTACTAACCTAAATTCTTGCCACGACCAGCGCTTTGCACGGCAGCGCTTTCCAGCGCTTCAATATCACCGGCGTCCACTTTACGTCGAATTTGCATCTCAATTTGAAGCGATGCATTCGCTTTGTGGTACAAGTTGCACTTTACCGACATTTGTAAGCTATGAATATGAAGGGGTTATGGTGAAACACCAAAGTTCGCACGAAAGTTAAAAAACTTCAATGGTTTTGCTAATTACCTGCATGTAGGTACATATTTTGAAAGCTCCTATTTGGTGATTTAGTGCTATAAACTTTTTAATGACTGCTTAATATGATCATTTTTATACATACGTTCACTAAAAATAAACTGTTTTGTTTCAGGTACAAAGCTGAAGACATGTTAAGACAAGGTATGTATAATATAACACAATGTTACGCAACGCATTGATTGCTACAATTGTTGACCCCTAAAACGACCCCTAGAGGTCAATCGACTTTTATTTTATGTAGAGGGTAGTCTAGTCTACATAAAAGATACACCTGATTAAATAAAAGGGAGGGAAGTACATACTCGTATAACAAGTAGGTACTAAATCTATTACGTTTCTAAAAGCTTTATCTTTTCGTAACTGAATGAACTTATTCAAACGTGAGAACCATCACCAGCTTCATCCCGTATTAAGCATCAGTAAAAGTGTCAAAATTGTTCGAAACTCGTTACCAATAAGTACCAAAGTAAGTACCTTGTTTTGTTGGTTGTAATCACGATGCGCTTTCGAATAACACCCCATTGGAATCGAGCTCCTTTGAGTTTGCAAGTTACGAAGTCTGAAATCACTCTTGTAACTTTGATAGCTGTTGCCAATTACGAAATAAACAATATTTGATTTAGATGTAAAAGGGTTCTTATAAACTTTGTCTTATAACTTTGCTGATTCGTCTTTTGGTCCACTACATAAAGTGAATTTATAACAGGCTAAATTAGTTTTATCTCCGTCGTTGAAAATTTTGATTAGGTTTTCTCTTGGATCGGCCCTTCATACTTGCTGGAAACAGTTGGATGGTTATTCTGCGAGAGCCTGGTTAGAATTAACAATTGAACTTAATGCCTTGATGACCTCTGTGGCACGGTGGGCGACGGTCGGCCTGCGACGCAGGAGATTACGGGTTCGATTCCCGCCTCAGGCAGGACAAATGTTTGCTGCTAAATTAATGCTGTGTGAATTATTCAGCATTATTTATCTGGACATAATAGACATATCTATGGTAGAATAAATCGAAACGGAAATGATTTGGCGCCTGGTAGCTCTTTCCAAAACTTTTAAGCTGACATGGCTAGCAACAAGAAATAAACAATATCAAATTAATTACGTTTGATCTCCTGTTATTATGTACTAGTAGTTATTCTAGTTGTTTCGTTACCATTGATTTAGTTCCCATCCCATAAATAGTCGTTCAGAAACCCTCGATAACGTAGTTTTATTATCAGGTCACGTAATCGTTCCCAAGATGTCAAGGACTCGAGAGAATCAAATAATACTCGTACAATAGAATCGTGTTTCATATTATTGGTCTGGCAGATCAACTCCGATATCTTAATAATTACGTTAGCTATGGCCTGAATTATTTCTGTCTGAGATATCTTTATTCACTTCAGACATTAATATCTTTCTAAAAATAATAATCGGTTTGTATAAAATATTGCTTGTCTGAATTTAGATTTATAGTAAAAATACCGTAAGTAGGTATCCCTGCCTGTTATAATTCAAGTAAATTATGGTTTTACAATTTTATCATAAACTACCTGCAAATCTCCTAAATTTGCATAATGCAGATTTACTTACAATTTGCAGTTAATCTATACTAATATTATAAAGAGGAATGATTTGTTAGCTTGTTTGAATTAAATAGGCTCCGAAACTACCTAGTAGACCGATTTGAAAAATTCTTTCACCATTAGCATCCTACACTATCAATGATGCACATACGCTATAGAATTTACCTGTGCGAAGCCGGGGCAGACCACCAGTTGACTTATATTTTACGTTTGACCTATTAAATTTTACTTATAGCCGATTACTTATAACGATCACTGCTAGCTTCGGCGGTGCGACCCGCAGGGGCGCGCCGCCCCGTCGCGACACATATCCGCATATCGCACTCTGTGTTTTCAGCCATGAAAGTATACATCGGAACAAATCTCTTCTGGAAGTCTAGATTCTTCCATAAAATCTATTTGCATCGTCATTTAGGTCTAGTTCGTCCCTTGAGCCCGAATTTTAAGTAAAGAGTTTGGGTCGGATCCCTCTTTTCAGCAGTTCAGCACCTACCGAACGAATGTTTTATGTCGTCGCGTCCTGTGAAAAAAAAACCTGTAAGAGATCACCTTTAAATTGAAATATTTTCGCTATCTGTAATCCAAAGCAAAACCTACTACGTTCATATTGCTATTCTCATTCGGTAGCTGTTATTTTTAGAAATGACAATGTGCCGATGACGTATTACGAAGATCTAGAGGACACCTATTCGCTCTTGTATTGAAGAGACCCAGATTGCAATTGGCTGGAAAACTACATAATTATATAGTCTTGCGAGAATAAATAAGGCCTAAGAAAATACAAATTGCGCTTCCAAGTGTAGTCGGTCACACAAAGTATAGTAGTTTCGAGTGCTGTAAAACTGTAGAACGAGGTTTTCACAGACTGTTTGCGGTTATTGCGACCAGGTGCGGTGCAGTGCACCTTTACGGTCCTGCTGGCTATCTTTTCACGGCTTCTAGCCACTTTCCGGGACGAATCTCTTGGGTTCTTTGTAAGGTTTCGAGCTACGTCAAATGCAATTCTCTGTTGTGTCCTAAAGAGTCCAGTACAGTCCAACTTGGCTGCATTTTTTTTTAAATAATTATTATATAAATAAATTATAATGCTGCACAATTCACACAGCATTATCTAGCCCCAAGCTAAGCAGAGCTTGCGTTATGGGTACTAGATAACTGATATACATAATATAATACAATACATAAATAGATATTTTTTATTATATATAGAAACGACCAGATCACCCTGAACTAATGTCTGCAGATCGTACACACATTTGTCACGAGGCGGGAATCGAACCCTCAACCTCCTGCGTCGCAGGCAGACATTCGCCCACCGCGCCACAGAGGTCGTCAAAAAAAAGTTTTAGCTAATGTTTTTTCCGAGAAATGCGAGAATAAGTATTTAATACGTAGAAGATGGAGCACCGAAGTCAAAACATGGCGAAATGATTTTTACTTTCATTAGTACAGCGTGTAAAAAGCTATCATGGCATGCCCGCCCAAAACTCATACATTTAGCGAAACGTTCTAATAAAACTCGCAAAATAGGCTCTTCTCTTTAACCTTCCTACAAAACCTGCGAAAAGAATTAAACGCAGGGCATTAACCTGCGTCCATTTTACGGACCGATTCCGTCATAAACTTGGATAACCTTCTACAGGGGTAAAATATAATAGTAGGCGTTACTACAGACTAGAATCACCCCTACAGGTCCGTGGGGTTATAATTTGGGCTGATCCAAGGCTTTGGCTCGCCGAGTACTAACTTTGTTATATACAGGGTGTCTCATAATGAGTGGTAAAAAAAGAGAAGGCAAGACACAAAAATTAAAAAGTGGAATCGTTTGCAATTCTTTGTAAATTTGTAAAATATACGTAAAGTATACCTATTCTGTTCCATATTTTGGGCATCGTGCTCACAACTTAAGCAATATCGACAGTTTCTTTAATGAAGTGTTTAAGAGAATAGTAGTGCTCTTTCAAATGTACTACGTCAAGTTATTTGCTTGACATCTTCCATCCAAGACGAACTTTTACTTTGTTTTCTGGAAAATTCGAGTATCTCTAAAATAAATGTTGTAACTAGCTTATATCATCGCCAATTCATATTATATTTTGATGATTCTTTCCTTGTTGTATAAAGGTTAATTTTGATTTGGTCTCATAAAAGTTTGACCCTCAAAGAATTGACATGTGTGCTGTTAAACGTATCTTAAGCATAATCACATGATCATGTTACATCATTTTAATGGTTTCTATGGCAACGGGCGTAAACGAGAGGTGTTTTCATTCCTCGTTTCATCCATCACTCATCATCATCACATCAAACTAAATTAGACCCGCAATCCAACAAAGTCTCCAACAAAAAAAAATTAAATGTGTCTTTGAAACCGATTTTCACTATTTAGGAATTTGAAGTTGGTTTATAGTTTTTATGACACGCCAAATTATTTTAATTTTTGGGTCTGATTGGCCTTGCCCCCGCAGACGCGCACCTGCAAGATTTTTCACTTATTATGGGACACCCTGTGTACCTGTGTTTGTTAAAGTTCAAATTAATTTGATCGTATGTTGTTGTACTGAAGCCCAATAAGCTATTTGATCAAATGGTTGTTCTGGCCCGGGGATTTTTTTTATTAATACTGTGACCGCCTTTGGGACGATACAAAATATAAAATAAAATTCCAATCGGTTATGCTTTGCACTGCCATTGTATATACAAAGCTTCTTTCGAAATATAAGAGAAGACCATCACGTCGTCTTTTATATCTTGGGGGCCAAAATAGATACATCCAATCCTGTTCTGTGGTCTAATCTAAGCGAATCATCCTTCGCAAATGATAGTCATGCAGTTTCTTAAAAGCAAAAATGGACACACGCATCCATCCAAATCATAATAATTCTTCATTTTCTTGATAATGTTCAAAACGCGAACATTTATGTTCGAAATCGATTGCTTGGGGACATGAAGAGGGAAGGAACAGAGCTCCGGCTAGATCGTTATAAGACATTGTTCCTTCGGGGTGGCTCCATCAAAGGTTAGCACGTCTGCTTTTTGAAGGCGATGACCTTTGCTTTACGGTTTAAATGCCGATGCTAGTTCCACTCGGCGCTATGTGAAGACATTTTTATGTCTGGAGCATACTCCTTTTAGATATATTTTGGAACTGTTTACTTTTACGAGATTCCGTTATGTAAGCCATGGTATAATTAATTCTACCTAGCTAGTTAACAAATAAGGTTCGTGTTTTGGATTATCTTGACTCTTACTTCTTTCTCTGCAATCAAACGCCTCAATCAACTCAGTTTTAAAAGTAACTCTTTGAACCAAGATTTTTGCAATTTTATTTAATTAAATAAACTCGAAGTAAATTATCGCTAAAGTAATATAAAGTTGTGAAACGAGTTGAGTCAAGTAATATTTTAACATCAAAACACCTATTTAATTAGAAGCCCGTCTCGTTTCCATATTAAAATACATTTTTAAAGTTTCATAGTACTGTAGCTTGTAAAAGACTCGCTTTAAGATCATGTTGTGGTTTCCTTTTCATAAATGAAATACATAAAAAAGTCATTTTAAATGAGTCACGTATAACATCATAGGTGTGCGTAAAAACGACATTGCTACTAAAGTTACGACATGAATCTACAGAACCCGTGTTATACGTGATGATCATACACGCGCTGGGATACTTTGTTTCCCTCAAAATATGGCTTTTAAAATTTGAGGACACACACAGCATGTTGCTTTATTTTTCTTCGAAGTCATTACGTAAATTGAAAAAAAATATAAGCCAACGAGAGGTTCAGCTTCAAAAACAACTTGTATTTATTTCAAAAAATAATAGAAGCAGAATCTCAGCTACGTTTTTCTTGAAAACAGGGGCTAGTGTCGATGACTGAAAACACTCCACCTTAAATGTTCATTTTCACAAAGCGCGCTCGAAGTCACAAGCACTGATTGCTATAATTGTACTCGGGAAATTATTTTTATTGTGCTCTCGGCAATGGAGGCCTATTTCGCAAATGGGGGTTTAATTACTCGACGAGAGCTCTCAGTCTTCTCGAAATTCATTTAATAACTAAGGAGTTTTAATTATGGAACAGTTGGGACTGTAGTGGCGTGACGTCTGCCCAAAGGCATGTCATTCACCACCTTCCGCCAATTAGAGTTCTGCAAACTTAACTTTGCAGGTAGACAAAATCGAAACTACAACGACCGCTTCTGGGAAGTTACAGACTCTCATTCTAATAAAATACAAAAACGGACACCTCAACTGCAGACATAAATTTGTGGTACTTGGTACAAGACGAACGAAATCACACCTTGTCGCATATAATTTAAATTTTCAATTTGAACGAATTGAATTTGGCTCGCTTTTTGGGTGGCGTTGAGAAGGGTAAAAGTTTCTGATTGCGAATTGCGTTCCGTAATGACGTTTTTGGAAAGGATCGTGCCTTTCAGCTTTCTATTGTTCGTCCATTATGAAATTTACCGACCTCTTATTATAATAGAACCTGAAATCCAACAAAAGCTGCGACTACATTTTAAAAAAATATAGTTGACGTAGACTCTTGCTTTTTGCAGCGACTTGTATATATCTTGGTTAATGTCTCTAGCCGCAAAGATAAAATAAAAGCAAGTTGTGATGACCCCTTCGGCGGAGACGGTGCGGGAGGATTTATTGGCCACTAGCGTCTTCTGCGGTGTTGCTCGCTGCTATCTCTTGGGAATAAAAAGTAAAAAAAAAAAATATCTAAGATTTTGTTCCTTTCATCACCATTATCATACGCATCCCAACTTCACTGCTGCTGGATGTAGGCCTACAATCTCATATTCTTGTAAAAATAATCCAGCGTTAGTATTTTACTCGCACAAAGAAAGAGTCACGTAAAGGTAAAAATGTACATTTTCGTAGCTATTGCATAATAAATTTCAGTTCTCAAGCACTAAATACAAAGCTTTCCTACCTGTAGCATGGAAATAGCAGACATTTTCGCAATAATTTTCGCCGTGAAACAGTAGCAATTCTTTCACTATAATTTACTGTAAACACAGCTTAGAACGCGTAAAAATGTGATAAAAAAATCACAAAAGAAACGGACCTTGATTCTGGGAACTCAAATCTTGAATATGCTGGGTATTGTCGACTCTACCATATAAAATGTGATGACAAAATTTACTGGTTGCCACCGCAGGCCGCGTCTGTCTGAGAAGAGTCTTTATGTCGCAATTTAAGTCGCACCTGTACACCTAGTTCAGGATTGCTGTCCAGAGTCAAGGCCCAGGATTGTGGTGGAATGTACAAAGCTCCGTCCAGGCAGACACGGGGTTATAAAGCAGCATAAATCCACCCCGAAGACAGTGCCGCTTGGCAGTGCGTGCCAATGCTTCCGCGGGACGTGGGGTCATTAAACTCGAGACCTAGAATTTGCATTCTTATTTATTATAATAGGGAAAATAGTAGGAAAAGTGCTGTGAAAATAGTGACATTTTACGTAGAAGTAGTTTTGCATTACTAACTTTTTTCTCAGGTCCTAAAATAAAAGACTGCACCACAGGGGCTGACTTTAAGACTGGGAACGTGAAACGTGTTAAGCTTTTCTTCGTTTGGGAAAATTTTGAAAACGTTAGGGAAAATTTAGTAAACTTACTGTCATCCGTGACTTTGCACACGTGTTTCTTGGATGAAAAGAATTTTCTTCCTCGGAAAACAATGTATTACTTAAGACATTAAATAAGTTCCCAAATTCTCAGAGATTAAGTACCCAGAATGCGAGGGCTTACGCACAATAATAACAAAACCTTGGAATGTAGGTATTGGGTACTTGTAAAAATTTACGGTGTTTCAACATCTTGGTCGTCTCGTCGTGAACACGGTAATACATACAGTCAAGGCTGTTGTGTTCTGTGTTAACAAAATACCTTGATTAGAAATAACGCCTCCGAAAACCTTCTAACTTCTCTTAGAACTTCGCTTTGATGTTTGCATGTATGATGTTTTCCTCAAACAGTATAAGTCCTTCGCGTAATTATCCGACGTAAGGATAAGCCCATGTCGGATATAATTTACGGTCCACCTGGACCCTCATTAAAAAGATTTCCTATTTCAATTCCACTCGCCCCACTCGGCGTATAAACGAGTGCTTATACCACAGATTAAAGTATTCCCCTTGCGTTTCTTCGCTTGCTAATCTTGCTAGGTATAATGTTTTCATTCAAAGAAAATTTTAAACTTGCTCCAGATAATTTCCAAAGCTCAGTCGTATAGGGTGTTCTGGTCGTTTTCCATGTATAATATGTACTGTATTGTATTATGTATAACAGTTATCTAGTACCCATAATACAAGCTCTGCTTAGCTTGAGGCTAGATAATGTTGTGTGAATAGTCCAGCATTATTTATTTATATAATACCGGCCTAAGAATAATGCAAGTCAAGTGTGGCTTTTCCTGTGTCAGGTTATCTGGCACAAAACTAAGAGATCATATCCTTTTTCTGTCGAACCTTCTTCCAGGAGCTATGTGTCAAAAACCCCACATCTTACTCAGTTTACTCAACTACGAAAGTTATGAAAAAAAATTATTATAAAGTCTTATAAATACTCTCGACTGTCCTCTTTACGTGCCGTAGCGTAATAGCTACGTAGCGCACGCGTCTGAAATAAAAAAATATTACCCTTTCGGTTTACGGTCCTCTAGGCTTTGCGCCAAAGGAAGATTTCTTGCAAGTTTCATGGCCTCCACTAATGCCCTATCGATCCGGCAGCTTGGCAGCAGTCACATACTGTGCCTTGCGGGACACGTCATTGGCTCAGCTTGCTGTTGTTCTTTTTGCCAGCTGTCTGATATGTGTGAGACTTGGGTTAAAGTTTGTGTATCAATAAATACACGAGTATATTCAAATGAGGTTCGATCTACAAAGCTTCAATCAAAATGTTGCAGTAGCAATCAGGAAACATTTTGATTGAGTATCGAATCTGCGCTATCTAGTGCCTTACTTTAAACCTAGATAGACCACAGACTTTATACTGGCGGCTAGGTAGACATACCATAATGTCAGTAAAACATCCCAGATGCCCCAGATATAGACGGTTAGAGCGCCGTAATGTCAGCATTACGGCGCTCTAACTGTATTCCGAATTTTCCGATTATGTTTATAGATAGACTAATTATTGTCGGCGTCATGCTAGGTACTTATGATATAAGTGACGGGGTCATGCTAGGTTGCATACATGTGGCGAGGTCATGCTTAGAGTATCGTTGTCCGGTAGAGGCGGTCAGCGCGTGACGGTGCGATGGAGCGGTTGCGGGCGCACAGCACGGGCGACTCTACACCCGCCTCCGACCTCGGCTCACGTTATACACGTGCCAGGGTCATGCTAGGTTGCATGCATACACATGGCGGAGTTCATGCTAAGTCTAAGTAGTATCGTTGTCCGGTAGAGGCGGGCGGCGCGTGACGGTGGCGGGCGCCGCGAGATGAGCGCCTGCGCGCTGCGGGCGGACGGCGCGGGCGACTCCACGCCCGCCTCCGACGTCGGCGAGCGCATCACGAGGCTGTTCCCCAAGTGCCGGCCCAAGAACATGCAGCATCATCACGAGAGGTAACTTATTACTAGAATAAGTATCTACATCTACCTATACTTCGGTCATCCTCAGAATACAAGGTTCGTTAAAATGTTTGCGCAACAATAATAATAAAAAAAATAAGAAAAAAATAATAAAAATATAATTTAAAATAAAAAGTTTTTAGACAGATTTTATTTTACTTGTCGATTTGAGCTTCTGTCCTGCATTACAATTTTAATTAGTACATTTTTTTAACTCGACGCCGTAAAGCAAATTTTGCATTTTTGTGACGTAAGATGTTGACATAACAGAAATACACTGAGTACTAGAGAACGAGATAGTTCTTGCGCGAGATCTGCTGTATGCAAAAGACGATGAGATTAGAACTGACATAATAAAGCTGGCCGGTTTCACAGCCTTGAGTTTTTTTTGTTGGTGGTTTTCGAGGTGACACGTTTTGTTGTAAGCTACCAATTTCTTTCACGCACCCAACTCTCACCGCTCGCATAGTTTTGGATAATATTAATAATGTTGTAGGTAGACATTACCGACTGTATCCCCTTAATAAAGAAGGATCGTCCCATAACTTACTAAAGCCTGCCTCATTATGATGGACGAGAAATAAATGTTATATCTTGTTAATTATTTGCTCATTAAGGGTCCGAGACAGATTTATCTCATTATTTCCCGAACTTGGAAGTTACCTGTTATAGGATATCTAAAAATAGCAAGTAACATAAACAATAATATTCACAAGAATTTGATGAACCTGTAGTAGGTACTTAAAGAATAATTTTGTTGAATAGGTCATGAAATAGTAACTCTTTACTGTATGCTCTCTGTCAACTCCAAACAAGTGTACCTAGGTAATATTCTTGTAATCTCGAAAGAAAAAACTAAATATAAGATCCATTGTATATTACCACAGTCACAAAGAAATAAATGGTGTCAATTTGGTTTAGATTGTAGGTACACTAATTCCACCAGAGCACACAGAATGTGTCAAACTCTACAAAAAGCCTCCCTAGATTTTCATACCTAATTAAGGGTCCCATTTCATTCATCCAATATCTTTGTACAAGATATTCCACTCGTCAAAAATCTTTGTCCAAGATTCCTAAGTAATTTGCCTAAGTTCAAAGGAAATCACACTAATATTATAAATGCGAAAGGTTGGATGGATAGAAGGATGTAGGGTTTTATCAAATAAAGAGCGTCAAGGCGCCAAGCAAAATTAACTACTTCGGATGCGTTCCATTTCTATCAAAGGATGATTGTTACTACTTCACGCTAAACCTTTTTAACAGATCGGGCTGAAATTTTGTAAAAAAATATTTTGACCAAGAAAAAAAACAAGATACTTATTATTTTATTCTATAAAATTTATGTTTCCATGGGAAAGAAATAACTTTTAAACGTTTTCATAGAAACAACGTGTGCGAAGCCGCGGGCAGAAACTCGTGTCCAACCTTTGAACAAATATTGAAGTTGCTAGTAAATTGGATGCAGTCATCCAATATCTTTGATCAAATGTACATTGACAAAAGCTATTGGATGAGTGAAATTGGTACCTAAACCAAGCTTCTCCGTTGATTTCTGGTGGAAATGTACTTTTAGATCTTGAAGTGCCAAACGATCCTTGCATGGTCATAGGTGAAACTCCAATGCCCTTTTTGTGATACGATTTACCCAATTAAATAATTCCAAAGATTCATAAAAAAAATCTTATTCCAGACTTAATTCCGCCCTAGAGGGGCGCGAGGCGAACAACGTCAACAACGTCTCTTCAGACGAAGAGCACAACGACGGGCAACTGGTAATCCTCAACGCTAAGGGAGGGACCTACAAACTGAGGGACTCCAGGTGAGATGGAGATAGCAGAAGATACGAGAGTAAACGACGCAAACGAAACTAGCTAAATAATAGCATAGATTTTCACCCGAAATGGGTGCATACTGTGTGTGACCATAATTTAACTTCACCTAGGCACTGCAATCTGACATTGTATGAATGAATACTAAAAATTGCTACGTAAACCACCATTTTTTTAGTCCAAGAATGGCGGCCTTTACTGTTATCGCGGTACCCGGATTCACACTACGCCGCCACCTATTTTATTTTACTAAGGTTAAGGTAAGTGTACTCCCTTGTCCGCATTTGGACTCCTGTTGGTCCATTATGCGTTATTTGTGCTAGCATAGCCAGCCTAACTCCGTCCAAAAGCGCAGAATCTTCCTGGGGTCTTCGCAGGCTTCGCGGAGTGACCTCGGCAAGTTAAGGATTTCGGTTCGTTGTGCTGTTATTCCCTCGCATTCCAGGATTACGTGGGCAGCTGATTCGTCGTCGCTGAGGCACCCTCTACAGAGAGGGCTGTCCGTCGCTCCGATGGATTATTTTACTATCACCATAAACAAAAGAAATTTTCAATATAGTGCCGTTTGTGATACCTATCATTAGCTTTTTCTCATACCTGTAACAGTTTCATTTTATTTAGTTCAGGCAGAGATGCGAAGTTGTTCTTGGTGACCACCGATTTCTAGTATCGCATGCCTATACTATACAAAATAAAACTGTTACTGATGTATTAAAAAAGCTTATGGTAGGTAACACAAACTGCCCACTGGTTTTTTTTCAAAATTGTATTCTTTAACGTAATAATAAAATAAAATAGGTGCTAGTGCGCTGCGCTAGTGTATCCTCAAGCAATAAAGGACGAATTTCGTTAATTACGTACAATTTTCTATTTATTATGTGTCAAAACGAGCGCTTCGTAAATACAAGTGATCTTTGGGAGAAAGGTTAAGTTATTTATTACTAACGTTAAGTTAGTTTAGTTACTAAACTAAACAAACGTTAAAAGCGCATTCAACCAAACGGATCCGATTCTAATCTGATTCAATTCATTCGGGTGACGCAAACTCGATCGCAGATAAGTTGCCTAACCCACATCCACCGAGTAAATTCTAGAAACTTCCATTGTTCAATAGTTAGTCGAAAATCGAAAATAATTCTATTAGGTAGCTTCTTAGAAATGTTCAGAATCATAGCTCGATTTCGTTTTCAACTTAATTATACCCCAAAGAGGGTTCCTTTGTGTAGAATCAAAATCTCATTAAAGCACGCGAAAATAAAATATTTCTGTGAGTAATTTCTTATTTGTTCACATTTTCGACGTATATGTTTCTCTCGTTTGAACTTCGAAGGTTTTGCCGAATATTTTTTTTGTTTTTAAAACTCATCATCGATCTTACGATTTAAACATTCAAAGCGAAGCTTTACCTCTTGTGGCTAACTCCAGGGAATAATACAAACTCGAAATCCAAAGCAAAAGGGATTTGGCTAGAACTTTATGGAATTTGAAGGTGTAATTCAAGTAGGATAAGTTTAATACAATTCCAAAGGTATGTACTAACACGCGAGATTCAAGGCAAATGCCATTAGACCTTAATGCGACTTTAGCATGAAAGGGTTTCTGTGCAGACGCTTTGAATCGTTTGTTTTGTAGAACAAACTTACCGTTGGTTTTCTAGCCACGATTCTTTGTTTAGTTTGAGATTTTAGGTAGGTACTGAATTGATAGATTAGGTAGGTTTAGAAGGTACCTACTGAGCCTAGTCTAGTTATCACACTTAGCCCTTACATTTATTATAATTTTGTTATTGGTTGAGTTAGAAATGTATTGGTGATCACAGTGAAATTTAAAATAATGGTACATTTCGTGCGATTTAAAAAATATATATGAATAAATGAAAAATGAAAATGAATATTTTCAGTACAAATTGTGATGTGACCTAGGTTCTAGGGAGACCTAGGGGGGGGGGGGGGGGGCAAATGGTTTATCAAATGAAAGGTATTGTTTTTTACATTTCAAAACAGTTTTTGAAATTTGTGTAGGTTTCATACTATTTAAAATATTTCGAAAAAGGAAAAATTTACCATTCACAGACCATGTAAAAATAAATAGAGGTATGTAACTATGTTCATTCTTTTTGACGTGTATATGTCATAACATAACTATAAAATCTTATAATTATGTACATACATCGTATCATAAACCATACTTATTTCCATGTTACCAGGATCATAGAAATAGCAGGAGGTCGTGAGCTGTACTCCCAGAGCAGAACAAAGGCAGTTCGCAAGCTCCGACACAACAACACACACAAACACAACTTGAGGAACAAGGTGCAGGCACTGAGTAAGGACACCGCCGACTTCGTGGCTGATGCTAATGTTAATAATGAGGTAAGGAAATAGGATATTGCAATAGATTTACCTTCTAACAAATAGATACATTGCTAGCATGCTAAGATGCTTGTCATAGACAACCTTTTTGAAATGAAAATGCCTTATCGTCGCCGGCCGCGCGGAAAGTTCAAAATATGTATAGAGCTGAATATTCAAAATACCGAAAAATAATATTCCTCGCGGGAAGGTGACCTCTAGAGATTCTTTACAAGTATCACATTTTACTAAAATACCGGTATTCAAAACAATTACCGCGACGCGACGTTACTTACACAACAAACACAAAAACTTCTTACAACTTTTCTCTTTCGCTTGCACAAGCTTGAATTGTTAATACCGATATTTTACATGATTAATATCGGTAAATATACCAAGATTATATTTTTTTATAAATACCGTTTTAATTTTTATGGATACAAAGATGGTACCGGTCCACATCAAGGCAAGTCGAACCGGTATTTAAAAATATCACTATTCCAAGCCTAGCCTAGCCAAGCCCTGCTTAAGAAGCACTGTCTGAACACTGAACGAAACTTAACCGTCACGCTCGGATCGGTTACGCTAAAGCACTTTTACCTACTTAACTCCAATAGCCGTAGGCGCAATGCTGTTATCCTTTCGTAACCCAAATCAAATTGTACGTACGTGTGTATCACGATGCCCTTTTTCAAAATCTAGAGAATTCTGTCTCTCATGTAAAGACTACGAATTAGATTCTACTTTTAAGTTCTACAAGATGATTCCCAGTCTTTTGTCATCCACGAGTCCGTGGAGAGGTCCTATAGCTCTAGACCACTAACACAGAAGTCGACTATTTATTATACCAACTTGAAAAAGTTTTCCTAAATCCTCTATTTCCAAGGCAACCAGGAATAGCAAACGTGGTTCTTCTATGATAATTGTACGGCAGAAAAAGGTCGTTTCGCCTCCGCGGCCGCGTCCCGTTGCATACGAATGAGCTAGAAGGAAAGTTTTTGCTCCAGCAATAGGATATATCACGAGAATTTCGTGAGATACCCAAGTCTACTAAATAACTGGGGAAATATGGGCGGTTATCATCGAGAATACTGAAGTAACTTATGCTACAAGTCACTCTTGGGACGTCATAAATTTTATTTAGGCGTAAGACAAGGTATTGATTTCATTTTCCTAGAAGATTTCGAATACTAGAATGAAAGAACAAGTAAAATAACAGAAAATCTCTTTCTTAGTTGGTGAGCTGAAAGTAGTATCTACATATAGTAGACGCATAGCTTTATGACTTCTCGGAAGTACGCGCAGTGGCGTATTTTAAGGTTCCAAAGGATGGCGGTGAGCCCAATTCTGCGCAGTTCAGTTTCATTCAGTTTCGCATTTGTGGCTATGTTCACAGAATTCATAAAGATAACTCGCGAACTTTGCAATACACTTTGTAGCACACCAAGAAAAAACAAATATACGGAAAAATTGAAAGCAGAGTTGCACAATGGGCAGCCTTATCGCTAAGAGCAAATTCTACCTATTCATAAAGAAAAATAATACCAGTATCCTTTCTATGGGAGAACCACTACGTAGGTCACAAAGATACTATTGGGCACGGATATATTCCCTTGTGTCCGTTGATTTAAGGCGACTTCCCGAGCGAAACTAGCGCCGCCACCTTATATATATTTTATTATCGTTGAACGAAGGTAACTTCAAAATATTCAATGGGTAGTATGTGATACCTATTATAAGCTTTTTTAATGTCTTTGTAATATTCTTATTAACCATAGTTTAGGCAGAGATGCGAAAATAGAGTTTGGTGGCTACAAAGTCCAACTTCGTATCTCTGCCTCAAATATACAAAATAAAAATATTACAAAGCTTTTAATAGGCATCACAAACTCCCCATTGAACATTTGGAAATAACATTTGTCTTACGAAATAATAAGATAAAACAGGTAGCGGCGCTAGTTTCGCTCGGGGAACCGCCTTAAGTTGAGGCTGGTAGGCAAGGTGCTGTAATTTTGTTTGTTTTTAAGTGAATAAATAAATAATAATAAAATACAGAAAGCTCCGAATTATGCAGATGTTAAAATAAGCATTAAGTACCTCATTGGTTGCAGAACGTCACTTGTTATTTGAAGCACGTTGCTCCGCCATTTTGGAAAATGGAAACGATATCAGCAGTTCTCTTTCGCAAATTTATTTTCAGTGTAACTTAATCTTTATATTTATATCCTAACCTTACCTTATATATTTCAGATTCAAATCCATAGAATAACAAACGAGCCTAAGAAAATGATTTCAAGACACACATCCCCATCCTACACGAACGGAGACCGCGAGCCGATGAGAGAACGAGAGAGGGATAGGGAAAGAGTCGAGAGGGAGCGAGACATACTGATCGATCCGAACAACATGGGGATTCCCAAGAACAGTTCGCCTATACTTGATCCCCATAAGACCATAGACGTCAGCACTAAAAGCAGCCCGATAGCCGTGGTGGCTGACGGAGAGGTCATGGTGTTTGATGATAATGATGACTGGAAAGGTTAGCCGCTTTATTTGTTTCACAAGTTCATAATGCCTTCCCATGAGATAAAAAAAATCAGGGGAGGCCTGCGTCCAGCAGTGGACGCAGGCCTCCCCTGATTTTTTTATATTATTTTTTATATTTTTATAAGCGGTTGAGGAGGTTACCAATAATATTCATCAAATCCATTTTTCCTCCAGTAATTCAACTTGTATTTCCGTAGGTTTGCGGACGGATCCCGACGCAAGTGACGATGAAATGGATTTGAGTGTGAAAAGAACTTTAGATAATATGAAGAACGGTGATTGTGATATTAAAGATAGTGGCAGTGAGTCGTCCCGGGACGCCAGCGGCAGCCCGGACGAGGAGAAGCGGGTTGCGAGGATCATAGGGGAGCTGCCGATCGCGGAGTACGAGGGGTCGCCGAGGAGATATGGTGCTCAAAAAGCTGCAAGATCGCCTAGGCCCGGGTTTCCTCAGGTGAGAAATACTTGAAAATAGTTTAGCTTTTTGCTTAATAGTGCGTTACTCGCACTGGGCAATTCGGTTGAACCGACTAGGGTTTCGTGGCTTAGTTGGTTAGAGCACACCCATACTGAGGGTGGGGCGCGGGTTCGAATCCTCCCAAAGTCGAAATTTTTTGGGACATTATTAAATTTTCGTGGAACATAAAAATTGTTGTTTTAGGCTTATTAAGAACTAGCTGCAACTAACTGCCTGCGGCTTCGCACGCGATATTCAAGTAGCCTGAGTCCGTCCCCTTGATATTGTTTACCTCCCTGCCAAATTTTATCCTGATACGTTCAGCCATTTTGGCGTAACAGACAGAGTTACTTTCGAATTTATAATATTAGTATGGATAGTACCGCGGGATCACAGGGGGCAGGGAGGGTATAAAATGGGCTAATACACGGGCTAAAAATCGATTTTAATTTAGGATGTATCACTCATTACATCCTAAATTAAAATCGATTTTTAGCCCGATGACATATGGATGAAATGACGAATGAAAAGACCTCTCGTTAACGCCCGTTGCCATAGACACCATTTGATACGAGTGAGGTGAAAATTATTATCTAACTAGATACACATCTGCAGTGAAGGTATAGCCCTCTATCTATGGGTCTCAGAAAGCAATCTAACGAAGCTGTAAGGGCTCTAATGAATACATAGATAGGCCTGAAAATGTTCTTATAGAAATGTAGCGTCGGGTAGACAGTCGTTTTATTGGAATCATTCAGTGTGCAACTTTAAAAAAATTATGGTTCCCTAACTGTAAATTAATACATATATAACTCAAAATACCCTCGCGGGCAATGTCAAAATAACCATCATTTTGGTTTCAGAGGATAATGTCCGAGAGCCGTGACAGGATAATGGCGGACAGGATGCCAGAAAGCGACACTGACTCCCCCACCGCCGGCTCGGCCGCGTTCGACTATCTGTACGAGTTCTCAGAGACGAGGAAGGTTCTGGAAGAGTTCTTCAAAGGGCCGGTTGATGGCAGGCAGAATACGGATGAAATTGTTAACTTCCAGGTACAAAATAATTTTGTTTTAAAAAAAAAGTCAAAATCATCTTCAAATTAATTATTTTATCCTGCCGTTATCAATTTTTTTTGGGACATTAATAAATTTTCTTAGAAAAAAATCCCCAATGCGAGTAACACACTATACCCAAAGCAAAAAAGTCATCTAAAATCCATGTTTAAAAATTTAAAAAAACATGTGCTTAATTTCCGACTCCAATTGCTGGCTGTTTGGAAGTTCGACTGACAATCAAATAGTCATGTTCTAATGCTTTACCGATTACTATTTTTATTACAATCGATTTTGCGCTGCGCAAACGTAGACATTGTGAGATACAAGCTGCGTTTGCGCAGCGGCGTAATCGGTTTTGTTGCTCAACATTTTGTTTATGTACAGATTTTACTCAGGCGTCTAAATGACATTAATTTTTGAATCGTAATATTCAATTTTAACATTTTTGTTGTTTTATTTGATACTTGCTTCTGCGCGCGGCATTACACGCGTTTTTCCATGACAAAAAGTAAGACAGTGACTAACTGTGATAAACTATAATTTTTATACTATTTTCAAAACTTTTTCGTGCAAAAATCATCTAATCTAGAATAATCTTCGTTACATACTATGTCAGGTCGATAAAAATCGAAACTTTTTTAAGTCCCGTTACTTTTACAGATACGCATCTCTATCTTAAAAGTAACTTCATGCCGACATTTAATCTTCATTCGCTTACCTGTCAATAATAAGGGAACTTCATAGTCGTACCTATACCAATAACAAATGGTATAATAATAGCGATTTGTGTTGTGTTTGCAGGATTTGGACTACGAGCTAAGACGCCAGACGCAAGACTGCCCATCAGAGAATGGCATGGACGCTGACGCCGGCAGCGAAGCCGATTGGCCGATACACAATCTGGACGTACGCAGCGCCCTCTCGCCGCATCTGCCGGCCAATCACAACTCGCACAGCTTCCTTGGCTTGCCGATCAATGTAAGTAAATGTACATAGCTCAAGGAATAGGGTATAGTGTCTGAGTGGGTTTGAAAAGTTTGATAGAGAAGGTCAAGCGAATTAAATCAAAAAATTAATTACATCTCGGCAGTCGAAGTGACCGCTACGAAATCGCTTTTTCTCACCAATTTTCCCAAAGTCTGTAATAAAAAAACGCAGCTATTATAATAATAATAATAATAAAGCCATTTATTCCCATTTCTTATAAAACAGTAAATGTATTAAAATAAAAATTAGAATGATGATAATGAAATGTTTCATGCATTAATTAACCTAATAAATAAATGTACCTAATAATTTAATTTCAAATGATTTAATTTTCTTTCTGGGACGTCCATTTATGAACGTAGGCCTCCTCCATCCTGTTCCACTCGTTCCTGTCCTGAGCCAGCCGTGTCCAGGTGGCGCCGGCGATGGATACGATGAAAAACGCAGCTATACCAAGGATAAAGATGCGTTTTTCTTAACGCAGCTGCTCAAATGCTAAAGCGTTTGAGTATACGAGATTAAGGCCCTGAGTAGTAGAGAGAGGTAGAGTAAGGTATTCTGAAAACATGCTCAGTCATCGATCTCTGCTTGAGTAACGCTTTTCTATGGCACAACCGTCACTCATGACTGAGCAAGCTTTAATAATACGGGCCTAAGAGTATCAAGACATAGGTAGAAACTAAACTTGTAATTTTTCCTTAGTCGAATGTGGTGAACTGCTCGCCGAGCGTCCGCGTCGGCTGGGGTGCCGAGTCGCGCCGGGCGGAGCGTGCGCCCTTCCCCGCCTCCAGCGACACGAGCGACACCGGCAGCGCCAGCGACATGTCGCTCGTACACATGGACAACGACATTGCGGATGTACACAAAGGTATTATACGACAATGTCGACGGCTCATGAGCCGTACAAGAACGGACGCAGGTACCTCAGGCGATGTAGTACAGGGTGGGGCAAAAGATATGCATCAGTTTTGAAAGGCAACAGAAAAATATATATCATAATTTTTGAGTTTGCGGTTTATGTTATGTATAAGGTTTGGATAATTCAAATAAAAACTCAGGTACTCAACTAGCTTTCGAAAAAATCCTCCCCCTTTTGACCATTTTCAAAGCGACCATTCCTTTATTCAACGTAGTAATAAAATAAAATAGGTGTCTGCGCTAGTTAGACGCATACCATTTCATACATGAACTTTGAATTACGTATGGTTTGTATAGGTCAAATATAAAAAAAAACTGTATTTTTTTATTTGGTAAAATATAAAAATATTTATCACGCCAAACGGCAAAACTTAAAACTGTATTATATATAACTTTTATTCTATTCAAGTTTTATTATCAGAAAACACTGGTCAATAGACAGACATAAATTATAGATGTGTTTCCAGTGCAAATGGATTTGACCCGGTTACCGGACGCGTGCCGTATGCCGGTCACCAAGATGCCCGTGGTCACCGATGAGCTGTCACTTGAGGGTTCGGACGGAGACAACAATAACCAGGTAAATTATTACCAGTATTGAACTGTCTTATAGGCAAAGGAATTAAAGCTTATCGTAATGAGTTTAATGTGAAAATCAAGTTATAGTGTTGTAGGTACTCTGTGTATCAGTGGCTACGCAAATAACATATGGGAACACTGATCACGGCTTCCGCAAATCAAAGGTTAAGCCGACCCACGATTTATAGAAGACTAGCTGCTACCGCGCTTTTGATGTATCCCATTTATCGGGTAATATATAGCCTATGACACTCACAAATAACTTTGTGACTTTCTATTGGTAAAAGAATTTTCAAAATCGGTTCAGTAGATTCAGAAATTAACCCTTACAACCTCACAAACTCTTATAATATTAGTATAGATGTACAATTAATGCCATTTTTTCATAGAACAACGACCACGGCGGCACCTCAGTTTATCGTTAACCAGCAGCCCGCCCCGGCTTCGTACGGATCTATTCTGTAGCCTATGTTCTATGTTTACTTCTAATATTATAAAGAGGAAAGATTTGTTTATTTGTTTGAATTGAATAGGGTAGGAAACTACCTAAGACATTGTCCTTTAAGGTGAAGTAGGTCCCAAAACTCAGGTTTTGCCTAGACGGAAAATCAATTTTAAGGCAAGAAAACACAATTTTTTTAAATCTTTTTTGATGAGCATCGAAAGCTTAGTATTTTTGTTAGTAAGTTATGGGAGCCGAAACACGATTGACTCAACTTGACTCGATAGAAAAAAATCGCAAAGTTTCCTCTAAATTTTGCATTTTTACTACGGAAAACCAGTTTCATTTATTTGCATGAAATATCGTCTAAAAAATACTTAACTAAACACTTTAGAGGATTATGGTTTTAGTTTTTTGCGAAAGAGTATTATTTTAGAGCAATATCAAATTTATAAATAAAAAGCAGTAAAATTGCGCGCGGGCCGGCTCTTGCGTCCCTTTCTCGCTTTCACTGCGCGGTGTTCGCTCGTCCTTGTCTAGAAATTACGAACGTACTTCACCTTAAGACATGTTCTATGTTTATGTGATATGTTCTATATGCTATGCTTCTTGCCAAATTTCATGATTCTCATGAAAATCTCGTTGGCATAGAAGTTTGATTTTTATCGCGGCTCCAAGACGCTATGAACCTGAGTATGTGATGTGAATTTCAACTCGATACTTCCACGCGTTTCTGAGAAATGAGGGATGACAGACGGACAAAAAAGTGATCCTATAAGGGTTCCTTTTTTCCTTTTGAGGTACGAAACCCTAAAAACTAAACTTTCGGTTTACCCTTGACGAATGAATTATCAGCTGCAGTCCTACTTCAATGAAAGGCCTCCCCATTACACCTTTAAATTATCACCATTTCATTTGCCTTTTTTTGTCTAAAACCATGAAGTTATTCTGTATTGCAGAACCACTCGTCAACAGTGACAGTGAAGGAGATCATCGAGAATGGAACCAGCACCGAGCCGCACCTACTATCCGATGCGGATCTACACTCGCTGGACCCTTTGAGTTTAGGTATGTTATTGGTCATAAGGACGGTGGTTTGTCCCCCATATGGATGATAGTTTCTATGTTATTGGTGTATATTTTGTATTTGCAGTTGTCAGTAGTTGGTCCATAAGCTAACAAGTGGCTCTGACGGAAGACCAGCGTTGGATGCTGTCCTGGTAGCCGTATATTACATAAGCCGAGTCAGAGTCTTTGTTACTTATTTGACACTTCGTTTTAAAACTACCTTTTGTCTCGTAGTTTATAGGTATAGAAGTAGGTACTGTAAGCCTTGTAAGAAATAAATATATTATTCTAATTTTAGATTACTTGAATTAGGATACTGAAAATAAAAATATTTACTGACTAGATATTGAATACCAGTGCCCAGCAGTGGAGTAAAGGCTTATGAAAAAGTATATATGGTTTAGTTTCCTTGATTTCACAATTCCTTAAGGACTACATTATCTCAACCTACAATTTCATCACTGTCGACGGCTCGACGCTCTTGAAGGTCTTTCAGAACTACGTCTGTCTATCGGTAGCTCTCGCGCTCGTGTTGTACCGTAAATTATTAGTAATCAGTTTCTGCGGAGGCAAGGCTGTCCCTTTCCTATGAACGTGAAATCCTATGTCTATCCTTTTCACAAAAAAATGAGGTTGTATGATGTAACAAAACATCTAAATACCTGCATTTATAGTCATTAGTGTGATAAAATAAATTGATAAATATAATTCCCAGCGTGTGGAGAGACGGCCCCGCCGCCGCCAGCGCCGGCGCCGCACCGGCCCGCCTCGCCGGTCCCTTTGCCGACACTCTCCTTACAACATGTCGTGAGGGACCATAGCGACGTGTACCCACCCAGGTGACTATTTGCCAGTACGAGGTGACTATGTGCCCGCACTGTTAGATATACACCAGCGTGTAGAAAGACGGTGCCGCCACACTCTCTTTACCGCTACTTTCCTAACTGCATGTCGTGAGGCACCACGGTGACCTGTATACACCCAGGTGACTATTTGCCAGTACCAGGTGACTATGTGCCCGCACTGTTAGATATACACCAGCGTGTAGAAAGACGGTGCCGCCACACTCTCTTTACCGCTACTTTCCTAACTGCATGTCGTGGGCACCACAGCGACCTGTATACACCCAGGAGACTATTTGCCAGTACCATGTGACTATGTGCCAACACTGTTAGATATAAACCAGCGTGTAGAAAGACAGTGCCGCCACACTCTTTACCGCTACTTTCCTAACTGCATGTCGTGAGGCACCACGGTGACCTGTATACACCCAGGTGACTATTTGCCAGTACCTGGTGACTATGTGCCCGCACTGTTAGATATACACCAGCGTGTAGAAAGACGGTGCCGCCACACTCTCTTTACCGCTACTTTCCTAACTGCATGTCGTGGGCACCACAGCGACCTGTATACACCCAGGAGACTATTTGCCAGTACCATGTGACTATGTGCCAGCACTGTTAGATATAAACCAGCGTGTAGAAAGACAGTGCCGCCACACTCTTTACCGCTACTTTCCTAACTGCATGTCGTGAGGCACCACGGTGACCTGTATACACCCAGGAGACTATTTGCCAGTACCAGGTGACTGTGCCCGCACTGTTAGATATAAACCAGCGTGTAGAAAGACGGTGCCGCCACACTCTTTACCGCTACTTTCCTAACTGCATGTCGTGAGGCACCACGGTGACCTGTATACACCCAGGAGACTATTTGCCAGTACCAGGTGACTATGTGCCAGCACTGTTAGACTAGACTAGACCTAGAAAAAAAAAGCAAATTGTGTATAAATGTATTTTTATTAAATGTTTTTAATTATGTGTAGGTGCGGTTAGTTCCCAAGTTGATTATTATAATTGATTTCCAGGAAAAGGCCTTCCTCGGCGAATAGCGCTGAATCCGTCGAAGTGAAACCAACAAGTGGAGATGAAGGTAAAATCTTTTAACTTTAGCTTTTCATCACTATTGCTCAAACTTAAGCTCCGTTAGCTCATAGTTTGACAACTGATGTGGCACGGCGGGCATAGCTCCGCCTGCGATGCGAGGGGTTGCGGGTTCGCTTACCGCCTTGCGATTTTGGGACAAATGCTTGTACGATCTGCAAATACATTTGTTCCGGTGCTCTGGGTATTTTCTACATATAATCAAATATATTTACATATGTTATTAATTCTGTAAGTATATCAGTTATCTAGTACCCATAACACAAGCTCTGCTTAGCTTTTGGTTAGATGATGTCGTTAGGATTGTCCATTATTTATAGTAAACAGCTGAGAACTTGCAATAATGATCGTTATTCTTGCATAACATTTGGTTTATTTTTGTTTAGATGAGGCAGATACGGATCTAGAGACTGACAGACTGCTGGGCCAGCAGAGAACTGACGACCAGGGTTTCTTTGATGATAAGGTGAGTTTTTGTTGTTTATTGCAGTTATGCTTTCCCAGCGCAGGCCTGTTTTCGCAGCGCAGAAATCCTGCCCTTTCTTCCAAAAATAACGATAAAAAAACATTAAATTTGCATTTGTTTTACACCGCTTTCGTCCAGACCTCAAGATTTGGCGGTCTATTCAAATGACCTATGTTTTGATTTGTACTTAATTGCAGTTATTTGGTTCCTTAAATCAGTTTCGTTATAAATTGTGCAGTTTTCTTGTAAATAAGCAAAAACTAGATTTTACGCTTACGCCGTTCCAAAAACTTATGCTCTATCCTGCTCCTATGAACGCGAATACTATGCCTATCCTTTTCATAAAAGGCGCGCATGGCGGTGGTACCCCGACGTAAACTAGCGCCGCCACCTGTAACAGTTTTATTTTTCGAGTTAAGAAAGAGATGCGAAGTTGCTCTTCGTCACCATCACCATCAGCCTACATAACCTATATTAGTCAGGCCAATATTAGACATAGGCCTCCCCTAATGAGCGCCATAGCGCCCTGTCTTCAGCTTGCCGCATCCAGCATCTGCCAGCAGCAACTGGCGAAAGACGCCAGTTGCTCTTGGTGCCCACCAATTATGTTTTCGCATTTCTTCCTATACAAAATAAAACTATTAGGTACAGATGTATAAAAAAAAAAGCATACGATAGGTATCACAATGTGCCCAATGGTGTTTTTGAATTCCATTGTTTAACGTAAAAGTGACGACCTCTGTGGTGCGGTGGGCGAAGGTCTGCCTGCGACGCAGGAGGTTGCTGGTTCGATTCCCGCCTTGGAACAAATGTGTGTACGATGCACACATTTGTTTAGGGTTTTCTGGTCGTTTTCTATGTATAATAAAAAATATCTATCTATGTATTGTGTTATACTTGTTATGTATATCAGTTATCTAGTACTCATAACACAAGCTCTGCTTAGCTTGGGGCTAGGTATTGCTGTGTGAATTGTCCAGCATCATTTTATTTTATTTATTAAAAAATAAAATTGGTGTGGGTCCCGCCTTAACTGGTCAACCAAAATAACTAAAGTTTCTGAACATTGTATACTTACTTATCAACAACTCTTCAAAATGTTAAGTACTTTATTTATTTCCTTTAGACCTTACAGGACTCTTGGACACATCGAAATTTCTATTTCATAGGTATAATGTTACACTTGAAAGCCCTATTCAAATAGTGACTCTCTGTTCTACGTTTGAATATAGAGAACCGTTCATAATCGTTCGCTACTGACATAGAATAAACAAGCATGATTCAGATATGACGCAACTCATCAGCTGTATACGAGTATGAGTAGGTACTCGTTTGACTCGATTCACGCACGACCTTGCTCTCCTATTATTCTTATTCAAAGATGCGTGATCTTACGTTGTGTAAAATATACCTACGTGGGTGTTGACTCAGTGAGTAAATAAATTAGATAAGAACACTTTATAAATTAGAAGGACAGTGTAAAATTTTGATAACAAAATTTTCATCCTTATCAACCCATTACTTTTGGGTATGTTTGTGATTGAAAATTACGAAATTTAATAATAATGAAATAATTTCTTGAATAGATACTTGCCAACTACTCAAAGAAAAACTCAAATTATATTTTTAAAAAAAAATTGTTTGTGGTTTGAGATAAGTAGGTATACTTTCAAGTACATAGTAATTTGGTATCAAAAACCATCAATAAACCTACGATACAAATCGAAAATCATAGAAAAGATAAAAACCACGCAAATGCAATAAAACCTGTAGGCATTACGCAAGCACCCACCTAATACTCACTCGCCTACTCTATGACCTCCATGTTTACACACCACAATCGTAGGAACCGGTGCGCGGCGCGACGTATCTACATCGATACCTTATCTGTCAAGAAACTAATGTCACTTTGTTGTGCAGATATTATTGCATTGTTCTAAATATAAAATGTTTTGTAACGTTTAATAAAAATCCGTGTTACCGTCGTGGCCTGTTGATTTTGCCACATTTTGTGTAGTGAGAAACTTAGTTTTATTGACGTTAAAGGAAAAGTGTATATTAATTAGTCAAAGTCGATAAAAATGGTCTTGTTTACTTTGAATAACAGGTTCTTTTATTAAAACATCAGCTTGTAATGTATTATTGTCTATTTTTAAAATAATAAAGTACATCTTTAAAAAAAAAGACAAGCATTTTCTAAACGATATGAGTCTATTAAAAAGCCATAAACATGCCTCTGATTTAACATATGTTGAAAACGTGATGTAAACAATAAACAGTAAAAATGAGTGATGCTGAAAAGGAACCTTGTCTGTTAGAAAATAAGATTGAAGATGAACTAAAAATCAACGAAGACGAAAGACAGCCGTGTCTTGTCAATAAGCAAGATAGTGATGCATCGAACTCGAAAAGTGATAGCGAAATTGAACCTTATGTCGTAAATGAAAAGGATGACAGTGAACACGTTTTGAATTCTACAGACAGTAAACATTCTACAGACTCTGATGATGAAAATGAATCCTCGCTAGTCGTTAATAAAGTTGAAATTAGTAATGCGTCGATGTTGGTTTGTAATGCAGGGAATGACAGAGCGCAGGAAACTGAGTCAGATTGTAGTGAAATTCCGGATAGGAGTGAATCAAGCGATGAGGCGAGCGAAGGGGCAACTCGCAGGAAGAAAAAGGTTTATATTTCACTCAGTCCTTATTATTACACTTGTTATCGTTAAAAAAATCGTTTATTTCAGGCAACATTAGTCTAGACTGGATGTAAAATACTAAAATCTGCGGCCCATATAAAATATTACCTTAAGACGGTACCCCGAGCTAAACTAGCGCCGCCATCTATTTTATTTTATTATTTCGTTGAACAAAGATTATTTCAAAATTTCCCTATCATAGTTTTATTTTGTATAGTTTAGGAAGAGACACGATGTTGCACTTTGTGGCCACCAAACTGATATATTCAATCTCCTCCTAAATTATACAAAATAAACTATGATAGAGCCATTAAAAAAAAGCTTATAATTGTGCATTTTTTTTAATTACTTACCTTTGTTCAACGAAATAATAAGGTAAACTAGGTGGCGGAGCTAGTTTCAAAATTCAAAAATTCATAATTCAAAAATTCTTTACTTCCTTAAATACAAAAATGTACACTTAGAAAAAGTCAAATTCTTAAAATAAAACACTGATATTTTTGATTTCTGTCGCTTCGGTATGTAGACTAAAGTAAAGAAGCGACGAAGAAACCTTTAGCCTGTTAGTTGTTACTTTTCGAGTTGGAGCAAAACCCGTCCCAAGCTTTTTAAGTTCTAAAAAAAACTGATATTTTGTAGTAAGCCTTTTTGCTTTTTGGCTCTGGGTACCCTAATCTGACATACATAAAATAAACCTATTAAAGTCAAGTCAAAGTCAAGTAAGTTAAAGCCCATCTTCACAGTAGGTATTGAGTTTTACACCAAGTCACAAGTTTTTGAAAGAAAATGAATCTTAACATAACATACTGTTCACGGAAAAAACAGACGGATAATGACTCTTCTCGTACGTCCTCATATTAACCTCAACAGCCCATAATGGTCCACTGCTGGACGCAGGCCTCCTCCTGATAAGCGCCTTAATGACTTTTATCTCATGGGGGTAATGCCCATACCTAATCCCACGCTTGGCATGCGGGTTGGGGATCGCAGTTCGGTAGCAGATCTATTCTGCAAGAGGCGCTGCCCGCACCCCGGTGGTCCCTTAGTCGCCTCTTACGACACCCACGGGAAGCTACACCAAAGTCTAGTCTAGTCTCGTTACGAGACTGTAGTGTAGTATTTATGTACGAGACTCTCGTACATAAAAACTACACAAATTATCAAAGCCTTTCAACAAAGCAACACTAAAAACACATAAGGTATGTAGGTCCCGGTCAATTGCTGTTCAGTGATACGGCCTGCTATACTATTCTGTAGCTGGAATTTACTAACACTATTATGGAAGACCTATGTCCAGCAGTGGACTAATATAGGCTGATGATGATGATGACCCAAGACGCGCATGCTCCACCTGCAGGCCCTTGATGCGGCGGCGCGCCCTTCCTGCTCCCAACCCTGAAGCTGAGCAGTGAATGCGATATACTAATCTAAACTCAAAACGGTCAACGCCGACTGATAAAAACCTTATTCGTTCCAGGGATGGCGCAAACCAAAGTCCCGCACGGTGATGCCAGCCGGCAGCGTGACAGGCTCTGCGCGCTCGCCGCCGCACGCGCACGACATCAACGACGACGCACTCGTCAATGGAAAGGTCAGTATTGTACAAACTAACACTGACACAAACTGTCCTAAAGTGTCCGGCGTCTCAGGAGTTTTTGGTCTTCTATTCAAATTTAGAATTTCCATTAAGATTTGGAAGAAGAAAAGCAGTGTGGTAGCCTATGTTACGGCAAAAATCTTTATATCCCTTTGATGCCACAAATTCACACAAGTAGCTGGAAATTCACACGAATATCAGTAGCCATCGAGCCAGCTCAAGGGCTTGAAATAAAGTTCCTGGACAAGTTACAACACATGTTTAGGACTCTAAGATAGAGCTTAATTGTCTATTTCTACTTGTTCCAGGATAAAGACTCTAAAAAGAAGAACAAAAACAAGGAAGGTGAGTTAAATCTCCATCTTTAGGCAACCATGAAAAAATTACAAAATATATCACCTGTACTTAATATATTTTGTTAGTTGTGTACTTAATATAATATATTTGTGTTGCAAATTTTGGTATCCCTCTCCAATAGTGTCTGTGCTGGCATGTTTAAAAAACATAATTCTAAACGGACTAAGATTTGGAATTAAATGTCATAGTAACTTTTATTCAGGTCGAAAATACATTTATTTATTTAATTCGGATTGCCATCAGCTTAACTATTAACAATATAACTTAAAAACTACTAACTTAGGTAAACAACGAGATTTAGAAATTAAATACTTCATTAGGAAAGAAAATTATAATCAAATAATAGAATTAAATTAAAACTAGTATTTACAATTGAGCTAACTACAGACGGTTGCAATCAATCTACAGGTAGCTCAATTGATCCATATAAAAATTAAAGGATTAAATAAATATATGAATAATAAATATTACTGGACATTTTCATTCATTCACACAACATCATCTAGCCCCAAGCTAAGCAGAGCTTGTGTTATGGGTACTAGATAACTGATATACATAATACAATACATTGCGCAGATAGTTTTATTGTACCTTCGTCCACCGCGCTACAGAGGTCGTCAATTAAAGGCTTATTTTTGACGATTTCTGTGGGCGAAGATTCGCCTGCGATGCAGGAGATTGCGGGTTCGATTCCCGCCTTGGGACATATATTTGTACGATCTGCAGGTATTAGTTCCGGGTGTTCTGGTCGTTTCCTATGTATAATAAAAAATATCTATCTACATATTATCAGTTATCTAGTACCCATAACACAAGCTCCGCTTAGCTTAGGGCTAGATTGCTGTGTGAATTGTCCACCATTATTTATTTATTAACGTTTTTTAGACAAAATGAGCGCTTAGATCTGTAAAAATTTAAATTAAATAATATTAGAGGCGGGTACCAGAATTCCTCAATTTTCATGGGATCGTACTTAATTATTCATAATACTCAAATTGATCCGTTTTCCACGCTACCCCGGACATGCCTCGTTGTGGTAAGTGCTGTCATTCATCCGAGTAGGTATAGGTACGGCTTTTCTGTTACCAATATTTCACAATTCATTCTCATTGCACATACATACTCGTACACATACACATGCAAATAAATTGCAATTTATATGTGTACTTCCTAAAGTTATCCATTTTCATTGACTTGGTATTCAAAATTCAAATTCAAATTTCTTTATTTTTATAAATACAAAAATGTACACTTGGAAAAAGTCAAATTTTTAAAATAAAACCCTGACACGGAAATAAAGTGATATTTTTTATTTCTGTCGCTTCGGTATGTAGACTAAAGTAAAGAAGCGACGAAGAAACCTTTAGCCTGTTAGTTGTTACTTTTCGAGTTGGAGCAAAACCCGTCCAAAGCTTTTTTATCTTCTAAATAAGTTAAGTTATTATATACTATATACATTGGTCGGTAGTGTGGGAATAGACTCATTACTAGATCAATATGCATATGGCAATAATAATTGTTTAAAGTATATTTGTACATTTGCACAACCTATCCCTCGCTTTAGATATCAGACTGAATAAACTTGTTTATTGTGAAGTATCAAAGTATAGCTTTTACTGTAACCTTTCATGTACCTTATACAACCTGCCCACCTTATCTGCCCCTAGCGCCATCTACCGCGCTCCTAAGATATTCCACTCGAATGTCTTATTTGTCCCGTGATTTTAAGCATTCTAGTATTGCGAAGCTTCCCCAACCATATAATATTCACCTTTCTTTCTCCAAAAATCCCTACATACCCTTCACGTCACCTCATACAAACACACCCTGTAGCCCCCGCCTAAACCCCGCGTCACATTTCAGATGTTGCCCGCTCAGTGCTCATAGAGGGCGTGCTATTCCGCGCGCGTTACCTCGGATCCACACAGTTGGCGTGCGAAGGACAGCCTACCAAGGCTACTAGGATGTTGCAGGCTGAAGAGGCTGTGTCTAGGATTAAGGTATGAGAAAGAAACTTAAGGTCAATAAATAGTTTTAGTCTGGGAGGTTTGAAGAAGTTTTCATCTTCTGTGCATAGATGGCGTTATTCTAGTTAGAAGTTATGACTTATGTTATGTTATGAGGCTTTCTTTAATGTTCATTATGGGTGATAACAATAAAATGCTTCATTGCAGGGCAAACAGCAATAACTCTAATTACTTATCGATATTTAATACCTAGTTTAAAAAATAAATCTAGCCTTATTTAGTATAAAAACAGTGTTTATCGTAGTTCCCATTGGATTTGTGTATTTGTGCCCCATATTGTGTACCTATTAACCTACTAATGATTTTGTATACAATACGCATTCTCATTCATTATTGTAACACAGTTCAGTAATAGCAGAATACCAACTTAGCCCGTGTGAATCGGTTTCAATGTTGTTTTTAGATGTTTTGAGAGTGAGAGCATGAAATTACCTTTGTCTCTTTCTGTCCTTCACTGTTTCTATATTGGCAAACCTAATTGGCACCTGAATAAAGCAATAATTTAAAACAATGGCGGGCGCATTTAATAAATAAATAGAAATACTAATATATACATATGTACATATAATAAACGGGAGGGAGCACTGACTTACATATACATTACACAGACTGTTAAAACAAGCTAAAATGAGTACAAAAATTACTTACCAAAAAATTACAGCACCCTCTACTATTTTCTACTCATTGCACGATAATTCTATAACCCAACTAACTCCTGTCATTTCATCTTCATCTGTACAGAATGTAATTTCATGCTCATCTAGGATTAGTGTATTGAGAATGCTAGTCGATTATTTATCCGTTGTATCCTATAATATACAATAGTAACCTAGTGACAGAATACTACGTCAAATGAACCCCGTGAATGTGGATCGGTAAGTCATTCACGACACCTGCCCGCCAAACCGTTGCGCTCTTATTGATTTGGCGCTAGAGTATATTTTCCAGTGTGTTCCTCATCCTCGACCTGACCTATGAAGAATGTCGGATCCCGCATTGGCCGGCTAGCCTCCTCTGAAAATGTTTGTGCTTGTCCGCTTGATGCTATGCTTTGTACCATTTACCAATCCTGTTAATATTGACGGTAAGTTTTGTTTGAGTTTGCGATCATTTGTGCTGTGCTCGATACCCTACGCATGTTCCAGAATCAAAACGGTGAAGTAGGTCTACTGGATTATTTTGACTGTGGTGTATTTCCACGGGCAGAATGTTTACAGAGACTGCTAAATTCCGAGCATTCCCTGTAAACATAAAAAAGTAAAAAATATATTTGAAAAACGAAGCTTTTTACTCCACGCACTATTCTCATAACCGCACAATATAAAGCATGAGACATACCCGATTCACACCGGCTCTGGTGGCATTTTCCCACACGAAGGGACTGCACAGACATTGCGTACTAGCTTTACAGCCTTAGCACAATCGGTAACAAATCCTATTCTAACATGACTAAGATTGATTTTCCGTTAGGTCTGCTTTCATAACAACGGACGAATCGCTCGCTTCTCACGTATCATTGTGTGTTTGTATTCGAGTTGTTTTGCTTGCTTTTTGCCGCTGACATTTTCGAGGATATAGGTACTTACGTTTTCATTATGATCCAGAAATTTTATTAAAAATGATCTGAAAACAATTTAAAAAGTTTCTCTAAAGCAAGCCAAACAAACATTAAAAACGAAGAAAAATAGAATAACCCCCCGGAAACGTAGGTAATTATGTTACCAACTATAACCGTAGGTACATTAATCAAATTACGGTAACTAACACTTTTTTGTGTCGTCGTCGCCGGTAACAAAGTAAAAGAGAGCAGGACATCCTGGCACAAGTATATTTGCATACTTAAAAGGATGTCCTAACAATTGTTTATCATGTAGAGTACCATATTTAAAAAAAAAATAACAATTTTCAATTTCAATTTTCAAAAAGATGTCTGACACGGTAACTAACCAAACAAAACAGAAACAATGAACTCAACCTTGTTTTATTTTTGGTAACGTCTTCGGTTATTAACAATAGATTTCGACTAACGCGGCAACATATCAGACCAAAAAAGGCAAAAAACAGTGAACACGACATGTTGTTTGGATTTTGGGTAAAGTCGCTAGTCGGGGTAACACGATAAAATAGTATCTAGGTACAAGTTGACCACTTTAATAAGTCGCATCGGCAAAATTCGTCTGAAATGAAATGACTTTGTTGCGTTGCGTTAAGCTTTTAAGTCAACAAAAACAGAGGCTCAAGCTATCTCGCTCATAATGATATGTACACGGGAAGACAAAAAAGGACCAACGAATTTTCATTATGTATCCCACTCAAAATACGACTCGCGAATGTCGAGATCGCGACGCCGAACCGCGGACATCTTAAATATCATCTCAATCCGCATAACGATTTAGAAATATCTGTAATGTTATGGTCTTGTTTAATAAATAAATAAAAATAAACAAATAAATAAATCTTGCGCGTAGCCATCACCCAATAGCAACCACACATGTCATGTTTCGCGCGCATTATGCGTTATGATTGAATTTTTTCGCGCCTACCAAATTTAAGACTTCGCGCAGGTACATCGGTGTAACTTATAAATTTGGTCAAACTTTACCTATGTTTGATAGGTACAGAAACACCATTTTTTTTTGTAAATTTGTCACCTAATTTTCCTGGGACGTGGTGACACCACAACTAAAATCTCTGACCCGAACCAAATCCGCATAACACAATGGTCCGTGAGAAGCGATACGAGGAGGTTAGCCTGCCCACAGTGGGGCTGCGACGGTCCCTACTCCGGCGTGTACGCGGCCCCGGCGGCCGTCTTCAGGCTCACCTTCCTGGGCTCGGTCGAGGTCGACGAGGACGGACGGCGGCGCAAGAAGCGACCCAAAAAGAATATGGTCGAGGAGGCCGTCACAAAGATCAAGGTGGTTTGGCTGGCAGTGTACCTACTTTAGGTTGTAGGCGCGCGACTAGAACGGTGTTAAACCTTTTTGGACGGAAAAATAACGCAAGATCTATGAAAACTTTTTGAGAATTATTTTTAAAGTTAAAAGAAGTGGTTCGCGAGTTTGCTTTCTACCATGTTGGTCTTGTAGTAAAGTAAAGTAACTGTTTTTTTCTTGTAGGTCTCATTACTTCTTCTTTAATTCGTTACTAAATTTGAGAGTTCTATTGTTTTAGTCGCGCGTCTACGTAGAGAAGACTTAGGCGTAGATACAGTTATTTTGTATTCTCACAAATAAATTTTACACAGGAATAAATTCTTGTGACAAAATTTTCTGAATTAGATAGACAGATTTTTTGCGAAAGTAATAATAATATAAATTTTGTTTCTAACCCCGCTCCCCTTGGATAATCAGGCATTGGTAAGTCGAAATTTAAAATTCCCCTGCGGCCATATTTTTTTACCTGTCAAAACTAACATATAATCTCTTTACAGGCCCCCGAAGGAGAAAACCAGCCAAGTACAGAAGTGGATCTTTTCATTTCGACGGAAAAAATCATGGTCTTGAACACAGAGTTGAAAGAAATCATGATGGACCACGCTCTTAGAACTATTTCATACATTGCTGATATAGGAGACTTGGTCGTTCTGATGGCTAGAAGGCGTTTTGTACCCCACGAGACTGACTCTGATCAACCGAAATTGAACCGTACCCCTAAGATGATATGCCATGTTTTCGAGAGCGAAGAGGTGAGTGTACGTATTCGAATTTATCAATATTGGTGTTAGCTGTGTCTATCTCTGTCTTTTTCCTTTTCTTCTTAGGTGAGTAAACTTTACTTTTTATTTTGTTAGTAAAAGTTTTTAGATTTGCAGAACAACTTTTTATTATCCTGCGATATTTGTATATCCCTAGCTAGTTTATATTGACGAATTTGAAGAATTCATTATGAATGTACCATTATGTATGTGCTCGTAGTAAGCCCACTTGGGCTTAGCCTTGTTCGTGTTGAAAGAACACCAACGTTTCATCCCTTAAGGTGCCCCCGAACATCGAAGCTCCCATACAAACGTACTTTTCGATTCATTTGGAAACTACATGCCCTACTGATAGGAAATTTTGCACACATAATCGGATAATAAATAGCTATGTCGGTATCGGCTTGGTTTTTCAAAAAACATAATCATGATTAAATGAGAGCGAAACTAATTTTCCATATTTTAACCACCAAATCGAGTAGTTTTCAAGCGCTTTTATTAGCATGATAAACAACTTTATTCGAAAATCTGACTGGATACCGACATCGTAAATATATTCAATATTAGAAATGAACAATAATATTTAGGAAATCAATCCTTTATACAAAATGAATCGAAAAGTACGAAAAATTATCAAAAAATGGTGAAATTCCTTATAGATTCTGCAACCGCTCGCTCACACGCGGGGGGCTGTAAGACGCGGAGGAGGTGAAATCCCGAAATTAGGCGAGCGACGCCGAAGGGGCCAAGCCGATCGAGAACGACCTGTCGTCGGTCGCACTGTGTGTGATTTGACCTCATTTGCGGACAGCCTCGTTTTATATAAATTTTGAATACAACAAATCATTCAAACAAAACCACGAACACTAATAAACTCCCGTGACCTTATCTAAAACAGTTTTTGAGATATTTTCAACTTGCTAAATTTTACTAAGGGAAAAGTTTCTTTCGGAAATATAAATAAATTAATTTTTTACGAATGATAATGAGAATTCATCAAAAAATCTGTATTTCTAAAGCGATGTAAAATATCCGCACGGGTGTTCGATTTATTAATACAAAATGCACTAAATTTAAATATAAATCGAAGCTAAGGTCAAATAACACACTGTGGGTCGGCTCGGCCCGGTTGGTCGGCACCAAAGAGTACCTACATTGAATGGACGGCGGCGACTGACAGACAGTCTCTGTCACAGTTCTCTGTTGTTACTTGCTACGCGCTCACTAAAATAATAAAAACCGGGTAGGTAGGGCGGCCGCACACGTCCGAATTTAGTCCAATTATCGGACGAGAATTAGACTAAATCGCCAAGTGCGAGTGTCACGACTATCACACGCGCGTCGAGAGTTTCGAACATTTGCCAATTACCTATACAAATATATTTTAGGTACCTACCGGTTAGAAACTTTGCTATTTAATTCAGACTGTAAATTCGACTTTATTTATTCGACATTAATTATTATTAATTGAAAGTAAAGAAATTTACTACACATAATTTACTCCATGTCGTTATTTTAAAATTTCAACATCGTAATTTGTACCTACAGAAAATTTTGGTTTATTTTTTAAATTTAATTTTTTAAAATCAGTACCTACCTACCTAATGGCGCACGAAATTTATTGTTATAAATTTCAAATTGCAAGTCAATAGCAGCAGTAGCCGAAACCGACCTCGAACCTCTAAAAACGTCATACGAATAGGTACCTAAGTAGGTATCTAAAATTCTAAAGAAAAATTAAATAAATGGCACACTTTACTCCGCGAGTTCCCGCCAAAAAGCCTCAAACACGAAACACGTTACAAAATTAATGATACCTACTAACTTTAGTATTGTAATAGTACACGTACCTATATAGTCGGTAGATGCAATAATTTATATGTTTATCAAATTGTTTTATTGCCGTAATGTCATACGTTACCGTACTAACTAGTAACAATTCTGTGCCGACGACGCAGAGTACCTACTACACACACATGCACGCAAGCTTCACATACAAAGCAGACAGCTGTATTTGATGGTTATCGCGCTTTCTCACTCATAACGCGCTCTATTTCATTCGAAGTGAAATAGCAACAAATACTCACGGGCCGGCCGCTGAGATTCGGGACATGTTCTGGCCATTCTTAAGGACCTATACTACCTTAAAACAAGTCAGTCAGTACAGTCCGTAAAAGGTCCCAAAGATTTTCGACGAGAACCGACAGAGACTTAGTGGCTTAGTTGGTTAGAGCACACCCGTACTAAGGGTGGGACGCGGTTCGAGTCCCGCCGAAGTCGAAAATTTTTGGGAACTTATTTCATTTCTTAGAGATGCCCAGAGTGCGGGTAAGCACTGTAACAAAAATCCTTACCTTAAAACAACTCCGTCAGATCTCCAGATCTTACAAACTAGGTACTAAATATTGAACTTTGAAATTTACATGTGGTAAAGTTCAGAACTTACTCTATCGATCATAACATGATTTCATAAAAATTTCTCTATAGAAAAAAATCGCAAAAGTGAGGTACTTTTAATTTTTTTATTAAAACTTTAATAATTTCTCAATAAATACAGAAGTTACGATCTTGACAATAACCATAGAACTAAGTCTAAATAACATTTGATATGTTTCGGGTTTTTCAAGTAATGTCCTAATTAATAGATATCAAGCTAAAACTTGATTTTTGGGCTTGCGTTGCTATGTCCTGCCCGCTCCTATGAACGCGATATTCTATTTCTATCCTTTTCACCAAAAATTTAGGTTGTAAAGGCTCTTAAAAAGGGGCCTAGTTTGTGCTCTTCCAACACAAACTAGGCTCGTTACAGTCATAATGAAATCATCATTTTTATTGATAATGCATTACGCAATAACTAAAAGTAATAATTCTAGGCGTTGCAAATTTCATATTACAAGGTCATTGAGACACAATAACATCGAGAAATCGTTGTGTTGTATTGTGTTGTCACTGCATTTTTGTAAGAATAAATAAAAGATGATTAGTGTTAAAAATCGTGCAGAATTAAAATTCCAGGTAAATTTCTGTAACAGATTTATAATCTACTTAATGTTTTCTCTTGATTATGTTGTTTTGAGGCCTTCATTTAAGTACGGCTTGCCAAAACAAACTAATTATAAATGTAAATACGATAAGCTATACTCGCTCATTACAAATTCTTTTATTTAGTCTTCTTTATCAGTGTTGACTGTGTCAATATGTTGTAACAAGTTAGCAAATTTTAGTTGTAAAATTGACGACTTATCTCATTTTATACTTCGTAGGCTCAATTCATAGCCCAGTCGATAGGGCAGGCGTTCCAAGTGGCGTATATGGAATTCCTGAAAGCCAATGGTATCGAGGACCACAGTTTCGTCAAGGAGATGGACTACCAAGAAGTTCTGAACAGCCAGGAGATATTTGGAGACGAGCTGCAGATGTTCGCTAAAAAGGAACTGCAGAAAGAGGTTAGTGTCCTCCTGCCGAAATCGAAAGTTTTTGGGACATTATTAAATTTTCGTAGAGATTATTGTGTTAAAAAATACAGTTTCTGTATGTGTGTTGTGCGTGTCAATGAAGTTTTGCATCATAAATGTAAGTATATCTATGGATCCATGCGTAAGTAAAGTAAATCGAACAACCACTAACGAGCAACTTCTCGGTTTTAACTTTTTAATGAATTTGAATGGATTGAATTCTTTTTAATTACCTACCTAATTGTAATTCTTGACAAATTAAATTTTGAGGACAAACATTGTATCGCATCTAGTACCTACCTTTATTTTTTGCTACTTATTTAAAAATGTTAAATATAAGAATGTTAAATATAAGAGCACACATTTTTGTTCTGTATTTTGTTTAGTTCAATGGAGTAATCTTTCAGGTGGTGGTTCCTAAAACGAAAGGAGAAATCCTGGGAGTAGTGGTGGTGGAATCTGGCTGGGGATCAATGCTGCCAACCGTCGTCATAGCCAACCTAGCGCCGGCCGGCGCCGCAGCGCGGTGTGGGCAACTCAACATCGGTGAGCGATAGTGTACTCTATTATAAGTTGTATTGGTCTAAAATAGATTGTAAGGTATAATCCTAGATTGCATGGAAGAGACCAATTTCACAAGAAAATAAATGGTTTTAATGGTAGCCAGTAGGTTTCGTTGTAGAATGTGTGTGTGCTTGGCGTCGTGTTTCAAAGACGCGACAACAGAGTGAAATTTAGGTTATGGGCGGTTTGTTTACAAACATTCTACATCGAGTTTGAGTAGTGTGTAAATTGAAGGACTAACAGAAGCCGCTATTACAGTTCACTTCACAAAAATTATAAACTTTGTGTCTAACAACAAGATGGCTCGGCTTAGAGTCTATGCCATACTACCAAAGATATTCCAAAGTTTCCAGCCGACCAATAGAATCACTACATTATTGCGTCATTTTCATAGTTATTAAAAATGACGCGATCAAGAAGCGATCCTATTGGTCGGCTGTAAACTTAGCAACGCAGCACATCTCTGGTGAAAAGGCCGCCTAATGTTTGGAAACTCCCCATCCCACTAAAGCTTACAGTAACATTGTTTCCCAGGTGACCAAATAATCGCCATAAACGGCATCAGCCTGGTCGGCTTACCCCTGTCCACCTGTCAGACCTACATCAAGAACTCCAAGAACCAGACCGTGGTGAAGCTGACCGTGGTGCCGTGCGCGCCCGTCGTCGAGGTCAAGATCAAGAGACCTGACACCAAGTACCAGCTGGGATTCAGCGTGCAGAATGGAGTGGTGAGGACCGCTGTCTATCCATTGTACAAATATCTATGGCGAAACATGCTTCCCTCAAAGAGGAGGGGTTTTGTCATAATAACCAGTGTGAAGACCGTACCCCGAGCCAAACTAGTGCCATTATTTTATATTATTATTTCGTCGAACAAAGGTAATTTCAAAATTTCCAATGGGCAGTTTGTGATACCTTTATAAGATTTTTTTATCCCTTTATCATAGTTTTATTTTGTATAGTATCTGAGGAGATGCAATAATTGAGTTTGGTGGCCACAAAGTGCAACATCGTATCTCCTCTTAAACAATACAAATTAGAGGCATTAAAAGAAAGCATAAATAGGTATCACAAACTTCCTATTCAAAATTATGAAATTACCTTTGTTCAACGAAATAATAAGATAAAGTAGGTGGCGACGCCAGTTTGACTCGGGGTACCGTCTGAAGTGGTGCCGGTTTAGAATTTGCACCACTTCCCTTGGGTGTCGTAAGATGCAACTAAGGGCCTAACTCATTAGGTCACCTTAGTGGCGCCACCAACGGTCCCACCACCGTGGGGTCTTGAGCTACCAAGCGAGAAACACCAAAACAAATACCACCACCAACTGGTGTTGGAGTGAAAGAGACGCCAAATAGATATTATTGGTTGCGTCACCAACGGATGATATGGTTGCGCTACCAAGTCATCCGTTTCGGTACTCTCCATACAACTGCACTTATTTTGTTGGTGGCGCGACCAGAGATTGAGCCCTAAAAGACATCACTTGCGACAGCAGAAGAGCACTAAAATATCTTGGGCCTTTACCCACGTCAGTCAATTAAACTTGTAGTTAACAAAGTTTCGTTGGCTGTAGCTAGATGGCGCGCATTGGTGAATGATTTGTTTGTATATTTAGAATGTAGATGGCGCTATAATGAACTCTTAACTTCCAGATCTGCAGCCTGCTCCGCGGCGGGATCGCGGAGCGCGGCGGCGTGCGCGTCGGGCACCGCATCATAGAGATCAACTCGCAGAGCGTGGTCGCCGTGCCTCACGAGAGAATCGTCAACTTGCTCGCCACTTCGGTCGGAGAGGTGAACTATTTCTGACCTTATCATAATTATGTAAAAGGGCGCTAGTCAATCCAAAGCTTTGTCAGACACATTATTCTTTAAAAAAAATATGTTAATTACATTAAAAAAAAATGTCTTTTTTTACCTTCAAATTGAGCGACAAATTTTGCGCAGAGGGTATTGAACTTTGTGGTCAATGACCTTAACAAAAATTGCCACTTAAGACATCGCTTCCATAATATCGTAAGAAAAACATATGGGGTATAATTGAGTCTAAACAAGGGGTTAACTTTGAATAAAAAAAATCGTCGAAAATTTCAAAGTCCTGCGTCCCGTAAACTCTACTCTAACCTGACATCGGCTGTGTAGTTCCAAAATAAATAAATGTAGCCGTAGAAAATTTATGCGAAAAATGTTTCGTATTTTTGCCGATGTGGCGCAATCAAATTATTCCTGGTTCACGCGAGTGGATAAAAGTCACTTGGCTATCGAATGAAATTCATTAAGTAGGTATTCTCAAAAAAAAACAGCGTTCCATTTATTATCCGCTTAGCCATTATAAAAACGGGCTGATTCTATTATTCGGAGGTGACATATCCACTTACATCTTAACCTTGTCCAATGTTACGTTTAAGTCTAAGCTCGCGCTTACTACCTTCTCATTTATGATTCACTTTAATGTCTTTCAAGATTGATTTCTTGAAAGACATTATCCCCATTTCTGTCTACATTTTAGGGTCGCCAGTCAACTCCTAATAATCTTTTCTGTGAGACATCAATGTCACGCCAGTATCGGCTCGGACATTCTCAGACTCGATGAGAGACTGGTAGTTGTTGCGTACTTTCCTAGTATTGGCGCTAGTCGTATGACAGATATGTTTTACTTTGGAATAACTAGATGGCGTGATAAGCAAACAGTAATATGTATAGCAAAACTGGATAGTGAATTAAAATTTATTAAATCTTTAAATTTTTTGGCGTCGAGGTAGTTGACCTTAAGGCGAAGTAGGTTCGCTTTTTTGAGACAAGGACGGCTAAGGTTCTCGACTTCACTGCGCGGTGAAGGCGAGAAAGGGAGGCAAGCACCGGCCCGCGCGCAATTTCATATTTAGACTCCCATAACTTACTAACTCCAATCATAAACTTTCGATGCTCATCAAAAAAGATTTAAAAAAATTGTGTTTTCTTGCCTTAAAATTGACTTTCCGTACAGACAAAACCTGGGTTTTGGGACCTATTTCATCTTAAATACACAATTTTTAAACTTATTTTATTTTCAGATTCTTATGAAGACAATGCCCACATCAATGTTCCGGCTTCTCACAGGGCAAGAGAATCCAGTTTTTATATAACGCGTTCCACAACACAAGTGCCTGCTTGCAAGGCGAGGCACGCCGCAGATCAAAATGCACCTTATTTTCATCGCTATAACTCTCACAGTGGACTGATATCCCGATCTCGTAACTTTTTAACGTTAGTGACTGTTAAGAGGTTTGACGTCAGACAAATAGAGCTATGTTTATCTCTTTCGCACAGCTCTATCAAGAATGAATGAAGAATGAACTTCTGAGTTATAATGCGTCAGAATAGAAGCCGTAATTCGGTTAAGTACATCTATGATCAATAACATTGAGTGTGTGCAAAGTGAATTGTGCAGAGATCTAGAAATAATGGTTTGGACAAAACGTTCAGTGAAAACAAGTGGACAAAATGACTTTGAAAACCATGTTGCTAGACCTCTAGTACTAAATGATGGCTCTCAAACTTTAAAAGCTTAGATAAAACGCGTCTGTGCCTCGTTATATAAAACCGGTAAGGATTCTGTCCTCCATATTTTTATATGGAGGAATCAAACCACAATATATCCTGATATATTTTATATATTAGTTTCCTATTATTAAGGGTACATTTCCTAAAATATACCCTTAATAATGGGAAACTAAACAAATTATTAACTAAGTTTATCTCACACGAGAATGGGTCACAAAGCTTGAAGAAAATACTCAGAGTAACTTAATATAATGTGATGTGTATGTAATTTCAGAATGCTAATATTAAAGCTTAAGTGGCTAATAATTTAGGATAAGATTGTATCTCTCTAATAAGCTGTGTGCGTTTGCCATAAGTTCTCATAAGTCATCATCAGAAAAAAGTTTTTTCTCCCTCGCACGTTATGGCAAAGGCATATCAGTGCATTTTATGAATCTTTGCAAAGTTTGCGGTCTCTTTCTAACAAAATGTAAACAGAGAGAGTGATAGCAAATCTTAATAAGCTTCATAAAAATAGCTATAATAATTATAATCGTCATGACAGTCTAAGCTTCATTTTCAACATCTGTATATTGTCGGATATCAAAATCCACTCATTGCTTAGACAAATTTGTTCTTGAAATTCTGTTCACCTATAATTCGTTTTTTGGAGTCATTTCTACAACTCAAAAATATCTAAAATGTTTTGTAGATGAACCTTGAGTCACTGTAATGGTCGTCACACATGGTGAAGATGATAACATTTTATCTTAAGATAACTACCTTACGATAAAATATTATAGCATCTTAAGGAATCACACACTGTTAAGATACGATATTATGGTCGCATTCTCTTGAAAAACGGCAAAGGTGTCACACGTATTTGTTAACATATATTTCCATAGCAAGGTATCTTAAGATAAAGTCGATCTATCGCCCAGTATCTTAAGATACCGGAATAAAAAACATTAACCGTGTGTGATGGATGGCTCATAGTGATTATATGGCGAACGATATTTTATCTTAAGATGAAATATTAAAGCATCTTCGTCGTTTGTAATACGCTTTAAGGAGAGGCGCCCAGCTACCACCCAGCACAAACATGTGCATTCAAATATGGGCTTTAACTTGTAACATTTAGATGCATTTCATATTAATGGCATCAGATGTCAGACGGCTTGCGGGCCTAGTTTGAAGACCATAATTGAATGCACATCTTTTTTGCTGTGTGGAAGCGGTAACGGATTAATGAGGGCAGTCTTTACGACTTTTCACGAAACCATTTCTAAACTGTACGGCGTACTAGTCGTACGGTTATTAAACTGAACCGACTGCGTGTACCGCAGTCGGCCTCTTGTTTACGACACTGATGAAAATTGCGCCGTGAAGGGCAGACACGGTGCATACGGGACCGTCGTCGTGCCGTAGCGTCGCCGTCGTCTTACCGTAGCGCTGTATGTGAACTAGCTATTATAGTAACCCATACAGAATGATAAATGAGTAGGTACGATTTATTTTTAATTATTCTTAATTTTTTCTGGCGCTTTCCCAGTATTTTGTTGATGTTGCCATAATAATTGATATTTTACTTAAGTTCTCAAAATATTCGCTAGAAGCGCTGCGCTGAAAAAGTTTTATGTCTCCACTCTCGAACATTAATCGACCTATTTTGTTATCTGAATTAATTATTTTTATGTATTTGGATTTTGTTTAAATCGAGCCATTCCATAATTTATGCTGATGTATAAAATAGAGGTTACTTTTTGTTAAGTTTCATGTTTTTTTTTCTTCTGAAAATGCACCATGGTTCAAACATAGTCTATCTATCCTATAATCATGTATAGCTTGGATATAACCCAAGGTCTCAGCTATATTTTTCAATCATAATCTTACAATTTAATTCTAAGCACAGCATTTGACCTAGGTACGGATTGTCAGTGATCAAATAAAATAATGAATTGATTAGCAGATATAGTGATAATCATTATTTCGTGTAGCTCTCAAAAGATATATCATATTTTGTAAATTTTATAGTGTTGCTGTATAGCATTATATTACCTATGATATTATATCTAATGTCCTGTGTTGTTGGCTAAGCTTAGCGCTCTGGGCCTGGTTATTTTACTAAATAAGTATAAAATTTAATGTAAAACACCATTTAGATTATCCCATTCAAACAGCTTTCTTGTTTCTCTGTATCTCAATTCACCACTTATAATAAGGCACGGATATCGAGTCCTTGGCAAGACAAAGTTATCCTCATGTAGAGAAGGTTCACATTTGTGTGCAAGTCAATATTAATCTACCTGTATCCGTGTCTAAATCTGAAGCCTATTCTTTATAATTTCTGACCAGTGTTCGTAACATCATGTATCTAATCAACTAGAAAACTCTTTCTCCAGTTTATTTGAACGCTGGTCACATAATATTCAGTAAGTATAGGTATACAGTCTAATATAAAGTTTTATATTGCTAGCTGTTGTGTATAAAATTTATTTACATTGTGAAACACAGATAATAAAATAGCCTTTATTGTGAAAGCTGTATGTAGTACACTGTAACATGAAATAACTATTGTTGTTCTGATTTCTAAGAGTATAATCTAGTCTGCATTAAAGTTAAGAATAAATTGAACAAACTTACTACTTCTTTAATTTCATTCCATCTTCTTAATGCGCGTGTTGACAGGTCTTCTAGATAGCGCCGCCATCTTTTTTACTTTGTAGAGGGTGCGGCGGTAGTGCCATGTAGAAGAGTCATCGCGTTTTCCCAGTCCGCGTCGCTACTCCCTATTTCGAAGGAATTCGTATGAAGGAAGCATAGCCCGCGCCTCTCAATGGTTGTCGCAGTTCAGAGGCGTACAGCTAGTACTCAGCACAAAAATGTGCATACAAATATGAGCTTAAACTCGTTCATGTTAGATACATTTTACAATGACAAAATGAACGACTGGCCTGCCTGCTGTCTGTTATATCGTAATCTGCCGAGGTGTAAGTTTGGATAACCCAGATTTCATTTAATTTTTCAAATTTAAGGACCAATGCATAGTTTAAAATTTTTTTGTGATTTTTTTCAATATGTCTGCAGGGATATCAAAAGTGAGCCCTCAGTCCACACAGGAAATGTATGATACTATTGTTAGTATGTAGTTCCACTACTTTCTGTATAAAATCACTTAGGTACTCCACATGGAATGGTTATGAAAGCGCCATCTGACCGACTAGTAAAAAGTAAAACAGCAGTGAATGCGCCAACGACATCTATCGCCAACATCATGAAACTAGATATCAATGGGTAGACAGTGGAAACCCTGCATTAGCAATTAGCAAGGGTTTCCCAGTTAATATAATAGTATGGGTCTCCCAATTCTCAGGAGCCAACCAAGCCAAGGCAATGGGTTATCATTTATCAAATACATAGAGTATAATAACTAAACATCTATGTGCATCTATATAAGTAGGTATCTACTACCCAAAAGAAGACAGCTATTTAGGGGAGGCCTATGTCCAACAGTGAACTGATATAGGCTGATGATGATTATGATCAGTTATTCATAGGGGTATTTTCCAGAACTACATTTATCATTAGAAAGATGCATACTAAGTGGCTAAGCTTATGGCTATTTTGATGTGGGTAGTAAGAGTAGTAGTATGTTATGTACCTATTAATAATGAGTTTAATAAACTTGCACAACTATAGCTTTTTTTATAACTTACCTAAAAACATTTCAAAAAATCCCCATTTATCCTGCCAAGTTGGAAGTGTTATAAATATAATAGTTCAGTATGTAGGGACCTCCCTACATACTTTAGCAAGAATTTTATCTCCAAATTTACAATTCCAGCTCATTTTATATACGAATATTTAGTTAGTTTGAGATTCTTCATCCATGTCATTTAAGAGATACATGCAGTTGCACTATGATGATTTTCCTACCTCGTACCTAATATAGAATGATCAAAGATAAATAAACATTTATAGGATCTACCACAGGCTGCTACAATCTTTGAGCAAGCAAGGTTGTCAAGTTACTTTTCACTGATTTATTATTATAGATCATGCATGATAAGCACGTCTCTGTGCTGACTGTACCAGCTACTGGTTATGTATTCTTGCATAATATAGGAGGTACCAATTCAAAGAACTAAGGATCTGTTCCCATAAAGATAGATTCTCAAAAGGGCAGTCAATCAAACACAAAGTTAAACCTTATCACTACTATCAGATAAGCCTGTGATAAAATTGGTGAATGAAATAGTAGAAGTCATTAAACAGATTTGTATGCAAACAAAGAGAAGCTATTCAGGACATGACCTTATATGCTACATTAATCTTACCAATATCAAAGCAGATGAATTTATAGAGTGGATCATTTTTAACAGGCGCATTTGTCAGATCCTTCACTGCCATAACGGAACAAAATATGCCCTTATACCTAATGACGATAGTACAAGGAAAACATTGTTTTAATTGAATGAAGATTTAATACCATGTTGGTTGGTGTGGCAGTTGTGATGTTTAATGAATGACTGGAAATAAAAAAATGGTTTAGCTTTTGTATAATTTATGTATTTTGAAGTATTCTCACAAAGCCAAATTAAATTTACATAAATACAATTTATTGATAACTTTTATACAAGTAATAGTACAATAAAAGATCATGGTTGGTGTAGCATGAACAGTGAAACCAAATTTATCTAGGTAGCTTTCACTTTGCTAAGACAAAAAATAAGTAAAGTTGTTTATCGCTAGAGATCAGAGCAGCTAGTGTCCACTCCCGATGCAGTGTGGGACAACAGCACACAAAGGTCAAAGACAGCTTTGTGACAACAAACATAGATTGTCCCTATAAAATTAATCGAATCTGCAACTATGAAATATATACAATTATAGGTTTAAAAGTGTTTCATTTAATTGCTATTATGATAGTAAAAAAATATGCATACCTAATATTGTAACGAAGCTACATGTGAACAGGAGAATGATCTGCGGCAGGCAGAGCACCCAGAGACAAGGGGGGCGGGGCGCGAGGACGGCGCGTCCGGCCCGACTATACTATCCACAAATGTCTCATCACAAGTTACTCGGTCTAGGGTGTATAACATAACTTGCACTCTTATAATGATATATCTGTTAGTTCGTCGGAGTGGGCGCGCTCAGTTCTCCATGGCGTATCTCCGCGTCCACTCCTTGGCGTTCCGAATGGCCTCGATCTCGTTCACCTTCCACAGCTCGGCGACATCGTTGGCCAGCGGGTCGTCAGGGTTGGGCGCCGACAGCAGAGCCTGGATCGACAGCAGCACGGTTCTGATCTGCAGCGCTGGGCTCCACTTATCCTTTAGTATGTCCAAACATATACGACCTAGCCGGTCTATATTAGGATGGTATATTTTCGTTATAAACCTAACCTTAGGCGCTGACATGGGATAGTCTTCTGGCAAAAATAGCTCTAGTTTGAACAGTCCTCCTTCGAATGGCGAGTCCTCTGGGCCGGTGACGATTACGTGGAAGTAGCGAGCGTTGTTCTCGCTCGGCACCGCGCTGATCCCCGGCACCGGCTCCTGCATCAGTCGCTGTGTCTCTTTGATTATTCTACGTGGTAGGGCTGCCATTTTCTATATGCGGTCTAGCGCAATTTGTCAAATGAGAGCAAGTAAACCATAAAATAGTAAAAAAATATCTTATTTTCTTCACTTTACGTGTTTATATCGATTTCTGAGGCACGTTTCATGAAATATCGAACTATATTATCATTTTTACCATGATATTGCTAAAAACGCGACTACAAAAAGCGCAAGGTACTAATTTATTCCATAGACAAAATAGACTTTATTTGACGGCCATGACAGGCAAAGACAATCCTTGCGATGTAGAATTTAGTTCGTTCTCGTTCTCAACTCAACACGTTCACATTCCACCAGATAATGATATTTTCGGATCTTGCCGGTTTTCAATGCAACAAGTTCGGCTACCCAACCACAGATGTCACTCTTTGCAATCATGTTTGCAAGGTGCATGTTTTCTTTATTACATGCAACGCAAGGCCGCAAAATTTGCCCGGCAAGGCTTCCAACACTATTTTGTAAGGGGCGCCCCTCTCTGAACGAGCCCGCGGCAAACCTCAACATTGGTGGGGTGGGGTTATTATAGTAACATAACAAGATATATTATTCTGTGCATAGCTTTTAGCTACGACAAAATGATCCTCACTAGTAAACAAAAAGTAGGTATGTAAAAAAATAGAAGTAAAGGAGAGCGGCGGAAAAAATGGAGCAAAGTTTTTTTTACTTTCTCCGGTGGGTAAAAATATAAGTAGGTGGCGGCGCTAGTTTGGGTGGGGTATGCGCCATAAGTAAATTAAAGTAAGAGCTCGCCGACCACGTCCTTTTGAAATAAATTTCTATGAATACAAATCCATAAAAAACTAAAGTTTGTCGCTAAAGTTAAGATAGCAGCTTCATACAAAAACAATAAATTTAATAGGTACTTACATAATAAATGGCAATGCAGCCAGTGTCTTGGGCACGCTTCCGACTGGTATTGATATGGATCAGTTGAGCTACATGTAGATTATTTGCAACAGTTTGCAAATGTTATTGTATATACCTACTAGTATTAATTTATACCTAATATAAAACTCCAATGTATTTAGGTAGGTAGGTATATTGTGAGTGATTCATAACGACTAGAGAGATACAAAGATACTTCCTTCACGATGACCTAGGTACGTACTGGCCACTGGGTCAACATAATGTCTAAAGCAAAAAAATGAAATCCATTCAGAAAAATAAAAACAGTTTATTACAGCAACAGTTTTAGATTAATTAACACATTTGGAATCCATGACCTTATGTAAATAAGATAGAATCTCTCTCGGAGTATGCATCCGCGCGGATTTCGGCGTGTGTGATCGGCTTTAGACTCTAATATGAAACGTGGACAGAAAGTCGGGCGCCCTGACGACGACATGCTCGAAGTCCATAAAGGACAGGCGTCCGTCTCCGTCCACGTCCGCTTCGTCCAGCACACTGGCCACTATCTCATCCCTCTCCTGTGGATGGAGAGAACCCTTGGACAGGAGCTGAGTGGCTTCCAGCAGGTCCTCGCGGCCGATGTACATGTCGTCGTCTAGGTCGTATATTCTGAAGGCGTACCTGAAGCAAATTGCAGGGTTAGGTATCAAAAATCACGTCTATATTCACTATATGGTATGTTACCTACCAAGTCAAGGGCGAGGGTCGAGTTCAGAGGCGGAGGGAAGCGGTGATTATGTAAAACTACCGATACCAATCTTCATATAAAACTACTAATAGAGTCCACAGGTGATCGGAATGCTGGTTTTTATTTCGGTCAACGAATTAGCATTGCCATTCAACGTGGCAATGCTGCCAGCATTCTGGGCACTCTGCCTTCTGGTGACGGCTTAGATTTTTAGTAAATAGATGTAAGTGTAAATATTAGTTGTAATTATTTTTTGCTGTTAAATAAATAAGTTCATCTTCATATTCATGATTCTATTGGTTGTTCTGAGACTGTGTTCTGAGAATTCGGAGAGTGACACTGGCCGAGGCCCTTGGTCAACATTCGGCTAGCGGGTGCTTTTCTGGCTTTGTTGAAAACCAAGAAAGCGACAAAACTAACCGTTAGTTTTGTCGTTCGTTACTATAACAAATACCTGAAAATTTTACAAAGTACCTAATAGGTATGTGTTTTTGTACCCAAATTATAAGGCTGATGTATCTACTAATATAAGGTAGGTAATTATTCTGAAGACAAAATAATTACAACGTTTTGATTCTAATTTGTTTGGAATTTAGGTACCTACCTATAATTTGCTGGAGGAGTTTTATGGTTGGCTACAAGAAAATTGTGACCTACGAAAATAGACAATATATACCTACTATTTATACATAGTATTCGATATTTTCGATAAATAAGATTATTCATACTAGACGACCTCTGTGGCTCGGTGGGCGAAGGTCCGCCTGCGACGCTGGAGGTAGCGGGTTCGATTCCCGCCTTGGGACAAATATTTGTACGATCTGCAGGTATTTGTTCTGGGTGTTCTGGTCGTTTTCTATGTATAATAAACAAAATATCTATCTATGTAATGTATTGTATTATGTATATTAGTTATCTAGTACGCATAACACAAGCTCTGCTTAGCTTGGGGCTAGATGATGCTGTTTGAATTGTCCAGTATTATTTATTATTTTATTACTATTATAATTGCCACTAAGAATTGATACTCACAGCTCAAGTGTATCAATTGTATAATATTAGTTTGTTTTTTTCTATTTTACAATTGTATTTTCTTTGTTTTGTGTATTTTCAGATTACCTACCTATTTCGGTCAGTAAAAATCGATGTGTTTCCCATAACAGCAGCGATTACGCCATTTCACCCGAATAGCTATATTGCGTGTGATTTTCTTTCTAAACACAACATTAGTAGGGTACCACTCTATACCTACGCATTATGACACGTAATTATTTAGGTATTGCCTATTTTCCCTGACTTTAGTGCCTACCTATTTTCCAGCAAGCCATAAAAATCCTCCAGCAAATTATATGTAGGTATCTAACTTCCAACCTAATTATAAGCAAACGGGTGAGGAGTCCAGTTGCTAGGTTGGCATGCTCAAGTGACGCAGACGTGACAGACTTGACTGTGACCCTTGGGGGCCTCGCTGCCGGCTTCTCTTTCACCTGCTAACTACAGCATGGATCAACAAAACATGGTGGGTTGTTCACTCCTGTCTTGAAGATAACCATGTTCGTGATTCTATACAGTCGTCATCGTCTACCACACCATAACTTACTATACTACATCTTGAGATTGTGGTCGTACAAAGGTTTTCCCTATAATAATACCTACGGTTGAAAAAAAGCCTACGTAAACCCAAATCGCTTAACCTTAGTTTAAAACTGTTTTTATAGTTTTGGGAGATAAATACAAATCGGGATAGGAATATTTTTTGTTTGTACATCGGTTTTAATTGGACAAAATCGAGGATATCTATACAAATGCAAAAGAATCAGCCCAATCGGTTCACAAGCAAGAAATTGACAAACATACATACAGCCTATGAAAAAATCTCCTCCTTTTTTCGATGTCGGTCAGATATAGTCCTATATATAAACAAGGAGTGAATAAACAGTACCAAGCTTTGATATCCCGGGGCGCGGACTCGCTGAAGACAGACATCATGTCGAGGAAGTCTTCGAAGGTGAGGTTGCCAGAGCCGTCATGAGAAAACACCTGGCAGATGCGCCGCTTGAACGGATTCTCCTGAAACACAAATTGAAACAAGCTAACCATCACAATAATATTATAAATTCAAAAGTTTGGATGTATGTTACCCCTTCACGCCAAAACTAATGAAAGGGAAATAAATGTTGCACAGATGTAGATCTAACTAACGGAATAACACATGCTTTATATCCATTAAATCGGTTCCCATGGGATCTATCCCATGGGGGCGTTGTATCTGTGAAATAGAAAGGTTGAAGGTTGTTTCTAAACAACCTTTAAACGTTTCTATTTCACAGATACAACGCGTGCGAATCCACTGGCAGAAATTAGTTTTCAATAATGCAAAAATTAATGACGATTTCACTAACTAGTACAAATAATTGCCTTTCTGCGATCACCAATAAACCTGCCCTGCGGGTTCTTAGCATTTCCAAATGATGTAGAAATTCATTCCCATACCTTAGCCAAACTCCTTCTACCGCTCATCCTAAACCTAAAGTTCACTCTGTTGTCGCGTCCTTTTTTACGTAATTTACATAACTTGTCGATTTGAGATAATTCCTTAAATAAATATTGCGCTTACTTACATCTAAAACTCGACCAAATGCAAGTGAGTTTTAGTTATTTGTGTCTAGGTTTGTTTACAAACACTTAACAAAGAGTTTGGCTAAGGTATAGCAACAGTGCCAGCAAATCTACAGTTACGCTGTTTGATAACTGAATCCAACTTACTTTTAATTCAGGTAATTTCTCAATCTCCTCGACCGGTACTGCTATGGTGTGTGCTTGGTTCTCCGTCATACGCTTAGGTACCAGGTCAGGATTCACTTCCCGGAATCTTTTGAACACCCTGTACAACAAAAAGTGATTAATAGAGTAACTATTACTTGTTTAGAAAGAAAATTACAACAATAATATGCAACAATAATCAAAATACACAGTTGAGCTATCTGCAGATTGTTGCTAATAATCTACAGGTAGCTCAATCGATCCGAATCAATACCACGAATAATTCATTTAATAGGTTTAAAATGGATGAACATAGCATAGCATCAACTTTCAAAGTTGATGCTATGCAGTCAGCGTCTTTGGAACGCCTCCGACTGGTATTGATACGGATCAATTGAGCTACCTCTAGATTGTTCAGAACAGTTAGCTCAATGGTTTCAATTGTAAATACATTTTATTTCTAATTTGTTTCTATTCTCTGATTTTCTTGGTTTAGGATAGCCTAAAGGTAGAACGCAATGATATAAAAAAAAAAAAAATAACATCCTCTTAATTCTAAAACCATGCAAGTGCAATAGATGAATTTTAAATTTTTAGATTTTATCTTATTTTTGGTAATTTCAGCGACAATATAAAAATACGATTTTCTAGCCTCTACGAACTCGGAAGCCTACGAAGGGCTACGAAATGCGTAGATCCCTCTACGCATATCGTAGACTCTACCTACGTAGCATTTTGCACCAAGATGACTGTGCGCTAATTCAATTTCTCAAATTACGCCTTGGCCGTGAAGAACTATGACTGTCAGATTGCACGTCAATTTTACCAAAAGTAGTCGACAGAGGGCACTTATTTTTTACGTAGACTTATGCAAAGTTTATCATTTGAAGAAGATTTAAACTTCTTTTGTTTTGGTTGCTGGCACAATCACATGGTACTAATTTTATTACTAACTAACATTTGCCTGCGGCTTTGCTATTTTGTAGGTACATAAATAAATCTGTATCTTGGCCACGCATAACGGCGAAAGTACATACTGAATGAACTCAAATAAAACTTGCACTTGGGCCCTGGTTTATATTACTTTAGGGCCTAGCAGGTCACAGCCAAAGGCTTTGCGGAGATCATTCTTCGGTTTTTAGTGATCAGTTGGGTTATAATTTAAGATTATTCGTGGGGTTTGAAGAAGTCGATAGTCAAGAATAAGACAACTAGCCAGGAGTGTTAACGGCGGAGCGAACGGCGATTTTTTTTTTGGGTTTAAATACGCACCGACAAATATGGAAGAACGGTGTCTAGGGACTTATAAAGGGTGTCCCGAAACTCAAAGGCAAGCCGAAAACGGAAGACAGTTGTATTAATTACGACTCAGAAGAAATAAAAATTCAAGGTCCATCTCGTCCAATAGTTAAAGCTTTTTACTGAAAATCAGAAAATCGCTCCCCGGCGGCGCCAAACTTTTCAAACTGAAAAAAAAGTCCAACGCGATAGGCTGACATATCGCAGTTATCCTTGATTTCAAAAAAGTATATTTAGTAGGTAATACGTTTTACCTTCACAAATTATCATCATCATCATCAGCCTATACCAGTCCACTGTTGCATAGATCTCCCCTAATGAGCGCCATAGCTCCATGTCTTCAGCTTGCCGCATCCAGTATCTGCTAGCAGTCTTTCGCAAATCGTCATCCCACCTGGTAGGAGGGCGTCCTTTACTACGTCTTCCGAGTCGCGGTCTCCACTCAAGAACACGTTTACCCCAGCAGTTGTCGGTTCTTCTTGAAATATGGCCAGCCCACTGCCACTTCAGCTTAAATTAAATAGCTTTAGCTTAAATTATCATAATTTTTAAAACGTGATAATATATTTTATTTTGAGTTTCGAGAGTCAAAATAATGCCAAATTCTAGAAAAAGGTGTATTTTTAAACACTTAGTTTAACTGTAACGAACGTAAATGATCAGAATAAAAAAATACGATAAGTAAGGAAAAAGCCAGTAGGAGCCGAGTAATGGAATAGAATTTATCTATATATTATATAATATAATCTATATAAATATTTATTCAGAAAGAAAATAACAATAAAATAACAAATTTAAATTAAAACTAGTATTTACAATAGAAACAATTAAGCTATCTGCAAATTGTTGCAAACAATCTGCAGGTAGCTCAACTGATCCATATCAATACCAGTTGGAAGCGTGCCTAAGCCACTGGCTGCATTGCCCCGCTGTATAGCAATGCTGATCTATATAAATAAAATAGAACAGAAAACTGGGTGAAATATCAAGAGATCTCTGAAACTGCAAGAGATATGAAGCTGAATTTTACACGGAGTTTCCTTTTAGTACGTAGGCTAAGAACGGATTTTTGGAAATTTACTTGAAGGAATGTTTTCTAAAAAAGTTTTAAAATCGTAAAGGATTGGTTGTAAAACTTTGGCGTTGATAGTTTACATGGAAACCAACACATAAGGTATTATTAAAGTCCACGCGAACGAAATTGCTGGCTGGTCAGTGGTCAGCTAGTAATATATAAAGCGGAAAAATTTGTTTGTTTGTTTGTTTGAACAGGATAGGCTCCAAAACTACTGGGCCGATTTAAAAAAATCTTTCACTATTAAAATGCTACATTATCCCTGACGAACATAGGCAAAAGAATATACCCGTGCGAAAACGTGCGATTTGTAACAATAAAAAACCCACATAAGTTCTTTACGAATTACAGAGCCAGACTAATATGTTATTTGAGTAATCGTTTAGATTTTCTATTTCTTGCTTAAATTTTGAACAATTCAATAACTCCCGCCGAAAATTATAGACCAGCGCTCAAAGATCTACTTATGAGCTTCTACCTATTTTATTACTACGGCAATTTACAAAAAAATCATTGGCTAGTTTGTGGTACCTAACGTAAGCTTCGTCTGAATAGATTGATTTTTTATTGTTCAGGCAGAGATGCGAAGTTGTCTTGCTGGATACAAGTGCCTAAGTGCCTATTGTCTAATTGTCTATAGGTACTATACAAAATAAAAGTATTACAGATGTATTTAAAGAACCTTATGGTAGGTATCACCAACGGACCAACGATTTTTTTTTTTTTTTTGAAAATTCCTATATAATATAAATAAAAAAAAATTATAATAAGTGGTGGCGCTCGGGTAATGCCTTAATCAAATGATAAAAATAAAGTATTTACATTCAAGTATTATCTTATTTTGACTTGGATGGATGACCGCATACTGTATACGGCTTTTTACATTTTACATAAAAAAATTGAATCCTTTTGCGAAATAGTTATGTAACCCTCGTATTTATAGTAAAAAAAATATGGTTTTTTATCAGCGCGTCCTACCTGTCATGACCTATACGGAGCTGATTGAGACTTAGACACTCACTACAGGGCTAGTCCACGAGCTATGGAAAGAGCTATGCTCGGAGTTCCTCTGAAGGATAGGATTTGTAACGAATACTTACATCCGACAGAGAACCAAAGTTATTGACATAGCTCTAAGAATTAGCAAGCTGAAGTGGCAGTGGGCCGGCCATATCTCGCGAAGAACTAACAACCGCTAAGATAAACGTGTTCTTGGATGGAGATCATGTCTCGGTAAACGTAGTGTAGGACGTCTTCCGATCAGGTGGTATGACGACCCATGAGACTGCAGGCGGATGCTGGATGCGTCATGCTGAAGACATAGCGCTAATGGTGCTCATTACTGGCCTATGACTAGTAGTGGTCTAACATAGGCTGATGATGATGTATTGTAATAACTAACTCAGTCACCTAGTAAGTACCCAACATCTTGAGTAATACAGATATTATAATACTAGTCTACATCTGGACCGTGTTTAATTATTCAGTAATATTTATTTATGTTCATTTAACTACTACCATTCCATTCTACCAAATTGATAACTCTGTCAATGAATAAAAATACTGCAAAATCCTTGTAACGTAGGTGCAATCCATTATATATTCTATTACAATGACAAATGAACTATTGAACCCGCAAAACAAAAGTTGTCGAAAATCGTAATTCGTAAGGCGTGTCCAGCTGTCATCGCGAAAAAAGTAACATGACCTCGCGTCCGTCCATGGAGGCGGCTAGCCCCCGACTGACGTTAGTGGAAACGATTTTCAGTTATATACAAAGGGATATTTGATCAATAGGGTTGAATTTATCGTGGCAAAATATTACCTAGGTTCCAATTACTTCGCAAAACGCCTTACAAAAATGAGTTTTTTGGGATTTATTATTATTGTATTGAATTCTACAAAAATTACGAATGTTTATTAGAAAGATATGATGTAGAAGTAGCGGTACCTGTATTTTCTTTTTCATCTGGAGTTATATATTTTATGTAAAGGCTCAAACGCCCTGCTATTTTTAAGCGTTTTTCTCCAGTGATTTATTATAAAACTACACAAAATAATGAAAAAAAGAGGTAGTAAAGATAGTTATTAGTTATTTGTTTATATAATGTGGTATTTTTCATCACTTAAATCGTATGCACTTTAGAGCAAAACAAAAAAAGGTAAAAGCTGTTCGTCCAAGTAAGGCATCACTGAGGCCCCTTAATTGCTGTGAAAAATTTAAAAATCGATTTCAAACGTGAAAAGGGTTTCGGTAATGTGTTGTAGTAGATGGTGCTGGTAGACCCCCCGTTGGTAGTTTTTATGGTATGTGGTCGAGGAAAGGTCACTGGTATGGTAAGACTGTATTCACAGGGCAAAACTGGTAACTAATCTACTGGTATGAAATGGTTTATATGGTATGATAAGTTTGAACCCGCGACGATGGCGGTCGATCGCGAACTGAGCTAGTTTGGATAACAGTGAGCAAATATACACTAATTATTCTTCGGGAATTAAGTTTTTATGGGACCCCCCGGAATCAAATTCTCCATACCATAAAGAATTTACCAAATTGATTGAGAAATTGACGAACATACATAGGTAAAAATTATACACAGCCGAACATAGAATGTCCTCCTCTTTTGTTTTTCCCCGGGTGAAAACAATTGATTTTATGCCGACATTGCCGTTTGATTTCTGTAGAACTGCGCTTCTAAAATATTTTGTACTAGCGGTCCGCCCCGGCTTCACACGGGTATATTCTATAACATATGTTACTCAGTGATAATGTGGCTTTCTATCGGCAAAAGAAGTTTTGAAATCGGTCCAATAGTTTTTACCTTTATTCGTTACATACAAAAATAAAAATAAATCTTTCTTCTTTATAATATTCTATTGTAGTAATACGTACACAGTCTAGTTTTTCTGTTTATAGGACTGCCATAAATATTTTTAAGGTGTGTGTGTATCATAGCCCTACTATGGGCTAATGCCCAAACTGCCAAATTGAATTGCCTATGACATAGTTTTGGATAGTTTCCAACAATATGTGAACAAACAAACCAAGTATAGAATACTAGGCCTAGTTTTCCTGACTAGATATTTGTAGGTACGTGTAGTGACTGCAGTTACATTTTTTTAAATCGATTCAAGGACAGAAGAAATTTAGTTTTACTAACAAGACAAGTAGATCGATTTGTTTACTTGGCAACAATCATTTATATGTATTAATAAACTGGAGTTCAGTTTGTTTAGTTTATCTATTTTCAATCACAATTATTATTTCATGGTGATATTTATGATTGGATTTGATAAATGTCGTGTGCTTGCGGACAGCGAAATACAAATATCGTTAACTTATTTTGTTTGGAAATACAACAATGTTTGTTTTTGTCTTGCTTGCCCACAAGGTCATCTGGTGATAGCTGACGATGTGGCTGACGACGTATCGTGAAGGTCTGATATAAAATACACAATTTGGTCTATGAACCATGGATTTTGTCCTGGTAGCTGAATTTCAGCTACGGCGATCAGTATCAATAGAGAGTTATATGGGCCCATGTTCGCAGGTGTATGCATAAATAATAATACAAATATAATAAACTAGCAGAGCCTCGCAGTTTCACCCGCGCAGTTCCCGTTCCCGTGGGAATTCCGGAATAAAATATAGCCTATGTGCTATTCCAGACTATAATCTATCTCTATGCCAAATTTCATACAGATCCGTACTGCGCTTCTGGCGTGATTGAGCAGCAAACATCCATTTCATCCATCCATTCATCTAAACTTTCGCATTTATTATATTAGTGTGCACACTCTATTCCCTCATTCATACTCACTCACTACACTCTAATATACCGATGGGAAGACTGACTCGTCCGGGGAGAGGTTAGACGCAGCACCAACCGCTTACGTGGTTTACGAGGCACGGGGGTGTGATACCGCCAACTTTCTGACCCCGGGCTGCTACTGTGAATTTTTCGTGCTCACACTCACAATTTTTGGCCAGTGCTTAAATAAAGGTAGTTTAGGTACCTAGGCAGCTATTATATCTACCTCATTGACGTCACAAATCTCGTGTCTTATTACCTCAAGTGAAAATCAATATCGTAATTTACGAGGCTAAGGCACAGTTAATCTAGAAGTTGTTATAGGTAGGTCAAGCTAAGCGGCTAGGTGGAAATGGAAACTACCAGGTAATGATCACCAATTACTTTACTCACATGGGTAGTGCATTACGTGCAAGGCTGACCTGACCTACGCACGCAACGAACGACCAGAAACCAAAGCAGTATACAAACTGAGAAAATGTAATGCAATAAAACATGCGCGTGTAATTTTAAATTATAAAATATTCTGTTTTTGAAAATTATATTATGTTTGCAAAAACAAATAATTACTACACAAAATAATTTGAGGGAAAGTCACTATTGCAAATATATAATTAATAGCTGATGGACGTTTTGAATCACGACGCTCTGACTTTCGTGAGACGCTGGGAATACTTTTCGTGAGACTTTGGGAATGAGCACATCAGCTCACGTAAGACGTTAGGAATAACCAATGAAAAATGGTATTCTGCAGAAAAGGATTACATAATACCAAAAAAACTATCATGGTTTTGAACTAAGAACAGTATGTTTGTTGTGTGAGTATCAACATTTATATTTTTTATACTCAGGCTCCTGTAGAACAGTTATGTGAAGCCATCGATAGGACCAACTCCGACCTGAAAACTATCCTCGAGTGGAGTACTTCGCATGGGTTGAAGATAAACCCCTCTAAAACCCAGGTCATTATCATTGGGAGCTCGAGAATGATAGCAAGGATAGATTGGCTCACCCTTCCACAAGTTCTTTTTGGGAACACACCAATCGAAATGAGTAAGAGCGTAAAAAACCTAGGCATTTTTATGGACAGACAGTTTTCTTGGGAACCACAATTGGCAGAGGTAAGCCGTAAGATTTTTGCATCGGCTGCTTCCCTTAAGCGGCTACGTAATTTCTTGCCTACGTCTACTAAAATTGCGCTCGCCCAGTCACTCCTGCTTCCCATCCTCGACTACGCCGACGCCAGCTATCCCGATCTTACCCAACTGCAGCTTGACAAGCTTGAGCGGCTTCAAAACTTCTGCATTCGCTTCATCTTCGGTCTGCGTAAGTATGACCACATTACTGAGTACCGCAATAAGCTTAAATGGTTGCCGATCCGCCTTCGCCGGGATGCACACTTTCTTTCCCTCTTATACTCCATCCTTTTCATCCCTAACACTCCGCTTTACCTTAAGGAACGATTTGAGTACGTCCACCAAACCCATTCCCGTTCACTTCGTTCCACCGACACCCTCAAACTGACAACCCGCTCCCCCCATGCCCATGGTTCTTCCTTCACCGTGCGTGCTACAAAGCTGTGGAATGCCCTACCTACTGCTATAAGACACGCAAAATCTCTTCCTGTATTTAAGAATATGGTCTATGAACACTATCTTTCTTCAGTCATAAATTGCTAGTTCTTTTATTTTATTTTTGCATTAGCTTTATAATGTTGGTATGTATTAATATGTATTTTATATATTTATATATAGGTATATAATATTATGTATGTGTATTATAATATTAGGTATAGTGTGTATGTATTGTATATCTCATTAATACGCCACCGTCTATACGTGTACAACTGCTTCGTGTCCATCCCAAGGTTGTCTGGAAGAGATCGCTTTTAGCGATAAGGCCGCCCATTGTGCAACACTGTTTTTATATCCTTTTTTTGTATTATTTTCTATGTTTTTCTTGGTGTGCAATAAAGTGTATTGTATTGTATTGTATATTTTTACCGAGTCCTTATAATTTCTAGTTAGTATTTCCATGGACGTGCGCCGCAGTGGACGCTCAGCTCAACCGCTGGTCGATAAGGGTGCGTCACTAATCGGCTTTGATTGGCACGTCCCGATGAAATGTGATCTATTTAGCACAAGTATCGCTCCTATGGCTTCTTTATTTACTGCCAATAAAGATTGATTCGTTTCAGTGATGACCTATACATTTTGATACCTGTACCTAGTACCTAGATTCTAAGTTTAGAAAAGTAATAAAAAGTTTTTTTTTGGACAATTCACATCTAGCCCCAAGATAAGCAGAGCTTGTGTTATGGATGCTAGATAACTGATATACACATTAGGTACATAGATAGATATTTTTTTATTATAGATATAAAACGACCAGAACACCCGGTCATACAATTAAGTAGTAGGTAATTATATTTTATCTAAGTAAGCCTGTGTAATCATACAACAAAAATTAATTATGCAAGTAGGTAGGTTTATATTTTTTGATAATACATTCCCACTATTCCCATTGCTGAGATTTGGACAAAGAATACATGAAGAAGCTTCCCGCTATATATCTGGTATTTGTTTATGGTAGAGTAGATCATAGCATGTTCTTCTCAGGTCACTGAAGTTCTTAGATTCAGTAGGTGAAAATCCTTTAATAACAATGCTTTGTTACCATTATTAATTCATTAGGTTGTGTTACCGAATAATAAAGTATGACAAATTGGAATAGATTAGATTAGACCACTTGTCTTATAAAGTTGATTTATCATCATCACCTTTTTCAGCCAGATCCATACCTGAAAAGGAAAAGGCCTGTTGGGACAAGGCCTATTGGAACATGACCCTCAAAATTTTTGACACCACAATCCACTATAATGATTTTCTAAAAATAATATAGGGTATCTCTATTCTAGGCGTTGAATTCAACAACAGAGCTCAAACGAAGTTGTATTCCAAACACAACGCAAATAAAACGTGTATAAAACCGTTCATAATTAAATCCGTTATAAAATGAACGAGACGAGAATGAGGCTCAATATTAATAACAGTCGTTATAAAGTTTTCAATATATGCCATTAATAAAAGAGGTAGATGTAATTTTTTAATGCTGGCGCAATCCCCTTTTTTTGCTTTTACTGGAGGCCTGGATTTGTGACGTCATCGAGTTATAAAAAAACAATGAACGAGAATAGTGCCAGCTTTTAAAAAAAATTGAAATAATGTTACGTGCTTTCAGCAAACCTAAGGCTCTGGTGTAAATGACCCTGAATATCTTCACTAATGTCTGTTTTATGATGGTGGGTTTCGCTTTGTGACACTAATTCTTTACACAGTAATTTGGGTCACTAACTATAACGTACCTTAGTATTTCTTTCCGGGTAAAAAACGTACAGTCCTGTTAAGCATAGTTCACAAATAAATATAACATATCTCTTCAATATAAAAGACAAAGAACGAAAATAGAACACAGAAATGAACAAAACAAATGAAGTGAAAACAGACCGTCAAAGTATCCATTCGTTTCCTTTTTTTAAAACCGAACACTCAAAGAACAAACCTGATAATCCTCCAACTGTTGTTCCGTGAACGTAACGACTTTGTTCCCCATTTCCGTCCAGTGTGACGATTTTTCTTTTTCAGCGTGGAGTTTTTCTTTTTTTAAACGAAAAAGGCCGGCAAAAGGCTGCCTGTTGCCGCGGAGCACAAAACACTGGCAGAATGCCCCAACTTGGATTAGAGGGCGCGTCGCATAGACCAATAAAACGACAGAGCTGGCATGTCAAGGCCAACGGACCAACACTATTTTGTATGCAGAAGCCATTTGGGAAGAGACGCTTTGTAGTTAACTTTTACAGGCTGGAGCTAGTTTGGATTTTGATGTAATGTTCTGGAGGCTTTTTGGAATTAGTCGTCTAAAAAGTATAAGAAAGGATAAACTAGAGCTTGCCTCCAGCATTTATGCTAGGGTTTTGCCAGTGTGCTATGATTCCATCATAAAAAACGACCAGAGCACCCGGAACAAATACCTGCAGATCGTACAAATATTTGTCCCAAGGCGGGAATCGAACCCGCAACCTCTTGCGTCGCAGGCGGACCTTCGCCCACCGCGCCACAAAGGTCGTCCAATATAAATATATTAATAATAATGATACAAAATGCCAATCTATAGAATCATTAGCTCTACAAAACAGCGGTTGGGCCATTAGCCGCGCCTGTCCCTTGTTATTTATTTATAAGAAAAACCTAGTTTAAGTACAGGTATTATAGTGAGCTAGTTAACTTACTTAGTAAATTGTAGTCCACTTCAAAGGATCCATAAATGTATTTAATTTTAAACTAATCACTTTCGATAATGTTCTTATTGAAACTATCTAGGTACCACAGTTCAATCAACTTCGTATAACGAACGTGCTGGAAAATGGGGAGGTTGGGTGCGTCATCTATGAAAAATTCCAATGAATATTCAGCACTACTTTTATTTCAGGTACTTACTTGTTTCGGCCCGCGACTTCGCCCGCGTTGTTTCTTTGGACACGTTTGAAGGTGATTTCTATACCATGGGGAAATTATTAATGGGATAAAAGAAGCCTTTGTTTAATTCCAAACCTAAAGCGGAATGCAAAATTTCAGCCCGATCTATTGAGTAGTTTTGGCGTGAAGAGCTGTTACAAACATTAATCCATCTATCTAAATATCTAAACTTTTGCATCTATGACATTCGTGTGATTCAAAAGTTTCTCCGGTCTACTCGTAACATTCACTTAGGCGCTACACAGACTAAGCAACTATTGCGGCAACCGGCAACTCGCAACTATCTGTTTTCATTATAGTAAAGTTACCTTAAAGGCACAGTTTATGAAAAAATTAATACGAAAAATATTTAAAAGTTGACAGATCTTTCAACAAAAGTTGCTTTGTCTGCGGAGCGCCTTTGATGTGTGCAAGGAAAATACTTTTTCACTACCCTTTCTCAAAAATTGTGTTATATAGCGGATTAGAATTCGTTTTCAAATCTAAGGTTTAAAAGTAATTTTTATTTTTGTTTGAAATCATCAGCCAGTACAAAACATTCGTCCTCTTGCATTAAGAATCGACTTTTTATGTTCCATATACAAAGTATGTTAAATTCAATTGAATTTAATTTTAAAATTTTTCAAAAATAAATTTGATACGTGTGTGTGTGCATTGCATACACACCCAACTCACACACACTTACTGTTCTCCCGTTGCCCAGACTCTGGTGAGACTGGTGCCTCGGGAGAGCTGTACCTACCAATGCTGGACGCTATCAGATACCTACGCAGTTAAGGCAGTATTCTTTATTAACAAAAACCTTAGAATAGTGAAAGAATCATTAAAACCGGTTTACAGTAGACGAACAAAACAGCGAACATAATATGAAAAGCACAGGTGAACATAGAACTTCCACCTTTTTGTTGAATTCGGGTAAAAACATATGTTCAGGTGTCTCCTAGGCAGTTCCTCACATTCGAGCAAGCACTTTGCCTCTGAACAGAAATAAAAGAACGTCAGAGATTCACACGACGCTTTGTATCTGTCAAACAATTAATTATTTTAGTTTGCCAAAGTGAGAGCAAAAATTATGTGATTTTAGACTAAGTAGTTAAAATAATTTACTAGACTCAATATCAAACATATTGTTTTTATTTTAACTTCAAACACTTTCTAACCTTCTAAACACTGCAACAGGGATCCGTTTCCAAAACAACTTTATATCATTTCTTGATAAAAATATTTATTTGTTTTTTGTTAGAATCTGATCCCGGTATCAGTGGATACAACATGGCGGGATCAGTAATTACATCTGATCCCGGGATCCGTCGACACATACCCAATGAATTTACAAAATTTATCAAAATTAATCGACTAAATTGAAAAGTTCAGCGTTCCTTAGGCCCATCCAGCACATTGTTCGAAGCACTCTGCCTCAGTAGGGAAGTTGTTGACCGTGGTTGGTTCAGGCAAGTCGGGACAGTGGTTGGACCAGCGGATCTCGAAGCAAGACCTGGTGTACCAGTTGTAAACGTACCTTTGGGAATAAAAAGAATATAGGCATGACTTATTAACTATAAAATGAATTCAGTGTTGCAGTGGGTGGGTGTTGCAGGGGAACCTCCTAAGGTTTGATTCCATCCATCTATGTTGACAATCTCTGTGGCGTGGTGGGCGAAGGCCTGCCTGCAACGCAGAAAGTTGCGGGCTCGATTCCCACCTCGGGTCAAATGTTGATGTTGGGTGTTCTGGTCGTTTTCTACATATGTATTACAAGAAATATTTTGTATTACATTGTGTATAACAGCTATTTAGGACCCATAATACAAGCTCTGCTTAGCATGGGGTTAGATAATGTTGTGTGACTGTCCAGCATTACCTATTTATATTTATTCATGTTAGTATATAATTTAACAAATTATCTTCGATTCTATTTTGTACGGTTTACATACGTACATATACAAAATTATTTCGGCCGACAATGCGATCAGCCACGACCTATCTTTTCCCACGGAACGGTTTTACTTGTCAAGGCTTTTCACAAGCTGGCTGGATAATAAAGTACCTAAGCTTAATCTGGAACGTGACACTAGTTCAAAATTTTTCCAGATTTTTGTGATTTCTTTTTTCTACAAGTTAGCTTTAACGAGACTCAACATTACTAAAAGCAACAAAATGTTGGAAGACTACAAAACACTAAAGTGCGCCAAACTTCAGAAGTTATCTAAATTACGTAGTAAATTGTGCGCCAAACTTCATAACTGTTATCACAATAACGTAGTAAAAACGCATTATTAATTTCGACGTACTACCACCTGCTTTCGGTTGCTTTCATACCTGAACTTAAAAAACAAAAGATGGAAAACAAAGGTAAGTCAAAAGTGTCACACGTTACCACTTGAGAGACTCCTTTGTTCTCCTTTGTTTGAAGCTTACCTCTCTTGACTTGGTTTTCGCTGTTCTCTTGTTAAACTTACCTAAGCTGGTGTGGCCAGTGATCGCGGACCCTGTATTCTATGAGGCAGTGTCTTACTGCTTTGACTGGTAGTTGCTGGCATTTTTCTGGATGCACTGTTATAGACACAATGGGATTGTGTATTCAAACACCACTTTGACATCCACATAATTTATTTATTTATATAATTCGGGTTGCCATCAGCGTAACTACACACAACAATATAACAATAGATCTTGAGAACTTAAGAATGGTATTTCGAAAAAAAAAACAACATTTCCATAATCTTTGAGATCCTACTGCTGTTCAAATATGAAACCTAAGATTCTTATACTCTATGAATAATATTCTATTTGATTCTGTACAAAAGCGCCAAAATAGTTATTTGATAAGTTGTATAATTATGTTTGACGAAAAAAATATCTAAAATATCTCAATTTTGATACATATTTGCCTTCTACTACGAACCAATATGACTTACTGACTTGATTTTTTAATTAAAAAATAAAACAAAGGCAGGGTAACAGATTCGCCAAAATAAATATTTAATTTCTTGAACAGTACTCTTTTAGTTAGAAGAAATCCTGATTTTTGGTTTTGGATTAATAATACAAGGTGATAGAACAATCGACCATTATTTTACAACTTACATTAAATTATACATGCAAGTGTTAGAAAAACTAACTTGAAATTGGACTTACACGATTCACATTGTAGAATAAAGAAAACCAGCAAGAGCACGACCATGTCGGCAAGACTTGTGAATCTCGAGTCACTCGTGTATTGTGTTGTATCTTAAGGTTATCATTGACTGCCTACCTAATGTTTACTTATATCAGCTGTTATGTAGTGTGCAACTGTCGATAAGTGACGCGCACTATTAATGAAATGTTTATCTTAACGTGTATTTATAAAGTTAAAAGAATATCGGAATTTGACGTTTTTTTTTATAGTCTATAGACCTTTCTTTGACCACAATTGATTGACCACTTGATGGAAAGTGAAGATGTAGGTGACGATGTATCACGAAGGTCTAGAAAATTGAATAGGTATCTTCTAGAATCTAGACGATGTATCACGAAGGTCTAGAAAATTGAATACCTAGGTATTTTCTAGAATCTAGACTAGACCTTCGTGATACATCGTAGGCTCTTGTCTTTTGATTGATTTACAAGTTATGTAGTTAAAGGTGAGACTCTTGAAATTCGTTCTAAGCAGTTTCTAAGCAGTGTTTTGTTTTAATCAGGCGTACGTAAAAAAAAACAAATATGTTTTTTTTTGTTATTTTGTATTTTTTTATATTTATAGAACATATTTCAATTTACGAGGGGTTTTATGGGATTAAATCGTTCCCTTGCCATCAATGAATTCCCTTTATGACATTGCTCGCCATTCGTTACCAGAAGCCGACGTGCCTTTTTCGTCATACCTACTTAATACCTACTCAGACAATGTCGTCATTAGGTACTATTCGTTGTTAACCTCTTTGAATAAAGATAAGGTTCATGCGTCAATTCCACTCAAACAGTTCACACTCGAGACAAACTTCAGACGATTCGAAACAGACGCTGCAGCCAAGTTCCGATTGCGAACTAAGTTGGAGTTGCGCTTCGTTTGGAAGTTTAGATTGCAATTCAGTTGTAAGTTCTAAAGCCTCGGGCTATTTTGAGGAACGCGTATAGAACTTTTATCGTTGAGTAACTAAAGGTGTTATGTTAGATACAATATTTTTTTAAGTTCCATACTAATTTCGGAAATGCGTAACGAAATATGTAATGTTGAAGTTTTAATCTTAAAATAATAATATCTATAGTTGTAATTTAACGCAGTCACTGCCCAAATCGGCCGCGCCGCCAGAGATAGAACTGTGCGTCATGGACCTTGAAAGTGTTTGTAAAGATCTTCGCAAGACTGCATTCACGCGCATGCAAAACTGTGCTCACGTTTGCTCCCTTGCACCCTTACCATGCGCGAGCGAGAGGGAGTGATCATGAAATGTAGTACTGTAGGCCTAAATTTAACTAATGTGAGTACCTAGACAAACCAAAGTTTTTACTTGTCCTTACAAAATTTAATGTAAGTTGTGACTTAAATAGTAATGAATAAATATGAAAAAAAACTGTTTGATCTGTTCTCGTTAAAACTTTTTTACAGCTACGACTAAAATCCGGTTGCTCGTATGGAAAATATTTGATCATTGACTATTATTTACTAATTCAGACATGCTAGAATCTATATCGATTATATCCTGGGAAAGGACATAAATATACTTTTATCCAGGAAAATCCGGGCGCCTAACTAAACCAAACTAAAGTAGACGAACTACGAATCTGCCCTAAATGCTGCAAAGAGAGACCAAACAAGGGATGTTATTTAAGTGAAGGTTCACTGGATCTAATAAAGGACAAACCACATTTTTGTTGTTGTTGCCAGGACGACTTCAGAACAAGAATTTAGTACCTACGCATAAGAAAATAACATCTGGTACTTAGAAATTCTAACTCCTAAGTAATCCACTTAGGAGTTGGAATTTACCAGTGCGCCGGTCAAACGGACCAACCAACGAAGGCAGCAAAAGCTGTCTTCATCGGTTGGTCTAGACGTCCTACAGTGCCCGGAACTAACCACTAAGAATATAGTTGTGGCGAAAATTAGAACTGGCGCCTGGGAAATTGTTGTAATTTCATTCTACTTTGAACCTGACCCAACACCAATAGAGCCATACCTGGAGCAGCTGCAAAAAATTAAGCAAAAGAATGGTCGAAACCTATTGATAGTAGGAGACGCAAATGCTAAAAGTGCATGGTGGGGCAGACAGGGGGCAGTGCAAGAATAGACTGTAGAGGTGAGGAGATAGCAGGAACCCTTCATGAAGTGGAGCTACTCAAGGTACTCAACGACGGCGACATCCCAACATTTGAAACTATCCGGAGTTAGGTTAGGTTATTTTTGGGTAGGTTAGGTTAGGTTATTTAAGGTTAGGTTAGGTTGTTTTGCCTCATTCCTCCAACATGATTGGAGCCTGTGCTAGCTGCTTTCCTTTCATACCAGTTCGCATTTATGCCTCTCGCTGGTTAGGTTAGGTTAGGTTGGCTGCGGAAGATTGCTTGCGCGTTCCCTTGGCCCGAACACAAGGCGTGAGAAGAACACACGTGGTGGTTTTTGTCGGTATACGGAGTCCGACATAATCCTTGGGTCCCCCCGGACCCAGAGATATCCATAAAGGATTTCCCCACGTAAAAAAAAAGGTTAGGTTAGGTGTATCCTGTTCTCCTAGTAAATTACCGTTATACCGCGGTTTAACTGAAATTAACTAGGAGAACAGGCGCTGTTATCACTCGGCCGCTACTAATATATGGAAAGGCTTATTTTTAATTATACTTTTCTCATCTCAGCAAAACTTTGTCTCCGCCATGACAGTTTGCACTGCCGTGACCAGGATTCGAACCTGGGTTACTACGGCCACAACGTAGGGTCCTAACCACTAGACGATCACGGCTATCGGAGCTGTTGTAAGACTCCGCAAAATAAGCAAAGATAAGAAACGTGCCTTTCTCTTCGTTGCTATCCTACCCTCGTAAAAAGCCTCGTTGGAATGAGTAAGTGCTAAAAAGAATGGTACTCTAAATTTAGCCGTATTATCTCGTTGAAAGAACTGGAGCACTCTTTTAACAGCGATGGCGATTGTAGATAAACGCTTGTAATTGAGTTTGCAATTAGGGCGCGTTGGTATCAAGATAGCAGACCGATCTCGTAAAAATAATAAATAAATAATGCTGGACAACTCACACAGCATCATCTAGCCCATAGCTAAGCAGAGCTTAAGTTATGATGAGTACCTACCAGTAGATAACTGATATACATAATGCAATACGATATATGTATATAAAGGTATAATTTTTGAATACATAGATAACGACCAGACCACTCGGAAAAATATCCGCAGATCGTACAAATATTTGTCCCAAAAGCGGGAATGGAACCCACAACGTAGAGTTTAAAAACTATTTGGCTGTAATATGTTATTATTACCTATTGTTAGTATTCGTATACATCACTGTCCCACTGCTAGGCATATTATTCCTTCCTTTTGTTCATGCACGAAAGCTAGTAATTCAATTCATGCCATTATGCTCACACAAAAATATATATAATGCAAGCAAGAAGATTTGATATTGTTTGTGTAAGAGGCTGGCTGGTCAGTTTATGTAATTATGTAATGTATGCTTTCTTCAATTAAGATCTGTTTTTGCCTCTCATTTCATTTTCTTTAAGATAAGATAAGATAAAATTTATTAATTATAAAAAAACACGAACTTAAATACTAAAAAATAAATTATATTGTCAGTATGTTCATTGTTATTATATTTAAAACTAAATTTTTAAAAATCGGTGTTAAGAACAAAGAAATATAATTTATTAAACATGCTGTAAAGGCCCATTTTTGTCAACATTTGTAGCATCACATAAAATATGAGCAATACATACTAAGTATAATTATAACACTACATTAATTTTTATTCGTTGTCAAAATGCAGACTATGTGCGGCAAAAATAGTACTTACGACACACAGAAATCTGAATCAACAATATTTTCAGGCATACCCCGACTCGCAGGGGACTACCACTCGCGCAAGCACTATGAGACAGCAATCCAGTAATTTACTAGTACATGCTAAACAAGGCTTCTACTTTATTTTGCGTAGAAGTTAGGTAATGAGCCCCCAGGCGTGAATTGTTAGATATTTGTTCTTATTCATGATTATTAAAATAAAAATAAAAGTTGTTTACGAGCTACTTAATAACGAACACTAACGAACCTATAAATCTTAATCATTAAGGGTCCAAGCTAATCTGCTAAAGTCTATTCGATTTTAAAATCGGCTGTTTTTGTAATAATTTCACTACTTTTAGTCCAATTAAAGAACGTAGAGTACCTTTCTCGTTCGCATTAAGAAAATTGAAATTGAATGAAATGCGAAATTGCTATAATAATTAAATAATTGAGGTTTCACTGTTTATTTATTCATTTCAAAGCTTTGTACATAATTTGATTCGGTCTCCAGTCGTTGTCTAACTATTTTGGAGTAGGTAAATCTTTATCAATTATTGTTCAGGAATTTCTGATTTTTCTACAGACAGAATAATAACGCTTTGTTTTGAATAGATTAGATAGGTTGATTTGTTTCCAACAACCAATTAAGCTAAAGCTCGGGTTGTTTTGAAACAACGTTTTTAGGAGCGCGGTGTGTTCAGTTCATTCTTTCGTGTGAATCCAATTAACTTTTCAATGACTACCTCTGCTATGGCCTAGCATAATAATCCCTATTTTGAGGCCATAATGTTCATGATTTACTGTTTAATTCCATAAAATTACAATCATTATACTAGAATTAAATTATAACTATTATTTACAATTGAAACAATTGAGTTAACTGCAGACTGTTGCAAACATTCTACAGGCAGCTCATGCGCCGTCGCTTCAAGCAGACGCTCAGGTAATTTTTGAAAACCTCCTAGGAAGATTGGAAGGAACACTTGAAATTTTGCTTATACCTAAGCCTCCCAATTTTACAGGCACGGCCAGCCTTGTCATCCTAATATTATATTCAAAATCGATGATAAAGTATTCTTTATTATGTTGTCTTCCAAGATTGTGTTTCCATAGTTGACAAACATCTCAAAGAATATTATGCAAACAGGCAAAACCGAATAATTGTAAATAAATGTAGGCTAAAGTCTTTATTGATGGGATACATAGATAGATAGATAGATAGATCTCTTTATTGTACCACACAAACACAAAATACAATACAAAAGAAAAACATGAAATAAAAGAAGTACAAAGGGCGGCCTTATCGCTTTGAGCGATCTCTTCCAGGCAACCTTGGGATGGACTGGACATAAAAGAACAATAATAGACGGTGGCATTGAAAATAAAATAATTACATTATACATACACTAACTACCATAATAACTAACATGCAATAAACTATACTAATGATAAAAATAAAATAAAATTTATATACATACATTGATATTTTTTATTTATTTTATTTATAAACTTACATACACATAAAAAACTAGTATTTTCTTGTTATGCGGATAAATAATACTGGTGAAGCCGTTTTTTGAATATAGGAAGTGATTTTGCACGTCTGATGTCCAGGGGAAGAGCATTCCATAGACGGATAGCTTGTACAGTGAAGGATTTTTCATAAAAAGTAGTAGAGTGGGCAGGAACTTTTAAGACGAGAGTTGCTGATGAACGCAATGAGAGAGAATGAGAGTCAGACAGGAATTCAAAGCTCTCCTTGAGATAAGATGGACTGTGAGGATAGAACAAGATACTGTACAAGAGGGATAGTATGTGAGTATTCCTGCGAAGTCGGATGGGCAACCACTTGAGTTTAGCGCGATACTCGGATACGTGGTCATATTTGCGAAGGCCAAATATGAACCTGATGCTGAAATTCTGGAGGCGCTCAAGCTTATTTAGTTGATCTTCAGTAAGGTCCGGATAGCAGGCGTCGGCGTAGTCAAGAATAGGGAGCAAAAGGGACTGGGCGAGTGTAATTTTAGTGGAAGTTGGAAGGAAATTGCGAAGTCGTCGCAGTGAGCCGGCCGATGCAAACATCCTTCGGCTGAGTTCAGCCAATTGCGGACCCCAGGACAACTCACTGTCTACGATCAGACCAGGTTACACATACAGGTTTACACATACACATAGGTACATGCCCCACAGCAAAAAAAACCCAACTTCTGAAAATGATAGTCAAGATTTTATTCGCTAATTAACTAAATATTTAACCAGGAAATTATTCTAATTATTTGGTACCAAAACTTGATTGTCATGTTTATAAGTTAGGTGTTTTGGGAGTGGGCCATATAGGGATCGACGACTAACCCAATAGTCGCCGAGAAACTTTGTCTGTAGTTAGTGTAAAGTCCGGTCTTATCACTAGCTTCTAACGAAAACTTTGCAGTAAATATAAAAAACATGGCAGAAAGTAAGGCTCTGCGCAAACGTGGACATTGTGCTAGATACAAGCTACCGATGAATATTTGATTTCTATAGAACCAGTATGAAATCATCTACTCCCTGCGCATACGTAAACATTTTTTGTGTCCAGTTGCTCCCATTTTTCACGATCAAAAGTGTTCGGTGTCGGTAAACGACAACTTATAATGTCTAAGTGTGCGCAGTGCGTAACGGGTACATTGTCAAATTAGGCCTAGTTTATGATTGACTGACCCCCGAATACTCAAACGCATCAGGTTTAAGCACGTCTCAAGTGACGATTTTTTGACACATTTTTATTAAAAATATGTCAAAAACCACAACTTGAGACGAGCTTAAATTCAAGTTGCGTTTGAGTATTCGGGGGTAAGAAATTTATATGGGTCGAAAATTTTGTATGAGTCTTGCGTCTTTAAAAAAAATGCCCGCCATGACAGTTATCACTGCCGTGACCAGGATTCGAACCTGGGTTACTACGGCCACAACGTAGGGTCCTAACCACTAGACGATCACGGCTACCGGCGCTGGTGTAAGACCACTTCAAAACCATTTAAACCTCCGACGAAATAAGAGCACTTTCACAATCTTTCACGGTCCATTACACAGCTTCAACAGTTTAAAACTACTTGAGGTTTATTATGCTTTAGTACTTACGTAAGTGGCTTAGACCACAATATTTGTTGGTTGTTTTACTGAGATTGAACTAAAACAAATATCTTTGTTGTGCGTACGTTATCGACAATGAAGAGGGTTGAATTTACAAATACTGCACTGCTCTATGAACGTTGACGTCATCGTCAACGTTCGTAGAGTAGTGTAGTATTCTTAATCCATTATATACATAGAAGCTGCTGCATACGGCTTCACTCGCGTTGTTTCAGGTTATTTATATCCCATGGGAACTGATTTTTGGGATAAAAAGTAGATTATGTTACTGTCCATCCTTTCAACTAACTCTATGCCAAAAATCAAGTCGATTGGTTGCTTAGTTAGGGCGTGAAGGAAGAACAAACAAACAAAAAAACACACTTCCGCACTTAATGAACTTCTTGTGAACAGTAAAAAGTTCACAAAAAGTTTATTGTTTACTGTCTTTCTTCTACAGGGTCAGTAATCAAAATTAATCATTGAATCAATTTTTAAAAACGCATACTTGAGCAATTTTCATAACCTAATAGTTTGCTTTGCAATATTTTATTTATTACTTATCCGTTTGATTTAGAAATAATAAAATTTATAAATTTGTATTTAAATTTATTTTAGTTAATAAAATAGTTTGATTGGTTTGGAAAAGCTTAAAGTCTACTTCAATATCCTTTTTTACACAGGCATTTAAGTTTTTTGGGACAAATACGATAAGTTCCCGGGAATATATTTTATATGGAATCATCTCGAAATTAATCTCCATACAATAGCGAAAGATTTTTCAAATCAGTCCATTATTGACGGAGAATTCGACGAGTATAAAAGAAATACACACAGCCGAATATAGAAACTCCTCCATCTTTATTTTTCGTATTGTATCTTCGGTCAAACTTCGAATACTATTGACTGAAACCATAGACATAGAATTTTTTCACATGACTGAAACAGACATCGGACGTACTTCTCCACTGCACGGAGTGCTCCAGGGACCAGGCAGGTGCTTTTCCTACTGCTACTTCAAAGTGCAGCTATCTCCTAGTTCCCTGGCTTTATTCCCGTTATTTATTTTCCTCGGAATGTGGACGCATTCCCAAGGTACAACGTTATCTAACTGCAGTGCGAGCAGACCAAGATCCACAGCATTCTAGGCAACTATAATTAATGTCAACGTAATTACTCCTACATTTTTAAATAAATTTCTGAAATAAATAAGATTAATTATTATTAATTAATTATTATTATTAAGCTACACTAAATTAATAAATTATTTTGCTTACTTTTTTTGTTTATTAATTTGTTTTCCTCGCGTTTCCAGGACAGGCAGCGAGTACTCCCGCTGTTAAAAATGTCCAAAAGTCACTAGTTTTTGTCATTTTTAACCGACTTCAAAAAAGAAGGAGATTCTATACCTACTAGCATGTGTATATTAGTAATATTATAGTAATGTATGTTTGCCTATTTCTACGTTAATTATGGACTGACCCTAAGCTCTGCTTATCTTAAAGCTAGATGATGCTGCGTTGATTGTCCAGAATTATTATATTATTTTTTTCTAGCGTGTATAGTTTTTTAAATAATCTGAGTTTTAATATGTACCGAAGTCTGATATTTCAGTTCATACTCGGTGCATGCATTTTAGAAGACCTATAAATGCGTACAGTACACCGATTTCTACAACAAACTTAGTTAACCTCTTTGATCATTCTAGAATAACCAGAGCGAAAAAATACAAAATACAAGAAAATTTTTGCCACACCATTACGAGTCATAAAATTGTTTTCGGTCCCCCGCTGCATCAAAATAATTTATTCTCCAGCCAATTCTTGAGAAAATTAGTGTAGAAAAAATACTGATTTTGGTTCTGATTGTTTTTATCACAATAGTACCCAAATCATTTACTGCCGTAGTCATGCATTGTTTCTTTACATAGACGTTGTTTTGTGGTTGGATCTCTTAGAAATCAGGAGAATGAGGTTCCAACACATTGAGCAATAATCCCTCCTCATGCCATGTCTCCGTACTCACTGGGATGAGACCAATCATGTGGTGTCTCTAAGTGATCAGCAGGCAGAGCTCCACAACTTGGCTCCAAGGTAATTTCAAACCGTCATGACACCGGAAGCTAACCACTCGAGACTGACCCCCGTTGTTGGATCTTTAAGAAATTAGAAGAATGAAACTAAAACGGTCACGATAATCATTATTAAGGGCTAACTACTAGTTATTTACGTCTCACACATGTCGACGACCTCTGGCGCAGTGGGCGAAGGTCCACCTGCGACGCAGGAGGTGGCGGGTTCGATTCCCGCCTTAGGACAAATATTTGTTCGATCTCCAGGTATTTGTTCCGGGTGTCCTGGTCGTTTTCTATGTATAGTAAGAATTACTATGGAATGTATTGTATTATGCATATCAGTTATATCTAGTACCCATAACACAAGCTCTGCTTAGCTTGGGACTAGATAATGCTGTGTGAATTGTCCAGCATTATTAATTTATGCTGGACAATTCTATATGCTATGCTATAACTGCACATCTCGTTCTATCCCGGTTCGATTGCTGCTTCCATTCGCAGGTTATTTTCATAGAAAAGAGAACGGTTAGCGATAACATTGAGTGCACAAAAATAAAACAGTTTTATGCGTTTGAACTGGTTCTCTTGCAGGCAGGCTTTTACGTCATTCTCGATTGAAATAACAGAATGCTATCTGTTGAAACTCCACATGGAAGAAAGCTTTTTTCCCCTAGGCAAAAAGGTCTCACAGATAGCGGAATTTTGTTAAGCAATATCTAAAATATTATTAGTATAGTAGAGCTTAATATAATATCGATAAGGCCGCCCATTGTACATAATCTGTAATTGTTTTTGTGTTCTGTATATATGTTCTTTTTGTAATTATTTGGTGTGCAATAAAGTATACTTGTATTGTATTGTAATATATGCAAATATGATCTGTACGTATGTTTGTTACATCTTCACGCGAAAACTACTCAACTGGTTAGGCTGAAATTTTGCGCAAATGTAGGTCTAGTCCTGGAATAACACATAGGCTACAATATTTCTCATAAATCAGATCTCATTCCCATAGAAACGATGCGTGTGAAGCCGTGGACATTAAATATACAAAATTGTTTTTTAGTGTAAATCGCAACTAATCGATAAAATATTCGGTCGGTATTCTTACGGGAGATCTACCGTCAGAATTTATTCGATTTTATTCGACGCCTGCGTTTTCTTGGCGCGCTCGGCTGATGAATGAGAGATACTTAATCTCTCAACATTCAAGATATAGTAATTTATAATTCCAAACTCCCAAAAGGTAGTTTAGGTAGAAACGGTACTATCCAGTTGTTTCACGGCTGGTTACGGTTTACGTCGTACCCTTTTCAACCCTGCAGCACGTTTCCAGAGCGTGTTCAACATGAATTTTCCTTTGTGATGTTATTCGGCTGAATTCGGACGTGGAAATTTTAGTTAAATTTATGACAAAAACGTTTCTGTACATAGAATAAATACAGTATGATTGAATTAAGCCCGAGGTCTCTGATAATGTGAGTAACGAGAAATCCTGAAAGAAAGTTATCATCATCATCATTTAAGTAAATTAAGTAGGTACTTTATAATTTTGCCGTGGTTGCCGCGGTATTAAAATCGATCTCCCACTATCACTCAGCCCGTTGATATATTAAGAACATATTATGGGTAGGATCCTAAGCCGACTAAGGGTAGAACACTTAGTCGGCTCTTACTTACCAGAGGAAAGCCATCAGCTTCCTTCTTTGTAGTATTGTTTATAATTGCCTACTCCCAAGGGGGTCACAATAACCCAAGCGCCATTTATTTATTTAATATAGGAACACCAACAGTATACATATTTTGCTGATTTTAATAAATGTTTATATGAGACAGGTTCTTATATACTTATAAAAGGATATATATATATATAGATATACAGGATTATTGGTAAATTATAAACACTACGTGAACTGCAGGTTCTGTCCATCATCATTAACACGTTTGTGAAGGCGCTAGTTCTTAATTGTTCGTAAGATAACGATTATTGAATAGGGGGTACTATTATTCCCAATACCAAGTTTAAGAATTAAGAACTAGCGTCTTCACAAACGTGTTTGTGATGATGGGCAGAACCTGCAGTTCACATAGTGTTACTAATTTACCAATAACCCTGTAGGTATATACTTATCTACTAACTTTGGTGTATGCCCGCCATAAAATCTCTGATTTTCATCCAACACTACCGCTCTTTCATTATGTTCAGTTCTTAACCCACTTTTTTAAAGTGAGTTTGATACTCGTTTGTTTTTATTAGCATTTCTTTCATATTTTCTTTCTACGTTAAAAATAATAACTTGGCGTCATTCCCTTTACAATTTCTTAGAAAATTACGTATTCTCTCTGTTCTCAAGCTTAGGTAGATTAACCATAATTTTACCTAACAAGCTCAACTTTACATTTTAACCATGCATAATAAAGGCATGTTAATTTATGAACGGAGTCGAGCTTATTTGCGAGTTTCAGCTTCAAAGGATCTGTGGAAAATACATTTTGCCTATCGCACAAGTTATCCATGACGACTAACGAAGTGAAGAAACATATAGAAACTTATAGAATGCTAGTTAGGTTCATGATCATTTTGCTATTTTGCTCTTGAATTTGCAAGTTCGCCTGAATGACCTGTCTGTATTTCAACTGCGTTTTTTGTTATTTGACATGGGGCCGATTATTGTGATTCTCACTTTATCAGATTGTTTGAAGAGGCCTATGTACAGCAAGCAGTTAAACCTTGAAGGACGTGTAAAATGGCAATGATGATAATCAATTTTCAAGAGATATTATCGGGTAAAAATTCAATTTTTATTTTGTGTAACTTTTCCATTTTTCTGTCTTGCCTTTAGACTTAACAGCAGTCTTGGACACGTCAGATTTCTCAAACAACATAAATAAATTACTGTAATTTCGGTTATCTCGTCTACAAAAGTTTAAGGGTCGCTTCGTGTGAGAATGGCCACTCTCATTCCACGTGCTCCACGATAGCTTATCCGTAAACAACTGGACACCCGCATTCCCCTTGGCATCCGCTATCCGCGCCAAAAACTTCACCTACCGCTAATGGCGGGGATCGGCCATTAAACCATTAAAAAGTTTACACCAAAGAGTTTCATAACGTATTTTAATGAGTTCATTATACTCAATTTGTGCCTGGGCTGTTGAGGTTAATGTTGTGGATTATGTTACAGTACATAACTTCGGTACATGAATTCGGTTTTATGTGATAGCTAATCAACGAAAGAAAATCTGCAATATTTCTCAGTCCATAAAACACTATCCGACGTCGTTCCCCAGGACGTTTTGCGAGGTAATAAATAACACCAATAAATAAACAATGAAAAGGAATCCGAAGATAAATCGCTATACGACACGTCATCACATCTCCAACAATAAAACTCACGTAAGTGTTTCATACACTTTATTGCTTCACGGATATTATTCTCCATAAATTCTCGAACAACCACGTTTATAACGAAACGAACGGCTCCCAAGCGGGGCCAAGAGGCACTGAGAGACAGGAATCACAGATTGACAGCTTAGAAGGTAAAGACGGACATCAGTAGAGGAAACTGGAGGGGGGAGGTCGCGGGGAGGGCGCGGGGCGGGCGAGGCGCGGGTGGAAGGCTCCCAGGGCTGCCTCATTGGTCGAAGAAGGTCGTTCCTCCCGCACGCGCAGCTGCGGCAGCCTCCACGCCGCGCACGCCGACGTCAGCGAGTGACGGTTCAGCACCCAGTATGCCACAGCGTTTATCGCTGAATGAGCGTACCCCAGCAGCAGCGCATAGTGCTCTAACATCACCGGTGCGTGGAGTCCAAAGGCACTCGACACCACAAACATTGCATGTGGGCACCAGCATGCTGCAAATATGCCTGCGATGCCCATGAGGACGTTGCCTAACCGCCTTCGGGAGCGCAACGTCGACGTCTGCGGTTGGGGGCCCAGGAGGCTCGGTTGGAGCTTCTTTTTTCTGAGGTCTCCGACATCGACGGCGTCTCTTCTTTCTCTGGCCCCCACTCCAGCTACGATGATCACGTGCGTTGGTCTTCTCATGAGAGGGATTGGTAAGGGAAGCTCCCCGTGGAAGGCGCGTGCTGTTAGCGATAGGGCGGTGAGTTTGACGCGCACTGCCCAGTGACATCTCGCGACTGCAAGGACGGGGAAGCAGTAAATGAAGATGGCGTGGACTGCTGCTATTGATGGGCAGTAGAGGCACGTGGCTGCGACTGCTGCTGCGCCTGGAACGTAGAAATTACATTGACTTGTCTAAGGCTCGTATTATGGAACCATGCTCAGTCATCGCTACGCTTTTGCCATAGCAAATCGTTGCTCGAGCATAGCTCTATGATCAAGCAAGCTCTGATCCCTATTATAGCTCTAAGGCCCCTGCCTAAGAGCTTATTTAATGTTATAATTATTATGCTTATAGAAATAAAAATGATTGATATATTGGACAGCGCCATCTGGTCTCAGAGTAAAGAGCAGAGTTTAAGTGTTATGGGCATCAAGTGATAAACGCTATGACATACAAATTAAACATAGAAAACACTTTGTCTCGAAGCTTATATTTGTCGAGTATACCTACATCAGTGGCGATATTCATTACCAACTTTCTGCGTCTCTGTGTCGGGCTGTGCTTCACTTACCCCGTCTCAGGGGTCGATAAAATTATATAAACGCTAAATGATTGATTGTAGGAAATGCTTTATAAGAAAGGTGAATTTGCTACAGACCAGGTACACTTACTCGAGAGGAACGCTATGGTCCACACGATGAGGACGGCCACCAAAGGCCTGGCACACGGCAAAGTGCCTCCCCTCCGCACCGCCCCGCAGCGGTCCGCCGCTATCGCCACCAGGGACAGCGTACTGGCTGCTACAGGAAATGTCTGGAACATGACGAATGAATGAATAACCAGTTCATTTTAATTAGGTACATTTGCGTTAGGCGGGGAGTTTGGTAGTAGAGATTTCCGTTTTTAAAATTTGAAGGAGTTTTAACCTGCCCCCTCTAGCACGGGGATTGTTCTCTAGGGTAGAATAGTCAATAATGACATCGCATCGTCATACATTGCGTAATTATTTTTGAAGTTTAAGGAGTGCGCTTCAAATAACTTACGCATCCTATGACAAAGTGACGTATTTTTTCTCTATTCTACCCTAGACAACAATCCCTGTTGGATTGGGTTGTTGTCTAGGGAAGAATAGGGAAAAATTACGTCACTTTGTCATCGTATGCGTAAATTATTTGATAGGTATTCGTATTTATTCGTAAATTATTCAAATTCAATTATATTCGCTTAAAATAATTATGACGATGCTATTGTCTATTTTACCCTAGAGAACAGTCCCTGTGCTTGGCCTGCAGCTGTTTCTTATTAAATTTATTGAACGGTAACAGATCAGATCAACAGTGTACTACTAAAGTAGTGCGTTTTGTTTCCAAGCACAACTTGGGCTTTTTATATTTGTTAAATTGACATTAAATGAACGTGAAAATCGTAAATAAAGAATATTTATCACAGAGGCGCAAGGTTTTGCTTTAGGTCCGATATCTTTCCATAAGCTATGTTTCTAATGCCAAAATAGGCGTAGAAATGCAAAATAATTGTTATGTTTAAAATCCTGGTGTAAGTCAGTGTAGATAAGATAGCAAAGAATGTATGCCTTTACCTCGATATAGTAAGTGACGTGGCACGGCAGGTGGTCTATTCTGGCGGCGCGGCTTGCGGCGAGAGGCGCACTCGCGGCGCACACTAGGAAGTCGGCAGCACACGCGCTCAGCATCTGAGGTGTTCGGAGTCGAGCGGCGCCACCGGAAGCCAGTGCGACCATTAGGCTGACGTTACCTTCGGGGTAGAGACACCATGGTTGAAAAGTGTCACAATGATAATTAATACAATTTTACCCTCATAAAAGGTCGTTAGTTACTCTATGTTGCTTTTTGGCATCAGCCCGCATGCCTTTCCCAGGAGCGAGTTACTTAATCCGAGATGATAGAAATGAGAAACACAACAATAACCTTATAAATTTGTTAATTTAATAGCTTAGGTATAAATGTGTGTCTGTGAGAGAGAGAGAGAGAGAAAGTGATAATAATAATGCAGTGGCTGAGCAGAGAGTTCTTCTGCAATGCAGAACAATGCAGTTTGATTCACGCCGTGGGACAAATGCTAACTTTTTGTTCGACGTCCAGTTTATTTCAAAGTTCTTTTAGATGATATACTATACTATGTATTTCGAGGATAAAAGTATACTTACTTGATCTAACTGATAAATCAATAATCGGGTATAATCTGATTCCATATCACAAGGATCAAGTTAGGTACGAGGGTACAGGATAAATCTTCAGGATTAGGACTTGTAATTTTCCAAAATAGTTCCTAATTTCATTAGCTCCCCGAATACTTTCAGAAAGTTCTCAAATAACCTGCTGATTACTCGGAGAAAGTTCTCATCTGTGAAACCAATCAACGCAGTGTATCTCACGCCTAGAGAACAAGAATAATCTAAAAGAACTTGCAACTAATTCAAATAACATCTTGAATTCAGGACTGTGTCCTGAGAGCTGTCTAGAATTTAATATAATTTTTATGAAAGGAGTTTCAATTTGAGACGTGCCACAGACGTCTTTATAAAGTCTGCTGGCTTGCGGACGGAATCTGAATGAGATGATACTTTTATCCTTTTTATTGAAATCCAAAGTTCAAGTCTACGTATGTAATAGAACACTAGTTTTTTGAACCAAGAAGTAGGTAAAACATCTTTAAGAAAACTCAAATTTCGGATTCAGTGGAAAAATTGTTCTCAGTCTGCAAATCAAATGTTATCATTCTGTTATCATTCTGCCTGTATTTTTGAAAAGGAACTATCAATTTATTTATTTTCCTTTTCTCGGTGTCGGTCCCGTAAACTTGCTTGTTTCTAAAGTTTCGGGAAAGTTTGAAATAATGTAAGCCCATTCAATTTCATCACGTTATCTTCAAGTTTTTTGCTGAATCGTCCAACTTTTCAGATGAACGTCAATTTACGCCGTACTTCTCCCGAAATTTTTGTCCTAAGGAAAGTTTAAAAAGCTCAAAATACGCTTGCGTCTCTTGAGCTTTTGGATAATCAGCTTATCATGATCACCAATAGCAATATCATTTAGCTCCTACTTTTCAATTATTAACATAGTTTTAATGACAAAATGATACTTTTGATAGCTCTTCTCTAGCCCTGCTTATCCGGCCAACTTGAAATCGACTATCAAAAGTTTATTGATACAGCACGTGTCGTAAAATTATAGCTTTAGCGGTAAAACTTTAAATACTCACTTTTTAAGACCAACAATAATATTTTCGCTGAGAAATAATAATAATAATAGTAACTAATAATGATGGACTATTCACACAGCATCATCTAGCCCCAGATGCATGCTTGATCTACAACAAGATACGAGTAAGACTGTTAGAAGTTAGATCCACTCACAATCAGAATGGATCTTACCTAGTATTCCTAAATTTAGAGTCTACCTACATGTTACTAGGTCTTGCCAATCCGTGTTCGTATGAATCTGAACATGGGGTCAGGGGTCTTGCTAATAATTCCTATGGCACTAAATAGGGGTCGGGGTCTTACCAATGATCCCTATAACAGCGACGAGCACGTAGAGCGCGACAAGCATGGCGAGCGCGTGTGCTGGCGTGTCGACCGCGCCCGGGTCACTGTCGTTACCATGCATCGCGACACATCTTCAGGACCTGAAGACAACAAGAGAGTCTTTAAAAATTTGTCTAGTCGGGCATCGGCTGCTTCTCATTACTAATATAATATTAATTATCCATCTATCTGACCCGTGCGGATCTTATTGATAGCCTCTCCCCCCAAATTTTTTTGTAGTGCAGTGTTTAAGGCGCATACCCCACCCAAACTAGCGCCGCCACCTACTTTATCTTATTATTCCGTATAACAAAGGAAATTGCAAAAATCCATCGTACAGTTTGTGATACTTATTATAAGCTTTTTTAATGCCTCTATTATAGTTTTATTCCATTTAGTTTAGGAAGTGTATCAAAGTTGCCCTTGCTGGCCACCAAAATCTATTTTCGTATCTCTGCCTAAACTAAAAAAATTCAAACTATTACAGAGGCATTTGCTATTTTGTTTGATAATTAGTTTATAAGTTTTTACAGAAATTATCTCAAATACGGGAATACATTACATAGCTGTACTCATGTACTAATTTCTACACCGGTACCAGATGTTAGGGACCTGTTACACGGAAAAAATGTATTTTCGTAACACGTGACAACGAACAAAATTCATGAAACATAGCAAATTATTGAGGCTACACTGTTTGTATGGTTGACAACAACAATAAGTCATATAAAAGCTATGGCAAAGGTACTTAGAGCTCTCAAACTCTGAAGGAAAACTGCTTGAAGTGTCACACAACAATCCGTTGGCTGTGTCACAGAATAACTTAGTTGATTCTAAGTTTGGCTACCACATTTATACTACGTACAATGTACCTAGTCATATTCATATCAAAACTTTAAGAAGAAATTTAAACAACCTAAATAATTACGAAGGTTCCGTTACTGTTGTTACTAATTCTCCAAGCAAAACCACTTGTTCAATCAATTTTCAGCAAACAAAGCTAAGAACACTCACCGTGATGTTCCCTTTCTAACTAACTACAAACAAAATCGCTTCATACTCTTAGAAGCTACATGCCACCTCTATTTAAATAAGGGTTTAAAAAATAATCCAGATACAAAATTTGCGAACTCACTAGGCAAAACCCTGAAAAATAAAAGTTGTGTTCCGTCTTTTACATGACGGGAATCACTCCCAGGTTGACAAGCTAACGTAATTCACGCTGAGCTTCAAGGAAAATAAAAATACGTCGTTTCTAAGGAATCGTAATAAATAATGTACATGTTAGAATTTTGAACGCGCCCGAAGGCATCGTTACGTTAGCAAGATCCTCTGTAAAAGAATATTTTGATAATTTTGTGTTCTCTACACACAGACAGAAAAAAATATTTTGAGCATCTTTGACAATGTTGAGTTAGACGGATTTTTATGGATGTCTTTTCGTCTGATAAGGACCGCTTTCCGAGACGCTGTTATTTTACTATTTTGGTAAACTCTTACCATCGCAGGCGGAACGAACATGAGATGGTTGTAAAGTATTTACTTGATTGTAAAATTACTGAAATATATTCAAATAAAACCTTAGAGTATCTTAATGATCCCTCTTTAAACATTTCAGGTTTAAAGAAAGATCAATAAGATACTCTAAGGTTTTATTTGAATATATTTCAGTCAAATTTTAGCATTTTATTTTATTATCTGCACATGTCGAGGAAAGTCATAAACTTTGTGATTTTAGCACCATATATTCCTTCCTTCGTCTTAGCTATCTTCTAGTGGCCAGTTCAAATATTACCGTGAAAGTTAACGTCAGTCGAGGGATCGCCTTGTGTGTTCAGAACGAAACTGCATTGAATGGTTCGCAATATAGACGTTGAGATGACTTCGCTGCATTTTCTTATTTTCTTACATTTTCCCGCAAATCGAACAATTGGAAACCGCGACAAATACATACCTACTACTCATTTATCGAGCTTGACAATTGTTCGCTGAAACAAAAGATAAGTACTGAAATACTTGATCCGAGGGTAGTCGTTTATTCAGAGTGAAACCAGAGAAAGATACTGTCTAGGTATTTCAGAGAGTTGGTACTTGGTTTGCTTCGGTCTGTATAATATACATCGAGAGAAAATTTCAGCATCCAACTTTTGTTAGTTATGAACGTTTTATGTGAGTATCTTAGTTCTGAGTTTTCATATAAAACGATTTCTCTTTTAAACAACCAGCAGTAGGTAATTAATTAGGTAGGTACCTTACCTAATGAGGTAGAAAAGATGTTATTTTGGGGGAAAAATGCCGACTAGTTAAGTATAATTCGGACGAGGCACAACCAATATTAAATCGTAACCATTCTTGTTGAAAAGATAAATCCCGGAGATGGATGATGCGGTCCATTTCCCTTCATTATAATTTTAAATACCTTTTTTGGGGATATTTTCGTTTACCTAATAAAGATGTTCATTTATCAAAGTCGCACCTGAGAAAGACGGTTTGTTATAAATAGTTTATCAGGATCCTTTTTCAGTTTTTTTGGCGCGGTTCGAGATAATAAAATGTTTTTATGAAGCAATTTTTATGAAGCAGACAAAAAGGGTTGAATAAGGGGTAAGAGAGTAAGACGTTATTAATAAACGCCGTTTGTTTCTGGTTTTTCATACAAAAGAAAATAATAAATGAGAAGTAAATTATTAACATCTCCACCGTGGATGTCTACTTACCAATTGTATTCACGTACAATAGCGAACCCGCGCTGGCCACGTCAATAACCATTTTGCATTTAATTAGGTATGTCTGTTACCTTTCTAAATTTCAGGCTCACGCATAAAATATTAAAAACAGATCTCCGCCATGACAGTTTTCACTGCCGTGACCAGGATTCGAACCTGGGTTACTACGGCCACAACGTAGGGTCCTAACCACTAGACGATCACGGCTACCGGAGCAGGTGGTTCATGAATCGAAACGATAGGCTACAATCTTGCTTCAATCTTATAATGTTATGTCATCATGTTAGAACGGCAGCTTTGTGGAGTCATTTTCGTCGGCTACTTGTAGTATACAATTTTGGAGCATTACATTAAAACTGGAGCACTTTCACTCCACGATTAACGCACTTTGCACTAACACAGTACAAACACTAATGGATATTATGCCTATCTACTCAAAATCATTAGAAAGATACTTATTTATTTAATTTTATTTATTATTTTATAAAGCAATGCCAACCATAAGCATAATAAAACATTAATAATGAACACAGTTTTAAAGTTGTATATTGTTTAAGTTTAGTTACTTAGAACTAAACCTTAATTTTTAAAATAAGTATTTCATTAAACATTTGCTATGTATTTTATTTATTATTATTAATAGACCACCAACATTGGGAACACAAAACAAGAGCTAATAATCCCCATTTTGTTGTGGGTGGTGGTTTTTAGGGTTTCAAAGATCGGTTTTGAAACCCTTATGGTCTCGCTCTGTCCGTCCCCGCTCTTTCTTGAATATCTCAGTAACTACTGCAGCTATTAACTTGAAATTTGAAATAATGATACATTTCGTGCGCCATTACTGATTTCAAGAAAAATATATATAAATAAATGAAAAATGAAAATGAATAATTTCAGTACAAATTTTGATGTTGAAATTTCAAAAGATACCTAGGAAAGCAAATGGGGTATCAAATGAAAGGTATCGTTTTGACCATTTCAAAACACTTTTTGAAATTTCTGTAAGTTTCATACTTTTTGAAATATTTCAAAAAAAGTCGAAAAATTGACCATTCCCCCCCCCTATCTCCGAAGATTGCAGACCGATCCATGTACAATGTATTAGGTGTTTGTAGATATCAATCTATATTTACAGGAAAAATATAGTGAAGTCTGTAATAATAATAGTTTTTGAAAAATGATCAAAAAGGGGGATTTTTTTTCAAAAGGGGGTACCTACCCATGTGGCGTATCAAATGAAAGGTATCTTTTTGACCATTTCAAAACACTTTTTGAAATTTATGTAAGTTTCATACCTTTTAAAATATTTCAGAAAATTGATTGTCCAAATAATTGGCAAATGTTTGAAACCCTCGGCGCGCGAGTTAAACTCGCACTTGGCGGATCTTGTTTAATGTACAGTTGACTGAAAGCCCTACTAAAAGTTAAATTTTTCGATTTAATAATTGCTTGGTATATTTTTCGCGTATCTTTTGTTTTACCTATACAAATGAAAAACAAAATTCGTAATGCTATAAAAAGCCGTGGTAAAGTAGTTGTTACCGGTAAATAGTATACGACAACGATAACGACTAAATTTAAAAAAATCTTACACAAAAGACGTATTAGGTATAAGAAAATCTTTGTGCAAAAGTCATTCTGTCGAACAGTCTCCAACAGAAGGGTCGTGCAAGGTCAGCGATGTCTCATTTCCACAATTCGTTTCGCGAGTGATTGACTCAATTGGGGTGAGTCTGGCGTGGCGGTTTATTGATCTATTCATAACGCCAACCATCAATGGGCAGATAATTTATGATTTCCCATTGAGCTTCCATTTAGTATCCTTCCGAGACACATAATCTCGCACATAATTATGATTTACGTATTTTATTATGATAGGGCGTTAGTGTTGTGTTAAAAAATTGTTCAACGAGTAAAAAAAAATAAAGATGGCGGTTTTCGTTAGGGCCTGTCAAATTAAAATAGCTTTTGTTTATGCCTATGCATACCTATTTGGAACAGACTATATTGTTTCTTGAATACGAAATGAAATACTTGTAGAAATGACTGGCAGGCTAACAACACAAAGTAAGAGGCTGTTTTCCTGTACAATTTCCGTAATTTCCTTTCCATCCTGGCTCCACGTCACAAGGTTGGGCGGAATACGTATCATGTCCCTCGAGTCTGAGAAGACGAATTACCTCACGGCCGAAAAGAATTGCTCTCAGATTTGATGGAATTGAAAATAGTAACAATACAGGCTTTTACTTTCTTCAAAATTATAGCATTCGCTGTTATAAATAACACGCCTTTATTGCAGCTTTTTTAAATTCACATACATATACCCTATTGCCAGTTTTAGATGTAAAACCTTAAGAAACAGATGTGATAATTTAAAATTCTCAATAATATAAATAACGGTTCTTACTAATATAGTGCGTAAGTCACTGGGGCAATTTTATAAGAAAATTTAATACTATCCCATGTCCAAACATGTCTACTTCGACAGTACTTGAAACCTCAACCCTCCCTCAGTACGGCGGCGTGCGCTGCTAATTGTGCCACCATGTAACGTGACGTTGGAGTCGAAAAATTCTGGGACTTCCTTCGGACTCAAGCGCCGAAGGAAAAACTTCAATGTATTTTCCCTCAGCGCTTGAGTTCGTTCCTGCTCAATGACTAAAGTTACGTTTAGTACACATGTGAGTACACATAACGAGCGGTGTCGCGTTGAATAATTAAATTTTCTTAGAAATATGAATTACTTACGTCAAACATGTGCCTGATCGATTTTTAGATTTTTTAATATTTTTTTTGTTTTATATAACTATTTAAGAAATTGTCAGTAATAAACAAGCATATGGGCGATGTGTACCTATGTGTATTTAAACTAATTTAATATTATAAAAAGGAAAGATTTGTTTGTTTGTTTGAATTGAATACGCTCTGAAACTTCGGGACCGATTTGAAAACATCTTTCACCATTTGAATCCTACATGATCCTGATGAAGATAGGCAATATGGAATATGACCGTGCGAAGTCGGGGCGGACCACTAGTCCCATATAAAAATGATCCAGCTCATAATAATAGCTACGTAAACATACTACAGTCTTACATTGGGGCCCGATTTTACGCTTTGGGTACGGAACCTTAAAAATTGTAAGCGTTATTTATTTTTCGAATATGAAATAACAGAATTAATCGATATCAAAAAATCTTGACATATACCTATTGGGACTTGTTTTTGTTGGGCTGCAGCAGCCCTAACTACAAGTTATGTTGAGCAATCAAATATCCAGGCAAAACAAAAAAAAACAAAAACACACCTGTCTTGATCGGTGAAATTCGATTGACTCATAGGTCGCAGTCTATTCCTCAGAATTATTGTAAAATAATACCTACTACTTTATTAGGTACTGTCTTATGAACAGACTATCATGGTAAAAGATAGGCATTTTCACCCCCTTGTGTTTCAGGAAACTCCAATATGGTTGCTCGGCAGCAGCGAACCATTTCCGAGAGTAACATCATTTCATAAAATGAACAGCGATCTGACATCCACCCATTCGTCTCTCTTATTTCTCCTACAGACATCCACAAAAGTTTTTTTAGATTTGTTAGAATATACATAGTTAAAATATTCATAAATAGTTTTATTTTGAGTCCAAAGGCGCCGTTGCTCACATTTTCAAAGAGTTTATTAATTTATTCCATTATTATTGTCGTTTATTTTATTTAGCTGCTGCTCGTGGCTTCGCATGCCTTGTTTAATTTTATTTGTGTAACGTGGGAACTGATTTCTGATAAAAAGTGTAGTCTATGTAACTCTCCATCCTTTCAACTAACTCTATGCGAAAAATTCAAGTCGATTGGTTGCTTAGTTAGGTCGTAAAAGAAGGACAAAAAAACGCATTTATTATTTTATTATAGAAGTATAAATTATTCAGCTTTAGTTCTATAAAATTATTTACTTGTTGCATTGAATATTAATGCTTGGACCTAATGGCTTATACATTTATTTAACAGCAAAAAATACAACTAATATTTACAAATACATCTATTTTCAAAAAATCTAAGCGATCATCAGAAGGCAGAGTGCCCAGAATGCTGGCAGCATTGCCACGTTGAATGGCAATGCTATTCGTTGACATTGCAGAAATAAAAACCAACATTCCGATCACGTAATTATTTGTATTCCTTGTTGTTTAAGATTAGACTTAGGTACTATGTGCCGTACGTTATTATTATGAACTGAATCTTGGACGTTATCGTTTAAAATTATAAATCCACGTTAGTAAAATAAATAAATAAAATGTAATAAAGTTTGTTGAATGCCTTTTGCCAGTGCTTGTACTGAATATTCATAAAATATGGATAGAGTTGGCGTGGCGGTGAAACTCTCACACTGAATTTAATATAAATACTCCTAGTTTATTGAGTTATATTACATGAAAGGAAACATCGAGGCGTACCGCTCCTCCTGAACGCAGTGATCTCGCAAAATACGAGCGACATATTCGCAGCGGATTTCACATCTTCTGGACAAGTTCTACGAGAACTCCCTGTCCCAGGGAGTTCTCTGCACACACTCCCACTCCTCAATGCGCACCCGCTTTCAATTGCACCACGTACCACTTATTTACTTTTTAGAATGAAGTTTAACTCTTAAGTAATTTCTAAAAATGGCTAAAAATTGTTTAAAGTACGACGTTCTCTATAAAGTTTTTTGTAAAAATGTATGTATAATATTAAAGTATGTTTTAAAAGAGCATGCATCCTTATACCCCTACCTCTACAGCCTATAATGGTCCACTGCTGGACGCTGGCCTGCCCCTGATTATTTTTATCTCAGGAGGGGTTATGCCCAAAATCCCCACGCTGGGCGTATATACGGGTTGGGGATTGCAGTTCGGTGGTAGACCCATTCTGCAAGAAGCGCTGCTGCCCGCTCCCGGTTTATGTTCCTTAGTCGCCTCTTACGACACCCACGGGAACAGCTTGGGTGGTGCAAATCTTAATCCGCACCACACGGCTCCTAATACAGGTATTTAATACTTAAAAGGAGGTTTCGCGGAGGATCGAAGCTTAACTTATTCTAGCTTACTGTATTCGAAAAATGCTGAAATAGCTTTCGAATTGCAGTGTCAAAATCATCAGGAGTGCTACCTATGTGAGTAGATGCTTAAGTGGGTACTATAAAAGTGATGCCTGTATAGTATATATTTTAAGTACCTAGTACATATGTATTTGTAAGTTATATAATCTGCTGTGCCTACTAACATAGTATAAGTCTGTACTAACAATGATATTGATCTGTGTCTGAAATAAAAACGTTTTTAATGGTATTTTAGAAAAGAAATAAACATTTTAGTTTTTGTATTTTTGTATTTCAAATCTTAGTTTGAATAGTTTAGAAACAAATTAGAAGCAGAATCAGTAAGTTCAATTACTTGGACAGTGAAGCACATGGCATCATGACAGCCCAATGGCAATATTAAGGTAAATGCCGCATCAACCGCGAAAATCGCTTCACCGCAACTTCTAATTACATGCCCATTGCCTATCCTCTACCGGTACTGACATAAAGGTAATCACAAGGATGAATAAATTTGACTAAAAATTTTCTGTTCTGGTACAGGCTCTGGTTTTTTTAGACAGTTTGTAATCCACGTTTCATCCGACAGAATGTAAGTTAAAATAAAAAAAGCAAAATAATTTTGCTTTTGCCGTGGCTGAGAGCCTATTTTTAGGGTTTCGAGATCGGTTTCGAAACACCTATGATCTCGCTCTGTCCGTCCCATTTCTTTCTTGAATATCTCAATAAATACCAGCAGCTATAAACTTGAAATTTGAAACAATATTACATTTCGTGCGTCATTACTGATTTGGAATAGAAATATAATAAATGAAATATGAAAATTTTCAGTACAAATTGTGATGTTGAAATTTTAAGAGACCTAAATGGGGTATCAAATGAAAGCTATCGGTTTGTACATTTCAAAACAGTTTTCAAAGTTCTGTAGGTTACATACTTTTTGAAATATTTTGAAAAAAGTCGAAAAAATTACCAGTACCCCCTTTTTTCCTCAGTTTGCAGAGCAATCCATCTGAAATACCTACTATTTTTCGGTATTAATGAAATTGTAGTCTCTTTTTCGGTACCTATAATAGTGCATCCTGTTTTTTTGTATAATTGGCAAATTTTCGAAACCCTCGGCGGGCGAGTTTCACTCACACTTGACGGATCTTGTTTTATTTATTTTCGTTGATTCTCCGTCAATATGAAGTATGAACCGAAATTGAAAATTCTTTCACGATTGTATTGAAAATGATCTTTAGTATTCATCACACAAAATTTTAAAACTGTGTGAGATTAAGGGATTCGAAGTAGGTTTTTAGTATATTTAAAACAATCAGATCAAAAAAAAATTCGATTGATAAACGAAAAAACAGATAAGTGAATATAATATGTTAGATAGAGATAACAATTTAGAAACCTTTTCGATATGTTGGTTAGTAAGTGAAATCCAATAGAAAATCTCGATTAAGTCTAGGGTTGGTAATCAAGGTTAGTTTCTTCACGTTCTAACGAAGCGAAGTACAATTCAATTAACCTTCAGTTTGCTTTCAAATCAACTTTTTTTCTGGATAGGTAACCCAGTTATGTGAAAACTAGAGCAGGGTTCTATTTACACTATCTGAAAATACAGCGATATCTCATGGACGACGCATCTAATGGGTAAAACATTTTTGCTACAGGAAATGTATTTATATATATATATAACAGGTAATTTAAATACATAAATAACAGGAATATATAGATGTGTATATATATTATACATGGTTTATGTTTGATAGTTCTTGTACTTGCTTACCTAAAACCTGTATTTAAAACAATCTGAAACATCTGAATGATGATTATATTTCTCTAACGTTCTGAAAATTGTGTGGTTAATGGTTAAAATTTAATGAACTAAACTAAATAGATTAAAACTATTACAAAGGCATTAAAAAAAAGCTTATGATAGGTATCACAAACTAGAAGATGGATTTTTGAAAATTCCTTTGTTAAACGGAATAATAAGATAAAGTAGGTGGCGGCGCTAGTTTGGGTGGGGTATGCGCCTTAATGAATGGAATGTGTCACGAAATGTGCTGCGTACCTACATTTAATTGTGGATTTATGTTAAGTGCTGATGAATTAACAAACATGGATACGGATATTATCTTTAACATACCCGCGTTTGTAGACCTTCATCTGCTGATGCTGGAATAACTGATCGGCAAATGTAGAGTAGAATATTATACTAATATAATTTAAAATTTTGTTTTTAAATTACCTCTTTGCGCGAAATCTTCTGAACGGACCTCGCAGAGATTTAACAAACATTTTACCTGAAAGGCTACTTTTTGCTGAATAATTAATACGCCTAAGAAGTTCTAGCTTCTTAGCAAGCTAGTCACTCTAATATTCATAAGTTGATTGAGTGCACTGGTATTATAGATAAATCAATCTATTGTTAAAGTTTATAGTGGATTACATACATATTATGTATGTATTTTTTTAATAGGTAGTCGTTTGTCAAAATGTTTGTTTTTCTTTTTTCTTAAATGTCATATCGTCAAATTTTGGTGTGGCTGTAAGTGATATTTTTAAGTTAAGTTAATTTTATTTAAGACAGCTGTGGATTTTGTGTGATCAATAAAATAATAAAACAAATTTTATAAATGCAAAAGTTTGAATGGATAAACATATACTGTTCTAGACCTGAATTATCCTAAAAGATACTTTTTGTTAATACATTAAAATGCGCGTGAAGCAGCGGGCAGATGCTAGTCACTCTAATATGATAGATGCAAAAGTTTGGATTTAGATGGCTGGATGGATAGAGTGTAAATGGATGAATCTTGCTTCTTCATACCAAAACTACTGAACGAATCGAGCTAAAATTTTGCATAGATATTGGTTTTAATTTGGAACAAAACATAAGTTTTTTTATCCTATACATAGGAATAATCTTTAAATGATTACATAGAAGCAACGCGAGGGAAACTGTGGCAGGAACTAGAAAAAAAAATGCTGGACAATCCACACAGCGTCTAGCCCCGAGCGAAGCAGAGCTTGTGTTATGGGTACAGACGACTGATATACATAATAATAAACATATCGTAAAAACACCATATCGCACGTTTAATATTAAACCGAAATAAGTAAAAATTCAAGGATTCCTACTTTTACTAATAAAATGAACTAACTCGGCTCAAAGAATAGGTACAATCTGACAGCCACGCGAAACAAAGCAAAATGGCCGATTTGACGGGTCACCCTTCTCTTTTCTACTAAAGCGCGCGACAATGCGTTTCGTGAGATAGGGAATCATTCAGTAATGCGACAACCGCGATTTGAGATTGACGTTACGTTTTTTTGATGACGACGAAGTAAAGCGAAATAATTCACTTTATTTGCAAGCGCACGTAAGTTTATTTCGTTTTTTTTATATCTAAACCAGCACGATTTCGCTTTATTTCAGGTTAGTTGAAAATTGTGTTTTATTACAATGTGCATTATTTAGACATAATTCAGTATTTTATTAAATTTGCTGTGAATAGCTAAAAAAAAATATGTTTTAGTGCGTTTTAGTTTAAAATTATAGCTTACATTCAGGAAACAGTTAATTTTATTTCACTTTATTACAAAGACTATCAGCAAATTTAAAAAGTTATCGTATTTGTTTCTTTTTATTTTCAAAACAATCCAAAAGTCCAAAATTACTCTAGCAATTAATGCAGTTTGTTACAAACACACAATTTTCTTCGGATTATTTTTTTGTAATAAATAAATTATTTTTCAATTCCATAGTTGTGATTAATAATGTCGACGTCTGCAATAAGAAAACAGCGATGTCGAAACCTGGTTACGATGAGCAATGATAAATGTTCGGACATAGGATCACATACAAATTGTATGATAACCGAAACAAAAGTAAGTAAGTAATTATCATAACTTGCTCACTATACTTTCGTATAGTGATTTTTTTCGTAGACAAATCATTTTTTGGTTTACCATTTTAGAGCAATGAAACAACCAACGATCAGAGTACAGTAATTAACGAAAAGTCAAGGTCTCCGCTCAAGAACTCCAGATCACCCCTCAGGGAGTCCAGATCCTCACACACCACACAGGGAACCTAGTTTACACCGCAGGGTGTCCACATCAAACCGCAGGGAGATCAATTCACCCTGCAAGGAAACTAGATCATCACGCAGGGAATGTAAGAGAACGCCCTCTTCAAGCGTCTTCTCCAGGCTCGGCTTCCTCTGGTTCATCTGCGGGGTCCTCTAATGATAAGTCAGACCAATGCAAGATATTAAGTACCAATGAATGTGTTTAAGAAGTTAATGCAGATCAAGTAGGTACAAAAACTTATCCTTACTGAAGAAAAATCTGATGGTTACTCACTTACATCATCAACAAATAATAATATAGGTAGGTACCTAATGATTATCGCCTGGATATGCCATAACCAAAAACTTAGTTCCATATTCTGATTCTTCTTCTCAAGATTTAGACGATTACGACAGTCAACAGCTAGCAGATCGGAACCAGACTGATGTTTCTAACAAAGAGCCTGACTTTGTTGAATCTGACCCCACACCACTTCTAGAAGTTACAGTAAAATATTTATAAAATCTTATTTTTAAATTAAAGTTTGTATACCTACCTATATAATAATTTCATAGTTTTAAATGAATGATTATTCACACAAACAAATAAATAAATAGCATAAATATAAAAAATAGTACAAAATGAATAAAATAAATACAGATACCTAATATAAAAATAAAAGAATAATAATGATAATAATACATAAGGTCTAGTAATAGTTATTACTTACTAATAGGTACTTTACATGTTTCCAGAATCGAGCCCTCGAGTGAATCTAAACTAAACGCCAAAATATGCGATTTGTCCAGTGTACACAGATGAGAGTGACGTAGGTCTGAGTGATGACGAATCCTAGTTATGTACACACGACTAACTGCGGCAATTAACAAAAAAACTTTTTTATTCCGTTGTCATCCAGGTCTTCATCAAGTTTCTGTGATTCTGGTGTTTCAAATACAGAAGTGAAAAGAGGTCAAAAACGAATAAGGGATACTTCAAAATGGAAACAGAATAAGGCCAAACGTCTTCGTAACAGCGGTCAACCTTATACCTCTGTATCTAAAAAAGAGAGAAAAGTTCCAGGTCTTCAACCACCATGTACCGAGAAATGCAAACTTTAATGCGTCAATAAAATTGGTATGGACACTAGATATTTACGTTCAATTGGAATTTGAGCGACTTGTACCAGCAAAGAGCTTTCATTAAATCATGGTGGACATCAAACCAAGGTAAAAAAATCCTAATCTGAGGACATACACAGAATGAGGCAGATATCATAGAACGTTTAATAGAAAAAGAAGTTAAAAAAACCTCAAATCCGGCCCAATATAGGTACACCCCAGTTCAATACATAATACTAATTAAAAACTCAAAGAAATGTAACCCTTCCAAGAATTTTGTTTGTATTTTCAATTTTTTATTTTAGGAACCTATATTTGAATAAATCTTATAGATTTATTAAGACTAACGGTTAAACCCATATAATTATGTTCTCGTCATCCATACTGCAATGCTTGAAAACTAATGTTTTCAATCAGTGCGTCCTACCCGTCATGACCTACGGAGCTGAGACGTGGACACTCACGGTAGGGCTGGTCCACCAGTTTAAAGTCGCCCAGCGAGCTATGGAGAGAGCTATGCTTGGTGTTTCTCTGAAGGATAGGATTCGCAACGAATACATCCGACGGAAAACCAAGGTTATCGACATAGCTCAAAGGATTGGCAAGCTGAAATGGCAGTGGGCTGGCCATATTTCGAGAAGAACCGACAACCGCTGGGGTAAACGTGTTCTTGAGTGGAGACCGCGACTCGGCAAACGTAGTGTAGGACGCCCTCCGACCAGGTGTGATGACGATTTGCGAAAGACTGCTGGCAGATGCTGGATGCGGCAAGCTGAAGACAGGGCGCTATGGCGCTCATTAGGGGAGGCCTATGTCTAGCAGTGGACTGGTATAGGCTGATGATGATGATGATGAATTATGTTGATTTTATGTAATTGTAGATTATAACAACGTTGTTACCTTACATAGTACAAGTAGTTAGGTACGTAAATAAAAAAAATGTTCTTTTCCTTAACGTTACTTTGTTCTTAAAAAGTTTAGTACCTAAAGCTAGATTTCAAGAAGCATTTTGTGATGAATATTGTTATAGTCTAATTTTAATTTGTGATTATTTAAATAATTTAGATGCCGACTTTGTTGGTTAGTAAGTGCAGTCAAGAGCAGATTCAGATAGACACAAGTACCTAAGTTTTAATGTATACAAAATACAATACCTTCCATCTATCGCGCTACGGTGCCTGAGTCTACAGCTAGACGTGCTCTTGATCTTAGAAATTTATTAATGTTCCTAGTAGGTACGACTGATTACTTTAACTATAATTATTATAAGAAAAGCAGTTTTGATAAAACGTTAATGCGAAATGTTAAATACCTAATAATAAATAAAAAGAATTTTCACATAATATTTCTGCACTTTTATTTTCACTTTACTTTCAAACTGTAGTAACTATCAAACGTCCATACAAAAAAATTGAATTTTTAATACTAAGCTGAATTATTTAGATTTTTTTCAAAAAGATTCAAACAATTTGTCACTGCTTTTAATAGTAAACTGAATTATTAGGTATTATTTCAAAGAAATTCAAACAATTTGTCACTATCTTTAATACTAAACTGGCATAAGTCAGAATTTAAAAGAAAAACTTATTTTATTAATTGAATATAAATAATTTCATTATACTGTTTACTTCTTTATATCTGCTATACATCTCCCTACAATTTAAGACCAAGTACTTAAAAATATTATCGTAAACATATGAAAAACAACAAAAAGTTTCGATCAAGGTAGAGGCTCAAAACTTTGGAAGCGATTTCCCACAAAAGTGTTTTTTTTACTTATTTCGGATTAGTATTAAACGTGCGATATATATGTAGACAAGGTAAAAAGATCTTAAGATGAGACAATTTTTCTCGAGTACCTACAGAGGTACTCAACAAATAAATTCACCAATCACAATATTTTCCCGCAGACCTTGTAGTTAATCAACATCGATTGGAAACTCAAATTGAAAAGTACAATCAACATTTTTGATTAAAACGATTCTCTTGATTATGCAACGAGTGGAATCATAATTAAATTACTGTTGGGAATTGAAAACCCGAATTTCAGCCGTATTGTAATTTTACAAGGTTGAATGTGCTTTGCGACAAAGTTTCAGGGTAAGCTTGGTTTACAGCTAGGATAATCTAGCTCATTAGCCAATACAAACGCCTATTAAGCTCGAAAAGGGAACATACGGTATCAGTGTAGGTATGTTATGTTAATAATAAACAAGTTAAAACCGGGTTTATGGCTCGGCTTAAAAGCTTTGGTTGACACTGTTTACCCTGTACATACAATTAACCGACCGACATCAAGATTTTATGATGAATTTTGTAATGAAATTTTGAGCGAATGTATAAGCATGCATTCCCGTTATTATTTCTCTAAGTTTCATTTGACGCCAAGTGATTAAGCTATCACGTAACTTGTTATATGGTCGCTGTGGCCAATTAAATAATTTAATTTGTGATATGTAAATAACTGTGCATGTTTTTTTTATTATTTTGTACTCGCCTTGCGATCCTTAAGGAAGAGGTTGCTCAGATTCGCCTTGTTGTTGGCTTGCTTCCCCCGATTGACATAAACTGTATGCCCATGAACTTTACATAATTTTATTACTGTTTATATAGCTGCTCTGTGGCTTTTAGCTATTATATCTGTAGCTCCGACTACAATAGGTTCATACCTATTGTGGTGGGGTGTGTCTACTGCCACTGTTCACTAAAATGTTGTAGTTGGATGGTACAGTTACTGGTTAGTATCTCTTGAGTTTCTTTCAGATTAACTTTTTTATTCCTAAGGAGATAACGCGGCTGATTTATTATAAATCGCTGTAAGTAGGGTTCGTTGGCGCTTCATTAAATCTGTAGGAGCGGATGGATTCGGAATTAGTTACATTTGTTTTAGGCAGCTTCCTTTTATCCACTTACAAAAGTTACCTACCTACGTAAATTTCATTAAAAGGTTCTTTGTAATTGTTGATACCTTTAAAATAAATAAGTTAGACCATAAATTGAGATCTTTAGAGTTTGCAGTACATCTATTATAATGACTATTCTTGCTTTATTCTGCCGATGAAAAAAACATGGAGATCTCACTTTAAAATATCCCTTATTTATTTACAGATAGAAGTTTACAGTAAAAACTAAAGCACTCACTATGCTACGCTATTATCTAGCTAGACTTTCAACTATAATATTCAGCTTATTGTGGAATATGTCGACATGCTGGAACTCGTGTACGAACTCTTTCAGCAGTTGGAGTGCCCGAACAGTTGGTGCATTGTTTCCTTGCTTTATTCGGAGGGAGACGCCAGCGAACAAGCGGTACCGTCGACGAGTACCCGCACGAACGTAGTTATTTGTTTTAATCGGCACGGAATCCGATAAAATGGGTAGTTCGAGAAGAACATAATATAAGGATTCGATAATAACAGCTCTATGACATAATAATAGTGTCTTATCAATACCTACATAAGGGTAGTGCTATTTTATATTTATTTAATTCAGAAAACCCGAATATTCATCGCCAAATGTATTCAATATTCAAAAGTTTCTTAAAGACAACTAGATGCACTTACTAATACGATAAGGGGATGTAGATGGGATGTAGTTACGTCACGAGCTTGTATAACGGAAGGGTAAGCAGCCCGCAGCGAGACCTTTCAGGAAGCTGACGTCATCTGACGCAGACAGCTTTATGACGTTACTACACAAAGAAATGACATTTAAAAAATGGAACGCGGAGAAGGATTATTTTTAGTAAACAGTTCGCAGTTAGCTCAATTATTTTTCAATTGTAAATACTAGCTTTTACTTGTAATTTTCTTTATTTTGTTATGTTTGAATTTTATTTTAGGTATTCTTGTTTGTTAGCATTTTACAAGTGTTAACTATGATGGCGGGATCACACACTCGTCGATATGTCTCATCGAGACGTCTCGTCCATAGACTATAAAATAATTTGGTTAATGTCGACCGAACGAGAGCTCGAGCGCACTAATTACACACTCGTGGTTGCGCAGCGAGTGTGTGATTCCGCCATTGTGCTTCAAATAAGTAAACGCCATTTTTTTTTCAGTAGGTCGATTTTTTAGGCTGGATTAAGTGATACCTACACGGAAGGTCCGTACGTCCTCCGTATCCTCCGTATCGTATTAAAATTCTAAACCTAAATACTTTTTACGTTACGTAGCGTACGGCCCACGAGCCGTCCTTCCATCTGGACGATAACCATCCTTCGAGCGAGTCTCCGTACGTTACTCACGTACGGAGACTCAGGACAAAACAAACTCAGGAAGTGCTAAACATCCAATCGAAGCTTTTAGTGTAGTGTTAGTTAGACCGTCGATGTAGCATTAAATCCAGCCTTACCAAAATATTGACAACGTTTTTTTGCCCAGCGGCTATACATAAAAATAATGAAGAGAATTCTTCCTGTCTTTATGTTAAATTTATAAATAAATCAATAAACAACAAATGTAGAAGCATTAAATTATACATACTGAGACTTTCATAGTTGCATTGTAAACTTCCTTCCTACAAAGCAGTTAAGCTCTTAACCAATTTCCACAATCGTTTCCGTTTACGCAAGCTCGGCCAACTATAACAACAACAAACTTTCATGTTTGATTATTCAACTCAAACAACATTGGCTTATGGTAAGATAAATAAAAAATGAAGGAAAAATGTGATTACTATTATCAAGGGAACAACATTAGGCATTTTTCTGTTATGTCTGTTGTTTACTAATTGAAGGCCCACAGAAAAGAACAGCTCTAGTTTTTGAGATAAAGCTACTGGCTATATTTTTGCACACTTTACACTAAACTTTGATACAAAAACGCTGTTTATTCAGTCTTCTTTTTGTCCACATCACGAAATATCTGCTAAAATGTCCCTAATTTTTGTATATCTGGTGGTATATATTCAAAAAATGTAGACTAGCCCCACTTGCACAACAATATTTAAAAGTCTAATTTTGACGTGTTTGTGTGTACAACTCACTTATCAAAATTAAGTCCGTTAATTATCGTTGTGCAAGCGGTTCTAAGTGTTGGTATTTTGATTACTAAGTCAAAGAAGATTATATTACTGTAGTTTCTATTATGAGTAGAATCAAATACGTAAAACGAGCACAAGTGGCTAATATTGCGTTGATCTAAAAATGGTGACTTTTGTTCTCAGACAACAAGGAGGCTATACAAAATATCTGTTTTGTTTGTCTGTGAGAGCAGAGCTAAGTCTAAGCACTGGGTTAGAAGACTGACACACCAGACGAGCTATGGTTCCGGGAACACTGAATATGATAAATAAATAATAAAATAATTAATGCTGGACAATTCACACAGCATTATCTAGCCCCAAGCTAAGCAGAGCTTGTGTTATGGGTACTAGATAACTGATATACATAATATAATACAATACATAGATAGATATTTTTTATTATATATAGAAAACGACCAGAACACCCTGAACAAATGTATGCAGATCGTACACACATTTGTCCCGAGGCGGGAATCGAACCCGCAACCTTCTGCGTCGCAGGCAGACCTTCGCCCACTGCGCCACATCGGTCGTCAAATGAACCACTAGTGCCTAGGGAACGCATAGTACTGCCACTTTTGCATATTAAACTAAAACTCATGAAACAATTTATCAAAGGATGTCGGTGGATTTAAATGCATGTCTAAAAAGTTACATAATTTCGTACAAACAAACTGAAAACCAGAATATTTCATGGTCCACACTCCACACTAATAAGAAGGTTGATACAAAATGTTAACTTTAATAGTTATCAATATATAATAAAATTATATTGAAGAAAATGCCTGAAATCTGAAATGAATTCGTTTGGATAGCAGTTTCTTAAACAAATATGAAGAGAGCTGATGAAAAAAGCACATTAGAGATGTTGTCGCATTTCCAGCGCCTCGCGGTTTCACCCGCTAAGTTCCCGTTCCCGTGGGAATTCCGGGATAAAATGGAATCGAACAATGGTTTTCAATTAAATCACTTATATCAAGCGGACTATTTCTGATAAGGAGTTATAATTTGACAAAACCGTGGAATTTTTACCAATGTTAGTTCTGTAGCAAGGGGCAACAAATAAGTTGTAGGGCTTAGCTCTGGGCATTCTAGAGGATGTGCTTATAGTCAGACGGTTGGTAAGGTCAATGCAGTATTTTTTTTTATTTATTTATTATTTTGCCATTAAAAAGATTGTATAAAAAGAGCAAGTCAATTATTTTTCGACGTAATGATAAAAGGATTATGGTGTAAAAAAATTATAGTGTAATAGCCTTTTAATAAAGCTATTAATTTATTTTGCAAGGCGATCACTACATGAAAGGTGATATAAAAATTGTTTTTGCATATTTTCCAGACGTTTCCTATAGACTTCGTATTTGGGATTCCATATGACTGAGCAGTATCATAAGATAGGACCAACAAGAGCTTCATATAGTTTAATTTTTGTAAGGGATGATTTGAAATCTTTTCTATTGCGGTTATGAAGCCTAATCTTTTAAAACCTTTCGAGATAACTTTGAAAACATGAACGTTAAAAGTACCTAAGTTTTGTGTCACCATGAGGCGTCTACGAAAGGAAACCTTCTAAAACTGATTTAATCTTATAAATGGATGTTAACCGGGCACTTTTAGCTCGGTCTTTACTTAAAACGGATTATCTCTCCGACGTGCCCGAGTGGGGCATAACCGAAATCCTAATTGATTCTTTGACAAAGTATCAAAGTTAGTCATGGTTATGGCCTGGTACCTACCTAATACTTCAAGTTCTTATCTTGAGTTTCATCATCATCATCAGCCTCTCTTGATCAGCCATCTTGAGTTTATGTAGGATTATAAAATACATACCTATTCACGTAATTTGTTCTATTTTTGAAGTTAAATTTACAGAGATTTGATATCGATAGATTAAGATAATAATAGATAAAGTTAATGGTGATTTGTGACGCAACCATTAGCTATTTGGCGTCTCATTCACTCCACCACCGGTGGTGGTGTTTGTTTTGGTTTTTTCGCAAGGTAAAACAAGACACCACGGTAATTTGACCGATGGTGCCACATGGTGTCATCATGAGAAAGGGCCCTAAAAAGCATAGACAACTAGACACCTAGACGGAGCTAACTAAACTGTAAATTATTAGCACAATGTAGTCCCTCCTTATTCGTATAATTTCAAGTCGTCTCCATCTAACCGAAAACTTTTAAATACTCAAAACATGAAAACAACCATTTACCAAAATGTTTAATTTTAAAAATTTTAAACAACTTCGTAGCTGGAATGCCTCTGGCAACTTTTAGAAGTACCCACAGAAATGAATTCGTTACCAAGTTTTATGACGCAATTGGATTTTTAAGAAAATAGAACACTTTACGTTTTGCAAGAGGTCAACGGTACTGTTTAAATAAGTGTGCACATTTTATTTCATTAGGTTGATACTGTAGTAGACCTACAATCGATTTCTTGCAAAAGTGCACAGTTTTCGTTCTATCATAAACTGAAGTAATGACTCCTTTTACGACTTTTCTTCTACTTTCATGTCCACGTGAGCTACTGCCGACAGTTCACGAGAGCTACTGCCGATAGTCCACGAGAGCTACTGCCGACAGTTCACGAGAGCTACTGCCGATAGTCCACGAAAGCTACTGCCGACAGTCCACGACAGCTACTGCCGACAGTCCACGAGAGCTAATGCCGACAGTTCACGAGAGCTACTGCCGACAGTCCATGAGAGCTACTGCCGACAGTCCACGAGAGCTACTGCCGATAGTCCACGAAAGCTACTGCCGACAGTCCACGACAGCTACTGCCGACAGTCCACGAGAGCTAATGCCGACAGTTCACGAGAGCTACTGCCGACAGTCCATGAGAGCTACTGCCGACAGTCCACGAGAGCTACTGCCGACAGTCCACGAGAGCTACTGCCGACAGTCCACGAGAGCTACTGCCGACAGTCCATGAGAGCTACTGCAAACAAACTGTTCTACAGTTTGGCATAAAATTTAAAATACATTTTGTTTTCTTCCAAATTTGGTATTGTTAAATTTGGAATTTGGCAAATGATTTCAAAGTGGGCCATACACTCCCATTTTGACAAAACACCCTTGTTGTTTAATTAGTATTTGATCTGAACAACAAAACCAAATCGGACCAACACGAGAAGGCGTTTGCCCAGCTGCGGGATACCTTAAACTACTCTTACATATACTACAAGTTTGTTATATTATTAACTCACCCTGAAGTAAAGTAATGTTGGTTAAAAGCTATTTCGCAGAAAAGTTTTAAATGAAATGAAATTATTAATTTGTAGTCAGTTTAACTGGAATAAACATTCTTATCACTAAGAAGAAACTTGTGCTAACTCAATATTCTTCACGCTGAAGATGCTCGTAAATTATCCAACAAAGCCACAGAATAACTATAATATAGTACTGTACAAAACTCCCCAAATATTGCAAAGCGGTAATTTGGCACGGACGTGGCCCGGGAGCAAATGAGGTGAAATGTGCTCTACATACACCTCGGTTATGAGTCACGCGGCGCTGAAGTTCAGGATTACTATTGACTGACGCCACTAGTTAGAACTGGAATAATAGGAAGGCTGATTATCAGTTAAACTCACTAAATGATAAAACAATAAATAATGATGATAAATAATGCTGAATAAATAATGCTGGACAATTCACACAGCATTATCTAGCCCCAAGCTAAGCAGAGCTTGTGTTATGAGTAGGTACTAGATAACTGATATACATAATTATGATACAATACAAAGATAGATATTTTTATTATACATAGAAAACGACCAGAACGCCCTGACCAAATGCCTGTAGATCATACAAACATTTGTCCCGAGGCGGGAATCGAACCCGCAACCTCCTGCATCGCAGGCAGACCTTCGCCCACCGCGCCACAGAGGTCGTCAAAGTATTGCATGCTGATGGTGGCCCATCAAGCAATAACTTGCATACCTTGCAGGGCATACACACTAGAAATACGCTCTAATGATGCACTGCCCCGTCTGACCTAACTGACGACCTAAGGCATAGATTCTAGGACAATTATGCCTTAAATTTCATTTAGTATAGCTATTGCAAATTATGAGCGTAGATTAGACCTATTCAATTCAATTCAATTTATTGCAGGAAATATGGTTATAATAGAAGGTCTTACTTAAACATTAGGATAGTGTCACACACTTCACCAAAACAGATTGGCATGCCAAAATTCTTAAAAATATGTTTCTATAGCTACATTAAATATGATTTTTAATAAAAATAATCAAAATATAAATAACAAAATTAAATGCAAATGTAAATACCTACGTGTTAATGTGTGTATTCATAAAATGTTAGTCAGAGATCGAGCTTCGTGGAGTCAACAATACTAAATTCTACGCTAAAGTGCAACTTAGTGCAGCCGACTCGGAAGAAGAGTATTCTTGTAGTCACGCTTTCTGTTCCTTATAATCATTAAAATGTAAGAAGAGACATTAATAAATCTCATTCAAAATGGTCAGACAGTAATTAAAATGTTCGAGAAAGCAATGTTACGAGAAGAACGACATTTTCATGAGTCGTAAAGTCCAAGTTAAAGTCTCGTCACTGAAAGCAATTTGGATGAGAGAAACAGTCTCGAGCATGAATGATGGATGTTTTCTGGAAAATTCCGGTCTTACACCTATTATTTTTACGTATATATATATATTTCATGCGTGTTTTGTTTTTGGTTCAGATGTGTACAGAATATAACATAAATGTCTTCAAGACGTTCCTTATACCACCTACGAGAAATATTTTATTTTAAATTGATTAAAATTTGACTTGTCTAAGTGCTGATTTTGGAAGCTTAAAGAAATAAACGTTGTTGATATTTGATTTTCATGTTTGAAGTAGTTTTTGTCTTCTACACAAAATATACACACTTTTATATACATACATTTATTAATTTATGTATCTTGTGTACATTAAAGAATTTAAGAAATATACCCATAATACAAGCAAAAAAACTAGCAAAGATATGTCAAAGGTTAGCAATGTTTATCAAAGGTTATCAGGATGGTATGAATAGATGACAGAGAATTCTGCTCGCTATGAGTAAATATGTATAAAAAATGTGCACGGTCTTTTAACAGTAGTAGACTTCTCAAAATAGTCTTCTCAAAATAGTTTAATTCCTTGTTAACAACAGAGGTAACAAATTACTTCAATCAAATTATGTAAGATTTCCATTTCTTTTTCCAGATATAGGGTGAACTAACTTGAGAAGGAAAACTCCGTGATTGTAAAACAAGGTGCGTTCAAGTTACGTTCAAGGTTCTGCCGTCTCAACATAATACGGTAATAGCAACATTATGTTCTGAAACTACGATCGTAAATTGTGCGCAAATACTCGCTGAATTAATATTTACGGCTGTTCATTTGGGCGAGGTTGTTTTTGTGGAGGTTGTGCCTACCTAATACCATAAGACGTTTGACGTTCTCTGTGGCGCGGTGGGTGAAGGTCCGCCTAGGACGCAGGAGGTTGCGGATTCGATTCCCGGCTCGGGACTTATGTCTGTACGATCTGCAGAAAATTGTTCCGGGTGTTCTGGTCAATCTATACTAAAAAAATATCAATCTGAGCTTTGTATTGTATTATGTATAACAGTACCCATAACACAAGCTCTGCATAAAGCTTGGACACAGGTGATATAATGTTATGGCTTTGGCCTAGATAACGCTGTGTGAATTGTCCAGCCATTATTTATTGTATTTTATTTTAATCATAGAAGCTACAAGAAAGGATTAGGTACAAGTAACCCCCCAAAATGAAGATAATCTCTTTTGAAAACGTATCTAGCATTTATCTATGGTACTAGCCAAGGAGCTCGTATCATATTATCATGTTATACTGCGGATATAAGCTTCTTATTACTAGGTATAAGTAACTTCATAGGAAAGTGACGTCATAAAGAGGGAGGCGCAATAGCGAAAGTGACCATATAAACGATATTTTAAACCAGAAATGTTGGCTAAATACTTATCGATATAACTAAGAGACTGGCCATAGGTATAGTGTCGTTCATTGTTAGCTTACCCCCCGTTACGTTTGAAGACAATTTCTATGAATCCATAACTATTTTAAAACTAGAATCTTACTGTTTATTGAAGATTGCGTTTTTTATAAAAATAACTAATTTAATGAAATGAAACCAATGTTGATATAATTACGAGACTTATAATATACAGACAGGGGTAAGCATCAATGACAAAACATATACATATAATATATACCTACTATTATACTTATAATATATAAAAAATTTTATTATTATTATTATTTTAAATATATAAACCGCGCCCTTTCATTTTCTGCCCACAAAGATACCACATTTTCCACATATTTCAGATACCACTCACAAACACACACATTCAGCAAACACTATTCAAATAGGAGCAAGCACGCTGGAGTCAACCAAAAAGATTTAACTTACTAAATAGGTACCTACTAATTTTTATAATATAAGAACTTTTCCATTTATCTTAATAATGATACCCATGTTCATTTAAGAATGAAACTAGATTTTTCACTTACATAGCACCTACTTCCAAACAGACAAATTTCTATTCCCCGTGTAGTGAAGGGCCTGGTGACCCGTACCACAGGTTTGTAAAAACCTATCACAGGCACCAGTTCTCTCACAAAACATGTCTTTGGTCTTTTTAATTTGTTGGACCTACCTAGGTTAGCATACTTACTGTGTTTAAATTTAGTTAGTAAATAGTTTAACACTAAAACCTATTGTGAGAGATAAATAAATGCTTAATATTATTATTATTAAAATGAACGACACTGTACCTCTACAATTTATCTACAGACGTCAATTTCTAATTTCTTAACTCCGCCCAACTGAAAACAAGTAAGCTCAAGTTGTTCAAGTTGTACTGTCATTGATATAATTTTTTTAAGCGAAGCATTTATGGTAATTGTGTGAAATATTTATGATTTCTAGTCCAACTATCTTGCACATTAATCACCGTATTCTAGTCTATTTTGACATTTCTGTGAACTTGGCAAGATTCCAAGGAATTTACAAATGTATTATTAATGCAAAAAGATGGCTCCGCCGCGACAGTTTGCACTGCCGTGACCAGGATTCGAACCTGGGTTACTACGGCCACAACGTAGGGTCCTAACCACTAGACGATCACGGCTATCGGAGCACTGGATCGTGGGCTGAAATTGCGAATCGGCATTTAAGTAAAAGGTATTTTTTGCAGTAACGTTATTTTGTAACAAAGGTGTAACGCACGAGTGCATTTTGTTATCTTTGGACTATTGACTAGCTTTTGCTCTCAGATTCGTTTGCCAAATTGTTTGAGCGTCGGATTTTTATCTATGTTCGATAAATAAAATATCTTTTCGAAACAAATCGATCAGAATTTTTTCCATCATAACTTATTTTTACTGATTTTAGTTGTTATTTTATTATGGTTAGAAACTCCTTATAAAATATTCTATCTGTTTATCGCGTAATTGGTTACGGTGTTGATTGGTTGATCCTGACAGTTTTTTCTAAGATTATAGAGACATAGACCAGATTTTAGATTATTCATTTTGTAGACCCATTTAAAATAATTTACTAATTTACAAATAACTCTTTAAAATTCATAAAAAAACCAAAGATATATAAAGATAGATAAAATAAGGCAAATAATTAATAGAGTCACAGTCTCAGTATTTATCATAAAATCGCTCACTGAAAAACCGAAATGACGTTCGCACCGTTATCTCCAACATATCCATCAATGTCAGTCCTATCGTCACCTTTCCTGAAAACACATTTCACAATAACAATGGATGACACTACACGAAATAGGAACACATTAATCACTCTGAGTGGAACATAATACGAATAACCAACTAAGAAGGTACTTAATATTATGCACACGAAACAAAGAAGCTTCATTTTCCGACTCGTCTTCGGAGCTGACAGATGTAGGAATTGCCAAGATCACGGCAGGGATATCTTAAGAGCCTTTAACAACCTCAAGTTTTTGTAAAAAGGATAGACATAGGATTTTGCGTTCATTGGAGCGGGACAGGGCATGCAAAAACAACGCAACGCAAGCCCAGAAATTAAGTTTTAGCTTACTATCTATTAATTTCGACTTTAATTAAAAAACCGAAACATATGAAATGTTTTTTATACTTAGTTCTATTACCATGCTTATTCTCAAGATCTTAATTTCTGCATTTATTGAGAAATTCATATTTTAGTTAGAGTTTAGAGGTTACTTTGCGATTTTTGTATGGAGAAATTTTTATGATAGGTATTCATGTTTTCGAAACATATGATCGATAGAGTAAGTCCTGAACTTACCATGTAAAAATTTCAAAGCTAAAATTTAGCAGCTTCGAAGATATTTCGATATGACGGAGGAGAGGCTGTAACCCAGCAGGACCGTCAAGAGTGGCACAAGACTTTTGAGTACAACAAAGGGCAAAATCTAATGATGATGACTATTTTGTTTTAAATTATTTACTGATAATAAGGCACGGACATCTTATACGGTGAACGGTCTATGCATACCAATTCTCAGCCAGCAAATAGTGATCAGTAATTTTTGTCGTCGACTGTAGATTACCGTAACTGTAGGTACCGATAGCGACTATGTGGTATTTGACAACCAATAAATTTGTCAAAATATTGTTGTCAAATCGTATTAGCAGCGGCGCCTAATCCGTACGCAATCAGCAGGATCGAACCATTTTGTTCGTCAGATTGAACTGGTTCCATGATATCCACAAGCGCGATTAAGCCTTGGCCGTGAAGAACTAAGACTGTCAGATTGCACGTCAATTTTACCAAAAGTAGTCGACAGAGGGCACTTATTTTTTACGTAGACTTATGCAAAGTTTATCATTTGAAGAAGATTTAAACTTCTTTTGTTTTGGTTGCTGGCACAATCACATGGTACTAATTTTATTACTAACTAACATTTGCCTGCGGCTTTGCTATTTTGTAGGTACATAAATAAATCTGTATCTTGGCCACGCATAACGGCGAAAGTACATACTGAATGAACTCAAATAAAACTTGCAGGGGCGCACCGTGAGTTTGTGGGGCCCTGGTTTATATTACTTAAGGGCCTAGCAGGTCACAGCCAAAGGCTTTGCGGAGATCATTCTTCGGTTTTTAGTGACCAGTTGGGTTATAATTTAAGATTATTCGTGGGGTTTGAAGAAGTCGATAGTCAAGAATAAGACAACTAGCCAGGAGTGTTAACGGCGGAGCGAACGGCGATTTTTTTTTGGGTTTAAATACGCACCGACAAATATGGAAGAACGGTGTCTAGGGACTTACAAAGGGTGTCCCGAAACTCAAAGGCAAGCCGAAAACGGAAGACAGTTGTATTAATTACGACTCAGAAGAAAATAAAAATTCAAGGTCCATCTCGTCCAATAGTTAAAGCTTTTTACTGAAAATCAGAAAATCGCTCCCCGGCGGCGCCAAACTTTTCAAACTGAAAAAAAAGTCCAACGCGATAGGCTGACATATCGCAGTTATCCTTGATTTCAAAAAAGTATATTTAGTAGGTAATACGTTTTACCTTCACAAATTATCATCATCATCATCATCAGCCTATACCAGTCCGTTGCATAGATCTCCCCTAATGAGCGCCATAGCTCCCTGTCTTCAGCTTGCCGCATCCAGCATCTGCTAGCAGTCTTTCGCAAATCGTCATCACACCTGATAGGAGGGCGTCCTTTACTACGTCTTCCGAGTCGCGGTCTCCACTCAAGAACACGTTTACCCCAGCAGTTGTCGGTTCTTCTTGAAATATGGCCAGCCCACTGCCACTTCAGCTTAAATTAAATAGCTTTAGCTTAAATTATCATAATTTTTAAAACGTGATAATATATTTTATTTTGAGTTTCGAGAGTCAAAATAATGCCAAATTCTAGAAAAAGGTGTATTTTTAAACACTTAGTTTAACTGTAACGAACGTAAATGATCAAAATAAAAAAATACGATAAGTAAGGAAAAAGCCAGTAGGCGCCGAGTAATGGAATAGAATTTATCTATATGTATATTATATAATATAATCTATATAAATATTTATTCAGAAAGAAAATAACAATCAAATAACAAATTTAAATTAAAACTAGTATTTACAATAGAAACAATTAAGCTATCTGCAAATTGTTGCAAACAATCTACAGCTAGCTCAACTGATCCATATCAATACCAGTTGGAAGCGTGCCTAAGCCACTGGCTGCATTGCCCCGCTGTATAGCAATGCTGATCTATATAAATAAAATAGAACAGAAAACTGGGTGAAATATCAAGAGATCTCTGAAACTGCAAGAGATATGAAGCTGAATTTTACACGGAGTTTCCTTTTAGTACGTAGGCTAAGAACGGATTTTTGGAAATTTACTTGAAGGAATGTTTTCTAAAAAAGTTTTAAAATCGTAAAGGATTGGTTGTAAAACTTTGGCGTTGATAGTTTACATGGAAACCAACACATAAGGTATTATTAAAGTCCACGCGAACGAAATTGCTGGCTGGTCAGTGGTCAGCTAGTAATATATAAAGCGGAAAAATTTGTTTGTTTGATAAGGATAGGCTCCAAAATTACTGGGCCGATTTAAAAAAATCTTTCACTATTAAAATGCTACATTATCCCTGACGAACATAGGCAAAAGAATATACCCGTGCGAAACCGGGGCGGACGCCTAGTATGAAAATTAACTGATTTGAAAAAATAAAAAACCCACATAAGTTCTTTACGAATTACAGAGCCAGACTAATATGTTATTTGAGTAATCGTTTAGATTTTCTATTTCTTTGCTTTTGCTTTCTTGCTGGTCTATATAGTATAATTAAAAAAAAATATAATAAGTGGTGGCGCTCGGGTAATGCCTTAATCAAATGATAAAAATAAAGTATTTACATTCAAGTATTATCTTATTTTGACTTGGATGGATGACCGCATACTGTATACGGCTTTTTACTTACAAAATTAAATCCTTTTGCGAAATAGTTATGTAACCCTCGTATTTATAGTAAAAAAAATATGGTTTTTTATCAGCGCGTCCTACCTGTCATGACCTATACGGAGCTGATCGAGACTTAGACACTCACTACAGGGCTGGTCCACGAGCTATGAAAAGAGCTATGCTCGGAGTTCCTCTGAAGGATAGGATTTGTAACGAATACTTACATCCGACAGAGATCCAAAGTTATTGACATAGCTCTAAGAATTAGCAAGCTGAAGTGGCAGTGGGCCGGCCATATCTCGCGAAGAACTAACAACCGCTAGGATAAACGTGTTCTTGGATGGAGATCATGTCTCGGTAAACGTAGTGTAGGACGTCTTCCGATCAGGTGGTATGACGACCCATGAGACTGCAGGCGGATGCTGGATGCGTCATGCTGAAGACATAGCGCTAATGGTGCTCATTACTGGCCTATGACTAGTAGTGGTCTAACATAGGCTGATGATGATGTATTGTAATAACTAACTCAGTCACCTAGTAAGTAAGTAAGTACCCAACATCTTGAGTAATACAGATATTATAATACTAGTCTACATCTGGACCGTGTTTAATTATTCAGTAATATTTATTTATGTTCATTTAACTACTACCATTCCATTCTACCAAATTGATAACTCTGTCAATGAATAAGAATACTGCAAAATCCTTGTAACGTAGGTGCAATCCATTATATATTCTATTACAATGACAAATGAACTATTGAACCCGCAAAACAAAAGTTGTCGAAAATCGTAATTCGTAAGGCGTGTCCAGCTGTCATCGCGAAAAAAAGTAACATGACCTCGCGTCCGTCCATGGAGGCGGCTAGCCCCCGACTGACGTTAGTGGAAACGATTTTCAGTTATATACAAAGGGATATTTGATCAATAGGGTTGAATTTATCGTGGCAAAATATTACCTAGGTTCCAATTACTTCGCAAAACGCCTTACAAAAATGAGTTTTTTGGGATTAATTATTATTGTATTGAATTCTACAAAAATTACGAATGTTTATTAGAAAGATATGATGTAGAAGTAGCGGTACCTGTAATTTCTTTTTCATCTGGAGTTATATATTTTATGTAAAGGCTCAAACGCCCTGCTATTTTTAAGCGTTTTTCTCCAGTGATTTATTATAAAACTACACAAAATAATGAAAAAAAGAGGTAGTAAAGATAGTTATTAGTTATTTGTTTATATAATGTGGTATTTTTCATCACTTAAATCGTATGCACTTTAGAGCAAAACAAAAAAAGGTAAAAGCTGTTCGTCCAAGTAAGGCATCACTGAGGCCTCTTAAGTGGTTCTGTCCCATTTTGAAAATGAACGAATTCGCCAGAATTGGGTCGTGAAATATTTTAATGAGGTATCGGACGCTATCAATATAAATGATAGCGTCTGGGTTACCCCAAAGAACCTAGGAGTCTACATTCCACTACCTGGTTATACCTACAAGTAAATGGTTTGCTGTGCTAGTTAGAATAGAAAATATACATTTTAGTGTCTCTACTGAAATATATATGCTGATTTGTTGTATTTGTATTATATTTTTTAATTAACCAAAAGCTTACACAATTCTTATTTTAATACTCAATATAAAACAGAGAAGGTTCGAATAAATATATAAGTTTAAATTAATATGATAATTTATTTCTTATCTATTTAATTGCCACTCATTAAATACCAATAAAAAAAACATGTACAACTCATGTATAAAAAATGCCATTAAAGTCATTTAAAACGGGATATTTATCATGATTCGATTTTTGAGTTTTCCAATATTTCGGCACAGTTTCATGCGCCATGATCACGGAAGAAACTTCTTCCTTAATCATGGCGCATCGTAATATGCCATCGAGTTTGTAAATAAATAAAACCTTATTTCATCGAAAAACATAAATAATGTTAGGTAACTCTGAGGCATGTGAAATAAGTTAAATACATAACTGAACTTTTAATTACCGGAGCTGTAACTTTCAACTAAGTCCGTTGAATCGAAACAACTCTCGGTTGTTATAAACTCGATAAGTATTAGAACTTGAAACACCTTTTATCAATTATAAAATACATTTTCTTAATACTAATTATCCAAATACTAAATACCTATTAATTAAATTTAATGGAACGTATAAAGTAGGTATATTTTCTCACCCATTATAAGATTGTGTCATATAATATGACATTACATTGACGGTTAGATAACGTTCCTTTTATATTGTGAAAAAATGAGAATCCTTTAAGAAATATCAAATAAGACAAAACTAGTAAAAGAAACTAATAAAGAATTAGTAAAACTTTCGATATTCTTAACACATTAAATACTAGCTATTGCCCGCGGCTTTGCACGTGATTTTCAAATCTATTGCCTGTGTGTGTCCATTCCCTGGATATTGTTTACCTCCTCCCTGCTCAAATTTCATTATGATTCGTTCAGCTGTGAAAATGTAACAGAAAGACAGACAGAGTTACGTTTGAATTTTTTTATTAGGGATTATTTATCGGTTCCTATTTTAGCTATTTCTGTTTTAGAAACGTAGGGGAAACAAAACGAAAGGTACGCAATAATTAATACCCGATGATTTTTATTGATCAATAAAGAGTTTTTTTATCAGTCAAAAAAATCATATTTTTAGATTATTTTGATAGAGCCGTTTCACAAGATATAAGCCGTAGATAGATTCTATCAAGCCATTGATTCAATTTCTCCGGACGAAAGATTGTTCCTTGCAATTTGCGAGAGAAACCGACCGTTTAAAGGTCCCGAACCCTAAGGTAAAGGAAACGACGACCCAAGGGTTGCGACTACATTTAGTTGGTCCACCATCTTCATTTACATGCGAAAGGAGATCGCTTGACTGAAATATCTGGAATATTTGGATTATAAATAATGGGACATTATTTCTACTATTTTTGAATCGTTTCGTTTTGAAACTGAAACATTGTTCTACTCTAATCTATGGATCTTTGAGTTGTGTGATTCAAACTATTTTAATTTAATTTCTATTTATAATAAAAAAGGCGATATGCTGTTCGTTGGTAAGCGCATAACTTGATTGTACTTTATACGTATATTTGTACTTCTGTTCGAGTTACTTATTCAGGGAAATATACAAATTAGGATAACTAATTAGATAGTTGCTCAGAACATATGTAAAGGTTGCCTGGCAGAGATCGCTCAAAGCAATAAGAGCGCCCATTTTACAACGTAATCTGCATAAGTTCTTTCCTGTCCTGTGTATCTGTTTTATTTAGTGTGCAATGAAGAGTAATTGCATTGTATTGTAAATTGGGCAATAACCTGAAGAGTGTTTTAGTTTGTCAAACAGACAGGTACTTTTAGTTTTTATTTCGGGTCAGCTAGTAAATATTTTAATGAATAATGAATAAGAATGCCAAGAATGCCGGCCTACAGCTTCTAAAGACATTTTTCTACGACTTTCGGTTATTTTTATCCGAAAATATTTTGCTCAAACCAAATAATCTAGTCTGGTAATTATCGATATGTTTTAAAATAGGAGTATGTATCCTTGAATTTCTAGAGATATACGAGTTTACACTGAGTTTAGGTACAGACCTTGGCCTACATAGGTAAGAACGCCATAGCACAGAGAATCTTGAAGCGGATCACAATACATCCCGCTTCAAATGCGACAAAGCCTTGGAAGAGTGGCGCCACGCCATTGTTCTGAAGCTGAAACAATGCAACGGAACAATGAAGAAAACTAGGCAATAGTTTGTAGTAGTTGTGAAATAAATGGAAGATTCTAGATGATAGTAACGAGGCAGTGAGGGTGTTAATCGATGAAGGACCGCCTTGATCGATTAACACCCTCACTGCCCATACGCATCGTCGCCTGACGCCGCTACGGGTGGACATCTGCGTGTGACCATAAAAGTTCGTGCGGCCATAAAAGTCTTGGATCATGAAAGTGTTTTAGACTAGGTTCTTCGTGGAATCAACTAGGATCTTAGATAAAAACTTTTTTCTAAGAAGAAGTTTCAAAAGATACTTATGAAAGATTTATTTTTAGAACCGAGAAACCTTACTCAACGAGAGGTCAGCTCCCAACAACATGATACTGTTTGAGCTGGAAATGTTGAACGAAAGAAAATGTTATTTGTTTTAATACAGGAAGTATAAATTTTTTAAAAGCAAAAATTTATTAAAACTAATATTAACACTTAAATCTATTTTCTAAAAATCTAAGCCGTCACCAGAAGGCGGAGTGCCCAGAATGCTGGCAGCATTGACACATTGAATGGCAATACTAAATCGCACAATGCACAGAAGAATTTATATTTGTTTTATGTACGAGTACCTATATGTACCTACTGATAAACTTTTATTGTTGTTTGATTTGCATTACCTGCTGTCAGTTTTTGACAAAACTGAATCCTTACCTAGTGCTTAGTTCAACAACTAGGTTTTGCAACGTTTCAGACAGTTATTTATTATAGAAACCACATCACTATAAACTTCTTCTTTGCAGGTGCTCCAAATGGGAATAAAATCGGTGCTCTTAATTCGGTGCTCTAATGGGAATACTTCAATCTTATAACTGTACTATTGCTCATTCCAAAATTCTAATTAAGTATTCATCCTATTGAATTAAACGACAAATTATAATTTGATTCGGGGGCTTAGGCAATCGTCATTCATCAAATCAGATTATAATAATTATAGGTTTAAGACCGAAATTGCTCTCAAAATCGTTAGAGATAATTTGAACTAAACTTTCTGAATTGCGTGCACTGAGTTGCATTTGTCGTCTATATATATATCTAATGTATAAAATGTAAATATCTGTAATACGAGAAAATTATTAAAATTCCCGCCTTTCTTATACATAAACGAAGTCAATAATGGTCAATTTAAGCTCCAGATTACTTACTGACCATTGTTGACCTCTTTGAAAATTCAGTAGGTATTTGGTGGACCAGTCTCAAAAATTCTGACTTGAAAATTCAGTAATTATTTGTTGGACCAAATAATTAATGAATTTTTAAAGAGGCTATTGCACCGAAGTATTTACCATGTAGTTACCAGATATCCAGTCTGGAGAGTTTTGCATTGTACCAACCTCAGCTAATGCTACAAATTTTGAAATAAAAATTAAAACTGAACTATCAATGCATTCAATTTAAGAATTGCTTTTTCATACTACACACACATTAAAATGAGTCGTTCCAATAATTCAAGAGAGTAATATTTCTATTGTCTTTATGAATGTTAAGGAAACCGAAGATTGTAATTTGAATTTTCGAAAAAAGATATGTGTCACAATATTTCACAAGTAGCCTTACACGTACCTCAATTTCAGTAGCACCCTTGAACGTTTTCAGACAAGGCATTTTATCTACCGACTTTGGCTCGATTTTGACGATCATATTATATCTAGTCGTCTCTTCTTTTCTGTATTTGAAAAAGATTCAGAGATAATCCTAATAATTAAAACAACCAGGGCTATTATTTTTGATATTTAAAATTACCATTCAAATTTGCGAGTTTCATTTTCAATCAAACTCGCAAAGCTTTACGAGTGTTTTATACAGGATGTCCCGAAACTCAACGTTAAGCCAAAAACGGAGGACAGGTGGGGATCCATAAAAACTACAAAACATGGGTCTATCTCCAATGGTTACTAAGTTATATATAAGTTATATATATTTTTATTTATTTCCTAAAAATCATAAATCGGCGTCAAACTTTTCTATTCTGTGACTACAGTTATCAATATTTTATGATTTGTATTTTTGATCTATATTATAAACTCGGAACACTGTTTCGGGACACTAAGTATATAGATACAGAGTTTGGCTTACTATGTATTTACCTTAGCTTTGCACCTACTTTTCCGTAAAAGTAATATTCATGTTTATCCCACGCGCATTTATTTTCACGAGCAACAAAAAACTCTCCAATATAAAGTTAGACTCAACAAACCGATTTATTTGGTTGCCGTCGCGTTATGCATACATCTCTGATCCTACATTCATCTAGACGTCGAGTGGAAATTCATACATTCAGTATTGCGTGTGGAAATTGCGGATGCCCTGAAGGTGTTGGAGATTATCACGGAAGCTGGTATCCGGGGATACACACCAAGCAGCTATAAACCTTATTCACAAAAATCACAAAGTTCATATTCAATATCAACATTCTTGGGAGGGTAATATCGATGAAGCTCAGGCACTTGTAGCGCTCTTAAAAACTTAAGAGTCTTTGTAGAGCTCCTGAATTTTCAATGATGCTTATAATTTTGCGTCAAAGATTGTCTTTATACGAGTCAACACAATTGCATGATTTTATCGGTGATTTATTCTATTTATAAGAGCACACTGTGCAGCAAATGGGCTTCGAAATACTAGTTGTTAATTTCTTCATGGGAAGGTAGGGTTAAAAGGAAGATGTTGTTATTTCTTATCTACAACGGGATATTTTAAAATGATCTTTTCATATTTCAGCCCCTAAGGAAAACAAACAAAAAATACAGTATTTCGTAAACGAAATAAGAGCAGAATTCCCGTAAATATTTTAAACGTCCCGTCCAATTATTTTTAATTACGGTTGAATGTTGAAGGAATTAACAGCATTTTCGTGTTGTTACAAAGTATTTGGAAATGTTTTTCTTTTTTACACTTCCATTATTCAAATTAACAGAAGAGAAACATTCTTTGTACTAAGAGTTTCATCAGTGCATGTGATGTTCCTGTAACACAAACTCCTTCAAAAGTGCAAGCTGGAAAACGAAAATGAAGTGTATTGACACGTGCCGAATACATTAGAATCACAAAATAAAAGCCGGAAAAGTGTTTTTATACGGCTAAGTGAATCTACGCAAGTTTAGATACAGTACACTTAACAATATAAAAGATATTTGAAGAACTGGTTGGACGAAAATGTTATTCAAGTTTACTTAGGATACGTTGTTTAATTGGGTTCTTATGTGTTCCATTGTTACACCTAGTAATATGATGTTAGGTTTAGGTACTGTACGATAAAAAATATAATCTTAGCCGGATTTTTGTACAAAAAGCCGAACGAAAAACGAACGTGTCGAACAACAATTTTTCAACGTAAAGAAAACCCATTAAGGTGGGATATGTCCTACATACATGTTAGTATATCTTTACTTGTCGAGGAAGAATTCAAAGCATTACTCCTTGTCTCGAACAGAAAAGTAATGAGTGGAACCTTTTTGTTGAATGTTATTGGGTAAAAACATTGGAGGAGAAAAAAATTAGGGTGAAGGAATGTGACGACACTGAGCCTAATAAACCGATGCAGTGACAAAATTAAATGTAGCCTAAAACAATATAATACCCTTGTGTGCCGATGTAAGATATTTTGTTACTAGTTTCTGCCCAGGGCTTCGCACGCGTTGTTTAAGAATATTTCTATATGGAGCTGATTTATGGGATAAAAAGTAGCTTAAGTTTTTTCGAGGCAACTACTCCTGTCAACTACTGTCTTGCAAATTTCAGCCTGATCCGTTGAGAAGATTTGGCGTGAAGAGGTAACAAACATCCGAACATCTAAACATCCAACGACCAGGATCGCTGTAATGCGTTTGAAACGTGTTGGGGAAAAGAAAGCAAAAGGTACCCGATAAATAATCTTTAATATCTAATCATCCAGTTTGTCATTTATAATATCAGTGTGATGTGACATTGCGGCAACTTTTATACTGAAAACTGCCATATTGACAATAAGGTAATAATATTATGTACCAACCAAGTCAAATCTTAAAATAAGCTGATAATTTTAGAGTTTAGGTACATTTTATGAAAAGCAGTTTTTTCAGTAATTTCAAGCTGTTTCTTTAAAATTGATTCACAATAATAATTTCATATACGACAAGTACCTATTATAAAATTAAAGAAAATTCGAAAATTTGTCCTTATATTTGTCATAGTGTAACTTCTTGGAGATGGTGAAAATGCTGAATCGTTTGAAATTATGTTACCTTAGATGGTCATTTGATAACCACTATCTAGCTATATATCTAGTTTTCCGTTGTGTCATTAAGTATATCTATAAATTTGTATTTTGTAACATGTATTATTGCAAAACCCACTGGTAGACCAAATAAACAAAAACAAATCAATAATGTCACCCAACTCAAATCATAGATACATTTTATGATCTTCAGGTGGAAGGTTTCAGTTTTTTTAATCTGTATTAAACACCGTGAAATAGTAGGCCCAATGTTATTATGTTAATACGGCTGTGCAGGCAAACCAAAATCAACTGTCATCAGCATCATCAGCGCATTTTGTTTAGGTCATCGGCCATGTGACGTCATGACGATAGAGCAATATGGGGCTGCGTCCAGCGTTTTCGTCAAATTAAATTACACGCAATATGTAAATGTAAATTTTAAATGCATTTTATGGCACTTATCGATTGAGTGCCTATATAAAAAAAATACCTAGTTTATTAGCGCTAATAATGTAATTAAGTTTGCCCTGTCCTATTGTAGGGCAAAACGCCCTGCAGGGCAGGTCAAAACGGGCTACATAATACTATTTTGTGTATTGTGTTGGAGCAAAAGGTCACAATGTAATAAATTCGGTTTTTATTTATGTTTAATCTATGAATATCATTATTCCAGTCAGTATAGGAGCAGAAATAAAGCAGTTTGTCAGATATTTTAGTATTATTACGTGGCTGTGACGAACGTGAACATTCCATCTTTTATGAAGACGAGCGACTGTACATATATCGGTATTCATACATTTTGATTACTCGGCATTGTCAGAAATACTCACAATATACGGCTGACAAAAGAGAATCGCAAATTAGACTTTATGGTAGTTGGAGGTGCTCAATGTTCTAAATTGCCTTTTGTATAGATTTTTACTAGTTTTTTTATAAATATATTTTCGAATATCATAAATGCGAAAGTAATTTTATCTGACGGTTTATTTATTAGCGTTTTACGCGAAACGACAGATATTTTTGATTTCTAGGAATTCCAGAAGTTTATATTAGGGACTAAACACTAATATCTTTAGGATTCCTGGTATTTATAAAATACCAGGAAGCTTAAGTAAGGTCTTGACGGTTAATTAACATTTAAATAAAATAGACTATGGACTCCTATTATTTCATCTGCTCTTACTAATAATAAGATTTATTTTGTTTCTAATATTTAATTTAGCAGGTGGCACGGAAGCTGCGCCGTCATTACTGTTTACGTAGCCAAATGACTAGCCTTAGTCTAATTACTTGGTTCCTTACAATAACACGTTGGTTTCCTTAATTTCTTACTGTAGGAAAAAAGGCAGACTTGACTTCAATTAAGTTCATAAATTAAGAAACAAGAACCAAGAGACAAAAAGGAAATATTTTTTCGTATCCAACTGGAATAGCGACGGAATAGATGTTCGTAGATGATGTTATATATTCAGAATTCATTTACTCACCTCTAGATAACAATATGTACTATACGAAGTAAGTCAAAAACATGCAGTCTTATACCCCATGTATGAATTTATTTTCTTTTTGGGTGGTATATGCACGACTATGAATTTACCTAATTTTTGAAAGGTGATTGAAAGAAGAAATAATAACATAAAGTAGGTGTTGGTTTGTTACCTCTTCACGCTCACGCAGTTTTTCTTTATATTTTTTCGTGGAATAAAACATAGGGTACTTTTATTCCATTAATGAGTTCCCGTGGGATAGATATTACGTAAAACAACGCTTGCAAAGCCGTGAAACTAGTATTGTAATACGAAACTGAGTGATGGTTACCGGGATTGGGTATCTAATACATAATTGATGTTCTATTATTGTATCAATACATGCATGACATAAGGTTATCCTAAGCTCTGATAGGATCCCCAACCACGTTAGATACCCTCCGGTCTGATTGGCATGACAAGCCTTAGGGACCTTTCTGTCGGCTGAATTATGTAGGAGGTGAGGCTGGATGTGGGCAAGATAGTGATTTAATTATTATATGTAAGTTAGAAGAAGAGTTTGGTTGATTGAGAGAGTAGAGCGTTAATACTAAGAATAGTATACTGAGTGGTTTTGTTTTTGAAAATGCAGTAAGTCGCCAAATGCGAAACCACGAGAGTTACAAAAGTCGTGAAAGGAGTCTGTAATTACCTCCATTAACGAGAAAATAAATACTGCTTATTTAGATTTAATATATTACTTTTCAAGAAATTTGCCTTTTCAATAAAAAAAAACAGTATTATGCAGTACCAACAGTGCCAATGGATTGGGTTGCTGTCGTTGCTGATAAAGATCAATCATTGCAAAGAAATGTATTAAATTGAAGGAAATGGCTCGTTTTTAATTAATTTGAATACAAGGAGTAAGGAATCATTGTGAAACTTTTAAATAATCTTTTCGAAAAATTGCTGCTAGCCAGGATACTTAGCCTGTATTTTACTAAGGTTAATCCTCGATAATACATCTACTCATAATGAATTCTGTAAACAAAAGTAAATACTTCCCTGTGCAGTGCATTCAACGCAGTTTTCTTTAGTTAAAACTTTTCTCTAGTTTTCATGTTTTCAGATTTGGCCAACCACTTCCTTCTCAAAAAGTCACCCTGCATAGTCTTTAATTAAACCGTAAATAAAAGTATTCTGGAGTTTTGTAAGCTAATATTGACGAAATAAATGAAAATGGCAGCGAGGCCGAAACTCAAACACTGGCTCGCATTCCCTAGCCGTAATAAGACCGCAACTTATGAAGTTATGTTTACATGAAATTCGTTATAACTTGCGATATTGGGAGCTTTGAATAAAAAATAACTAGAACTTGGGAAAAAGCTAATATTTTTGTGGAATGTCCGACATGGGTTGAGAGATAACTATTTTTGTACATTTTCTGAGACCTTGTGTATTTTATACACAGCTCATCTGAATAACCAAGTCCTTGCTTACTTATCTCTCTCGACGTGCCCTTACTCATGAAATTCTGCTAACTTTGGGCTACAGAACAATTGAAATAATTGAGCTACCTTCAGACTGTTGCAAACAATCTCAGGTATAAAAGGTAAATATAGAGCTAGTATTGGTTTTAATTATTTGATTGTAATTTTCTTTGTTAACAAAGATTATTTTTACTGTTGACCTAAGTCCGTCATAGATAAATAGGTATGCTAAGTCATTGCTTCAAGTTGGGAGATTTTACAAGTAAAAGAGAAATGTAAAATTTCTTGGAAAAACTCATACATTACGATTAATCGTGGCAATTTTAAGGAATAAATATAAAACCTTTTCCATTTATTCACGTAGGAAGTGGACTGACCGCAATTTATGTTTAAATCTCGATGTCGCAGAACTCCGTAAAAGCTGACGAATATTCCAAAACATTTCCCACAAACACCTAAAATTGAAACAAATATTTCTCGCACACTATAAAATGTTGCCAGTTCAACGCAAACATAATTTTTGACATTCCTACTTAGGCAAAATAAAAAAAAAACGAATGATACCTAAGCTTAAAATTAGGTTCAACGATTTACAAATCTGTCTAGCTTGTCTAGATAAAACTGAATAGGAAGCTCCAATAATACGGGCGGCTACCGTGAAACCTTTTTCTCGATCCATCTCACGGCTTTTTCAGCAACCGTTATCTTTGTTACAAATGAAAACTACGGCCTGATGAAATTGTTTAAGGTATTCCTCCTAACGTAGTTAATGGACTTATACAATATTTGTTTCTAATCAATTGAGTTTAGGAAAAATCGGGCCTCAAAATATCGCTATTTTATCATTAGTCACTGACGATCATAAGCAGGCATACAATGGTGAAATTTGGTATTATTATTATTGTTATTGGTAAAATTCATGGCCAAACTACATGGAAAATTTTAACATCATGAATTTTACGGTTCTGTCATCAAAAAAATAACCTTAAAGAATAGCTTTTTGCTATAGTTATAGTGCGTTACTCTACACAACAATAAATCATGTTCAAATTATGCCAAATCCTGTAATACTTCCATCGTTGTAAAAATAATTGAGATCACGAGCAGAACCAAGTCAACCATTTTATACCTAATGGAAAGTTATATTAAACTACATAACCCTCGATAATTTCTCAACTTCATAGTCAAAGGTAATAAAATAGCTAAATTGGCCCAGATACAGGTGGAATAGAATAATATAATGAAATAACAATTAGGTAGAAAGAGTTGGCTGTAAAAGGGCATAGTGCTTATAAAAATTACGAAAATTTATTGAATTGATGTCAGAAATAATATAAAATTAAGATAACACGTGTCAAAAAATATTATTGAAATTAAACGCTTATGTATCTTTAATCTTATGGACCAAACCAATAGAATATTATGTAACCATTATATAAATAAATAAATAATACTGGACAATACACACAGCATTATCTAGCCCCAAGCTAAGCAGAGCTTGTGTTATGGGTACTAGATAACTGATATACATAATATAATACAATACATAGATAGATATTTTTTTTATATATGTCGTCAAGAATCGAAAAGAACAGACAAATGATGTACTAATTAATGAAAACAAGTACAATAAATTATTTGAAATGGTATCCACTTCCGATGACTTTTACGGAGGCCTCTGCGTGAAAGCACAACAATAATCAACAACAGGGTGGGCCACCCTGAAGAAGTTCCTCAAAAAGGATGAAACGTTGGTGTTTTTCCACACAAACCAAGTTCGTACTTAGCCCACATGAGTGGCGTATATACGAACCTGGTTTGTACATAATGACTTAAGCAAGAAACCAAACCTTCTTCATCCTTCGCACTAGAACTTTTAAATTGCTAATAATTTCCATTAGTGTAAAAGCTTTCTACTGCAGTAGGTACCTACTATTATGTTATCTGAGCTGCAGGTCTCTGGAGATGGATGATGGATGAGCTAGCTCCGCCTGAGGCTCATTTACCGTCTAGCTGTCACTCTGTTTCAATTATTTGCTGAAACTAGAAAGAAAATGGCTCGGTTTACTGTGAAAGATAGTACCTTACTCATTTCAATGCCTAAGCATTTTAACTAACTTTCTCATTCACTCGACGACCGATGTGGCGGGCGAAGGTCAGCCTGCGACTCAGAAGTTGGCGGTTCGATTCCCGCCATGAAACAGATGTCTGTAGTATGGTTTTTCAACAGATATGTCTAGCAACGTCACCGAGTAAAAAGCGACGTTGCCACACCAGTCGAACAATATTAAACCCAAATCCTAGGATCTTTGATTAAACCAAAGCCAAGTTATTCCGCCCAAAAGGTGGGGTCGGTTATGCATTGGCTAACTGCTGGATCAACTAAATGTTTAGCATGGTGTTTATTCAAGATTTTTACGTTAGTTAGTTGATATACGAGATAGTATGAAATTTATCAACCTGCGGCTCTTGTAATGTAATCTTGATTTGCAAATAGATTTAAAACTGGCTAAAGAACAAAGAACTCGTTCAGAATTTAATCAAAGAAGCAAATGCGGCATTCTGGCTATTCTGTAATTGGTTCATAAAGACTAAGGGAGGACAACCACTGAAGCGAAAGTTATGTAGATGCCCCGGTAGTATGGCCAGTGGACCATACAGCGTGAAATAACTAGCCATATCTACTTTTTTTAATTTAAACGGAATTAACTCTCATTTATCTTCACATCTACGATAAAGTTTGGTGGATAAAGGCCTGATAAAGAGCAAGTTTTAATTTACTTTAAGAAATGGTTTCAAAGAGACAAAGACAAGCTAAACTGAAAAGTCAGTTTCACGATGCAGTTTTCTCATTATCTTCTCAAAATAAGTCCTTACGAAGCAGACAGCCTCCACGAAGCCATTCTGTGTGCTATTTTTAGAATTTAATCAAAGTTTCTTAAAAATATTTTTAGCAGCTGTGTTATTACTGTTCGCTTGAAAAACAGCTCCAATAACGGTAGATAAAAGTCTGAACCAAAGATATAAATTATCTGAATGCTTCGACTCGTGGTGCGCTATTTATGGAGAAAGATAAACGATTGGAAACGTTGCATCAATTTAACATTGGTGGGTACTATACTAGCAAACCCCTTCCCTGCCTCCCCAAAATCAGCAAACCCCTTCCGGTTTGCTGATTTTGGGGAGGCATTTTCAGCAGTGAACATAGGTGTGTTATGTGTGCTCATGAGGAGGTACTACACGCTTGTGTTTACTAAGATATTCCTTTCCAGTTTCTTCAGTAAATAAATCACTCAAATCTTTACTTTCAAGACTTCAAAGTCCTCAACCGCAGCCCTCTTAAAATCTACGAGAAGCACTTTACGTCTAAACTTTCAAAGTCAACATACCCCACAGTTCACAGTGAGTTTGCTATACAAGTTGCTAAACTGTAAGCGCCACCTATATTTAGAAGTTGGCTCGTTTGTTCCGACCAGGAAATCTAGGAGACTGCACATTATGCTTATTGCACTCGAGAGGACTGAAGAGCTTGGTTTATGAGCCGTGATAACCTAGTCAGAATTAAACTTCAATTGATGTGCAAAGTGTGCCTAGGCACACTTATTATAATAGCACATTTGATGTTGTTTCCCATACCATTACCTATTTTAATTTTTAGAAATTAGTCAATAAGATAAATTATTTAATTTTATAGACTTATAATAATTAAAAATAAATTTAAACCATGAAAATTTAAACCTTCCTTTTTTATTGAAAAATTGGAATACACAAGATATTTTAAGGCGAGAGATTCCTATTGTCTCTTACAAATTAAAATCATGAAGATTCGTTGAAGAAAAGGAAAAATTTATTCATTCTGAGTGGAGCAGAAGGTTTAAGGACAAGAAAATTGTCGTTGTTGTGTTGATTGAACAAAAGTCGGGTAATCAGTGTTTTTTGTTATTCTTACTTAGAATGTCTATGTAACTGATATATGGTTTTTTTTTTCTTATAGTGCTTCTTTAGAGCGTCAGATGTTTCCAAACGTAAACTTAATGAAATCTTAATAAGGGAAAGCTTCAGAGAAACTTCACAGACCTCAGAACAATTTTAATTGACTTACAACACTAGACGTGGGTATTGACAAACAGAATACATAATTAGCCGTTCAACCCAAAAGTTTTGACAGTACCGTCAATAAGACTGGCTGACTTTGACAACTGACTCTTCCGCAGCCTCCAATTACGTAGAGGCTGGTCGGTGCCGGAGACCTTTTGCCAATTTAACATCCCTGAGGCTAGGAATCACGTCGCTCATAGTGAGTACAATGCGCGCAGCCATAGATGAGACTTGACGGATCACGTAATTATCTGTGCAGTAGATAGTTCGCAGGTCATTTTGGCGGTATGCGAGGCAAGCGGGGAGCGTTCCGTTTAATATAGTATCATTAGCAACAGTTAATGATGCTAGGAACCTGGTCTCCGAAGGTTGCCGGTCTTTTAAAAATAACCCTGTATATAGATATAGATTAGGATTTTGAGCGTGACTATACCTGCGCAAAATCCCCTCCACTAGCATCTGACAGGTTTCATCTTTGGTTGCGCGCATTATAAGCCGCTTGTTATATAATCAACATTATTAAGGTCAGGCTTTCGAAAAAATCAACATTTTCATGATCTTTGAGATCCTACTGCGGTTCAAATATGAAATCTAGGATTCTTAGACTCCTTCCATAAAAAATATCTAAATATCTCAATTTTGATACATATTTGCCTTCTTCTCCCAAACAATATGACTTACTGACTTGATTTTTATATAACGGCAGTGTAACTGTATAACTGTGCTCGACAGAGCACAGTGAGACATCGCTCCTGTGAACACGAAATCCTATACCTATCCTTTTCACAAAACGGCCTGGGAAGAGGCCCCTTAAGTAGCTTTGCTCTCCAAGATATGTTGGACGCTATTTATCTAGTACCTAGTATAATGGACTGGACCTATAATGGAGACAGCGTCTCTTGTGTTGTGTAATTAAGAATTATGATTCCTAATGCGGACCTACTACTGAAGTAAGTCTCACCTATACCCATTACCCAATTAAACGTTAGGCTAAAACGTCGGAAATAAAATACAAAGGTACTTCAGAAGGTAAAGGTACTTTCAGAAAGGGGATATGTAATACTCGTTAAAATATAATGATGTTGAGGAATCGTTAAAATTCTTATTAAAAATTAATATATTTTTGTGTCCACAGATCGAATGCTGGCTTTTATTTTGGTCAACGAATTAGCTTTACCATTCAACGTGGCAATGCTGCAATGCTGTTAAGCATTCTGGGCACTATGCCTTCCGGTGACGGCTTAGATATTTAGGAAATGGATGTTAGTGTAAATGTTAGTTGCAATTTTTTTTTAAATTAAAACCGACCTAGAATGCTTTATATTTACAGTTTTGCGGCACAAATATTAATTCCCTTCCAAGTCGGAATATTTTTATTGGATCATCCCGGATAATTTTTATCTATAAACTATTCACACGAAAACAACTATTCACAAGAAAATGAAAACGTGTTCAAAATATAATCCACTACTTACTAAAGCCGTTGTTAATATTTTATTTGTGGTATTAGAACATTCTTGGTTGAACTACCTGTAGATTGTTTGGCATAATCTGCAGTTCGCAAATTTTTTTTTCAATTGTAAATATTAGCTCTAATTTTTCTCTATAATTTGATTTTTTGTTTATTTATAACTAGTTTCCACCCGCGGCTTTGCACGCGTTGTTTAATATTATTTGTATCCCTTGGGAAAATGGCATAAAAAGGAGGTAGCCTATATTTTATTCCAGCCTGTATGAAAAATTTCAGCCCATAAAGTGTTAACTAACATCCAAGCGTCCAAACATCCTAACTTTAGCATTTATAATATTAGCTGTGATATTCGTGTGATGTAATTTACATCCAGAACTGACAAAAAAAAAATGGATACAAAATAAGACATTGGAAGACAAGTGCTATGTCAGGATTTCTTCAGCTATAACACCAACAGAGCGTTAACTATTTCTTGTGTCTTATTTCTAACTACTTTCTGTAGATATTTATTTCTTAAGTTTGTATAAAGAGTTGACAGTTCAAAACTAATTTTACTTACTTTCGTGAGTACTGTAACAAATGCTTAAGAAAGCCGAATCAGCCCAAGACTCGGAATAACGACGCCCTTCGCCCAAGATCATTACAACATGACAAGTGTAAGCCACTAATGAACTCTTCTTTTGGATTGTAGCAGCCATGTTTACTTTTAAAACATACGCCATAAAAATGAGATGCGGACTGTTACGTAGACGATGAATGAAGCATATTTATTTTACTTTACTGACGCAAACTATACCGAGATGGTATAGTTACATAATGTACATAATATTTTATGTATATATGTGTGTACATAATATTATATATGCGAAAGTTTTTTGTGTGTCGTTCGTTCTCGTCCTAACTAAGCAACCAATCCAATTGATTTTTGGCATAGTTAGTTGAAAGGATGGAGAGTAACATAGGCTTTTTATCCCACAAATCTGTTCTCATAAGATAAATAATAACGAATAAATAACCTTAAATAACGCATGCGAAGCTGTGGGCATCTGAATAGTATATCTGATAACTGATTGTTCTACGAATATTAAATATTGTCCCAAATATTTTCGATTTCGGCAGGATTCGAACCCGCGCCTCACCCTCAGTACGGGTGCGCTAACCAACCAACTAAGCAACGAGATCAAAAACAGGTGCCTCAACGAACCTCTGGCACCTCTTACGACTCTAGCGTCGTCAGCTCCACTTACAGGGGTAACATTAAAGACATTAAAATTATCTGATTGTTTTGAAAAAACTAAAAACTGACTTTGGATAGGTTAATTTACATTCTGTTTAAATTTAGCAACAAAAATACAAATCCCTAGGATTTTTATGGGACCACTTCGGGATCAAAAAGATTGAAGTGAACAATAAATCGAACTCGCCATATTTTTTAGTTTTACTCATGAAATTTGTGCTTTGTGACGTGTCCAAGAGTCCTGTAATCATTTTCTATACAAAAGTGAATTAATTTTTAAAATTTGTTCCGTAAAATATGAAGGACACACATAAAAAATATACATACAGCTAAACTTAGAATCTCTTAATTGTTTCGAAGTCTCTTAAAAATCGAATGTATGTATAATAAACCGTATCAATGGCCTAGCTCACCTAGCTAGTTGGGCAGTAATTAGTGAAGTGAACAGCTGTTAATCTGGAGATTGACGGACGTAGTTATAAAAACGCGTACTGTAAAACGCGGTCAGAGCTGGCCCGCAATAAAGATCAATGTCAAGAGAAAAAGAAGACCTTTATTTGGCAACTACAAACCTACTCTGCTTGCTATCAGCCAAACAGGTTCTCTACGAAAATATAATAAACCCAAAAAAATTCGTTACTCACTAGAGCAAAAAACCTTAGAAAAAAGTTCTGATCGTATTTCAAAGGTTCTCAATATTGTAAGGATCCATTATGATTGATAATTTTTAGAGATTATGGAAGATTTGATTATCATTACTATTTTTATACCTGTTTATAGTATAATATTTGACTTGTCTAAGTGCTTATTTTGTAAGCCTAGAGAAATAAACGTTATTGAATTGAATTATGTAATAATAATATGATATATATTATATAATGTCCAAACTGAATAAATTAATTTTCACTAAATAATTTTGTTTCATATTATGGAATCAAAAAAAAAGATACGTAAAATAATAGAATCCATTATCTTACGTAGGTATCCTTTTGATATCTTAGATGTGAGAAATGAATAAAAGTACACTTTGGTACAAACTAGATCAATTTAATACGATTTATCAGCAAGGGTGGTCGATAGAGAGGATGACGTCAAACCCTTTTCGTATCACACCCTAGCTAGATGGATCAGACAATGTTTGTAGTTCAAAAGGTCTGTCGCATTATACCTATACTAAAGCACATATTGGATATCGTTCAGACCCTAAGCAAATAGTGTCGGTGTTGACACCATTGCCCTATCTATATTATCAAAGCACTGTAATGTATTCTGTTCATGCGGTCACCTGGTATAGCACATCTTAAATCTATAGGAGATTATTTTATTTCAACGACCTTTGTTGCGCGGTGGGCGAAGGTCTGCCTGCGACGCAGGAGTTTGCGGGTTCGATTTCCGCCTCGGGACAAATGTGTGTACGATCTGCAGACATTTGATCAGGGTGTTCTATTCGTCAGTGAAAAAGCTGCAAAATCGTGCTCATAAACGGACGAGATATTAAGGGCCTATCCTACCTCCGATCAACTGCGTCAGATCTCCATATCTTCCGAACTACTAAAATATTTAACTTTGAAATTTATATTATGGTAAAGTTCAGGACTTACTCTATCGATCATATGTTTCGAAATAATGATATACATAAATGTATCATAAAATTTTCTCGCTACAAAAAATCGCAAAGTTACCTCTAAATTCTTACTAAAACCTTAATTTCTCCATAACAGAAGTGAAAATCTTGAGAATAAGCATGGTAATAGAACTAAGTATAAAGAACATTTCATATTATGTTTCGTTTTTTTTTAATAAATTCCTATTTAATAGATAACAAGCTAAAACTTGATTTTTGGGCTTGCGTTGCGTTGTTTTGGCATGCCCTGTCCCGCTCCTATGAACGCAAAGTCCTATGTCTATCCTTTTCACAAAAACTTGAGGTTGTATAGGCTCTTAATGAAATGATGAGAGACAACTTTAAAAACCAAAACTTGTTATGTACTTCTACGACTTGCTCTGATGATTCCAGGGTAAAAATAAATTGTTTTCCACCAATATTCTGCGGTTTGGTAACCCCTTTATTAACTAAAAATATCTAGTATACGTATTGGTGTCTGTATTTCGTGATTTCGATGCATATTTATTCAAAAGCTACAACCCGACATTGTTTACTACACCCATATTCAATTTCAGGTTTATTTACAAATCTAACAGTATGCGAATTCGTAACGAATATATCCGACAGAGATCCAAAGCTATCGACATAGCCCAAAGGATTAGCAACCTGAAGTGGCAGTGGGCTGGCCATATTTTGAGACGAATCGACAACCGCTGGGGTTAACGTGCTCTTGAGTGGCAACCGCGACTAGGCAAACGTAGTGTAGGAAAACAACGATAACTTCGGGTGTTTGCTTTATAGTGCGTATTTTCTACGAAAATTTAGTAATGTAATGTCTCTAAATTTATAAACTGTAATCTCCCCATTTAAACCTAATATATAAAAACTAATATTTACAATTAAGTTCACTGCAGATTGTTGCAAACAATCTACAGGCAGCTCAACTGATCTTTATCAATACCAGTCAAAAGTGTCCCCAAGACGCTGGCTGCCCATTGCCTTATTACTTTGAAAAATTACTTTGCCATATTTTCGTTCAACAAAGTCTTTGCCTGCATGAATGCTATGCCCAAGGTCGCAAACCCCCGCCCTAGGTGTAAATAATGTCGTAAAGAGAGACGTGACCCCTCGACACGCTGGTGTCGGTCGTAGCCGAGGTTTTTACACAAATGGGAACAATAAACGACAGCTGTGATGAGATTCACTTATTCTTTATGTAGTTGGGCCTGCTGAATTCTTTAGGGGAATCTAGTTCGAAGGTTGAAGGTATTGTTTCACACCTGGGTCGATTTGAGTGTTAAATTAACATTATTTTAGAAAAGGTTACGATTTTTATTGTGGTTAAAGATATTTATTTCTCACAGAAAATTTAGTTCGCTTAAAGAGAGTTGTTTTAACAATTTTTAAAATTGAACACGGTAGTACTTAATTAGTTTAACATTCCATAAAAGACTGTAGAAATATTTATAAATGTGTTAAACTAAATACTGAAGGTTTTTTTTTAACAAGAAGACATAGATTTCGTTAGTATCATTTGAAAGTTTGTCACGTTTTTGCTTATTGTATAAAAATATTTTAGTACCCACTAACAGCGAAATAAAAAATACAGAAATGTTGAAGAATGCTACCTGCAAGCTAGTATGTGCTCACTTGGGTACAGTATCAAAATGTGTACCTGTAGGCCTTAGTCTGAGTTAATACAAAATACATTCGATAAACGTAATCGAGAACCACTGATGTCTTCCACGTAAAATGCTTAGAATAGTAGTAGACATAAATGAAGTGTAGTAAAAAAAAATGCGATAAATAAGTCTCATTTTCCTATAGTATATTTCACATATGTATTTCATATATTTTTGCATATTTCATTAGTGCTATGCGTAAAAGCACTGAAGTTTTATGTTTGTCAACTCACACATATACATACATAGATTCGTTTTCATCTTCTTTTTTTTTAATGGAACTTTGGAATTCAAGAAAATTGTTATGTAAGCGTGTTTTAACTTTATGACTGACGTGTTTGGGTTAGACTTAGTAGGTACACTGATAGGACGCAAAGGAAATACTTAGATTTGGTGTACAAGTACCCAGTGACATTTTTTCCCGTGTGGTCATATATTCCTTAAAGCATCAATTGAAGGCTTTTTTGTGACCAAGCTATGTTGGAGGTACTCTATTTACTTGCTTTTATAACATCAATGCCGCAAATGTGACTGCCGCTGTCATGTCAAATAGTGCAACATATCACTTAAAATCATTTGAAAACTATGATCGAGTATGTAAAAAACTGTAGAATCTTTGTCATACTACACGCTACCAGGTGCTAAATGTATAGGAAGGACTCGAAATCGCTAAAGATAATAGTACAAGTCGTACTAGGTCCTCAGGTCTTAGTTCTAATAAATAATGCTGGACAATTCACACAGCATTATCTAGCCCCAAGCTAAGCAGAGCTTGTGTTATGGGTACTGGATAACTGATATACATAATTATATAGATAGATATTTTTTATTAACATAAAAAACGACCAGAACACCTGGAACAAATACCTGCAGATCGTACAAATATATGTCCCAAGGCGGGAATCGAACCCGCAACCTCTTGCGTCGCGGGCGGACCTTCGCCCACCGCGCCACAGAATATGTCGAGTTCTTTTCAGGTCGTAGTTCTCTTGATATTCCCAAAAGTCAGTAACCGTCTCATTCCTTTCTCTTTTAACATCTAGTCTCTCCAATTATTTATCGTATTGTCTGTTTTTCGTTTGGCGACATTATCTCTGAGCCCTCGGAGACATTAAATGTCGTAATCCTCACAAATGTTGCTGTAATCCAACATAATGATGTACCTAGTGCGCTGTTGTAGAATAGCTCCTGGCTCATGTTGGCACTTTATAGCCATTTAAGAAAGCTTTCATAGCTTAATGGAAATGGTCTAAGTTTCAACAACATAGTTTTTTCGCAATTTACGCAGGCTGTTTAGAGTCTAACTACGGTCATGTAATATATCTATTTAATTAAAGAATTTGTTTAGATACGAGACACAATTTTTTTCTTGACTTTCACTCACACATTACATTGCACTCACAAAGGTAAATCCGAGCTATCCTGCAGACAGAGCCGGAACCATAAACATTACTCTACTTATAGACTAAAGTCTATGGACATAGAATGGATACCTCAGTTCAGTTTAAACAAGTTTACGTATGCATACTTTCATTTGTGTGTGATGTTATGTTCTGATAGGTATCATTATCATATTTCCTAAAGGCATCATTCGTAAAGAGTCATCCGGATAGTAATTCCATAATGGACATTCGGATGGATTTCAAGGATTGTCATCTGCATGGTAATGCATGAAGGATTTCGCTCAAATTAACATGACTTGCCTTGTTTATCTTCCAGTGTTATAATGATGAATTAATACAAATATACAAATATTGTTTTTTTATCAGACCTAATAAACACCAAGCTTTGTTTTGAAAACAAATTACAAAAAAAAAACACCAAAAAGATACTGCAACACCAACCAACAAGTTATATCATCTGAACATCACCAAATTTCCCGCCTTCTTTATACATACCTACTACAAAGGAATTGACAAGTAGATCCTTCTCAATTGAAAAAGCGCCTTTGTTGCAAAGAAAAGTTTCAGTATTATCGACTTATCTACTTCTCGAAGATGGAAGTTCATACTCGAGAATCATCAGTCTTGTTCCCATTGTCTCCTCGTGATGAGGAAAGAATGGGAAACGTGGTTTTTGGTAGTTGGTACCTACTAACTCTTATAATCAAAGTAAAAAAGTGAGCCAGATTTTCAATACCTTTCCAATCCATACATCATTTTATATTTCATTTATTTAATTTTTTTTTCGTTTTAAGCACATTCTGCCTGAGATACAGGTTTATCTAACCTAGTTCAGGCAAATGTATTATTTTTGGACCTTAAGATTAAAAGACAATTGATTCTTGTAATCCATATAGTCCTAAGTTTTTTTTTAATAAATTTATTTATATTACTTATATACAGATCATATGTGCAAAAGAAAATAGTTTATTTAGAATAAACCTAACACAACAACATTAATTCTTCTGAATCTAACACAGACTTTATACTGGCGGCTACGGAATCTAAGGCTCGTATTATGAGAAGCTTGCTCAGCTATAGCTCTATGCTTGAGTGAAGTTGGGTGACGTTTATTCCATAGAAAAGCGTTACTCAAGCATATATTGCCGACTAAGCCAGCTTTCATAATACGGGCCTTAGAAATGGAAATATATTTGCACCTACCCACATGATGTGTTCACAAGACTTTTTGTTACCTGCAAACCACAATGGTACACAACTGGACGCAGGTCTTCCCCTGGTTTTTAATTTCTCATGAGGGGTGATGCCCTTTTGTTACAATACAACATTATTAGTATGTATGTAGGTACTTACGTTGATTATTGACATAGGTACTTATTTGAGCATCAGGTAGCAACTTAACAGCAACTTGAATTAAAACAATATATTTAATGTAATTTCTTTTTGAATATTCACCAAGGTCGCAGATTGGAATGGTTTTAATCAAGATAAGCCGTAAATACAAATCAAATCAATCTCACCTCAAAGAAAATAAAAGTGCCGCTTTATTTTGTCCAATTTAGTTCCAATCCGCTTTTCCTTTTCCAATTCACTTTTTCATTACACTTTCGCTAATCCAAAGCGCAAACAATAATCTCATCTTCCACAAAATTTAATGCCACAGTCATTGTTCTTTTGTTAACCATTATCAAATTTTGAAACGTACGTTACATCTTGAATGATTCTATTTTCAACTGTTGAAAGACCAGCCATAAACAAAATTGTTTTTACAGAAAGTGGCTAGGGCAGTGTTGTTTATTCTACCGGGTTATTCAAAAAAGTATTTGTTTACAATCTGCGTTCGCGAGATTTCAGCCGGCTGCTGAAATTGATGGGAACGGCGTGCATGCAGGGCGGGAATCGCGTCTCGACTGAGAGTGAAATGTTAGACTGTAAGAGCTTTCAGGATTCGGGACGAAAATGAAAATGTCTTGGAACTGGTTGTGAAAACTACGAATAAATAATACCAGCAGAGAGTGTAGGTACCTGTACGTATCTTGGTTTATGGTATTTTTCATGGTGCACAAAAGTTATAAAACCCACGTGTTGTAAAATTGTTCTTATTAAAATCAGACGCAATAAACATTTTCATTACATGTTAGAGAGATAAACAATACTTTAATAGCTTTTATAAATGGCTATGGACGACATAAATATTTAAGAGTTAGTGTACAGGTGTGTGTGAGCTTAGTGTACAGGTAGGAAGGTACCTACATATTCTTTGACCCTGATCACAGTCATAACTAATTTCAGCTCAAGTCGGTCGGATTGGTTTTAATTTCCTATCCAACTTTTTAATTAAAAGCGTATTTTACGTAATAAAAAGAATGCACCAGTTTTGTTCAGGCCTTCGGTTCACAAAAAAAACTTATTTCAATTTTAGAATTTCGAGTTTCTGTGTGGGTAGCAGCATGTTTTATAAGAGAGAGGCTGGAACCTAAGATTTTAAATAATATGTACCATATAGGAAAAACACGCTGCTATCACTTGGCAGCTTCAGAGGGTTACAAATTTCTTGATTTTGAAGGTAAAAACTAATCTACCAATAATCGGCGTTTTGTTTTGCATAATTATAACGTTCAGTGTAATCCCCCTTTTTTTGTTTCTTTTATACCAACCGAGATATTTCCTAAAAATTTTTGGTTTAACTCGGTAAAATTGTGGAAAGGATTTCGTGGTTCAAATTGAACGGCCCGGCTCCGAACCGAGAAGAATGACAGTAAATCTTATAAAACTCAGGAAATCCATTTGAAATCTCTGCGGCCATCGATAAGGGTTTTCCTTTTCCCTTTGTTGTGGGATGTGGTTGAGTACAATAAACCTAACTACCTCTAGCTAGATAATGTGTATAATGTTGCAGTTAGTGTGTTTAACCATCGGTGATACTCGGTCATTCGTTTAAGATAAATAAATAATGTTGGACAAGATTATCCAATTCACTTAAAAAGATAATGATAAAGCATTTATTTGCAACAATTATATTATTATGGTTTTATTCTTGAAACATTTGTGACAAATTGACCATCCTGAACTGAAAAAAAAATGTTTTATTCTGTACATAGGTTACAATAAAATGTCTCTTTTTTCATCTTTTTTGTACTTAATTTTACTTTAATATTTGACTTGTGCCTATATATATATAAGCTTATTTTATAAGCCTTATGGCATAAACGTTATAGTGATATATTCAGCCATTCACGAAAATGCGTAGTCTTACTCCCAGCCAGACTTATGCCACTTAAATCATCTTCTGTAGAAGCAAATAGGCCAATGATGATGATGAGATTAACTGCTATAAAATGTCAAATCTATAGCACATAATAGCTATTAAAACAATATGGTAGATTGTAAGTTAATTGGCTGTGAGAAAGTTTGATAGGACAATTTGCCGGTTGACGTGGTGAGCGGCGGTTATTGTACGCCTTGCACACCTGACCCATATTACGGGTTATAGCCGAGTTATGGCAGGTAACGATCATTTGGAAATATTGATGGCTTATGGCATCTTTTGTTGGGGCATCAAGGACAAATGGAACGAAAATGGTACAGTTTTTTTTGCTTCGTGTTTCAATAACATATGAGGGTTCAGAGTTTGGTTTGGTCGATAGCGAGGATGGTGGAGATTTTCAGTTTTCTACATAAGTTTTAAGCTAGAGCTACACTATTGTGGTGTGTTGTCCCGTATCAGGAGCATTAATCGTTTATATTACTTAGAGTGGTTGGTTGGTTAGAGATACAAGATAACTAAGTATTCTGTCTCTGCTAATCATGTTTCTATCCATGCTGAAAGCCGATATGCTTTTGAAGCGTTTCTGACGCGCTGCGTGCTATATCATCTCAGCATGATTAGTGTGGGTCTAGCTTAAGGCGGTGGTATGCGTGAAACTAGCGCTGTTACCTATTTTATTTTATCACTACGTTGAACAAAGGAACTTAAGAAAATCCATCGTACAGTTTGTGATACCTATTATAAGCTTTTTAAGGCCTCTCTAATAGTACCACCGCCTTAACTTGCCCGCTCAGAATTTCAAAAGAAAACTGTTGTACCTCTGCCTTACGAAAACACATCCTACGATTCATCATAACACTTTCCTAACGACCAATCTCATAAGCGAGAATTAAATTGCATGCCATGCCAAGAAGTTGTAATCCAATAAAGAGCAAACGTCAAAAGTCAACATCAAAAGCTCAATAAATCAATCAATTTCTATCTGTATTGGTCAAACAGGAAAATGAAGCCTTTTGTGGTTCCCATTCGTTTGAATGGTGACCTACATGCTCTGTTCACTTCATTAACTCGGCATCGAATAGAACCTACTTACTAATCAGGGTGCTATAGAGTCTGTAGAGCTTTACTGGAGCCGGCATTTATAATTAACCCTCTATTGCATGGATTATTAAATTAAAGAGAGAAAAAATATTTTTATGTTTTAATGTGTTTTATTAAAGCTTACAAGACAAAATATAATGTGAAAAAAAATATAAGTTTCTTATTTTAGGAAAAAAAAACAGAAGCCAAAATTGGCTTCCCATGCAATAACGTTTGAGTATGAGACTCCCATTTTTGGCTTCCGATGCACAACGAATACCAAAACTCATGCAAGATGTAATTCTCTAAAACAATTTCTTTTCTCATTCAAGCAAAGAAAAACGTCACATTTCTCACATTTTATATGAGAACGTAAAGAACAATTATTCTGGCATAATTGACGATTCATTTGGTGAATCGGTAAACGGTCAATTTTATCTGAACGTTCTGAATTTAGAGGTTGGTCTTGTACTTTTGCTGGGGTTTTCCGTGCCCTTTTCAGAGGTGTGGGAGCTTCATTTCTGCTGGTAGGAGTACCGGTTTTGCTTGACGTAGGAGTACCGGTTTTGCTTGACGTAGAAGTACCTTCTCTTGACGAAGTAGGTGTGCCGGGATTGATACTAGGACGGCCTCTTTTTCTTGAGATGCTTCTTGATTGCCAGCCTTGCAATAATGTTCAGCAATAGCGAGCTTGAAGTCAAATAATGACATGTATAGGTCAGTCTTGCGTCGCCACAGTAACCAGGCATTAACTGCGCACATATCAACATAGTGGAAAAAAAATATTTTATACCTCTGACGGTTGAATGCAGTTAGCAGTGCCATAAAAGCGTGAAGAAAGCATTCTGGAAAGATAGAAAAAAATAACTCTGAATGCATGCGAAGCCATTTTTGGCGCAAGCTTACTTCATCGTGAATGCATACGAAGCCAAAAATGGCTTCCGTAGAAAAAAAAGGTTATGAAGAATAAGGAACAAATATTTTGAATAAACTGTGATGGGGGTCAAAAACAGAGGCTTTGTTTAACATTATTTACATTTTTGAAAATCAATATTCTTACCTTGTCCATTTAATTTCCACCAACAAAGCTGCAAAAATTCCACTAAGAACGACTTTGCTTATGCTCCGGAGAAAAGTGAGGTTTTTTTCGACATACGACGTTGACCATAGACAATAAAAATTGTATTTCGTTTCAGCTTGAATTCTCTAATATTACTTTAGTAAAATTTAAATAATTGTATTTTAAATTAGGGTAGAAAAAAAAATACTAAAGTTTAGCAGCCAAAAATGGCTTCGTATGAAATAGAGGGTTAACATATGCTTTGCTAAGAGAATGTGTAATGCGTTCTTGTTTAGATAATTGGAAAATAAAGAACTATTTTTTTTTTATCTTACCAGCCCAATGAATCCAGCTGGTGTTTCTTACCTTCTTTTTATTTTAATTCAGATATTTTTCAGAATTTCTTCGTGTTGGGCAGACCACCGAGGTTCGGCGAGACTTGCGTGAGTTTGGAGGTCTATAGCTCCAACCCTCAAGCCCCTGTTGTGGCTAAGGATTGGACAATGATGATGATTTTGACAATATTTTATACAGGGTGTAAAGAATGAATAATGAATTACCATAATGAATTACCAATCCTTCAGGGAAGGTTTAGCAGAACAGGGAATAAATATAAAAAACTCCGACTTTTAGTTGTCGAAAGTTAAATAAAAACTATAGTATGATCTCTAGAGTACGCAATAACTATTTCATGTGTTTTATTGTCATAAAACCGAGGAAAACTGACACCTACCGCGACGAGATGTTTTAAAGGGGATGAACAGTTAGGTACCGGGCCTATTTATATTTTACTAATATAATGTCAAAAAGCACTGAAACTAATGATTTTTGTTACACCCTGTCGTTCTATCACAGTTCAGTGCCCATAGTAAAACACAATCTACTGCATCTAAAATTCATACTCTTTGGTTGGACGAGTTTAGGTCAAAATATTAGCATTTCTATTGGAGACCCGGGTTTATTTGAATGTAGCCTTATGATTGATCACGTCGAAATAAATCCTTCTGCGATAGTGCCATGGGTGAGAAATGTATTTCATTTCCAACTGCTTTGCGAATTGATGTTTTAGCGTGAAATACACTGGATTTATATGGGTTCAGTTTATTTATTCGGTAAATCTAAGCTTTGAGCGTCTAAAGCGACTGTTTAAAATGAAGAAGCTTTTTGTATTGTCTTTGTACGATTTGTTCATTAAAATTCGTATATTTACCATGATTGGTTTTTGAGTTTTCCAATATTTTTTCCGTGATCATGGCGCATGAAAACTGTATCATAATATTGGAAAACTCAAAAAACCAATCATGGTAAATATCCCGTTTTAAATGACTTTAATGTTAATAACCATGATAGTTTTATTTTTAACGATTCGTCGGGATTCAAAATAATAAGTGGATAGGTACTGATTATAGTTATATGCACATTACAATTTGACCAAGATTAAACAAATTAACATAATATGGTCCGATGACATAATGGCCGATAATAGAGTCATGAAACCCAAGAATACGCAAATCAACTGCACTAAAGCGAGGCATCTTGAGACGCAGCGTGGTGTAGCGCGGTCGGCGTTGCGGGAAGATTTCATATCATGTCAATAAAACTCGTACCTTTGTATGTAGTAAATAAAGTTATAGGTATTTTTAATCACTGTCATAAAAGTACGCGTTGATTCTCGCGGCGTAGCGAGGCGTCGTCGTCACGCTGTGGCAAATTATCGTATTATTATATCATTTTTTTTGACGTAGTTAATATAACCGTTTGAGTTGCGTATTCCAACTGAGAATATTTCGACCTTCACTAAGGAAGAATTCTGGCCGAAGAATGTGCTGTTCCGGCGTTTTCGTGGACGATTACCGGTCGCAGCACATAGTGAGTGTCACACGTCATCGATACTACGTGCTAGTAAATAGGTTTATTTTATGTATGTTAGATTACGGTATATATGTATTTTATATGGGTCGTAGTTTTTAGTATTTTACATCCTGTACTAGAGTAATGTTGCCTGAAATAAACGATTTTTTTAAAGTTGTATTTTAAATTACTAGGAATAAGTAAATCTTTAAAATGACGTAGGTAAATTTTAGTCGATAAGTTAGTTTATTCCCATTTGTCACCCTGATCTATCCCCCTTAGGGGGACAAATGGGAAAAAAGTTCTATCTGTCCCACCGTTGCAAATAGGGGGACAGATAGAACTTTATAGGTAGTAAAGTATTCCTTCTGTTATCTATTATCTTGAACAGCCGGCTGTTGATATCTGTCGATCTAACGACATTAAATTCTATTAATTTATCCATTTTTATGAAGCATGAAACCTTCTCCCAGTTTGTTTGCTCAGAGAAATTTCATAAGTGCACTTTCCAATCTCTTCGGTAATTGAAAGTTCACATAGTCTTTGCGGGAGATTGAGAATATTATGCAAAGCGAGCATGGAGCAAACAAGTGAGTGAATAATTTCTATTAAACATTTATAACCTTCGGTGGCCTTGTTTGTCTTTTACAAGGAACTTGATTGGTGATTTGTTTGGACGATTTAGTTCCAAGTTAATTTTGGTTTGTTTATACAATAAAAAACATCTATCAATGTATTGTATAATATTGTGTATTTCAGTTATCAACCAACACAAGCTCTGCTTAGCTTGGGGCTAGATGATGCTGTGTGAATTGTCCAGCATAAAATATATAAAAAATATACATTACATAAGAATAAGAAAATCTTTATTTATAGCATTTTCATCATAAGTCAAGTCGGTACAAAGGGCAGCCTCACGGCGGGTATCTTATGTTTTTTTTTAATTATTTTAAGTATACAACAGGGAATAGAATCAAAAGAAATTAATGCAAGCAGGCACTTTTATTTAGCTTTAGCATAGACCTATTGAAATAACAAATTCAAGCACGTTTTCCTTTCGAGAACCGCGTCACGGCTGCCGGCGCGTGTAATTCGATAACCTCTTTTAGCTTTGGGTCTTATTCATCTGCCTGGGTTGTAGAAAGAAACCTTCTGATTTTGCAGGTTTGTGAGAACAGTAAAATGCACTCTACATTTCTGCACAAGGATCTATTTGCATGAAAACTGCTGGGTCATCTAAGAGTATTACTTTGACAACATAAAGGCAACTGGTGTTATTTTTTTTATCAATGAGAAAACTTCACTTATTTGTTTGAAGATCAAAAAATTATCACAGCCTATATTGGTCCACTGCTGGACACAGGCCTCCCCTGATAAGCGCCTTATTGTTTTTATCTCAAGGGGGAAAGTGCCCATAATCCACACGCTTGGATTGCGGGTTCGTGATCGCAGTTCGGTGGTAGATCTATTCTGCAAGAGGTTCTGCTGCCCGCCCCCCGGTGTATGCCCCTTAGTCGCCTCCTACGACAGCCACGGGAAGAGTTGGGGTGGTGCAAGTTCTAAGCCGGCACCATACGGCTTATTGATTTGACCTGCTGTAGGGTAACGGTTGGTATTACTCCGAAAATACGCATCTAAGCTAATAACGTGGTGCGCTTATCGACGGAGACGGGGGAGATAAAAAACCTTTTTAGCATTCAACAGGTTGAAGTAAATCTACATTTCGTGGGCGCTAAAGAGTTTCTTCTTACACGAAAAGGGTGGAATATGACGTCATTATTCGTGGATTTACTGAAGTGGTTGTTTATTTCAGTTTGCTGTTGAGAAGGATAAAATAACTTAATAAATTAGCAATGAGCAGACTTGTTTTTTGTAATAATTTAAAATGCCTCTTTTATAATATGTATTTTTTACACACCTACAGCGGGACAGTGCAGCCAGCGTCTTGGGCACGCTTCCGACTGGTATTGATATGGATCATTTGAGCTACCTGTAGATTGTTTGCAACAGTCTGCAGTTAGCTCAATTGTTTCAATTGTACTAGTTTTAATTTAGTTCTATTATTTGCAATAGCTACAGTCAGTTTGAATTGCTTTGTTGTTTCAATTATAAAGATATGATCAGTTGAGCTACCTGTAGATTGTTTGCAACAGTTTGCAGATAGCTTAATTGTTTCTATTGTAAATACTAGTTTTAATTTTGTTATTTGATTGTTATTTTCTTTCTGAATAAAGATTAAAAGAATTATAAAGTCAATGATAAAAAGTTCCACATTCAAATCACGTTCGAAATGGAATACGATTTGTTGCAATAAAACTTCATGCTTCCAATTTTGAATGGACTAATGGGACTCACGCTTCTGAATTTAAATTTGTTTCAGTTTGTTTGCGGGGTACTGATAAAAATAGATCGCTGTTCTTGAATTTGTATTCCGGAAGTAAATACAAAGGGTTTTAATCAATTAGCTCCATTAATTTTTAAATTGTCTTGTTTGGAACCTACGTTTTTAAAATTGTTTTATATAATATTTTAAGAAAATAAAGGCCATAAATACTTGTGAATAGCTAAATAAAACACTTAACCATTTTGTTATTTGTAGCACTGTCTACTTGCCCGATTAGTAACGCAATGTCATTTTGCTCTTGTTGTGAACTTTTTATCGACTCTTGCGCAACGCGTGTCGAAAGTGCTCCAATTACGTTCGATAAGTTTAAGATTTTTGACAGTACTTTCATCAGCTCCGATAGCCGTGATCGTCTAGTGGTTAGGACCCTACGTTGTGGCCGTAGTAACCCAGGTTCGAATCCTGGTCACGGCAGTGCAAACTGTCATGGCGGAGCTATATTTTTACTTCAAACGCTATAAATATTTTTCAATCAAATTTAAACAAACTGCTTTAATTACAGAATTCATATTTTTTTATTTTAATCTAAGACAAGCGTCTGCCCGCAGCTTCGAACGCGTTTCTCCAGGATAAACAGTACATCATCATCATCTAGATAATGCTGTGTGAATTGTCCAGCATTATTTATTTATTTATTTTATTTATTTATCGGCCTATACTGGTCATAGGACATAGGCCTCCCCTAATGAGCGCCATAGCACCCTGTCTTCAGCTTGCCGTATCCAGCATCTGCCAGCAGTCTTTCGCAAATCGTCATCCCACCTGGTCGGAAGGTGTCCTACACTACGTTTGCCGAATCGCGGTCTCCACTCAAGAACACGTTTACCCGAACGAATAAGCAGTACGTAGCCTATTAAAAAGACTCCAGTTCCAGAACATAGATACACCTGAGTTGGCCAGAGCAGGAGCCCTCGCTTCGTAACACAAGTTTCGACTTAGCAAGAGCGAGGAACTCATTAGCGAAGCCTTAAAATTTGTCTTTTTAACACGTGTCCAAATTATTATAAAACAACTATCTGTTCTTATGTTTAGAAACAATGATGTGCAAGACGAAATAAATATTCTTATCTTTAGATACTTCACTGCAAAATCTATCCGATCCATGTTGAGTTGGTAGGTGGTTTTGGCGAGAACAGCCATGAAACATCCATCCATCCATCCAAACTCTCAGCTTTTATATTTTTTGTTATTCAATTATTTTCACCTTATAGCCATATAAGTTCCCTATCGGTAATAACCATGGCGCATAGTACGTGGCAACCGTACAGCCATGCCGCTCGTAAACTGGTCCTCGTAAAAGTGCATTAGAGGCTTTATGTCTGTTCAGATAAAGGTGATGTTAGCTGTTGCTTGGCTGTAAAAGTCACGGCAATTGGAAATATAAATCATAGGATATGTCATCATCGTTGTAAATAGGTAGAGGTCATAGAAAGATATAAAAAAATAAATGTTTTAAATATTATTTTGTCTTCTTTTCTTTAAACCATAAATAATAATAATGCTGGACAATTCACACAGCCTCAAACTAAGCAGAGCTTGTGTTATATGTACCTACTTACTTTGAACAGTTCTACATGTATACCTCCCACGGAATGAGTGCACTGGGGACCCCAGTGCACTCATTCCGCCAGTCTGGGGTGACCTGTGCTACAGGTTTTTTCATAAACCTATTACAGGCACCAGTCTCTCACAACTCAGGTTGTTAATAACTTGGCATTATTATGTAAATTAACGCCTTCACTGTCTAGTCTATGCAGCTATGTTTGTACCTTTGTGAGAGAAATAAACATTATTATTATAACACTTCATTTATTTTAAATCTCTTTAAAAAATATTTTTTTATTAAGTATAGAAAATATAATATTATAAAACTATTCTACAGTAAAAAATATATATCAAAACATTATTATTATTATTATAACTGTATTATAACTGGATAACTGGTATACATAATATAATACAATACATAGAGTATTTTTTATTGTACTTTAAAAACGACCAAAACACCCTGAACAACTGCAGATCGTACAAATTTTTGTCACGGCGCGGAAATCGAATGCAAAACCTTCTGCGTCGCCTGCGGACTTTCGCCCACCGCGCCACAGAGGTCGCCACCGCACTAATCGTCAACCATACAAATTTATTGGACCTTGCTCCTAGTGTTGTCTGTAAAAGATCGGTCGTAGCGATAATTTAATATGTACAAATTTAATGTTGTAATGAATGATAAGAATGAGTTATCATCCCAACTGCGACGTATGAAAATAAAAAAAACCTATGTTAAGTATATCTATAAAATCATCTTTAAAAAAGGTTTTAATACTTTTTACACAAAATATATAGTTCTGTTATTATTGTGGAGTAATTCGTACCAACAAAGTGATACAATTACGCAAAAACTCAAGCCCAATTAAAGTGAAAGTGATACAGTTTCACGGCTGGTTATCTGGAGCTAGCCACTAAATTCAACGATATAACCAGTGCTCCGATAGCCGTGATCGTCTAGTGGTTAGGACCCTACGTTGTGGCCGTAGTAACCCAGGTTCGAATCCTGGTCACGGCAGTGAAAACTGTCATGGCGGAGCCATCTTTTTGGGTTCTCTTTTAAAATATAAATATCATGTGAATGAACGCGCATACAAAATTATAATCAACGAAAATAGACGGCCATATCGCTGAGAGTGATTTCTCCCAGGCAATTAACTGAATTGGTGAAATGTAAATGATAAATAAATATATGAATTTTTATTTGACGACCGATGTGGCGCTGTGGGCGAAGGTCCGCCTGCGACGCAGAAGGTTGCGGGTTCGATTCCCACCTTAGGTCAAATTTTAGTACTATCTACAGAATTATTTGTTCCTGGTCGTTTTCTATGTGTAATAAAAAATATGTATAAACGAGGATGTATTGTTTTCTATTATGTATTTAGTTTTGTCCAAGCTAAGCAGAGCTTGTATTATGGGTACTAGACCCATAGTACAAAACATTTGGACAAATATTATCTGTAAATATTTGTTCCAGATGTTCTGGGCATTTTTTATGATGTATGATAAAAATACCTATGTATTTTAATATGTAATGTATTATATCAGTCATTTAGTACTCATAACACAAGCTCTGCTTAGCTTGGGGATAGATGATGTTGTGTGGATTGTCCAGCATTACTTACTTATCGCAGCTACTGTAATTTAAATTCAATTTACACAGATATTCTATTACACTTAAAGTTTGTCAGCATTTTCACAATGTAGTGTGCATAATCTCCACAGACTAATAATTTTCAATTTCATTAATGTTTCAAAACTTTAAAAATAACTGCAACCTGAAGCTACAAACAAAACACATTAAACATTAATAAATAACACCAACTTCCCTCTCAACCATTTAAAAGCAGAAAGTTGTGTATGTGTTGGCGCTTTGAAACAAATAACCTACGGAATGTAGGATCCAAGGATCTTTGCAAATAACCAACATGATGCCCGAAGACGAGTTATGAACTGAAGTTCACGAGATTAGATGTCAGTTTGACAGTTTCCGTCATCCAAGTAAGTGTGACGTCGTGGCTTAGAAGCCATCTTAAAATCATATACATATAGCTGTATATTAACGTTCAAACTAAAGTTTAGCAAAAGCAGTCGTGGAATTACGCAAAAACTTCCCATCCTATATGAAATAATATGAAAGCCATAATTATAGGGTAATTACATTCATTTTAAAAAGTGTCTCAATTGGTTTCGTTAGTGCCAATGAATCATATTTTTTCAATATTTGTTTTTTAATTGATAAATGCCCTAGAAGTGCATTTAAAATTTACAGTTTCAAATAAATATATAAATAATGCTGGACAATTCACACAGCATTATCTAGCCCCAAGCTAAGCAGAGCTTGTGTTATGGGTACTAGATAACTGATATACATAATATGATACAATACATAGATAGATATTTTTTATTATAAATAGAAAACGACCAGAACACCCTGAACAAATGTCTGCAGATCTTACACACATTTGTCCCGAGGCGGGAATCGAACCCGCAACCTTCTGCGTCGCAGCAGACCTTCGCCCGCCGCGCCACATCGGTCGTCAAGTTGCGCGCGTAACTTAACGAAAACGATGGACGCAGTGGACGCCATATTGCATATTGCACATCCAACTGATATTTTACGAACTAAAACAGATATAATTCCGACTGTTTTTTGCCTTAGGTAACTCAATAATATACCTATTTAAAGATTTTTGAATATGAGATGATATCAAAGTGGTCCCGTAAAAAATGAATTTCCGATTCATTTGTGTTTTTATCGCAAAATGAAAAAAATACAGTGTAAATAGCCCAGTAAGTAGGTTTTTAGTTTTTGAAAACAATGCAATTATTAAAATGAGAATTCTATAAAAGCTTATAACCTTGATGACTGAGCTTATGACCTTGATTATCTTAGGGCTAGAGTTCTTTGAATATTCTTAGGAGAACACATTTTAGACCTCGTTTATTTATTTAACGGTGAATCAAAGAGGTTTGCCAACTACATAATTAGACCTATTACAAGTACTGACATTTAAAACCTCTTTGCTTCTAGAATGGTTAACCGTAGAGAAAAAATTTTATGTCTATGGGTTAACCTTACAAGTTGTACTATCCTAACTCTATGCATACAGGTTTGTCAACAATTTAATAAAACCTTTTTGAAAAGAAACCTCCTTGGAAGTAACCTCGATAGTGAAACAAGACAAGAGCTCTGCATTACGAGTAGGTACACAAATCCCACATTCAGTAGATGGAAGTGCAATCTTGTTCAGCTTACGGAGCTTTTGAAACTCAATTTAGCATTATCCTTGAAGAATTGAATATACGTTTAGAGAAAGCTAAAGGTACTAAATGTAACCACGTGTAGCCAACTTCTTTTACTTGGCTAGTTTCGGAGACCAAAAAGCGATTTAATAATTTGTAAAAGACTAATTTGTCCACATATCAAATATGGTAAGGAATGTTGCTTGTTTTGTCAAAAAAAGTATTAAATCAATATAAAAAAAAACAGGAGAAGAAATAAAAATCTTGAGATTTATCAAGATTAATCCTCAAGATTGACTTTTGATCAATGACTACAGTAGTCTTTTGAACGATAGTAACTATCGTTCAAAAGACTTTGTCAAAGCGCTTATTTTGTAAGCTTAAAGAAATAAACGTTATTGAATTTGAAAACAATTTCGCAAAAGAAAGACAGGAACCCCAAAAAACTTGTTTTGAAGTCAACGATCGTCAGTCCAATCGGCTCGTCCACTAGCGAAATTAGGCTGCAATTTGATAAAATCATCAATTTCTCGCCTGTCTGGAGACTCCCATAAATATTCAATTATAATTTATTTTTATTAGTTGTTTTTACAGTTTACGTGTTACTAAGTTTAAGAATTTCATGTTTTTTGTCGTTTTTATTACATAGAAAACGACCAGAACACTATTGAACAAATATTTGCAGATTATACAAACATTTGTTCTGAGACGGGAATGGAACCCGCAACCTCCTGCGTTGCAGGCAGATTTTTGCCCACCGCGCCACAGAGGTCGTCTGTATCTCTGAAACGGGTGTCTACCTATTAAGGTTTCAGGTAGGTAGACACCTATTACGGTTTCAGAGATACAGCCCGCTGACTGACAGATGGATAACAGATAGACAGCAGAGGCTGAATCATAGTGTTTTTACCCTTTGGGTACGAAACCCTAAAAACCCCGTTTTGGTCTACCTATCAGCTGGCAACTGCGGCGGCCTTGGCTTCCTTCCCAGTGCCATAGATCTGCCCTACTGGCTAGGCGGCTAGATGTCTTGTTTACCTTCCGGTGACGCACGAACCGCTTCTATTCGAATATCCAACGTGTAAACAGCTAAGTTTTGAATAGATCTTACTAAGTCGTTATTAAAAAATAGAAAATGAATCGAGCTTGCATCCACGGTTGCTCCCCTACTTGATCATGAGATCATATTTGATCGTAGATGATCTCAGCGGGACAGCATGAGAGAGGAGGCCATTTTCAATAGTTTATTTTTCAGCAGTTTCTTGAAAAATATATTTTTTAATAACTTCAGCTCTTCAAAAACTTGAAGTATGTAAAAAAGTTACGTCACCATAAATACTGCACAAGAATAATGAAAGGTTGTTTCGTAGCACCGTAGTCACGTGTGTAGCATCTGCTACGAGATCCTAGCGATGCTACGGCGTAGCTCGTAGACGTAGCTCCGTAGCAAAGGACATTCGCTACAACGATGAGAATTTTAGCCGGTGATTTTACGCATTTTTCTTTTGAATAGAATTTTTATCAGACTGGGAATTCCCATTTATATATTTCACTATCATTCATGGAAATAATCATTAATATTGGAATATAAACTAAAAATAATCCAGAAGCGCTAACTAATGCGTCTATTTATTATATTCGTACAAATGTCGTAGAAATTTATGGGGTTTCCCCATGATATTCTACATCATTTATTTAGAAAGGAAAAACAATACTGGAAACTTCAGGACCCTAGCGTCTGATAACTGGAACAGTTTAATGAATTTTGCCATAGTAGCCAAACACGAGTTTATTCACCATAAAATAGACAGAAAGTAAATAAGGTACTGGTTATTTAGCGTCCAACCCAAGCGCTAACTGCAAACCAGTTACAAAGCCATTAAAACATTCAGTTTAGTTTAATTTGAGGTTCTTCAATACCAACAGCCTTCGGGTTTGTTGAAACTTGGCTTATTGTAGAATTACTTAACTAACTCTGTATTTATTCTACTCGCTTTCAAAGGAGAGATCAACTGGAGAGATTTATCTTTGAGTTATGCGGGTGGACAGTGTTTGAACAGATGGAACTGGTTATAAATAAAAAGGTTAGTTACGTTTCTATTTTATAGCTATAGATTAATAACAATAATGTGAAGCGAAGCTTTTGGATTATTTTATATTATTTTTTTATTTTACGAATTTTCAGAAAAGCTATGATTTGACAATAAGGTCTTTAATTAAGATAACATGCATATACATACATGCATGATATATTACTGAGGGCTAATTACAAGTTTTCACTTATAGTACTTAATAAAAACATAAATAAAAATCAATAGACGACGTACTAACAAAAGTACATGATGGTATGTTCTTTAGGTACACACACAGAAAATTAATATAAATTAAAAAAATAAAAGGTACCTACAAATAGTAACAACAATCGGCTACATAGAATAAAAGATCTTGATTTAGTCGCTGTCCAAAAAGAATTTATCATTTACGCTTTAATTTGTCCACTGATGTTTTAAAGATATCAATATCGACAGTTGCTTTTGTCAACGAGTTAAAATAATTACTTAACTAATTAATTACTTAACTCTCATAAAAGATCCTCTCGCTTCGGCTGAACGCTTGCCTGCCAAAGGACTGAGTAACTTTCTGGCCCGAGATCTTGGAATTGAAAAGCACATAATCGCACAAGATTAAAACAAGGAGAGAGCTTATTTGACTTATTCTACGGTTAAAAACGATTATATATGATCTAACATACATAAAAATATACAGAAGCGTGCGTGAGAGCGTGAGAGGGAACGCAAAGAATCGGCGGTGGTGTGTGTAGTCAGCCGCGACCGGCGATCCGAGATTAAAATTGTCTTATAATTGACTACTGTAAAGACTGAACTGTACATAAGTGTGGTTGTATGAAATTAAATGATTATTGATTCTTCAAACACGAAAATGCTTACCTAAAGCTTGGCCCCCGACATACTCACATCGAAGTTAGCAGGTATAGATTTGATGAAGTCCAATCGGATACGACGGTAACCGCCGGGTCACCACGTGATGGTTTTTGATGAGTACATTTTTTTTTTCCCTAGGTTCGTGGGGTACCGAGGCTCTCCGGGTTTTCAAAAAATTATCTGAGCGTCTGGTCGAAGCGACGCGTGACCCGAGAGCTGGTGAGTATCTGGCACAGCGCATCAGCATTGCTATACAGCGGGGCAATGCAGCCAGTGTCTTAGGCACGCTTCCAACTGGTATTGATATGGATCAGTTGAGCTACCTGTAGATTGTTTGCAACAGTTTGCAGATAGCTTAATTGTTTCTATTGTAAATACTAGTTTTAATTTAAATTTGTTATTTGATTGTTATTTTCTTTCTGAATAAAGATTTTATTAGCTAAGTTAGTACGTGTTATCAAGTCAAGTCATGGCCCTGATAGAATTATGTACAAAGTTGACTGCAATATTTTTGGTAATCAACAAAAAACACAACTCGCGAACAACAATGAGAAACGTCATAAAACAAGGAATTAATCTCAGTTAACGATCTCAGCGGGTGAAAAGCGTTAATTTACAAACGAAATTAACGAATGCTCATAATAATTCCTCAATTTCGTTGATGTCGGAAAATTACTTTATTACGGCGTAAATTGAATTTGTTGCCTGAAAGGGTCTTTACTAGCTAAGGGCAGAGATGGATTAAAGTGAGAGAAGGGAGGGTAATGATTTCTTAATGCCACTTACAGTTATAGATTAACCTGTAGGGATTTGCGTTACGATTTTTAACTTATTAAAAATTGTGTTCGATAAAATATTGATGGATGTGACTCGAGGGTAGAATAGCTTTTTCTATAAAAGCCGGCGCAAACCAACGCTCGCTCTCATTTTGCTGCGCGCCGCCGTGGAGTCAACACCTCGTTACGCTAGCCGACGGAACCAGGGACTGAGGCCCATTCTGCTACAAGTCGTCGTGCTGAACGGACGTTCACTCTCTTGCGTATTGTTGTATCGTTGCGATAAGTACCTAAGTGTAGTTGAATACTAGAAATTCTCATTGTGTTGAGTTATTAATTTTCCATTGTTTGAGTGAAATCCTTTTGAGGTTGTGACAATTGTGTTTCTTTTAAATAAATTAGCTTGACATTGCTAAAATCAGAAGTAAGGGATAGTTCGCATTTCCCACATTTATCCTGATAAGTTTAAAAGCAAAATGAAGTGTTTCTTTCCTTGTTCAAAGTTGTGCGGGTAGTTTGTTTTATTCCACGCTTTGTGTTGTTTGACGAAGTTATTTAATTTTGGTGCGTTCCGGCACCTTTATTGTGTTTTTGCAGTGAAACAAAGACATGAGGACGAGCCTTTCTCGGTCTCGTCATAGAAGACGCCCATCGGGGTTGCGGAGCGACCGTTCGCGTGACAGGAATTCTCGTGGCTGGCGATCCCGCAGTCACACTCGTGACCGGTGATCGCGCAGTCTTTTGCGAGGCCAGCGATTGCGTATAGCTACCCACGTAGCTAGTCGCAGAAGTGATTATTTGGGGCTGATTGAACATGGTCAGGTGGGGCCGAGCCCAGTTGTTTATTTATGTTCCAAATTGAGGGTAGGAGTAGAATAACTCCTTAACAGTTGATTTTTATTTTCATATCTGCAACTACGGCATATGCTTCGAGCGTGGCCTGCGCGCTCCAGCGAGGTGTACTCGCTGTGCGGAGCGGCTTGCGCGCTTCTGTGCGGCCTACGCGTGTCATCGTGGCCTGCGCACTCCAGCGAGGTCTGCTCGCTGTCCAGCGCGGTCTGCGCGCACCAGCGCGGCCTGCGCGCACCAGCGCGGTCTGCGCGCACCAGCGAGGTCTGCGCGCACCAGCGAGGTCTGCTCGCTGTCCAGCGCGGTCTGCGCGCCCCAGCGATGTCTGCGTTAGAACCAGTCCTTTGGATGGTGTCTGCGTTAGAACCAGTCCGTTGGATGGTGTCTGCGTTAGAACCAGTCCGTTGGATGGTGTCTGCGTTAGAACCAGTCCGTTGGATGGTGTCTGCGTTAGAACCAGTCCGTTGGATGGTGTCTGCGTTAGAACCAGTCCGTTGGATGGTGTCTGCGTTAGAACCAGTCCGTTGGATGGTGTCTGCGTTAGAACCAGTCCGTTGGATGGTGTCTACAGTAGAACCAGTCCGTTGAATGGTGTCTACATATGGCCATGGAAGCTGGTCGGCTTTGCACACCGATCAGTCGCTGTGTGACGTACGTCCACAGTGTGTTTTATTTAGCGTGTTTGGTTTGGTTTTGGTTATTTTATTTAGTTACTGTTGCAGCTGAATGTCGTCTTCGCTATGTTTTAGCGAAATTTTGAGATTCAACGATGAATTTCGCTTTGAAATTAATTCAATATTCAGCTGTATGTGTACTAGTTAGCGTTTTACACTAAAACCTTAACACACTAACAACTACTGAGGCATTAATGTGTCTAAAATGCCTTTTTGTTAACATTCTTGCCTTGTTTGCATTGTTCACAGCAACGAGAGGTGATGATGATGACCCAGAACAGGAACTGACCGAACGTGCTGCAACCTGGTCAGGTTGACCAACCTGATTGTTTTGCACCACACGATCGAGAACCTGGGAACCTTCCATTATGGACCACTAGGAACCAGGACCTACACAAGCCTAAAATATGCCTACGCTTAATTAAGCCTGGGCATCAACCATGAATACCCTAGATCTGTCGAGGCGCCAGAAGTTTCAGGAGAGGCCGTGATGGATGTGACTCGAGGGTAGAATAGCTTTTTCTATAAAAGCCGGCGCAAACCAACGCTCGCTCTCATTTTGCTGCGCGCCGCCGTGGAGTCAACACCTCGTTACGCTAGCCGACGGAACCAGGGACTGAGGCCCATTCTGCTACAAGTCGTCGTGCTGAACGGACGTTCACTCTCTTGCGTATTGTTGTATCGTTGCGATAAGTACCTAAGTGTAGTTGAATACTAGAAATTCTCATTGTGTTGAGTTATTAATTTTCCATTGTTTGAGTGAAATCCTTTTGAGGTTGTGACAATTGTGTTTCTTTTAAATAAATTAGCTTGACATTGCTAAAAATATAATATAATATAAATCGAATACCTACCCATTTGACATGTTAGAAAATTTTCTTATAAATAAAGAACTGAACTGACCTGAACTGAATAGGGCTTTGAGTAAACTCAATTCATCTTTGGCTATCTTACCGATTGGGGTATCAAATGAAAGGTATTGGTTTGAACATTTGAAAACATATTTACAAATTTCTGTAAGTTTCATTTAAAAATATAATAAAATTGCAAAGTCTCTATCCGGTACCTATAATATATATCCTAATTATTTATTGCATATTTGGAAAATGTTAGAAACCGTCGATACACGAGTTACACTCGCACTTGATGGATCTTGTTTATAATGCTAGCCTATAACCTAACTAAACTCTTCCACTTCAATTCTACCTCAACTATTCTAGCAAATCTCTCTATGTTTGTTAATTGTATGCTTTATCATTTTAACGCATGTAGCTGTAAAATGATTAAACACAAATATTTTGAAGCGCCTATTCATCAAAACCACACCGCGTCTACTTTGTGAATATGCTGTTGATGAATAGTGTTTATTTACCTTCATGAAATTGAAATACAATATCCTCTCATAATTATTATCGTAGCGTTATGTGATTCTAGCTACCAAACAGAAATGCCAACTATAAAATGTAATTAATGTAACGTAGGTTGATACTAAAAAGCGCCTAGCAGTTTTCATTTAAACCACAAACGTTTGCTCTTACGATTCTTGAGGCGCTTTTGCTATTCAAGCTCGTATTTTCACCACATCACTAACAATGTGGGATAGAACAAAGGCTTCACAGGTTTTGTAGTTTTAAAACATTACGTTGTGCTTAAATTCTCCCCTCTCTTTTGTAAAGCGATATTATTTTAGGCGGGTTGGCAGTCTATTTATTATTTATTTGACGAGGTTTGTGGCGGTGAGCGAAGGTCCGCCTACGACGCAGAAGGTTACGGGTTTGATTCCAGCCTTGGGACAAAGTTTAGTAAGATCTGCTTTTTATTATTCAGGGTTTACTGATCATTTTCTATGTATACAAACAAATCCTAACAAATCTTTTTATAATAATAAATAATAAATAATGCTGGACAATTCACACAGCATTATCTAGCCCCAAGGTAAGCAGAGCTTGTGTTATGGGTACTAGATAACTGATATACGTAATATTATACATTACATAGATAGATATTTTTTTATTATAAATAGAAAACACCCAGACCAACGGAACAAATTTCTGCAGATCGTACACAAATTTGTTCCGAGGCGGGGATCGAACCCGCAACCTCTTTCGTCGCAGGCAGACTCTCGCCCGCTGCGCCACTGAGGTCGTCTAAAATACAAAAATGGTGTTTTGTGTTTGTATTGTATTATTTATTTATTTTGTGTTTTATGTTTGTATTGTATTATTTATTTATTTATTTTTAGGGAAACCATTAGCACACTTTACTTAACTCTAGGTAATATAATAGTCGTTGAATATTATGTTTATCAGTTACGAGTATCTAGTACTCATAACATAAGCTTTGCTTAGCTTGGGGCTAGATAATGTTGTGTGAATTGTGTATTATTATTTATTTTTAATACAGCAGTTTGTGGCAATCATAATGAATAGGCCTGTTATTGCCACTGCACAAAACACTCATAGGTGGATTTTGTGACACAAAAGCCACCTAGGAGCGAATAAAAAAATACACAAGCTATACAAAATAACTGACCTACAATAAAAGATTATTTCAGTCCCCTTTAGTCTCTCTAACGAGAAGCACCTACCTAACTAAGTATTCTTACAACCTTACTACGTTACGAAGCGCCTTACTTTTTTTACTAAGCAAACCTCGTTACATAGTGAGTGCTTGCTGTTGCGGTTTTGACCTTGTTTGCTGCACAAGCGCGCTAGGGGTGGGCCGCGTTACGGAAAGATTCCTGAGCATGTAGATTTTACAAATGTTAGATCGTACAAACATTTGTAAAATCTACTTGCTCAGGAAGTCCGGGTTCGGGTTATATTATAGGTACATTTTTATTGCGGTAATCTAAACACAAGTTTAATTTTATGTACATTAGTCATGGTCGTTGGTAAAGGTCGGTTTGAAATTATTCAATTTGAAATATTTAACGATAATTTATTTTCTTTGACGTTTGCAAATAGAAACCATTGTAATAATTTAAATACATAAAAAAAAATACTGAGGAAGTTGCTACTACTATCACCAAAAATGTATAACTTATTTAGAAATTTTCATATTCCCGTAAAAATTAAAATAGTTGCGATTTGCATCCTTGCCATACTAATTTTACCTGAGTCACAGATAATAACGGGTGTCCCAAAAAGGACGCAAGATTTCAATTTGCAGCCATTTTTGTATTTTAGTGCTGGCAACCCTAAAAAAACTATTTAACAGCTGAATGTTCAGGGTTTGTAAAAATGGCGGGTTATACGAAAGATCAACGCGTTTTTATAATTGAACAATATTTCAAAAGATATGAAAGTTTTGTTTGTTTCGAAAATTCCGTACAAAATATGGTCGGAATATTGACTTGTCTTCATCAACTGTGAGCAGAGTGGTTGCAAAATTCAGGGAGAGTGGATAAATTCATGATGTTCATTCCACTGGTCGTCCAAACACAAGCCGTAATAAGAATTTTGCGCTGGAGGCATTACTGGACCATATTTTTTTCAAAATGAAGCCGGTCAAGCAGGAGCTCGATATCGCGGCATGATAACAAGGTTTTTTCTAGACGAATTAGAGGATATCGATGTGGAAGCAATGTGGTTTCAACAAGACGGGGCCACTTGCCACATAGCCAGAGAAACGATGCAATTACTGCATGAAACATTTCCTAGTCGTGTGATCTCTCGATTCGGTGATCAGAATTGACCCCCTAGATCTTGCGATTTACCGCCGCCCGTTAGACTTCTTTTTATGGGGTTACTTAAAGTCTAAAGTCTATGCCAATAAGCCCACAACCACTCATGCTTTAAAAGAGGAAATTCGACGCTGCACTGGAGAAATTCAGCCGCATCTATGCAAAATGGTCATAGAAAGGAGGACATTTGCCTGACCTATTATTCCACAAGTAACCGTATTTTATGTATTTCAAGATTTTATATACAAATATATTATAACGAAAAAAAATGTGTTTTTCATCAATTTCAAATCTTGCGTCCTTTTTGGGACACCCGTTATAATACTATACTGCGTCAACTTCCCGAGCAGTCGAAAATCTTTGGATGGTTCTCATTGAGATTTTTATTTCTCATTCGATCTATTTTTCTATATTTGAGGCGTTCAAAGGTTTAGATTACTTTGATTTTCTTCTGTTAGAGCTCGATGATGCTATGTATAATATCCAGCGTTAGTTAGAACTAAAGTTGTTTATCAAACTAGACTGCTCCTCAGAGATTCTGCAAAGACCGTGCAATCTGTCTTTTGTTTCATTATGTAGGTATCTCTTTTGTTTCACCATCTCTGTTTTGTTCCACTATCTCTGTACCTACGAACCCTGTCTTATCACTAGTCTGTCTGCGGGTCTACAAATTGTGTTACACTAGAAACTACTCAAAAGTCGGGCGGGACGGTCATTGGGAAGATACTTTCAAATAAGATGTATGTATGTAGGTACAAAAGTATAACTGTGCTTGTACATAAAAGGAGACAGCCTGTGGTTTGTAGGAAGGAATTAGGAATGTCGGAATGCGAAATTATATGGGTATCTTGTTACAATTGAACTATAAAATACAAATACTGGGTACTCTTAAATAATCAGCATCGTTGATAGAGAAGAGTGCGCCTAGTGAAAAATCAAGCTAATTGAGCTTTATGGTAACGAACGTAAATGTTCAGATTTTAAAATACGTATGGATAAAACCTGCAGAAGTCGAGTATGAATATAATTTGGTTTCGAACTAAAACTAAATACAAAGTTCGCATAGAAAAAAGCAATTGAAATGCTCTAAATTATTAGTGACAACACCACATTATTTTTTACGAATTTTATAGCCAGACTATAATCGTTTGGTTTTTCTTATTAATGCTTATATTTTACTTAATTAATAGATAATAAGCAATTGAATAAGTAATTGATTTTTGCACAGACGTTGCTCTGCTCTGTCTCGCTCCTAAAATACGAAATCCTATGCCTATTCGTTTCACAACTTTTTCCATTAGTCATGCTCTTAACTATCAGTGACGTGATTAATGCTGTACAGTTACAATCTGTTGCTATCAAAAACATCTTCATCGTCTGCCCGAAATAAAGGAGTAACAAATTTATTTTCAGAAGCCAGACTTCTCACGTTTACAATTTTCTAGCAATTTGTCAGTAGGAATATAAATAATATTAGATTTTTTGCTTATTATCAATTTAGAACACGACAGATGAACACGTGCTTTCAATGTTGATATTTACTCTGTGGCAAGTGCTTAGTGTTGCGTGTGCACGAACTAATAAGTTTGTAATATATGAACTATATATACCTCTAAATACATACTGTCCTGATTCGCTAAATACATGAACTATAGATACATCTGAATACATACTGTCCTGATCCGCTAAATACGTGTACATTGTTCTGCGTGAATATGTACGTGATGAATAGGGAGAAACAAAGCTTATCTATTTGATGCGGCCTGCATTTCATGACGACATTATCGAAATGGTGAAATAGATTCTTCTCAAACAATATTTCAGGAGAAGACGTGAAATTTATAAAAAAAATAGTTTTTTAACTTAAAAGTTTTTGGTATAATTATTATCTGCGTCTATACTTACAGTCATTATTTAGACATTACAGCAAAACAGTACAACAATACTTCTATGTATTTAAACGATATACTGGCAGTCTATAGAAACTCTGCTTGGAATTCATGTGTAGGTATTTTATCGGGTAGCGGCTTACATACGAAGAAACCGCGATTAGGTTGAAATAATGTTGTTGAGACAAAGATTTGGTAGGTGGTAGTATTCATTTAAAAAATTGATAGACTGACATAAGTTGTAAAGAAAAATTTATAAATATAATTGAAAAAAGAATTTAAAAAATTGTATAATTAAAAAAGTACGAGTAGCAAGCTAAATCCTCGTTTGAGTAAAACTGCTGAGACAACCGATTACTTCTAATCCAAAGATTTCAAAGCATCTTAGATTAGAAACTTTGTAAGCAGATATCGTCTTATTACCCCGTGAATCTCTGAACAAAGAAAAACAACTTTAATAAATTCCTTTGACCTAATCTACTCATTAAAATAAGAGCGCCGTCGCTTTGAAAATTGAGGAAAAACTCACATTTTCTTGTGATAAAGCGCCTGTTGCTATTTACAATTTTGCGAACGTGAAAATAAAGGAATAAAGTTTATCCAAAAAGCTAGTGACCCCTCATCAATGTCAGTGTACTTACCTAAAAGATATAATATATTACCAGCAAATAGCAACAAATTAGAACTATAGTCTATTTTACAAAATTGTAAAGACACAGAAAGCTATTGATTAAAGTAAATTAGACGTTTACCGTAGTTCTGTGCTTATTTGCCATATTAAATAATTGTGCATACTTATATATACTGAATTATATAATTCAGTTAACCGAATTACCATTTAACTACACCTACTGAGAAAGTTGATTATTCCTGTTCCAAACATAACCTAGAAAGTTGGTCATTGCAAGCTTACTAAAAAGCAGAACGGAAAACTATTAAATTTGTTACACATTAAGCCCCACTTGCACAACAATATTTAAATGTCTAATCTTGATTAACTTTGACGTATTTGTATGGTTTGACAACTCACTAATCAAAATTAAGCTAGTTAATTATCGTTGTGCAAGCGGTTCTGAGTGTTAGAAAATCCATTTCTAACGTGTTATATTTTTTTTTATTTCTAAAACAGCCTATGTTTATTTTCAGTTAAGTACCTAAGTATGTTTAAGTCAAACGACAAAAAGTTTTTACTCCGAATTCGCCGCATGATTTAGCCTCTTTCATACTATTTGGAACAATAATAATTATAAAAAGAACCAGGTGAAAATCATACGCTCATATTTATTGCATTGTACGATTTTCACATAACTCGAGTTTCTCCCAACATTTTGAATGTACACGAGTGATTTTGAATATTTTTCCTCGTAGGTAAGCACAGCACTATGTATCACTCAGGAGAGTGCGTTTTAAGGCCCAAATGACACTCGATAGAAATCAGGCACGTTCTCGCCTAGGTTTACAATGTACTATTTTATATACGTTTTTGCGTTTTTTGCATATGTGTACCGTATTATCTAGAATAGGGATGATGAAAGTAACTAAAGATCACCACAAATAAGTATAAATAATTTTGGCGATTTTAGTTACTGTATTATGATATTAGGTATGTTAAGTATAAATTTACCTCTATAGAATAGTATACGTAGATAGTGTAGAAAATAATAAATAAATGATGCTGAACAATTCACACAGCATTATCTAGCCCCAAGTTAAGCAGAGCTTGTGTTATGTTTGAATACTTATTTATCATATCGCGTTAACTGAACTCAACACTGTCTGAGACACATGTCATCAGCCACGAGCTGCTCGTCTATTAAGGCGGCTATAAATGTGAAAAGGGCAAACTTGGGTTACATTAAAACTAATTTTCTCCGTCATCGTTATCGATATAACTTTCGAAAAAATAACTAATGATCTATGTGAAACAAGGCAGATCCCCTTCTTTTTGAAGATGAAAAAAGATGTTAATATCAGACCAGAAATAATTGTGCAAAATACCATCTATTTTCTTAGTTTTTACAATTTTTCTCCTAAATCATCAATCACTAGATTTTTTTTCATCACCATATTAAATAGAAAACTACAGGGCACTTTTTGCTTATTTTTGCAAACAAATTAATCAGCAAAAAGTGTTTTTTGAGCTGACGCCGCCGCGCCCCGCTCTGCTCTGTCCCGCTCCTATGATGCCTTAATCCTATTCACAAAATGGCGTCATATATCGCCCCCTTAATAAATATTTTTTTTCTGACTAGAGATCTACCAACTAAGAAAATGGGTTCTGTGAACTTCACTTAAATTTTATATTGAGACTTTAGGAGGAGATAACACCAATTTAATATTGATCAAAAATTTTATATTGATATTAATTGCGTTCTTATCTCGCTAACACAATTATTACGAAAGCCGTAAATGGGTTTCTGTAATATATATTTTCAAGATTGAAATATCGTGTTTCGTTTGTTGATATTACTCTGGATCAATCAAAGTTTCATAGTTCAATCAACTTGAGACTTCTAATTATTAATTCAAGTCGATTGTCACAATTTATTGATATCAAACTTCGCTTTCTATAAAATACTGCTTCTTTTTATGAACTAGAAATAGATCCTAAAATTTTTATTAAGAAATTACAATCCAATAAAGTGCCAGTGTTATATGAAGGAAGTGCTTCCAACCAATGTCCTGACTCCCAAATGGGAGTCACGACAGATAGATCGTGCGTCTTCTAACCGTTTCTAAATAGAAACGGCTAGCAAACGGGCACGATCTCCGGGGGGCGGGCAGCAGCAAATTTTAAAGAATAGATCTACCACCGAACTGCTACTCCAAGCTGCGGGCTGGGGATAGCAGTTCGGCGGTAGTTCTGCTCAGCGTGGGGATTATGGGCATTACCCACCATGAGATAAAAACCAATAAGGCGATAATCAAGGGGAGGCCTGCGTCCAGCAGTGGACCATTATAGGCTGTTGAGTTGAGAGTTGTAGATCCTTAACCTGCATGCCTAGCGTAGGGATTATGGTCATTACTCCTCAAGAGACAAACAAATCAAGGGGAGGCCTGTGTCCAGCAGTGAACCTTTATAAGCTGTTGAGTTGAAAGTTGTAGATCCCCAACCTGCATGCGTAGCGTAGGGATTATGGCATTACTCCTCAAGAGATAAAAATATCAAGGGGAGGGCTGTGTCCACCAATGTACCATTATAGGCAGTTGAGGTGAGTTGTAGAAGTGAGAGATTGATCTTTTGTAATTTGAGTTCCGGACAAGCGTAATTTTTAATTTTTCTTCAATGGTGATTTAGAAAATAAATTAAGACCTGGTGTCTTCCGAGACGTGTTCGTGATGATAGACAGAACCTGAAGTTTACGAAGAGCCAGTGAATTACCAATAATCTTGTTTAGAAACAAAAAAGTTTATATTACCTACTTGTGTAACTTAAAAGCGAGTTAGCGTTTCCTAGGTAACGTAGAAATACGACTCGACAATGTTCTATCGTAGAAAGTGTAAAGTTGTATTACAAAGGAGTTGCTACATTTTACTTAGAATATATTACTTATGATATTATCAGACAAGGATGTGGGTCTCTTTGAGTAAAAGGTTTCAAAGAGTTGCCTAATTAATTAAAATACTTTGCAGCACAACAGCGTTCGTTTACACTTGTACTTTGTTATGAGTTTTTGACGACAATCTTTGTTGAACTTGGTTTAAATTATTAAACTGGCTTCAATTTGCCTGTAAGTTGTCGTTGCTGAAAATTTTGTACTTATCCCCGAATATTCAAACGCATCTCAGATTTGAGCGCGTCTCAAGTGAATTGTGGCACATTTTCAATGAACACTGTCAAGAAATCACGACTTGAGACGTGATAAAATCTGAGTTGCGTTTGAGTATCCGGGCGTTACGCAAAACTAAACGAAACTCATTTGACAGTTCTAAAAATAATGCCACACAATAGTCACCTTTCAACCAATAGTTTCTTATCAATCGAAATAAAAAGTATGATTTCATTGAAGCCCATAACAGACGGAGTTATTACATATATTTATGTTAATCATAGCAAGGTATGTATATTACAGTATTAGTTCTATAGTAATCGGCAAGTGACCATGGACGCAGCTATACCGTATATTTTTATTACGTCACAAAAATATGTCGACAGATATAGCACGATATATTTTGGTATAGTAAGACATGACGGCCGCAGAGCTTATGAGTGCAAAAATATATATTTTAGCATAGCCACGGTCTGTGGCAGCTTGCTTTACCGTAATATACTACACATATCTAATATCTTACTATTATTATTATAGCTACGATTGTGCTGCTAGTGGGCTTTAAGTGCATTCAAATTGGTTTCATTTAGTTTTTATGACATCTATAATGACCCCATACAAGCACACATCAGAAAAACAATGCAAATATTAAGTATATTAAATAAGTATTGTAAAATTTGTGTCTTTTGATTAGTCTGTTAAATTTATATAGTCTTCCCAACCTCTTCAAATCAAATGTTCTGCTCGTATTTCTTCATCGTTGGCTCTCTTCATTGATGTTGATTGATGATGTAGATGGCACTTAACTCCGGTAACCTAGCTTTATGATGTCTACAATACTCATACAGCTAGATAACCAAAGATAATTAACCAATCTACCTTTTCTTCTTTCTTCTTTGTGATCAAAAATCTTCTCTATTCTGTAATTGTTGACTCCTCTTGCGTTTTCTTTCATCCGTTTTTTTTCTTTTCTGTTTTCTCTCGAAACTTCTTGCGTTCAATCGATGTGAAGATGAAGTACCCACCGGATAGCCTGGAAAGTAACAATTATTTCAATTAGCAAAGAAAACCAACAACAAAAACGCATTCACTAAATTCACAATAACCTTTCAATAAAGCACTTCAAATGACTACCTACACAGTAATAAAATCTTACAAAAACTGCCAAAAACATTCGACTTTTTGCGACAATGACCAGCAAAAAACAAAACGTCATCTTTGAAAAAAGAACTCGACAAAAAGGTTCGAGAAAAAAGGTTTCACGGCTAGCGGCTAGCCCACCGCGGTCGTAGGCGCAAATGACTTGTGCAAAGATATTCGTTAGACGGACACTTCGTAGAACTGTTTATTTAGGTAAATATACCTATTACTATGTGAAATACAATCACCAGTGTAAACTGAACTGGCATGTGCTTGTAGAGGTGAGAAAAGAAAGATCTAATGCCTACTGGCCGGCACCATGCGACCATGACAGCAAGTAAAGGAAACAGCGGCCTAGAAACCGTTGTCTCTCATTGTTGAATTTTCCTTCAATTACGCAACTTTTCCTTGGATCGGAGAACAGATATGTTTGTAATAAGGCTTCTAACTACCTTTCATATTATGAAATACATATTAAACCGATTATAATTTTATCTGTTACAATGATGATTTATCTGCTTCCGATTACGCAGAGTTCACAAAATCTTCAGCCAGACCAAAGTGCGAGTTTATTTCTGACAAGGCAACGACCATGGATGAACTTGTCTGCGTTTGTATTTGTTTAGGTTTAACAAGAAATAGCAATCGACAAAATTATTCAAATGTGAACGTATTTTGGCACGTTCTTCGTATCAACATGCAGCTTTGTTAACCGTCAACTTTTTGTAGGTATGATTCTCAAATGATACACCATACCTACATATATACCTACGTTACTTCTTCAAATTAAAACTTCTCACCAGATTGATTGGGCTGAAAATTTTGATGTGTAGCTCTTGACCTAAAATAAACCATAGGCTACAATTTTACCCATAAAATTTCAGTTGCTATGGGAAAGAATTAACCTGTCGTAGAAACAACGCGTGCAAAGTCGCAGGCAGAAACTAGTATCCAAATCTTTGATCAAATATCGGCGATGCTAGTAACTTGGATGAAGCCATCCAAGTTTCCTTTGATCAAATGTACATTGGACAAAGAAATTGGATGCGTGGAATGGGCAGTTTAGCTATATTCCACAGGTATTTGTAAAATACGAATAAGATTAGTTATTCAGTAACGGGCGGACGTATCGTCGGCCTTCACTCGTGTCTCGCTTATTAAATACAAATCGTACGAAACGCTTTGCGTGTGACTGTACTTTGTATTCGACACAGCAGGTGAATACGTGTTTTTGTCGTTCCTGTGGAATCGATGTGAGAACGCCAAGGCTGATTCACTTGTCGACTTAAAAAAGGCTGAGTACCTATACCTATTTCATCTTTACGTTTTCATTATTGATACAGTACACTGTCACACATCTTTGCAATAACGTAATAAAAAAATTGTTTAATTTTCCGCTGGGTTACAAGGTTACAATTACAACCCAGGGGTATAAAAGTATGAGTAGTTAAATTTGACTTGTCTAAGTGCTTATTTTGTAAGCCTAAAGAAATGAAGTTTTTGAGTTTGAGTAGCGCAAGGCTGGTCACACAGTGACCAGCCCCCCTGGAACCCTGGACCCTTGGACGTTCTCATCCAGGTATTGGAGGGACCTGCTTCGGTTTTTGAGATGATACTGATGAGAACATTTATTTATTTATCTGAAACGACATTAACTCTATTCCAGTCCTTTGCATTTTACGCAATAAAATTTGGCGCAAACAGTAACGATCTTGGCACGATCGACCTCTCTCGCAACGTGACCGGTCTGAATCTAGATAACACCGAAAACCTGGCCTTAGCTCTGGTTTTCCTGCTGAATACACTTCAAGGTTATCTTGTGAATGTAGTCTGGGGTTTTAGTTTGCTATATATATACTAAGTTGAAAAATAACTGTGTCGACACGCCCACGAAAGAGAAATGCCTGCTGATATATGTAGCTATCTACGATCCAGGTTTATAAAAGCTTTCAAGGAGTAAATGTTGAAATTTTTTCCTTACTGCTCATGTTCATTTTACCAAATTACTACCGATGCACGCTTAGAAGCCAAGAAACGCGAATTACAGGCAAGATAGATAATTTTATGCGAATGACTAGACCGTGCCCATTTTAGGTATTCGTAATTGCCGTGGAAACTCCTGTAATGGCTTATTCTAACTGAACAGACGAGTTCTGCCATCTGGGGCTCTCGGTTTTCGGCCCTCGTGCAAAACATCACGATTGTGCCAATTCGGAGCGAGTTCCAAAAGATACAGTTATAAATTTAAATAGCTCTTATCCTGATGAATAGCCTTGTTACAAGTGACAAATAAAATCATTTGCCAATTTCAAAAACAGCCACATCTTCTACAAGCTTTTAGGGGTCTTCAAAAACATTGTCCATAGGGATAATCCTTCAGTGCTTCGAAAATTCTCAAAAGGTAGGTTTTGGTGCTTTAAAAATTACACGAGACTATAAAATTTCCACGATTTTAATGGATTGATTTGTCGAAATACGTATAATTACTCTAAGTTTCCAGATTTATGGTCCCTATTTGGATCGGTTTTGTTAAAGGTGACTAATGTAATGACAGTACGATTTATAGAGACAACTGATCAAACACGCGTATTGCACGACACCCTTACAGATGGAAAACCAGCAATTTATTGCAGACACCTTGTAAGTTATGGCAATACTTTGACACATAAAAGTTGCTACAACCGGTTGGACACTTTTTGAGCTACTTCTGTAATTTGCGGGTTACATTTGCATTCAAATTGCAATTTTATAACGCGAATCATAGAACAGGAAGTGGTTTGTCAAAGTCGCATAAGTTTCTTGGGACCTGCAGATCAACTTTATTTTAAAAATAAAAACAAAAAAGGTAAAGCTAATATTTGGATAACATTTTAGAATTTCCGTCATTTTTTACGTAACGCAAAGCGTTCAGGTGCTCGGGTAGCAGCTATTTTTCAATCTATGCCTTCTTAACTCGATTTTCGCTCCATAACACGTGGGCGAAAAGCCCATATACACGAACAATTTCACTTAAAAGCTTTGAGTAAACTCGGGTGCCTTTGATGTCTCAAATACCAACATTTTCTGAAAACTTTCAACATATTGTTATCACGTGAAAATGGTAGACTAGATTCTTTTTAATTGGAAATAAGTAGAAATATCTACTTCGGGAACATCGTCACTTTCAATCAGTCGAGATTGTGCCAAATTATAGATATCAAATTATATGATAAGCTATAAAGTTTTTTAACACCTAGTATTTTTTTTTATATTAATCCACCCAACAAAAGGCTTTCTCGTTGAGCGACCACATCGCCTAATACCTAGTTATTTGCATAGAATATAATCATCATTTTAAAAGAAGCAAACTGGATTTTAATCCTATATAAAGCAAAGACAATAATAGACAATTTATTTTACATAAATTCCTCCATGACTCCTTTTTTAAAAAACAATCACGCGTACATTTTGATTTATCAAAAGTTCGAATCGTTCGAATTTGTATTCTTGTTAGTAAAATTCGTAGTAGACAGAGTCGGCTGAATTTGTAATAAGTATATTAGGACAGACTACAGTTTCTAGACAACACACTAATAAAAAAATAAATTTGGGTTTAGAGATGCTTCTTTGATTTTTATAATTTAAGATTAGGTAAATGTTTAAGTTAGACGTTAAATCAAACAATTAAATTATTGTTATGTTTGACATGTAATTTTTTTTTACTAAATGCAAGATGTCAACATAAATTTGTTTTGGCGACAAAAAACATTGATCTCGGCTAGAAATAATTAGTTCACAATCCTCAACGAGCCCATTCATGATTCATTACAATCGATTCATTCATTACCGGCGCCAATTACATGAATAAGAATAAATTACCAACGACTATTGCAATAAATAATCACTAAGCAACAAAAAGCACATCTATTGCACTACAGCAACTATAGGTAGGGTCTGGTGATCTTTGAACTGGAGCGATCCGCCACGCTGTCATTATATTTCTCCACCGCTGTTTTAGATGGATACTTCTAGCGTGAATGTTTCCATCCTTTGGGTGACCATGGATTTCAAAGTTGTGGGATAGTTTCAGATTTAACTTGTTGCACGTGATGGCGAAAACTTCCAGACGGTGGCAAAATAATAGTTATTTCATTTCAAATAAGGATAACTATTAACATTGCTTAAGCAATTTTATGACTTTGCACTTTATAATCACGGGATACGGAAGTTACTGTCAATAACTTCTTTGAAGTAGAATTACTATATCAATAGACACTATGCTAAGTACACACCAATGACACACTGATAGTTCTAGGAATAACAGCATTACTACACTAGGCCTGTTGTACGGTCTAAAGGAAAAACCAGCATTACTAGGTAGGTACATTTGGTATATCGAATAGGACACTAGTATGGAACAGCCATTCCTTCTCACGGCGAAGTTATTCAGTTTTTGTGTCACATTAGGCTGTTGCCGGCTACATATGGCACTGTACAGGTGTCACACGTACGGCTCTTGTACGGCGACAGGTGAACCCTCCAGACACATTAATAACCACACGTGAATGGATGACGGATGCGACGAATTAAGACAACATCATCAACTCAAACTAAACTCAGCAAAAAATACACGTGGCATTGAAATTTAAGAACAGTCACATATTAGCAGAGAGCAACGAACTCCGAACAATAAACAGAACCGAAAAATTAACAGCAAATATCACACATAGCACAAAGAGTGTGCGAAAACTTAAGAACAAAGACTGAGCGCACTCATCGATTGAAGAATTAAAAGCTAAAATGTGAGTATTTACCTCCTTGGACAGATGCTCCGTACACAATAAAGCACTTTATCAATAGTTAGGGTGAAAGAGCCGTGTAGCCTCACAGGTGGCTGCACAAGACTGAGGACTGGCGGACAATGAGCTGCCCTGCCGCCCGCGCACCTTGGCGGCCCGGCGGCAGAGGGGAAACACAAATAACTTTGGGGGACCAAGTGCGGAACAGGTGGAGGGTCGACGGAGTACGCATCACTTACCTGCTCGTCCAAAAGAAAAGATACCTGCAATCCGGTTCGGCGCTGGTATTAATTGGTCGGAACCGATGGACCCCGGGGGCGGCCGATGGTTACTTTGTAACGTGATCTCTGGGGACAGGTTTCGGTTGTAGGTGATTAATCTTGAACCAAAAAATACCTATGTCCGTTTGATTAATGTTTTACCCTTTGTTTCTGTATCAACGGTTTTTTGTCCTAATACTTACATTTATTTATATCCATAAGAGGATTCCGGTTCACCTATAAGGTAGCTGATTAGTATGAAACAGCTTTGGATAAGCTTTCGTCTGATCATTTGCGTAATGGCAGGTACGTTCTCATGCTCAAGCAATCAATCCACCTACTCGTCAATTAGCCCTACTTGGCGTTCACGTATCATTACACCGGGTAAACATAGAAATTGACCATGGAAATTACCATTTAAACAAAGCAGGTACTTAAAGCTTAAAATCAAAGTCCCACGCTTTAATGAGAACCAACATTTTTCGAAGAAATGAAAAGATCAATAAAAGGATTAGACAAAACAAATCTCTGAACCCCCAATCAGAGAGTGAAAGACCTTTAACAAGACAATAGTAGTAAAGCTGCAGGTTGTAATCTCAGTAAAACTTAAGTCCTTCTTTGTAGACTACTTCGAATTTGCAAAAGCGGGTCTTCCCTCCCCAGACAGACCACAATAATTGACGCTTTTGTTTCGCGTTATAAACCACAATAGTATGCTTTGCGAGCTTCACAAATGAGTTTCTCGAAGCCACAAAAGGCGTATTTAAAAACCGGCGGCCCAAAGAGCTGTCCAGGTAGTTGGGGATCATTCTTGGAAGACAGTAAATTTTTATAGCTGGAGTGTTATTGGTTTCGAAAATGCTATATCATTATGTGTTCCCAGTTTTTAAGTACGTTTTGAGATGCTTCTCGAAATTACAGGCTTCTAAGAAATGAACGTGAAGAACAACTGGCAAATTTTATGACTCTCTCGAGAGTAGAATAGCTAATTTCAACTCATAAAATTTTAAATAATAAGTAGGAGAAAACGAGGATTAATATACGTCTGGTCTGGTAGAAAGCATTTTACTACGTTTTCTTTTATTCAAATCTGTTTTGGTACCTACAATCATTGTGCCACAATTTTTTATTGTGTTTTATTGTCAATTTAAGTTCATAAACATTTTATACAAACATTGGCAAGCACAGGTAGGTAATTTGAATCACCAAATTCCTCCAACAAACTTTAACAACTTGACTTTTTTTCTTATTTCTTCGTTTCACATTAAACTTTAGCGGCCATAAAAATAATTACAATGCCGAATGCACATACATAGAACTTGTAAGCAACAGTGCGATCTTACCACAGATATGCACATCCAGAGCTCGTGACGGCACTTCTAATGCGCCCTATTATGTACTCTACGGCCACCATACTTCAAGTATAATTAGGACATTGTCGCACAGACAGGTTTATAACACGTACAAAAACTCATGTTTGCAATGTTGATCAGAGCTAAAATAAGATGTCGATTCTCTTTTTGGTTTTACCGACGATAAAACAAACATGACAATTGAACGATTATTTTGACAAGGCAGTGACATAAGAGCAAATATTTGTTTCAAGTGAACATTATTCACGAAGCGTTCTTTGGAAAAAAACCGACATCTCACGGGTGCAGAAAACCAAACCGTTTCTAATTGAATTTGGGCGTTCGACATAAAACTAAATGATCGAGCGAGGCGCTGAACGCTCTGCCGCCCTCCGAGGTGTTCACACGAGAATTTACGGTCACTGACTATGTAAATTGAGAATGTACCGACTAATTCTTGACGGGCGCGGATGAAAATACAGTTACTACTGAACAATGAAAAGCTAATGTGCCCGCAAATAAAATGAAAACAAAGACGGACTAGAGAAGACGCCGACTTTATGGACTTTCACGGAAGGCGGTTAACGGCTGCAAAATCATTTTGTATAGAATGTATAGTGATATAGAATATGGCATATCATTGCGAAAGGATAAAAATGATTCATCGTCTGGCACGACACGCCTACTCGATCACGGAGCTAAGATCAAGACACGATATTTACATTACTGCTTAGAACAGTGACACACATCTCTGAATAAAGGCATAGCAAAAACAGTGGTTCTAATTTAAAAAAAAACTGCAAAAAGAATTTAAAATCTTACGGAATATCCGAAAATAGCCCGCACCGTTGGTCACTGTAGGAAATACTTAGATTTTTCCAGGCACATTCTTAGACTGTCGGATTCACACGGTGGTTGTGAATGATACACACATTCACGGTCGCTGGCTATGTAAATAATTCCGGGGCGATGACCGCCGCCATAAGACTAATATTATTTACCACAAACAGTATCTCAGACGCTGAAATTTTTGTTACAAATTTAGGTATTCGCGAGCCTAAAACAGGTGATAAAAAATATTGTTAAACACACAATACGTTGCAAATCGCCTCGTTTTTTATTTCGGACACAAATGGTAACTATTTGGAGCTATTCGAATAATTTTAAATAATATTTAGATTTTCTTTCATTCACAATCGTTTACTAAGTCGACTACTGCTGCCACCATGTTTCCACTATACAGATAACATAATACGATACTATGCTAAGCAGCTAATTTAAATAATTAATAATAAATTTCCCGCTAAGAGAGCTATCGAGATCCGTCGACTGTTGATAATGATAATTACAGAGAATTACAAATGGACTTAAATTATCTAGCGCTAAAGAACAATGTTGCTAGGAAAAAATGTGCGGCTACCAGAACGATTAAAATGCGATACCTTCAGCTGTTTATGAGATTATCTTATAGTTCTTAAGTACTATTTTCCGTCTTCCGCTGTTGTATTTGCTACTTTATTTTCGTTCAGACTGAACACATGTTAAAACAAAGGACTACCTAAGGAAATGTCTACGTCAAATGTCTATATTCTTTGGTAAGTTTCTGCTAGAAGAGTCGGTTCGTTATTTCATTAATCCAAAACATAACTTAGCAGCGTATTATTTCTCCAATGTTTCACATTCCACAAGAAATTTTGTCACCATTCAAAGTTAAAGAGCGACATTTGGCAATCAAAACATTTATCTTCCTCTAATAGACCATATACATATGTGTTAATGCTGAAAGTGAAAAACCTTTGAATAATCGCAAGTTACGAAATGACTGTAAAAGGCATAAAAATCTTTAATATTCCGACATATTGCACTCAAAATATACAATTTAAACCCATTTATAAAACCTTTTCCACGCGTTGCCCAATCGATGGCCGATGCAAGCTTGCAATTACAACAATTAGTAACAGATCTGTCCCAGATACGGGCCATTACTGATCGCACGTAATATTCGGGCCATACGTGGAAACTTGCGACATGGGTAAAGCTGCTTTTACACAAGACAACACTGGTACAGCTAATCATGTACTGACTTTTAGATACATTGAATCTTCAACTATAGTTCGAGAGAATTTATACTACTGCAAGCAAACCTATAACCCAAATTATTGTTTTATGTTTTTTGAGAAATTTTTGTGAGCTCTGGTTCTGAGAAGATGATTTTTAGCAGACATACAGCGTCCGTCTGTCTGTTCAACTAAGACACGTCTCTGTAACTGTCATTATTCGATACATCTTTTCAACGGTTTGGTCCGTAGCAAGTTGGATGCCAGTTCTTGAGTATACATGGAGTCCACATTAGAAAAAATACGATTTGCTTTGAGAAAAACTTCAAAAGTAACTCGGAGACACCTCTACAAGCGCGTATTGGGAAATATCTTGCCATATTACCCATTTATGTATCCCACAAAATTCCTGGGTTACTGAAGGTTTTTCCAGACTGCGATATATTTGCGGACAATTGGATGGACCTAATATCAGTTGGTATGTTCTATTGTGAGAGAGATGAATGGCCAATTTCTTATATTAAAATAATTATTAACAATTTAACAAGGATATTACTTTGACATTTTATTGAAAAGTCATAAGTTTAAATTCCATTTCATTACATTGTTGTATTTCATTGTTTGAATATAAGTTATAATTATTTAGTTAGCGTTATTAGCAATCGCCGTCGTTATTAATATGTAATTAACAATTTACTAGGTAAATAAATTATAATATTTTGCAGCGAGTCGAATTATTCGCAGAAAAAGCGTTACAGTGGCACGAAAAATATGATAATGATGTGATACGGAACCCTTAGCGCTCGAGACTGACTAGCACTTCTTTATTTATCTCGAGATTTAATTAAAAATGTTACCGCGAACTACATAATTTAATTTCGCTTTTTCCGCAAATTACCGGCTTGGTCTAGCATAGCCGTGTGCAATCACCCTAATGCAATATGCATAAGCAAGCCGGGTTTATGTCGACATGTTAGATTATTTGAACTCATCAGTTTTGCATTAAGACTGCCTATGACGTGGAGATTGCCTCTAGCCTCCAGCAAACCGATGCTAAACCAGTTAAAGTCTGATACAAGTATGGGTAACTGGATATTAAATTCAATAGTTTTCTAAGTTGCTGTCTTCTAAAAAAGATTTAGATATCTAAGATAAGTTCTTAAATTTAAAAACGGAAATAATCTTAAATTGTTCTTATTTAAGTAGCCCGCCTTTCTCCAATGCTGGGCGATTTTTTAATTAAAACTAAATCAATAAAATAAACAGTCAAAATAAAAAATTAAAAAAGCTGTTTGTCTTGTCATTTAAAAATATATATATCTTGTGTATTTTAACCTTAATTATTTTAAATAGTTAATGTGGAATCCATAACAATCAATTATTGGCTACTCTTAGTTAAATCATTTAAAACCAGTCTTACATACATAGATTATACACATATATGAAAGACATCAACGCGTTTTAGATCTTTTCTTACCTATTTTCTAATGAACTGTACCTAACCAACCACCAGTGTAGCCACAGCTTTATCAATGTAACCTTTTTCTACTCATTCTTTATTCAAATTGCAAATGAATGTCATTAAAACGTTTTTAAATTGTGTGGAAATTTTTCAACTGCTACTTGCGTAGCTTACGCTACGATTTCGTAGCGAAGTGCTACGGCGAGAACATTTTTGTGTTTTATGTACATTTAGGTATTTGTAAAAATAGCAAAGTTGTACTAAACTAAAACTAAATAAAGAAGAAATGTGTCTATGTAATTGAGAAAACAATTTGTTGCGCGGGTAGACGAAAATAAAACTTTTACGAAAACGTGATAAAACTACTAGTAAAATCGAATAAAACCTTCTTGGACCACCAAAATATTACGAGTAAAACTCTTCGAATTTTGAAAAGGTATCTAATATTCACCTTGAAAGCCTACATGTCGTGGTCGCGTGACGCGCGGTCAAGGCTGGCGTGGGCGAGCCAACGAACCCGGATGCTGCCACTAAATACCACATGTCTTATTCTTATACCGACCTCTTTGTAATGAAATTATTCTAAATAAGACCTTAAAACCTCAAAACCGTGTACAAAAAGGTACTTAGTATATGAAATCTTTTTAATCGAGAATGCCGACCCTAATTTTGATCTCTTCTTTCGGTCTTGAAGGTTATGTCTTTGAATGCCACAAAAGGGGGCAGAGCATTTCAAAAGACTAAGCACTATTCAATTCTAAGCATGTCAAGTGTTTGCGTTTTTATTAAGAAGTACTACTATTGAATTTGGTAGATAATGACTTCTGCTGCGCCATTAGTAAGTAGGCGGGCCCGCTCTGCCAAGAAAAAAGTAACGGAAAATAATATAAGTATTTAAATGAAATAATCTTTGCTCAGTAAGAACATCGAACCGTGATCACGTTAGTAAGTTTAGGACATTATTAACAATCGACTTATTTGTTTGTATAAAGCCGATCATCGCAAAAATTGTCAAGCTACCCGCTACAAAAACGACACAACCTCAACAACGCCAACGCCTATCAAACCGGTCTCAACAAAAAGCAAATCGTTATTAAAAACTACATGGTAAAAATTTAACTCACCGAGTATCACGCATCCTGGTCCGGCGCTGCAACAAACCGCACAATCATGCGACAGTATTTTGAGGGTTGTAGGAGCCGAGAGGAGATCGCGGGAGGAGAGACCGAGGTGAACAATCATGCCGCGCGTGCGCCGCGCACTGCACGGCGGGACGCGACTGGCCCGCGCCGGCGCCGCCCCGCGTCCCGCGCTCCCACCCCGCGCTGCCTCGCCATTGGTCGCCGCACAGCCTGCTGACGTCACCCATACGATGACCCGCCATCTCCAAACCAAACGAACACGAAATTAGATGGATAATGATAGGATTAGGGAGGAAAGGATTCTGAGTTTCTTCAGCTACAGGCTTCTCGATAACCACCACGCTATTCATAGCCGATTTCAAAGAAAAATCTCTGAAGAGGGTGGCGTGGATAAAATTATCGAGGTACGCAAGTGCGCGTTATGTACTGCGTTTATTCGTTTCTCGTTTCACAACCGCCTAGACCGGTTATATCTGTCTGGCTGGAACCTTTTTCCACGCGCCATAGGTACTTATGGCCGATAAACCACTTATAAGTAAGTACGTAACCAATTAAGAACAATTTCGAAACCATTCACGAAGTTGAGAAGAATTGGTTAGTTCAACATAAAATTCGTAGACCATCTACGAGCACAGGCTACGAGCACAAAATATGGGATTTAAAACGAGCACCTGCGGTAACGAGTGCAATACAAAACTCACCTTAAAATTCAGGACCACGCCAGGACTGCTGGTAGACGAACTTATCCGAATCATCAAATCTAAATGCGAAATGACGCGGATTCAAGCTCTAAGACAGCGATCACTTTGCCGCGTTTTTGCGCCGCGAAACAAACATGGCCGAATTTCCGTGATGGCGGACGCACAATGGCGGCTTTCTTCGAACGTTGGGACCGGTTTCGGTGTTCAATTTTTGCACGATTCAAACTCGGTTTATGCACCAATTTTCGAAAATAACGTCCTGCCTCTTCAGGCGGTCCCACGGCACTGAAATAAACCGGTTTCCTAAACTAAACAGCAGTAATATGATTAGTACCGGCAAGTTCACGCCGGTTGGCACCTTCACTCAAGGCTGTCGGAATTTTACGTTCGAGTTTACTATTTCTCTGTGGCTATGAAATTACTTGCATACCTGCCATTCACCGCAGACGTGAAGCCGGTAATGTATTCTGCACATTAGAGGTTACATTCACGATGGTTTAAGATAAACCAGTTGTAACAGTATAAATCTGAAAATAGATGAGGTCCTTAAGAAATACGTAATTGTCGGTCGGTAGGCAAGAGCGTCCGTTTGAGAACCTGCTTCGTTAGTTGCCATGAGTTTTTATGGGAATCAATAAATGGAATGAGAGCCAGTCATGGCAACGAGTCCAATGTAAAGTTAGACGAAACAACTAGAAAGGAGGCGAATAGGACAATGTAAACCAATTCAGAGTGTAGACCCAAATATATAGTTTTAATAACTCACGATATTCTATTTCAACGTAGCGCGGGGTTGCCAGCTCCCTAGATACTACTATAAAGTCGGTATAATATTAAAAATTCATATTCATTTATTTCATACACATACATTAAATTATTTTAGCTTAGGTGTAGTTAGCTTAGTTAGAGGTAGGTAGTGTTCCGTACATGTACCTTGTAAGGGCGCAGCAATTTATTTGTTGATTTTAATAAAAAATAGTTATTTAGTCAATTTATAGCAAGGAACATAGTTGTTGCATAATACAAAAAATGATATTACAAGAATTAAAACAATTACATTAATAAATGGGTACTTAAGTACTACCGTAAATATTGTCAATTATTTTTTAATAATTTTAAATGATAAATCTAAACTAGAAGTTTAGATTTATCATTTAAAATTCGTTAACAGAGTAATAACTCAATTAAGTATATCCTACCACAAATCGGTCATCATTTTACCACAGGTGGTTAACAGTCAGGTTTCCTAAAAACGTCTTAACCTACTACTAATATTAAAGTCTGCTAACACAGGAAATGCCATTTTAGTGCTTATAATGACAAGCCATAAACTGTCGTCCGTGAGAAAATAGCCGCAGGTTATGGCATGTACTTATGTAGATCGAGGTATTGAACAAACTATAAAGTACTTTGTAAATCTTGAAGCATCTATCAGGTGGGTCAAAAAGAAAAATTATAGGGAGACCCGTAATAATAAACAATAAGTAAGATAATGCAGACTATCGACCCGCCCTAGCTTCGCACGAGTATATTCTATTGTCTATGGTTACTCAGTGAAAATGTAGCTTTCTAAAGAACTTTTGAAATCGGTCGAGTAGTTTTTAAGTTTATTCACTACATACAAAAATACAAATCTTTCCTCTTTGTAATAATAATGTAGATAGATACATTTTCCCTTATTCATAGTCTGCTAACATAACACAATGCTATTTCTTACTCTGTCTTCTTCTATTGACATAAGTCAGAGTGAGAAATAACACTGCTTAGCAGCTGTTTTACGACCTCTGTGGCGCGGTGGGCGAGGGTCCGCCTGCGACGCAAGAGGTTGCGGGTTCAATTCCCGCCTTGGAACAAATATTTGTACGATCTGCAGGTATTTGTTACGAAGTGTTCTGGTCGTTATCTATGTATAATAATAACAAGATCCGCCAAGTGCGAGTGTAACTCGCGCGCCGAGGGTTTCAAACATTTGCCAATTATTTGGACAATCAATTTTCCGTCTTTTTTCGAATGGCAATATTTTGAAAAGTACGAAACCTACAGCAATTTCGAAAACTGTTTTAAAATTTACAAAACAATGCCTTTCATTTGATAAACCAATAGGTAGATAGCACCCTTTCGATAAAAAATATCCCCCTTTTCGACCATTCTCAATGTATTTTTTTTTTTTAAATGGTCATTTTTACAGACTTCTCTATATTTTCCTGTAAATTTTTTTTGAAATTTTTGTAAATTTTATACTTTTTGAAATATTTCAAAAAAAGGTGATAAATTTACCATTCTCCCCCCTCCTATCTCCGAAGATTGATGACCGATCCATGTACAATGTATTAGGCGTTTGTATATAGGGATCTATATATACAAACGCCTAATACATTGTACATGGATCGGTCATCAATCTTCGGAGATAGGAGGGGGGAGAATGGTAAATTTATCACCTTTTTTTGAAATATTTCAAAAAGTATAAAATTTACAAAAATTTCAAAAAGTGTTTTGAAATGGTCAAAACGATACCTTTCATTTGAGACCCCACATGGGTAGGTACCCCCCCTTTTGACCATTTTTCAAAAACTATTATTATTACAGACTTCTCTATATTTTTCCTGTAAAATATAGATCGATGTCTACAAACGCCTAGTACATTGTACATGGATCGGTCTGCAATCTTCGGAGCTAGGCGGGGGGGAATGGTCAATTTTTCGTCTTTTTTTTAAATATTTCAAAAAGTATGAAAGTTACAGAAATTTCAAAAAGTGTTTTGAAATGGTCAAAACGATACCTTTCATTTGATACCCCACATAGGTAGGTACCCTCCCTTTTGAAAAAAAATTCTCCCCCTTTTTGACCATTTTTCAAAAACTATTATTATTACAGACTTCTCTATATTTTTACTGTAAAACATAGATCGATATCTACAAACGCCTAATACATTGTACATGGATCGGTGTGCAATCTTCGGAGATAGGGGGGGGGGGGGGGGTATGGTCAATTTTTCGACTTTTTTTAAAATTTTTACAAAAGTATGAATTTTACAGAAATTTCCAAAAAGTGTTTTGAAATGTACAAAACGATACCTTTCATTTGATACCCCATTTGCCTTCCTAGGTTTCTTTTGAAATTTCAACATCAAAATTTGTACTGAAAATATTCATTTTCATTTTTCATTTATTTTTTTTTTTTTTCTTGAAATCAGTAATGGCGCACGAAATGTATCATTATTTCAAATTTCAAGGTAATAGCTGCAGTAGTTACTGAGATATTCAAGAAAGAGCGGGGACGGACAGAGCGAGACCTTAAGGGTTACAAAACCGATGTTTGAAACCCTAAAAACTATCTATGTAATGTATTGTAATAGGTATTTCAGTTATCTGTGAGTGTATGTGGACCGTCGATCGAGGGCACAACGCATCCGCGTCTCGCCTCATAACCGCGTTTTTAATAATGATATAAATACTTTCACAGAAAGTCAACACATTACATGTTTCTTTACAGAGTGGTTCAGTGAACATGGACAGCATCAGGAAGATTTGCTTAGGCAGTGCATGGCGATACACTTAATCTTAGAGTATAGTAGAGAATACTAGGCTTTGCACAATTACTATATTATGTGTGTATTTTACAAAACAAAATTTCTCTTGAATCATTCTAAGCGACAGGAAGGCGATAAGAAGCGAATTTGTTTTATACAGTGATTGTATCTTGTTCAGTAATTATCTGAGCGTCTGGTCGAAGCGACGCGTGACCCGAGAGCTGGTGAGTATCTGGCGCAGCTTTGCTATACAGCGGACAATGCAGCCAGCGCTGCAGCGTCTTCAAGACGCTGCAGCGTTGGTAGTTGAGCTACCTGTACATTGTTTGCAACAGTCTGCAGTTAGCTCAATTGTTTTAATTGTAAATACTAGTTGTAGTTTTAGTTCTATTATTTGATTATAAGTTTCTTTACGCGTGCGTTATTTCAGGGTATTTCTATCCCATGGGAACTGATTTATGGGATAATAAGTGCAGTGGCGTAAAGAAAGGACAAACAAACACACTTTCGCATTTATAATACTAGTATAGATTGATATCGGTGTTATTGCCTCAATTTGTAATTTACCTCGAGAAACGTGATTTATTTATTAAAGATCCATATACTGCACTTTGAGTCAAAAAAATTGTAAAGATTGATAATTGAAAAAAAATGCTATTGTTAAAAGTACTAAAGCAATGATAACGAAACCCAAACGTGAATGCATAAATCATTATTAAGAAATGAAATAAGTTCCTCAAATTTTTTTTTAAGTCGAAAATTTTTGGGAACTTATTTCATTTCTTAGAGATGCCCAGAGTGCGGGTAAGCACTGTAACAAAAATCCTTAAATCATTATTCTTACGAAAATAACAAAAGGCCAAAATATCAGGTAATATCCCATTGTCCGAAGACACCCTGTACGTAATCTTTAAAAGCATATTTATTATACCGAGGTGTGCAGATATAAGCGAAGAATGCAGCGCCACCGCCTCTGAGTACACACTCGAATCTTTTACTCTTTTTATTTTATACTCTTTTGAGATACGTGCGATCATTCTTCTTTGAGGTAGTATTTTATAAAGGACCCAGATTTTGAACACGAATTTATTTGCTTCGTAATCCAATTAAGTAAATTAAATTGCAGGACTTTTTATTGAAAATAGATAGACTCAGATCTAAATAAGGCAACCAGGGGTTTGCCATGTTAAGAAAATTGCATGTTGTGGGAGTTTTAAACCCTTTCATCAGCACTTTCCACTGCAAGTCCACTGCTGGACGTTCCTGTCCCACATAAGGAGGGTGTTGTCATTATTACCACATTATCTTTTTGGAGCGCTATTCTTTTATTCAAACTTTAAAATTAGTTTTTATAATTAAAACGACTGAAGAAATATTAATTACACTTATTGCATTTTATCACACCATACGTAAGAATTATTTCCCAGTAGTAGTCATGTAACCTATCTTACCACACGACCGCTGTCGTCAATTAGAAAAAATAAGACTAAAGATACAAACATATAATAGACAAATTTGTAAGAGAAAAGCTTCGGTTTCCAGTACGAATTCCTTTTGTATTTGCCCTGTATGTCTAACGAGTTGTTTGTATTGATTCAACATTCACCCTGTTTACTTCGGCGGCTTTGTGCGGACTTAGGGATAGTTATATTTTATAACATAAGTATGATTTATCTATTTTTGTTAAACTTATATGTTTTATGCAGTATGTTGAGATATAACAGGCTTAAACTTAACCAGCATTATTTGTATATTATTTATTTACAAAAGCAATGTATGGCATGTTTAATTTTGTTACACAAATCAAGTCAATTCTATTCTAAATAAATAAATAATGGTTGACAAAATATAATTGATAAACTGATGAAAGTATTATCTCCTTATGGAGAAATTTGACATAAAATATTAACTTTCACACGGTTCCGTCCCATTCTAAACCTGCACGGAATATAAGCATTTAACTAATCCCGTTTACGTGCGATTTCTCGTTATAACGAGAAGGTATTCTTGTAACCCAGCGTGAAGCCTTGATTACACGTAACGAGTGGCCGGACAGCAGTCAGCTTGTAACCACTCAGCTTGTAACCACTCTACCGAGAGCATCTGACATGTGAGAGCTACGAAGGCATCTCAGAACAGGGAAATCGTTGTTCTTACTAAAATGCTCCTTCCAGATTGACGGTGACAATACAGTCAAACAGCCATTCAATTACTCAAGCCATGGCCGCACTGCAGAATAGAGAAATCGCCAAATTCACCCACTGCCGCATACCGTAGCGCTGTGCGTTGTGATCAAGTGACCAAGGCAGCGTAAAAGGTAGCAACCTTTTACGTTAACTATTATGAATAAATTGGGTTAGACGCGTTTTGGTACATTTTTGTACGTGAGTTTTCGCATCTACCTTATAGGCTACCATCCTGCAGTGCGGCCATGGCCGAGTCTATCCGATGCAGCGTTAAATCACGTCGCAGTTAATTAAACTTTTAGATATCTTATACGACGATGGACTATCAATAAAACAAAGGGTACCTAAAGTCCGGATTGACGCCCCAAGGGATATGTACCACATACAAAAAACCCCACATCTGAAAATCGAAATCAAGTTTTTATACGATAAATATGTAGCACGGAAGATAAGCTAAATATTAAGCCTAGGTATACTTGGTTGCCCTTTTGAAAACAGGTTTTTTCAAAGGGATTTTTTGGCACTAGTGCCAAAAAACCTGTTACCATTAAAACCTGTTAAAATTATTGTGTACCTCTACTAGAGGTAGAATCAGACGGTTCACTCGAGTGGACCGTCTGATTCCACCTGTCTTCTTGTCTTCGAAAAGGCTACCAAGGAATAAGCAAAAAATGAAACGTTCACTCGAGTGAATGATTCAGTTTTCTTTCACATGTTCACACTTCTTAGCTGGAATGAAGCGGAAATGAGCATTCGTGTGCTCATTTCTGCTTCATTTGCTGTATTTGTCTTTAAAATGTCATCCAAAAACAACAGTTTTTTCGTCGTTCCAGATAGCCGAATAGCAGAATCCAAGTGAACGTTCTCTATGCGTTCAGACATTTCATTTTTCGTTTTTCGAATTGGAATGAGAGATGCCCAATGTAATTAATGTAATTATTCAACATCGTTGGATCGGTTCATGTATTCATTCCGCACTTTTTTTTCATTTTATGTTCAAAAGTTTCATTTCGAATGTGCCGAATGAAAGTCGAAAAGGAACGAAGAGTTTACCTGTTGAAAACCATTACACTATTTACGTTTCAAAATATTCACACAAGAAACCTTTAAGTAGGCGTTGTGTAAAAATCATATTTATTTATAGTGACTGACGTCATGAGGAAAATTATCCGCTTGCAAATACCGTAAAAGACAACAGTAGTACCTTATTAAATACCTTCTATGTATACATTAGGTACCTACTGTACATGGGCGAGCATTATCTGTGACGTGTGCACGCTTGTGTACTCAATCGTGTAGTAGTACGAACATGTATGTACCAATCATTATTTTATGATTAATAAAAATAAATAAAAAAATAAAAATAAATAAAGATTGGTTCCTTCTTTCAGTTTAATAATTAAAACTCATTAAACTAGACTAGCACTTTCATGACTGAAAACACAGAGTGCGATATGCAACTCCTTGTACCGACGACGGCGCGCCCCTACTCAGCCTCGCTGTGAGGGTTTGATTTGAAGGGATTCCTAAAAAACTGCGGCAAGCTGAAGACAGGGCGCTATGGCGCTCATCAGGGGAGGCCTATGTCCAGCAGTGGACTAATATAGGCTTGATGATGATGAAGAAAGAACTGATATTTTTGTAGCTTATTGTTGTTTTGCGTTTGGCGTTCTAATTGGTGAATTACCATTTTAACATCAAAGATTGTTTTGAATAAACTAAGAACCAAAAAACTCCATACCATTCACATTTTTTTTAGTTTTGCGAGAAAAATACAAATCCCTCGAGAATAAAAATTTATGGGACTATTTCACGATTATTTTCTATAGAATGAAGATTTTATTTTAAAAAACCTTGTTTATTTTCTCGTGAGCAATAAAGAATTCTTGTCTTTTCTACTTTCTGTCAAATATTAAGGGTTGCATACCTGAATTCGCTTAGCATCAGCGATCATATCATCCATAATATTGAACCATTTTTTCGAGTTAGGGTACTCCCTTAGCTGTACATTGTTTAGAGGAACTGACAGATGCGTAAAATCTGATCAATAAAATTTCAGCTCCAGTAAACTAACCAAAGTCTGTCTATCTATCAGCCCCCCTAGTACGGGGACTGTTGTCTAGGGTAGAATAAATAAAAAAACGCACTCCTTTCACTTCAATAAAGTACGCAATAATGACGATGTGATGTCATTATTGTCTATTCTACCCTAGACAACAATCCTCGTGCTTGGGGAACAGCTATCCAGTTCGAATACCTACCACGAGCTATTTCAATCAGTGTTGTAGAATGGAACGTGGGCCGGCGCGGGCGCTGCTTGCAGAACCTGTTTGGAGCTTTCAACGGAGAGGCAGCGGCCGCTCCTGGCAACAGCATAGATACATTAAATGAATAAATAATGCTGGGTAATTCACACAGCATCATCTAGCCCCAAACTACGCCGAGCTTGTGTTATAGATACTAGACGCTTCCCAGCAGGAACTTTTTAATTTTTGACTTCGTGATTTCGAGATTGTATTCATTCCACATATATCTGCTGGATATATCTGCTCGGCCAGCAGATATATCCAGCAGCCAGCAGTGCTGGCAGATGCTGGATGCGGCAAGCTGAAGACAGGGCGCTAGCGCTCATTAGGGGAGGCCTATGCCCAGCTGTACACTAATAAAGGCAGATGATGATGATTAATTCCACAAACTCTGCTTAACTTGGGTTTAGACGACGCGTGGATTGTTCATCATTATTATTATTGGAAAGGATGAAATTAAGATGGTAAAAATCTTAGAAAACTTCTCTGCAATCTATACTTAATCAAAGTATTTTTTAAAAGTACATCAAATACTAAAAAAACACCAAATAACCTCTAACAACTTTACCACATCAATTAAAAAAATATTACGTATTTTATTCCAATCGTCAAAAGCTTATGATTGCTTATTTCAATCTGCAGGAGATTCAATCCCAGGTTTCTTTAATAACATGTCACTACCGGAAATTGAAGATATGTCTGATATATCTGTGTCAGTAGTACGAGTTTGCTACACGGAAATTGCAAGATACCTACCACTATATGATACTTACGCCCGAATACTCAAACGCAATTCTGATATAATAATAAGAACGTTTTTATGACAGTTTTCAATGAAAATCTGTCAAAAATTTGTACTTGAGACGTATGCGACGTTTGAGTATTCGGGGGTTAGAATCGGACTTTTGACGGTCTCCATAAAAAGACACTGGAAAGATGCAATAAAACTGTATTTATATGGAGAAGTAATAACCGCCGTGCACCGTCGCCAGCTGACACTCTGATTGCGTCATTTACACGTCGTCGCAGTTATCACAGAAAAACGTGTCATTAGTTAAGTTTTTAATGTTTTATGTATGTTAGTTTTAAGGTATATATTACTATGGACTGTGGAATAAGTTAAATAAGATCTGTAACTTTTCTATGGTCTGAAATAAATGATTATTATTAATATTAATAAAGATCCTAGTAGAATACGTTGGATGGTAGAAAAGCATTTCATGTCCTGAGATTTAGAAGTAAAAAACTAGAGCACTCGCATTTCGTGTCTTTTTCCAAATTACCAAAAATACTAATTAAAAAAAAAGTTTCCACGATATATTCCACATGCTACTTTTTCCCCCACAATCACACGACGGACGGTAAGATTTAACGTTAGATTGCTGGTTTTGTGAAATCAAAATGTTTGGTTTATTTCGAAGTTGAATTAGGTCATATCAGCTAATATCTGTTTCTTTTTAATGTCAATATCGCCCAGTATTTCACTGATAATGTTGAAGATTTTACTGTCATGTTAATGATGGAGATGGTACACTATCTGTGTTTTATTATCTAATAATGGTCTGTTGTGTCCGTTAATGCTGTCGTTCATAGGTATTCGTACTATTCGTTGATCCATATCAACAATTTACTTTCAAAAGAAATGAATTTTATAGCCTCAAGAAATTTCAAAATAGCACCGTACAATAATCCTGATATTTGGATAAGGCTAAACGAGAAAAACTGGACTAATACAAAATATTTATAGATCTGTGTAATTATTTTGTTTTTTGAAAAAAATACTTTATAAATATATATTAAATGTGTTATATTGACTTATTATTATTACATTATTATATCTTGAAAAACATCACATAAATTCCTCAATCCTCATCAGCCAATAATGACCCACTGATGGACGCAGGCCTTCCCCTGATAATCGCTTTTATTGGCTAATTTATTGGCTTTTATCCCGTGGGGGCCCATAATCCCCACGCTGGGCATGCGGGTTGGAGATCGCAGTTCGGTTGTAGATCTATTCTGCTGGAGGCGCTGCTACCCGCCCCCCGGTGTATGTCCCTTAGTCGCCTCTTACGACACCCACGGGAAGAGTTGGTATAACATAATTAGCTAGGTTAATTTTTAAAGTATGGGTGGGTATGACATCATCTTTCTCCTCTTCTCAGTTTTCAATCTCCAATTATGAATTAGTAATATTGAAACTAGGTCATTGTTATAAGATAGTGATCTAAAATCTGTCAATTTGTTTCGGGAAGGATTCATACAAATAATAAGCTCACAACTAACCAGGTCGGTGTACCCACGAAATTAATACATGCAGAACCTTTTAGTTGGGGTCCTTGGGGTCTCAGAGGAACGGAGTGTATAAATACCCTGCTAAATTCTGGATCTGAGTTGCGAGAGTGTATTTGCATACACCATTATGCGGACACAGAATTATCATAACGTGTTTATACAGAAAAGGATTTTCTCTGTTAATTAAGTATCATATTTTTTGGTCTGCGTTGACCTTTTCTTGTTGATGAAAGTATCTCACATGTTATCATTTCATGGGAATATAATTTCCAAAAATATCATTATGAAGGTATATGGTATAAATTTGGAAGCGGTTAAAATCATTCTAATTAAAATTCATGTAAAACGCTTGTCGGTGTGACTCCACAGACGATTAGTACCTCAACCTCAACAGCCTATATATAGATCCACTGCTGGACGCAGGCATTCCCCTGAAAAACGCCTCATTGGAACTTTAAAAATTAAATAAGTAACACGATAATATTGATCGAATTTTCAGCCAAGGCCAACGGAGACCAGCCAGGTGCGCAGGATATAATATATAGAGCACAAGTGTGTGCGCAAACACAGGTGGACTCTCTATTCCCTCACTCTCGTAATAATGTTTGTGCAAATACTAACATATCTAAATAAATCTCCAAATTTACTTAGGCACTTGTTGTAAAAACACACTCAACAGCCTTTAATGTTCCACTACTGGACGCAGGCATCTACCTTTTAATCGCTTTAATGGCTTTTATCTCATGTGGGGAGTGCCCATAATCCCCACGCTGGGCATGCGTGTTAGGGATCGCAGTTCGGTGGTAGATCTATTCTGCTAGAGGCGCTGCTGCCCGCCCCCCGGTGTATGTTCCTTAGTATCTCCTGGGCCCATAATCAAAATACAAAAATCCAAAAATACAGAATAATTGTTTTGAATCAATACATTACTGAAAAAAATTACACCCCTATTTTAAATTATTAAGTCATTAAACTAAAGTATACTGGACGCCTATGTCCAGTAGTGGATAGGCTGATGATGATGATGAAAACAAAATTAAATGCACTCAGTTTCGAATGATGTAATCGCTGCCCTTTTTCTGCGACGTCACCGTTCAGTTTATCAACTCGAAGTGCTTCTATTACTTCGATGTTTTATCGATCAAAATTAAATTTAATTTATGATAAAAACCATCATATTTGTTGTGTGTTGTCTAATAAATCATTTCCTATTTTTCTAAATAGCTATCCCGCTAAATCTTCATGACAATACAGCTAGTGAGTTAAAATGTCTAAGCAATACGGAGATCGGTGACTCCCGTTTAGATCTACTTTTCAATGATTATGTGTTCCAAGTCACCCGGACTTGGAAGGGTGAAGTTCCAACCAAGTCTCTGAGGTTAAGTACCTATTGAAAGCGAGTAACAGTGCCTTGATTAATTCTATCAAAAATATCAAACAGTAGGAATTAAAGGCTGAAATTAAAACGCCTATTAAAGAGGGGCACCAATGTATCGTCTCTATGGAGAAGGTACAAAACTTATATTCAGGTTATTCTGGACTTTCTACAGAGACAATAGGAGGCGGAGCCAGGAGTCGTGACTCCGTCTGACGCGGCGTGACACACCGCTCATCTATCTGACTTTATTGGCACGAACCCACGAATCTGCATATTTGTACTATACAGTGCCATCAACTTATTCAACGATTACCGATGATGTGGTGCGACGCAGGTGGTGCGGGTACGGGTACGATTCCCGCCTTGGGACAAATGTTTGTATGATCCGCAGGTATTTGTTCCGAGTATTCTGGATGTTTTCTATGTATAATAAAAATAAATCTAAGTATCTATGGATGTAATGTATTAAGTATAGGTACATACTTATCAGTTTTCTAGCGGGTTGGGTAGGTACTAGAAAACTGATGAGTAGAATATATTAATAATAATAATAATAACACTTTATTGCACTTAAATAAATAATAAAAATAAACCTTATATCTAAAATTAAAAACTAACAGTACAATAGGCGGCCTTATCGCTGAGAGCGATTTCTTCCAGGCAACCCAGATATTGTATGTGTATACAATAAAAGAATATGAATATATGTAAGTAAACAAGCTCTGTTTATTTTTTGGCAAGACAAAGGCATGAGCTAGATGATGCCGTTTTGATTGTCAAGAATTAGGTATATTTATGAATACCTACTAAAGAATTATTTAACAAATGCCCGATATGGCTCAAAAGGCCCAAGCCTACGCTTGTGATGAAGAAGGTTGCTGGTTTGATTCCCGCTTCGGGACTGATGTTTGGAGTTAGATGATGCTGAGTAAATTATTAGCAGAATTAGTATATCAAACCTTGCACACTCATGTCCGCGCTGTTACCATGCCAATTCCTTCTGATCACTCGGCACATTCGATTCTGATAAATTTTTGTATCAATCGATTCAAGAATTTTTGATTCTTGAATGCTTTTAAAAGAAATGTTGCCAGACATTTGGTCTGAATTATAACCTGAGAAAAATTCGATTGCCCTTCATCTACCTCCAGAATCACATAATGGCACTTGGTAAATAATGACATTATCGCCATCATTATCATTATTTCTTATCATTTTAAAAGTTCTAGTGGCCAAAAATTTAACTTGCTTCTAAAATGAACTAAGCTGTGTTTTCAAATTTCCTCTATGGCCCGAATAGATAGAGTAATTTCCACAATTCAACAATAGGACAAATAAGTCGGTGGTACTACAGCGTCTGATGACACCGTTTCAAATGTCAGAGTTGAGGAACTTTGGAGATGGATGGTGTGTGCTTCTTGTTTAGTGAGGCTATTGTTGGTTGGATTACGAAAATAACATTAATTACCTACACATTTTTGATTGACTTAGCAGGAAAGAACTGTCTATAAATAAAACAGAATACTTACAGATTTTAGTTGTACAGTCATCGAACGACCAAAAACGTTAGGGAACTTATCAATCTTATAAAGTATTTTTAACTAGGGACTAAACCACCCCAATACAGACGAGGTTGTTTATAGTCCCGAGCGTAGCGAGAGAGGATGACAAGACCGATATGTGGTTTTGACCAGGAAAAACGATACTTTTCAGTTCGAGTGTGAGAAAATAGAACAATCAAAACTTACCGTCAGTAAATATTACGATTTTGTTTCTCTACACTTTTATGAGCAAGAGAAGTAAAAATAACATTTAGGTAGGTATACTAATAATATATTAACCTATAGAGATAGATAAACGAGTTTAGATAGGTATATAAACATTCAATGTATATATACACATATACTATAACTACAACGGAAAAAAACTAGGTACATCAAAACCAAATGAAATAGGTTTACCCCATCAATAGTTATGTTGTTCTTTTGTTTGAACAAAAAGCAGTTCTACCAACATAATGTTAGTAAACATTGTGGTATCGAATCCAATCTTGTTAGAGGGGTCTTATTCTCAATTGGTTTTAGTACTAGCGCGCATTGGAAAGGGCAGTAAATGTATAAGGGGGTGTATTTTTTCTTTTAAAATTTATTAATTGTGGACTGGACATTGGAGATTGTCAGAAAAGTAGGTAATAAACTAATCAAAAACCAAAAGTTTGCTTTGTTTTTCTTCCAACCCTGATACGTACGTAATTTAATTTTAGTAGAATCCAGGTAGAACCTTATTGAATATCGCAATAAACATTAGACAAGTTTTGCAGTAGGTAGGTACCTAGCTATGCGAGTTTGCATTTTCTATAATAAGTGCTTAAAGTTATTCTCTGGTTTCGCTTAGAAATTTTACCTACTCCATATTTTTCAAAACGACAAAATGGCGAACTTTCGAATAACCTTCCCATATCTACACCCGCGGGACATATTGTTTTTATAAGGTTCTATTGCGGTCGTAGCGGGTCCCGTGACAATTTGTACGAGAATGTTCTAGTTTGTTCTTTATATAATAATAATAAATAATATTTATTATATGTATTATTGAATTTATTAAAAAGTAGGTACCTAGGGGAAATCGAAAACTAGTTAAAAATACGGCTAAATTAAGCTCTTTGTAGCAAGTTTATGGCTGTCTGCAGCTTTCATTGCATTTCACGACCTCAGTGACATAGAGGTCAAAAGTCCGACTGCGACATAGAAAGTTGCGGGTTCGATTCTCGCGGGACAAATGTTTGCATGATCTAAAAGTCAAAGTCATAAATATTAAAATACCCTTTTATTTACTCTTGCGCCGGAAGTTCCAGAGATGAACATAAGTTCAGCTCTTATCCTAGAAACTGCAAAACCACTAACTTTAACCGCAAAAACCATGAAAACTGAAAACCTTTAACAAGGTGGTAACCTATTTCAAAGGTGTGTTTCCATTTTAACTGGAAACCTCCCCCTGGCGGAGCAGGGAGGAATTAATCCCTCAAGCCTCACACGTAAGTATCTTAAAAGCTATAACCTTAATCTTAGCTTTCAGGGATTGCTTAATGTTAGGCTGGTCTTGTAAAAACCGATGTTCAACATCGGTTTTTACAAGACCAGGGTGGCTGAAAAATAAACAAAAGGTTATCGTAAATTATGAAATCATGTTGGAAGCATTTTATCAACAGTAGGTAATAAGGTTTACGGTTCGGTATTTACATTAAAAAATATTCTATTCTTTATTCTATTACAATAATTTTAAAATTTACCTATTCATTTAGATTTATTTTGTTTAGTTTTTCTTTTAATTTACCTATTTAATAAGCTTAAAGACATAATATTGAAGGTAGGTATGAAAGTTTATAAAACAAGAGTTTTAGGTAGGTATGTAGGTATATTGGGTTGTAAACTTTTCGGTAAGTACATAGTAGGTATTTTAGTTATGAAGCCTCTCATTGTTTTCGATCCTCACTTTTCTTTGACCGCTGGAGGACTAACCTACCTAGACGACATCGTGATGATGATCGGGGAAGCTAAAGCTTAGCATAAAGAGCAACATACATACCTAAACACGAGATAAGTAACGCTCCTCACGCCACCATCTCATAAAAATAAAACTCGTTTCACTGAAACGAGTTTCTAATCCAACTTCAAAAAACAAATGGAACATTCTGCATGCATTCGAAATTCAAAAACGGTTGAGAATTGGCAGTTGCCAAATCTCATGACCTTCTCACAGTTGGTTATTGAAGCGCGGGTCATTGACCCCGGCGATGCAGATGCGTTCACATAGCGTTACTTACAACCTCCCACGTGAGATACGCCCCAGTGATGAGCGGAAGCGAGTTAGGGAAACTGATGGAATAGGTAAGAACGCGAAGTTAGTTTAGTACCTACCTATTCCTTGAATGCTCTTGTTTAGGTATGAAGTTTTTTTTGTTTCTTTCATGAATATTATTGAATCCGCTCCTTAGTTTCAGCTAGATGATGCTATGTAAATTTTAATTAATTTTGCAGCATTGTTTATTTTGTCGTGCCGTGTGGCTTAGAATTTGCACCACCCCAACCAACTCTTCCCGTGGGTGTCGTAGGAGGCGACTAAAGGACATACACCGGGTGGCGGGCAGCAGCACCTCTTGTAAATAGATCTACCACCGAACTGCGATCCCCACACACATGCCCAGCGTGGGGTTTATGGGCATAACCCTTCATGAGATCAAAAAATCGGGGGGAGGCCAGCGTCCAGCAGTAGACCATTATAGGCAGTTGGGGTTGAAGTTGAGGTTCTATGTATAGTGAAAAAGTATCTAGCTAAGTATACGTATGTAATGTATTAAGTACATCAGCTATCACTTAACTACCCATAAGACAAACTCTGCTTACCTGGGACCAGACGACGCTAAGTCGATAATCTAGCATTAATATTATTTTTCAACACACTTGCTCATAAAATGGCGCTTATTTCACCGCAATTAGGCACATAATGACATCTGTAATCAAACTGTGACTTTTTCATTACTCACAAGTGTTTCATTATTCACAAGTGAGTTATTTTTTTTTTATTGGTTTAGTGAGTTGCTTTGTTCTTTAAAAAGTTTCGATACAAAAAAGATCGTCTTTAATAGTACAAATAAACTTTTTATCTACTAAATAAAATGATTATATTATTCACAAGTGTGTTGAAAAACGTCGTATGATACACGTGTGTATTGATGATTACCGTCCTAGGCTCTCTTTAAACCCTCTCCTAACGGCTCGGGTCTCCATAGCGCCTCAGCGGTAATCACCAAAATTACACACTAGTACCATAATGTACTATTTGATGAAATGATGGATGATCCACTTGGTAGATTGAAACACCCGCTAGCGTGTCTGAGTTGCGCCAGCCCCGCAGACGCAGTCCGCCCACAAGGCTCTCGAACTCGCCGGTGATTTGAGAACTTTTTGTCGACGCTCGAGCCTCGTTACAGAACAGCAAGTCACTTTATTTACAATACTCCGCAACATGGCCGACGTAATGATCGGAGATTCAATTATGGAATTGGAATGGTTTTGTCTGAGCCACGAATGGTGAGTCGAAGTATCTGCCTTTTATTACTTAGGCCTCGGCCCCACGGTTAAGTGTTAGCTTGGATAGTAGATGAAATCCTCCTCCTTGCGTCTTTTCCCCATTACTGGGGGTGATCCGTGATCCATCACGGAAGCAGCTTCTTCTGAACGATATCGCGCCATCTGCTCCGGCTTTCAGCGACATGTATCGCTTCTGACATTTTGATGTCGAGTGTGGTGCGGATCTGGTCAGACCAGCGCGTTGGGCTCCTTCCTCTTGGTCTCTTTCCCTCTACTTTCCCCGTGACGATGAGTTTTTGTAGGTTGTCTCCGGGCTTGCGGGCTATGTGACCAAAGAACTCAAGAATCCTGCGGAGGCATCGGTAGGCGATCGCCGATGTAGCGAGGCTATGTCTTAGTGTGTACTTAGCGCCTACAGTTACTGATAAATATAGAAGTAATTTCGACAGCCTTCACTGCGGCCAGCTCCGCGCCTAACTAGTAGCACCGAAGCAACTATCAAAGTAACCCGCTAACCGACCATCCGAGTCACCATCTTGCAGTGTGGCCTGCAGTGGTCTTACAGGTTATGGCCCAGGTAATTCGTCAGCCTTTCGGTTGACTTGACGACCTCTGTGGCGTGGTGGGCGAAGGTCCGCCTGCGACGCAAGAGGTTGCTGGTTCGATTCCCGTCTTGGGACAAATATTTGTACGATCTGTAGCTATTTGTTCCAGGTGTCAGTGGTCATTTTCTATGTATAATAAAAAATATCTATCTATGTAATGAATACATTACATAGACGATAGACATAGACTTAGATATTTTTTATATGTATTATGTATTTCAGTTATCTAGTACCCATAACACAAGCTCTGCTTAGCTTGGGGCTTTGCTTGGCAATGCTCTGTTAATTGCCCAGCATTATTCATTTTTATTTATAATATATTAATTAAGCTCTGTATTATGAATTACTTTGCTGACGGTCAGCAACTGAGCGTATGTGCTCTGAGTGTGGTGTTAGCCAAACTACTTACCAAGTCTGTATTGAACTAGGTAGGTACTACATCAGAGGTTACTTACTGACCTAATTTTCACTCTAGCCAGTGAATTTTACTACAGGCATTCAAGTTCTTCAAACTTGGTCGATGGCTGTATTCAAAACTTTTATTTATTATCTGTTGTTTAAGCTTTTTTACTCAAAATGTACTTACTTAAAAAAGGGCCTAAAAACCACGTCGTCTATTGTAGTTTTCCGTTTTTTTCTTACAATATTAAAAAAACTGAGAAAATATCGATTACCTACACATACATTTAATAAAATGGTTTCGACGGATGTATTTATTTTTACTAATCCAACTTGACCCCACATCAAACATCGGTTTGGATCGGTCATGTGAGAACAGATCAAAACAACGAGAAAATGGAGGTTTAGGAAGGTGGTACTACCCAGCTAACAAGCGAGAATTTCTAAAAAGCAACCTTTGTACAATTTGACAACCGCTGGCAGGCGCAACAAGGAAATCTTAAGCCTAATTACTTACAAGAGGAAAACCGTTCTTACCGAAATTTGATGTTTTTTTCGGAAAACAAAATACGAGTAATATTGAGATGTCGAAGGCAAACATGAAAGGTCAAACCGAAGGTCAAACCACAGCGGGCCCAATTAATTTCCTCTGGTCCGTGGCTGGTCCTAAGCTCTCCATCATTTGTTGCAAAAAGATTTAATAATGTTTGTTGATTGCTTCCACAAAACCTAGTTTCGGGAATAACGACATTTCCTAAATATTAATGAATCAAAGTTTATTTTATCATAAGTTCATAGAAAATTATTTACTATTTGTGGAAAATTACTTTTTCGCTAGTTTTATCGCTTGTGGAACGCAGAAAAACATTAAAAACCACAAAAATATTTAAAACTCGCGCCAACTCGCAACGAACCACCTAATTAATTTCTTTGAATAACAACATCAAATCTACCTGACCTGATTTTTACATACAATAAAATTGTCATTCTTGTATGATCATGAAAATACCTACCTAGGTATACTCATGAGTTTTACGACTGCTAATGACTATGATTTTGATTACATTGAAACATCGCTATAGATTAAATTCAAGACCCTCTGTCGAATTGGTCGGAATACACAAACAATGCTGATACGTCGGTCAACCCTTACAGCACGGTCAGCCGGCCAGCAATGCTGCATAAAGGCGTTTCCGTGGCCGCCGCGAATATCTGCCGTCCGCTAATGGCCACATGCCTGCGAGCCGATGCACGCTTATTATTTTGCCTCGAAGAACGTGATGGCACAGAAGATAGGGCGCACAGATCAGACACTACCTTTTGTGGAGTTGCTTGTTTGCTCCATAATAACAATGCTGAGCCCTGACAACCCTGCACAGGCAGTGCTGCCATGATAGAAATAAAGAATTTAATTTTATGATGAGTGTGTGTACTTCTTGTAGAAAATAAGCTATTGTATACCTGGAAAACGGAAAACTTTACTACTATGTGTTGGTTGTATGGTAGTTAATATTTCGTGATATTCTGTTCCACTGCCTTCTTTCTACCAGCGGGGAGAATATGGTAGAAGACTCGGTATTTTAATTTTTGTTTTTAATATTTTAACGCATTCAGCCTCAGCGGTGACGACCTGGCTGCAGCAGTGACTCGTCGCGGTCGTCGCGCCGCCCGCCGCCGCTACTTATCGACCGAGACCGATTAGCGTCATGAGCACTGAAAGTGTTAAGACAGAGTGTTTTATAACTCACGCATGTGTCACATGTGGGTAGAAAGTGTATTTGTGTGTACGGCTAGACAGTTATATAGATGCATCAACAAAGCATTTGACAAAGTAATCAAACTCAATAATCATAATTAAAGATGAATGAAAAATCAAAACCACAAAATTTTTAATTTTCTTTTACCTCAAGGAAGTTTATGAGGCTAAGGCAAGCAACTTTAACGACGCATCTGTACCTCACATCTTTGCCCTGCTAGGCTGCGAATGTAAATTCAGGATCGCTCCAGGCTTATCTCCCCACCAGGGTGCGTGCACGCCGCCTCAGCCTCGTTACAGCTAAACTGCAGTCCTAACTGATCGGAACCTTGTGTCGCAGTCTCAGGATTATTGAGAAGCAGTCGCTTAATGACGTGAGTCGTGGTTGACCACACAGAAGGTGCATAGTTCGCCCACACTGGCGTGGTTCTAAAACTTAGATGAACAATTGATTTAATTATTTGAGCCTACGCATTTGCTCCCCTGGGTGTCGAGACCCTGGGTCCGAGTCGGTATCCCCGGTATCGGTAGGCTTTCCTGGTTTCTTAAAAATTATCTGAGCGTCTGGTCGAAGCGACGCGTGACCCAAGAGCTGGTGAGCTGGCACAGCGCATCAGCATTGCCATACAGCGGGGCAATGCAGCCAGCGTCTTGGGCACGCTTCCAAATGGTATTTATAGGATCAGTCTCAGCTACCTGTAGATTGTATGCAACAGTTTGTAACTAGCTCAATTGTAAATACTAGCTCTATTTCTTTATATTATTTCATTGTAATTCTTTGTTAATAGTGATTAATGAATTAGCAACTAAACTCACCTAAATCTCGACTGACCCTGATAAGTTCATTGTTTGCAATTAGTGTCTAGTTTGCCAGTTATTTAAGTGCCATTTTGACGACCGATGTGGGCGAGCGGTATCACGTTAAGTCCGCCTGCGACACAGCACATTGCGAGTTCGATTCCTGCCTTGGGACAAACATTTGTCTGTTCCTGGCGTTCTGGGCTTTTTACTATGTATAGTAAAAACCTCACAATGGACAAACACAGACCGGACAACGTTTCCCAAGGAACACAAACAAACAGGTCGTTAAAAAAACTATCTCCCTAGAAACGTTTTTTTTTGCATGTATTCTATATTATAAGCATATAATTACAGTTTTCACATAACCCTCAAGTCTCACAAGTACAACATATCTGGCTAGATGGCACCTTCATTATTTCTGACAAAGGTACTCGCACACGTAGGCGCCTTGCCACGTGTCGAGTAAGAAATAACTGATCGCCATTAAGATAACGGTAATGGCTTCTTGAGCGCCTCCTTTGGGTTTCATATTTTTATTTGAGTAAGTACGAGTACCTACATAGGTACCTAGCTAGTTACGTTGATTTGTATGTTTTTAATAATCTGGTATGCGAATACTTAGGATAAAAGTTCTAAAAAAAATACAATTAATCACCGGGATGCATCATGGTTTTGGAGCAGTAATTTACCAACTGTGTATGAAGTTTTCTCTCCTGGGGGGAAATGCCCATAATCCCCACGCTGGGCATGCGGATTGGGTATCGCAGTTCGGTGGTATTTATTGTTCTACGGAGGCGCTGCTGCCCGCCCCCGGTGTATGTCCCTTAGTCGCCTCTTACGCCTCTTCCCCTTGGGAAGAGTTGGGGTGGTGCGAATTCTAAGTCAGAACCACACGGCTCTAAGCCGACACCATAGCACCGCTTTTCAGGGGGAGGCCTGCGTCCAGCAGTGGAACAATATAGGCTGTTCCTTCTGTCCCGCTGAACCTCAACTTAGGTTGAGGTGAGTTTATAATATTCAATAAAATGCAAATTAAACTATAATTTATCTTCCTTCCTAGGTATATATCAATCTTGTAATGTTTCATTGAATCACAGGGATTTGCAATCAAATCGTAATACGGCTTATGAATTACGATTTGATTAAAAATCCCGTCCCCAAACTATTATATTATACCCGAAATATTCATCATCATCATCAGCCTATATTTGTCCACTGCTGGACATAGGCCTCCTCTAATGAGCGCCATAGCGCCCTGTCTTCAGCTTGCCAGTTCGCCGAAATATTACCTATCTAAAACTAATCAAAAATATAAATGTGAAAACCTGCAAAGTCCGTGCTGATAGTGGCTTCTCCGATATGAATCACTCCTTATCTACCTACATTGCAATCATCTGGACTGCCAACCCTTCCTAAACATGATCCCTCAAGTGTGAGTGTAACACGGGCGCCCGCGCTGATACCTCATTTGCCTTGAGGTGTATTTTTAAATTTCAACATGTTCATCATCATCATCAGCCACCAACCAGTCCACTGCTAGACATAGGCCTCCCCTAATGAGCGCCATAGCGCCCTGTCTTCAGCTTGCCGCATCCAGCATCTGCCAGCAGTCTTTCGCAAATCGTCGTCCCACCTGGTAGGAGGGCATTCAACATGTTAATTTAAACTAAAAATTTTTTTTTTCGAAAAAGTAAAAGACAACTAATGAGATATATCTTGATTTCTTGTCAGAACAAAATCCCAATGAAAAAGTGTGCTATTCCTAAGATAAATAGAAAAATGAGTGTATAACATACTTAGTAGATATTTAAAAAATAATTTTATAAAATGTTCACCAATCGTGTTTTCAAATCACGAAGTCCAAGATAAAACTTCAAAGTAACATTTCCCTAAATATGACGGTGACTTTCAAAGATTATGAGAGAAATAACGATTTCGAACCACAAAATTGCATATTGCACACTCTTAAGCTCATATCAAACTAACTAAATATTTTTGCACGTAACTGCATGTACTAACCTAACCAAAACTTTGTTCCCTTCTCTTATAAATCAACCTTTACCGGCTTTTCATAAGTCTTCCATAAGCTTCTAGAAAATCAAGATTAATTACTTGCAATACCATTTAACTGGTACCCTTGTGGTTCCAGGATGAATCTGATATTGCACGGCATTCTAGACAGGGACCTACCTCTACAGCACTCCCAGTACTTAAGTACTGTACACAGAATAATAACATAGGTATACAGGGTGACTTTTTGAGATGTGTATGGATAAATCCGATTCTATGGGAGCTAGAGAAAAGACGCGAGTCATGGGCTCCATGACTGAGGTTCGAGTGAAGAACCACAAAAAAAATTATGCTATTAGTTATTTTTTTATGTTTTGCGTTTTTTTTGTGGTATTTCACTCGAACCTCAGTTGATACGATATATGTTTAAGAAACAGGATGGATTAGCATAAAAAAAGTTCTTGTGCTTTCTTGCAGATTATAATTAATCTGTGAATTTATTTATCTGGCACAGCACAATGCAGCCAGCGCCTTGGGGACGTTTCCGACTGGTATTGATATGGATCAGTTGAGCTACCTGTAGATTATTTGCAAAAATCTGCAGTTACCTAAATTGTAAATACTAGTTTCAATTTAATTCTATTATTTGATTGTAATTTTATTTGTGAATGGAGATGAAAATGTCTGAAAAATTCCGCATAGTCTCCTAAGGTCATTTTCCTGTAGCCATTAAACAGCAGCGATTAAGGTGGCGATAGATGTGAAATGGGCAAATTTGGGTTAATTAAAACAATATTTCATCGTCATCTTTATCGATAAAGCTTAGAAAAAAAAACCTAATAATATATGGGATACAAGGTAGATTAACGTTTTTCTGAAACTGAAAAAAAAATTAAATAGGTACCAGAAATAATTGTGCAAAGTACCAACTGTTTTCTTAGTTTTTAAATTTTTTCTCCTAAACTATAAATCACAAGATTTTTTTTATCACCATATTAAATAGAAGAATACCAAGGGCATCTTTGGCTTATTTTTGCAAACAAAATAAATGTCTTAATTAATAGATAATCAGCAAAAACTTAATTTTTTAGCTAACGCCGCTCTGCTCTGTCCCGCTCCTTGAAACGCGAAATCCTATGCCTATCCTGTTCACAAAATGGCGTCATATATCGCGTCTTTCCCTTCCCTTACTGCCTTGTCCAGAAAACTCACCCTGTATGGTCTATAATTGATATTCTCGGAAATTCACGATGCATCGCCGAATTAATTCAAGCAGCTTAGAGCTTACCGGATCCTCTCATGCAGCCTCTGTGAGGGACGGTAGGGGGGGGGGGTAACGTTCTACATTACAGAATTACAGAGAGATTTTACATACTTTATAGATTTACTTTCACAATAATTGTGAACAATAATTATTATTGTAGAAGTCTTAGTAACACTAACACACTCTGCACTATGCGCAGTATGCACTCTGCCTTCTGGTGACGGCTTAGATTTTTAGAAAATAGATGTAAGTGCACACATAATGTTTAGAAGTGTATATACTATTTTATTCAATAAAATATAAGATAATATATTTTATGTGTAACTAAATAATTAAAAAATAAGTAATGCTGGACAACTCACAGCATTATCTAGCCGAGCTAGTGTTACGGGTGCTAGATGACTGATGATATGATGTACTTACTACAATACGACGCCACAGAGGTCGTCAACTACATACTTTTAAAGATTTTTATGCTCGGGTCCTCACACCACACGCACTCGCTGTAAATCCTGTTCGGGCTGCGTTTCATTTCAACAGGAGTCTTGGGGATACGTGACGTGTTCTTAACCGACTTGAAAAAAAGACGGAAGTTGTAAGTATTTTTTTAAATTAAGTTTGTCGATTGTTTCTTCAAAATCGGAACAATTTTTATGATTTTGTGCAGAGAATGATCTGATTTAGTTCAATAAAAAAATATTTCTGAGGAATTAATACTTGTCCCGCGAAACTTAATAAACAGTGTGAATATTAAGGAATTTGAAGTCGGTTTTAATTTTATTATATAACACTAATAAACAACAAGTATGAAGTAACTACATATAATATTGTAGTACGTTATCTGAAAACAAATAAATTAATGTTACTAAAATACCAACTTGGTTTCTTTTTATATTGCTAAAACGTGGCAGAAACTACATACAAATTTAATAAATTATACAGAAATTGCTTGATAACTGATTCCCATTTTTCAGATGTTGTATTTGGGGATTTCCGATTTACTATGATTGTTGTTGAAGGTTAATTACAAAATAAAGGGTGCACGACTTGCGGCAAACTACTTTTCGAGCTATTTGCAGAGGGCAGAGGGAAGGCAGAAACAATTAAAAATCACAAAAAAATAATTTCGCGTCAACACGCGACGAACATCCTGAGAAAATTATCTGCTGAGAGTACCTTGACGACGAATGTTTTACTTAGGTACAGTCAAAAAACAAGATTCGTTTTCTTGTTATTTATGTCTGAGAAAATCTAGATCTATTTAGATAAGTCAAACTGCTGTAATTTAATCTAAATATTCTAAGTAATTTATAGTGACAGCCTACATTTCCATTTAGAATTTTAGTAAAATACGTTTTAGTAATTCAACGCTCACTAAATAAAGCAAGTTGTGGGCGAGAGACGTGGCTCTAGATAAATGGCCGTATAGAATCGCTTATTTGCTATTAGTATTCGAAGAACCATAATTCTGAGCATAGAACATGTACCACAATACGTACGGAATACGGATCTAATCTTCAGTTTTAAATATATTCTTAATTCTTATATTTTCAGCACAAGACTTGACGAAGAAGCGGGCACACAGACATCGAATTAAAGACAATTATAGATGTGTCCGCTCTGTAAAAAGAATTATACGTAATTGTGAAATGTTTAATATTTTTAAATGTGTAAATAAGGATGTATATCGCCACTTGGAATAATCTTTAAGATTGTAGTGCCCATTTTCATATTGCTCGTTTATATAATGATCATGTCAACAAATGTGTATGATCTATGTAAAATAGTACGCAACAATAAAACTTGATAAAAGTTAAGACTTGAAAATTGACATTATTTATCCATATCAATATTATAAAAAGCGCAAGTAATTTTGCCTTTTCACGCCTCCGAGGACGGGCATACGCTGCTGTTTATCCTTGTTAAGCGCATTGGAAGCCGCTGGCAGAAGCTAAGAAAAACATTCAGAGAAACCTTTTTGATTATTCTTACTTTATAAAATGATGAAAATTTATAGTAACAATTCCGCGCAAAACCTCCGATAAGATTTGAAAAAACTTTTACAAAGTACTTTTACAAAGTGTAAAAGCTTTTTCAAAGTAAAAACCACACCAACTACGAAATGAAAATATTTAGGAACAATTCCGCGCAACATGCAATGGTTTTCCGTAAAGTAACGCCTGGATCTATTACTTATATTCTTACTTCTTCTTCACCTGACACTTGTCTAAGCTCTAACCTAGTCCCAGGCCAAGTCCAGCGAGCAATAAATATTGGCAAGCTGAACCAATTAACGCTTTGGCTAAACACTTCCGCGCCGTACTCTAATACCTACACTCTCACGTAACGCGCCGGGATTTGCAACCTGAATTCGCGGTATTTCTTGGAAATAATTACCCACTTGAGTTTCCAAATACCTACGCAATTATACGGCTGCTTCAGTAATGTATTTTAATCTCGAATGGCCGGCGACATGGGTTTTGTTATCAGCATGATTTCGAAATGTTTGCACCCACTGGCTGACATCTTAACCCCTCGTTTTCACCACGGTATAATACATGTATTTGACCAGTATTATGTAATATTTTCGTTTTATGTTGTGCATGATTTATACAAAACTTGTATGAAACATGTATTTGTGAACTTGTAGTTGTTTACTTGTTTTGAACATGTTTATTGATACATGTTGTAAAAAGTAAAAAGCTTAAAACTTTATCAAACGAGGATGGATTAAGTATAAAACTTGTTTTTTATGTGTGTTATTGTACAGCTCTCATTTCACCAATTAACAATATACGTGTCTAACCCTCGAATACTCAAACGCATCTCAGGTTTAAGCACGTCTCAAGTGGCGATTTTTTAACACATTTTCATTAAATTATGTCAAAAAACCGCGACTTAAGACGAGCTTAAGTGTAAGTTTCGTTTGAGTGTTCGGGGTAAACGACTCTTTTCGTAGTGAGAACGCTGTCAATGCATCAGACAAGTTTGAAACATGTCGTAAATACGTGTAAACGCTGATGTGTTTTATACTTGTTACTTGGTGTTTTGGTCGTTTTCTATGTATAATAAAAAATATCTATCTATGTAGGTAATGTATTGTATTATGTATATCAGTTATCTAGTACCCATAACACAAGCTCTGCTTAGCTTGAGACTAGATAATGATGTGTGAATTGTCAAGGATTATTTATATTTTCATTTAATTTATATTTTTAATACTTGTTGGCAAACGAACGATCATATCTGAATCGCTTATCTTTCAGCCAGTCCTCTATACTGTGCTTCCCGCGTCCACCTGTAAAATCTTGTAAAAATCTCCAACCCAATAATGTTCTCCATCAATTTTCCTCATTGTATTGTTTTCTAAAGGGAAGACTAGCTGTTGCTCACGGCTTCACATGCACTTTTCTTGGATAAACAGTAGCCTATGTCCGTCAGACCATTTACTTCCTTGTCATATTTCATCGAGATCCATTCAGACGTTTCGGCGTAAAAGTAACAGATAGATAGACAGGGTTATTTTCGAATGTATAATATTAGTTTGGATGGTATAGTATTGTATAGTACGGATAGATATAACTAGCAGAATTTAACTCCGCCACATCTCGGCCACCATTTCATTAAAGTCTTATGATGGTGTTGGTGTTCTTTGAAAGTAAATCAGAAATAGAAATACAGAAATAAAATTTCGAAAAAAAGTTACAATTTAAATTTGTTATTTGATTGTTATTTTCTTTCTGAATAAAGTTTTAATGTAATTCTATTAAAAAAAAATATTAGTAAAGTCAATTTACATGTCAAGGTTTCATAAAAATAGTTAGGTAAGTATAATACAAACTGTATTCTTCGATTCAAATCGATTAAGTACCAAATTAAATTAGGAAATATATATATTTTAAGTTATGTATAGCTATTTCAGAGTGTGTACGTCCGCTAATTTTTTTGTCCATATTTTTTTCGGAACCGAACCCACATCTACCATTCGGTCAACGGTTTAGTCCCAAATAGGTTCGTTTAAGTTTTTGCCCACAGCTATTTCGGACAGTTTACAAAGTACGATGGCCTAATCACCTGCCTACACGCTGTAAGATTAAAACGTCGGTAATTCGATGTAGCTTTATGTTCCGGAACAGGCGGCTCATTGTGTTACAGTCCCACGAGTTCAAACGCCAATTTGGACTCGAATTTCGGTGCATTGTTTTAGGTAAGTATTAACTTGCACGATTGTTTTTGTAGCGTTTTAAGTGATTGGCCGCCAGCAGGTTGGAAAGATTTTTAAAGATCAAGGGCAGCAAGCAAAAATCTTGACTATCAAGGCTGGTAAAATGCCTAAAACTGCGGTGCTAGTAGATGAAGAACATTGAAACACAATCAAGAATCACCGATCAGCGATTCGGAGCTGCAGGGATGGTGATTACGCCACGAGTCTGCGAAGGAAGTTTATCATCAACTACTCCTCCACCAACAGCCAGGACTATCCGAAAGGTTCAACAGTGAAAACGTAGACATCAGAACAATAATTATAAACGTCTCAGTTCCCAACTTTTATAACTTAACTGCTTAAACTAAATAAAATTAAAACATCTGACGTCTATTTAAATAAACAACAAACAGCATAAGAACTCAACCAAGGAGCCCCAAGCACCGAATCTTGTGCAGTCGAGCAAGTGTAGCGAGTCGAATTGTTACGCCAAGAACTACTCCCGTGACCGTAGGCAGTACCCCTCTCCAACTATGATGGCAACCTTCGCCCAATTCCTTCACGCTGATCACTTCTTTATTCCTAAGCAGTTCAAGGTCATTCTCCCGTGCACTTAGACGCTGGTCTTTGTTCTCGCGATTGTACTACTAGATAGCCACGGTTATAGGCCGCGTAATAACATTGAATATGTTTAGTGGAATTAGGGATTTTCATGTATTAAGCACATACGCTCGGAGCTGTTGTTAAGTTGTTGAAATGGGACGTTGGCTAATAACAATAATAGCTGAACTAAAGTTATAAAACTGTGATAAAGTTGATCGTAATAGAGTTGGCTTAGGATTAGCAGGTTAATGTTATTCTGAGGGGAGCGTTATATTATAATCTCAATTTTATTACAGGGAAAAGTTTATTGAGCTTCTCGACTGGTTTGATGGCTTTTTATGAAGTATTTCCCAATGGAGCACCGATATTATTCCCATTTAGAGCACCTGCAAAGAGGAAAATTCTATAGTGATGTGGTTTCGATAATAACTTGCTGAAACGTTGCAATACATAGTTTTAGAATTAGGTACTAGGTAAAAGCACTTCTTCTATTGCACTAAGTTCAAAAAGTTCAAGAATTCGAAATTGGCATATCACACGAAACAAAGTACCTAGCAATGTATTAAGTTGTATAATCAATTATCGGGTTATCTACCTAATAACCAATTACACTTCTATTTGCAAAACGTCTCACGAAATTAAATGCAGCTTTGACACAGTTATCTAGAGGTTTTAATCGTTTTATGACAGAGGAAGAGATTTTTACAGATTTTTCGCTATTGGTCAGATATCACGCTTCAGACTCACGCGAGCAAAATTCCCAAACTAGTCGGCTGGTGACGTCACCGGCTCTAAGTTCGAGACATCTACTTTGATGAATCGTTGACCTATGCACAGCACACGAGTATATAAGGTCAAACAGTAGGATGACTTTTAGCGAAGGTCAAGATAAATTTAAAAGAACACAAATCTGTTTGCAGGCCAAAGTACGATGTCTTAGAAATTTAAAACGGCGGGCGTAACATACTTGCCTCATTCATTGGGCCGCAATCCCAGTTCGAATGCTACTAAAAAAATACTCAACTACAAATTTTTGTAATGCGTAAGCTCTCGCACAGTTACTCTCAGTCATGCCGAAATCCAAAATTTTAGGGAACTTAATTTCTTCTTCGACTAAAATTGACAATAATATTCAAAACGCACACTTATCATTTCATCTTTGTAATTTTATAGAAAAGATTTTATTGCTACTTTTTATACGACGACGTTTGTTTTATTGTATTACTTAAAGTTAATTAATATGTGTACGTACGCGATTACTTGAATTTTACAGTTCTAATAAAATAATATTGAAAATTAAGCGAGTAGATTGTCATTTATATTAACGGGATGATTACCATGATTTGTGTTATTTTGAGTTTTCCAATATTTGGACAGATTACACAAATCATGGTAATCATCCCGTTTTTTGTTAAATAATAACTTTAGTGTTTTAAAAGTAAAATGTTTTAATAGCGGTATCGTTATTATACGAAGGCAAGCCATTGGTAGATATAGTAGGTATATACTTATACTTAATGTACAAAATTTTATGACCACTAAAAAATAGTTATAGGTTCCTACCTAAATTATGAGAACCTTATACTAGATAGCATTCTCTACATGTTTTTATCTTTGTGTTTACCTTCGGATAATGTGGACAAAAATGTCCAGCATTGCATACCTACTTGTGACTATGACCAGATATCTTGCTTGTGTGTAAAAAGAGTTATTCCATTCCTAATTATCTGAGCGTCTGGTCGAAGCTTAGACAATTTAACCCGCTGGGTCGAAGCGACGCATGCGTGACCCGAGAGCTGGTGAGTATCTGGCACAGCGCATCAGCATTGCCATACAGCGGGGCAATGCAGCCAGCGTCTTGGGGACGCATCCGACTGGTATTGATATGGATCAGTTGAGCTACCTGTAGATTGTTTGCAACAGTCTGCAGTTAGCTCAATTGTTTCTATTGTAAATACTAGTTTTATTTAATTCTTTTAGGTATTTGATTGTAATTTTCTTTCTTAATAAAGATAAATAAAAAAACCATTCCTTCTGTGTGTCTAACCGTGCGAGTTCAGTGCGTGTGCGCAGATTTGCGGGCGCAGTCACGGACAGCCAAGGCCACTGCGGCCGTTACACAAAGACGCCCGCCGCCGTGCCGCCGCCGCCGCGCGCCTCGTCTGGGACCTTCGAGGGACTACCAGTGGAGATGCCAAGCCGATGATCTGCCTAGTTATTTATTCTGATGTTTTAGGAGCTTGAATATGCAGAGCACGGAATCCCCAATTCACAGAAAAAGCGTGTGAAACCATCGTGTGGACAACCTATTCCGTTTTGTGTCTGTTACGATTGCACCCAAAAGCAAGACTATGCTTGTGCATTTGATATACCTATAATTTGACAAGCTGACAAAATAGATCATCTATGACATACACACAATCAAAAAAATTACAAAATTGAAACTAAAACGCTTTGAACAATTTAAGTATTTATCGTCTGATAACTGACATAACTGATTCAAGATTGAAGAAGATATTTATTGCGTACCTATTGTTTGTCATTGTTTAGTTTGTCAACTCAAAGTGCTTTTGTTCCTTCAATCAAAATAAAATTAGAAACCAATAAATGGATGGTTTTTATCATTTATTTGTTTCTATAAATAATTTTCTTTGTTTCAAAAATACATCCCACTAAAGCTTCACGACCGTGACGAAGCTTTAGCGATGCTTTAGCTTATGTCCCACGTATAGAAATTTTGCGATCGAGTCTTAAAATATCTACTTATCAACTACCTATTATACTGCACAATATATTTCTACATAATATTAAATGAGAAAACATAAAAATTATAAGCTTTTTGTAGTTTTATAGTAGTAAGTTTTCTCATACGACTTGACGTCTCCAACATTTTCTTGGTCCACGTCTGAGACATAGGTAATAATATGGTTTGGTCTGGTCTGGGGAATGTGGGCTGTGGTGCAGTGTTATTTATTTACGATCGGCAGGAATAATGAGCCAATCTACGAAGGAGGAAGTGCGGTCATTTTGCAGGTCGTGATCTCTGGGCTTTGATTTATTTTAGCGCGTAAATTATTGTTTGGAAGAAGTATAGCATGCCTGAACAGGGCTGCTATTGTATTGGGCGCGGACCAGTAAGAATATGCACAGATTAGATTGAGTTACTAGCAGTCAGATGGATTTTTGGTTGGTTTTCTTATCGTTCATATTTACAATAGGATAAGCATAGATTTTCATTTTATTTTTGGAAGTAAAGTATGGCTAACATTGTAAGTTTTTTTAAAGTACTCCAGTCATTATTTAAAAGTAATCACACAACAAATGCGCTAAGGGCCCTTTGCAAGTATTTTGGTATCCAGGTATCAAATACTAGCAAATATGACCACGTATCCGAGTATCGCGCTAAACTCAAGTGGTTGCCCATCCGACTTCGCAGGAATACTCACATACTATCCCTCTTGTACAGTATCTTGTTCTATCCTCACAGTCCATCTTATCTCAAGGAGAGCTTTGAATTCCTGTCTGACTCTCATTCTCTCTCATTGCGTTCATCAGCAACTCTCGTCTTAAAAGTTCCTGCCCACTCTACTACTTTTTATGAAAAATCCTTCACTGTACAAGCTATCCGTCTATGGAATGCTCTTCCCCTGGACATCAGACGTGCAAAATCACTTGCTATATTCAAAAAACGGCTTCACCAGTATTATTTATCCGCATAAAAAATATCAATGTATATGTATATAAATTTTATTTTATTTTTATCATTAGTATAGTTTATTGCATGTTAGTTATTATGGTAGTTAGTGTATGTATAATGTAATTATTTTATTTTCAATGCCACCGTCTATTATTGTTCTTTTATATCCAGTCCATCCCAAGGTTGCCTGGAAGAGATCGCTCAAAGCGATAAGGCCGCCCTTTGTACTTCTTTTATTTCATGTTTTTTTTTCCTTTTGTATTGTATTTTGTGTTTGTGTGGTACAATAAAGAGTTTTCTATCTATCTATCTATCTATCATGGCCGCCTTTCTACCAATTCAAGTGTTGGTGCTATTGATTCTTCAGCAACAAGAAAACAAAGTCCACATCATCGGCGCTTCAAAGTGCAGGTTCCAGACATTCCATGAAATCCTGAAAAAAGCAAAACGCTGTTGCCATAAGAGCAGTTTATAGGCATACCGCACGCCTTTGTTATACCATTCGACACGAAAACCGATTGGCTTCGCCCGAAATACGATGCCCACAGTCAAAATAAGGCGTCATACTGAGCTAACAAGTATTTCTAGACCTCTCGTTTCTTAAATATCTTGGAGACTTTGCGGAGAAATGTATGGACTTGGATTGATGTCAGGGATCTCAGGAACTGGTTGTTACTTGGGGATAAGGCACGAAAAAGTAAAGTAGATCAAATATCAATCACACTTTTACGGAGCTGCGGTGGTGTAGCGGACGGGCCGTCACTTTATTTATCTACATCATAAGGTCACGACATGACATAGAGTGATCATAAATTTATTTCGAAAAGACACTAAAGGTGTACTTGGTACGCCAAGTACGCCTTCGGAGTCTTTGATTGCTGCAATTGTTCTTAAAAACTGACACGTTTTACCAACGACCGTCCAACTAGTTACTTTTTAAAAGCCTTAAACTCAATTCTATATTAACAATCTTCTGCTTCAGCTGACAACACCTTTGGAACCTATGTTCCGAACCCGCTTTTCTTACATAATATTCTACTAATAGCATAATGAAAGAAAAGCGGGCTCAGCAATTCAGCAATTTTCAAAAGTCGAACACCAAAACACAGAATTATATGTAAACACCATTAAATCGTTAGTAGGTAGTACCTACTAGGTACCTATGTTTGAATTATATCTCCTTCGTTACAACAATTTCGCAACGAATTTTTAATCAGAAAGAAACTGATAAGTGCTTACAAGCAAATAGGTAGAGGTATGTATATATATAGATCTCATCATAGAGAAAGTTGGCGGCGGCAGTGAGTCACCGGTATGTACCCCAGTCTGTCCGTAGGTGTGCTAGGTATGCTTCGTAACTGTACATCGAATTTGCCTATTTGATATGTCATTCTAGGTTGGTAATTCTGGTAGGCCATATGTACTTGTTTTTTTTTCATTAACTTTTCGCCCACCTTTAAAGCACCTCTACGCTACCACCCAGCAAAAAAAATATGCATTCAAATATGGGCTCTATTTCCTAACATTTAGATGAATTTTGTATTCACGGCATCAGATGACAAACAGTTCGCGGATCACTCCTTTGAAGCTTGTTTCACAGATGAGGTGATGTTACTTTGGGTGGGAGTCCATTTTTGTAAAATGTATCCAAAGTATAAATCCATAATTGAATGCATATTTTAGTGCTGGGTGGTAGCGGTATTGGATTAATGAGCGTAGAGCTTTGTTCATCAGCCTTGAATAAGAATAGGGCTCGAAATTTAAACTTTTGACAGGTCATCAACAAGTCGTCTCGATGACTGATCCGTTATCAAATATAAATTAATTTTTTAATCCCATGCCGATGTGCCAAGTCCCGTGGGCGTGTAATTTTAGTTAGTAAGTAAGTAGTTAGTTTAGTTATTTATAATTTTAGTATGCTACTTCCTCCTGGCTTTAATTGCTTAATACTTAAAATTATATTTTTTGTCAGTAGACAGTGGTAAAGTTATTTGTTTAGGAAAGTTTTATTAAAATAAATCTGCGGTTATGGGGCAAAAAGGGATGGCAACTTTGTTCACAGATTCAAACGAGTTAATAAAACTTTTTTCATAATAAGGGCTTGTTTGAAATTCGTATTACAAGTTTGTGCCACATTTTACCGGTTTCCGCACCAAAACGAAGAGAAATGATGTTGAATGACAAAACAGTTTCAAGTAATTTATAGCCTAAAATAACCTTTGATTATGTATTTGTATGTCTAGATCGAGCGTCGCGTTACAAAACAACTGAAACAAACTGGCCAAGTTTGCTCTGTTTGGTTGGGGAGCATGACAGCTACCTCTTATACTCGCGCTTTACCATTATTCTTACGCATTATGATACATACTAGTTGTGAAGGAACTCCCATTACAAATAAAGAATTATCAGATATTATAACTGTCGAGTCTCTACAAAAATATGCTCAAGAAGAAAATAAATGAGCCTGGGTTGAAAATGTAGAGGCAAACAGTTGATCTCTATATTTTTTTCTACCCGTCACGGCTTTGACTGTCCATCTTGACATTTAAATAATTCAAGATTTAATTACTTAGGATTCAAACTCAATAACTTTATTTCCTTAGGCTTACAAAATAAGCACTTAGAGTAGTCTATCCTATAAACAGGATTACCTATATGAAATAAAGTGTTAAGATATTCGGAATATTTTCACATATCTTTCCCAAATGCAAAACCGGGTGTTATGCAAAAGATTGCATCACGTTTTATGTCTACACTAATATTATAAAGAGGAAAGATTTTTTATGTTTGAATTGAATAGGCTCTAAGACTACTACTGGACCGATTTGAAAAATTCTTTCACCATTACAATCCTACATTATCACTGATGAACATAGGTGATAGAATCCACCTGTGCGAAGCCGGGGCGGACGCTAGTTGAAAGATAATTTTGATATAGCGTAGGTGTACCTACGCTATATCAACAATTTCATATACTTAATTATTATTTATTTAACACCATAAAGTAATTAGTAGCTGTTTCGTATACTAACTTAAGGTTGAATGAAAAAGCCATGATTAAACTTTAGGCTATATAGCAGCCCTAGTCAGCGAGTGGTTAAATCCGGTTGACGCACAATGGTCTATCTATTACCTCCGTCACCTCTGTGGGCGCGGGTTCTATTCCCGCGCATGCCACTAACCGGGCCTTTGTTGCTGCTGCGTTCAATTTCAATTGAATCTACTGGTACTGAGCCAGGGTTATAAAACTAGTTTCTATAGTGCAGAAGTTCTGTTGAATTTATTTCGTCATCATCTCTAGGTTACTAATCTACCACTAAGATGCCTGGATAGGTTCTATATCTAGAAAAACAGGAGAAAAAGAAGAAGAAGACGAAAAACATCCATTTATAACAACAACAACAAACAGCGATAAAAACAAGACACAAGATAATATATGTATAAATACAGATATCAAACTGTTGTTCAGTTGTTCAGTGTAAGTACATATCTAGTTTATAAAATAGTTTTACCAAGTGTATAAAATCTAGTCAAATCATCTATCTACTTACGTAGGTATGTGTAACCACAGATATCAGTGTGTATGTAAAATATCCTCAATTTTGTATTCTACCTTGTGTGTGTAGGTATGTCTGTCTGTGCTGTTCTTGTTGAGTCAAATAAATGTATCTCTATTTTTATCTATGAGTATCAAATCATTCATTCGTGAGCTGGTGAGTATCTGGCACAGCACATCAGCATTGCCATACAGCGGGGCAATGCAGCCAGCGTCTTGGGGACGCACGCGACTGGTATTAAGATTGATCAAATATCAATAACGTTTATTTCTTTAAGCTTACAAAATAAGCACTTAGATCAGTTGAACTACCTGTAGATTGTTTGCAACAGTCTGCAGTTAGCTCAATTGTTTCAATTGAACATACTAGTTTTAATTTAATTACATTATTTGATTGAAATTTTCCTTCTTCGTAGCATCAATAGATGGCTTTTCCATTTTAGAGAGAGTTGAATTTCGCCTTGAGCTTTTTCAATACCTACGCTAGTTTCAGGGTTTGCCATCGGCTCAGCTTTCGACCTTTAATTACCTAAGGCAATTATTGAGTAACCTAATAGTCATTTTCTTTTAAAACACTTAGTTGGAGACAGGTAGGCTCTGGCTGAATAATTTTGACCGTTGTATAATCTAAATAGTTATTTGGTTCCACTGGTGGTCAAAGCCGCGTTTACTTAGAAACAAGGCATTGAAAAAAAATAAGAAAAACATCTAGGTACTTATTCGTTTCTTGGTTAGTTTACCCTTTCCTTGGCTAAATAGCGGAAGAAAGGGAATCTTGTTCTTTGTTCTTCTCTGCTGTACCAGGATTTTTTTGGATACTTACCTAATATTTTTTTTGGGAAAGGATAGATTTCTTTTAACCATTTTGTGTGTTTTTACATATAATATCTTTTATTAACATGGCACCGTGTATAATTGAGCAGTTTACATAATTATAAAAATCTAGAACATATTTTAAATGTTACCAAATTATTAAAAACATTAAAATGATGATTGGATTCGCCGGATGAATATCTCACGAAATGTAATTAATTTTATCAATTCGCCAATTCATTAACATCAACATAATTACATTGGGAACGGTTCTATATTGAGGTTATTGTATCTAGCTTCCGATCGAGACTTCGTTAGCATAGACATTGACTTGAAGAAGAAAATTATTACACACTAGTGGTCCGCCCCCGTTTCGCACGGGTGTATTCTTTAGCCTTTTTTCATGAAGGATGATGTAGGATTCTTTTGGTGAAAGATTTTGTCAATTTGGTCCAGTAGTTTCGGAACCTATTCAATTCAAAGAAACAAATCTTTCCTCTTAATTATTGGAATTGTCCAGCAGTGGTTCAGCATTATTTATTTATTTTATTTATAATATTAGTATAGAATAGACAAATAAATTTTGAAACAGAAATATAAGACTACCTAGTATTAGATAAAACATAGACGGACAAAAAAACACAGGTGAATATTACCAACACTAGAATATGAAATATGAACTGTACTGAAAATTAAAAAAAAACATTTCTATCAGACCTGTCCCTTGCGGTACACAATAAAGTAGGAAAAATTAAAAATTTCAGCAATGTAAATAACTTTGTTGACAAGGGCATGTATGAACTCAGTGCTAGGTAAGATGCAAGCACTGAATACTCCCGTACCCAATGCTGCAGGACTAGGCCAGTCGGTCTTCGGCCATCGCTGCCAGGAGGCGGTTGGCACAGCACGGTGGCGCATCGAGCTCGTATCACAACCTGCAGCTGGAAAGCTGTACACGAACGCAAAAACAAACTTTGTCGTAAACTGCTTTCACACTTCACATTCAGACAATCTTCCTCCGTAAAAAATCGACCCAAATCTATCTAGGCTGTAGGTGCCTACTATACTCCGTAACTGGCTTAATATCCATAATGTGGCACAATATTTAGACACAAGCGATTTGCGCATTTAACATTTTATAATGAACTAGCTTCTTCCTGCAGCTTCACACTCTTTTTGGAAATAAAAAGCAGCCTATGTCCGTCTCCGAGGTTTTGTTTTACCTACCTGCGAAATTTCATTATGATCAATTTACCCCCAAATACTCAACGCGGTTTTTTTACAGTTTTTTAATGAAAATCTGTCAAAATAAATCTGAGTTACGTCTGAGTATTCGGGCTTTAGCCGTTTAAACTTAAAAAGGTAACAGACAACCGGAATCACTATTATTAAAAATAGTATAGTAGGTAGTAGGTATGGATTAAGATGAAATTATTAGCAATCTCTTATTATTTAAGTTGTATATTAAGGCAGGAATCTCCTGTGATATCTCGTGGCATCGAGCCGGAGCCTCTCGCACGATATGAAACAGGTTCGAATCTCGAGGTCGTCGGCCCGCCTGATTGGGAGCACTTATAAAATTTATAACTTGTATCGGTAAGTTGTCTCTAGAACGTTCTACTTCGTTGCTATATGTACCTACACTAGTACTTTTCATGTTTTTATTTAACTGTTAGTATGTAAGTAGGTGCTTATGTGTGTACGGAATAACCTATTGGTGGGACTAATCTTGCAACTGAATTTTAGACAAGTTATCATCTGGGCATACTTTTGAAAAATTAAATACCATTAAAATGTTATGTTACCATCGAGTTGGTCTGATGATGGTGAGAAAAGGTGGCCATAAGAATTCCTGCCAAAAGCATAAATACGCAAACATGTTAAGTAGTACATGTTAAAAATAACCGGACGGTGCACTCCCTCCTTGCCCTTGGTCTCGTTCAGATGGTTCTGGTCTTGTTCAGATGGTTCTGGTCTCGTTCAGATGGTTCTGGTCTCCGTTCAGCTGGTCCCGTTTACAGGTACCTACCGATTTTTTAGTGGTTCAGGTATCTGTACCACCCCCCCCCCCCCCCCGAGGGGTTCCCGCCTTGCGAGGGCTTAATAATCGCGGACTGGTCACCCGCGGTGAAGCTGAAATCGAAGTGAAAAGTAGGATTTTTTTACTAGGGCCGAAACCACCCATTATAACTAGATAGATAAATATTAAAGGGTGGTATAGTCCCTTGTTGAAAAATAAACCATTTTTCGGTGGTCCCGTTGACTGGACCACGAAACGAAAAATCGCTCCTTGCCCGTGGTTCCATTCAGCTGGTCCCGTTGACTGGGCCAAGGATATTTTCGGTATTCGAATAGTACCCGCTTCCTTGTTCGTATGTTAAGTTAGTCGCTTAAAGATTTCTAGCCTTCTAGAGGCTTCTTAACCCTGTAGGTATTCTCAGAACCTTACATACAAAAATATGAAAAAAGACGGAAATATAAGGCACTTGATCTGGAAACAAAGGCGCATAAACAAGGCTAAACGAGCCCTTTGCATAATATTCTGCCTCGCTACGAGGGAGAGACACTTTATAACTGATTACTTTGCCTTCCCACCAAGTTTCGACTTCTATCCACCGTTTTGTATAATCATTTAAAAAAAAAGTAAGTGTTTTTGTCGTTGAAGAAGTGTTTCGAATTTCCAAACAGTGCAAGATCGGTGCACAGCAAAGCGGAATAGTTATAGTATTTTACTATCAACTTGGAAATAAATGATAAAATAAATAAAATATACAAATAAATAAATACGTAGCTACATCAACCTCAACCTCAACAGCCTATAATGGTCCACTGCTGGACGCAGGCTTTCCCCTGGTACATAAATGTTTTCAAACCAGGTTTTTCCAAGAAGAGCGACTATTTACAATTAGTATTATACCTAAACAAAACAACCACGAACAAGGTAAATACATAGATTGTTCTTCGAAGTTTCTTTATAACATTACTCTTGCTGCTTAACGAAAGCTCACATATCCTACGATACTTATAGTATTTTACACTAGACACACTATAACTTATAACTTCTTTGACTAGAAACTCGCCCATAGTAAGAATTTTATAATATCACCAACGCTAATAAAACCATTGAAAAGACCAAAGAAGAGGTTCCACGTCTCTATCAGATGTTAGCAAACAATGATATTCCATTTCACTCTGCACTTACCACCCACTGCATGGAGTGACAAAGCCTTGCAGTCGCAATCGTTTATTTGTGGACCACTCACGTATAACTGGCAAACCCTTTAATTCGATTGATCACATTTTCGCTATTTTTACATTAGCGTGTATGTCTCTCCCCTGCCTTCCAACAGGAGTTCGTGCGCTAGTCCTGACGAGCTAAGGCCTTCTCCTGTCATGCGGATTTCCACGTGCAAATCTGGTCCGCGTGCGGTTCACAGGAAATTTATCCAGCGGGCAGCAAGCACGTGGACAGAAGCGTGCTATCACACGCACACAGACTAAGAGGGCCCTAAGGGGCAATGTTTTTGACAGTTTTCAATAAGCTTTTGCTAGATATATCCCTGTAAATGGTCAAAACTCGACCAAGCTCAAAAACCTAAGACTGGAGGTGATAATATTGACTCTTGCATAGTAAAATCTAACTATCATGATCATCAAGATGATGATGATAATATAATCATTATGGTAGTGACATAATAAGTGTTGATCTATTAACAGATAATTAATAGTACCTGTATAAGTTATCTATTACACAAAACATAAATAACACAACAAGCTCTTCTTACTTTGGCGCTAGACGATGCGACAGAAATCAAAAATATCACTTTATTTCCGTGTGAGTGTTTATTTTAAGAATTTGACTTTTCTAAGTGTAAATTTTTGTATTTATGAAAAACAAGGATTTTTAATTCGATTTCATTTGTTGCTGCGTGAGTTGTCCAACATTGTTTAGTTTATTATATTGTTATACTTCTGTGTTATTATTCCAATGAATGTTTTCAACTCAGTAATTTATTATTTTGAACCGGTCCTCGAATGGACCACCGATGCAATACAGCTCCGTGCACTATTGTAAGGCACGTACAATAAGATGACCAGCAGGACTTAAGAACAGAATTACTGGAGAGAACAAATACCTATTCGCGTGGGCGGCGCTGAATACTGATAGAATTCTAGGAAAGTACAAGGATGAACAGAACCCTAGTTTTTTTTAGTAAACTTAAAACACTACAGAAGTGTGCGGCCCGACTGAGTTATATTTGGTTGGCGACGCGACTGTACATAATTTCTTTGAATTTAATACGACGATGATATAATAGAAATAACGTTTCATTTGAATTTACACGGTCCTCACCGCAAGTAAGACTACGGCTCGTACCTATTATAAAAGCTTGCTAAGTCATAGACCTATGCTTGAGTAACATTTATGCCTTAAAAAAGCGTTACTCAAGCATAGAGTAATGGCTATGCAGGCTTTCATGATACGGGCCTAAGTGAAGCTCGTTATTAGAGACAGCCAACAACTACAGAAATACAGAATTTATTCATAATACCATTATTACGTGTCACTTAAATATAAAAAATAAAATTATAAATTTATAATACGGGCAAATAAAAAGTTACCTAGAAACAGAATACTAAATAGTCATGAATATTTTACAAAGCACATCTAGCGTAGTGTGCTCTGATGAGGAGGTGGATCAAGGCCCAAAGAAAACAGAGATTGTGATATAATAGATCCACTCTGCCTTCTGGTGACGGCTTAGATTTTTAGAAAATAGATGTAAGTGTAAATATTAGTTGTAATTATTTTTTGCTGTTAAATAAATATCTACACTCATAGATCCAGATTTCATATAGGTTACAACTATTAATTATAAGCTATATTGTTTTAAATTATGTACTAACCGGTAATAAAGTGATATTTTTAATTTCTGTTTCTTCTATATGTAGACCGTAGTGCTGTGTGTGGTGCTGGCCTAGAATTTTACCACATCATTCTGTTCTCGTGGGTGTCGTGGGAGGCGACTAAGGGAGACAAACCGGGGTTCAGCAGCGCCCTCTGCAGAACAATTCCACCACTGAACCAGTTCCTGGCCGCCTCACTATTCCTGGCCATGCTAGCGGTCATGGTAATTAGGAATCACAGGGCTACCTCAGGCTGCCACAGACAACTGACCCTGGCAAACCTGTTCCACGGACGCACTCTGAGGCTTGACCACCATCTAGCGTAGTTGGAAGTGGAGTTAGAGAACATCAAATGAAACGTTCTAAACTTCCAAGAAATCTCCAGTGTGTAACTAGGGTAGCGTACTTGATCCTTCGGCTATCTGATATAATGAGTTATTCCCGTTCGTCCCCACGCTTTGTCCCCAATGGTACCAACGGGAAGTTTACTTGCCTTTGAATCTGTCGAAACCTGGGCTGTTCTGGAATCCTTACAGCGTTTCCAAGTAGATTATTGTTATGTCGAGGGGCTGAGATGTCTCTACGAAGCCACCGTCATGGTGGTGGCTACTGTCTGACTAAAACAGGCTGATGATGATGTATGTAGACGGAGATAAAGCAAAGAAGCGACGAAGAAACCTTTAGCCTATTGGAATGCACCTGCGCCACAGAGTTCGTCAAAACTACTAAATCTGGTAAATACCAACTCAATAACAAATCGTTGAAGTACCTATTGTACAATGTAAATGGTAAAACTTGATTATTGAATAACCATAATGGCGCCAAAGGCACGCTTCCCACGCTAATTATAACCATTGTAATATAATGCTATCTGAGGCAGCGATCGTGTTAATTATGAACCTCTATAAGGGGATCAATGTCGAATTTGAAAAGGGCCTTAGCTATGATTTATGCAGGTACTTACAACACAAGAAAACGGAATAGGCTTAACTTAATAATTGAGATGCTTAATTGAAACTTGTACTTAAGCCACGGAATGATTATAATAATCATGATTATGTTGAAGAAATTTATAACATTAATGAACAGGATTTAAAACTAGTATTTACAATGAAAACCGGTCAGCTAATTTTAATTAAATTGAATTGAATAAGTTCCCAAAAAAATCGATTTCGGCGGGACTCAAACCTGCGTCCCACGCTCAGTACGGGTAGGCTCTAACTAAACCACGGAATCTGATACTAGCCTCCTCGAAAATCTGTGGGACCTCTTACGGCTCTCGTTCATAGCCAGGCTGTCTCGATTAAATTTGAAATCACTCAAAACACGGCTACATATTATAAATCATTCAAAAGTTTCAACGAGCGCTGATATTTCACTCAGGCGTCCATCAGATTACCGAAACAACCAAAAATCACCTTTGCAAAAGGTCATTGGTTAAAAGACATTTTTTCCTTCCTTCCAAGAATAAAGACGTGAACATTATAAACAGCTGGACATTTGTTTTGAGTCACGAGCACAGTTTATTCAACTCACGCACGAGTCCACATTGACGGCGTTTCGTCAAGGCAGACACGAGTCCAAAATGCCTTTTGATGCTTCTTAATGTAACGTTTCTATTTACCTCTAAACTAAACTTAAATTCAGTTGGCTTTATTTCCGCAAGACAGTACATTATTGACATTTGGGGTTTAATCCAGTCGTTCGGTAGACCCGGAATGTTTTCCGTGAGTTTATAAAAGGGGGAATTTTATTGATTTCAATGTGATCTTTCCGAAATTTTTCTTCGCCATCTCGTATCTTCGCCACTCGCGGCGGAGCTAGGGTTCGGAAAACGGTATTTTTTACGATATATTTCAAAAACTGTGAAACCTACTAATATACCAGAAACTGTTTTGAAATGTACATTTCTACAAAATTGCCCATTTTCAAAACTTTCTAGTTAAATCCCTATTTTCGAACCAAATGACTGGACTAGGAGGCACGTCTATTATTTCATCTTTTGAAAATTAACTAAACAGCTTCGATGCAAGAGTATAGTGTTTTTTTTTTCAATAGGTTCATTCTTGAAAGTAATGAAGATGATGAACTGTCAAAATATGAATATCACAAACACGACTACGCCATTATAAAAGAAAATAAAAAACACTTTTGATAACTTTAAATATTAAAATGTACATATTTATAATGAACAATACATATAACTTATTAAGTAGGTATACCTAAATAAAATACAACGGAATTCTTCAACTTCAACTTCAAAGCGCATATTAAAACTGTGTCGCACCTCCCGGCCCAAAAGAGTCCTAAGATTGAGTGTCTACCTTCCTAACATCGTCGTACAAAAAGACGTTGAAATGTACGTCAATGTGAAAATATAAGATTATAAGAATTGCTACGAGCTTTGGCTAAAACGTTCATAAATATTGAAAGAACAAGCCATACTGTAAGTGATTCCTAGAATAGAAACCACAAAGTACTTTCTTTTGACACCCACCGACTTTCTAGATAGACGGTTCTATCCCTCTCTATTCAAAATTTCTCGATTAGCGATATGAACATCCATTCATGCGAATGAAAATCCATGTAAACTGACATACTCATTCAAAGGTAGAGCAAGAGGTCGCCGCTAGAACTCTACATCAAAAAATACCTGCAAAAAAGAAGAACCCTAAGGTTTACACCGGGTAAATCATATCTCTCCAAAGGTTGCCTGGAAGATAGTAATAATCATAATAGTCATTTATTTATAATAATTATTATATAAGTCAATATAGGTATAATTTAAACCACTGTTGGAATACATAGGTATTATATTTTAAAAAAATTTTAGACATCTCTCTTAGCAATAAAGCCGCCCATTATACCACCCCTATTTGTGTATTCCTGTTCTGTTTTATTTGCTTGTATCTTGGTGTGCACTGTAGGGTACTAGTTTCCGCCCGCTGCTTCGCACATGTTTTTCTATGGAAACGTTTTAAGTTTATTTCTATTCCAGAAGAACTAATTTATGGAATAAAAATTGGCCGATGTTATATTCCAAGCCTACAACAACCTGTATGCACATTAAAATTTCTATCCGATCTATTCAGTAGTTTTGGCGTGTAGGCGTATTTATAATATTTGTGTGATTTGTATTGTATTGTCGCTTGGGTGGAAGTGAAACTACCAATAGACCATCAGCCCAATCCCCGATGACTTGGATTAAAATCATCAAAAATAATAGCAAGTTAGCAAGAGCTAACACAAAAGCGCTTGAAGTGGCGTGTGAGGTAGGAGGACCGACCCTTAGGGAAACGGGATTTATATCCCTCTCCTTAATATGACCATAAGGAAATGTAGCTCACCTGGGCCGCGCCGTTACCGCACAATACAACAATTAGCATTCAAATATACAGAAACAAAATGGCTGATGTATTGGCTACTACCATCAGAGAATTCACTATTAAAACACAGAAAACGTAACTTAAAGCATCACCAGTTGTGAACCTATAGGAAATACAACGTTAAATGAAATAAATTAAAGCATATATTCATTTAATTGTACATTTTTGTGCTGTGCGGCAGTTGCAGGTCCCAAATCCAGATCAAACTGTATGATAAAAGATAGACAACGATACAGAACATTTCACAAAGAGCTCTATCGTTTTAGAAGCTGATTTGTTTGTACCCGACGAAGTAGATGCCGTGCAGCCAGCGCTCGTGCTAAAATAGACTCGATTCGATAAAACCAAGTCGTAAATGTTAAAATACCAATTTACTGTAAGACTCCGCCGGCTATAACTCAGCTCGGATGGACAATACACGTCGAGATATAATCGATACCTTCGCTGTACGACCTACGGTATTTATAAAGCGCTCTCAGACAAAGACCACGCCGGACCCCTATTACTGACGCGCATGATAATAGTATTCGATATTATCAAACAAGATATAACCTGAATAGTCTAAGGCCCGTATTATGAAAGCTTGCTCAGTCGTCGTCTATGCTTGAGTAACAATTTTCTATGGCATAAGCATTACTCAAGCACATATCGATGACTGAGTAAGCAATACTCTTTACTTTAATAGTCTTCTTTGTCTGTATAAGACACAGCAAATATACAAACGACAGTTGTTAAACTTAGTTTTATACTAACAAGTATATCACTAGTAAGTATAAAGTTTCGTAAAGTTGTATAACAATTGGAAATATTACAAATAAAAATAAAGATAGTGTGTGTTTTACCGTGTGCAGTTTCGTCATGTCGTCGATCACAATGACATGATGTAAACTACTGAATGCAGACGATTTATATTATACCCGATTCTTAATAAATCGTAAAGAAATGTTCACTCCAATAAATGTTTTAGCTCTGCGAAACTATTGAACGAATTTTTCTCACAATCCGATAGCTCATCTCATCGCCATCTACTGCTAACCAATATCTCTACGGTACTGTGTCGCAACTCTCAGCGATATTCTGTCGCAACTATCTGTGGCATTTTCATTGGATCACCGCAATTACCTTATCTATATCGAGATAATTAAGCGAACATGGACCAAAACTGTGCTAACACTACATTCTGACAAGAATTTATGCTCCCGTTAATGCAAAAAAATTCATATATAGCGAGGAAAGTCGAGTATCTACTAATAAAAATTTAGCCTTCGAAGGAATACAAGGGTATCTGATAATTGCAATTTCGTGTTGAAACAAAGTTAATTATTTCTACATTGAATAATTCTTGCGTCCGTAATTGTATTTAAATTACTAACTACTAATTCTGATAACTTACTTCCTAAACTAGGGCGGATAAAAGTTATACTGAGGCTTACCTTTAGTAGATACATTCCTTCTTACTAATAAAAAATTTGCCGTCTTAAAGCTGAGACTTTCTGTTGATATGACATAAGTCAAAGTAAAAAGAACACTGCTTAGCCATCAAGACTTTCTTAAGAGCAATTCAATGCGTCTATGAGAAATCACTACATAGTATAAAAGAAAGTCGCTTCCCGCTGTCTGTCTGTCCCTATGTATGCTTAGATCTTTAATTTATTTTATTTTATTTTTATTTTTCGTTTTAAACTTTGCTATGGTCTGAAATAAATGATTATTATTATTATTAAACTACGCAACGGATTTTTATGCGTTTTTTATACATAGAATAATTCAAGAGGTAGGTTTACATGTATAATACATGCATAATATAGTACCCGTGCGGAGCCGGGGCGGGTCGCTAGTCAATTAATGAAACTGGGTTACTCAAAATTGAATGGTTTTTGAGTAAGAGGGAATAATGCTGACATGTGACCTCGATATAAGTCATATCGCATGTCAAGCACCGCATGTCGACTGCCACGGCAATAGCCATACTTTTTATCACTGTCTTATCTCTGAATCTCCGGGGACAGTTATTCGGACTCGTGACGTTATCTCGACAATGGCATTTCCCATCCGTACTCCGGATAGGCAGACGGCTGAATAGTGAATGGTAAATTGTCTTGATCGTTCCAATTCCTACATAGATACAGTATGAGAATAGGCCTGATATTTTTAGAACTCAATATTGATAGTTTTTGGTTATAAATAAGACAGTTATGAAAATGAATTCAGACATAGTAAGTCAAGTAAATTTTTATTCATCACATATACATGCATGCATACAACAACAACACATAAAATTATTTTTATAAATCGACTAATATTATAAATGTGAAAGTTTGGATGGATGGATGGATGTTTGTTACTCAATCACGCCAAAACGGCTGACCTGGTGAAAAATGGCACAAAGATAGATTTTAGTCTGGAATAGCACATAGGTTACTTTTTATCTCGGTAAAATGTAAAGTTCGGGGATATATTTCTTTTAATATTTATTAGAATAAAGTTTTGTATAGAGTGGTAGTTTAGGGGGTCAGAAAATGACATAGGCTAATTTTTATCCCGGAAAAATGCACGGTTCAAAATGTACATAGAAGAAAAGGACATACTTTTTAATCGCAGGTAACACCGCGGGGCGCATCTAGTAACAAATATGTTAAGACTAATTTTGTGATCGCACTTTGATCTCTACACGGATACCCTGTGCTGTAGAGTAAAAAAAGTAGTACATCAAAGGAAAGAAAACCTATGTAACGGTGATAATAGGTATCTGTTTTCGCTGCTGTTCGTCTTAGAAGTAAAGTATTAAAAAAGCTTCCAAGTCTAACAGCCGCAACTTTTTTATCAATGCCTATTTAAAATTAATGATATTGATGACCCGGATAGATGAATCATCGTCTATGAAATTAAGAAGAACGGTGTGAGTCACAGATGATGCGACTAGAATGGCGCGGCTACAATGGCGGATGGCGATTAACCTCCAATGAGTTCAGCATAGCGCCCGTTACCCGGAACAAGAGACTGTATCCGTGAACGGAACGTAGGGTGCAACTTTATTACTGCCTAATAATGTATACGACGTCAATCTGAAGATGTAGGTGGTATGCGAATCGTAAATCTGAAGTAGAAAGTGGCAAGACACTTGGGTTGACGGAAGATGAACAGCCATCTACCAAAGACGTTCGTGTACAAAAAGGCAGACTACCAGCCAGGTCAGACGACATTGATAGGGAACTAACACAGAAAAGGGCTATACCCACCAGCTCACGAGCAGATAGAATCTTTTATGGCCTCAACAGCCTTTAATGGTCCACTGCTGGACGCAGGCCTCCCCCTGATTTTACTTTATATTATGGGGATAATGCCCATAATCCCCACGCTGGGCATGCGGTTTGGGGATCGCAGTTTGGCTGTAGATTTATTCTGCGAGAGGCGCTGCTGTCCACCCCCCAGTGTACGTACGTCCCTTAGTCGCCTCCAACTACACCCACGGAAAGAGTTGGGGTGGTGCAAATTCTAAGCCGGCACCACACGGCTAATATTATATGGACTTATTACTTGCTCTTAATTTCTATATAGTCTTCAAACGAGAGCTCATGGACAACTTCGGTATGGTAAGTGGTGAGATGGGAAGCGAGCAAAAGGTGGAAAAAATATATAATTATGCACGTTCGAAGAAGTAAGCTACGAAAACTGCTTTTGTTTTTCATGTCTCTTTTGCAGCCACCTTCTTTATTATTTTACTACATACAGACCTTTCACCGACCTGAGATGTCCCAAGGCGAGGGACATGTTACGGTGAACGTACTGTAAGGAAAGTAGAAAATTAGGAACAGCATTGGAACATCTGAACCACTTTCTACATACATAGATCTGTTTGCCATGAATACTATTTTTGAAATGCATCTAATTACTAATACTTTTTTTCATATACCTTTCAGAATGAGTAAATATTTTGTTTATTTTATAAGGACCCTAATATCTGTAAAACTGCATCAGAATCTATATTTCCTTAGCATTCGTCCACACATTACTTTCCCATAGGTTCTCCAGTTTTTGCTCCATCCATTCTCATTTATACATTTAACCGGCACGTATCCTTCCTGTGTCTAATAATGATGGAGCCGAAGGGTCGCATCTAACCATCTGCTTGAAGACTTCCAATACTGTAATGACCTGTTTCTAAGTGACCGGTCCTGAAGAAAAACCTTGAACCAGAAATAATTGTGGACTTAATCAAAACTAATGGGCTTTAAAAACATAAGGCACTGCTGTGGAATAACTACATAACTAGTACATCTGTGTACAAAAAAAATACACATGCTTTTCATAGAACTCTTTCCCCCGAATAATCAAACGCAACTCGCATATAAGCTCGTCTCAAGTCTCTGTTTTTTGACAATTTTCAATGAAAATGTGTCAAAAATTCGTGACTTGAGACGAGATTAAATCCGTTCAGACGCATAGTACCAGAAACGCAAATTACCAGGACTAGAATTTTTTACGTAATTTACCTTCTACGTAAATTACCTGAATTCCATCACGCAAATGGCCAGGATGCTAAAATTACGCAAAATACCTGATACGCAAATTACCTTATACGTGAAGGACCAGAATTTTATACGTAAATTACCTGAATTCCGTTCCAGCTCATTCCATTCATTTCTTAGAAAACTAATAATTTTAAAGCTCTTGAGTAGTGGGAAGAAGAAGAAGTAAAAAGCTTAGTCTAAGATTCGTTTGAGTATTCGGGCGTTAGTCACCTATGTACTTTCTCAAAATTAATTTTATTTATATTGTATCAACATACCTAGTCAGAAATATAAGTACATCATACTAATATATAAAAGTGTATTTGTTTGATTGTCATTCTTTCACGCCCTGACTAAGCATCCAGTCGACTTGATTTTTGGCATAGAGTTAGTTGAAAGGATGGAGAGTAACATAGGCTTTATCCCATAAATCAGTTCCCAGCATGGGATAAAAATAACCTTAAACAACGCGTGCGAAGCCGCGGGCAGCAACTTGTTGTTGATAGAAGAAAGCTTTCTACAAAAAATATATCTGCTCTCGACCCGAAATTAAAAGCGTTGACTTTTGCTTTTGTAGTTACTTTTCCGTCATCCCGTAAGTAGTTGCTGCTGTCCATTTAGTTCATACTGTCTTACTATAAACACAGTAAAAATAATATGGCGTCTTGTGCGTTTTGAAGCACACAATCTAGCTCAACCCTAATGGCGCATCGGTTTTTGCAGCTAGAACACGCTGTGATGAATGGTCTGCGCTAAAAGGCTAACTTGTAGGTTGTTAGTGAGTCGCTGAACTGGACAAACGACTACGAAATAAATAATGTCTGGCTTTTCAACATACTCTAAAAATACGCAGATAAACTTTCATTTCACTAAAGATTCACGTCGCCAAGAAAACAACGACGCAATGACTGGACTGATTCATAACGGCAGGCAGACAAGAAGTGGCGAGAAATGATTGAAGTCTTTACCCACTTGCAGAAAATAGAACTGCACTGAGGGGGAGGGGAGAGAAGATTCAACCATAGATAACTCAAAACTGACCAGAGTATCTTTCTCGTATTCTAAACTAAAATACCTATTACCTATTACATCAACCTGTCTACCATGAATAGCTACAATATATGATCCACCACCTTCTCCCTCAGAAGTTTATTTATCCAATTCTTTTATTCGTAACACTATCGTATAAGTTTTTTTACTCTTACATCTCTATAGCATTGTAAAGCCAGCTTCAACGGTCGTTTCTCTCGGGTGAAAAAACAACGCAAAAAATACAAGTAAAAAGCGCGAGCCCGCCCGCGGCCGACGTACGCATATTTTTGTACCAAGGTTATCTTTTGCGAACCGATTTCTATACATATGTACTTGTAGAAAACATGTATGTCCACATAGTCACACAGAGATATTTGTCTGTCACCGCCCCGGATAGTAGAAGATCTAGGTGGATTACAAAACGAACGATGATTTGTTGGGAAAACCTATTTCATTCGACGAAATAACGGACTGATTAGATGGTCCGGCGGTGACATAATATTCACCAGTTTATGTCGTAGCTTTTCTTTCTCTTTTAAATGTATGACGTGTCCAAGAGTCCTGTAAGGTAGCAAACAAACCCTTTGAGTTAAGGATAGCCTTTATTATCAAAGAACATTACAATCAATTAATAGCTAAATTATTACTAGTATTTACAATTGAGCTAACTGAAGACTAGACGCTAGAGCACACCCGTACTGAGTGTGGCGCAGGTTCGAGTCCAAATTTTTGGGAACTTATTTCATAGATTACCCAGAGTGCGTTTAATACAAAAACTTTATAACTGAAAACTGTTGCAAACAATCTACAGGTAGCTCAACTGATACATATATCTATGCCAGTCGCGCTGGCTACATTGCCCCGCTATATAGCAATTATAAGAATATAGTTAGTAGCACTTCACCTTGGGAGGTGGGACGTCAAAACTGTGCTGCGCTACAGTTGTACAGAGTCTTGGTTTAATTTTTATGTATAATCTGTGTTGCAGTGGAAACGTAGACCCACCATTGACAAATAAAAGAATCCACACTGCTAAAATGGGCCGCGTGCACCATTCAACACGAGCGCTGTGGTAGGAAGTAAACAAATAAATGAATCCATGCAGCTAAAATGGGCTGCGTGGCCGTGCAACACGAGCGCCGTGGTAGGAAGTAAATCTGCCGTCTTACAGCGGCTTTCCTTTCGTTTTCTTATCAAACTTCACTACGTACGATACTATGTAGTACTAATAAATAAAAATTATTTGAAAGTTACAGTCTAGTTTGTCTATTGGACCGCCATCATACTATGAAAAGGAGTTCCTCTCAGTGGGCGGTGGGGTGGGGTAAACTTTTTTTGTTTTCGTGAACTGTGCAAAACTCATCATAATTCTAGTATTGTATGTAAAGACCTTTCACCGAAAGATGTCTCCCGCCGTGATGATGGAAATTTCCAGTCAGGTCAGGTGACATCTTACGGTGAACGGTCTGTACATGACATCAACCAATAGGAACTGCGAATCGAATATAGTTCAATTTCGGGCCGTTTCACAGATATCTTTGTGGTACTATACACAAGGTTTTGCGTGTACCTTTGAACATACACGGGACTGGTAGATGTTATGCAAAACGGAGATAGGGAAATGGTTGAATGTTTTTATTTACATGTTTATTCTTTTAGTAAGAAAATAAGATCGACAATAGCGAAAAGTGAGCTTTTGACCTGCGTTCAAAAGCACACTGAAGAATGCTATTCATTTCATTCTAATTTTGAATAACAAAAATTCAAAAACTATTCTGATCAAATATCTTGTTTTATATAAACTTCATATTTCGGTTCTAGCACAGCATTACTTACAACTCTTTATTAATATAATATTGTTATAATATTATTTTGTACTGTAAATTTATATTTAGATATAAGATTTTCATGTATTTTCTCTTTTTTGTACAATAAAGTTTTAATAAAAAAATAAAATATTATTATATTTTTTCCTATTCCGACTGACGCGAACCCTAAAAGGTATCTTGTATCCTTTTATCATAAGGCACACTCTCGCAGATTACATCTTTGATGCACTTGATGTACTTAATATAACTTTTATCACAGACCTTGATTAAACTTTTTACACTTTTAAAATGTAAATTACCTATACTTCAAAGCTGAATCTAGACTTTTTAAAATGGCGATTATTTCAAAATACGTCTATGCTATATTTTATGATTATCTAATTTTAGATAAGCCTTTTCAGCCGACGCAAGTAGATAAATAATTGGCACTTGCAGATACTGCTTCATAACATAACAGAAGTCATAAAGCATTCTAAGTATAAACAAGTCCAATCGTAATTTATACCTGCGATCTTATAAAATAGACTGCGTGTAGGTATATTGGACGTTTAGTGTTGTTATAAATTAAATGGACGCCAACATGAGATATACTTGACCTTTTCAACTGATCTGAATGTCTCGGCTTGAATTTCTATGTAATCTATTCGGTTTTATCTTTCTTATAGATCTAAAAATGAACCCACATCAAGATTTACGTTTAAATAAGTATCTGATTTAACCAGAGTATCTAAAGTACATTGTAGAATACTCTGGTCAAGCTTTCAGCTTTCGTATGCCAATAAGAAACTAAACGTAATTCATTTATCTATCTTATAGAGTACCTACACAGACTAATCATTTGTTTTCTGAAGCATTTATCGCATTATGCTTTAATTACATAATACTACGAACGAACCAAATTTAAAGACAACAAAAATCATAGCACCATTAAACCCACGTTTCATCCCGTGCGCGTTGATGTCTTTTGTATGAAACAGGTTTTTTTTGTTATAGTGCAAAATAAGCTACCAAAAAAATTTCCTACCGAAACCGAAAATTTTTGGGAACTTTTTTAATTTCTTAGGTGTTTTAAAATCTTTTCGTAATGAATTCTAAAAATTTTCAGTTATTTTTTCATATCACGAAACTGAAGTATAAACTATGATTATGGATTATGATTGATTTGCCTCCAGAAAGTCACAAGAACTCGTAGATCGAGAAAAAAACTATAGAATGTCAAAGAATCAAGTCCACGCAGGAAGTGAGATGAAACCAGCACAAGTAGGTACCTACGAGTTAAAAGCTTATTTATTCCTTTTTATAGTCGATTGGGATCCTATTAATTATGAGCCATGTGAGACCCTCGCCGGTCCGTTTATGACCTGGTTTCGGCTCCCATGGCCAGCCATACAAGTCTTTTTTTTCCTTACATGTATTTACGTACTACTCGAGCGGCCGGTAAAAGAAAAAAAAGTTTAAGGGCTCTCGGGGATGGCTGACGGACGAAGGAATAACATTTATTTTTAGCTTGTATTCTTAATTACTATACTAAAATATTCAGGTATAAAGGCCAGACCAAATTTTTTTTTAAACGGAAATATCAGCTTTTTCCTAATCTTGTAGCATTTATTAATCCCCGGTGGCCTTATCACTAAGTAGGACTTTGTATAGGGTCCTAACAACACGTTGAGCGTAAGCAAAACATAAAAAATATTAACCTATTCCATGCAGGCATACCCTGACCAAAAACAAAGCATGTCTAAATAAACTACTTTCTAGAACCCCGGGTGCTTTAAAATAATCCCTTTTCTATATTCCCCAGAAAAAAGAATAATGTCCATTACATTTGTACCTTAGTAAGTCTAGATGGGCGACGGCGGCGGCGCGGGCGCTTGGCAACAGGCCTACCTGCGCAGACGCTCCCCAAAACGAACGAGAGACCGCATTCCTGACCGCGCCCCGCGGCACCCCCGCGAGACCCCTAGGGCTGCTACTCACACTAAAAACTTTTTTATTATTACCAACCAGCTTTTGCTCGTAGTATCACGCGCATCGATTTGACATGCCTATGGGTATCTAATAAAACGCATTGCAACGATGGGTAGGTACATAATAAAACGAAACATAGAATTTATTTTTATTCCAGGTGAACTTCAGGCGTGCAAACGGTGAGTAGAGAGATGACCGCTGATAAAGGGTAGTGTTGTATATTTTTTATTGGAGTTTTGTCAAAAAGTGATTATGTCACTCCTGCCATAAAAGATCAATTCTATATAAATGAACATGGCAAAACATTATACAACTCTTAAAATATTGTATTTGTGGCTAACTTCAGCTCAATAAATCTCTAACTGGGTGGAGATGTCGTTTTGTTTTTGGAAGAAGCAGCTGATCCTACCCAAGCTAGGGAATCCAGGTGACGACCGAAGTAGGCACTGAAAAAACAGCTTTGTAGATTATTTTAGCTCTTTCTACCCACAACAGCGCATGCTTATACAGAAATGTAATATTATATTGATATTAGACTGTGAATCAAAAATAGACTGAAAAGGGTAAAATAGGTTTTGTTTGGTGGCAGCCCTAGCTGTCCTCATCCCTGCATCCCGACACAATGCGGACCTGTTGCCCGCGCCGCCCGCGCCCCTCACCCCGCCGCCACAGCCTCCTATAAATAATTCAATAGCCGGATTAATTCGTGACCAGCCTGATTCAACTGTCAATTATCGCCCGTCTAAGATAGCCAGTCTACGCTCTATGGTCTACTTTTAAAGGTTTCGTAACGTAAATATGAAATAAGCTGTTTTAAAGTTGCGATATCTTGGGAATCCTTGCCTACAAGCCGTGCCTGCGTACTTTTTAATGAAGCCAATTGTGAATTCGAATTTCCCTTCTTGATTTAGATTGTTCGTTACTGATTCACGGAGATCCAGTTGGTTAACCATATGAAAACCAATAAGAAATACTAGAGAAACTTGTAACACCTAGTTAAAAACACGATAAATATAGGAAAATACCACTCGAGATTTTTGACTAGACAACTTTTCTCGCAAACCAACTTTATTGGTATAGTAGCGGTCCGCCCCGGCTTCTTACGGGTATATTCTATAGTTCATCAGGGTCAAATCAAATCGGTCCAGTAGTTTAGGAGCCTATTCAAACAAACAATCTTTCCTCTTTACAATACTAGTGTAGATGATATAGTAGTTATGATTTTTAATTGCCTAGTTCAATAAGGCTTTTCTGCAAGTAAATGATTGCTATCTTTGCTGAAGTTTGTGGTTAACTCATGTTGTAAAGAAACAGATTTAGAAACTACTCGCAGCTTGGCTTAAACTCCGTCTGCGTATTTATTTTCTAGTTGGTATTTGACAGGTGTGTCAATGAAGACTAGATGAGAAAATAAAGTACCTATGTCATAAATACAGTTACCTACTTTTGAAAGATCTAGATCGAGTGTACTTACGCAAAATCGATTTTTATCAAACCGACATATTTATTCTAATAAATATTCTGATTCCAAAAATAAATTCATTTAGACACCTGAGTAAAAAAGTCTGTAAAATAATAGGTACAAAATTTTGAGCAACATTAACAAAATCGATTACAACTTCTCTAAAGGCAAAATTGATTGTTATAAAAATTGAATCTCTAAAGCGTTAGGACATGCTTATATGATAGATAGTCGAACTCAAAAAAAAATTTTTTTTTTTAATTTCGACTATCCGTCGATCGTTCGCTTTATTTCCTTTAGACCTTACAGAACTCTTGGACACTAACAGAAGAAAAATAATATTATGAGATAGGTTTAATTAGTAATGATTAACTATAACTAACTGTAGGTATTATTAAATGTGGCATGGCATTAGATATTTATTAATTTTAGTTCTCGTACAATTTTCACCAAAATGCTTACTTACTTCAGTCATCATACTTATTGACTGGGAATATTTAATTGTTTAAGTGCCTTATTTAAATCTAACAACTTCATGCATAAATAAATTAATGATTTATTATTGTTAAGTTCATAAAACAGTTGCCAGCTTACTGTGCAGTGCTATTGGATCAGGAACGACAACAGCTTTTCGACTTAAAATTGATAACCTCCTATGAGCAAGCAGGGTGCTAAAGTTTTAATACTTGTGAAATCCGCACGATCATCCGAGCCAGACCTTTGGGTACTTATGCTGTCGTGAGTTTGCTCATAAGGAATTTCTGAGAAGTCAAAGCATTATTGAACTTTATTGCAAGTTATTTAGAAACAGGGAAATGTTAACACGTTTGTACGGGGCTGCAAAATGCTTGTCATGGTGTTCAAATATTGCGATGTGTCAAGAATTCTTCAACGGTTGATGGCCTTTGCTTTTTGCGTTAAAAGATACAGTTGCAAAAGTACTAAAACAAACAAAAAAATGCAGAAACTTGGTCGCCATTTTACTATTCAATTTTCCCGCACCTTTATTGCACTTTCTGTGCTAAAGGGTTGCCATGGTGCTCATAATTATATGTGTAGAGAATTTTTCAACGGTTGATGGAATTTGCCTTTTGCACAAAGAGGTAAAATCGAATAAATACAAAAAAAAACCTCTCGCGATTTTTCTATTCAATTTTCCTGCGCAGCCGGTACCGTTGCACATACCTACTATGCAAAAGGGTTGCCATATTTTAAAATTAGCTTCTAATAATACCTGTTAAAATTTGCTGTTGCCAAAGTGTGTAAAGTCTCTCTAAAGTCTTCGTTTTTACTAGGCAATAAATTACCAAGTTCAACTTCGCCAGTTACACCGGTGGTCCAGTTCTATGTATACCTAATAATTAATATCAATTAGTTTCCACCATAATAAAACTTGTTGGCTGTCGGCATGTACAGCATCTTGTAAATTCAAGCTACTTTTTATAAACTAGAAACAGGTCCAATTCTTAGAGACAGGAAACTTATTCTAGTTTTTAAACATGGGTAAAAACCTTCTTTGTTCGTTATCTATAGAATACCTAGTAAATAGTTTGTATGTACTTATGAAATAGGTAAACAGTTTACCACATACGTTCAATTTCATAAAAAAGGTTTTCTTGACGTACCATCCAACGCTGATGATGATGCTTGTAATGTCATTTATTCATTTCCGATTTTTGTTTAGAGACAAAATAAAAAAACTAAAGCTATACATTTATTCGTAGATAAACGTTCGTTTCTTAATGTTGCCATTCAATAATTTTAAATTTCATTTTTATTATGTGTAAATTTAAATAAAGATTAGTTCTTAACTTTTTAAGTCATATATACGTTTATTTTCCACTTCTTCCACTTAAAGACAAAAAATTGAATTGGACGAAATCAATAACCCCTTATTTCTTATTTGATAATAATTACTATTTATAAACCTGTTTATAGTATAATATTTAATTCTAGTCTAAGTGCTTGTTTTGAAAGCCTAAAGAAATAAACGTTATTGAATTGAATTAATTTCTAGTAAAATAGCTCAGTCAAAAGATGCACCGTGTAAGATCACTGGATTATACATTTGCACTGAAATGAGAATTGACTTAGAAACTAATCAAATCCCATTGCCGTAATTTTACTGTTAGATTGTAGTTTCTATAATATAGTCTCTTATCGAAGTCTCCATACATAGGTTAATATAAATGTATAGAACAGAGAAGAGAAGATAATCTCCGGTCGATCTCGGGTCGGTCGTGACCAAACTCCCGCGCGTGTGGGGCGTGGCGACTAGCTGTGCGTGTGTGGGTGTTATAGCACTGTGTCCATTGTACATTATATCGGAAGGTATTGTAGGTAAAACAACATCAGCAGTCTGAGTTAACCGTATTATATGTATGGAGAGAAAAAAAATCAGCAGTCTGAGTTAACCGTATTATATTTATGGAGAGAAAACAACATCAGCAGTCTGAGTTAACCGTATTATATGTATGGAGAAAAAACAACATGAGCAGTCTGAGTTTACCGTATTATATGTATGGAGAAAAAACAACATCAGCAGTCTGAGTTAACCGTATTATATTTATGAAGAGAAAACAACATCAGCAGTCTGAGTTAACCGTATTATATTTATGAAGAGAAAACAACATCAGCAGTCTGAGTTAACCGTATTATATGTATGCAGAGAAAACAACATCAGCAGGTTAGGACGAACACTGACAAATATATTGGCGAGAAACAAAAATAAATAAATATTGCGTTTTTGAACTTAATTTGAAATTAATCTGCAACTTCAATTACACTTTATGTTTTGTCTTCCGACATCGCACTACCACAGTGTAAAAATTATCCCATAAAAAAATGGTGCGTCTGGATGACTACTTAATACAAGGCTTAAATTTATTCCATACAAATTCCGGTAACCGAACAACAACTCAATAGTTGTTCTTTGGTTACAGGAAGTTAGGGCTGTCGGTTATGTAAAAAACTAAACACAGGATTATTAAAAATCTCGTCCATCAATGGAAACCAACAGAAAACTCGTTTAGGTATAGTCTGAGTACACGCTGTGGCTAAATGGTCCATCTGCGGAGTCAATGCTCTTACAGATTTGGAATACGCGTGTTGCCATTTTTTATAACCATAAGTTGTAAAAAAGGTTGGTTGTATTTTCTCTAACTCAAGTTAGGTTCATACGTCCATAGGTTAAAATGAGGTTTCCATTACATTTCCAGGGCAAAGTAAGCTAATAAACCGTTTCTCCTATGACCTTCTCGTCGTTTTACTAATAGGACATTTGAATACCTATCCTTTATTTTTCCTTTTGAGGGCATTTGTGCCTAGAGAAATATAGTCAATGGGCAATCACTATTTAGTTAAACACTAAGGAATGATTTGTAAAATGAAAACTTAAATTCGATTGCACGAACGAAATAAAAAAAATCTAATATACGAGCGGTCCACCCCGGCTTCGCACAAGTAGGTACCTATATTCTACAGATTATATTATGTTCATCAGAGATAATTAAAATTTCAAATGACGAAATAATTTTTAAAATAAGTCCAGTAGTACCAAATATACAAAACTTTTCTCTTTATAATATTAGTATAGATATACTTATAAGAAACCCAAAAATCCAAAGATCCTACGTTCCGATGAAACCTTATTCACGATTCTGCGCCGAATCATTTGTCAGAATTCATTTGTTTTAACAGGTTTTAACTCGATTATTTGGCTCTTTCAGCGTGTTTAGCTCAGAAAGGAGTTCGAAGCTTTCTCCAAGTTTCGATGGCTTAGTAACAAGAGACAATGTATCAATACTTACATATCGAGACCACTGGCAGGGCCCGGCCGGTCTTGCGAAAAAACCCGCCTGGCTTGTCTAACCGGTCCAACCGAAACTCGCCGGGCTGCGCCGAATACATGGTAGCTATCTACATTAGTTATATAGCTTTAAAGACTGCATTTACTATTTCAATGGATACGAACTGTCCACTGTCAGTTCGTGGTCCACCTATGTATGGGTGAATCACGGAAGAAATTATCGAAATGCCGAAACCGTAGTACTATGTTAGTTTTCTTTTCATGAAAGAATCTTCTTTACACACGAACATTTTAGCCACACTTTACTGTAAAAATACTGGTCGTACAAACCAAGTTATCGTATATCTGCGGAAATGTTAAGTGATATGTACCAAGCTTATTTTTTAACATCTATTTGTATGCGTGAATTTTTAATGTGATCCTTTTTTATTACATTGGTTGGTAGCTACATTGAGTCATCATCAGCATTAGCGGGGAAGCCCCCACTGCTGGATAAAAACAGTAAAAATATCCTCTATTAAATTTCTAAATTACAACCAAACCAAAAGTTTACTAGATTAGCCATCGTAGTAAATGACACCAATTCACTTTTCGGATGTGGATTTGCTGAAAGTTAGTAAGTTGAAAATTAGTGAATGTAGTTCAACTAACAAAACGAAGTTTTGCTAATAAGTTAGTTAAGTAAGTTGGTTCCTACCTACCTATCGACCGAGGTGACAAATTCCGGTCCACTCATACTCGTAGAAGCCGAACGAAACAGATAAATTAGTCAGGTCGGAAGGAAACGACCGTATCTCTTTCGCAAGTATGGATACAGCTTAATTTGTGTTCCTTAGTTTACTAAGAAATATTTTAAAAATGTGCTTAATTTGCCTACTGGAACTGTTTAAATAACTATTAATACGGTAAATATTTGACAATTTTATATTACCCAGAAGAATGAAGGTGCTTTTAAGCACCAAGGATAAATGGTAGTAGGTACTTCAATTATTTTACAACTGTTTAAATTACAAAGATTAATTTTAGACAATTTGGTAAATCAGCCGTTTGTTTTTAGTAAGCACTCCTAAAATCCCTAAGTCACATAAAAGTGGTAAGTCAATTCTCTACCAATGTTAACATAAATGATGACTAAAAAATATGATCACAGCATTTCATCTTAATCCAAAGAGCTTGTTTCGCTTCACCAAAGAACTTAAAAGTACCAAAAGATTATTTCCATACTCTTTGTGTCTTCGCAAACGTAATCCTTTGAAACGAATGAATCAAAACAAAAGTGCTGAGGAGATTACGAGGCTTGATCCCATAGTCGATCCTCTAGTCTGGCCAATGTTCTATAATCTAGGCTCAACCAGAATTGAAACTAAGCAATTTAGGGCATTCTAGGGCTGCCACACAAAATCACATAAAAACTTAAATTGTTCTTGATCTTTAGAGATATAGATACGATTACGCATTCTTGGTAAATTCAATCAACATGGCTCTAAAAATTAGGAAAAGCTGAAGTGGCTGTGGGCCGGCCAAATCTCGAAAAGAACCGATAACCGCCGGGGTAAACGTGTTCTTGAGTGGAGATCATGACTCGGTAAAAGTGTAGAACGACAGGTGGGATGACGACCTGCGAAAGACTGCAGGCAGATGCTGGATGCGTCAAGCTGAAGACAGGGCGCTATGGCGCTCATTACGAGAGCTTATTAATTTTAAGCTACAAATGAATTAAAATTAATAATTTTACGTTTACTGACGTATGTAAATCAAGAATCAAGAATCAAAAACTCTTAAAATAAAGTGATATTTTTTATTACTGTCGCTTCGGTATGTAAACTAAAGCATAGAAGCGACGAAGAAACTTATAAGCATGTTAGTTGTTATTTTTCGAGTTAGAGCAAAACTCGTCCCAAGGTTTTTATCCTCTAGCTAGATAATCTGACATTTTATAGTCAACCTAAGAAGATTTTATCAATTTGTTTGTATTTATTTACTAATAATTTTTGCCACTCACTGCTTAGTTTAGTTTGTAGAATAAAATTAATTTTGATATAAATGATGCAGAAAAAAAACAAAAGTAGGTACATACATCGCAGTACCACCCCGAAGGAAATAACATGCAACTCTGCGGAATACGTTGTTACTCGCAGTGAAGTCCAGAACTGTTTAAGAAGTTAGGTGAATCCTCTCAGGAAAATACAATGAATATAGAGCCAAGAAAATAAACGAAGCTTTACTTTAAACGCTGCGTTTTCCCTATGGTGCAGGTATCTACCCGGAATATTTATGTTGAAAAAGATATCCATGTTTTTTTTACATAAACTGCATGTTCGATTTCTATACTAGGGCTTTAAACCTTGATATACTGAGATAAAACCGCGTAAAAATAAATAAATCTGCACAAGTTTAGGAGGACAGATAGAACCTTTTTTTCTTATTTGTCCCCCTAAGGGGACAGATCAGGGTGTCAAATGGGAATAAACCCATAAAACTGGTGTAGCTAAAATTGAAGTATTTTAAATATACAGGGTTATTGGTAAATTAGTAGCACTACGTGAACTGCAGTTTCTGCCCATCATCACTAACACGTTTGTGAAGAAATCATCATCATCATCAGCCTATACCAGTCCACTGCTGGACATAGGCCTCCCCTAATGAGCGCCATAGCGCCCTGTCTTCAGCTTGCCGAAGACGCCAGGTCTGAATTCTCAATCTAAGTATTGGTAATAGGTACTCCTCTCGATTCAATAATCGTTTGTTAAAAAGGTTTCATTTGAAACTTAACTCAAAATCGGCTCTGCCCTGAATCAACAGTGGATATGGGATTGGAAGATCAGTCTTTAGTAACTCGTGGGGTCCCAGGCAAAGGTGTTTTTTTCATATAATATCAGAGGTGATTTGTAATCTTCTTTAAGAATGAAGACCTAGCGTCTTCACGAACGTATTCGTGATGATGGACAGAACCTGCAGTTCACGTATTACTAATTTACCAATAACCCTGTATAATACTTAAAGTGTAATTTCAATGGCAACCCTAACAAGGCACAATAGAAAAGTGAGCATTGAGTTAATTGATAGTCGATTCTACAGTAAATTATATTTCGCTAGGCCAAGATCCATCACAATAGCTGCATTTTTATAGATTCACTTATAAAAGCCTGTTATAACCTATTAATAAAGACACATTGGTTAACGCATTCACTGCCCAGTCTCGGCGGGCAATGCGACTGCCCGCCTCAGACGAATTGGTGATCGTATTAGTACTGCGATCACCAATACCGCTACCACCCAGCACAAAAACGTGCGTTCGAATCGACGACCTCTGTAGCGCGGTGGGGGAAGCTCCGCCTGCGACGCAGGAGGTTGCGGGTTCGATTCGCGCTTTGGACATAAATATTTGTACGATATGCAGGTATTTGTTCCGGGTGTTCTGGTCGTTTTCTATATATAATAAAAATATCTATCTATGTATTGTATTATATTATGTATATCAGTTATCTAGTACCCATAACACAAGCTCTACTTAGCTTGGGGCTAAATAATGCTGTGTGAATTGTCCAGCATTATTTATTTATTTATTATTTCCCTAATAGAGATATTAAAATATGTAAACCTAATTATAACTGCAGTCGCCGCTTTTATGAACTACAAAAGCCATAGGTAAACAAAAATGTGTATGTCTTAGTAGTGAAAAGGTAACAGCGGATCATCATCAGCCTATATTTGTCCACAGCTGGACATAGGCCTTCCCTAATGAGCGCCATAGCGCCATAAACAGCGGATATGAGGATAAATATATGGATAGTGCTGGAAAATTCACACAGCATCTAGCCCCGAGCAAAGACACAGGCAGAAGCTACCATAACAGCGATTTTTTAATCCGCACTAAAGTGGAGTTTTATTATTTTACCGTTTCATCTACATCCTCTCGAATACACGTAATTCCATTAGACACTTTTTACGCTGATGTTATTTTTATTTACGTTATGCTGTTTACGATGTTATTTTATATTTTACTTTGGTATTGAGTTTCTGGATCATATTGGCAGTAGGTACATTTTGGAGTTTCATATTTCATTCGCTTTTACATTTTCTAGAGTTACTTACTTGTTTTCTAGTACTGGTTTTTAGTGAGAAAGTGGGTTGTATTCATATTTTGCAATAAAAACTATCGTAGTTTGATGAATTTATTATGGATGTAAGCGGGTTAACTACGAACCTTATTTGTGTTGGAAGAACACCAACGTTTAATCCCTTAACGAGGGACTTTTTCAGGGAAAGTGCGGTTCTAGACGCGTGCGTTCTGCATCCCTCCGAGCACAGTTCTTCCAACACAAACACGGTTGGTAGTTAACCCGCTTCCATCCATAAAGTTTTCATATTATAATTTTTCCTAATGGAAAGTCAAAGTAGTCATAAACAAAGAAAATAACAATCATAGACTACAAATAAATTGAAACAAGTAATTACGACGAAACAATTGAGCTAGCTCCAGATTGTTGCAAACAATGTATAGGTAGCTCAACTGATCCATATAACATCGGAACCCTCCCCAAGACGCTGGCCGCATTGCCCCGCTGTATGGCAATGCTGATGCGCTGTGCCAGATACTCACCAGCTCTCGTCTATTCATACATTATTATATTTGTTTTGAAAATTCAAATGATTTACATATATTTTAGGGTTCCGTACCCAAAGGGTGAAAACGGGATTCTATTATTAGGCCACCGCTGTGTATCCGTCAGCGGGCGTATCTCACGAACCGTAAAAGGTACTCGTAGACAGTTGAAATTTTCACAGAATAACTATGTACCTATGTATTTCTCTTGCCGCTTTATCAACAAACAAGAGAGCAAAAAGCAACAGGCAAGAAAAATACATAGGTAGGTACTCTGTAGATATGTAAAAGAAATGTGGCTCCCAAACAAAAAATGACATTTATTTGGCTATGTTTGCTCTACGTTTGTCGAGACTGTATCGCTTGAACCGTGATAGGTAGACATCAAAAAAATTAAATTCATACTAAAGGGGGTCCAATGTCCGTCCATACCAAAATGAGTCCCGATCACTGAAGTTAAGCAACGTCGGACGCTGTCAGTACTTGGATGGGCGGCCGCGTCATGATGGCTTTTTACTATTTTAAATTTTAATAAAACTTAGTATTTTATTCGCTTTGCGAAATACATGGACGATGGTACGGAACCCTTCGTGTGCGAGAGGATTTCACACTTGGTCGGTTTTATTTTGTAATAATTTCATGACAAAACAGTGACATAGCTGAATAAAACATTCTGAAATATTTTTGTAGTTTTGAATGATGCAAGAGTTCGTGTAGAACACAAATAGAAAAAGTTAAAAAAAATATTCGAAATTTAAAAAATGTAACTAATTTTGAACCTCTCGGGGTCTAGAATCACGTGTAAAGTTGTGTTAAGTACCTAGTAACATAGTTAGGGGTTAGTTAACCTATAACAGGAAAGAATGGCAAGCTTTAGGAGAGGCCTATGCGGGAACGCAAGACAATCTTAATACCGGTGTCTAATAAAATCAATAGATATAAGATAAATTATGTAACGTACTATTAACTAATTAAACCTAGTTAAGTCTCAATAATATTGTTATTAGGATTGTTGAATAAAGGCTATTATTATTATTAACATAGTTAGGTACCTGATTTTTTAAGCTGTCAACTGGATTTAATGCCTACCTAATTCATTTTGAAAGATAGTAGTTTTATAACTGTTTGTAACTAAATACCATGTTTTCTAATGTCTTGATCGCGTGTTACACATCCATTAGCAGTACAAGAAACGTTATTGTAACAACAATAAATAAACTTGCACTTACATCGTCATACCAACTAGTTATCTGCTAGTTCCACTTATATCTCTGCTCTTGTTTACATTTACATCATTTTACATTTCGGAAATATTTGAATGTGTGCGACTCATTGACCACCTCACCGCGGAGGGTGAAGGTCCACCTGAGATGTACAGAAATTTGCGGGTTTGATTCCCGCCTTGCGACAAACGTTTTGTGAATATATATATTTCGGGTTTATGCTAAAGTACATATTATTTAAGATCTGCACTTTATGGCTAGCTGATCTTTTGATTTTAGCCTCAAATATTCATAATCAAATTTGATTAGTTGAATAATTTGGCGACTAGAAGTTTATTAGAAAATTTCTGAAAATTCTAGGTATTGCTCGGCAGAGTCCTTAAAGAATGATGGCAAGAATTTTGAGCTATCATGGGCATCGATCGCATGGGTATCAATCGATAGCTCTGAAAATTCTGAATAAAACTGTATATTTTGTTTTTTAAGTTTTGTTCCATGAAAAATTAAATTAATTTTTGAAAATGTGAATAAATCGCAATTTGGGCGAAGCTATGGTGATGAAAACTAGTAGAATCCGCCATTTTGTTTTTGACGTTGACAGTGCATGTTCACTTGACATCAATCAAGAAAAATGTCAAACGAAAAACCAAAACAAACAAAAAATACGCTATTATGATTGCTCTCTTTTCTACTAATGCGAAAATAAGGCAATTTGTTGTGTTGTATGATCATTTTGTAGATTTTTGCTGGCCTGGCCTGATTTCGGTGTACCTTTATGTTTATTTGATAAGTAGAGATTCTTTTCGTTGGCATAAATAGACCTGTAGATCTACGAACCCAAGTGATAGGGTAGGTACCTAGGTACCGTACCTGCGTAAGTAAAACATTATTTAGCATTGTGACACAAAAGGTGATATCTGAATTCACACCATTCTAGTCCTATGCTGGTTATTGTTTCTGTAATATGATGTTATAATATGAGTAGGTATAAAATAACCACTAATGCTGCCACGATGTCAGTTAGTTAGGTCAATGCAAATCAGAAAACAAGGTAGGTAACTAAATAACCCACTATCACCAACAACAATTGGTAAATACCAGGGGGGGTCTGATTTCTTCTATCCACGACTTATTCCAATGTTGGATTCTGACCTACCTACTCGTATATAGGTATTGTATGTAGTCTACCTCCAAAGCAACATAAACGCAGCAAACACGATTTTAAACTAGATTACCTATATTGCTGGTTATTAGAATAAAATAACTTCCTACAAATAGGGAGGTAGGGACCTACAATGCTACAAGGTGTTGTATGTAGCTTGAATTGAATTTTTCAGTAGATTCAAGATCGTAGATATTTATATTGGGAACAATATTTAGCCCTTATTTCAATAGGGAAGGTAAATTAGAAAGTAACTACATCTCACATCAGAACATAAAATAATTATTATGAAGGTAATTAGGAGATTTTATGATACAACTTCTCACCATAAAATATCATAGCATCCTGCAACTATTTTTAATGGCTTTAACAAAATCCACAGCCTTTAAACGATAACTATCATTTCTATAATCATTATCAGCCTGAAAGCTTCTCCGTTAGAAACATGTGCACCTACTGAGTTCTAAGAAGAAAATAGTTTTTTTTGGTTAAATTCTACACCAAAATGAAAGTCTGTAGAGAAAAGTAGATTATCACAAGTGTCACGTGATTTAAACAACAACAACAACAAAATAAATGTGATTACTATCTCTAATATTGCTAAAATTAATATTCTGTGTTAAGGTTCATAATCCCGTAGTTCAGGACCTGCTGTTAAACACATAAAACCTAGCACTATTATTATATTGACTCCTATTTTATAAAGCCATTGGCACAGTCCATCCTTGCCTGCATCATCTGGGTTCCTCTGGTATCCCCAGGTTGTCCCGGAGGAAGTTGTACATTTTTCTTGTTGGTAATTGAAGTGTTAGTATAATATAATATCTATGGAATGTTTTATGTGCCTGCTACCAACTATTCTCAATAAAACAATAAGTGTAAATTGTATATTATAATTATTATATCTAAGGGTAAAAAAAATAACATAGGTAGGTACTTTGTTATAAAAGTAATACACAACTCTTAAATAAATAAAACGGGAACATGTCTTCATCAGCCTATATAAGTCCACTGCTGGACATAGGCCTCCTCTAATGTACGCCATAGCGCCCTGTCTTCGGCTTGCCGCATCCAGCATCTGCCAGCAGTCTTTCGCAAATCGTCATCCCACCTGGTCGGACGTCGTCCTATACTACGTTTGCCGAGTCGCGGTCTCCACTCAAGAACACGTTTAGGTATCGGTTCTCGGTTCTTCTCGAGATATGGCCAGCCCACTTCAGCTTTCTGATCTTTTGAGCTATGATAGATTAATAACCTTAGTCCTGTGTCGGATGTATTTGTTGCGAATCCTATCCTTCAGTGAAACTCCGAGCATAGCTCTCTCCATAGCTCGCTGGGCGACTTTAAACTGGTGGACCAGCCCTACCGTGAGTGTCCACGTCTCAGCTCCGTAGGTCATGACGGGTAGGACGCTTGAAAACTTTCGTTTTCAAGCATTGCGGTATGGATGACGAGAAGATATGTAAACTGAGACATGTCCAAGCATTCTCTGTTTTGAGCTAGGATTCTGTGCCAGATCCCCGAATGTACCACAGATTTTGTCGTTTTCCATTCTCTGTAAAAAGATTAGGTACCTATTAGAAAGTTATCTTAGTTCGATATCGATTGTTTCACACATGCTCAAATATAGGCACTTTTACAAGCTGGTACCCATGTCTTCTGCCCAATGGAGAAAGGCGGGAATCGAACCCGCAACCTCCTGCGTCGCAGGTAGTCCTTCGCCAACCGCACCACAGAGGTCGTTCGTCTTTACCTTTAAGATTGAGGTGGACAAAAGAGATTACTTTATTTCCTAGTTTTACATAAGTAATCTGAGTTTTGTGCAGTCCTGTTAGGTATAAAGAAAATAAAGCACTGAGTTTTGAATGGTGGGCATAGACAGGTAAGGTAGGTGTACTAAATAATGGATAAAATATTAGTGGTAGATTTGTAGGCACTTACTATATCTATATTGCTGTTATCCACTCGGAAATGATAAACTTCATCCTCTTCAAAAATAACACTGTTTGACTGTCTCACCAAATTCATGCTGCAGTTTCTACAGCGATTCATGTTTTCAATTATTCAATCAAAGACTTCGATTGAAAATAAAAAGCTCGGTAACTTCACGGAAAAAGTGGTTGACTTCACCGCCAAAATGTACTGTACAATTTTTATTTAGCCAATAGATCTACTACACTAATCTACCTTTCTCCTAAAACAAAGGAGGTTAGTTTTATTCCTTTCCCCTACCCTGAAACCAACCTACAGAATTGAAACCTTTTTTGTCACCCCGCCGCCATTTGCAATGAAAAGATAACAAGGAACAGAAATTATTCTGCCAATTTTCAAAAAAATATTTAATTTTTTCCAGAACAAACATGGAAAAAGTAAAAATGTAGGGTTCCTCAGAATTTTGAGATGAATCGAATGGTATATTTCATATCGTTTCCCAAATTTTTGGGACAAACCGTAAGGGAAACTTGCCATTGTTCTTTCATTGTCACATCAAAAAACCTGTTTTCCCAAAAGCGATCGCAAAAAGCCACAAGCCGTTGTAAAAAGTCCCGTTCCAATAAAAAGTGGTCACAAACTTGATGAGGGTCGGATCGGCTGCGGAAATTGGACTGCAGAGAGGACCCTGATTGAAGGTAACGATGGTTTCTCACGTCATTATATCAGCGACGAAGTATTGGACGAAGAATGGCTGGTGAATTTAAAAAAATAAATATTAATTGAAACTTTTAATTCTTGCTGCCGTTTGGCTTGGGACACGTTTCGCTGTTTTTCTTTAAGCAAAATTTACTTATGTGTTTTTACTGACATGCTCTGATGACACGTTGGGAATGCTTTACGTATTGGAATAAGTGCGTATCTTGTGAGACGCTGAGAATAGTCATGCGTGAGAGGTTAGAAACAACAAGTGACCTTTTGGAAGGCATTCATGGGCCAAAACCTTATAGCACACAGGCCCTTTATGAGAGTTTATGTAATGGCGTAGGCTACAGACTATAATTATTATTTATCGCCCGGTTTAACGGCAAAGCAACCAACACGTTAAACTAATTAAAATCACCTGAAATGGCACGAATAGCTCCTCTCGTCTTATAACGGTAGAACATAACCATAGATTTATATTCCCACCTCTCTGGTATGGTAGAGTTCTTAGAGTAGTTATTCGATACCTGTAGATCATAGTAAGTTCTTTCACTCTTGCGTATCTTTGCCGTTTTATTTTTCTTCTATGAAACTTTACCTACTAAAAATAGCGTTTTAGGCACCCTACTATTGAAATTCTGATCAATAAATTATTATGCTTGATTGACCTTGCTTACTAGAAATTTTAAAGTCACCAGTTTAAAGTCGCCCAGCGAGCTATGGAGAGAGCTATGCTCGGAGTTTCTCTGAAGGATAGGATTCGCAACGAATACATCCGACAGAGAACCCAGGTTATCGACATAGCTCAAAGGATTAGCAAGCTGAAGTGGCAGTGGGCTGGCCATATTTCAAGAAGAACCGACAACCGCTAGAGTAAACGTGTTCTTGAGTGGAGACCGCGACTCGGAAAACGTAGTGTAGGACGCCCTCCTACCAGGTGGGATGACGATTTGCGAAAGACTGCAGATGCTGGATGCGGCAAGCTGAAGAGAGGGCGCTATGGCGCTCATTAGGGGAGGCCTATGTCCAGCTGTGGACTGGTATAGACTGATGATGATGACTAGAAATTTATTTATTGGACATGTAAAACGTTGGTTTATTTTTATTCTGATGTTAGTTTAGTACCTACCTGCTAAAAGCCTGACCATGGCAGACTAGATATATATATATATAGGTACCAAAGATTGACTGGAGACCAAGGTACATGATCACCTAGTTTAACAGAAATAAAATTTATAAATCATTTACGTCGTTTTGCCGCCGGCTTCAGGGTAGAATAAAAGAACATTACATGGAGGAAAGTTCGAACTTTCGATTTTTCGGGTATTTTCCGTTCAGGTGACGTTCGTCTCGGACGACCCCGTATATTAACTACGTAGAGCATGAAATTGCACATCCCACAACTTTGTTTAGTGATTTTAGTGCTTACGTACAGCGACGCGCAAATAAGGACTCTATCTGCCTGGTCGACCAATATTCTGCAATTATTCTAACCACCAGGCTACATTGTAGGGTAAGTACGTTTTATGCGAAATACGCACTGCGAAGATGAATGAGAAAGTAGCAACCGAAATGGGTTGGTACATACTGTGCCATAATAAACTCACCTATTCACTAAGTTCTAAAGACCTGCCTAGTAATCATCTATATGAATGATTTCCGTATAGGTACGCTGTTGGCGTACTTTTCTAAATAAGTAAAGAAAGATCTGAATGTATGAATGCAATAAATAAATATAATACTGAATAATGAAATTTATTTATTTAATTCGGCAATCCGAATGGTAATCCATCAGCTTAACTAATTAAGTAGGTACATTAGAACTTAAAGTAAATACAAAAAGCTAATAATGGGCATTCGCTAATAGAAACATAATAAACTACCTAAGTGTGAACACTAAAGTTTAATGTCGTCGACAAAAAATTCCATTCTTAATAAAGTAATAAAATGAACAAAAACAATACGTAAAAATTATAAGTATAACTACATCATGTGCAAAAGAAGTTATGCATCGCCTTGCCCTGTGAATGCTGGTATTGAAAGGGCCAATGTTCAACATTCTGCTGAATTCATTGGCGGTTCCACTCGCTCGCACTATAAATGAATTTTGTTTAAATGTTAGTTTAATTAATATTCATGGGCATTTATGGCTTTATTTGCCAATTTTTCTCAACGTTTCAAAAGGTTTACACTCTGTCGTGGTCACGGTGTGGTGGTGTGGGTGTGTGGTGGACGACAAACACGCGTGAATATTTATTTTAATATGATTTGATTGCTTATGTTTAAAAAAATAACTAAAACTTTTTTAAATCTGTCCATAAATTATGCTCACTTTGTACGTTTCGAATAAAAATACACTGCTCTACCCCTGTACCTACACCCTCTCTAATTCTGAAGTTACCTATAGGTACATACAAGGTTACTTGAAGCCATCAATTTCTTACTTACGATACTTACTGTAGTCTGTCTGTCAACTATCTGCAGAAAAGTGAAAAAGTTATCACTAAGAGACAGGCTTAGTATTTATTAAAAAAATGTTGTTCAGTCATGATTTCCTTAGATTATTCGTAGGTTTATCGCAGTGCGTGCTTCCTTAAGATAAGTTATGGAATTGAATCTTCGCGAGATAAAAGCGCATTGTAAGTGTGGAATTAAAATAATCGATTTAGTATTTAGATAATATAATTTATTGTGTGAGAAAACCATTGGCATTTTCTGTCGTGGACGGAATTTACAAACTACTTAGATGAATATTATGCAAGATGATTGTTTTCTCTCTTGAATACAAAGAAACCTTTATAGGAAATAGAACTGATTATAAACTTGGCCTATGCCTATGACGCTCATTAGGGGAGGCCTATGTCCAGCAGTGAACTAATATAGGGTGGTGACGATTAATAATGCGGGACTCGAAATTATAAAAAGTTAAGCCCACACCGTCTGTTGTGGGCTTAGCTATAATATAGTTTTATATATACATATAAATCATAGCAAGGTATATAACGGTATACAAATAAATGTCATGACAGCCGCAAAGCTAATGAATGCAATAATATATATTATAGATCCGTCTGTTTTGGGCTTCAACCTAAGACCTGATACTAACCTGATATTTAACTGATATTTCATATAACCTGATAATTACTAACTAACTATGCTATATATATGGAGATAAGAAAGCAAAAGGTTGATTGGTACAAACAAAGGTGGGCATGTAGTCGACTTAAAAAGTAAATGGTTTTATCCAAGGAAGCGTCAGGTCCAATCAAAAGACTTTAGTTAGTCCTTTTTCTGTCTAGATAGTCTAAATCTAGCTTTCATTATACTAAAACCCCTGCATATTATCCTTCAGCCAGAACCCTAACCAAAATGAGACTCCAATGATCCATACTCCAAACCCAACACTGTATGTAGGTACCTATTAGAATAACATGAATGCGGGGGGCTATTAGGCAAACAAGCCTATTGACAGACGCAGTATTGTGTCAGTGCTCGGAACACACTCGATGAGCTTTCGGACTGCTCCGGATCAGGCTTTACAATAATTGGCTGAGGAAGGTAACATGCGTATTGTTTCCCAAAACGGGACGTACATATATGGACCATGCGAAATACTAAATAAGGACAAATATATAGGTGTACCCTTTTTTATTTGGCGAGGAAATTCGTTTATGAATAGACTGGTCTGGGGGACCAGAATATGTTGTCGTTTGACGACCGATGTGGCGCGGCGAGGCAGGTGAAGGTCCGCATGCGACGCAGGAGGTTTCGGGTTCGATTACTACCTCAGGACAAATAAGTGTATACTAAGATAAACAGTTTTTTAAGTATTTTATAACAACTTTTACTTAAAAAGCAGTGTATGATAAGAAATTAAATAAGTTCCCGAAAATTTTCGATTTCGGCAGGACTCGAACCTACGCCCCCACCCTCAGCACGGGAACTTATTTAATTTCTTAGAGATTACCCAGAGTGTGAGGGGCTTACGCACTATAATACAAAAACCGACACCGTGTACACAGACAGAAAATTACAACCATCAAATGATAGAATTAAAATAAAACTAGTTTTTACAATAGAAACAATTGAGCTAACTGCAGACTGTTGAAAACAATCTACAGGTAGCTCAACTGATCCATATCAATACCAGTCATAGTTATAATGTATACTAAGAGATACACTTTTTTAAATTATTACGGGACAAACTATTCCACAAAAAATTGAATATTTTATCGCGGGATCATTCTCCAATAGCGAAAGGATTTTCCAATCGGTTCATAATTGACCGGGAAATCGATGAACACACACAGACGAGCATGGAAACTTTTTTTCAAAGTTCTTTAAACTTTGCTTTTCATTGGTCAAAAAAACGCCCCACACCTCGCTTCCTATATCAAAATGAACCCATTGTATGTAAGTATACCATGCATTAGGTACGTGATGGCTATGGTGAAAAACGCTCAGTAACGTAGTAGTCGTACATCACTGCCTACTTCGCTACTTTCCTCTACCATTGCTTACTCATAAGATAAATTAAGCTGGATACCTTGAAAGCTTTTAATCCTTGTGCACTTGTATTAAAAGCTGTGTTCCCCTGCTGGGTATGTGTAGTTTATAGGGTAGGTTAGTCATTGCCAGGTGGTAGCCAAATACAGGATCAGGATCTAGGAGCACAAATCAAATCAAAAATTCTTTATTTCCATAAATACAAAAATGTACACAATGTGTAGAAATCGTCAAATTCTTAAAATAAAACACTGACACGGACATAGTGATATTGTTGATTTCTGTCGCTTCGTTATGTAGCACGTTAGCTGAATGTTTTTTATCTTCCTGCTAAAGGAGTCTTTAGTAGTTTTTAACTATTTTATTGTTTAATTCAATTTTTTTATTAATATTTTTTTTTTAATACTAGTTTTAATTTAAATTTGTTTTTTGATTGTTATTTTCTTTCTGAATAAAGATGGTAAAAAAAAATTTTTTTTTTATTGATACCATGTTGTTTGTAAGTCCTATAGAAAACAGTTCCAAACATGGACCCCGGCTAGGGCACTACAACAACGATACTTACAAAGGTAGAGGTAAGTAGGTATTTAAAGACAAAAGTACTTATTTAAAACTTAAATTATGACGACCTCCGTTGCGCGGTGGGCGAAGGCCACGCGACGTTACGGTTGCGGGATCGATTCCCGCCTTGGTACAAATGTTTGTACGATCTGCAGATATTTGTTCCGGGTGTTCTGGTCGTTTTCTATGTATAATAAAAAATAAATATCTACGTAATGTATTGTATTATGTATATCAGTTATCTAGTACCCATAACACAAGCTTTGCTTAGCTTGGGGTTAGATAATGCTGTGTGAATTATCCAGCATTATTTTTTAGTTTTATTATTTTACACATAAATTTATTCAGAACATCTTTTTTTCTTAACATTTCATAAAAATAAAGACGCATGTAATAAATAATAAATGACTAGGTTATAGGTTTCAATCTAAAATGAGATATGTATATTTAAACATATTTCTTCGTATTCACATTTTTTTGTTACCTTAAATTCTGCACGACAGTAACTCGTCCCACATTCTCCAAGAGCTTCGGTCCCAGTTACGACCCACCGCTGGTATCGTTTCCTAAAGACTATTACTACTATTACTTTACTACTATTATTCCAAAAGTATACACAAAGATCAACGAGAACACGTTAATCAAACAGGTGCAGCAAATTTACATCTACGTGATAGCTTATTGTGATGATAGCTTCGTAAAACAGTAGTAGGTAATTGAGCTGTATGTATACTTGTGTTTGTGAACATGACAAACCAAATCATCGGGTTACGTCATAAACAGCGCTCTAGGCAGATCGGTGATCACATTATTGTATAAAATACGCAACAGAGGAGTTGCTGGTCCCCTGAAGGTTTCCGCAGACGTCGCTTATGACTTCCACGGGCTGAATAGTCGACCGCCTAGGCGATAAAATTTATAAAAACGACCCAGTGCAAGTCCAAGACTTGCGCACGAAGGGTTCCGTACGTATCTATAAAAACGGCAAAAAATCACGTTTTGTTTTATTCTGTTTTTTAGTATTTATTGTTATAGCGGCAACAGAAATAAGTACCTACATCATTTGTGAAAATTTCAACTGTTTAACTATCACGGTTCACGAGTTCATTAGCCTGGTGACAGACGCACAGACAAACGGATAGACAGACAGACGGACGGACAGCGGAGTCTTAGTAACAGGATCCCGTTTTACCCTTTAGGTACGGAACCTTAAAAATCACCTTAAGTTAGCACTGATTAGGCTTAGAAGTTATAAAAATCAATAAGGCGATTATCAGGCGGGGCTTCCGTCCAACAGTGGACCATTATATGCTGTTGAGGTGAGGTGACGTGAGGATTATAATATGTATATATGATATCTTATATAAATAACGTCTTATACTAATAATAAGGAGAAGGAGAGAACGGCGGAATTCAACGGACTATATAAAAAGAAAGTAAATAATTATATGACACTGTTTTAATAATAATTTTTAAAACAGTGTCATATAATTAGTTTTGGTCGTTTGTATGTATAATAAAAACGATTTATATTATGTAATGTATTGTATTATGTATATTAGTTATCTAGTACCCAAAACACAAGCTCTGCTTAGCATGGGGCTAGATAGTGCTGTGTGAATTGTCCAGAATTATTTTTATTATTAGTTATTAGTTTCTCTTGTACTTTGTTCTACAAAATAATAACATGGTTTTACTTATGTATTATATAATTACCATTTAATGTTTATAAGCAACATAGTTTCTACTCCGGCTTCGCAGAGTTGTTTCTATGTACTGTAAAATGTATATCCCATTGCAACTGATTTATGTTATAACAAGATCGTCATCATCATATCAGCCCATACACGTCCACTGCTGGACATAGGCTTCTCCTATACGACGCCACAAAGTGCGGTCCTAAAAACAATATAAAATATAGTCGGATAAAAAGATACTTGTATGCAAAATTTCAGTCCGATCCGTTCAGTAGCTTTGGCGTGTAGTAGTTACAAACATACTTACAGCAAGCTTACAGCCATCCAAACATACAAACTCTCGGATTTATAATAATAAATAAATAAATAATAAATAATGCTGGACAATTCACACAGCATTATCTAGCCCCAAGGTAAGCAGAGCTTGTGTTATGGGTACTAGATAACTGATATACGTAATATTATACATTACATAGATAGATATTTTTTATTATATGTACATAGAAAACACCCAGACCAACGGAACGAATTTCTGCAGATCGTACACAAATTTGTTCCGAGGCGGGGATCGAACCCGCAACCTCTTGCGTCGCAGGCAGACTCTCGCCCGCTGCGCCACTGAGGTCGTCATTTATAAAATTAGTGTGATAAGTAGATATACAACAAACGTATACTTATTGCTTATTTTATGTTATTACCATTCTCTGGTCGTTCGTATCAATTTAGTTTAGACAATACCTACTCGTACGTCGGTTACTTTGCCAAATACGTAACGGAATTACCATTCGTTAACGTATTGTCGCTGACTTGTATGGCATTTCATCAAATCTGCTCAAGACCATTGCGAGGTCGATTGCGATAGTTATTGCTCACCTGTTCAACGTCTGCATCCGTGCGGGAACATATCCCGAGCCCCTCAAAAGAGTAAAAATATCCCCTCTGTACAAAGGAAAAGGAAAAAAATCGGAAATCAAATCTTACCGGCCGATTTCACTTGTTCCCTCCGTTAGCAAGATCTTCGAGGTAGGGCTCAACAAAAGATTGCTATCTTTTATCTGTGATCGAGACATAATGTCGGACAGGCAGTACGCGTATAGAGCCGGGCGCGGCACCACAGACCTGGTGAGGGAGGTGGTATGGCGCGTGCTGCGCGCGCGCGAAGACGGCCAATGCGTGGCGCTGCTGTGCTGCGACCTGTCGCGCGCTTTCGATACCGCCGATCACCACCTCATCTGCGAAAAACTCAAGTTCTACGGAATAAGGGGCCCCACTCTATCCTTGCTTAGCTCCTTCATGTCCAACCACACGCAGACCGTGGTAGGTGATCGTGGCCGGTGGAAGTCAGCTGAACTGATGAACACCATAGGAGTACCGCAGGGTTCTTGCCTCTCGAACACGTTGTTCAGCCTTCTGCTGAATGACCTCCCTAAAGCCGCCGTTGGGGCGCAGGCCTATATGTACGCCGATGACGTAGCCGTCATTGTAGCTGCTCCGAACGCACCCGAACTGGAGGTAAGGTTGAACAACATCGTGCAGAATCTAGAGCGGTGGTTCCGATCAAATGGTCTAGCGCTGAACAGAGACAAAACATGCTATATGACATTCCGTCTGAACGGCACACCCAGGCCACTGTTCACAGTGACTGCTGGAAACACCACCCTACAGATGGTCGAATCCACAAAACTACTGGGATTCCAAATCGATAGCAGTCTCACATGGGAAAACCACATAGAAGAGCTCTGCTCTAGACTGGGCCGCACATGTTTCGCGCTGCGCCGCCTCGCCGCGACTGCCACGCGCAGCGTAGTGCTGGCGTGTTACCACGCGACGGTGCACAGCACTATCACGTACGGTGTGGAACTTTGGGCGCGCGCCGCTGACGTAGATAGAGTCTTCGTCATGCAGAAACGTGCTGTGCGCGCTATTGTTGGCGTGGCAGACGACGTGTCGTGTCGGGAATATTTTAAAAAATTAGGTATAATGACGGTCGCCTGCGAACTTATCCACCAGGTGGCGATGTTCACCCACAAAAACATCGACGTTTTCAAACGTAGAGGCGTAAACACCACCCGTGCTCTCCGCAGCAATAAGCTAGCCCATCTCCTAGTCACACCGGCTCATAAATTGTGCAAATCGGAGAGGTCCGTGTACGTCATGGTGTTAGAATTATTTAATTGTGGTAACATCAAATAACCTATGTTGTCTCTGGTTCCGGTTCCTTATTACTTGTTTTGTCTAGGCTGTTCATTGGAAAATATACTTGTCATCTTCACAGTAACACGTCGTTTTATTTTCACAGGTTATGGGCCCAGTTATGCCCTTTAGGGTTATTTTCAGTATTAGGTAGTTAGCTAGCATAGAAATAGGCAGTGATTTACAATCGGATTGAGTAAAGAACAATCGAGTGTACAGCAAAACAGTGCTAAATAAAATTAACAGCAATGGCGGCGTCTTCATTCTTGACCAACGTGCCGAAACTAAAAGGGCGCGAGAATTATCACGAGTGGGCGTTTGCAGCGGAGAATCTGCTAGTTTTGGAAGGGACTTCTAAGTTTATAAAGCAGGAGAGTGCCCAAGATGCAGCCGCAGAAGATGCAAAAGCGAAGGCCAAGTTAATTTTAACAATTGACCCATCACTGTACGTGCACATCAAAAATGCATCCAGCACTAAAAATTTGTGGCTAAAACTGAAAACAATGTTCGATGATTCGGGGTTTTCAAGAAGAATAACATTGCTAAGGAATCTTATATCAATTCGCCTTGATAATTGCGATTCGATGACAATCTACGTTACTCAAATCATGGAAACAGCTCAAAAATTATCAGGAACAGGTTTCTCAGTGAATGACGAGTGGATCGGATGCCTAATGTTGGCAGGTTTGCCTGAAAAATACTTCCCTATGATAATGGCGATAGAACATTCGGGAATCGCCATTACGGCCGACGTAGTGAAGACAAAGTTGATTGACCTTGCTGCAAACGACGATTCCGAGAGCGGAAGTGCATTTTTGAGTAAAGGGCAGCACTATCGCCAAAAGTCAAAGTTTGGCAGTAATAAGAATGACAGCTCAAATCATCATGGCGGCGGTTTGTCTATGCCAGGATCGACAAAGAAAACAAACAATATAAAATGCTATCGTTGTAAACAATTTGGGCATTACAAATCTCAGTGTAAACAAACTAATGCGGAGCAGATAAAGAAAACGAATGCTTTTTCTGCAGTATTCTTGAACGGAAACTATAGTAAACAGGACTTTTATTTGGACAGTGGCGCAAGTGTCCATATGACAACAGATGTAAACATGATAAAAAATGCATCACAGTCACCGAGTATCAAGGAGATTATGGCAGCAAATCAAAACGCCATGCCAGTATTGTGTTCGGGTGATGTCGATATCATTACAGTCACTCCAAGTTGCAAGTTTGAGGTTACTTTGAAAGATGTTTTGTATGTTCCTAACCTCACAACTAACTTGATTTCCATCAGTCAACTTATCAAGAATGGAAACAATGTGGAGTTTAAAGAGAAGTGCTGCTATGTTTACAATAGAGAGAACAGTTTAGTGGCTGTAGCAAACCAAGAAGATGGTGTTTATAAGTTGGTCATGGAACATAAACAATGTTGGTTCACATCTTCATCAACAGTAAGCAGTGAAGTGTGGCATAGAAGATTAGGCCATTTAAATATAAACGACCTGAACAAAATGAAGGATGGAGCAGTCACGGGAATATCATACACAGATAAGTCAGTGATCAACAAAAATACATGCACAGTATGTTGTGAGGGAAAGCAGTCTCGCTTGCCATTTGGTCACACTGGTACAAGGAGTAGCGAGCCACTGGATGTAATCCATGCTGACGTCTGCGGGCCAATGGAGTCTACTTCGATTGGTGGATCCAGGTATTTCCTCATTTTTGTTGACGACTTTACCCGTATGGCCTTTGTTTATTTTCTTAAAGCTAAAAGTGAAGTTTTTAAGTATTTCAAGGAATTTAAGAGTATGGTAGAAAATCAACAAGACAGAAAAATCAAATTATTCAGAACAGATAATGGCTCAGAGTTTTGTGGCAATGATTTTGAAAATTATTTAAAACAGACCGGCATTGTTCACCAGAAAACAAATGTTTACACACCTGAACAAAATGGAATGAGTGAACGGATTAATCGAACAATTGTAGAAAGAGCTCGCTGTTTATTATTCGATGCAGAATTAGATAAGAAGTTTTGGGGTGAGGCGACAAATACAGCTGTCTATCTTAGAAACAGATCTGTTGCATCAGGATTGGATAATAAAACTCCGTATGAGCTCTGGACAAATAAAAAACCAGATTTAAGTCATGTACGCTTATTTGGCAGCCAGGTGATGGTACACGTGCCAAAAGAGAAACGACTTAAGTGGGATACTAAGTCAAAGAAACACATTTTAGTCGGATTTTCTGAGACCGTAAAAGGCTATCGTGTTTATGATCCAATCAAGAAATGTGTTGTAACTAGTAGAGATGTTATTATCCATGAAAATGTAGAAAGAAACTGCACAAATAAAGCAGTTGTGTCAGTTTCAGTTGGGGATATTGAAACAGAAAAGTCAGATTGTCATGATGCAGAAGAAATGGAAAATGAACCCATTTCAAGTCCCTGTACAAGCATGTCTTCAGAATCAGAATATGATAATGCAATGACTGACTTCGATTCTACGTTACAGCAATCAGAAGAAAATGATGAACCAGTTACACCATCATTAGTCGTGAAACGATTAAGGAAGCAGCCAGAGCGTTATGGATTATATCTAAGAAAAACGTCAAGTCCAGATGCCATATGTGATCCAGTAAGTGTCCAAGAAGCTCTGGATAGCCCAGACAGAGACATGTGGATAGAGGCAATGAAGGAAGAGCTGCAGGCATTTGAGGAAAACGATGCGTGGGTTCCAGTAAGCGAATTACCTTCTGATAAAACTTTAGTACAGTGCAAGTGGGTGTTTAAAAAGAAAGTCAATAGTGATAACAGTGTACGTTACAGAGCGCGTTTAGTGGCTAAAGGTTTCACGCAAAGACCTGGTTTTGACTATGAAGAGACTTTTTCACCTGTAGTCAGACATTCCACATTGAAATTATTGTTTGCATTAGCTGCTCAGTTAAATTTGGATGTCACTCATTTAGATGTAAAAACAGCTTTCTTAAATGGTTTTCTCAAAGAGGACATTTACATGGTTCAACCAGATATTAATTGTGATTTAAATAAAAATAAGGTAATTGTTAAATTGAAAAAGGCAATTTATGGTTTAAAGCAATCTTCCAGATCTTGGTATGAGAGAGTAGAACAATGTTTGTGTGAGCTAGATTTCAAAAAAAGTCGTATAGAGCCATGTGTTTTTACTAAATTGAATAATGAGATAAAAATTGTAATCGCCTTATATGTTGATGATTTTTTTGTTTATTCAAATAATCAAAAAGAAACTGATAAGTTAATTTCTGTATTAAGTTCTAAGTTTAAGATTAAGAATTTGGGTCAGGTTCAACAATGCTTGGGCATGAGGGTTAAAATTGATAAAAAATCAAATGTTATTACTTTGGATCAGGAACAGTATATAGATCAGTTATTGGAGAAATTTAATATGTCAAATTGTAAAATTGCCAGTACTCCAATGGAATGTAAATTAGATGTAAATAAATCGGAAAACTGTGATCATGAAATTCCATATCAACAGTTGATTGGGAGTTTGATGTATTTATCTGTTCTTACAAGACCTGATATTTCTTACAGCATTAGTTTTCTTAGTCAATTCAATAACTGTCACACAAATGTACATTGGAATTATGCAAAAAGAATATTGAGATATCTTAAGAAAACTAAGAAGTATTGTTTAAAGTATGTTAAAGAAACAGCTGAACTTGTTGGATATGTTGATGCCGATTGGGCAAGTAATACTTTAGATCGCAAATCATATACCGGCTATTGTTTTGTAATGTCAGGCTCGGCGATTTGCTGGGAAAGTAGAAAGCAGAGAACTGTAGCATTGTCTAGTATGGAGTCCGAGTATATGGCCATAGCTGAAGCATGTAAGGAAGCTATATATTTGAGGTCTTTATTATGTGAACTTACTGGTAATCTATGTACTGTGTTATTATATAATGACAGCCAGAGTGCACAAAAGTTGGTGGCAAATTATGTGTGTAATAGAAAAAGTAAACACATTGATATTAGATATCATTTCATAAAAGATGCGGTTAGTAATAATATTGTTAATTTAAAATATTTGCCGACAACTGATATGCCTGCTGATGTCCTTACTAAAGCTTTAAATCCTGTCAGGCATAATAAATGTGTTGAGGGTCTAGGAGTTAGATAGAGATGAAAGTTAGTATAAATTGAAAATGAAAAATTGTTATTTTTTGAAAGCTTTTGTTTATTTGATGTAGTTGGGGTGTTAGAATTATTTAATTGTGGTAACATCAAATAACCTATGTTGTCTCTGGTTCCGGTTCCTTATTACTTGTTTTGTCTAGGCTGTTCATTGGAAAATATACTTGTCATCTTCACAGTAACACGTCGTTTTATTTTCACACATGGGCCCCTCTGTTTATAACAGGCTGCCGGACACAGTCCGCGGGGATGCAACCTCCACGACGGCCTTTAAATCGAGACTACGCAAGTGGCTTATAGAAGGTTCGTTTTACTCAATCAATGAGTTCTACGAACTGCCTATTATCTGTTGAATGTATAATGAAATGAATAATTAATTTTTATATTTTATTTTAGTACTACCTATTTTTTGAAAATTTATATAAAATATTTAATAGTCGGTACCTATTTTTATATAGAACCAACTGCAACTGTAGTACGCGACTTATAACATTATGTTATTAATAAATATATTGTATTGTATTGTATTGTATGTCCCCCCGTTACGGGAACGTGAGATGGATTCGATGGCTTAAGGTTCCATCACACTGCCTTTGAAATCCACACTAATATTATAAAACAAAAAGTAATTCTATGGGAACGCACAAAGGCTACTTTTTATACCGGAAAAACGCTTTCGAAGCCGCGGATGGAAGTTAGTGTTTCATATTTTTATACCTATTATATAGTATAAAATAGGTATAAAAATATTATTAATATATAATATATACGTTCTGTATTTATAGGCATAGGTATGCCTAGGTAAGTACATAATAAAATCGTCACTTCGGCAGCGGTGACACAGTACCAGATGAAACAAGTTTCTTTTGAAATAACTGGAAAATCATGATCCGTTCTCCGTCTCTCCGAAGGATTAGCAAAATGAAGTGGCAGTGGGCTGGCCATATCTCGAGAAGAACTGAAAACCGCTGGGGAAAACGTGTTCTAGAGTGGAGACCGCTACTCGGCAAACGTAGTGTAGGACGCCCTCCGACCTGGTGGGATGACGATTTGCGAAAGACTTCTGGCAGATGCTGGACGCGGCAAGCTGAAGACAGGGTGCTATGGCGCTCATTAGGAGCGAGGCCTTTGTCCAGCTGTGGAAGAAAATAGGCTAATGAAGATCCGCTCTAACTCCCAAATAGAAAAATATAAACTTACCCTCCAAGATAATGCAATTGTTTTAAACCCGTCACATCCCACTGCGTTTTTTCCTTGAATGGAACTGCCTGTACGCACAAGTTAGGCAGGTACCTATTTAGACGGTGAACGTGCTTTAGTAACTATATTACGTCATTGTGTGTAAGGGCCTTTAGAGACAAAATACACATGGAGTCAATATCGAGCCCAATATGGCGTGATGTCATTTTGTTTGCAATCTTTGTCAAATAAGGAAAACTAGAACATGTAAAACATTTTATGGCAATGTAGGTGTTAGGAATGAGTCTGCGCCAAAAGGTTTAGTCTTCAATAAGTCTTTAACTTTAATTAAATCCAAGCTTCATTCGTCATGTGGTGCCGTGTGGCTTAGAATTTGCACCACCCCAACTCTTCTCGTGGGTGTCGTGTCGTAGGAGGCGAATAAGGGACATACACCGGGGGGCGGGCAGCAGAACTTCTTGCAGAATAGATCTACCACTAAACTGCGATCCCCAACCCGCATGCCCAGCGTGGGGATTATGGGCATTACCCCCATGATATAAATAAAAAAATAAATAATGCTGGACAACTCACACAGCATTATCTAGCCCCAAGCTAAGCAGAGCTTGTGTTATGGGTACTAGATAACTGATATACATAATATAATACAATACATAGATAGATATTTTTTATTATATATATAAAAATTAGGGGCACGCCTGCGACCAGCGGTGGACCATAATAAAAATTAGCGGTGAACCATTATAACCACATAAGCAGATGAGATGAGGTACTTAATCTTTTCTATGACGCGATTTAATAACTCCAGAGCTATGAGGATACAGATATATCCTATTAATGTTGTAGGTATATCCTATGTATGGTGCAGGCACGAGGTGTACCCACAAAAGCATTGAAGAAACTTCACGCGTTTTTGCAACAAAGGGCACCAAACCAAACAGTTAAGGAAAATGCTCTCAAATTTCCTTTGACGTGGAGGTAACTGAGTGCATAACTCTCAGGGTATTAAATAAATTATGTGCGTACAGACAATTGGGCTCCAATTGTTTCAACTAGGTCGTTAACCCCTGACTAGAGTTGGGAAAAGCCGGATGCGCATATTCCATAAAGAATAATAATAATACGTGCGACATTACAATGGAATCGAACAATTTTGAACTGTCACTAGCGTGGATGACTTGGACAAAGTTCATTGCTATTCTGATTGCAGGCGGACTATAGATCAAAGTCATTTAAAACGGGATATTTACCATGATTCGATTTTTGAGTTTTCCAATATTTCTTCCGAGATCATGGCGCATGAAACTGTGCCGAAATATTGGAAAACTCAAAAATCGAATCATGGTAAATATCCCGTTTTAAATGACTTTAATGTTAATAACCATGATAGTTTTAAAAGGACTATAGATCTATAACTCGAGTAGCATCTTCCATTAATTTATTAGAATTTCACATAATCATACTAATATTATAAATTCGAAAGTTTAGATGGATGATGGCTGAACTGATCTAGATGAAATTAGAAACAGAGGTAGATTAAAGTTTGGAATAGCACATAGGCTATATTTTATCCCGGAACTCAAACGGGAACGGGAACTACGCGGATGAAACCGCGAGGCACTGCTAGTCAAAAATAATCATAATTTGATACGCTAAAGTAAAATCATATTCATACCAATTGATTTATTAGATACGTAAATTTTAAGTACAATACATATAATAATAATAAAAATAAATAAATATCTAATATCAATAAGTATTTAACTCTTACTACACCAATATTTGGAAAAAATATATTGATATATAATTAATTAATGATGTGTGAATTATCCAGCATTATTTATTTATTTTTTATAATTTTATGATACCCACAGCCGGACTTGGTAACAACCCTAACTCGAAATGCTCCAAAAAAGCAGCGTACTTTTTGACCAGTAGTGGTTAGTTCTGAGCCCGACCGCCGCGAGCGCAAGGCTTGTATGGAGAGAAGTGACTCATAAACAATGGACTTGACAAAGAAAAAATATTACTCAATAAATATAAAATATTCATTTATTAATACTTTTTAAATTACTAACTACCTAGGGGCTAAATAATGATGTACAATTTTATTTACTATATTTCAAATATGTTAAATAGTGCATAATTATTTAGCCCCTAGGTAATTGATAATTCCCGTATAAGGGGAGAAGCGAGATGACATTGATATCTTCAATAGGCCAAAAAGCCGGGCAAGAATGGATGAGCATGGCACCGATCTGGACTGGATGGAAATGGAACAATATAGATAGATAGATAGATAGATAATGCTTTATTTCATAGCCCATTAACAAAGAACATATAAATTACATTAAAAAAATACTTATCCTAAACAAAGACATGGAATTGGCGGCCTAATATAGAGAAGGTATATCCGTGTACTCCACCCAGCTAGCAGTAGGCGCTCAACTCACAGGCTCAGTAGAGGTTTTATTGCAATTTTACAAAAAATATGTAGTTGTACAACAGTTATAAATACGAGTACCTACATAACTTACATTATGAACAGTTCACCACAGTTACAGATAAGTACAACCAATTAAACGGATTGCAGAACGAAAGTCTAGTGTGGCTGACACAGGTCTTCATTCCACATAGGCAGCTTATCTTAGTCTGCATAGCTTGCAGTCAGCAAATGTTACATGTTTAACTATGTAAGCATAGCTTTCGATCTGCAATCTGGAGAATTTATTGGTAGTGTCGTAGATCTTCTTCAGCTGCACAGCGGTGGCCTGCAGTTGAATTACCGGCTGGTAATATAATAGTAGGTTATGAGAAGTAAACATCATCTTCTTATGGTATTAAACTTACTTCGTTGGTATATAAAGGGTTAAATTATCTATGAATAGATTAAAACAATTTGCCAATCGTGTCCTACGTGTGTGCTTACAACAAAATATCAGATTATCTAGACGTTAAAAAACATGGGACTACCTACTTTTGCTTCCAACTAGAAAACTAATATTCTAACAAGGTAAAGGTTACGTTTTTCGCTTCTTTATTTTAACTTAAAAAGATTGAAGTGAACAAAAAATCAAAGTGATTACTCTATTTCCTAATTTCACTTATGTATGTAATTTGATTTTTTGTGACGTGTCCAAGAGTCCTGAAAGGTCTAAAGGAAATAAAGCAGTTTTATGTTTGCATGCTTGTTGTTTAAAAGATCCAATACACCATCTGGCCATGTTAAGAAATGTCCGAGGTCCGAAGTCTACCTGGCCCCTGGCACCCACAGTGTACCTATCTACCTCAGCCCATGGGGCATCTCAAACCGCATTCCGGGACCCTCTACCGACATGTTGCTTCAAACCAACATACAAACACGCAACAACAACACCTACCACCTTATACCAAGCCAATACGGCTGACTTTATCTCAGCTGGTGGAAGTTAAATGGAAATATGTTTTGGTATTCTATCTTCGATCGATGTCGTTTTTTTATCAGCCGGCGAAACCACGAGGTTAATTCGAGGCAAATAAAGTGTAACTTGAAATGGCGTAGAGTAGATTTGGGCTTTTGAGGTTTGGTACTTTTTGGTGGTGAAATAATAGGCATTTAAGAAAATTTGTGATTTGATACCAGACCAGTCAAAAATAGCTTAACGCATACCATCAGAAATTTACTAAATCTAAGAAATTAAATTGCGTTACGTACGGTTATGACTACGCGGGTATAGATTTGAGGCTAAGGGCGGGTTCGAGTCCCGCCGAAATCGACTTAATTTTATTAGAGAATACCCTGACTTCAAGGGCTTATGCACTATAATAACAAAACATTAGAATTACTAAATTATTTCAATATAGTTAATTTTCGTATAAAAAAAATAGGTTACATTATAAACATAGAAATCTAAATAATAAAGCACAGATTTCTATGGTTATAATTATAAACCTTTTACGTACCTATTATTAATCGCAACCTAATTATAAATAGTCAAGTTAGCAATACCTCTAACCCTAAGAGAATCAAAAGTTCTGTGAATGTATGTTGGTGAACATGACACACGAGATCATGTCAGATGCTGTCAGATGCTGATGCGTCAGCTCTAATGCGTACCGATCTTGTCCATCCAAAGGTTGCCTGGAAGAAATCGCTGTTAGCGATAAGGCCGCCGATTGTGCACTATATATAGTTTTAGTATTAAGTTTATGTTTAATTATTTTTGTATATTAACTGATGGTGCAATAAAGTTATATCTATCTATCTATCTATGCTGGTCACAACAAAGCTTGTTTGTGAATGTATGTTGGTGAACATGACACACGAGATCATGTCAGATGCTGGTCACAACAAAGCTTGTTTGGGTTACATAATGCGCTGGCTTACCGACATTTCGGACACTAAATTATTATTATATATATTAATTATTATTATTATTATATTATAATTGCGGATATAGCATATCGACACTTTGTCCGATATGCTATATCCGCATTCAAAATAAATATATGGGTAGGTTCGTACTTAGGTACCCTGATAGTGCTACGTGGTATGTAGGTAGGTACTACCTACAAAGCCTAGGATATCTAAACAATGTTGCCATCTTATCTGCACACGCGAGATTTAGAATTTCATTCGAGTTTTGAACTCACAGGACAGAAAGCAGAGATAAAAGAGAGAGAACTTCGATTGTTCCAAATCAACCAAAACTACAAAGCCTACGAATTCATCAAACAAAAACTCACCTAAGTATAGTGTTGACAGTTGGCAGCATGAAAAAATTCTGTCTATGGTCGGCAGAGGTGAGACCATAGACATAGAATTTTTTCACTACGTTCAATTCTAAGCCTATGGGTGAGACATGCTAAGGTTCTGGACAGACGGACTGCAGTAAAACTGCAAGATCCCGATTTAAGTCGTTGTGCAGTTGGAGTGCCGTTCCAACAACTTGCAGTCATACTAACTGCATTCTAACTCGCAGTTGAAATACAGTCAATTGATTTTTATAGTCATTTGCATTATGAACCGTATCACACTAATATTATAAAGGCGAAAGTTTGGATATTTGGATTTATGTTTGTTACCTTTTCACGCCAGAATCACTAAAAGGATCGGACTGAAATATTGCATACAGGTAGCTTTAGGCCTGGAATAAAACATGGTCCAGAGTACTTTTAAATCCATAAATCATTTTATGTGACTACTATGAGATAGAACTGACCAGACCACGCGTGCAAGGCCGCGCCAAGTCGAATTTAAATCGTAACGTAACCGAATAATATATATTTTTTTTAATTGTTTATTGCACGAAAAAAACATTACTAAATCATTGAGTTAAAATATTAAGACAAAGGCGAGCTTAACCCTAAAAAGAGTTCTCTTCCAGCAAACCTTATTGGAAGAGAGAGACAGAGTTATAAAAACGGTGCAACTAGGTTAGTTACTATACGTTACTGATAGTAACGATAAGTCACGATTTTATAATAATATTTATTACTGACTAGCAACGCCTCGCGGTTTCCCATTTCCGTGGGAATTCCAAGATAAAATACAGCATATGTGATATTCCAAACTATAATCTATCTCTGTACAAAATTTCATTCAAATCCATTCAGCCGTTCTGGCGTGATCTATCTATATAAACTTTTGCATTTATAAAATTAGTGTGATTTTTTTCTGTCTAAATTAAAGAAAGTTAGGTAGGTAGGTTGCATAGTTTTTGCAGTTCTCAGCTGGCAGCACCTAGACAGCCTCAGCAGCCGGTCACTGACCCCTGTATAAGATAGAGCGATTAGTTACACACGTTCAGTTCCCGCGTCGAATATCCAACTTTGTAATAAACTTTTCCTATCAAAAATTCACTTTATGTCTTCCAGACGCTTTCGAAAGAAAACGTTTCGGTTTTTATATCAAATTGATAAAGTTTAGAAGGTTTACGCTTCTTTTTTATTTTATCGGAAATGATTTTGGTTGGTACTTTTTAAAGCTCAGAAGTAAATAAGCTAAGTCGTCTTATGATCTTGTAATAATCTTCTAACTATACGTACATTATACGTTATCTTATCACCGCCATTAGTCTAAAATAGATACGATTTACGATGTTGGATTATTAAATTGGTCTGCACAGACAGTCGTATTGTATCATCCGAAACTGCATACAAAAGACATCAACGCGCTCGCGGCGTCTGCGCAACTCTGTTCAAATGAGAACAAACCAAATAAAAATATGTATTATTTTTGACTATTGTGGTATTGTTTTCATTGGTATTTATTTCATACCTGTCAGAACTAGCTCCGTACAAACATAAATTATTATGTATTGTATTGTATCATCATCAGCCTACATTAGTCCACAGCTGGACATAGGCCTCCCCTATGAGCGCCATAGCGCCCTGTCTTCAGCTTGCCGCATCCAGCATCTGCCAGCAGTCTCTCGCAAATCGTCATGCCACCCAGTGTTGCCATATGGATAAGGCATGGATGCCGTATTTTCCTTCCAAAAGTCCGTGAATTTCCGTATAAATTCCGTATAAAAATGTATGTACGAAAACAAACTCAAAGAAAACCTAATAGTAATTTCTTACCTAATAAAGCTACGAAGCTCCCCAATCCGCTCCACCCACGTAATCTTGAGCAAAGATCAAACAAAGAAGATCATTCTTTGTGCAAGAATAATTGTTTAACTTTAATTCAACTTCTTCCATCAGGACTAAGACCCATTTTGAGTTATTATGTAGGTAATCCAACACGGTATTTTTTTCAGGAATGAAGTCTGAAACCTTGATATTTATCGACAATATTCTTATTAACAAAGAAAATTACAATTAAAAAAAGAAATAATTTAAAACTACTATTTACAATTTAAACAATTGAGCAAACTGCAGACGACCTCTGTGGCGCGGTTGGCGAAGGTCCGCCTGCGTCGCAAGAGGTTGCGGGTTCGATTCCCACCTTGGGACAAATATTTGTACGATTTGCAGGTATTTGTTCCGGGTGTTCTGGTCGTTTTCTATGTATAATAAAAAATATATATCTATGTAATGTATTGTATTATGTATATCAGTTATCTAGTACCCATAACACAAGCTCTGCTTAGCTTGGGGCTAGATAGATAATGCTGTATGAGTTGTCCAGCATTATTTATTAACAGTTGCAGACAATCTACAGGTAGCTCAACTGATCCAAATCTGTATGTCAAGCTGATCAAGCTGTATGGCAATTTTGATGTGCTGTGCCAGATACTCACCAGCTCTCGGGTCACGCGTCGCTTCGACCAGACGCTCAGATAATTTTTTTAAAACCCGGAGAGCCTCGGTACACCACGGACAATATTGATTTTGAGGTATGAAAAAGGAGTTTTTACGAAACTAATAACAATAATTATGACAAATGAAATTGTTCGATTATAATAGAAACATGAGTGATATATATATAAACTTATTTGTGGTTTATTTTTCATTCTTCGACAAAAAAATTAAGTTAATAAAATCTTTAACACGTTATTTCTTATTTAATAATAATTACCTACTCTTCCTAAAGCTTTATAGTAGAAAACTTTGCTTGTTACTCTACTCATATATTATATACTACGCTCGGTACTTATTTTGAAATAAATAGTAATAAAGTTATTGAGTTTGTATCTGTCCTGCGCCGCGTCCCTTCTATCCGGTGTGTGAAGACTTGAAGTGAGCGAAGGTCCTTTTCCACTTCATACTTCTACCTGTATCCTTTAAACAAGATACAGACGGAAATAAAAATTTAGGAGCTTCTACTGTTTTTACTTTTTCTTTTATGTACTGCTTCTGATATGTTTGTTCTCCATACCTATTATAAGTAATTACGGTAAACCGCAAAGTCATCACTTCAGAACCGCACATTAGGTAACCTGCGTAATAATTATGGCGATGGAACTGCGACTTAAAGTTCTAATTATTTCATCATCTAGGGTCTAAGTTCCCTGGATTATTAACACAGAATCCTGAGCAGAGATGTAGCCCTTGAACACACGCAATTGTTCCAGAAATAAGAAAAATAAAATAAAAATACAAATTAAAATCCCATGTTGATCGGACCTCTTGAACTATGTGTCAGATAGAGCCCACTCTATCTCTATCACACCAAGTATTCGAGAGTGAGATTCTTTTGCAGCAAAAGCCTAACAATTTCTTTTATTTTCATTACAATTTTTATATGATATCTCTACATTTTACCCCTAAAGTGGAAACATATCTACGACTCCAAGCCTTTATTACCATTGCGCATCTCATTTTAACCTTATTCCATTAATTGGCCCGGATTGGGACGTTTTTGTATCTTTTTTATTGAACCCGCACCTGTACCGACCCTTCGTCGATGACTGGTTGTATTAGAAAAATAAAACTATGATATTTCATCCCGCAGTAGCTTAATACACCCTAAACCTTATAAATATAAAGGTTACTTTCCGGTGTTTGAAGATAATGTTTTTCTTTATCAGGGTGAGCAGATGATTCTGTACAAGCAAGGGGCAGGTAGAAAATCGTTTGTTAAAAGTTGTCAGATCTTTATATTATTACAAATATTCTATAGAATAAGACACAATATGACCGGTGCGTGAACAAAGGAGCAGTCAAATTAGATATTGTGAAATATTGGATGTTATTGTATGAATTGTAATATTTCGCTCAATCATTCTCGTTATGAAATGAAACTTTGAACGATCTTTAATGTTCGCTGCTGTGAATTTGAGCGATATTGGAAAAGGGAACGGAAGAAACAGTACCTACCACTTTTGGCAGACATATGTGTGATTTTTTTATTAAATCTGGCGGGTTCGATTCCCGTTTCAGACAGGCGATTATATAAAAACCTTTGAATGCAGTTTAAATTGTTTTAAAATCAAAATGAAATCTTCTTTCAGTCAAATTTTCTATCTACAATATATAAGCTAGGTAGGTACCAACTTTCCCTCCATGTGGCATGGCCGTGGGACGCCGTGTGTAGGTATAATCACTTTTTCTAAATTATAATTTTTTATATAATATATACTTATTTATAACTTTTTCTGTGTAAGTAACATACCCTATTTCATGTACTTTTGTTATAATCGTCGTCTATTGATTTATAAGTTTTTTTTATTATGTTCCCTAAAAGTGGAAACTTGTATTTAACCCTCAGATGCATGCATGTTATCATATGCAGACTTTATTGTCAAATCATATCTGTAAGATTTCCTAAAAATCGTAAAAAAAAATTACAATCACAGTTTACAAAAATTCCCTGTACCTATCTATAGTGCACGTTCTACCTTCGTCGGCCGGCCGCCGGCGCGGCGGCGGCGGCGGCGCAGCGGGGCGGCTACGCGCGCGGCCGTCCTTTCCTCTCAGACAGAAGAAAGCACGATGGGTGCCGAGACCGGTGGGACCGGTTCCTGCCTGTGCTCGCTTTTTGTGGACCGAGCGAGACCCGGCAACGCGGATTTGCCAAATTATACTGGCTATTATTGCAACCATTTTTGTACGTCCGCTAAATCGCTTTTATTTATTTTCCTACGTCATATATAAATACTGTCAACAATGAAAAAAACACAAGTTTACAAAAGCAGTTGAAAGCATAGATATAATTCTAAGTAAAATTCGGGTTAAGTTAAGAGGTTCTTACTACCTAGGTAGGTATATTTCATTTAGCATAGTTTATGCTAAATGAAATATACCTACCTAGGTAGTAAGAACCTCTTAACTTAACCCGAATTTTACTTAGAATTATATCTATGCTTTCAACTGCTTTTGTAAACTTGTGTTTTTTTCATTTTCAAATACATAGGTAGGTAGGTACCTAGGTAATTATGTTCTCGCAATTGGAATTACCTACATAGGTAATAAAAATTAAGCACAGGTTACGATGATTGATTGATTACTTACCAAGTACCTATACCAAGTAAGAAAGTAGGTAGGTACCACGGGTTGTAGATACCTAATAAATTATGAAATTTGCAACATAGGTAGAACAGGTGCCTTATGTACCTACCTACATAATTATTTAATTGTGATTCATTAGTTATAAAGTTGGTCTATATTGACGTCTACGGTAGTTTCGTTTCAGTTTTTATCAAGGATGGAGGAAGAACTCACATCTCGTACCTATTTTTGGTTCTTGTGTTGATGATGTCCAAAACGCAAATGCATGCCCAAACCATACCTTTATTAAAGCTTTAGAAGTTATATACTTTACTTTAAAACGTGAGTTTCAACTCACGTTTTATCAACGCGATGTTTTTTCAATCGTTGCCGAGTTGTTGGCATGTGTAGATGAATGATGATGCCTTATTTACTCTTAGGATGACGCAGAAACTGTTCTGAAAGATATAGCTACCGCCATCTATTGTGGAGTAGGCATACTGACATTTTTGAGAAATTGTGGCCATTCTCGATTGTAGCACTGATAAAGCTAACATCCATAAATTCCAGCTACGAAGACCAAAACAAAGAAAAGTCTACTCTGTGGTCGAATTTTGCAGTTTTGTCACAAAATCTAAAAAGTGTCAAAAATGTCTTTTTGACGCTAGATAGTTGCCGACCAAAAAACTATTTGATTTTATCCGACTTCTAACAACATGGGAGGCTCCCAAAGCACGCGAAAAGTAACTGTAGACAATGAAAATGCTATACAAGTGTCCCAAGAAGCGTTAGACCGGATATCTGCTCAGTTGTCCTCAAAAGTAAATATGATGCCGCATTACATAATTTAGATCAATGTCACGTCTTGTTGTTGGCTAAATAAACCAATGTTATTTTGTTTTTGTGTGCTACATTCACATTAGCAACTTTCTGACCATTAACATCTAACTAGCAACACAGCAATAGCCATAAATCCTATTGTTGTTTTAGGTTACCTCTCCATTTAAACAAATTTATAAGCAGTCCCATAATATTATCACCCACAACTCCAGATTTAAGTTACAACCATGAAAAAAGCTAGTGGAAAACCATTTCATTCATTCAATAAACAGTGCATTCTCAAAACATGGTAATTTTATAACTTCAGCAAGCTGAGCAGCCTGAACCTCAAACACAACCAAATCACCAAATACCACCGCCGCCGCCGCTCTATGACGCTCGGAAACAGCAGGACCACGCAGCTGAGGAGGCCTACTGGGCACGAAGAATTGAAAACCTTAAACGAGCGCACGAAAAAATTAGCCTTGGCATGAAAAATGAGTACCAGAAAACTTTACATGAAGCAAATGAGTTGTTTGATCAAGCACAACAAGACAAATTTGTAAATAAGTTACCACCTTGCCAGGAAGAGAAATCAAAGGTAGGCTGAAAACATAAGTGTTAGTGAAATGCTTTGACAAAGTATGCTGTAAGACTCAATACAACAATTTCACTCATAATACTGATGATAATTATGTCTCAACTGTAAAATAAACATGAATTATCAAATAAGGAGCATGCAATTTTGATTGCAGTGTAACTTTTGACAGAATAAACTTACCATGACATGATGACACTCACAAGCTTGCTACATAGTGAAAATGAAACTTAACACTTTCATGGCTGAAAACACAGAGTGCGATCTGCAACTCCGTGTAGCGACGGCGTGCCCCTGCGGGTCGCACCGCCGACGCTAGCAGTGATTGTGTTAAAAAAATTACAAAATTTTAAAATAAATAACTGTTTCAGGTCCTGGATTGCTACAGTTCGAACCCCGGACAGTCTCTAATGTGTTCAGTAGTAGTTAATCAATTCAATGACTGTGTATGCAAGAGTAGGATCTCCGCATTGACTTCCTCCTGAATAAAGTGACTGTACAAATCATTCTAACCAAGCTAGCAATATCATATTATTACACTGGGAATTACAAATATGGCTGCAGAATTCTATGAAGTAGATTTAATAGAACAAACTTTATTGCTGTATTAATAAATGTTATTAATTTAATTATGTTTAGATTATTTTTTTATTTGGGTCCCCCTAGTTTTCTGTAGTTCTTGTTTTTTGTGTGAACCTGACTGCCAATATTGGGCTAGATTAATCCTGTATTTCCAGTGTTATTTTGTTATTGTTTTACTGTTACAAACCTTGTGCTAATATATTATAAAATGGATGGAAATCAATCATGTGGAAAACCAGTGGTAAGCTGCATAAATTAAAAATAGAATAAATTTCAAATTGTTGGTGATATGGGTATTCTCTTTGATAATGTAATGCAATGCCCTGCTTAGCACTATATAAAACTCATACATAAATAATACTCTCTACAGTCTACCGAAGAGGATCTCTTTTTTCATTGATAGGTACTAGGAATTATACTTTTAAGTTGCCATGACAAAATTGACAAAATAAACAGAAAATGGCAGGTCAACTGACATTTCGTAATATTTTGAAAGGATTATTATTCTTTTGAATTTTGTTTAGCTTTTAGATTCTAGTCTCGTAACAATGGCAGAGGAGGCTGTAGAAAAGGTAGAAAAAAAGAAAAAGAAGATACCGCTGTACCCTGGATTCCCAGAATTAGCCAGATCTGATGTCAGCATTCATCCAACATACTCAAAATTGGGACTGGCATAGTAAGTACCAGAGATTGGAATAGAGTGAAAGTACAATGTTTAATTTTTTTTGTTGTCTTAGGGCCTCTACACACCAAAGCCGCGGGTGGGGGGGCGCGGCGGCGCGGGGCGTCTCAAAACAAGCCTTGCGACTTTGGTGTGTAGAGGGCTTTAGTAAAACATTGAGAAACTTAAGCTATTGTAGATTATTAAGCTTAAGTTTCTTTATGTTATAGCTACTGTTGCTTCAATTTAACGTTCTGACAGAATTGTATAAATCCACAGTCGGGTTGTTTGCAGACATCGCTACCACTGGGCTAAAGTAGCACAACGCAAACAATTTATGAAAGAACTCCATAGCTTCGAGAAGCTCCAGTCTAATGCCCTTGATGGGGTCAGAGTCCACAGGGAGTTCTCTCAAGGAATCCTCTCTCATGTGATACCTCCAAGAAGGTATATACAGAAGATGTCAATAGATCCTCTGACCTCCAAGCAGAGAATGAGGGTGGAAGAGATTATCAGTGGAGCGGCCAAGTTTTGAGACAGATGTAGAATCTTTTTCAAGAAGTTAAAAAGCTTGAAAAAGAATCGATGACGAAATGATCAAAGACAAATCAATAAATGTTAATAGACAACAGGATTTTTATTACATTATTCTTATTTATCTATGACAAAAACTAAAGGATCTTTGAACATTTTATAGAAGAAATTTCTTATAATAATAATATTAAGCAGAATTCTCTGCAGCTCTTTTCTTGAATTTTTTACTCTTCTCTACATTACTCTGCAAGTAATGTGCCTCCTTCTTGGCCTGTGATATCTCTGCCCGCAGTCTCTGCTTCATAGCTGCCTTCTCATAAGCCAACCTCTCGCTCAAGTGCACCCACTTGAATCTGGGAATGTATTTGATGTTCCATATCATATCGTAGTACCGAGACCTCTTCCTAGTTCCGATTTTGGTGGTGTTTAATAATGCAGCTACTAGTTTCGCAACTCTTTTTTTTTGGAATTCTATCCAACCTTCAGTGAATTGGCTTGGAATTCGTTTACGTTTTTCTCCAGGTTCTGAAAAATAGTTATGAATACCTACATTAGCAGATTACAGAAACACCATGCAACACCAGTACAAGTCTAGGGTTGATGAGGAAGAGGATGCAGATGTGGAAGTTTTAGAAATATTATTGAGGATGCGGATGAGGAAACAAGGATGTGGAAGCGGATGAGGAAGAGTAGTCATAAGAAGAAAATAGTTTGAAAACAGTTTTGGAGTTTTTCAATCAAACAATGTGTACGGGCTCATCATCATTGATTGTATTCATATTCAAACAGATACACACAGATAACATAAAGTTATGCAACTGTTTATCCAGAGAAACTGCTGCAAACTTGCAAAGCTTTAAGATTAATAATTGAAATCAATAATAGGGAGGTTATATTTTATGAATAACAGCTTTGCAGCAGTTTCTCCAGATAAACGGTTTTGTAACAGGTCGTAAATTAATCCAGCACCACTGAAGAGACGATCGCTAGCGACACTTGAAGGAGGGGCTGACAGATATTGGCGCACAGCTCCGTAAAGTTCGAAGTATCTTGGATTCTTTTTCCACCATAAAAGGCTGTCTTCTTGAATATTTAATCTTTTCTCTTTAATGTAATTGGCCATCACCGACTTCAGTTGAATAAATCTATCTATTGGTGCGGCTTCTTCTTCATCATCACTGTTAGACTCTGATGAAGCTAGCATATCGACTAACATTGATTGCAAAAATCTGCTTGAGGATGCTCCAGAATCAGATACTCCAGAACTCGTGGATGGGCGGCTCTCGGCATTGTGATCTGCTTGCAGAACAGTATCATGCTCATTCTCAATTTGTGAGCCCTGGCTTTGTACAATTAAGGTAATCAGTTCTGACTCGACACGTTCTTTCGTAATTTCGTTAAAAAACTTTGTTTTGTATTTTGGATCCAAATACGTAGCCATTGTGTACAAATTGTTGTTTTGAAGCTCACTAAAGCGCTTGGTAATTTCTTCGATCAGTTTTTGAATCACATTTTTGCAAGCTTGGTCCATCGCGTTATCGACATTATGTTCCCTCAAAAAGTTTTGCATTGAACATGTCAAGACGTGTATCAGAGGGATCACGTTTGAGATACAAGCCTCTGAACTACTCATGGACTTGGTAGCCTCCTCAAAGGGTTTAAGAATCTTTGTGCAATTTTCAAGTTGTATCCAATCAGTTGGAGTAAGTTGGGGCAAATTCGTGTGTTGAGAGGTGTACAGTACAATTGCATCCTTAATCTCAATTAGACGTTGTATCATGTCAAACATGCTATTCCATCTCATAGTGCACTCTTGAATAACCGATAGCAGAGGCAGCCCCAAACATTCTTGAAAACCTTTCAATTCACTTTGGGCAGATGTAGAGTGGTTAAAGTGCGTTGCGATCTGCTTACATTTAGCCAACAACCTTGAAACATATTCATCAATCGCCAAGGCTGCTCGTATACATAATTGCAATTTATGTATAGTGCAATCAATGTCATTAATCTGCAACACACGGGCAGCTCGCTTCATGTTAGAACCTCCATCTCGTACCATGAGATGTAGCTTTTGGCTGGAAATGTCCCATTCATCTCGTATTTCGTCTAGCTTCTGTGCTATCACATCGCCTGTGTGTTGATCGTCGAGTGTGACACATTTAAGAACTAAAGACACTCTTCGGAAGTCATTATTGATGCCATGAGCTGTGAAACTTAGCAAAGAAACTCCTGTTCCAAGATCTGTCCATATGTCAGTGGTGAACGTCAAATATTGCAAGTCTTTTAGCAAGATCATTACCCTTTCTCTTAATTTAGGATAAATGTAACTACACAAGTGTGATGTGTAAAACTGACGTCCCCTTAGATGGTATTTTGGCTGCGCAGCATGAAACAGTCTTCTAAAGCCAATCCCTTCAACAAAATTGAATGGCAGATCTTGAAGAGCCAACATTTCGCAAATCAATGTATCGAGTTCGCGGATCTTGTCGTGAGATAAATCCCAATACTGATTTCTCTGTAACGCTTCCTGAAGAGTGACTTGCTTTTTAGCCTGTTGAAGTGGAGTTTCTGGCGTGACTTTTCGTTTCTCCAAAGCGGCTTTTTTTAATAGTGCATCCTGAAATGAAAATGAAATTGTTTATTTGCTAGAAGGTCAGGTTGGTGGTCAGGCAGGAGAACTAAGACAGGGTTGATATGATTTAAATCACTTGGTATGATTTAATTAAATCAGTGATTTAAATCAAGTGATTTTTATTCAAAAAAATCGATGATCTAAATCAATCTTTTTTTTACTAAGTACAAACAAATCAGCTAAAAGTGTAACATTTAAAAAATCACCTTTAAACGTTTCTATAGAAACAACGCGTGCGAAGCCGCGGGGCGCAACTAGTATGTATAAATAACACTCAGACGCGAAAGTAACATTTGCGGTTCTCGCAAACATTTCTCCCGCCGCCGCGGGGATCGAACCCGCAACCTCTTGATTCTCGGCCGGACACACCCGTGGAGCCACAGAGGTCTTCAAAAGTAAAAATACCGAAAAAAAAGTTCATAAACCTAAAACATGGACTAAGCATAACATTTGATAAAAAATTGCAAATAAACATAATCAGCCCGCTTACGTCCATTTCTGGATATAATAATAATAATGCCCTCCTAGCGAATTTCGGCCACAGCGGCCAGTCTCAACAAAGTCAAAGTCAATAACTTTATTTCTTTAGGCTTACAAAATAAGCACTTAGACAAGACACGAAGACTACCAGGTGCGTAGGAGTAGGACATATTGTGCACAAGTGTGCGCGCAAACACAAATGCACTCTTTATTCCCTCACTCTCATAATCCGGTGGGAAGGCAGACCAACACCACCGGCGAGAGGTTAGGCGCACGGGGATGTAACACCGCCAACGTCCTGACTCCAGGTTGCTACTGTGAATTTTTCTTGCTAGTAAAACCACCAGATTGATACCAGGACCTCGTGATCAGCGGTTGAACATACTGAGCGCTAGACCAACAAGGCAGTTCTGGATATACCTAATTACCTTCCTAGGCCTCCCCAAAAGAGCGCCAAGTCAAACGGTCACGAGCCGCCTTCATCTAATCTAATCCATCAAAAAATAATGACAAAATAATTAAATAATAAGAACAAATGCGGTGTAATACCTACCTTTTTTTCACACTCGTCATATTGAACTTCATGGCGCGACTTCAGGTGACTCCTCAGTCCGGAAGTCCCGCGCCCTTTTCGTGAATACATCTGGGCACATAATTTGCATCTCACTGTGTTATCATCGACTTCACTATAATAAGTCCAAATAGAACTAGATTTCGGCTTCATTATTGAAAATTTTTATAACAATTTCGTACACCAGCACATCATATACTAATTTTACGGATGACGACGACGTACGCACGAAAACAGCAATCCTAACATGTGAAGAACGGAAGATGATTCTTATTTCTTTCGGCTCGCGATGTGTGCGTGCGCGGGGGACGGACGACGACGTGGCGACGGGGATGTCAAACACTTCCTCTTAAATTCCTCATAAAAAATGAGGAAGCGGAAGAGGAATTTTATAAATTTATTTATGGGTATGCGGGACCGCAAAAAAATGAGGAACTTCCGCATTATAAGGAAGAGGAATCCTCATCAACCTTAAACAACCATCACATAACCTCAAACTGTACTTACTTGCACTTGGCTGTAAATAAATCCTGCCAACTTCTCCGTATTTGCTGAATATTTCTCTTATTTTTGCCACATTCATGTAAGGCGGAATAGTGGATAGAAACACAATTCCTCGTTTTGTCGTCTTTTTCTTGGCTTCTTTGTTAGGACCTGAATTGTCCAAACTGTCAGAATCATCTACATCCATGCCATTTTCTGGCACTCTCTCTGCCTCGACTTCTGGCATTATTAATGTGATCTAATAGTTTAATTTCAAACAGGAAACACTAAGAATAATCAATCCAACACAAAACAAGCAGGCACAAGCAAAACAAAACAAACTAAATAACCTCAAACAAAATCCAAGTCTACTGACTTGACTTGACTTGACTTCTTTATTTTTGGCAATATGTGTCTGGTTTCTCACTTTTCTGCCAGTGTCTAGTTCAAGGAAATTGGTGTTTTTAGGGTTTCAAACATCGGTTTTGAAACCCTTATGGTCTCGCTCTGTCCGTCCCCGCTCTTTCTTGAATATCTCAGTAACTACTGCAGCTATTAACTTGAAATTTAAAATAATGATACATTTCGTGCGCCATTATTGATTTCAAGAAAAAAATATATAAATAAATGAAAAATGAAAATGAATAATTTCAATACAAATGTTGATGTTGAAATTTCAAAAGAGACTTAGGAAGGCAAATGGGGTATCAAATGAAAGGTATCGTTTTGTACATTTCAAAACACTTTTTGAAATTTCTGTAAGTTTCATACTTTTTGAAATATTTCAAAAAAAGTCGAAAAATTGACCATTCCCCCCCCCCCCTATCTCCGAAGATTGCAGACCGATCCATGTACAATGTATTAAGCGTTTGTAGACATCAATCTATATTTTACAGGAAAAATATAGAGAAGTCTGTAATAATAATGGTTTTTGAAAAATGGTCAAAAAAGGGGGGAATTTTTTTTCAAAAGGGGGGTACCTCCCGATGTTGGATATCAAATGAAAGGTATCGTTTTGACCATTTCAAAACACTTTTTTAAATTTCTGTAAGTTTCATACTTTTTGAAATATTTCAAAAAAAGTCGAAAAATTGACCATTCCCCCCCCCCTAGCTCCGAAGATTGCAGACCGATCCATGTACAATGTATTAGGCGTTTGTAGACATCAATCTATATTTTACAAGAAAAATATAGAGAAGTCTGTAATAATAATAGTTTTTGAAAAATGGTCAAAAAAGGGGGGAAATTTTTTTCAAAAGGGGGGGTACCTCCCCATGTGGGATATCAAATAAAAGGTATCGTTTTGACCATTTCAAAACACTTTTTGAAATATTTCAAAAAAAGTCGAAAAATTGCCCTTTCCCCCCCCCCCTATCTCCGAAGATTGCAGACCGATTCATGTACAATGTATTAGGCGTTTGTAGATATGGATCTATATTTTACAGGAAAAATATAGAGAAGTCAGTAATAATAATAGTTTTTGAAAAATCGTCAAAAAGGGGGTTTTTTTTTTCAAAAGGGGGTACCTACCCATTTGGCATATCAAATGAAAGGTATCGTTTTGGCCTTTTTAAAACACTTTTTGATATTTCTGTAAGTTTCATACTTTTTAAAATATTTCAGAATATTGATTGTCCAAATAATTGGCAAATGTTTGAAACCCTCGGCGCGCGAGTTACACTCGCACTTGGCGGATCTTGTTTTTTTCTTTTTCTTCTTGTTTTACCGGTCATATTCATAAATTAAATCCAAGTCTATGTCCAACCCAATCAATCAGCATAGATTTGACTTTGACAAACAACAACAGCGTCAGCCTTAGAGTGTAAAGCGATTGAGATGGCATACCCAAAAAAAACCGTGTATGTACTCATAGACATAGAATTTTTTCACTACGTTTAACTCAATGAAAAAAGAGATTCAATTCGCCTCTGCCTACTTCTCTCTCGGTTCCCCAAGGGAAAACTAAGCTCAGAAAAACTATGATAGTTTTTCTGAGAAACTAAGCCGTCACTTTCAATAGACTAACTAGCTAGAGTTAGTATAAACTTTCTGTCACTGTCTTACGATGTCATTGTCACTGTCTTACGAAGTTATTGTATACTCATGTTTCTGTTCTGAACTGAAATCGATCGGAAATAAAAATAATCAATCATTTTCTTTTACAGTTCTACCAAAAAATAAAAGATCCAATCCAAACCAAACCATGGGTTGTGATGGTGGAACAATCCCGCGGCGAGATGAGCTTGTACGCCTGAAAAAGAAGCCAGAACAGGTTCGCTAAACCATTTGATAAATCAATAATTTGTCGCTAATTGTCATTGTTCTAGTACTGATTGTTTCACTGTTTTTAGAAAGACAAAGATGCAGAGCGTTCGTTCAAGTGGCGTAACTGCGCGCTGTCCCAGCAGCCTCTGCAGGAGCCCGTGGTGGCGTGCGCACTGGGCAGGCTGTACAGCAAGAGTTCAGTTCTCGAGGCGCTCATTGACAAGGACTCCAAACCAGAATCGATCAACCACATCAAGAACATGAAGGTAGGTTTTCTTCTTGTTATGGAGAGGTTTTTCTCATAATCTATGACAATACAACATCTATTATTGACTTAAGTATATTGTATGGATTGATTCTATTAAGTATGGGGCTGTAAGATCACTGGATCAAAGTGCTACTGCTTTCCAAATATCGAGCATTATATAGGTACTTATTTTGGGTTGGTACCTATTGCACAACATCCACATTATTTAGTTCATTTGTCTCTTTCAGGATATCAAAGACCTGAACCTTATCAAGAACCCAGCATATGTTCCGACAGACCACACAGACGGTGCTGTGGGTGAGGGCAATGCCCCGTACATCTGTCCCATCAGTGGGATTGAGATGTCTGGCAAGTTCAGATTTGTGTTCCTCTGGAGCTGCGGCTGTGTGCTTGCTGAGAGGGCACTCAAGGAGGTCAGGCAGAACCTGTGTCACATGGTAAGTTATGAAAAACTAAACTTCATTAGATTGTTTGCAACAGTCTGTAGTTAGTTGAATTGTAAATACAATTTCTAATTTTTCTAATCTTAAATGGTAATTTTTAATTTTTTTCTCTCTCTTAAAGTAGTCTTTTTGATACCTATCAAAGGGTTTCTAGTGGTGGGTGCGAACCCCTAAGCCACTATTATACACTAGTATAAGTAGCATCTTTTCTGTTTTGATGATGGCAAATAAACTATGCACTCCATTCCCCGCAAAACAGGCTTAGCCTAGTGAAGGATCATTGTTGTCATTAATTTTTAAGTACCTACCTAAATTTGTCACCACTGAAGTCTAAATTAATTAACTCTTTGTTCATAAAGGTGTATTTATAAGCTTTTTTTGGAAATAAACTTCGCACACAATAACAATGGATATTATAAGTTTGTGAGAAAATTATATTGGCAATTATTTGTTAGCTTGTAATAAACAACCTTACTTCATGCAGATTAATCTTCATACTGTAATATTATTAATACAATATGGGTGTTCTCATCATTTTCTATGTATAATAAAAAATATCTATCATGAATTGTATTGTATGATGTATATCAGTTATCTAGTACACTTATTAACTACTTAGGTAAAAGTCTCGAGAGACTTTATTAATAACTAGTTGTTGTTAAATCAAACTAATACTTTATTTTCAGTGTCAAACACCATTTACAACTAATGACACAGTAGTTCTCAATGGAACAGAAGAGGATATCACGGTCCTTCAAGAGAGGATGGCGGCAAGAGTAGCCAGCAGGAAAAGTGGAAAGAAATCAAAGTCCAAGATGGAGAAGACTGAGACAGTTGAGATTAAAGCTGAACCTTCCACTCCATCTACTTCAAATATAGACGCAGCAGATACTAAAGATGTAAAAACAGAACCAGAAGCTGGTCCCAGCTCAAGTAATGTGGTGAAGAAAGAAATAGTGGACACTATCCCTCTATCACTGCCAAAATTCAACCCTAATAAGATCGCTAGAGGTCACTTTGGCTCACAAAAACGAGCATTTACTTCCAAAGAGCTGCAACAAGATCCTTCTTATAAGAAAACCAAGAAGGATTACAGTGTAGCTAATGATCCGCAGTCTAGTGAAGTTTATAAATCATTGTTTACTTCTCATTCAAATGATAAGGAGCAGGAGAGAGCCCATTGGGTCACTTATAACCCATTTTACAACTGAAGTTACCATAAAATTTAGTTCCATAATAAGACTAAGGGTCGGTTCACATCTGACTGAAAATGCGTCGCGTATTATCGGTCGCGTAACGCCAGAACAGACAATTATATGAGAAAACATTCAACCTTTCACACTTAACGGATAATGCGTTAGTGCGTCGAGCGTACAGCGTTTGTTCAGTTTCCGACAACGCATTGTCGGTCGACGTAAGAGCAGAAGTCTTCAAAGCTTTATTCATCAAGACCTCGCGTAAATATTGATTTTTATTATGTAGCCCTTAACAACCTTTTTAACAACTTTTAAAAATAATTACGCTACATTATTTCTTTCATATAAGGTTATTAAAAAATCCGGAAAAACATCTAAAATCTTCAAAATAAATCTATTATTTCATTGAGCTTCATTTTAGAATTAATTATCACACAACTGCTCTGTAGATGCTGAATGCAGAAACTGAATAGACGCGTAATAATGTCGCAAAACAAAGTTACGCCCGACGCATCTTCCGTCTGATATGAAAACACCCTATTATTTGACCGAATAGACTCGACCGATGATACGCTCGACGCATCTTCCGTCAGATGTGAACCGACCCTTTAGGGTCGGAACACTTTTGTGTTCACGAGTATAAAATATGTAACTAGTATTTAATTTAGTTTTCTGTTTGTCTTATAATAAAATTTCTGACTAAGTAAGATATCAAAATGTTTAATTCACACTCTTACAGCAAATATTGCACTAACCCAAATTTTCACAAACTATTACATTTACCCCCGAATACTCGAAACGCATCTCAGGTTTACGCACGTCTCAAGTGACGATTTTTTGACACATTTTCATTCAAATATGTCAAAAAACAGCTACTTGAGACGAACGGAATGTGAGTTGCGTTTGAGTATTCGAGGGTTATATTCGCAAAAGTGAAAATAAGCTAAGTAAACACCATAAACAAGTACACAGAATACATTACTTGGAATGTTGGCATACAACTTTGTGCTTTGTCTAATTGATTTCACAAATACATAACATTGACTTAATAATAATGGAATGATTTTCATTTGAAATAGCTTTTTCTTTTTTTGTTTTCATAAAATAGCTTAATAGTAATAATAATCAAGAAACGATTGGTAACAAAAATAACAACAAAAACATTTAGAAAGAAGTAATAACAAGTTATAGTAAAGTAAAACAGTCCAAAATGCAAAATGAAAATATATAAGCGAGGAAAAAATCCTCAATACTACGAGTCAACTCCTAAACTGTAATGAGCTAAGTTTTGGCATTCAATTTCTAAAAGTAGTTTTTGAGAGCTGAGTATGGTGAGTCGATAGTATGGTCTCGACGGCGAGACATTCCGTTTTTGAATGGGATACAAATATACTCCAACCAAATTCAATTTGTAATTTTTGTATATAAACCAACGAATATTCACATTCTTGGGCATTATTTATTGAACTTCTAAAATCAACAAGGCATGTAACTTGCATATAAAAATAACTACAAATGTAAGGTATAGTAAAAGAGGCGGTTTTTTTTTACAAGATCTCACATTGGATTTGGCTGAAGTGTATTAAGACTTGTAGTTCCAAGGAGGCGCTGATCCACATCTCATACATAAATAGAAAGTCTCGTCGAGACGATACTATGGACTTGTCAAAGCTGCACAGAGGTCTAATCCTGGGTCCAATGTTGAATGGTTTTAACAAGCAGCAGCATCCTGTTGAATAGAAGCCAGGGTAGCTTCGATGATGAGGTTGAAGTCCAGCTCATTGAGACTGGCCTTGGCGGTCAGCAGATCCAGGAAGGTGTCCAGAGGAGAGAGGCGTTCACCAGATGGCATGGCTGCGATGCCTGGAAAATATGGTTTATCAAAGTTTTGGAAGAAATTACAAAATATTATTTATTTGTATTTGTATAAGCGTAGCGTGCTTTGTTTACTTATATTATAAGTACCAGTTGGAGATCTCACTATTTAATGAATACGGTTAGATACATACGTTTCAGATGAATCGCGATCTGAGTGATCTGATCTGATCAGAGCAAGGGGCGAAACGATACTAGTAAATGTTGGTAGTGTCGTTCGGACCCTCACGGGGCGGAGTTATGAGGCGGAGCGACACTACACTATGACGATACCTATTCCTTAAATGATTATAACAGTGGATATAAGTGAAAAGTATCACCCTTAAGTAGTAGTAGGTGGAAAAAATCCGTTCTTCCCTACCAGTATGAATAGATTAGTAGGGATATGTGGAACAGGCGTAACAAATTATATATATTCGGATGTCAGAGGTACCGCTGGAGTGACGAAGTTGAGAAAGACCTTCATGAACTTCGTGCTGTCAACTGGACAGACACGAAGAGACCGGCAAAACGGGCGAGCTCTGGTGTAGGAGGCCAAGGTTCTCGCGCCACGCCTTGCGCCTGTATGTGGGTATTAAAGTATTAACCGGTGTCTGGCCTGGGGCGGTGCCTGGAGTGCGGGTGCGTGGGTCCCTTGGCGCCGCTGAGCAGCGTGGCAGCGTGGTCGCGCGCGCGCAGCACGAGCGCGGCGCGGTGCGGCCAGGCGGCCAGGGCGCGCCGCCCTCGGCCTTCGCCCACCAGCTGGATCAGGCGCAGCTTGTTGTTTACTGAGGACTTGCTGTCGTCGTCTTTACCTGGAAAAGAGGAATTGTTGAGGGTCGTTTTGAAACCTTCTTTTTGGCTTCTGCCGGACAGGGCGGGGGCTATCTTAGGCAACACTGGGTCAAAGTTTTATTATTTTTGCTTTTTCTTTTATATGAATTTGTGTGCCTAGTTTCGGCATGAAAATTTTAGTGCCCATGACGACAGGTCCTCCTATTTTTCGCGGCTGGCTCCGCTCGCCAATTTTCCAGTGCCGTGCTCCCGAATTTTTCCCATCTAAGACGACCATCACAAAAATACACCAAATCTGCACAACACGTTTTTCTGTAAGGGTAATGAAAATCAATTTCTGGCTACCGCCCTGGCAGCGGGTAAGCTATGCTGTTGTGATAGAGGGTTTAACGTAGCTCCTTGCGTTTAATGCTCGCCAAGGCGTTTTCTTACTTTGATCGAACTTTATTTTTTGTTTTTCTTTGATTCATTACGATTTTGAGTAACCTGTGATATGTCAAAAGCGTCATAAAAACGATTTCGTGGTCGGGGAAAAGTCGGACATTCAATCATATCTATTATAGAAACGTCAAATATAATGCCATAAAAAGAGGAAGATGCCTGTAGGTATATGCACTCACTTGCAATAATAGCCTTCATAACATCTATCTGCAGCTCGAACACGTTCCGATGCACGTACTGCACGAAGGCGTGGAACGGCAGCGCGCGGTGCCCGAGGTACGTGAAGAAGGAGCTGAAGCCTTGAGGCAGTGGGTAGGCGATCCCGTCGCACGCCAGGTAGTATTGCTCCAGCGCTTTGAAAAGCAGGTACGCGTGCGTTGGGTCCATATCATCGCTGGAAGATACAAGCTAACAGTCACTAATATAATCTTAATAATGTGTAGATATCCGAGAATCGGAGAGGTGTAGGTATCTCGGACCGAGATACTCGGATAGGTGTCGGTATCTGGACCGATATATTTGGATAGGTGTGGGCATCTCGGACCTATAAACTCTAATAAGTAGGTGTTGTATCTCAAACCGAGTGTATGTACCCTCGAACCGAGATTCCCCCACTCTTGTAACAAAAAAAGTTTCTAAAAGTTCAGAACAAAAAGAAAAATAAGTCGCATAACACTAATAATGATGTTGGGTGCGGTGATGATGGGTGACACTGACCCGTAGAATGAAAGAACACACAAAATAACACAATGCGACGATAAAAAAACATAACTTATGAATGAAAGTGATCCTAAGAAAATCTAGAAAACAAAACGAATGGTCGTAATGATTTATTAACCGATATAATTAAATAAATAAACCGTTTACTCAAACGCAACTCGGATTACTAAGCATATCTCAAGTGACCAATTATGGACAGAATATCAATGAAAACTGTCACAAAACAAAATCGCGGCTTGAAACGTGTTCAAATGTAAGTTGCGTGTGACTATTCGAGCGTAAGTTCCTAATGAGATGAAGAAAAAACGTTACACAAAACAAAAAACCGAAGCCAATCTCAAAACCAACCAAAACTAATGCAACAATAAACACGCATCCTTCAAATAAAATTCTGTAGTGAAACCAACCACATACAACAAAAATACTAGCGAAACTCAAAACCATAGCAACACAACTCTGAAGCGAAACCACACAGCCTTGGTATCTATCTCATACATGAATGTAAATCCTCTGTGCTGGTTGTGGGTCGGTGCAGCGGCCAGCGGTTTGGTGACAGCGCGGCACAGGGCTCTCGAGGCGTCCAACTGCGCGGCGGCCCAGCGCGTGCCCACGGCGTGGACGCCGCTCTCCACGCCGCGGGACCCCGCCGACCCACTGCTGGGATTCTCTGACAGCTCCCGCATCAAGTGCACGCTGACTTCCCTCAGGTTCTGAACGAGTTATTGTTGCCGACAGTCAAGCAAGAGTCAGTGTTTTAAACACACTTAAATAAAGAGTAGTAAGTACAATTAAAATAAAAGTATTAAACCAACCAATAAGTCTGCTCGTTCGCTTCGGTACATCATCATCACACTTAGCTATATAAGCCGGTTAGTTATGCCTGCAGGAAAAGCACTATTGGGTTTTAGGGATAAAAAATTAAATAACATTAACTGTTATTAAACCTTTATTCAGCACGTCTGCGTTACTTGGGGAGGCCAGGCGGTGGTGCCGCCGGCCTAGAATTGTACCACCCCAACCCTTCCCGTGCGTGTTACGTGTTACCCCGACAATTTTCGACGAATTGTCGACGAAGCTGTCAACGTCAAAATATCACGGATGTCAAATTGAATTGTAATGTTTTTATTTTGACTTTTATGTTACTTAAACCTCTTAGGTACTAATGTTACTCACACTTGACTTTATTTTGCTCGACTATGTTTCAGCAGTGTATTTTATGTTTGTAAATTTGAATCAGAATTGCTGAAATCAAGCAGAAAGTGTGAGTAAACTAACAATTGACTTTTACTTAGTTTATCTTGACGTTCACGTTAAAAATTCCGTCGTCGATCGACCCCATCCCGCCAGAAAGTTGTATGCATTTTAAGTACCTTATTGGCAACCGAAATCGTTTGTGACAATTCTCCCCGGATGGCCCATTTAATGGGAATAGGATATTTTACGGTAATCTATACTATATATGAAACTATACTAAAACGAACTTGATGAGCAAGTTGCGTCTATTGTACAGAATGATTGTAATGAAGGTATCGATTTCAGTTTTAAGTTCTGTGAATCGTTTTCTTAATTAACCGAAAAGAAATCTCAGTTACCTACTCCCCCTAAAACTAAATAACTTACCGCAGCTATAATATGCTCTTGCTTGCTAGCCGTACAGATATCCAGCTCGAAGAACGGCAGCAGGTCCTGGTTATTCCCCGCCGAGGGGCGCCGCTGCATGCCTATGGATGGGGCCGGCCCCATGGGCGACAGAGGGGTGCTCGAGCGAGATAGGGCTTCAGGCTGCAAAGAGAAAGAGAGTTTATCATCTGAATAAGCTGTTTTTCAAAAGTTTTTGTTAGGTGCAATGCACATATACTTACATCATCGCCTTAACCATCTCTCACCGTATGAATTAGAATTGTTTATTTTGTAAGTCGTTTAAAAAGATTGTCTTTAATAAAAGTTAGAGTTACAAATAGACTTGATAACGTTTAATATTACCTATTACTATTTGTGACAGTGACCTCAATACGGCATTAGAGCGCGTGGAAGATCTACTCATCAGCTTAACTAACTTGTTAAATCTGCAGTGAGTGAAATACACCATAGCGCTCGTTAAGACACTGACTCATATTCCTATACCTAGAGGGAGAGTCTGACCTGGTAACAATGCAGGCTGACTTTCAACTTGTCCTGGACCTGTGTGGGCGCCAGGCGCGAGGAGGGTGGCTGGTTGAGCGCGGCCCACAGGCGGGTCCACACGTCCTCTGCGAACTGACAGACGCGCTGTCTCGGCGCGAGGACCACGCAGGAGCTGTTCCAGAGCGCGTCCTGGGAGACTGACACGCACATGTCTCGGACCTGCAGGAAAAACAGATAGTCAGAAATAAAGTGTCCTAAGTGAAACTGATTTAGATTTTGCTTATATGAGAGCAGGGCCCTAGGGAAATGGCTCGTCTGGAGTTATTGTATGCTTCCATTTTTTCTACTGCCGAAAGCATGGATATGTTCTGCCTATGATTCCTGGTGAACTAACATACTCAACAGGCTTTATACCCAAGAACGTGTCAATTATTTTACTAACACGAGGCATCTTTTAAACAGTATATTATTTTTACATTTTTCATAAATAAATAAATAAATAATGCTGGACAATTCACACACCATTATCTAGCCCCAAGGTAAGCAGAGCTTGTGTTATGGGTACTAGATAACTGATATACATAATATAACACAATACATAGATAGATATTTTTTTATTATACATAGAAAACGACCAGAACACCCGGAACAAATACCTGCAGATCGTACAAATATTTGTCCCAAGGCGGGAATCGAACCCGCAACCTCTTGCGTCGCAGGCGGACCTTCGCCCACTGCACCACAGAGGTCGTCATAGCATTTTCGCATCAAAAAGCTAGGTACCTTGACATCAGCAAACTTCAAGTGCTGAGTGAAAGGCAGCATCTTCATGAGAGGCAGAGCGGAGGCGGGCAGCGAGCGGCGCGTGAGTGCGAAGGTGGCGCCCACCAGGTACTCCTGTAGGACGCGCTGGAAGCCGCCCAGGCCGCAGCGCTGGTTCAGGCACATCCAGGATATTAGCTGCAATAAATGGATTACTATAGCATGGTCTAGGGTTGATTCTAAACTTTAACGTCAATAGGTGCATTCACACTAAGTAGTTACTTTTTCTGGAGAAAAGTTTTTGCTAGTGCTACCTCTATAGGTTACCTCGGTCGGTCTATCCTAAATTTTGACAGTCCTAACGTTCTAACCGAATCTTGAATTTAAACCGAAATCACTTTTTGTAGAGCTTGGTTTTTTTTAGGGATCCGTACCCGATGGGTGAAAATGGCATAACTAAAGCCTCCGCTGTCCGTTCGCCTGTCAGGGGGCTGTAGGCCCTGTCTCATGAACCGTAAAAAGTATAGTTGTAATTTTGTCAAAATTCAAAGTGCTTTATTTCCTTTAGAACTTACAGGACTCTTGGACACGTCACAAAAACTCAGATTACATAAGTAAAACAAGGAAATAAAGTGATCACTTTGATTTTTTGTCCACTTCAATCTTTTTAAGGTAAAGTAAAGAAGCGAACAAGAAACCTTTACCTTGTTAGAATCTTAGTTTTCGAGTTCGAGCAAAACTCGTCCCAAGCTTTTTTATCGTCTAGATAAGCTGATATTTTATAGTAAGCCAAAGAATATTTTTGACAATTTAAAGCGTACGCGTTTTAGAAGCGTATACATTGTCCTTTAAAATATACATTAATCTTGTGTAGCCTAGTTGTGGGCACAGCGAGTTTATTATTTCTAGTATTTAAATTATGTATATCGCTATTTTTGGGGAACCGATTGATATTCTTATATACTAGTGACATGGTACTGTCATTATGTTTATTTCTTTAAATTTATCACGTAGGGACTCTCTGGGACCCATATCATTTGCACGAACAGCCCTCTTCTGCAGCACAAATACGGTGTTAATATCTGCAGCGTTCCCCCACAGCCAGTATACCATAAGACATAATACTATGGAAGTAGCTGAAATACACTAGTCTAGAAGTATCAACGTCTGTAAGATGACGGATTTTTTGACTGCATATGCTGCAGAACTTAGTCTCTTCGATCGATAGCTTATCTATGTGCGGGCCCCATTGAAGTTTACTATCTAAGGTAATTCCTAAGAATACGGTACTGTCCACAAATTCTACCGATTCTTAGGGTATGTATTCCTGTTGCCGCTATAATAATAATAATATACAATAATTAAGGGAGCGAGCGTCATGCCACGTGATTGCCGATCATGGATGGTATAGCCAACCAACTGATCTATACCGTATAGGCGCGTCATATCTACGGTCATAATTGACTTTTTTCTTTCTTTTTCGAGTTTTTTAGGGTTTCATTTGTTTCTTTTGCGAAACAGTTTTGTACGATCACGTGTTTTACGACACGGACTTTTAAAAGACATAGCACATTAAAAAAGAATCTAGTATATCCGTGATTTGGATAAAAAAGATTTTTAGAAAGTATACTACACAGATTTTTTATAGTAAGCCAACGGATTAAATAACAAAAAAAGTCATAAAATAAAATGCTTACCTCTTCAGCCAGTTCCATGTTCCCCTCATGCTGTATCAGATAATGTATAATCGCCAGCTTGTTCTCAATGGCCGTGTTACTCTTGAACGTGGCTGCTATGTCCTTATCCGGGACTGTTAACGTCACCACGTCTAAGGTCTTCAGGTCTACCATGCCATGGGCGCCCCAGCCGAGGATGGGCGCTAAAGTGGGGCCACTCTCACATTCCTCCATGGGGATGACGATGTGGCAGCATGGTTCGTGGTAGAGACTTATATCGATTAGGTGCGTGTATAGCATTGGAATTTTTACTAGGAGGTGGTTTTCTGAAAGAGTAGACGTGACATTCATACAGTTTAAGAGAAGGTGATAGAAAGGGGATTCTCAAACCCGTTCTGACAACTCTAAGCTAAAAGACACAGGTAGGTGTAAATGGGAAAAATTATAAATAACTATCTAGTCTAGTACTAGGAGGCACAACACCAGAAAATAACGCATTATGGAATAAACGCTTAAAGTGTAAATCATCATCATAATCAGCCTATATTAGTCCACTGTTGGATATAGGCGTCCCCTAATTAGCGGTAAATGAAGGTGCCAATGACGCTGTGTAAATAAAGCTGGAAATGACTCAACAACAGGTTTTTACGGTTCCTGCTAAAACTAGCTAGAGTTATACAGTACATAAGTCTCGTTACGGTTTAATAGCGCTCGGCGAAGGTGGAGAGGCGCTTCAAGCAATTCACGAGAAAACAACAAAAATCGACTTCTGCGCATTCAAAATCAGCGCTATTATACCGTGACGTTAATGACGTCATATATTGTGGAAACTAATCTCTTTTTCACTTTTGGTAGAGCAACATTATGCGAGGCAGAGTTAGTCCACAAGTAATCTGTGGTCAACAATAACTTGTTACATTAATGCACTATTAGGGAGGTAGTTTACAAGGTTTGTTTTATCTTTCTTATGACATTCAAAAAGTGGCCATGACGCAAGTGACATATTTGCATGACGTATATTAAAGCCGTAGAACTGAGGCTGGGCAAAAAATGCGATAAGAAAGCACAGACTCACCGGCATACAGTATGTAAGACGGCCTCAGCGACTTGGCGAGAGACCAGGGCAGGTCTGGTACAACAGTGTGTACCACACACCCGTGTTGCAGCAGGGTTATAGAGTATGCGAAGTTAACGCCGGAGTCCTTGAGGTCCACGCTGTCTTCCAGGATAAGGGATGTTGTGGAGTCGTCGAGAGGCTGTCAAGAAAATAGGTGATGATGGATTTAAAAATGATAGCTTGTGGAATCGCTCCAGTGACATCACTAACGGTCTGAGTTTGGGTGGAGCTCGCGTGATAGTCAAGTTAGATATATTTTCGGGAGGCATAACTTAGTAGACTAGTTCTAATTTGATTATATTATTTGGTATTTATTTATATAGGCCGTGTGGTGCCGGCCATATAGAATAGCAACCACCCCAACTCTTCCCGTGGGTGTCGTAGGAGGCGACTAAGGGACACAAACCGGGGGGTGGGCAGCAGCGCACCCTGAAGAACAAATACACCACTAAACTGCGATCCCCAACCCGCATGCCCAGCGTGGGGATTATGGGCATTACCCCCCAATGATGCAAGGACCCAAAAAATGGCCCCCAGTTCCCGGCCGCCTCGCTATTCCTGGCCATGGCAGCGGCCATGGTAACGGCTTGGCAGGGGGTGCTAGGAATCACCGGGCTACAACAGGCTGCCACCAACAACTGACCCTGGCTACGTACAACGGACGCACTCTGAGGCTTGACCAACATCTAGCGCAGTTGGAAGTGGAGTTAGAGAACATCAAATGGCATGTTCTGGGGTTATGTGAAGTCCGAAGAGAGGGGGAGGACACCGTAACTCTGGACTCGGGCCATCTTCTCTACTTTCGCGAGGGTGATAAAACATCCCAGGGTGGCGTAGGTTTCCTCGTCAATAAGGCTCTCTCTAACAACGTCCAAGAAATCTCCAGTGTGTCGACCAGGGTAGCGTACCTGATCCTTCGGCTATCCGAACGGTATAGCATGAAGGTCATTCAGGTCTACGCACCGACCTCGGCACACTCGGATGATGAAGTGGAGGATATGTATGAAGACATATCCAAAGCCTTGCATAAGACCACTAAGGCCCACTTCAACGTTGTTATGGGGGACTTTAATGGCAAGGTGGGAACCCAGACTGGCAACGAATCCCGAATAGGCCCGCATGGTTATGGAGTTAGGAATCACAGGGGGCAAATGCTTGTTAACTTCCTTGAGAAAGAGGAGCTATTCTTAATGAACTCCTTCTTTAAGAAGCAGCCTCAAAGGAAGTGGACATGGCGAAGCCCGGACACTGTGACAAAAAATGAGATCGACTTCATCATGACGGATAGCAAGCACATATTCAGAGATGTCTCAGTGATCAACAGGTTTAATACCGGATCTGATCACCGACTCCTCCGAGGCTCTCTGAATATCAACCTGAAGCTTGAGAGAAATCTTCTGATGAAGTCCACGCTCCGACCTAACCCAATCCAAATCATGGCAGGCACTGAGAAGTTTCAGCAGCTTCTCAGGAATAGATTTGTTGCCTTGGAACCCACTGATGACGCAGACGAGACCCTACATAATCTGGTCGAAACGTTGAGAGACGAGGGCATCAAGTTCTGCAAAATGCAGCGCACCGGCAGGAAGTCTAAACTCTCGGATGAGACTTTAGGACTAATGACAAAAAGACGGGAAACCACCCAGGCGACTTCGACAGAGAGGTCAGACCTGAACAAGCGAATTGCGAAGATGGTACGGCGTGACCTTCGGAGCTCCAACACACGCCTCATTGAAGAGGCGATAGAGCGAAACCGAGGGTCCAAAGTATTCACTCAGCAGCTTGGCAGGAGCCACCTGACGAAGCTTAAAACGCTCGATGGGAGGACCGTATTGTCAAAGCCAGAGATCTTAGCCGAGATCGAGGATTTCTATGGCCGTTTATACGCTGCACATGCCCCTCATGCCCAACGAAATGACCACGATTCTAGAGCCACCCTGACACGCCACTACACCGACGAACTGCCGGACATCAGTCAAGACGAGATCGTGTTAGCTCTGAGGCAGCTTAAAAATGGAAAAGCCCCCGGTGAAGACGGAATTTCATCAGAGCTTTTGAAAGCTGGAGGAACCCCTGTTTTACAGGAATTACAGAACCTCTTCAATGCCGTCCTTCACAGTGGGAGAACTCCAAAGGCATGGAGCGGGAGTTTGGTGGTGCTCTTTTTTAAGAAGGGCGACAAAACCCTCCTTAAAAATTACAGACCTATATCGCTCCTGAGCCATGTCTATAAGTTGTTCTCACGAGTGGTCACGAATCGTCTCGCCAGAAGACTCGACGAGTTCCAGCCACCGGAACAGGCCGGGTTTCGCGGAGGATATGGCACCATAGACCACATACACACGGTGAGGCAGATTATACAGAAGTCCGAAGAGTATAATCAGCCCCTGTGTCTGGCCTTTGTGGACTATGAAAAGGCCTTTGACTCTGTCGAAACCTGGGCTGTTCTGGAATCCTTACAGCGATGCCAAGTAGACTATCGTTATATCGAGGTGCTGAGATGTCTTTATGATGCCGCCACCATGAGTGTCCAAGTACAGGGCCAGCAGTCTAAACCTATTCAACTGCGCAGAGGAGTGAGACAGGGGGATGTTATATCCCCGAAACTGTTCACAAGCGCGTTGGAAGATGTGTTTAAGACGCTGGACTGGAAAGGTAAGGGCATCAACATAAACGGCGATTACATCTCACACCTGCGATTCGCTGATGACATAGTCTTAATGGCGGAGTCGCTTGAGGAGCTAAACCGGATGCTGACCGACCTAGCTTCAGCCTCGAGACGCATCGGTCTTGGCATGAACTTGGATAAAACCAAGGTCATGATCAATGGTCACATTGATCCGGGACCGGTGGTCGTACATGGTCACCTTATCGAAATTGTTTCCGAGTATACTTACCTTGGGCAGATTCTGCAGTTGGGTAAAAACAATTTCGAGAAGGAGGCCAGGAGGAGGATCCAGCTGGGTTGGGCCGCGTTTGGCAAACTACGTCGAGTCTTGTCGTCATCCATACCCCAATGCTTGAAAACGAAAGTTTTCAATCAGTGCGTTCTACCCGTCATGACCTACGGAGCTGAGACGTGGACACTCACGGTAGGGCTGGTCCACCAGTTTAAAGTCGCCCAGCGAGCTATGGAGAGAGCTATGTTCGGAGTTTCTCTGAAGGATAGGATTCGTAACGAGTACATCCGACAGAGAACTAAGGTTATCGACATAGCTCAAAGGATTAGCAAGCTGAAGTGGCAGTGGGCTGGCCATATCTCGAGAAGAACCGACAACCGCTGGGGTAAACGTGTTCTTGAGTGGAGACCGCGACTCGGCAAACGTAGTGTAGGACGCCCTCCGACCAGGTGGGATGACGATTTGCGAAAGACTGCTGGCAGATGCTGGATGCGGCAAGCTGAAGACAGGGCGCTATGGCGCTCATTAGGGGAGGCCTATGTCCAGCAGTGGACAAATATAGGCTGATGATGATGATGATGATGATTTATTTATTTATATTTTATATTAGTTTGTATAGAGATTTCTAACATGAAATCAAATAACATTTTGCCTAGGTAATCTATATTATAACAGAACTCAGCCTCTTCATAATTATACCGTCGGATATTTTGTTACTATAAGTGGTAGAGGAAAATAACTATTATTCTATTTATTCTTTACATTATAATTAATATAGAGACTACAACGTCATGGAGTAGACAACTAGTGTAGTTGGTGAAGGTGAAGGACCGCCTAGCGAGCAAAAGGTTTTTTTAATTGTTACCTTCTGCAGCTTCACATACCTTGTACAGGTAGTGATGACAGATGCACAGGATGCCCCGCTGGTCGCACACTATCTGCAAGTCTAGGCTACAGTCGTGCACTCGCAGTGGTATAGGATCGTCTTCGTAGGCGCCGCACGCGGCCTCGCCCGAGCCGGAGACGTGGGGCAGGCTTAGAGGGATGTTTAGCTGGGAGAATAATAACATAAGATTAAAAATAGTGAGAAGAGTAATGATAAATAGTCAATAAACTTTTGCCTGTACTGCTGGATACAGAATTAACGTGTCGATGTAGAGTTGGAGTCTCGATCCCGTGAATTTGATAAGTACCTTTACTTAAGCTCTGCGGCGTCAAAGATATGTTATTCTTGATAAGCACGTGTAGCAAATAATATATTTAAGCTCAAAAGTCATAGTTCCCAATATTAGTATTTCAAATAAAGAACTAGAATATTATTAGCAGGTGTATGTTTCTAATATCATTAAAGGTAATATAATATTTCTAACCTGTAGCTGAAAAAAAAGTCAGTAGGTAAAATAATAATCAGTAGGTAGCTGAAAAAAAGTCAGTAAAATAATAATTTAGGTACTGGTAGGTACACTCCTTTTAAATTTACACCAGATCTCGTTATCAATTCATTTCTTTTGTGTTTCTTGCCTTGTCTATTTTATTGATTTGAGTCACTTTGAGTATTACTTTATAACCTATTAGGTACCTATAAAGATATTTTTTTATGTGTGAAATGTAAATTGACGTAACCAAGTGTGTTTTGAGCTTTTACGGCGATCAAATGTATGATTATGAGTACCTATTTAGAAATTTTATTTAATTACTTACTACAGTCTCATAGGGCAGGTCGGCGTGGAACTGAAACGCGGATAATGTTGGCGTCGTCTCACCGGGAGACTTCACCTCCTCGCCTTCCGCAAAGCTTTGCGTCGGTTGCCTGTAGTGAATGTAGTATAACACCTGGAAAAATAATAATAATGCAAAAATAGCACAAACACAATCTCTTTTCTGGTTTCTTTCCATAACTGATTTTTCTAGGTATTTAAGTACATGTATATATATCTATTTTGAGAAGTTTAGTTTAATAGTTTAGTCTATTGTGTTGTGACTGTAAGTGTACCTAGAAGTTAGCAAGTTATTAGTTACTAGCAGTCGGCCCCGGCTTAGCATGCCTAAATATTCCAAAGCCTATGTTCATCAGGTAAAATATAGCATTCTAATGGTGAAAGAATTTTTAAAATTGGTCCAGTAGGAGCCTATTCAAGTCCATCAAACAAATCTTTCCACTTTATAATATATAATTAGCCTACATTATGTTAATTGTGGCAGAAAGCATTAACACAACTGTACAAACAAACAAAAAGGTGGAAAGGATATAGTTCAGTTTAGTAATGCTAGCAAAAATACTCTACATCCACTCTAGCCCGGGTTGTGCATACATACCTGATTGACACAGTCCCATTGGGCCCAAGAGAACACCTTCACTATAGTTTCAGGTTCTGGGTAAATACCATCGAAACCCCATTTCTCTGTACCATCGTCATATTCATTCAAAAACATTGGTGAACGGTAAATCTTAATATCTGAAACAAGTAAAATTACATTGTTTTGTAAATATGAAAATAACCATGAAGTGTTTAGAAAATAAACTGATAAGATACTCACATTCCAAGTGTTTGAACAACAAGAATCTATCATTACGGATTCCTGGGCTGTATTTGTTGCTTTTCCCATACACATACTGCACCATTATCTGCTTGGTAGAACTTTCTTCTACCTCCTCAGGAGCATTTTTCTTGTCCGAAAGCAAACATATCAAAAAAGGGCAGTACAAAGGTTCCTTGACCTCAGAATCATCAGTTGGTAATTTCTTCACAACATAAACAAGTAAGCTTCGTGTAGCGTTCACAGACGCCTGTATAATGTTCAGTTTTTCCTCAAACGTGTGCAAAGTAGCTAAAGTTTTGGTTCTGTTTGTGTATACTCCAATGTTTAAAACCTCTCTGCCGTCGACATCTGATACCCAAGTTAAAAGCTGAGATCCATCTTGTTCCTGCCCCAGGAGACGCCATTCTCGTGCTGTGACATCTGTAATAGAGACTCAAAGATTATATTAGTAGAGACCAAAAACACTTCAGTCAGAAATATCGATTATATTTCACACAAACCTTCGTCGCCTAGAGCTTGAAGAACGCCACATAACTTTACTGCAATGTTTTGTGCAGACATCTCTGTAGATTTAGTTTTAGACTGATATCGTCCCTTTCACTTCGATTTTCTAAAACAAAGGCATTATTTTCTAGCTCTAGAGGTATTTAAGAATTTTATGTTGACTTTTCTCGCACAATTTTCTATCAGCTGGCGCCCAGCTGTATTCCGTAGTGAAGTAGTTTCTTTTCAGGAACACCAACATATAATCATAATTTTGTTTGAACAGTTGGCGTTCCAGTGCATTACCAACCAATCAGCGATTACCTTTGATTTATGGGCAAAGTTCCATTTCACGTAATAAATTATGTTGACTTATTTACTTAATTTGTTGTTTTAATTACTTTCATTATGTATTCAAAATATTTGATTATTTATTAACACAAAAAACAAAAACCTTAGAAAACTATTCATACATCGACATATTTAGTCAATTTTCTATCACAAACTATCAGTTTCACGCAATATCACCCATTAAATAACCAGAATTCCCTTTACTTGCTAGAGTTTTTCAAATTTATTAATAGTTTTTGACTATTTTGTTTGTTTTAAAAATAAATCTGCAATTTGTATCGTGGGCTCCTATTGTAAGCTCTGCGTGTAACGGGGCGTAGCCTAATTATGACGTCCGTTTTCAAGAAGAAACAATCATGAAGTTAGCTGTTTCTGAAGCCGCGCAGCAGCTAGGAATTGCCGCGACATTTTCGCGCGGAAAGCCGGGCGTTATCGAGCCGTGAAAAACCTAGAAAAGATCATGTAAAATTAGAATTTTTTCAAAAGTCTAGCCAGATTGTTCAGCTATCGTTTCCGTGTGATTTGACTGTGAAAAAAATACACTAAAATATCATAAACTGTGCTGCAAGACCATCTTACGTATCTAGTGCCTATGGAAAAAAGTTTCTTTTGATTTGGATTAATTTGTGAATGATCAGGTATGATTTGATCTGGTATTCTCAAACTGCAGATTAAGCCTTATCTATAATTACTAATCAATATACGGATTGCCTCGGATCTGCTAGAGTACTATGGTTAGAAACCTTTGGTGGGCGATAAGCCAAGCCAATTATGCCGTCACCGAATATGTCGTATTTAGGGGTAAAAGTCGACTGAAATTGTTATTTTTCTAATTTATATGTCTTATCCGAGAATACCGCTACGTTCATGAGCTATTTTTATCAATATCCTTTTGTGGAGGTGCCAAGAAACCCAAGCTTGCGACGTGTCTAATGGCTGACGGAAGGTTTTTCGCGCGCGATTGTGACGGATTCGTGGCATTTTTTACGGCAGCTGATCATTAAAATGTCTAATTATCTTTATGCTAATAGATAGATAATGAACTGTAGTGAGCTAAAAGTGCATAAGTAGTTATATTATTGGTGATCTACTTGCTGAAACAAGGCCTCAAATTTTTTTCTCCCGCCAATCAGCAGGGGGCACGCCGAGGGAAACGAACTCGGTTTGTCATTTTTTAGCTCTATTATCACATTATTTTGGGGTCCTTTTTCTTTCAAAATGCTTGCTACTGATTTGGGCCACATGTGTTTTACGATAAATGTCGACGTTTGTCCTCAATTACAGTCGTCAAGTGACATAACCCTATTTGAATACTAAACATGACATGCGGTAATTTCTAGGCACATACACTTATTTCCTAAGCATGAAATTAATTTACCTGCAAGGATATATAAAGAGCATTACGTTTCAGGCTCTGGGCTTATAGTATCAGGCCTCCTGTCCCAGCTACAATGGCTGAAACTGGGTATGTACATGGCTGATCCATATTGAACAACATTCTGACCTTGATGGGGGTTTGTTTACTTATTGCCAGTAACACTTGTCCACAGTTCCTCCTGCGAAGCCAGTGAGAAACGCATAAACTTAAAACGGAGAAGAGTTTCATCTGACAATGAGGTTTGTTCCACCCTTTATAAACAAAGCACTATTGTCTGCATAATACTAACAATAACATACTTTCCTTGTAGTTGGAGAATGAGCCACCATTAAAGATCAATGCCAAGCTCGAGGATGAGTTGAATGACCAGCCAGCACAGAATGTGGTTGTGGAATCCTCATCCTGCTCCAGTGATGATGAAGGCTCCCAGTTTGGAAATATAGAGCCACCAAGTGTGTATACAGACTTGGAATACAATGCAGACAGCTTCCTCAGCCCCCCGAGCGTGGCCGAGAGCTGTGTGCTCAGCCCCCTGGAGAATGTGGCCCGGGGGGAGTCCACCCCTCACTCCAATAAGAGGACAAAGTAAGTGCAAACTCCTTCAGACTTCACCCTTGGTAGCCTCTCAATTTGAATCCATAAAAATATTTTTAGCAAGTAGCTATTCAGTGTCTGCTATTTTTAGAAATAGGTGGGCTGTTGCATACTGTGACTAATAAATGACATCTTGTAGTTTATCAATTGGAATTGGAAATCTTTCAAGTGGATTCTTATTATTCACTGACTTTTTCTATGTTGTTTATTCATAGTAACTTAAATTGAACTTTGAACAACAGTCACTTATCTGATGATAATAACCATTAGGGGACCACCCCTAATAAGTAATTAAAACAATTGAGAATCTAGCTTAATCTAGAAACTAACATTCATATACAAATGAGATCTGGGAGTAGTCAGTTTGAATAAAAAACAATTGACAGACTATTCATTTAATATTTTCCTAGGACAATTCTCACAGCTTTTAAACTAGCATCCACCTTTCAGCCCCAACAAGAATGCCTGCCCAGTTATGCCCAAACGCAAGTGCCCACTGCCTGGCCTCTCCTGGGCAGATCCCAATGACGTTTGGAACAACATGTGTGAGTGTGACATGCGCTCCTGTGCCAAGAAGAACCCCAATATGTTTGACAACCACCCCAGCCTCCAGCCTCGGATGAGGGCCATCCTTCTTGACTGGCTGAATGAGGTGAGGATACATATCACAACTCCTATGTTTTTAAATTATTTGCCAGATTCTTCCTGTAGCAAAGACGTAAAACTTCTGAAAGAGTCAGGCTATTAATGTGCCTTAAGCAGCTGCTTCATATTCCGGTACTAAGTAATAGGTAATTCTGCAGTCAGGACTCTACTGGACTGGTAAGCCTGCAACAAATTTAATGGTATCGTAAGCAACAGGTACCCATACCATGGCAGGACACAAGGGCATTGACCTCTAGATCTCTTGATAAGGAATTGTGAAAATTAGCCCAAATGCTATTTTTAGACTAGCTGGGTTTGAAAATATATTTTAATCCCTGTGTGTGAGGCTTTGAATGAGGGAAGCTTACTTCTGGAAACTGAGAAAAGTAGAGTAGGTAGAGTTGTAAATAGGTCATGAACCTTTTTAAGGGCATTGACCTCACAGATGTTGATATTGCCTAAACTAAGAGCCCAATTAATTTTGTAGCTATAATTGTTCTAAGTCAACTGTATCCTTGTAATTTTGTACTTATTCAGTCTATCATTTCAGTTTTGTCACTAGCTTAAATCTGCGACTTCTCTCGCGTCCTTGATAAAACGTTGAAGTGAAATACTATAAAATAGTGACTTCTGTTGTGGTGTAAGTCTGTAATTGTTTGGCTTCACGTCACCAAAATCAACTTTGCCACCTTTATTTAAGAGTTTCTATGTATAAGTGCTAATGCTACATTTTAAACATAAATCGTTTTATCTCTGTCATCTATGTTTCACGCAGCATTTGTTTGGAAGAGGTAAGACACTAAAATAGTAGACAACTCGTCAGTCAGTGATTGCAAGCTCTATCTTTATCAGATTACGACTGGCAGCCAAAAGAAACTTATCTGTATCCCATGGGAACTGATTTATGGGATAAAAAGTAGCCTATGTTTTATTCCAGACCTGGAACTACCTGTATATAAAAAGTGGCCTTTTATTCCAAGCCTGGATGCCTGTATGCTTCAGTAGTTATGGCTTGAAGAGGTAACAAACATCTAAACATCCAACTTTCGCATTTATAATATGAGCGTGATCTGATGTAAACTACACAGCATCCTTTTCTCTAAGGAAGACCAACGCGCGGTTTCATTGGCGCGTCTGTTAGGCATGCGATGGCTTTACGTAGAATTCAGATTGTTTGAATTATGTGCTGAAAAAAGCGCGGTGACAGAATTAGATAATCTGAAATAGTGAATGGTATATTTGGTTCTTGAATATTATTACGTATTTGATTTGGTGCCCCTCGATTCTCGATTCAAAATTAATTTCAAGTACTACCTAATTTCAGTATCGAATTTCTAATTATTATTGAATATGAAGAAGCACCAAGGTGATGTAAGAATGGGGTCAGTGACCCTGTTTTTGCAGTGTGCAATGACCTCCTAACCAACACGATTCCGATCCAATCCACCACAATTATTTGTTTTTTATTAGTGCTTTACAGTTAGCTAACGTTTACGTCGCCTGAAGTACTTTTATTGAGATGTGTTATGTGTTCAACTCATGTTCAACTTAATCACTGTAAATAAATGCACGCTCGTTAATTTACATTTTGTTTTTGCAAGCTCCAGTAATTTTTTTCACGCAACCTCTGGACGATCATGTACAATATAACCCAGGGCTCCCGCGCTATACTAGGTGTCGCGGTCTATCACCCCTGACAAAATTAAAAATGACAAGTCTTGACGAACGCTAAAGTATTCTACTAGAAAAAAAAAACTATAGTAATTTTACGAATACTTTACGAAAATAGAGTTATCGCCAAGATTTTAGGTAGAGCAGTGAGCACTTAAACATTGTAAAACATAAATCAATTAATCTGTACATATATACAATACAAGCTTCTATTTGCGGCTTTGCGAACGTGTCGCCTGGGGGGAAACCTAGCATTACTCCGGGATAATGTAGCTCCCTGTGTGTGTATCATCATTATCCGGAGCCCATTACTTGTTCTTGGACTGGTTTCCGCAACTAGGACACAGGTAGGTTACGTATTAAAAAACTTACGTATATAAAAAAAAATATTTCAGGCAACATTAGTTTAGTAGGTACAAGATGTAAAATACTTAAAAATTACGACCTATATAAAATATATACTTTAATCTAACATACAAAAAATAAACCTATTTACTAGCACGTAGTGTCGGTGCCGTGTGACACTCAATATTATGTGCTGCGACCTCCGCGAAAACGTCGAAACAGCTACAGTTGTGGATGGGGGGATGCTAGTCTAAAAACCCAATGTCCAGCAGCTCACTGACTTCATGGCATGCCATCCGGAGCCCATACAGCTGGGTATAACTCCCTATACTAAAGTCCAATAATGAATGAATATAGAATAAATCTCCTGGTTTGACCTGGAGCCAGGAGCGCGAGCACGGGCTTGGACTTAGGGCGCGTGGCCATTATGTCGTAACGGTTAATTTATCGTTGGACGACTATCGTCCTTAGCTATTCCCATTATATATCGATAATATGACGTGACAACTAAAAAAAGTCGTGGACGACATTTATCGTGCCTTCCTGTATGTGAACACATACAAAATAATTAGATAAAGAAAATGTATACTTTAATATCGAAGAAAATTGCAATCAAATAATAGAAACAAATTAGAACTAGTATTTCACGACGACGACCTCTGTGACTGACCTCTGTGGCGCGATGGGCGAAGGTCTGCCTGCGACGCAGGAGGCTGCGGGTTCGATTCGTACCTCGGGACAAATGTGTGTAAAATCTGCAGACATTTGTTCAGGGTTTTCTGGTCGTTTTCTATGTATAATAAAAAAATATCTATCTATGTATTGTACTATATTATGTATATCAGTTATCTAGTACCCAAAACACAAGCTCTGCTTAGCTTGGGGCTAGATAATGCTGTGCGAATTGTCCAGCATTATTTACAATATATTAATATACATACAAATACGATGCTTTAAACTGCACGAATATCTGTCCTCGTGGCATAGTGGTAACGCGTACTGACGATAAGGATCAGTTTTGTCCCTGTAGATAAAATTCTGTAAAAACAGCCTGTGTTTGTCGAATTTTATCGACGGAGACAAGCCGTTCTTACCTACTTCCATACCGAAGTCCGTGCTTACAAGTCCTTTCAGATATTATTTATTGTTAAAAACATCAACCACCTTTTAAGTAGAGTAAAACTTGAATTTATCAATCTTAAAAGTAGTTCCGACAGAGAACCAAAGTTATCGAAATGGCTTTGAGAATTAGCAAGCTAAAGTGGCAGTGGGCCGGCCATATCTCGCGAAGAACCGACAACTGTTGGGGTAAACGTGTTCTTGAGTGGAGACCACGACTCGGTAAACGTAATGTAAGACGCCCTCCGGCCAGGTGGGATGACGACCTGCGAAAGACTGCAGGCAGATGCTGGATGAGTCAAGCTGCAGACAGAGCGCTATGGCGCTTATTAGAGGAGGCCTATGTCCAGCTGTGGACTAGCATAGGCTGATGATGATGAAAACTAGTGCATCTAAAAAAATGGAAAATCACAAATCAAACCATTTATTCGCTGGCAACGGGTTACAAGCTTGGTGCTTATTTTAAAATGTCCCTTGCGATGACTTACTAACTTAACATCTTGGTGTGCAAAATTATTTAATAACAAATAGACATCCAGATACGGAAAGATGAATAAAAAATAATGTCAAACTATTCTATGCATGGCATGAGTCCTTTCTAAAGATTGTTTTGCTTTTAAAATTGCATAAACAATATCATAATCATAGATAATTTGTAAAGCACCTATTTACCATAAGACCCTTCAAGTTACATCACAGATTAAGTAACAGTACAATAATAACGTGCACCCTGTTACCGGTTTATCCCTGACGTCTCGTCGTAGCCTCGGCGTGAGGCGGAGTCACCCGAGCGTTAACAATTATACATACACCCTTCAATCGCACGGCTGTTATAACTGTGTAGTAGTTATTTATTCTTAGGGTAGCTAAACTTTATCGATAGCAAAGAAGCTGAAAGACGTTAAAAAATTAAGCTTTTAAATTTTTTATTATTTTGATAAATCTAAAAATAGACTTCGATCCCTTAACTTTAGCTGAGGGATTCGAATTTAATCATTAAATTCAGGGAATCAAATTTTTAAAAGATTAGTTTATCTTTTTTTTTTTTTGCGAAGGATAAAAGTTACTACAGCCATGCGATTGAAGAACAGTTTTTTTTATTAGCGGGATACAAACACAGCGGTTACATGACACCTGCTCTTAAGTTCAAAGAATAGATCGCAGATTAAAAAAATTGCGGGATAAATAGTATCCCTCGAGAAAACATTTTTCGGAGTCTTAATAATAGGGTCCCGTTTTACCCTTTGGGTACGGAACCCGAAAAACATGCATACAGCCGAACATAGACTTCCTTCTCTACTTCCATGAATCCAATCTACGAACCTCAATTTTGACAAGAACATGACCATCTTTTGAGTAAAAACAAAAAATTATCGTACTCGACCAATAATTGACAAAGTACCAATAATATGTGAATATTAAAAAAAAAGTACCAAAGTATAAGTAACTTTTTATAAATCAACAACATTGCAGAACCTTTATTGGAGTCGCTCGACAAAATGGCAAACTTTAATTCCTCGCCGTAAAATAAAGGTGACAAATCGCCTAAAAGATTTATGTTTGGGCATAAGATACAGTCGGGTGCATAAAGTATAGGATGCACTTCGGTACCGAATACTACAGAGCGCTTGTTTTGACCGCATTACAAAAAAAGAGGGTGTCTGTATTATGTTTTTATGTAATTTCGTCGATGAATTGCCACATTGAATAGCAATCTATTCAATGTGGCAATGCTGCCAGCATTCTGGGCACTCTGCGCCTTCTGGTGACGGCTTAGATTTTTAGAAAATAGATGTAAGTATAAATATTAGTTTTATAAGGTATACCTACTAGTTGTAATTGTTTTATTTTGAAGTGACTAATTAAAGTTAAGATTATGTTTACTTCTATGCATAAATAAATAAATATTTTCGGTATTGTATGGAAAATGATTCATCGGTGGTGCGGGCTCTTCTACTGTCTGAATAATTCGAGAAATGAAAATGAAATGAAAGTAATTTTATTTATCCTAAATCTACTACACAAAAACACATTTATCTTAGGATGCGACATTATACCTAGGTTTTGTTGCTTATTTTGTGCGCTGCAGGGTTCAAGAAGAAGGAAAAAAAAGAAAGGTCGAGGAGTTCACTCATTCTGTAGAAAACTCTCTAACAACCATGACTTCAAAGGACCCTTAAACACTGCGGTGGAGGCTGCATGGGTACTGTCTTGTTTTTTTTCCGGTTTAGCTTTCCAAAACAATCTAACTATACATTGATTGCCACTGTCGCACGTGCCATCCTCCGGTGGCGTGCGCGTAGAGCGCTGCGACACGCACCCCCCGCTCGCATCGCTGCAGTGGGCACCGAGTGTATTAAAGCAAACATAAATTATTTTTCATTCGTTCTACATATGTATATGCGGCTAACTGTACTACGCACTCTACCATTTCTCATCGCGTCGTCATCGGTCGCCCATATATCCAACCGAGCGTTACAAAGTACCAGAGGGCCTGTCCTGTTGCGCATGTTCCATGATTTAAGAGCTCTTGACGAGTTTAGGTTCCAGCGGTTTACGTAACGTTCTGTACGGATTGCAATCAATGTGCATTGTAAAAAACCAAAATGTTTTATCATCCCGTATTCCCATTTCCTCAGGCGTTCTAGTAAATTCATGGAAGTAAAAAATCTCTTACATTTAGAATGAAAAGATGCTTTGCAAAATGTCTTCCTTTGATTTCTTTATCACGTTCTACCTTTTCTGCGCTTCTTCTGTTTCCTGCCAAGCTCAGTTTTATGGGCTGCTTTTCCACAAAAGGTTTTCGAGGAGAGCCTTGGAAGAGCAATGAAATTGAAAGGATAAGGAGGTACTGTATGAATTATTCACAACTAAGGAATATTAATTTGTTTGTGCAAAGCACTGGAATGATGCTACTGGTTTCTAAGTCGCTTCCTTCACTTGTGGACAAAAATTGAAGTGAAGAGAAAATGCAGGTCTCGACAGATCAGATAGTCAGATAGTCATTTTATTGGTAAAATCATATTTACAAGTCAATTTATATAATTAAAATTGGTACTTAGTAACAAATTACATAAAATTTTACATGCTAAAATAATTATAAATTGTCAATGTAGGTACCTAATGTAAAAAATTAATAATTCAATTCAATAGAGAGAAACAATAATAATAATTAATACAATTTGTAAAAAATTAAGTAAATACTAATATAATGTCATCACACATGTTTGTCGAGAAAATCTTCGACCTTATAGTACGCCTTCTCAACGAGCCATACCTTAAGTTTGTTCTTGAATGAACCCAAACTGGGTGCGGTGATAACATGGTCCGGTAGTCGGTTGTATACAGCAGGTCCCAGCACGTGAGTCAGCCTATCTGATTTCGCCAACCTGTGCTCCACTGAGGCAAGCTTGTCAGCTCCGCGGGTCTTATACCGGTAGGCGTGTGCGTCTCCGCGTGTTGCGAAGTCTTCATGGTTTGCTCGCACGTACATCGCAACCTGGAAGATGACGATACCGGGCAGCGTCATTATTCCTAGGGACGTGAACAGCGTAGCCGCCGGTGTGTCCCAAGCCACGCCGGCAACGACTCTCACAGCACGTTTCTGCATGCGAAACGCGCGCTCCCTGTCGGCAGCGCGCCCCCACAGTTCAGCTCCGTACTGTAAGAGCGAATGCACTGTTGCAAAGTAGCACGTACGAACAACATCAGATGAGACTACGCGGCCCAGTCTACGCAATGCATAGCAAGCGCTACCCAGTCTTGCACACAGTTGGTCGACATGTGCGTTCCAAGTCAGGCCTCTGTCTATTTGGAAGCCCAAAAATGTGATGGTCTGCACTTGCTTAATAATTGTAGAATTTATTAATACCGATAGGCTCCTGACTTGCCGCCCCGAGATGGAGAAATGCATGTAGTGGGTTTTTTTAAGGTTCAGGACTAGTCCATTCCACTCAAACTACTGTGCAACCTGCCAGGCAGCCTCGTTGAGGCGTTGCTCAAGTCGATCGAGAGATGGAGCACGCACAACCACGGCTACATCATCCGCGTACATGAACACGTCGCCCGCCGTCACGTGCTCGGGCAGGTCATTCAGCAGTAGAGAGAAGAGGATGTTCGAAACAGACGAGCCCTGCGCGACGCCCATAGCGGTTCCGAGAGCGTCGGACCTGGTCTCACCGCTGTCGCCCACCACTACCTGACTGCGGTCTCGCAGGAGATCCAATAGTAGCGAATGCGCCTGGCCACTGATGCCGTAATGCTGAAGCTTGTACAATAGAGCGCGGTGGTCTGCGACGTCAAATGCATGACAGGTCGCAGCATAATACTGCGACCTGCTGCTTCTGCTCACAAGCCTCCAGCACACGGCGGAGGACCTCACGAGTGAGCGACGTAGTCGAGCGTCCGGCGCGGTATGCGTACTGGCGCTCCGATATGGCGCCCGTCAGCGTGAGGTGTTCAGTGAGGCGAGTACTTAAACCGTTCTCGAAAACCTTTGCGATAGCGGGAATAATAGAGACTGGTCGGTATCCATCTATCTCTTCTCGCTTACCCTTCCCCTTAAACAAAGGTGAGATTTTGCTGAGTTTAAGAGTTGTCGGATACGTTCCAGTCTCTATGCATCTATTAAATAGAGTGGCAAGACACGGAGCCAATGGTGCCGCGGCGACGTTTAATAGCTCCATAGATATACCATAAATATCTTTATCGTATCTTGATCGTACTCCCCTTGGAGTCGAGACCCTAGGTACCTCATGGTACCTAGGCTGTCCGGGTTTTCAAAAATTATCTGAGCGTCTGGTCGAAGCGACGCGTGACCGGAGAGCTGGTGAGTACCTATCAAAGCGTCCTGTTTTACCAGGACAAAAAGAAGTCTCCATCCTTTCAACTTAAACGATGACAAAAAAACCAAGTCGATTGGTTGCGAGTGAGGGCGTGAATGAATTACAAACAAGCATACACACTGTCGCATTTATAATATTAACTAGGATCCTACGAGAATCTTTGGTTTAGATTAGATATCAAATCCTAATTCATCATCATCATCATCAGCCTATACCAGTCCACTGCTGGACATAGGCCTCCCCTAATGAGCGCCATAGCGCCCTGTCTTCAGCTTGAATCCTAATTATTTAGTAGGAATTGAGAATAATTTTAAGCTTAAAATTAGATTAGTGAGCCGATTTCGTAAGACTAAATAAAAAAGAGTGATGGATTTCTAAGTGATAGGTTTCTGAAAGACAACTTACGCTTCGTTATTTTTGTCCTCATGGAATACCTTAGGAGAAGGAACTATATTCATATGATCCGTTCTGGAAAGTGGGGCGCGCACAATGGCGCGATAACAAAGTAGCTACGAAAGCTTTTCTAATCTTGTAAGTTTTGCGATAAAACGTTGTTATTGTGACGTATAGTGCTGTGACGTAATTGGAATAATAGACGTGTTTACTGAGATTTACTGTAGCGTTACGTAAAATGATTTCCTTAGAATTCTCACTGTTTTTTAAGTGTTCAGGGACAAATACTTAACCCTCGGGAATATAATGATTTATGGAACTACCTTGGAATCATTCTCCATACAATGGCGAAAGAATTGTCCAAATCGGTCCATAATTGTTTTTGACGGAGAAATCGGCGAACATACTATAAAAAAAACATACAACCTCCCTCGAACATAGACCTTCCTCCTTATTTTTTCGTCGGTTCATGGCATTTTACAGTTAATATCATTTAAATAACCCTCCTTGCGCAGTGGGTTAAAAGAAAATTAAAGAATAGAAACAAATAAGAACTAGTATTCTAACAGTTGAGCTAACCGCAGACTGTTGCTGTAGCAAACAATCTAAAGATACATCAATCTGATCAATCTATCAATTTAAATACCAATCGGAAGCGTTTACAAGACGCTGGCGCAGCCCAGTATAAGGAAAGTTCAAAAAGTGATTTTGCTAACGCGTTACTAACCGGTTTTTGACTAGTAGCGTCGTGTGCGAACCTGTGCGGGAATGTATGGGCGGTGACGCTCAAGTAACTCCTTAGTAATTTGAGTTTGTAACTAGTTCTTTTTGAGTAGCTCCATGTGCGGAGGGCCTTAGTCTTATCTGTTTGGCCGGATTCTTTTTAAGTGACGTAAAACATCGCATTTTTCAGTGCCTTCTTTAAAGAAGGTTGACAACGTACTAATAAAGACTGGTGAAATCGCTTGCCAATGAGCTCGAAAAAGGGGTCGTAGTTTGAACAGGGACCTTCTCCATCATCCTGTTCCCGTTGGTTTCACGAATTTCAGATAATACTCCGTTACTTCCTCAACATCGCCTCAACAGCCTATAATGGTCCACTGCTGAACCTAGGCCTCCTCCTAATCTATTGGCTTTTATCTCATGCGGGGTAATGCCCATAATACCCACGCTGGGCATGGTTGGCGATCGCAGTTCGGTGGTAGATCTATTCTGAAAGAAGCGCTGCTGCCCGCCGGTGTATGTCTTTTAGTCACCTCTTACGATACCCACGGGAAGAGTTGGGGTGGTGCAAATTTTAAGCCGGCACCACACGGCGCCCTGTTACTTAAAATAATAATATTAATAATATAATAACCTTTATTCAGAAAACTAACAATTTTCCTTAATCTAATTTATTTGTGTTCTTGAGCGTTATCGTAGGTTGGCTGATTTGCAATGAATCTGTTAAGGAATAATAAAGGCTTTTTTATTTTATTATCTGTCTGCCCTAGTTTGGAGTAGGCCTCTTCCAGCTCCTTCCACTCGTTTGTATCCCTGGCGGTTCTTGACCATAACTTTCCAGTCTTCCCACCTCATAAATGGTCTTCCACATTTCCTCTTGCGGTTTCTGGGTTTCCAGTTTGTAATTGTTTTGCTCCACCCGTAGTTCCTCTTATGGTGTGACCCGCCCTGTTACTTACCTGGATTTAATTTCATTGGTCACCGTTGTGTTCCACGATCGATTTTATCTTTAATAAATTGCTGTACTTAGGTACCTAATGTTTTAAGGCACTTGGATGAATGCTCGTCACGCAGTTTGCCGAAAGGTCATTTGATAAGTAGAGATACAATATCCGCAACACGATTGCATTCCGTAGAGACAATTAATGTTGAGTAACGACCTCTTTGGCGCGGCGAGCGAAGATCCGCCTGCGACGTAGAAGGTTGCGTGTTCGATTCCCGCCTTGGGACAAATATTAGTAGGATTTGCAAATATTTGTTCTGGGTGTTTAGGGTATTTCCTATGTATAATTAAACAAGATCCGTCAAGTGCGAGTGTAACTCGCGCGCCGAGGGTTTCAATATTTGTCAATTTTAGAAATATGTGCTATAGTAAAGTTATAAGAAATATGTATATAGTTAGAGACTTTGCTATTTAATTAATACTTTAGACTTAGACAGGTCAAATTTTATACTACAGCTTTTTAATAGTAATTATTATCAACTAAGGAACAAGGTGTTATTGATTTTATTCACATAAAACTTTTTCCGCAATAATTTTAGAGAGAACTTACATTGTGATAAATAAACTACAATTAAACTGGAAAACCAATACATTTTTGCGGTAGAAAGTTACAAGTGTAGGTCAGTTAGAACGTAAAATCAGCTGATTACGCTCAAACAACAGGATGACCTGGATTTTTGGCATCCGAGGCAGATTTCTGCAATGACACCGAAACTTGGTTTTCTTACGTGGAAATCTTTCAGGTGTTTGAGTCATACACTTACCTCATAACATGAGTTATGTTAACCAAAATTATATATTTTTAATTTTGTGCGATCTGTACACAGGTATAATTATTAGTACTATTAACGGGTTTTAATGTAAACCTGTTGATACGCCTGAAAAATAGGTAAATAAACGCTATTAAAACCCGTTAAACTGAAAAAATAGTTATGACTATATTTTATGATTTTTAGAAAATAGATGTAAGTGTGAATATTTGTTGTAATTATTTTTAACTGTTAAATAAATAATATTATGACTATATCTGTTAATCTGAAGGTGCAAATATTTTTTATTACCTCCTTGATCCTGTCCTGCCCGTCAATCTGAAAACAGGAAACTATGGCAGATGATTTTTGATTTTGCGCAATTTGTAAATCGTGAATTTGCATCACCCAACTCTTCCCGTGGGCGAGGAAGGGACATACACCGAGGGACGGGCAGCACCTAAAATTTCATGATACATCTTCGGCAATATCGTCACTGAGATTGTGGTCAAGCGAAGGTCTATTGAAAAAGAAGCAGCATAGAACATCCTGTAGATCAATTTACCCAACCAGATTTAATCCCAACCAGCATGCACGAAATTATGGGATGATGATTATCCATACTAATATTATAAATGCGAAAGTTTAGATGGATAGATCGATGTTTGTTGCTCAATCACGCCAGAATGGCTGAACGGATCTGGATGAAATTTGACACAGAGATAGATTATAGTCTGGAATAGCACATAGGCTATATTTTATCCCGGAATTACCTACTACGAGAAAGGAAACTACGAGGGTAAAACCGGGAGGCGCTGCGTGAATAGGTAACAGACATTATAATATTACTATTAAATATTATATGTCTGTTACCTACCTATTCACGCTTAAACGGCTTAATGGATCTTAATGAAACTTAGCAGGGATGTAAATAATATCCCGGAGACGGACATAGGCTACTTAAAAACCGCGTGCGACGCCGTGGGCATCAGCTAGTAATCCATATGAGAAAGTGAATGAGGTGCCTACCAGGGGGAGGCCTGAGTCCAGCAGAGGACCACTGTAGGTTGTAGGTGAAGATGACAAAGTTTTTGAATATGTACCGTACATATTCAAAAACTTTGTATATGTTACGTATATGAATGACCTTTGAAATGTGCCTTACGATTTTTTGTTATTATTATTAATAAAGGTTATTTTTAATGGCTGTGCTCCGTAATAGGATTCGGTAATTTGTTTTATCGTCATTAATTTGGTAAAAAAATATTTACCATATTATCCTCCTTGTTCTCGGACTACCTCCTTTGTCACCGCAAAGGTTATCCCTTTGCGGTGACAAAGGAGGTAGTCCGGAAGATGTGGGACTAAAAAACGACATTGATATTTTTTTGCGAGGAATCGAACTTTTAAATTATGCGAGACGAGATAGTTCAATTGAATTTACGAAAAATTCTACCTGATATATGCTATTTTATACAGTAAGGTGTTTGATTATCCAAATAAATTCTGTAGGAAACTATTCGAACTAGGAATTCATGTTAACAACTAAATCCCGTTTCGGGCCTCAGTGCTTTATAGATCTGAATATATTTATGTAACAGTCGTGACTAAATAAAATATATCCATAAAAGTTATATTCATTGCAGCAAAAAAGGCCTAGGTACATTGTTCAATACTTTTAGGGTTTCGAGATCTGTTTCGAAACCCTTATGGTCTCGCTCTTTCCGTCTCCGCTTGTTCTTGAATATCGCAGTAAATACTGCAGCTAAAATTGCTTGAAATTTTGTGCCATTATGCCATTAATTAGTGATATAAGAAAAAAATATTTTGTATATTTTGAAAATAGCAAAGTTTCTAACCGGTACTTATAGTATATTTGTATAATTGGCAAATGTTCGTAACCCTCGGCGCGCGAGTTACACTCGCACTTGACGGATCTTGTTTGTTATTCAAAACCAAAAGCTGTTCGAGATCTCTAGGCCTCTGGGTATTTCCTATAGCCTCCGTGCTAATATTAGATTCTCTAACGAGACTTCAATGTCCTTTTAATAAACACGCAAAAAAATTGTAGAATTTACGGACAGCTGATGTAGAGTACATAATCTAGTTGCTATTTAGGAACTCTATCAGCAAACCTATTGCCTGGAAGAAATCGCTCATAGCGATAAGGCCGCCTTAGTGCTTCGTCTACTCGAAGTATTTATTTCTGTACTGTTTTATGTGTTTGTGTGGTACAATAAAGTATTATCAGTTAAATAAATAAATAAAATAAATAATGCTGGACAACTCACACACCTCACACAGTATTATCTAGCCCCAAGTTAAGCAGAGCTTGTGTTATGGGTACTAGATAACTGATATACATAATATAATACAATACATAGATAGATATTTTTTATTATATATATAAAACTAATAATAATAATATAATAAGTTATCTAGTAGGTACCCATAACACAAGCTCTGCTTAGTTTGGGGCTAGATGATGCCGTTTGAATTTCCCAGCATAATATTTATTAATCTATCTAGCAAACGTTTAGAGGTATGAGATATCTTGCTCCTGGTCAAGTCTGGCCCCATAGAATATTAACAAATTAACATTGGCTTAGCCCCTCGTACGTAAATGTTTGTTTTTAGGGTTTCGAGATGGGTTTCGAAAACCTTATGGTCTCGCTCTGTCCGTCCCCCTTCTTTCTTGAATATCTCAGTAACTACTGCAGCTATTAACTTGAAATTTGAAATAATGATACATTTCGGGCGCCATTATTGATTTAAAGAAAATAAAAATATTGAAATTTCAAAAAAACCTAGCAAGTTGGGTATCAAATGAAAGGTATTGTTTTGTTTGCAGTTTTCGGAGCAATCCATGTACAATGTATGTGGGGTTTGTAAAATAGACCTATATTTTACAGCAAAAATATAGAGGTCTGTAAAAATAACACTAGAAATCGACAAAATTATCCGGGCGGGGTATCAAATGAAAGAGATCGGTTAGTACAGTTTATTAAATGTCGGTTCGTCTACGTGTAATTTTCACAGATTATGTATTTATGTTGCCGCTATAACAACAAATACTAAAAAACAATAAAAGAAATATTTAAGTGGGGTTCACATACAACAGATATGATTTTTTGGCGTTTTTTTAAATAGTGGTACGGAACCCTTCGTGCGCGAGTCGCACTTGGCCAGTTTTATTTATTATATTTGAGTGACCTTTGAGTTTACCTTGCTGATCACTGAAATATATCTAGACTATGCCGATGCTAGCTATGCACCAGCTGATTATGTAGTTAATAACACTAAAGTCATTTATAACGAGATATTTACCTTGATTCAAATCATGCTATTGTTGACTAATCATTTTAAATATCCCGTTATAAATGACTTATGTTTTAGGAGTGCTTCTATTTAATTGGCTCTATTTTCGTGACCAAGGTATTAAACACTAAGTGCTCTTAGCTACATTTAAGGCCTTCTTTCGCAAAGTTATGAGAATTTTGCGAAGGAAAGTAAAATAAACGCGGACTGAGTCTGTTTTTTATATTTTTCAATTATCTATCTATCCCTGGTGAGTGCGCTTCGTTTCATTGAACTTGGTGCTTGCTGTTAGTGCAAGAACCAATTTCGAAGAAAAAGAAGGAAAGCTTAAACCTAAACTTCGGCTATAAAATGTAAAATAATGCAGTGAGTGTAATTCCAATAGAGGTTCACCCTCGTCGAGTTACAATCCTAAACTCGATGTTCACCCTTCAATTTCACCTTGATCTCACCCCAGTGTTGGGGAGCTGTGAATACAGAATAAATTACGAGGTAACGTTATTTTTGTTACAGGTATGCGAGGTGTACAAGCTGCACAGAGAATCGTTCCACCTGACCGTGGACTACATAGACCGGTATCTCTCCAACACGGAGGACGTGCAGAAAAGCCGGCTGCAACTCATAGGTGAGTTGATTTGCAGGGTCCGACGTTGTGTAAGGGCGCCATCAATTTTGCCGCTAAGTGCCGCGCTGAGGCAGCGCGTCTGCAGCGCTGCGGCCGCGCTGCTTTGTAAATCCATATAAAATAAAACGTCAAGTGCGAGTCGCACTCGCGCACCGAGGGTTTCGTAAAATTAAGAATTTGTTGTGTGTGTTCTTGTTTCTTCCCAATTAGATCAAATACATTAAAATTAAATTAAAACAATAAATTAAATATGTTAGATTAAATCAAATTATGATAATTACTATATTATTATTCGCACAAAAAGCTGCCATATTGGCGAATTAATTTTTCCAGCTACAGTTTATATGATGATGTTGGGGCTGTCCCGCACTCTGCGCATCAGGGATGCCGTCTTTTTCCGGAGGATGGCAGCAAACCCATCCGTCTCATACTCAGCAAACAGTAGTAGTGCCTTATCAGATTTTGGTTACAGTGACTGTACGCACGTAGTTTTTGTTCAAGTCTAAACAGTCTTCGTCAGAGTCCATCGTGAAACTAAATGTATCAAAACTACGATTCTCGAACCTAGTGACGGCAGCGCAGGCGCAGCATTGCAGACGCGCTGCCTCCTCGCGCCACTGCGGCAAATTTGAAAGCGCCCTTAGCTATTAAATGAATAAAATGAAAGTAATTTTATTTATCCTAAATCTACTACACAAAAACACATTTATCTTAGGATGCAACATTATACCTAGGTTTAGGACAAATATGGCCTACACTCAGCATTGTGCTGGATAGACACTGATGTGTCTACCCAGCGCTGGTTTTCAGTGCATGCCAGAAATGCCTACCTATTAGAAACTTTAAAGGGTGTTTGTTAGTGCGGGATTACAGAGTGCACCTGTATGTCACGCACACACTTGTGCACTAGCCATTTACTACGAACATGGCTAGTGTCCGTTCAGATTAACCGTGTCGTGGCTGAAAATTCGGCAAGGATCCTCTTTACTTTTGTTTGCTATAATATCAATAGACTATCAGATGTAAACTCTATATCAGGCAAGGGCTTCTGTAAACTGACTGACTTCCGGGGCTGAAAGGTGAAAACAAATATCCAGGTCACAGATAGATAGATACATAGATATTTTATTTGGTTCACAAAAACGAACAGCACATTACAAAAAATAATGAAGATGAGATAATGTTAGTAGGTATTCTATATCAATTCAATTTCAATTTATTTATTTAATTAGAACGGCCATAAAACCACTCACACAAACTAATTTTAAGTACATAATACTAACACTATGTTTTATACATAATATAAACACAAATGTTTTATTTGATAGGTTTTTAAAAGTAAATTATTCCGAGTCTTTAGTCCACTGATCATAACGTATGCGTTGTTCAGTCTCGTCTGCTTTTATAATGTTAAAATTTTAAATTTCACTATTATACCGTCTACTCTACGCCGAAAAATATCCATTGATGTGCCATAAAAACAATATTAACATAAAAATATTCCCCCTTTCAGGAATAACTTGTCTATTCATCGCGGCAAAAGTAGAAGAGGTATACCCACCGAAAATCAGCGAGTTCGCCTACGTCACTGACGGAGCTTGCACCACGGACGAGATACTACTGGAAGAGCTGCTTATACTAAAGATCCTATCGTGGAGTATTACTCCGATCACGATAAACAGTTGGTTGAACGTGTACATGCAGCTCGCGAGCGAAGGCCGCAGTGCGAAGCGGAGACTGCTCGGGGAGAGCGACGTGGGCGCGCACGCGTTACGGGGCTACACCTTCGTGTTCCCGCAGTACTCCTCGCTGGAGTTTGTGATCAGCGGCCAGCTGATAGACCTGGCCATCTTGCATGTGGAGGTGAACCAGTTCCCGTACAGTGTAATTGCGGCGGCCGCGATGGCGCATTCTTTTAGCAAGGATGTTGGAGTTAGGGTGTCAGGTGAGATATTTTACTTTACATAAAAACTATTTTAAGTTTATATTGGTCTCCTCCAGCTGTGTGGTGCCAGCTTAAAATTTGCAACACCCCCAACTCTTCCCGTGGTTGTCGTAAGAGGCGACTATGAGAGATACACCGCGGGGCGGGCAGCAGCGCCTCTTGCTGAATAAATCTAAAACCGAACTGCGATCTCCAACTTGCATGCCTAGCGTGGGGATTATGGTCACTACCCCCTTTCTCCCCCTTCTACATTATAGGCTGTTGAGGTTGAGGAACTTCCTCCAAAGTTCAATAATAGTTAATAAGTTTAAGTCGGCGTCTAAACTATTTTATATTGCCGTAAGCAGTATACTGAACGTAAAAGAACGTGAAAGTAATACTGAACTTCATCTAGCGGATGCTCTGAGGAAGTTTAGTATAATAGTTATATATTAAGTATATGTCTGCCACCTAGAACAATTTTATATTGCCATGCCCTTTACAAGTTGCGTGTTGGACTAAAATAATAATTACAAGATCTGTACTTAACACAATATGTAAGCAATAGAAGATCAGACCTAAATTACTACTACCAAAGCATCAGCTAAACTTGTTTTTGCCCCCGGCTTCGCTAACGTTGGTTTTTGCTAGACAAAACGTAGCAGCAGCATTAAGTAATTTGAAGAAAAAAAAACCCTAACAGCGTACCAAAATTTACTTTCTCTCAAAGACTTCCCCTCTCGGCTCTCCTTTGAGGTGACTTACCATTGCGCTGTTACTTATAACGTATCAATATTGCAGGTTACACTTGGGAAGCGATAGAGCCGTGCTACCGATGGCTCGCCCCCTTCGTGCAAGTGGTACGGTCGGACGGCGCCGTAAGCGTGGTGCGGGGGGGCGACGGGGAGCACGTGCAGCGGGGGGCGGGGCTCAGGGACATCTGTCCAGACATCAACCTGGACGAGAGCCATCGCATACAGAGCCACAACGTCTCGCTAGACATGTTTGTGAGTATACACAACTAGCGGGGGGCAACGGGGAGCACGTGCAGCGGGGGGCGCGGCTCAGGGACATCTGTCCGGACATCAACCTGGACGAGAGCCATCGCATACAGAGCCACAACGTCTCGCTAGACATGTTTGTGTGATAAATCAAACATGAAATTCCTGTTGTCATCCATTTTTGTCTTAAGTGCTTATAAGCCTAAAAAAATAAAGTTATTGAAATCTTTGTCCCTCTCTTCAAAACCTCAAGAGCGCTTTCCCATTCTGCACTTTTCGAATATACATTTGATTTTTTAATTACAGGATAAAGTATACCAACAAATGGTGGAAAGCTCATCAACAACGCAAGACACGGCGGCCTCCACATCACAAGACACTGAGCACATCTACCCACCGACGCCGCCGCAGTCTGACCACAAGAGCCCTAAGACCCCTACCACTAAGACTCCTTCCACGCGGCACTCGCCCCACCCAGACCTCGGCTTGCTCTCTGATGAATGAACGTTACATACGGTAGGAACCGACCCGCCGCTTTGGATTAAGATAGATTAATATCCGTTGATGTATTCTGTCTGCAGGAAAACCACGCTTTTTGTCCTAACGTTCAATCTAACTAGCAGAATTGGTTTCTGCTAAACTAATCCTTTCACTATCACAATTTTATCTTCACAGAATGTCACATTTTGACATTCTATCTGAGATGAAAGACACTAAAGATGGAGGGATGCAAGTCAAAAGTGACAAGGTTGCAGCCATTCTCCCAGTCTCTCCGTGCAAGTAGCACCCATGCGCTATCTGAGTTTTTTTTTCATCAAATGATTCTACGACCTTTGTGATAGTAAAGCAGTTGGTATCAGAATTGGGCCTCTGATGCTAATGCCTTTGATGTATGTTTTACCTAGTGAGAAAACTGTTAGGTTCGCTTGGAGGAAATGACAGATTCGTAACGTGCTCGACCTGCGATGCGATGTGATTTTCCGTGCTACCGAACCTGTAGGTAACTTAGCCTATTTCTGCAGGCAGAATGTTGTATACGACGGTTTGGCGATTGGCCGTACACTACAAAGTACATTGTATATTGTTGTTATTTTAAATACAGTTAGAGGTTGTTTATGTTTTTACAGTTTTGTGAAACTTAGTTGAATTTTTATTCTGCTTTGCCCGTTTGGGCGTCGGTTTTTATAGAACTTAAGTTCAGATAATTTTGACTTAGAACCTTTATTCGACTTAATAATAGCTATGATTGAGTGAATTTCTTCCCCTCCTTCCATAAAAGAGTCATGAAATACCTGCATGCGTTCTCTCAACAATGAAACTTAACGGATTTTGTTATATTTTTACCACTGTTAAAAAAACGTCATTTTACATTGTAAGTACAATTATTATAGCAACATCATTTTAGATCCGTATCAATTAATGTTGGTATTTGTTACAGCACGCTTTTTATTTTCAAATCAGTGCACATTCAATGTGTTTTCTTTCTGTTTTTGTATGTGTTGGTTGACTGGTGAGCGTTATTGAAAGATCAATTGAATAGAATTTTTCAATTGTGCAACAAAGCCATAAAGCATACAGAAAAAAATTATCTTTATTTATGAACTAACCTGACAAAAGTAATACAAATCACACTTTATTGTTTACACGCACATTATTGTATTATGTGTTAATTCATCCAAGACATAAACATAAATTGATCACCTAAAAATTCAAAAAAGGCAGTGACACCATTTAAAACACTATCTTATTAGATCTTCATGCAAGCTTTTCTATGATACTGTTTATTATTACATTTTTAATAAATAAATGTATAGAAACAAGTGTTTCAGGGTTAATTGAGAATAATTAATATTAACGTCTTGATTTCGGCTATGGTGTGAAATAGCGATAAAAAAAGTATGATTAGAAAACCAATTATTTTATGGCAGTCAGGGTACTACTGTGCTACTAATAAACATAGTTCCGAAAAACAGATGAGTAGGAAGAAATAAATTTACAGAAAATTTTAGTAGGTACCTTCCATCTAATACTAATTGATTGATACTAACTCGTGTTTAGTGAAACTTTCGCCTAAAACGTACTGATTTTTATAACACGCTTTTGCAGTGCATGATACTAACCAATATGGAAGGATTACTGCAAATTCAATAATTAGCCTTGAAAAGCCAAATACTACTTAATATTTATTTATTTTCAGCCTGAATTGTCCCTCTGCAGGATTAAGGGCCTCCCTTCCTTTCTTCCAGCTTTTACTGTCCCTGGAAGTACTATAAACAAAAAAATTGTGCATGATTATCAGTGATTTTGTTAATAACATTGATGAAGCTCATTTTCTGTCATCATGGGCTATCTTGAGTAGATAACAAACACGCTGAGTCGCTGAGCCTTATGCTGGTGTCCAAGTACAACTTTCCTAATAGTAGATTTAAAAGATACATCTATAGTATAGGTGTATATAATCCAGTTGTAAGAAATGTAGAGAACAGATTTCTCTTCTGTAATCTTTATAGGAGAGATAGTCTGAGAAGTATAAAACATACTTGATTTTCAAGTTGTAAACATTCCACGAATATAATATACAAACCGTTTTCCACCCCGAAGGGAAGAAAACGTTTATTTTAGGTCTAGCCGAGGCTAGACCTCTTGGAGATTACCTATCTTACCTAATGGTGCCCATGTCCCTACTAACTATGATCTTAGCTGTGTCTACCTCACGCGCGGGGTGCCCTGCTCCTTTCCTGCGACGTTGCCGGCTGGCACGATGATGCCGGTTGGCGCGGCGTTGCCGGCTGGCGCGATGACGCGCGCGCTGTTGTTAGTACCTACTCCAAAATTGACGGCAAGGCCTTACCGAGGTCTAGCCTCGGCTAGACCTAAAATAAACGTTTTCTTCCCTTCGGGGTGGAAAACGGTTTGTATTTGAGGTCGCCGAGGCTAGACCTCTTGGAGAAGTGTCTGTTTTCTGCCGGCATCTAAAGCGTACTGTGACTATAAGAAATAACAAAAGTAATAAAAGTCCTACCATAAGTAGGGCAAACCGGTTTGAGTAAAACATGTAAGTAATCAAAAGAAACGTTTATTTAAAGTAAGACGAAATGTTAACTTACAATTATTAATCAATAGACATTGCCGGGACAGGTCCAGGATAATCTTATAAACATAAAACAACTAAATGAATTATCACACAGATTCAAAGCCCATATTGACAGTAACATTTGAACTTGAGGCCCTTGGTTTATCTACCAACTTACAATAATGTTTGAAAAAATTGTCCGACCCCCTCCAGTTCCCTCGTTTAAGAATCTGATCTAGAGGAATATTGTTTTGAAAATCATAAGAAGCTACAGCTGACCGAATCGAGCCCGGGCCACACTCTATGCCTAGATCTTTAAATGGTGACTTTAACCAGCCAGCAATAACGGTGCGCGAAGCCGCCCTTACTACGCCACGCGTGGTTATGAATAAGCTATGCAAGCCCTGCTGCGCCGCCCTTCTGTGCATCGATACTTCAATTAAGCACTTCAGCCACACAACCAGACTCAAAGCAGGATCTCCTGAACAAATTAAGTGCCACCCTGATTGACGAAACCTGGCGTTGTCTGTTTTTGAACCAAATCTTGGCCAAAGCGTAATAGATGACTCTGATATTTCACAGTGTTGATCGTCAATGCTTAAAAGAGTCAGATCATGGACCCGCCTTCCTGAAGCTAATAACAAGAGCAAGGCCACGTGACGAGAGACTTGGAAAATACTCTGGCGAGAGGGTATATTCGCTCGCACCCAGACTAACATATCCTCTATACACCAAATCGACTTCTTGTTCAACAAATTCGAACTTCGCCTGATGCTGATGGCCTTAAGAATGGTGGAGACTAGCGGATGAGCTGAGAGACGGAGCTCTTGTAATGGATCTGCCAAAGAAGCAATAACTGATTTATGGACCAAAATCGTGGGATAAGCTAGGTTTTTGATTCTTGATAAGAAGCCTAGATAAGTAGCCAAATGCTGTGGGTGCGGCCTACTCGGATTTACCCCATTTTGTTTAGACCACGCCACCCACTGCTTCCAGGCTGAGCTATAGGTGCGCCATGTTGAATCTCGCCAAGCAGCCTGCAAGAGCCTGATATCATCAGGACCTAAACCCTCTACCAACTTGTTCCACCCCGTACTTTCCAAACCTCTAAAGAAAGATCTTGAACCTTCGGTGGGGGGAGGTTCGTTGTCAAGTCGACTAGATGTTGGCACAGATTCCATATCTGGAAGGGTGGCGCCAGGGCTCTGCGTCTGAGGTCGACTCTCCAAAAAACCTTCTCCCAACGAGGAACCACGAACAGGAAGACGCCCGTGGCATTGTTGAGATGCTGAAGAACCCTGGGGATCAGCGGAGGTGGAGGGAAAATCCAGGCTAGTTGGTAACTCCAGGGACGGCTGAAGGCGTTGAAGAACTGAGCTTGACAATCTTCTGTCTCTAACGACGCGTACACTGGAACAACTCTTGATCGGACAGTGGCAAAGAGATCGATCTGGGGTACACCCCACTTCTGGAAGACCTTGCTGGTTACGCTCTCCTTCAGATGCCAATCCGGGAGGGCCATTCCTCGGGAAAGACTGTCTGCGATAGTGTTGTAACGACCTGGGATGTAGAATGAATGAAGAGACACTTTCAGGCTCTTGGCTAACAACAACAGCTCTTTTGTAGCTTCCAACAGGTTGACGGATCTTGTGCCGCCCTGGTTCCGAATGTATGACACTACAGTTCTGTTGTCCGACTGGATCATGATAGCCTTTCCTGATACCACATCTTTGAAATTCGTAAGAGCTATGAAAACTGCATAAAGCTCCTTCCGATTTATATGCCATTCTTTCTGCTGAGCAGACCAGACACCTGATAGGAAAAGATCGCCCAAATTGACTCCCCAGCCTGTGTCGGATGCGTCCGTGGTCAGGAACATGGTGCAGCTCTGTGGAAACAATACACCGGGGTTCCCGATATTCGCCTTCCACCATGCACCGTCTGCTAACGCTGGTGAAGGGACTTCGACCTTCTGGAGAGGACACTCTTCGCGAAGCTTTCGGCTCATTCTTTGAATATTCCTTGTGAATAAGCGACCTTGTGGGACCACTAATGACGCAAAACTGAGCCTTCCCAAAAGAGACATTCCTGACCGCCATGTCCATTGACCTGTCTCCAACAACAGGTTCAATTCCGAATGTATACGATCTATCTTTTGGACAGGTAACCTCGTCTGATTTCGAGCTGTGTCCCAAATTATGCCTAAGAACTCTATCTGTCTCACAATTTTTAGAACCGACTTCGCCACGTTGACTCTCCAACCTAAACTTTGAAACAATCCTATAGCCTCTTGAATCTGTTTCTCGAGAACCACGGGATCGTGATGAGCGAACAGATAGTCGTCTAAATACACCAGTACTCGGAGACCTCTCTGACGAAGGATACTTGCGACCCAGTTGCTGATTCGAGAGAAAGCCAATGGAGCGCTGGAAAGCCCGAATGGGAGCGACGTCATCTGATAGAGTTTGTCTTTGAAGACAAACGCTAGATACCGCCGGTGACTCATTTTTATAGGTACATGAAAATAGGCTTGGCTGATGTCTAGTTTTCCCATGTAGTCGTTTTCGTGAAGAAAACTGGGTACCTGGCCTTGACTTATTAGACGAAATTTTTGAGGCTTTAAGAAAAGATTTAGACGGCGCAAATCGAAAATCTGCCTTACTTTCCCGTTGGCTTTTGGTATTAAAAACATCCGCGACAGAAGCCCCGTCCTGGCACGGCATCTTTCCACAACCTGCATTTCTAAAAGAGACTTTATCTCTGTTGCCATGCTTGACGAAGCTTCTGTCGCGAATCTTTTTATCAAGCGTAAATTCCGTAGGGGGACTGAAGGGGGCTTTACCACGAAGGGAATTGAGTATCCCGATATAATCTTTAAAATTGCTTCTGGTGCGCCCAGCTTTCGCCACACTGGCAGATAGTCGCTCAACTGTCCCCCCCTGAAACCGTCAGTATCTTCTAGCTTGGCGTCTTTGTTCGTTAAAACCTTCTGGCTTTCCCGATTTGCCCTGCTTTTTTGCTTGCGGCGATCTGGCTGGGCGCTTGCGTGCCGCTTGCGAGGAATCAGCAGGTCTTGAAGGCCCCGGGCGTGCTCGCCATGCTTGATGCTTAGGTTTGACCGCAGCAGGTTTTCGAAAGGACGACTCACCTGATCTCCCTCTCCCAGGAAAATCTTGCCTAGCAAGAATCGCCGAGATACCCCCATTGTCTTTAACAAAACTCGAGAACAGCTTCTCATCGAAGAGATGTGTAGGAGACGGGGGTATGGCCTGCAATGCTGCTCCCAGGGCGTCGTTTTTCGTCCGGAAGGCCTTTCGACGCATCTCAAAGATTTCCGTTCGGTGTCCGCATGCAAACTGCAGCACCCCATCCGACTCCACACGGAATTGGGAGCCATCTGCCAGTACCTCCGCCAAGTCCTGAGCCGCCTCCGGATGTTTTTCGGCTATGCGTTTGAGGTGTTCGGCCAGGGCTCTTCTTTCCTTTAAGATTCCGTGCTCCAGTGCACCGAGCACTCCGTCCCACCTCATCAGATGTTTTGCTGAAGGTTGGGCTGAGGCAAGCTCTGTATTAACCTTCAGAGCGCTAAACACAGGTGAGACCAGCAGGTTCTTCTCTGCTTCCTTGTAGCGGACTCTGTTCCAGGACGACTGGCCAAACCTATGGCACTCAATGCCCTCTGCTTTGATCGAAGGATCCGGTTCAGGAACGATTGGAGCGGCTTCCTTTACTGAAGGACGAAACTCAAAACTAAAGTCTACTGGCTTCGGTCTTTCCGGTGAGAGTTCCAGGTCCATGACTAATTTCGGGGGTCTCCAAGACGAAGTCGACTGCTCCCCGATTTCAAAATCCTGTCGTCTCCACGAACTGGGTTCAGGTGACCCGGAAGATCCTACTGAGTAGGAGAGCGGACTTTCGTTTTCCACTTCAGACGATGCCCCTGACGATCGGTTCCTGAGTCGTCGCGTCCGCGTCTCATTCCCCAGCGCGTCCATCCTCTTCATCAGAGCGTCGAACATCGTTCCCATTTTTTCTTCCAGTATATCCACTTTAGATCGTTTTGGCCGACTGGGTCCCTCGGAGTCCAAAGACGTGCTGCGTCGCCGACGACTCCGCCTCAACGATGACTCGGAGCACGACCGGGAAAGGGCTCTTGACGCCTCCTTCTGTGACAGGAAACCTTGCTTCATCGATGCAACCGCCTTTTTAAATATTTCGGTCTGGGCAGCTGAACCTCTGACCCTGTTGGCAAAGGCCGGGGGGCCGATGATTAGAGCTCTGGTGAACTCCCAGTCCAGGAGTTTCACTTTGATATCACGCAGCATCTTCTGCGAGGCGTGGTCGGCATTAGGGCGAAAGGCCTGCACCAGCTCAACTGTCGGCAGAGCGAAACGCAGTTTGTTGAGCATTTGAGGGTCCACGCTCTCGCCAATCACCTCATCTTTTGACAGGCGAAGCACCCGCCAATCCGTCCAACCCTCTGGCAGGTGTTCCTGTGCTATGAGTTTCAGACGCCCCAAGATAGTATTATCCTCGTCGGACTCCACTTCCTCCTCCAGTAATTCGCCCAAGGATATGAAGTTCCCTTTCAACGCCATCTATGACAAAACAAAATGGCAACCAATGTACAAGAGCACCCGTTTAATTATTAAAAGTAAGCGGACGCTGACGCTGCCGCTCGCGAGCCCCAGGTCCGGGGGACGCTGACGCTGCCGCTCGCGAGCCCCAGGTCCGATGGACGCTGACGCTGCCGCTCGCGAGCCCCAGGTCCGATGGACGCTGACGCTGCCGCTCGCGAGCCCCAGGTCCGATGGACGCTGACGCTGCCGCTCGCGAGCCCCAGGTCCGGAGGACGCTGACGCTCGCGAGCTACGGTCTTATTAAGATCTGAATCTGGATACCTAGTTGAGGTGTGGGATAGATATACTGTTCCCTATCGCTTTATCGAATATTATAAACGTAGCACAAAATCACAACGAACACTACAACAGTGTTAAATAAACTACTATTTCTTTACTCAGAATTCGTAAGAACATGTGCACACACTCGGTTCAAATAGCGTACTAACAACAGCGCGCGCGTCATCGCGCCAGCCGGCAACGCCGCGCCAACCGGCATCATCGTGCCAGCCGGCAACGTCGCAGGAAAGGAGCAGGGCACCCCGCGCGTGAGGTAGACACAGCTAAGATCATAGTTAGTAGGGACATGGGCACCATTAGGTAAGATAGGTAATCTCCAAGAGGTCTAGCCTCGGCGACCTCAAATACATGTTTTATGTATAAGTTTTTTATAAGTCGCATAACATCCTTTGAATTTGTATGTCAAATCTTTGTTTGTTGTATCTTTGTAACTACTAAAATGTTTTTTTGTGTTTTCTCAATCATAATAATTCTTACTGTCGCGTGCAAGAATATTTACTTCTTAGATTTTAGGTTTATTTGTATTAATTTCGTGATCATTTTAAGTATATAAGTTTATCAAATGTGTAAATATTATAGAAATGCATTTTCCATGCCAATCATTTTGAATCACCAATATGTTTATTCAGCAAGTTTGTAATGAGTTATTGTAAATCTGTGTATTTCTTTGTGATGTATTAAGTTTTATCTGTACGCGACATATTAGTTAGTTTATTATTGTGCATGACTTTGACTATACATCAGGTTCTGATGCTATCTGTTGCACAGCTTCCGTAAGATGCGATTGAGCGATAATGCCAGGGACCTCTGCCCCTGTACTAACCTATACCCAAATCTCAATCAAATACATTTTACTATTTCATTTAAATAAATTAATATAGTTACTAGTAGAATAAAGAAGTTCTTTTAGAATATAAACGGCTTAGTTTCTGATTGTAAATATTAAATTATTCCTTATTTCATGGAAAACGAACAAAACCTGTTCATGAGACTGACTATATGACTTTCAGAGTCAACTAAATTCTATATTAATATATATTATGTATTTTTAGAGCTAATTATTTTCGTTCATCTTATGCGAATTGTTAACCAAAGACTGTCGCTCTGGATCTTTGAAACTTTCTTGTTATCTTCATTCGAATGTTATTTTGGGATAACATTTTCGTGTTTGTTTCGTTTTCTTTCCATTTAACACTACTTACTGGGTCCCGAGATCGCGAAGATGATTCTGATTTGACATTAAAGGACCTCATAAGATTCATTACTTTAGAATCGCAGGATAGGTGTAAATGAATAGGTATCACTATGTAGATACTTCGCTTTTTTCTCATTTGGTTTTAACATTGTATAAAATCGTTGAAACTACTGTAGGTTATGGGCGTTGTGCCGACCTATTATTGTTAGTAACTGTCCCACATTGAGGTGTGTGTCAATAATAGTGAATATTTGTAACTGAGCGATAAGGAAGTGAGTAACGAATGCAACGTTCCCTATCTATCATTGAGAATAATAGAATGCATGCGTTTAATGCAATAAAATAATTGTACAAACGCAACTCTGTACCTATAATACATTATAATCCGGGTATTGATGTTAGTAAATCCATTTTAGAATTAAGTTGAACGATTACGCTTACCCCTAAGGCGCGCTTCGCCTTATAAATAAGACTTTAGAAATGTTATCAGAATAATTTAAATATATTCATAGCATAAATGAAGCACACTGTTAGATTTAAGTTATTTTTATATCAATTTATTTGAAACTAATATAAAAACTTAATTGTAATAGATTTTTAAATTGTATTCTATAAGTGTGTGATGGATATGTGAATAGGTGTGATCTCAAGACAATTCCATAAAGAGCACTGTTCCTTGAGTGATATACTGTTTATGTTTTTCTGTATAAAGTTAACTAATTCCTAATTTAATATTAAATATCAACATTATAGCACTCTCGGAAGAATCCGCGTCGGATATGTTGTCATTGTGCAATAAATGCATTGTTTGATCACATTTTGTACTACTCAATGGAAGTCGCGGCTGTTTTGCCGCTTAGTATTAATTAAATGGTTTTGATGATATCAAGAGCTGGTTTCCTTTTTGTTTAACCATTTGTACCTACATCTTTAGTTTTCAGAGCCTAAATACATGTACTGTACATACCTTCCAAAGTTCTTTTAAACTTTGGTCAAAGAAATGCAAGTTGGATAAAAAAATATTTTCCTATAATTGGCATCATTTACACTTATGGACAAAGTCCATAGAAATATTACTTTATAGAGTATTATATTATCTGTGGTATAGATAATATAATACTATGTAAAGATATATTTGCAATGACATAATCAACGTCAAAATCTTAAAATCATGTTAATTAAGTATGTCAACGCTTAGATTGACTAAGGGCGGGGGTCTGCCATCCTGTATAATCGACTCATAGCTCCCTCGACTAAAATATCCAATAATCAGTTAACGTGGATTAAAATTACAATATTGCGTTGAGGTGTACCTTTTCCATAATCATAATAACTTTATTGCATGAAAAATGGTTTATAAGAATTATTCGGCATGCAAAATAGACACAAGAAAACTAATATACATTTAAATTTAGCAAAATATTTTGAAATTAATGGAAATAATTTTTTTACAACATTATACAAAAAATAATAAGTTAACAGTGAATTTATATTATCCAGTTATTCATCAGCCCCAAGAAGTCCACAGCAAGCAAGGGCCTCCCCCACATGTACCATTTAGTTGTAGGTAATTATAGTACTTAGTTTCCCTCCGGCTGATAATGTACAATACGCAAAATGAGAACAACAAGCACAATGTACAAACGGGCAGAATAGCCGGCAAGTTACCAATAGTGGCGACTGATCGAGAATGTTATATGTAGTGTAGTAAAAAAATGTAATGCTAGACAATTCACCACACAGCATTATCTAGCCCCAAGCTTGGCAGTGCTTGTGATATGCGTACTAAAAAGTTATACACAATATAAAATACACAGATATTTTTTATTACACAAAGAAAACACCCTGAACAAATGTCTGCAGATCGTGCAAACATTTGTCTCGAGGCGGGAATCGAACCAGCAATCTCCTGCGTCGCAAGCGTACCTTCGCCCACCGCGGCACGGAGGTGTCATTAGGTAGAATAGTAGCGGTTCGACGTGTTGCACATCTATGTGAATGATCACATAAAACGTGTAACGTTTATAATATATGAACACGTCAGTTGGCGGCCATGCAATAGGTAGAGGTTCATATATTTTCATTTGTTTGGATCCGTCACGTACAAGTGTATGCTGATGAGCGGAGAGGCGTGCACGGCGGACGCGTCATGCGGCGTGAGGAAGGCGAACTGTCGGCCGCGGTGCTTCAGAGCGTGCTCGAGTACAGTATTACTAGTGGGTTGTGTGTGCTTGTGCAGTAACAGTGTACGTACAAGTGTATGCTGATCCCAACAAAACAGGACGTCAATCTCTCAAACCCGCCCACAGCAGAAGTCAAAAACAGACTAAAACTTAACTCAGAAAAGGAACACCAAAACCTATGGGAACGTCGAACAGACTGCAAACACACTAAAACAATATTTCCTTTCAAAGATAGGAAAACAACAAACACGATGCCCAAGATGAGCCGTGAGGACTTAAGAACAATGGTGGGTATCATCACAGGCCACTGTGAGCTTAACCACCATCTCTTTAAGACAGGAGCCACTGACAGCAGCCTGTGTCGTGGCTGCCTCCTGGAAGAAGAAACTGTGGAACACGTTGTGGTACACTGCGCGGCCACAGTGGAGGCCAGACAGAAAACGGGATTGAAAAGCCTCATAAAGACATCAAACCTGTCCACACCCATAGGAAAGCTGAAACGAAGCTGTCAATCTCCAATAGTCCTGCTCCGGTACTTCAAGGAGCTGGGCTGGTTAGGGCCTGGTCAGGCAGGGGGATAATGCACAATAGGTACACTCCTATGCGAGATGTCAGTGCAGATCCCAGTTCCCCCGCTTAGAATTAGAATTTAGCTCTCTCCATAGCTCGTTGGGCGACTTTAAACTGGTGGACCAGCCTTACCGTGAGTAGGTACCTAGTCCACGTCTCAGCTCCATAGGTCATGAGTCATGACGGGTAGAGTAGGAAGCACTGAATGAAAACTTTAATTTTCAAGCATTGCGGTATGGATGACGAGAAGAATCGACGTAGTTTCCCGAACGCTGCCCAAACTAGCTGGATTCTCCTCTTGGCCTCCTTCTCGAAGTTGTTTTTACCCAACTGCAGAATTTGCCTGTAAAGAGGGCGTCGTCGTTTCTTTTTTATGTCACAAAGTTGACAAACATAGAAAAGCATGCGGCCGGCCGTCTTATGGGAAGCTGTTGCCTAGCCTACACTGCCTCACACCTCAGACTCCTTCGTCTGAGCCTCACACACACACATCTGTAACATCAGAGACGTTCCACTCGTACTGCAGGCCCGTTAAATGTCTCAGGGTGCCCAATGCCCATATCCATTGGGTACATGTCATGCATATGCATGTGACTTCAAAAAATCTGACTATTTTTATTTGTATTCTCTATTGATGTAGAATATCTGCATATAATTTTACATTTATTAATATTTTGAAATTTAATCATGGAAAAATAGATATTTTAAGAGTCGATCGATCGCAATTTTCTAAACGTGACGTTACCGTTCACCTTATCGTCATGAAGCTTTAGCAAAACACTTTTTTTTAGAAAAAAAGGAAGACAATTCTTTATTAGAAACAACACAGAAACAACAATCATGATGATTTTTATCATTTAATTTTTTCTAATTTTATTTTGATTCAACTTCTTATTTATGGCAACGCTTGCTTTTGCCGCGACTCTTTATTTTGATTAAAGTAACAGAAGCATTTTCTAGAAAAAGGGCAGCGTTTTTATCACCCGAAACAGAGAGCAGTTTTTTCCTTCATTTAAAAATTTGTAAGTGTTATTTTCAGTAACGAAATAACATAAATAAATCGTTTTTTTTTAAACTATGCATATATCCTATTGATGCAAGGTTTTGAATACGTACAATTTGTACTGAATAAGTACGTCGTACTGTACATACCGTAGAACACACAATCAGCGAAGTTGGCCTTATGGTGATAATGTTAAATTACCTTCAAAGAAACGCAGTTATAGTATAAAAATATTGTACCTTTATTTGGCATTATTACAAATTGTCGGTCATACGACAGAGAATCACAGTGTCAAAATAATTAACAATAATTGCAATGGCATCATTATTGATCGAGCGAGCGAAGGGAGCCTAGATTTTAGTGGTCATTTGAAATTTATAAAACCGAGAACTCCCACTGCTAGAACTACCTTAGTTTATAAAATATTAAAGACAAACACTATTACCTACTAAAACTTAACATGAACTGAGATAGCTCAGATTCAGATTTAGGCTTGGATTGGGATGATTCGATTCTGACCTTGTCAGATTCCAGTTAGAGCTCACTCTAGTAATAATCAACTTAAAAATCTTTAAATCACTTGGATTAAAAATGCGAAGGCTTACGTAACTAAGGGCGGGGGTCGGCCATCCTGCAACAAAAAATATACTGTAAGCAAATGAACCAAGAATATCTTATTAACCCTCACTGGGTACTGAATGTACTGATAAGTTATCAGTACCCAGTGAGGGTTTTAAGAATAACACGCAAGGCGTCTATCTACTAAGCTCCACTTTTCGCTCTTTATGTAGACTATTTCGGAAACCACCAGCACGGTGCAGCGGTGGTTCGTCGCGGGTCATATTTCATATTATGGTATTTTGCTTTGGGGACGGGCAGCCGACATTCAGACTATCTTTGTTCTCCAAAAAAGGGCTGTACGCGCAATTAATAAATTAAAGCCACGCCACTCTTTGAGGGAATTATTTAAAGACATAAATATTTTGACAGTAATATCGCTATACATATATGAAAATCTAATGTATCCGCACAAAAACAAAGATAGCTTTTTAAAAAAATGTGATGTTCACAAAGTAAATACAAGAAACAAGAACGAACTGCACATCCCATCATATAGATTACGAAAGGTAGGGAAATGATTTATGGGAAATTGCGTACGCTTCTATAACAAGCTTCCATCTGAAGCAACTGAGCTCCCTATTCGTAAATTTAAACAGTACATAAAACGAAATCTAATAAAGAAAGCCTATTACTCCATAGATGATTACATCAATGATGTAAATGCTTGGCCAGATGTCGCTCAGTTCCACACCGACAATGGTATATAAGGCATATAATGTTAAGCTTAGTTAGTTTCATATAAATATTGAGTTATATACAAATTAGATTATATTTAGACTGAGATAATGTATTAATTTTAAGATTTATAAAACTTACTAGTGGTTTCTTTTTCGCTTCTTCCACTAGTGGACAAAAAATTGAAGCGAATAAAATCAATAACATCATATTTCTTATTTGATAATAATGACTATTTATAAACCTGTTTTTAGTATAAAATTTGACATGTCCAAGTGCTTATTTTGTAAGCTTAAAGAAATAAACGTTATTGATATTTGATATATTTGATTTCGTGTATTGCAATCATAATTATACAGGTGGTGGAACATGAATATTTTGCTATTCTAACACTTAGTTGGTACTTTATAATTATGTACCCGGTCCGGGTGTAGCCAAGATGGCTAGTTCACATTATTTTACATTAATAGTCTTATCGTCAAAAAGATCATAAAGCGTATAATAACATTTTTTATAACAATGTCCTTTAATGATTTATTGAAATTAATGTCAGATGTATTCTTTAAATCGTCAGGTATTTTATTATAAATCTTTGCCGCCATTTTTTTGGGCCTGTTCTATGAATGTATAGTTTTGATACAGGGGGGTTTTATACAAGTTTATTATGGCTATGTCTGTTTTAGTATCGTCTAGGTATATATTATATAGGTCAGCGCGAGTTTCAATTTTTTTTGTTTTTTTTTTCTGCGTTCCACAACTGTCCACATGCAATAACACTAGCGTAATATTAATTTTGCGCACATCGAAAATCATTTTCTATGAATTTATTAATATAATAAAATAACTACTTTGATTCATTTGTATTTTGGAAGCATTTGGGAAAATGTAGATTTTAAGCACAAAATTTCATATTTTCCCAAATGCTCCAAATATACCTATTCAAAACCATTTAAAAATTGAATCTCGAGCCAACTCGCGACGAACCTTACCAGTCGACTCCTTAAACACTTTCGTCGATCCACTTTTCGTAAGTTGTGTTGTTCACTTCTGATTTTGTATGTCCAAAATAGACGCCAGCGACGACCATTATGGACACACAACATCAGAAGTGACTCCGACACAATTACGAGTTTTTATTTAAACGCCAGCGACGACCATTATGGACACACAACATCAGAAGTGACTCCGACACAATTACGAGTTTTTATTTAAAAAGTATCTGTGATACTAGAACCGCGTACAGTATTACAGTGGGTTGTGTGTGCTTGTGCAGTAACAGTGTACGTAGAAGTGTATGCTGATGAGCGGAGAGGCTTGCACGGCGGACGCGTCCTGCGGCGTGAGGAAGGCGAACTGTCGGCCGCCGTGCTTCAGAGCGTGGTCGAGTACAGTATTACATTTACTAGTGGGTTGTGTGTGCTTGTGCAGTAACAGTGTACGTACAAGTGTATGCTGATGAGCGGAGAGGCGTGCACGGCGGACGCGTCCTGCGGCGTGAGGAAGGCCAACTGTCGGCCGCGGTGCTTCAGAGCGTGGTCGAGTACAGTATTACTAGTGGGTTGTGTGTGCTTGTGCAGTAACAGTGTACGTACAAGTGTATGCTGATGAGCGGAGAGGCGTGCACGGCGGACGCGTCCTGCGGCGTGAGGAAGGCGAACTGTCGGCCGCGGTGCTTCAGAGCGTGGTCGATCAGAAGATCCATCACTATTTTGCGGTTCACGTTGTCCTGGACAAACAATACAAACATATTTTATAAAAAAAATATTCAGCGCAGTTGGACTGAGCGTGAAATCAAATACCCCGGATAGAGACGACGTGGTGGAGGCGACACGCTTGCATGATATCTCTAACTCACCATAAACACGTCGAACTCGTTCATAAAGTAGAAAGGCACTTCGACGCAGCCCCACAGCGCCATTATAAAGGCGACGGTGGAGTAAGAGCGCTCACCCCCGGATAGAGACGACGGGGTGGAGGCGACACGCTTGCAAGATATCTCTAACTCACCATAAACACGTCGAACTCGTCCATAAAGTAGAAAGGCACCTCGACGCAGCCCCACAGCGCCATTATAAAGGCGACGGTGGAGTAAGAGCGCTCGCCCCCGGATAGAGACGACGGGGTGGAGGCGACACGCTTGCATGATATCTCTAACTCACCATAAACACGTCGAACTCGTCCATAAAGTAGAAAGGCACCTCGACGCAGCCCCACAGCGCCATTATAAAGGCGACGGTGGAGTAGGAGCGCTCGCCCCCGGATAGAGACGACGTGGTGGAGGCGACACGCTTGCCGCTCGACTCTCGGCCCGTGCATGATATCTCTAGGACGCTGTTTGCGTGGTCGATGTTCATGCTGCCCTGTGGAGTTAAATTATTGCCTTAATTAACAGGACTCAGATAGTTCAAAAAGAAAGTATGAAACCAGCGCCTTTCGTTCAATTTATCCATAACTTTTTAATACAAAAGATCGCCAAAAAAATCATAACCAGCCTAGACATGACAGAAAAAATACAATATTATAGGAACCACACTCACGGAATAATCTCGTAACATCAAAATGCTTTGGAAGGCGTGTTGCACGTGGCGGGAGATGTAGTCCTGCAGCTTCTTGCAGTAGCGCAGGTGCAGCTTGATCGTCGGCCGCAGCTGGAAACACACAACCATCATCACTTTACGAATCTACTAGCAATAAACATTCGATTTCATTATTGTAAACTTTATAAACTGCATACTGGCTTTGCTTGACAAAGTAGGTATTTGTTTGTCAATAGGACATGTCAGTCTGTAATAACTTATTTATTATTATTTATTTATTCATTTAATTTATTTATTGCTTGCGTGTACATACATTCTTAGGTCTAGGGGGTCTAGGTATTTCGTCTTGATTTTACATGATAATATAGCATTTAAGAAGAAAATTACAAAAATCACCTACATGCTAACAATTCCACATTAATTCCATGCTAAATCAAATATATATAATTGAATTTAAATTAAAATAATATTCATATCATATTATTAAATTTAATATTATTACAAGTAGAGATTAAAAGTAACAGAAATTGCACTTATTCCTACTAATAAGAGGCATTTATATTGTTAGCGGCTGCCCGCGGTTTCGCAAGCGGCTTTCAAGTAGCCTCCTGGGGATACCGTCTACCTCTGCCAAATTTTCCGTTTAGGCGTGAAAAGGTAAAAGACATACAGAATTACTTTCGAATTTATAATGATAATATGATGGTTCGAATTGATTTAAATTTTGCTATTCCGCTAATGGCCGGTGTTACAGTTCCCTTACCTCGTCAATGAGAGTCCTCAGTTTGTCGAGCGTGAGCCGCGTGCGGCGGTACTTGCGCTCGACGGCGAGCAGCTTCTCCGCGACCTGCGCCTTCGTGAGTCCGTCGCTGCGGATCGAGCTCAGCTTTAACTGCGTTTTCTTCAACTCGTTTGTCACTACCGCTTTGTCTCTGTACAACAAAATATGTTTTATATTAGGACTGTAAGAAAGGAAAGAGGCATTTGCCCAATAGTGGGACATCATCATCAGCCTATGTTAGTTTACTTTGGTTTTAAAGCATTGCTGTATGGATGATGAGAAGACTCGTAGTTTTCCAAACACTGCCCAACCTAGCTGGATCCTCTTGCATAGCCTTCTTCTCGAAATTGTTTGCAGAATCTATGTTTTTTGTTTTTTTTTTTTTTGGGCGATAGAGCGAATCCGAGGGTCTAAATTATCCACTCAGCAGCTTGGCACGAGCCACCTGACGAAGCTTAAAACGCACGATGGGAGGACCGTATTGACAAAGCTGGAGATCTCTGACGAGATAAGGGATTTCTATGACCGTTTATACGCTGCACTGCCCCTCATGGCGGGACGACCACAATTCCAGAGCCAGACATCAGTCAAGACGAGATCGTGTTACCTCTGAGTCAGCTACAAAATGGACAAGCTTCCAGTGAAAAAGGATTAACATCAAAGTTTTTGAAGGCTGGAGGAACCCCTGTTATACAGGAATTACAGAACCTCTTCAACACCATCCTTCACAGTGTGAGAAGAGCAGGAGTTCGGTGCTGCTTTATAAGGAAGGGAAATAAAATCCTCTTTAAAAATTACAGATCCATCTCGCTCTTGAGCCATGTTTATAAGCTGTTCTCACGAGTGGTCACGAATCGTCTCGCCAGGAGACTCAAAAGGCCGGGTTTCGCCGAGAATATGGCACCATAGATGGTGCCATATTCTCGGCACCAGATTTAATAGATTGTCGTTATATCGAAGTGCTAAGATATCTCTACGAAGCCGCCACCATGAGTATCCAAGTACGTGGTCGGCAGTCTAAACCCATCCAATTGCGAAGATGAGTGAGACAAAGTGAATGTCATATCACTGAAACTGTTCACAAGCGCGTTGGAATATGTGTTTTGGGGGTAACCCATAATCGCATAATCGTCACGCGCTGGGCATGCGGGTTAGGGATCGCAGTTCTGTTGTGGAATTGTTCTGCAGGGGGCGCTGCTGGCCTGCTGATGGCGCTGTTTTTTGTAATTTTTTGGGTAGCCGGACGTATCGTTCGCAGAATGTATGTACTTTGGTACTAGAGTAGTAAGGCTTTCAAATGGCGACTACGTACCTCATGCCCACGTGGGCAGACCACCAAGAGCAGCCTAAGGCCTAGTGAGGTTTGTAAGATTCAGGTATCGGAGGAGGATCTTTAGCGGAGGTCTTTGTCCTTATATATTCAGAATGCGTATAATCATGAAGAAGAGAAATAAAAGCCACCAGCAATGGAACATCAGTGGTTGATGATGCTAGTATGTACTTATTCTTGTCGGGAAATGTTTGGGTGGACTTGACCGATGATGAACTTCCACTTAATTCAGCAAAATACAAATAAAACCTCTTAATCATCGGTTGTTTTACCAAGGCAACGTTTGATAAAGAAACTGTTAAATGAAAAACTATTATTGTATTTGTTAGCTACTGGGACATGAGAAATGATAACTCTAACTGACATCACACGCATAGCCTGAATAACACATTGTACCTTTATTTATGTTGCAATTCAATCTCACCGTGGATTGTCGATCCTCGTGCAGAGCATGAGCGCCTCTTGTTCCTTCTTCATGATATTCTCCCGCTTCTCCTCCAGAATGGCCTCTACCTGCGTGATCTTGATCCTCTCTTCGCGGACCCACTGCTTCAGGGTGCGGCTCTCCGTCACACCCTGGTCCAGCTTGTTTTGCTCTTGATCTATTTCTTCCTACGAAAAAAAGGTATTTTTTTCAGGTTACTGTAAATCTAAGCAATGCGGTAAAAGCCATTAGTAAATATCCAAGTAGTAACAAGTACTTACAGTAAGTGATCTGAGAGTAGACGTCGCTTCTTTCAAGTGACTCTTGGTTACTTTCATCTTGCCTTCGATCGCGTCGACTTTCCGTCGATGCTCCCGGTCCGAGCCGCTCGCCGCGTCCACTTGCGCTTGTAAAGTACGCAGCTTCTCTTTTGACAGGTTAAGTTCTTCCACCTGATAACAAAAGAAGATATCAACGGAATCCAACTGGAGCCACGGACAGTGATCCGTGTCGTGACGAGGCTCGTAGCGATCGCAAAAGTTGGTGTGGCCACTACAGAAGAGACCAGAGCAAAGACAGTATTAAAGAAGATTGAGACAACTAATTGACGAAAGGTGTTTGTTTGCTCGTATTTATCTTCCTTAGATTTTATTTATATTTAAGTAATAACGTACAAGTACTGCATGATGGGGCGCCGCGCGGTCCTGCAAGGCCGCCGTGGCCTGTCGCAGCGCTTCGCTTTTCTCGTGTTTGAGCACGTGCAGCGCTTGCAGCGCTCTCTTCGCTGCAGACTCCGCCTGCCGCGCCTGTGAAGTCTCGCTGTTTAGCGCCTCAGCTTGCGCTTCTAGCGCTGCAAGCGCTGATTCAGCTTCGATTATTTCTTCTTTAACCTGTCTGGTAAGGGTTAAAGGGTTAAGGGTTATATTTTGTTATTATGACCCGATCGACAGATCTACTTATGTGTTGTAGTCAATGAGAAGATCAAGAGTCTCTCTATTTTTATTTCGACAATTTAATGTTTAATTATCAGGATTGAATGTTTGCTTGTCCACACTTTGTATAGTACCAGCTTTATTTATCATGATCTCATGTCGATGTTGATCTTTAGAGTACGATGACGTACGTTACCAACGGAAACAAAAGTTACAACTGGATTGTATTATACAATATATACAATTTGTATATGCTTGTTCTATTGTTGTCACGGCAACCTCAGCATAGTGGGTTTAATGTTGGGGTTGCCAACAATTCATAACATTATTTACTTTTTCCTCTGCGCAGTGCTGATTTGCAACAACTGGCTCGGTTTGTTGGCGCCGCCGTAGCTGCGGTAGTTGGGAGCTGGGAAGTACTCCGAACTGTCGAGAGTCACTATTTTGGAGCAGTTCTCTGGAACGTTCTCTTCGTTGTCAGACAGACGCACGGCATCGTCTGGAACAAAAATATTTATAGGTTAACTGCTGTCTCCCGGTCTATAACACGCACACAAGTGCAGAAACTAGAATCACTCTTCGCTACTACTCACACACACGCCGCCGCCCGGTAGAACAATCCAGTGCACCGAGTCACAACCGTAAATCGCTTACCTACGTGTAAAAACAAATAAGTGCCTACCCTCTGTTATGGTTGGAGATTTATTTTTTGTTTTTATTAACTTACGCTCGCATTCTGTATACTATATACTTAATTAATTATGGACCATGTCAAAATTTATAGCCTTAATGTATTCGTAATAAAGTTTGAGCGCGCTAGCCTAGAAACGTAGTAATAAGTAACCATATTATAATACTCATTCTAAGTGAACTGTAAAGTTTTTTATGAGTAAATAAATTCTTTAAACCGAACTGTTATTGTAATAAGTATAGTTAGTGTATTAAGTATGTCTCACCTTGTTCAGGAACTAGCAGTATGGACTCTAAGCCGATTTGGTCGATGAGGAAGTTGGTGACGACCGGGTCCGTGACGTCGATCGAGTCCAAGGCGGACAGGAAGCCGCTCGCGCGCACCTTGTTGCGCCGCACGTCGTGCATCTTACTCAGGAACTTGCTGCATGTCACGCTCGGCTTGGGAGCGGACCCGAACACCTTTGGGAAAAAAGGATTTACTCAAAAACAGGGCAACGGAACGGCTTCTCTCCATGCTGGCCACTTGCCTCGGCCCTGCGCCAATCTGAGCCACTTGCGTCTCAGTCTTACAGTGTATACTACGTCGGGGGTTCAATATATACGTGGAGCACGTTCCCTGTCTCGGCGAACACTCGGTCAGCGCGTTCGGTCACCTGTCAAACTTGCACTATACCAATCTACGTCTACCTACCTGTCCCATAATCTGGAAGAGTTTTCTAGAATCCTCCGGCGAGTTGACGCAGAAAGAGCGCATGCTGCCGCCGATGATGTGTTCCAAGGCACCGCCCCATCGTTTCTCCTTCACTTTCAGATACGAACCTAAAGAAAAAAAATGTATTAATACACAAATATTTCATAAAAAAATAATGATGGACTATCCACATAGCATCATCTCGCTTCAAGCTAAGCAAAGCTTGTGTTAATATCGACATTCAGTTTTCTACTTTCACAGCATTGGTGTCTTGAGTAAATACCAAGCTGCGTACGTAAGCTTGGTATTTCATTCTTTAAAGCTCACTGCGCCAGTTCCACGAGTAGTGAGTACGATTAGAATTTGATTTATTTATTTAACACCTAGAGCCAAACCTGTAGGTGATACGAACCGACGACGGGTCCTCTGGGCGGCGCGGAGAACTCGCCCTGTGCCACGGCCTTCTTGATTCTCTGCGCCAGTTCCACCATGTGGTTGCCGTACACGGCCAGCGAGTCGTTCCCACGAGACTCCAGCTCACGGAGCTGTTGCTTCAGTAGATAGTACATACCGACGGGTCCTCTGGGCGGCGCGGAGAACTCGCCCTGTGCCACGGCCTTCTTGATTCTCTGCGCCAGTTCCACCATGTGGTTGCCGTACACGGCCAGCGAGTCGTTCCCACGAGACTCTAGCTCACGGAGCTGCTGCTTCAGTTGTTCTGGAGAAATAATTATATTTTAATATTTCAATTAACTCTTAACGTTCTACTGTTATAGTGATGCCATGATGATCGCGGCATAATGAACGGACCCCCTAACTCAGCCCGTGGATGACGTAGGAGTCGACTAAGGGAACCAGAGAAAGGGCAGCAGCATTCCCTCGTGCTTTGTCCTTCAGGTGTGGACGTTATTATGTATGTAAATGTAATGAAAAAAACTATGTATTTACTGTATTGTATCATATCATATATCATGTATATCAGTCATCTAGTAGGTACCCATAACACAAGCTCTGCTTAGCTTGGGGCTAAATAATGCTGTGTGAATTGTCCAGCATTATTTATTTATTTTTAACATGTTTACTGCGATCACCAATCGTGCGTCTGCTTCAACGCTTTGATGTTTGCCATTCATAAGCTCGCTCGTTTTGAGGGAGACATGTTCAGCAGTGGACGTATGTGTGCTGATGTGGATACAGTGATGGTGATATGACCCTTTAAGTAAGTGAAGAGAGTTGTATCTCACTGATAGAGTCCCTCTGGCGGAGCGCGCGCGCCGCCACCTGCTCGGCCTGCCCCCCGGCATGCGCTAAGTTCTGTCGAGCTTGGGCCGCGTCGTTCTGCGCCGTGTTGTAGCGAGCCTCGGCCGCCGCCAGCGCCGCCTGCGCCGCCTCCGCCGCGGACTCCAGCACCGCTCGCTCGTCGGCGGCGCTGCCTGATCTAATTAAGATATGGTTTATATAAGTTAGTGACTGTGACTAGCAAGGCCGTATAGCAAGGAATTCATAAACCTAACAGGTTTGGTTGTCAAACTAGACCTAGATCTCAATACTCACGGGATCCCCGAGGTGAAAACTCTAATTACATAAAATTCAACAATATTTATTTGATTCTCGTAATGTAAGAAACAGTAAAAAATACAATAAGTGCATTATTATTGGTACACATAATTTGGTCAGGAACCCTGCGGTTTATTGAAACGACTTATGATTTGCTTCATAGGTACAAACAAACTATTGTTTCTCTGACTAAACCTTTCAAAAAATTCTGATTTATACAGGTTGTCCTGAAACTCCACGTCAAGCTGAAAGCGGAGGACAGGTGGGTTCATGACGACCCAGAAAAACAACAAAATCATGGGTCTATCTCCAATGGTTTCTGAGTATAACTTAAAAATATTGAAATCAAAGATAACTGTGTGTGCCATCTTTTAAGAGAACATGCCAGTGGGTGCCGACATTTTTTTCCAGTAGTATTGTGTGTTTATTTCGCACTAAAATAAATGAATAAGTTATTCGAGTTTGTAAATGAAAATCACGAGATATTGATATCTGTAGTCACTAGAAGATATAAATGTTTGCGCCGGGCAGAGAATTTAGGGTTTTCAGTAAAAAGCTTATAACTCAGACACCGTTGGAAATAGGCCAACCCCTAATTTTGTTTTTCTGGGTCGTCAAGTCGTCATGAACCCACCTATCCTCCTCTTTCGGCTTGACACAGAATTTCGGGACATCCTGTACCTATATTTAAAAATCGTTTTTATTCGAACCCTGCTGTGATTTTGCCTTCCAAAATCTGTGTTGCCTACTATTTAGTGCATGGGGCACTTGACTATAGCTCTTCTCCACATTAAACTAAAGTTCAACTTACTCAATGTTCCGTATCTCCCTCTCCAAATCCGCGACCTTCTTCTGTTCTCTGTTCATTTGTTCCCGTTGCTTGCCAGAGCAGTTCTGAGTACTTCTCTGCTCGGCTTGCACCTCACGTATCTCCGACTCCATCGCACGAAGCTCTTGTTCTAAAGCTGTGCGCTGTTGCTTCTTCTCTTCAAGCTGGTTTTTTAGTGCTCTGTGAAATTATTCTTATTATGAAGAGGTATTGTACACTTCTACTCAATGAAGTCGAGGGTTTCCCTTCCCAAAACACTGAGGTTACTAATTTTGCCTGTGATAATAGTATGGGGCGTGCCCTCGTGCCCCAAATTACGCCATGGCTACGTGCCTGCTGCTTTTTTCCGGTCAATTACAACTTGGGTCTCTTTAAGAAAGTGAATAGGTCTCTTCTAGATCTTCGTGATACATCTTTAGCCAAATCTTCACTTACCATCAGGATGAGATTGTGGTCAAACGAAGGACTATAAATGCGAAAGTGTGTTTTATTTATTTGTCCTTCGTTCACGCCAGGCGCGGCGCCCTGACTACTAAGCAACGAATCGACTTGATTTTTGGCATAGAGTTAGAGGACGGATGGATGGTAGAGAGTTGAAAGGATGGAGAGTAACATAGGCTACTTTTTGTCCTGGTAAAACATCATATTCCCATGGGAGATTTACGCAAATGTGAAATTCGATTAACACGGGTGAAACCACGAGGAACAGGTAGTTTACAATAAAAAGAATATCTGATATCATCTGTTCAAGAAATAATGTAACAATCTTACTGTATCGCATCATTGTTACTCCCAGAGCTATCTTCCATCTGCTTCAGTTTTTCAGTCTGCCGCGCCATTTTAGCTTTTTGCTTGTCACATTGCGCTTGTATAGTATTTGCTTCCTTTTCGAAGTCTGCTATCTCACTCCAGTAATACTCATCCTGTAACCTTTTTTTCTGAGCCTCGGTCTCATCTCGAGATTTCAGCTGCTCATGACTAGTCTTCCACTTCTTGTATTCTTTCTCTAGGTCGACACAAGCCTGTGACAAAATTATTCAGATGAAATACTATGCATATGTGAATGTAGACAAAATCAAATCAAATTTGTTTTTGCAGCCTTATTGTACATTAACATAATATTCAATGTCAACATTCTCAAATATGGACCCATGTCATGTGCATAAACAATATTCTCTCAACATTATATGATATACTCCAAAGGTCATGGAGGAGACAATTAGGAGGATTGTTATCGCCCTAAAATAAAAATAAGAAATAACCAAATAAAAATAAATTTTTATAAATTATATTTATCTTAATCTAATTATGATTATTAATCTAAATTATGATCTTAGTCTATACAACAAGAGATATGATTTCCGTAGATAATACACAAATTGATTTAATTTTAAAATATTAGCTGTAGCAAATGTTCAATTGAGTTGCCTCATTGAGTTACTAAATTATAATATTTGTTTGGATGAGAACAATCTGTGTGGAGTAGACGGGATGGGGGAAAGCTTTGCCCAACAAGGGGCAAGACTGATGATTGGCATAGTAGGATACAAGAGTACCACCTATATACCTGTGCAAATAACTTATGAACATTTATATTATATCAAATCACTTATTCAATTGAACTTACATCTGTTTTCTTTTTCCATACAGTTTCAGCCTTACTACAATTTTCTAAAGCCCAATTATAGTTGCCTTCAGTCAGGTCAAGGTTAGTTGCTTTTCTGAACAGTGAGTATTTCTTCTTAGCGTCAGAGGCGTGGAAGCTCCTCGCATCATCCTGGTTCAGGACAGATATTGGGTTGTCCACTTGTATGTCATGGGCAAGAACTATGGAGCTGACCTCTTCAAACTTTGTTGATATAACTTCCCCTAGAATATAAAAGTTGTGTTGGTTGAGAGCCAATTTCTTAGTTAAAGCAAGCATCATAGAATACAACTAGCGCCAACTTATATATCGTGTTTTTACTCACTTGCATGCACAGGTGAAAAATGTAATGATTAGGTTTGATAGAGACCACAAACCCAAGCTGGCCAATTAACCTAATTGTTAATAAGTTGATAGAATAAAATACAGTGGAGCTACTTTAATTCTATCCAAAATCCTCAAAAATATTTTTAAACATGTGATCTGACACATAATTAAGTAGTACTATTATAATATTTAATGTGTATATCACAATGACGGTGAGGCATCCCGTGACCACGATAGTGCGTGAATCTGTTGAAACGTCGGGAAAAATAGGTAAATTTACGGGAGAAATACCCGTTATATGGTACTAATAATTAAAAGTTATAAATTAAATCCTTCCGTTAAAGTACTTAAGACTATATCTCTAAGTAATTAAAGAATCTCTCAATAACCTGCTGGCAACCAATTCCAAGAAATCTTTTAGTTCAAGGGGCAGTATTTTATGCCTTGTTATCACTTACTTTTGAATGTTTATATTTTTTCATAAATCCCGTACCAACTGTTTTTTTTGATTTTAAAAAATGATAATTATGCATTGTTTATTTATTACTTCTTGTGCTGTCTATAAAGAAAGTTAGTTTACATTTAGTCAAGAAAGAAAGAAATGTTAAAATTAACAAAATGATTAGCAAACAAATTTTTATCTTCTCATGACTTAGTACTTAGTACAGTTTTTAAGTTTATTAATTACATACAAAAATACAAATCTTTCCTCTTTAAAATACAAGTGTAGATAGAACAAAATCCTCTCTAAGTCGAAATTCTCAGTTGAAGATTTGATAGCTCAAAATTTTTAACCTGTCTCTTGAAGTTCAAGTTAAAGAGGCTCCACTGTTTTGTCAATTGATTGCAATTTACCTGTAGCAGACTTTACTTTATAGCTGGATCCTCCAGAGGCATTTAAAGTCCGTACAATAGTAATGAAATCACCATACAGATGGGGCTTATAAGCTGTTGAACTGCTGTTCTTTATTTTTATCTCAATGGTAGCTGAATTCTGGCCTTTCTTGATAAAAGCTGCAAAATATCATGCGTTAAAATATATTGTCACAACAAGATGGGTAGCAAGTACAAGACTATAGGTAACAATAACTTATTATAATCTATAGTCTAGTATTAATAAGTGAAGAAACCAGCAGTAAATGAATAAATGATTTATTATCAAAACACATTGGTTTTGCACCTACATCAACTTCTTCAACAGTTTAAGTTGATGCAGTACTAAAAATTTGTTAGACATTATTTGCCTAACAAGAGAACTTTATCAGGAATAGCTGGACTGCTGATGTACCTAATCCTGCTCAACAGATAGGTATTGTAGGTAAACTCAGGTCAACAAATAACGTAATTTCAAATAATACGCAGATAATATATCAAGTGATAAGCAGAATTGGCTCCTCTGCAGACAGAAGATGGACATCTGATGTCTACTGGCTGGTCAGTTACTGGGCCTGTGAAAACGAGGCTATATTGCTACTTACAAGTTAGGCTAGATCCTCTATTCGTCGCAGATGCTCTGCCTCCCAAACCGACTACCAAAGCAGTCAAAACAGCACTTTTCCCGCTGCCGTTGCGGCCAACAATAAAATTAACATTTCTGTTCAAAGTAACTTGTAAATTGTCGTGACAAAAGAAATTGCGAACATGTATACTATGAATGCAACCATCAGAATCTTCAACGTTTTCGTCATCAATTTCCATATTTTCCATTTTATTTTTGCGGTTTTTCCGCGAACGAAATCCAAAAAAAACAACAACCACCACAGATTACCTTTATCTTATCAGTCTTCGAAGTCAGTAAGTAAAGTCAGTACGAACCTTAGATGAATTATACCTAGATGCTTAGATGAATTATACCTAGATGGTTGGCATGCGTGGCCGTGAAAAGAGACAGAGTATACGAAGTGGTGTTGCCATGTATTTTTTTTTACCCTGACTAGGTTCGTAATTTCATGTCTGGTAGAGCCGTATGGTGCAGGCTTAGAATTTGCACTAACCGAACTCTTCTCGTGGGTGTTGTATGAGGCGACTAAGGGGCATACACCGGGGGGCGGGCAGCAGCGCCTCTTGCAGAATAGATCTACCACCGAACCGAACTGCGATTCACAACCCGCATGCCCAGCGTGAGGATTATAAGCATTACCCCTCATCATCATCATCATCAACCTATACAAGTCCACTGCTGACTACGGATTCCTAAAATTTATTTAATTAAGTACCTACCTTAGTATGCGGGAATAGGTAAACTGAGCATTGAAATAAAACTACGTTTAGGTATCAAATTTATTTTCTTAAATTTATTGCCACTGCTACTTATACTACTAGCTACGTGAAGAAATAATTTCAAACTCTTTAAAATATTATACTTTATTAACTATTAACTTAAACAAACAATTTTGAAAAAAATATTATTGCTAGGGAATCCATTCAAACACGATAAACAGGCACAGACTTACAATAAAAATTGCACTTTGGAAATCACATTTCTGCTAAGTATTTAATATTACACAGGAATTGCCAAGATAAGACAACCAGAACAAGAAATTCAAAAGCATTTTTACATTATAGGCCTACCTACTTCAGATAAAAGTGCAGAGAAAACCAAATAAAGGACACTATTTATACCTCAAACACAGTATTACCTACGTCCTTGCTTATTTATACAAATATTATTATGTAATAATGACTTTTTTGATTCTTAAGATAGTTATATCAATATTTATTCTCCACAAATCATAGGATCACAAATCAACTGCATACCCAACTTATCAAAATGTAGGTTTATCAGTCTTATATTCAATTATATTAATATTATAAGTACTTATATACATTAGTATTAATCATAATATTGTACGTAGGTACTCTATTAAACTGTACTTATTAATTTACACTGTGTGATTGTATGTGTGTTCTGGATTGTATTTCTCTTACAAGCTCAAAGTTTTCATGATTTCCTTCACGTACCTTTCCCGTAGTATTTATCTTACATGCCTGAAATAAAATGTTGAAGGAAATATGAATATTATGTACAATTAGTACCTACTTTAAATATGGCAAGTATTAGTAACACCAAATTCCAATATCATTTAAATATTTTTGAATTTGATTTGAACGGAAGGTAGGTAGACTAAAACACAAAGTAGGTAAGAATATTGTTTAATCCAAGTCTCAAAAAAACTTTCAACCACTGTTGCACTGAGCCATTAGTTATTGTTCCGTGACGGAATTGACTTAATTTCTATTATCATATTTTTGTTTCTTCGTGTTCCTGTTGATGATGACGATGAGTATAGATATTTCTTTGTTTCAATTGTTAGGGTAGCATCTGGTCAATCTCAAAGTACCCGCAACCTGGAGACTTAAATCATGATATATTTTAATTGTTTGCTATTGGCGAGATCTTTGGGTGGAACCCATCACGTGACATCGCACGATGCATTGCGACGCAATCAACAAGACTTTTAGTCCTCCTACCACCACGGTTGAGCACACTCGCATCGATAAAGCTGTTTGCCCCCGGATTTTCTCGCGGTCTTCCGGTAGTCTATCGAGTCGCGACGCCTCCTCCCTTGTGTTGTGACAATTTCTACATACACCAATCGACAAAATCAAGATAAACCAGCACCTGTGGAAACCCAGTGTTCAAGGGAACCGCCAGTGGGCACATGTCATCGGCGTGGGAAGACACCAGCCACCCAGTACCGTGAGTCCACTAGATCTAATTGCCTCCCTTAACATATTTTTGGTCCTTCGAGCCGGATGATTATCTTGATTCCTCCAGATTGCGTGTTCTTAGAATTGTTTTTTGTTGCTACGCCACGCGTACGTATTCAGTGTTAGGTAGGTACTCATATTTTCAAACGTCACTTAATTATTTAGGTAGATTAATTGTTGTACGTTAATATTTTGTTGTTTTTTTCATTTGTTTTGTTGCTGCACTACGTGCACGTTTATGTTTTCATTTCCGTTGGCGCATTTGTCTGTAGAAGCCATCTTTGTATCGCAAAATGGCGGACGATGCCGCCACCGAACAAGATATTTTCGAAAGAGAAATTATCTTAGAAGAAATTAAAAGAACATTGTTATTTGCCACAACCGATACGGTTCAATTTAAAACACGATCCACCGATCTAAATGCTCAACAAAGGAAGTTTAGTAAAGTTCAGTCAAAAATTGAAAAGGCTTTGATGAAAACCAAGTTGTTCAACAAAGATGAACAGTTGAAAATTCGTAACGATTTTAATGATTGTTACTATGCTATTTTGGTTCAAGTAAATAAATTAAAGGAAGCCGAGCAAGAAGGCAGACGAATGAGTCGTTCTGCTATTCAATCGATGCCTCAAAATAATATTTTACATAAATTACCTACACTACCCCTACCATCGTTCAGTGGGGAATCCACGGATTGGCCTTCATATTTCGATTTGTATCAAGCGCTGATCCACAACAATGATGCCTACTCGCCTGCGGAGAAATTTCGTTATCTGTTGCTTACTTTAAAAAACGAGCCTCACAATTTGATAAAATCAATTCCCATCACTGATGATAATTATGCAGTTGCATTAGATATCTTGAAAAGTCGTTATGAAAATCGTAGAATGATCGCGTCGAAACATTTGGATCGCATTCTCGATTGTGAAGCTTGTACGAGTGAGTCGAACGCTAACTTGCGAAAATTAGTAAATGTCTACATCGAAAACATAAAAGCACTCGAAACAATGCGTTTTCCCGTGAATGCATGGAGTTTCATATTATTGAATGTTTTGTTGCGAAAAATTCCGAACTCCGTTCGTAAACGCTTTGAATTGTCATTAGCTAAACCTTCCGACATACCTACTGTTGATGTACTTATACGTTTCTTGGAACAGGAAATTTCCACGTTCGAAATTATGTCGGGAAGTGAGGCGAAGAAGGGAGATAATGCTAGTTCACGCGCCCGAGCAAATAACGTAGGTACGAACCGATTCTTTGGCTCGTCGTCGGGATCGGGACCTAGCTCGCGTCATTCATTGTCCGCCACGGAACCTACGTACGGCAATAATGATAAACAATGCATTTTGTGTGATTCGCAACACGCCCTACCTAAATGTTCGAAGTTTTTGAATTTGTCCCCCAGCGATAGGTACCGCTTTGTTAAAAATAAAAATGTTTGTTATAATTGCTTGAATGTCGGTCATGACCTTCGATCGTGCAAGTCTCAATATACATGCCAGTCTTGCAAAAAGAAGCATCACTCATTATTACACTTCGAAAATCAGTCGATGCACTCGAATCAGGCCATCTCTTTCCCTCCTACGGAGGAACGTAATAAGGCCATTCCACTCGAACCTATTGTTCAACCTGCCGTGCTACCGGCGGCGGCGGCCGGTAACTCGCTTATCAGTGCAAGCTGTGAGTCCTCCGTTCAGTCTTCAACGAAAAAACATATGATCATGTTATCTACGGCGCTAGTTAACGTACAATATGGTTCGGCAAAACATTTAGTACGTTGTCTAGTCGACTCGGGCAGTCAAGCGAGTTTTATGACGGAAGCATGCGCTAGGCGCATAGGGTTGAGTTACAAACAGATAAATTCGCCAATATACGGGATCGGTGAAGGAAAACCGATTTATCCTAAAGGGATGACTACGTGCGTTATTTCCCCACGTAAACAGGATCTTCCGGCCGTTGCAGTAGAAGCGTTAATTTTGCCGAAATTAGTTTCGTACCTACCTAGAATTCCGGTACCTATTGATGCATGGCCGCACATAAATAATTTGTCTTTGGCCGATCCTGAGTTTAACGCACATAATGCCCAGCCGATTGAAATGATTCTAGATGCGGATACACTTCCGTACATTTTGTTAGGTAACATTGTAAGAGGTCACCCCGATGCACCGATTGCAATGAATAGTGTTTTTGGTTATTTGTTGATGGGAAAGGTTTCTTTCGATGTATGTAGGTAACCCGCCGCCACTCCAGGTGTGTCATAGCTCCTTTTTCGAGGACAGCGACCTCCAACGTTTTTGGGAGCTGGAGGCAGTACCAGAAGAAAAAACTCTAACCGCAGACGAGCGATTGAGCGAGGCGATTTTCGAAAAGTCTCATACGCGCGACGAAACCGGGCGCTATGTTGTCGCCTTGCCGTTCAAAGATGCACCTATACTAGGTCAATCCCGCGACATCGCTCTGTCGCGTTTTCGAAAATTAGAATTTCGTTTAGAACGTAACCCTACTTTGAAGAAGGATTACCACGCTTGTCTTCAAGAGTATTTGGATTTAAATCAAATGGAACTTTGTGATCCTCCTTCCAAAGAGGAAACTTCTCACTACTACATTCCGCACCACTGCGTGGTCAAGGAAGCTAGTGAAACTACCAAAGTTAGGGTAGTCTTTGATGCTGGTTGTAAAACCACGAATGGTTCCTCGTTGAACGATCAATTACTGACCGGTCCGAAGCTTCATTCGGACATTGTTGATATTTTGCTGAAATTTCGCATTCACAAAATTGTATTTACAGCCGATATCAAGGCTATGTACCGCAATATAGCGGTGCGAGATTCCGATTGGGATTATCAACGAATCGTGTGGCGATCTGAGCCGTCCGCGCCGATTCGCGATTATAGAATACGAGTGGTCGTGTTCGGGGTTAACTCGTCTCCTTACGTTGCTTTACGCGTGATACGTCAACTCGCGCACGACGAGGCGGATAAGTTTCCGCTCGCGTCGGCTACCTTGATGGATTCGGTTTTTGTCGATGACATCATTACCGGAGAGGCCTCGGAGGCCAAGGCACTCGTTCTTCAAGAACAATTGATAGGAATTTGCGCTAGTGCAGGTTTCGAGCTTAGAAAATGGCATAGTAATTCGCAAGCGATACTCGCTGCGGCGGCCTCACCTCACGGTGAGCGGCCCGACAACGTTTCGTTCGCATCCGTGGACAATGATACCTCGGTGAAGGTTCTAGGTCTCCAATGGAACCCAAATGCCGATGGTTTTTCGTTCGTAGTACATACTTCTGACTCGTCATGCACAAAAAGGTCAATCTTATCAGAAATCGCTAAAATATACGATCCCCTCGGTTTCTTATCGCCTGTGATCTTGTACGCAAAACATTTGATGCAATTATTGTGGATAGCTGGGACGGGATGGGATGAGTCACCTCCTATAGATATAGTTAACGCCTGGTCAAATTTCACTAATGAGCTGCCGCTCTTATCGGAGTGTTTCTTTCCGCGTCACATTTTTGACAAAGCAGTAACGATTGATCTGCATGGATTTGCGGACGCAAGCGAACGCGCATATGCTGGATGTGTTTACGTTCGGTGTAAATGCAGCGACAACAAGATTCGTGTTTTCCTTGTGTTAGCTAAAACGCGTGTTTCGCCCTTAGCTCGTTTATCTATTCCTAGACTTGAACTTCTGGCTTCTCAGCTAGTATCTAAATTAATAAGCAAAGTTATGCTTGCCTACGGCAACCGTATTAATTTCGACCATATTTACGCGTGGTCCGATTCAACCATTGTGTTAGCGTGGCTACGCTCGCCGCCGCACGAATGGAAAACTTTTGTGTCCAATCGAACTAGCGATATACTGTCGCGAGTTCCTGCTAGTTGTTGGCGACACGTGCCTTCGTACGACAACCCTGCTGATTCGGCGTCTCGAGGCATGCTGCCCTCAGCCTTTTTAAGGCATTCGTTATGGTTTCATGGCCCTAGCTGGCTAAGGGAAGAGGCGCACATGTGGCCCTCATTTAATTCAAATCTTGTTACACAGGAAGAAAAACGTAATCTTCCTCTTCTTGCAAACCCCTCGTCGTTTAGTACCGACACCGACGAGCTCGATGTTCTTTCTAAGTTTTCCACGCTAGGAAAATTAGTTCGTGTAGTTTCCTACATTTTTCGTTTTTACTACAAATGTAAAAAAGTGCAAAATTCATTTCCGGCCCATATTACTGTGCCCGAATACACGTCGAGCCTAAATAAAATAATAGGTAGAATGCAACACTCTGTTTTCTCAGAAGATATAAAAAATATATCGCAAGGTAAGTTACCTACAAATAGACTTATGCGCTTATCTCCGTTTTTAGATCGGGATAACTTATTGCGTGTAGGCGGGCGTTTGCATAAGTCGCAACTTTCTTTCGAATCAAAACATCAATTGATTCTTCCGGCGAAACATTACTTAACTACGTTGATAATAGATAACGCTCATGTGATTCACCTGCACACTGGGCCACAGACAACGCAGTACTTACTATTGCAAAGGTACTGGATATTGGCAGCTCGCAATGCGATAAGACAACGCATTCATAGATGTATTTCATGTTTTCGTATGCGACCGATACATCCTCAGCCAAAATTAGCGCCGATGCCCAGTCCGCGTTTAAAATCTAATTTGCGTATTTTTAGTCAAACAGCGGTTGACTATTGCGGTGCGTTTATGGTACGCGCCAATAATGTTCGGAACGCGAAAATCATAAAGGCGTACGTTGCAGTTTTTGTCTGCATGAGTGTTAAAGCAGTCCATCTCGAATTAGTCTCGGATCTTACGACCGAATCATTTCTCGCGGCCTTGCGACGTTTCACGTCCCGTCGTGGTCTGTGTACCGACATATACTCGGACAACGGCAGAAATTTTGTTGGATGTAATAACCACCTCCAAGAGTTATTTACATTTCTAAATTCAGATCCTTTTCAAAAGGTCTTGCATGAAAAAACATTAAGTCAAGGCCTGACTTTTCATTTCCAACCCGTGACCGGGTCACATTTCAATGGATTGGTGGAAGCTGGTGTAAAAAGCTTCAAGCATCACTTGTACCGCGTCATCGGCACACGCACACAGACGTATGATGAAATGCATACGCTTCTATGTCAGGTCGAGGCAGTTTTAAATTCACGACCGCTCTGCGTATTAAGTACGGATTCTAATGATCCATTGCCGCTGACTCCAGCGCATTTCTTGATAGGCGGACCGCTCGCGGCCCTACCCGATATTTCGTTTACGGATGTTAACCCTAATCGACTTACTCGATGGCAATGGGTACAACAGTGTACTCAACACTTCTGGAAGCGGTGGAGCAACGAATACTTACATGAGCTGCAGCAAGCTAACAAATGGTTTAGTAATCGTGGGGCTCCCATTCGAGAAGGCATGATTGTTGTAGTTCGCGATGATAACTTACCTCCCTTGCAGTGGAAGTTAGCTCGCGTTCACGCCCTGCATCCAGGTACTGACAACATTACTCGTGTTGTCACTCTCCAAATGGGAAACTCATTTACAAGGAGACCTGTAGTTAAAATTTGTCCACTTCCCATTGAATAATAGTTCGATTATTTATTGAGCATTTAGTACGTAGGAAAGTATTTAAGATAATATTTTTTTTGTGTTTTATATAGTATAAATTGGTTTGTTTAGTGTTAAAACAACTGCGTTCTTTTAAGGTGAGCGGCATGTTCCGTGACGGAATTGACTTAATTTCTATTATCATATTTTTGTTTCTTCGTGTTCCTGTTGATGATGACGATGAGTATAGATATTTCTTTGTTTCAATTGTTAGGGTAGCATCTGGTCAATCTCAAAGTACCCGCAACCTGGAGACTTAAATCATGATATATTTTAATTGTTTGCTATTGGCGAGATCTTTGGGTGGAACCCATCACGTGACATCGCACGATGCATTGCGACGCAATCAACAAGACTTTTAGTCCTCCTACCACCACGGTTGAGCACACTCGCATCGATAAAGCTGTTTGCCCCCGGATTTTCTCGCGGTCTTCCGGTAGTCTATCGAGTCGCGACGCCTCCTCCCTTGTGTTGTGACAATTTCTACATACACCAATCGACAAAATCAAGATAAACCAGCACCTGTGGAAACCCAGTGTTCAAGGGAACCGCCAGTGGGCACATGTCATCGGCGTGGGAAGACACCAGCCACCCAGTACCGTGAGTCCACTAGATCTAATTGCCTCCCTTAACAGTTATATATTTATTTATTTTACTTACCAGTCTTGTAACAGCACGAGGGAACAGATATGTTCGCTGTTTCTTTTTATGAAAACATTTTCATGAATGGTTTGATACAAATTCTTGATTTTTTTTTTGGGTTCCCAAATTTTTGCGACCCGAGGGGCTTCTATCTATCCAAAGCAGACGTTTTCATTACTACGAGACGGTTCATTGTTTTTGGGAAATCTGTAAAAAATAAAAACATATTTTAAGTTAATGTGGATGTAAGTATTTGAGAATATTTTGCGCCATGTTTGGGGAATTTTATTTTCGAGTGCAGGCAACCCTAAATTTACGTAATTTTAGGTTATGTTCATTAGAATTGGCACAAAACATAATTTTTGAGCCTTGTCTCAATGGAAATCTATGAATCTATAAGTTTTGAACCTTTTTTAAGTCGAACGAACTTGTACTTACAAGTGGAATGATAAATTTGGCACTTTTCGTTGACCTTCACTTTAACATCAAATAACATTGCATCACATCATCTTTGCTTCAGGTATATATTGTTGTGAGATGCAGGAATGTCCGCAGAGTCACTTTACCACATTTAATTAGCAAAAAACATTATAAAGGTCGAATAAACAAATACTGTGTTGAAGTCCATCGATGTGCCCGGCATATTTGTTTAGCACATAGATGAGCTAAACAATGAAAAAACTGGCCACGCGGATGAAATAGGAATAGGGCTCATTCTATCTCATTTTTTCTTAGGCTAGAAGCATATTTTGGTCTCTCTCTTGTGTGAATGAGATGGGCATAAGCAGAGCTCTATCCCTTCTCTCTCATCTTCCTCTAAGCCTAGATGGTTGGCATGCGTGGCCGTGAAAAGAGACAGAGTATACGAATAGGTGTTGCCATGCAATTTTTTTTACCCTGACTAGGTTCGTAATTTAGAGCCGTATGGTGCAGGCTTAGAATTTGCACTAACCGAACTCTTCTCGTGGGTGTTGTATGAGGCGACTAAGGGGCATACACCGGAGGGCGGGCAGCAGCGCCTCTTGCAGAATAGATCTACCACCGAACCTCCTTCCTCTGTGGTTTGGGCCCAGCTGGGCTCAGGTGGTGAACAGAAAATATACTGTTTATTATGTAATTTTGTGTTTAAAAGTTTGTTTTTGTGGTGTTTATTACTAATATAAATCATGGCCTGTGCAGTTGTTGGCTACAAAAGCCGCAGGATGGTGGCTTTGTCGGAATTAAACCAAAGAATATCTTTCCATCGGTAAGTCGATTGACGTGTTTTGGCTAATGTTGGTGATAAATTTCTTTGCAATAGGTTGAATTGTTTTAATAATGTAATATTGAAGCTATTTCATAAAGTTATTCAAAGCTCATTAGCCTTATAATTCTATAATTCACAAAAATTTTGGTAACAAACCATAAAATGACATCTTATGTACCATATTGATGCTACCTAGTGACGTACTGTTGTTGTCGATAGATTACTGTCGATAAGTTTAATACAAAATATATACACCTACTTGTACTGAGACATAACATTTAAGAAATTTTTAAGTTATGGTGGCGAAACGGTTTACCGTCATCAATAAAAAAAATCCAGTGTGATTGGTATGTGTACCTATATGGACTGACTGACTTGGAGTTTGATTCACTAGATTAAGGTGTCCTGAGAACAATTTCGTGAGATGAAAGTCTAATCCAATGATCGTAATGTTGGTAGAAGCTCACAACTAATACTTATTTTTCACTTCAAGATTTCCTAAAGATCCAATTATCTACAAAATGGAAAATAAATTTGAAAAGGCATGATGTTCTTGTTATAGAACCGGATATGAAACAAGAATTTTACATAACGATGCTGATAGATATTATATTATTGTTTAATAAAAAAATAACGTAAATATTTTACAATGGACTTTTTTTTCCTTTTAAATCTTAGTAACTACCTACCGAAGCTTTTAATTTGAAACTTCACGGTTATTAGAAAGATGTAGATACCCATCTATAGCAGGTAGGTAGCACCTACCTACGCTACGTTCCATTTCGAATATTATCGATAAGTTTCCATACTTATGGACATTTCACATCCCTAGTTAAATTTCAATGACAGGAATGAAACTGACCACATTTGTGTTTTAGTATAACCTGATACAATATAGTTATCTCTTTCTTTCATATGGCACTATCCCAAAGGAGAGAGAAGTCTAAACAGAGTCAAATTGTAGCTTTTAAAACGATCCATCTAGAGGTATACTATAATCTTTGAGCAAGACAAATACTACTTAGTATTACCTACTTACTAGTCTATGACAAATACTTACTTTAAGTTTAAGACAACAACAAAACAAACGCACGCGCATACACCCCGGATAGCTAGCTAGTTGGTTTGTCTTGCTCAACTTGCATGGTGTATAAAGAGACATGAAACTTAAGTCTATGGATATAAACCCTATTTGATGAAATTTTCATGTTAACCCTTTACCGTATGGATTCTTTGATTCTTTTGGGAAAAATATATGTAATTATAGGGTATATACTGAGCCCCAAAAAAATATTTAAAAAACTTAGATGACAATTTAAATAAGATAGATAGGTTTAAGTAATTGTTCCAAATATGGAAGACCATGCATTCTGCTTCTAAAATTTAGACATTCCATATTTGGAACAGCATGCGGTAAGATCTACAAAATGTATGATTCAAATACAGGAATTTAAAAAATAAAAGAGACAACATCAAACTTTGCATGAGTTTTAATTAGGTACAAAATTTATAATTATGATCTTGGTTTTGATGTGAAAGAATTCTCCTTCTTCCCCTTCTTTTCGTTTTCCATCTTCTTCTCCGTCGTTTTCTTCATTAGTGTACAAAGGATCTTGAGTATTATAATCGTCATCATCTGATATTTCATCCTCTCTGCTCTCTGGAATCACGACAATTGCTCGACGGCCACGCTTACCTAAAATAATTAAGCAAATTTACTAAAAATAATCACGTAGGTATAAACATAAATATATACTGTATATGCACTGTGATAGACATTATCAGCTCTCGTCATTTACCTAATATATATAAACTTTATCTATCACATCACATCACATCATCAGCCTATATCAGTCCACCGCTGGATATAGGTCAACTAACATAACTTTATTTATACGTGCTGTACTTTTATTTATCCTCCTTAGTATGACTAAATTACAAAGTTACTTAATCAAAATGTATAAAAATGTCCAACACTGCATAATGCTCCGAATTCGGAACTTGTCAATTATTGACTGGAGTGTATAAGGTTCCATATTTGGAACAACAAAAAACCTCACAACTGCATGTTGTTCCAAATTTGGAACATTTTTGAAATCATAATATTCACTACATATTATGATTTGAACTTACTTCTTCGTTTCTATTGTAAATACTAGTTTTAATTTAAATTTATTTGATTGTTATTTTCTTTCTGAATAAAGATTTTTAGTATAGGTAGGTACCTAATTTTATGCAATTAAAAATAGTAGTTGAATACTTACTTCTTGTACTGTAAAACGCTTGAGGGGTCCATAGTTCCATCAGATGAATCACTTTTAAATCTCAGACACAAAAAAAAAACATGTAAAAATCGAATCAAAAGTCCGCAAATTGGCAATCTGTCAAATTTGGGCGACCGACTGATGAAACCGTCGATTGTAGTTCCTAAGTGTCGTGTAGAGGCGCCACAAGCACATGTTATGGTGAATTACACTCCCTGCTTACGAATTAGTCCCAAGAAAAAATCATAGATGCCGCAGGTAGTAATATATTAATATTATACAAAAAGCTGAGTGATCCAAATTTGGAACAGTATGCGGTAAAGGCATGCGCAGCCGCCAGTATTAAGTCTGTGATCTAAAGCCACAGTTTATATCGTCGTGTTAGTATCAATCGGTTCCCTAAAATAGTCAAATAAATTATCTTTAATCCTTTGTAAAAAGGCTTACTACAAAATATCAGAACATCGATCCAAAAGATTGGGACAAGTTTTGCTCCAATACGAAAAAAAAACTCTTACAAAGTAAAGGTTTCTGGTTCGTTTCTACGTTACCTTAAAAAGATTGAAGTGGACTTAGAATCAAAATAATAATTGTGTCCGTGATGGTAGCGTACACATAACCGAATTCACGTTTGTTGTTATGCCTAATATATAGAGTGTATATAGAGTATAACTAGTGCAAAAGTAAAATAAATAGCGCCTCCTTGGTTTAAGAAATAATGACCATTGTTTGTGGGTACGCCAGCATAACGTTATGCTAGCGTACACACGACCGTTCTCAAAAACGGCTTATACAATAGCAACAAAATTTATACACAATTTTAGAGTATAAATATCGTTTCAGCTATGCAAAATTTCATAATGATTGCTCTCATAGGAACAGAGATATGGAACAAGACTATAAAATAACACCTGAGCTGGCGTTATGCTAGCGTACCCATTAAAAACCGAAATAGGTAGTTCCTATAGAAAACGAGGTTCTCTTAATGTAAATGTTATATGTATAAATAGAGTGTGAAATCCTCTTTCTCCCAGTAGTCATACTTTATGCAAATTCGTAATCAAACACTATAAAAAGTTGATGTAACAGGAAGAGCGAAAACTGTAGGTAAATAACACTAAAATGAGCGCGAGTGACGGAGCACTGCTGCCCCGACCATGACGACGCATTATCTCTATCTCTTTCACTTCCATGGATAATTCACATGCATCTTTCTCTATCTTTCACGTTTCTTGTCACGTTTAGCGCCATCTAGCAGATCACGGCGGAACTACATTGCAACGGAGAGCAATATCCCATAATCTTCGATTTTTATTTTTAACTACATCTACTTACCTACATACCTATATTTTCGGATGAGATTCTTTGATTAGTTGTACGAATGGAATTGCATATCGTTATTCCTAGATCTTGTTTGGACTCTGAGCAGTAAGCAATGTAGGTATTGGTCACAATGAAAGATAGAGAAAGATGCATGTGAATTATCCATGGAAGTGAAAGAGATAGAGATAATGCGTCGTCATGGTCGGGGCAGAAGTGCTCCGTCACTCGCGCTCATTTTAGAGTTATTTACCTACAGTTTTCGCTCTTCCTGTTACATCAACTTTTTATAGTGTTTGATTACGAATTTGCATAAAGTATGACTACTGGGAGAAAGAGGATTTCACACTCTATTTATAAATATAACATTTACATTAAGAGAACCTCGTTTTCTATAGGAACTATTTCGGTTTATAATGGGTACGCTAGCATAACGCCAGCTCAGGTGTTATTTTATAGTCTTGTTCCATATCTCTGTTCCTATGAGAGCAATCATTATGAAATTTTGCATAGCTGAAACGATATTTATACTCTAAAATTGTGTATAAATTTTGTTGCTATAGTATAAGCCGTTTTTGAGAACGGTCGTGTGTACGCTAGCATAACGTTATGCTGGCGTACCCACAAACAATGGTCATTATTTCTTAAACCAAGGAGGCGCTATTTATTTTACTTTTGCACTAGTTATACTCTATATACACTCTATATATTAGGCATAACAACAAACGTGAATTCGTTTATGTGTACGCTACCATCACGGACACTAATAATTTGACGTGCCCAAGAGTCCTTTACGGTCTAGAGGAAATTGAGCACTTTGATTTTTCCAACCCAGAAAGATTAATGTAGACAGGCCATAATTGTGCTTGATCGTCTGTTTGCAGCTCAGATCATTGAGAGATGATCATTCACTTTTATAATTATTACAGCTGGCTACATAATTTCAAACGCCATTTTTGCTTTTGCGACTTTCATGAAGGTTTTCTGTTTTTGTTGATATTTTTGGTTGAAAAATACATGAATCTAGCTTCTACATCATTGTGAAGACGTGAGAAGAGTTTACCTTAGCGTTAAGCAGTTTTAAACAAACCCGAAACGTGAGTTTCTTTTTGACTTCAACTCTCACGGTAAACAACTTTCCGTTGGCCGTACTAAAATGATTTTCGTTGGTAGAATTCAACTACCAACTAGGTACATAATAAACGAACCATGTGTTTTGTCATTTTGCCCAACATAACGATTCCCGAGGAGTTATTATTGTCTAAGCACTCGTATTAAACATTTTAATTGTAGAATTACTTTGTAATCAGCACTGTAAGTAAACAAAATGAAACGAAGCACACTTATCTGGCTAATATCTCCTACGTTTTATTGTTGTACCCCCATTAATTATTTAACTTTGTTGTAGACACAATGGGTGACTCACCAATAGAGAATGACCCTCCGAAAGATGTAAGTAAAATTAAATACTACAAATACTCGTGTGCTACCTGAAAAAGGCGTTTTTTTTAAGAGTGCATTCTTTACAGCCGAAAGAGTTGGAGAAGCTAGAAGAGGCAAAGCTAAAGGCAAAGTTCCCAAATGCAATGATGGGACGTGGGCCTGGGGGACATTCTGCATTCCTACAGAAGAGACTAGCTAAAGGAGTGAGTTACTAGAGTATTTATTATTATTATTTGATTAAAGACCAGCAGCTGTGAGCTGATACTAATAATTTGTTTAGTTGAATGATGACATTAGTCCATAGATTTTTTTTTACAAATCTTCCTTGTCTTGCAGCAAAAGTTCTTTGATTCTGGGGACTATCAAATGGCAAAGCAGAGGCCAAGCAATCTTGCAGCTCCATTCAAGACACCTGCTGTACCAGCCAAGCACCCTACTGGAGATGCCATCCCGACACCTGAGACCGTCCCACTTCGCAAGACCTCCATCATCCAGCCCAAGTTCCAGCAGTCGAGCCAAACGTCCTAGCCATGCCTTTGTTAGCCATAAGGTCTTAATATTAGGTATTCATTTGTCCACCTCATGTTCTGCCTGTGCAACTCAATGCAATGCATTTTTCATTCTTAATTGGCACTGATTGGTATACATCATTTTAAGTCATTCAATTCTTCACACTAAAATTATTTAATCAACATTGTGATGTTTCATGTAGCCTATGTTGAGATTTTAACTAAAGTTTTATAAGAACAACTGTTATGTATAATGATTAGGATAAAATAGTGTGTTAGATAAGTTTGCACTTGGTTACAACTTGTTTCATGTTATGCATTTCTAAATTATTACAAAAAATACTTCTTAGATCATGGCATGACATAGATTTATTTGTATTCATCTCAGAGAGCTTGATGTGTTTTGTATTGTTCTCTGTTATACCAAGGTAAGGATAAGCTTGCACTAACAGCTTAAATGTTGTAGTTTATTCAATCATGGATGTAACTAGCCTTAACTAGGGTTTGTGTATTGATATCTATTGATTTATGATTTGATATAGATCTTTCGTCCCTGTACATAAATTCATATCAGACAAATACAGTAATTAGATCTATCCTCTGTTTATTGAAAGTGTTTTAAAAAAAGCTTTTAAATTGTTTTAGTTGTGATATTTAGATATGGATATAATTATGTTTATTCTAGAAGCAGTTAAAGGCTCTCATAACTCCTTAACCACAATAATTCCTAGAATAATAGCTGCTTCATTCAGTCATACTATTCTCTAAATATTGATGTTTTTGTAAAAACAGTTATAAGAAAAGTTCAGGGATGTAATAAAGACGCGCACGAGAGTGATAGTGTATGGATTCAAGGGAGTGTGAAAATGTTAGCAATTATTAAATTAAAATAAAAAGTCTTGGTAAAAAACAACTTCATTTTACTTCCTCTTTTCAACTCTGTGCGTAGAGTACAACAGATATGTGACCTTAGTCTAATTATTCGAGAAAACAATGTTAACAAATGAGATTACATTAAGTTATAAGTATAATACAATAAATGGCACAGGTTAAACAAATCTTAAAACAACAGAAGTGAACATGCTTGGTAAGGGATGACCGTTTTTTCAAGTACCTATGATTAATTTCCTACCAATAAAACTCGGATACACAAGAACTTCAGCTGAGGCTGGATAAAGCTGGCCTTTCCTGCTTTACTGAATGCACCAGAGAGCGTCAGAGCTACTGGAAAATACGGTTGGATAAGTCTTCGCCCTATACTAATTCTAATTATTCCTTTTGGAATGTTTTTCTCATCGACGCTTTTTTGCCATTGGCGCCATTACTCGAGTTGATTCCAATTTGGTTCAGTGCTTGGGTTATATTTGACTGCTCTCTGAAACAAAGAAAACAAAGTGAACATCATGGGATTGAACCTATACACATTAACCCATTCAGTGCCTTGCCCGCCCATCGGCGGATCCGGCATCAGGTCAAAGCATTCTTGCCCGCATTCAATGAGATTTAATATCTAGAGTGATAAACCTCTAACGAAGTGAAAAAAAACTGGAACTATCCTATTGACATTGACGACGACGTGTCTTTGAAAACTGAAATATTTTGAAGCAGAAATATAAATAAGTATCTCTATTAGTGTCGTTCACGACTTTGAAAGTGACTGATTTGATAGAGATACAAAATATTGAAAGATCGGTGTTGCATACCATACACAGAGATTTAAAGGTAAGCGCAGCCGTCAGTATAAAGTCTGGTACCATACTACCAACAAATCCTCATTATTTAGAAACACCTAAACATCCTATAATGGTCCACCAGTGGAAGCAGGACTCCCCCTGATAATAAAACACACTTAGATAAATTGAGTGAAAAAGGAAGTGTAAGTGCTTTTTTGATAAGCTATCAGTGTGGTAATCGCAGCTTTACTTTCTTTAACCAGAGGGTTGTATTGTATTTCTTTATTAATCAAAAACTTATACTACCTATTCTTATCTATAAGAATACACTATAAACCATAGGTTTGTCTAGTGTCTCCAGTTACACCGTGTTGCTACACATTTGACATGAAGTTTTCTATAAATATAACTATTATCATGAACAAACTAAATCTAGGTAAGTACATAACATTGTTAGCAGCTGAAACAAATAGTAGGTACCAATAACTATCACTTAAAGCTAAGACAAGAAAACAATAGTTTAGAATTTATGTAAAAAAATATATATAGGTCTATAACGAATTAGATTTCGCCTAAACCAGGGTAAAAATGACAAAAAACATCTCTCGTGTCAAAAACTTTTTTATTTGGGCTATGATATTGAATTTATTATGACCCCTTGAAAAAGATTTTGTCGCATCACAAGGATCCTTAATTGCAGAGGGAGTAGTATCATATCAAGCCACGGCCTAACGCTTGCTAAGACTGGGGAAGGAAAGGAGTAAGGTACCTGGATTCCAGTGCACATAGTCTGGTGTGGCTGCGGCCTGGTATTCGCTGACCAGTTCATCGACCACGGTGCGCGACTCGTCGAACTCCTCCAGAGATTCCTTGAACATCGGCTCTTTCCTGAACACCTCCAGGAACGCCTCGCGTTTACGGAGCTTGTCGTACTGTTGCACGCAACGGTCGAATAGCTGGAAGCAAATTAGGGCCGTTGATAAAACTGCACAGGATACATCGTGGCAACTTCTTCTATAGGAGACCCTGGCACTTCAGAAAGTAAGTAATAAAATACAATAAACAATGCTGCTGGAAAATTCATACAGCAACATCTAACCACAAGCTTAGCACTTAGCAGGGCTTGTATTATAGGTAAGATAACTGATTCATAATACAACACACATCAATGTTAGTTTAGGATTGATATTCTATCCTAGCTTAGGAAATCTGAACCGGGAACCGAAACAATGTGGAGAAGCTATTCTACGGTCTTGGCGAGGCAATATTAGTTCATATTTCGACGACTGAAAATAACATAGACGACCTCAGTGGCACAGCGGGCGAGAGTCTGCCTGTGACGCAAGAGGTTGCGGGTTCGATCCCCGCCTCGGAACAAATTTGTGTACGATCTGCAGAAATTTGTTCCGTTGGTCTGGGTGTTTTCTATGTATAATAAAAAATATCTATCTACTTATGTAATGTATAATATTACGTATATCAGTTATCTAGTACCCATAACACAAGCTCTGCTTACCTTGGGGATAATGCTAGATAATGCTGTGTGATTTGTCCAGCATTATTTTTTTTTTTAATATTTGTAAGTCTATGCAAATAAATATAATGTAAGTATTGAATCTGAATACTTAACAAGATTGATCAGCTTACCGAGCAGATGTTCGTGTGATTCGCGAGCAGCAGCCCCGAGACTTTGTGTGTTGCTTGGACGTAAGGGGATCTACGAGATAGGGCTACCTGAAAATAATTGTACACAAAATGTTAAATAGTGGAAACTTGGAAATAGCCCTGTAAGTATAATTAGTTATACTAAGTCGAAAGTAGAGGAAGGGGTGTACTGGGGACCGATTTACTTCTCCAGCACGAAATTGTGTGTTTCGTTTCGGCCAATTGGTGTACTCTAATACACCGAATTAACAAATTTGCAAATTTACAGAAACTAACGTTTGGAGTATTAAAATAGGCCTCCTGGACCCACATTATGTATGACGTTGACGTAGATTGTTCAGTTACCTGAATTGAGGCTGGCCCCCAAGGTATGAAAGAGGCGAGTTTCCGCTCACGAATCCGCTGCAGTGATTTGTGAACTTGTGATGGATCTACTTCTCCCTGAAAGGATAAACTTATCAATATTGAGATCAAAGGCAATGATATTATGTAGTGTGTACCTATGGTACCTGTACCTAGGCATATCGCTAGTCCTCCAATAACAAGCGTGCGTAGGGTGGGATATGCAACTGGATAAGGGTGCATATATGTTTGAGTAATACAAAGATTTCGTTGTAGCGGGATTTCTAGGAGAAATCCCAGAAGGGGAGGAAATGCCCTAAAAAGTCAAAGTCAGAGTATTTATTGTTTTACTATTGTTTAATACAATAAATATTAATTATAATATAAAATATTAATTCTGATCAATCAAATTTAGGGCATATCTCGAAAGAAAGAAAGAATTTGATAGCGGATATTTCAATAAAATTACCACAAACTACAATAAAGGTCATCACACACCTGTGATTCGCGGATGACATAGTCTTGCTGGCGGAGTCGCTGGGGGAGCTGAACCGGATGCTGGACAACCTAGCTTCATCTTCGCGACGCATCGGTCTTGGCATGAACTTGGATAAAACCAAGGTCATGATCAATGGCCACATTGATCCGGGCCCGGTCGTCGTACATGGCCACCTTCTCGAAATTGTTTCAAAGTACTCTTACTTTGGGCATATTCTGCAGTTAGGTAAAAACAATTTCGAGAAAGAGGCCAAAAGGAGGATCCAGCTAGGCTGGGCAGCATTCGGGAAACTACGTCGAGTCTTCACGTCATCCATACCGCAATGTTTGAAAACGAAAGTGTTCAATCAGTGCGTCCTACCCGTCATGACCTACGGAGCTGAGACGTGGACACTCACGCTAGGGCTGACCCACCAGTTTAAAGTCGCCCAGCGAGCTATGGAGAGAGCTATGTTCGGAGTTTCTCTGAAGGATAGGATTCGCAACGAATACATCCGACAGAGAACCAAGGTTATCGATATAGCTCAAAGGATTAGCAAGCTGAAGTGGCAGTGGGCTGGCCATATCTCGAGAAGAACCGACAATGGCTGGGGTAAACGTGATTTGCGAAAGGCTGCTGGCAGATGCTGGATGCGGCAAGCTGAAGACAGGGCGCTATGGCGCTCCTTAGGGGAGGCCTATGTCCAGCAGTGGACTAATATAGGCCGATGATGATGATGACGACAATATAGGTACATTTTACTAAGGACAATGCAATAGGTGCTAAACTCTTTAGTGTACACTACAAAATTATATAAAATACATGAGAGATAAACATGAAACACAAATAATCAACGGGCGGCCTATCGCTTAGAACAATAGATAGATAGAAGATAGAAAACTCTTTATTGTACCACACAAACACAATACAAAAGTGTTTGTGGCTAACCTGTATAATGTTCAGTATAGATATGTAGCAGTGTTTATTCATCCGGTCGGGGCTGAGAGACACCATCATGTTCTTGGGCTGCAGCAGTCTCTGCATCACGTCCAGCACGGTTGTTTTTCGGATCTTCGGAGCCTGCGATAATATATTATATTATGTTTCAATAACATTTAAGTCTTACTGTCTTTACTCGCGTAACCTGGGCATTTAGCTTATAAAACGTATGTAGCGAACTTTAAGAGGAAAAAAAAGTCATTATACTGTTACGCCGTTGGATTAGACCATAAACTTCAGACGACAATTTCAGTGCTTTAGAAGCGTTTTCAGTAGGCTGAAAACTCATTTCGGACCGTTTCAGGAGTAGCTCTATCACATAGTGGAAAATCAAAAATTCACCCTTGTTGCCGTCGTTTTCAGGCGCCTGAAACATGTTTTCAGTCCGTTTCAGGCCACCCTCTATCCGATGACGCAATAACCTGAAAACCCGTTTTCAGGCGTTTTCAGGACCCCTTATGGGCCTTTGAAGAACTTTTCAGTATATGGCGAAATTCGCAATAGGAGCGAAAGAGAGCACTATTAGAAAGAGATAGCCATACTCAGAACATTCGAGACGTCGTCAGTGACAAGGACAACACCATTAGAAAGAGATAGCTATACTCAGAACATTCGAGACGTCATCAGTGACAAAGATAGCAGCATCAGAAAGAGATAGCTATACTCGGAACATTCTGGAAAGTTCGTGATGGGTCCTTTGGAGACAGCAATGTACGAGAACGTTCGAGAAAGTTCTTCGGAGTATAAAAGGCAGCTGACGGCCGGCACGGAGTTAGTTGTGTTTTAACCGTGATACAGTTCAGTTCGAAGTGCGATACAGTGAGTTCAGTTTTAACCGTGATTCAGTGAGTTGTGTTGTGTAGTGAGTGTGATACAGTGCGTTCAAAGTGATACTCGGAAGAAGGATTGTTATAAGTGCTTAGTGTGACTAGTGGATTTTTCAAGTATAGTTTGTGTGATTCTGTGTTAAAGTTGTAGTAAAGTGTTTGTTTTAATTAGTGGATTAATTAGTGCATTTTTCTATTAAACCCGAACCCCACGCTCGTAACATTTGGTGTCAGAAGTGGGATAGAAAAATGCCATTAACGCCACGAGAAACCGAGCCGAAGGGAGTGACGACGCGAAGCCAGACATCTGGAGACTCGACGCCTGGTACATCGGATTCACTGGCTTCAACCGCACATGGAGTGGACCTCAACGCCATCTTACTTCTCCTGGCAAAAAAACAGGATGAACAGGCGAAAAAACAGGATGAACAGGCGAAACAACAGAAAGAATACCAGGTGGAACAGGCGAAAAAACAGCAGGAACAGGCGAAAAAACAGGATGAACAGGCCAGAAAACTGGAGGAACAGCTTCGGGAACAGAAAGAACACCAGGTGGAACAGGCGAGAAAACTGGAGGAACAGAAGGAACACCAGGAGGAACAGCAGGAGGTACAGCTCAAAATGCTCCGTGAGGTACACGAGTCCACGACTGAATGGAAAAAAGAAATGTTTGAGGTTCAGGAAAAACTGGCCAACATGGATATAAAGCTGGAAAGTCGAATCCATGAGGTTAACGACAAGGTGGAAACTGTCAAGGCAGATGTTGACACCTATAAAAACCGCCTTCAAAAATTAGAAGTTAAAGTGGCTAGTGGTACTACAAGTACCTGTGTACCTGACACATTGGTGGCGGCAGGCGGTAGATTCAAGGTACCACCTTTCGATGGCAGCTCATCGTGGACCGCCTATAAGCTACAGTTCGAGTCTGTTTCTAAGGCTAATGGCTGGAGTAAGGAGCAAGCCAGGACAGCACTAACGTTGGCGCTGCGTGACGAGGCCCTTACCATACTTGAAGCTCTGGGAAACGACCTGACGTACGACCGCCTTCTGGAAGCCTTAGAAGCCCGATACGGTGACAGCCACCTGGAGCACGTATACCGAGCCCAGTTAAAGGACAGGACACAAGGACGTAACGAGTCCTTACAACAGTGGGCCCTGGAAATCGAAAAGTTGGTCAGAAAGGCCTATCAACGTACGTCAGCATCCTTCGTGGACAGTATGCTGGTGCAGGCCTTCATCGATGGAATCCGGGATCTGGAAGTAAGGGCAGCCGTGCGTTTGGGACATCATGGAAGCCTGAAAGATGCAGTAGCTCACGCCCTCGAGGTAGAAGCTGTACGGCAGGATTCATCTAGGCCTTTCAAGGTACGAGAAGTGTCGACTCCTAAGCCGGAAGCTCCCCGCCGCGAATTCGGGCCACGTTGTTACCGATGTGGAGAACGTGGACACATGCAGATGAGCTGTCCGGAAAGGAATAGGAGGGACCCATCAGCTCCAACAGCGAGGGTTATAGGTTCCGTGGAGTTGGAGCCACAACAGGGAAACGAATAAAAGCCAGGACTACGGGACGAGTGCTGGCTGGTGGTCGAAATGTCCCAATTATGATCTCACAGGCGAACGACGGGAACAGTCTGGTCGTCAAAGGAGAAATCTGTGGAATACCATGTCTCCTTACCATAGACACCGGAGCTTCTCGGACTGTGATCAGCTCTCGGCTTCTGAAACACCTTACCAGAGATCATCTAGTCCGACCTAGGCATCTCCAGCTGCAGACAGCTACCGGCCAGTACATTTCCGTCCAGGGAGAGCGAGAGTTGGCTTTGAAAATTGGTGAAAAAATATATCGGCATAAAGTGATCGTTGCTAACATCATGGACGACTGCATTATTGGATTGGATTTTATGAGGAGTTATGACTGTAAAATCGACTTGAAGGTTGGAGTTCTAAAGTTTGGTGTTGATGAGATTCCTATGCAAGGTGGTGTAAATGGAAACGTTTACTGTGCTAGGAGAACCATTCTTCAACCAAGGTCGCAGGTTTTGGTTCCAGTGAAATTGCCAAACCACGTGAAGTCTCACCGCTGCGTAGTAGTGGAGAAATTGGATGCTGATAAACCATGGATAACAGCCCGTACGATGGTAACCACATCATCTACAGCATTCGTAAGGATCCTTAATCCAAGCGATACAGAATGCTTCCTCAGTAAAGGAACGCTGGTCGGATCATGCGAGGAAATCTCCTGGATAAGAAACTGTCGGGAATCGGACGAAACCGTGAAACCTGGACGTGCTGCACCTTCAGTGGATATTGAAATGCTACTGAACGACTCCAGGAGCGATCTTACAAAAGAGGAATTTCTAAAGGCGCGTAGCTTACTGGAGCGATATTGCAACGTGTTTTCTGCGCGCGACAATGATATTGGAAGAACTGGAGTGGTTCAGCATGAGATCAACACTGGAGATAACCTGCCTGTCCGACAGCGCCCTCGGAGAGTTCCAGTAGCTCGGGAAAAGGAAGTAGAGGCCATGATTGAGGAAATGCGAAAGGGCAGTGTTATTGAACCTTCAACAAGCCCGTGGTGTTCCCCCGTGGTTTTGGTTAAGAAGAAGGACGGGACCATGAGATTCTGCATTGACTACCGTCGACTTAATGATGTGACCAAGAAGGACAGCTATCCACTTCCAAGAATCGACGACACCTTAGACACATTAAATGGAATGAAATGGTTTTCAACGTTGGATCTGAAAAGTGGCTATTGGCAAGTCGAGATCACGGACAAGGATAAGGAGAAAACGGCCTTCTCCACTGGCAAGGGACTCTGGCAGTTCAACGTAATGCCGTTTGGATTGTGTAATGCACCAGCAACATTTGAGAGATTAATGGAACAAATACTTGCTGGACTTTTAGGGGAAACTTGCTTGGTCTATTTGGATGACATCATTATCGTTGGTAGAGACTTCGACGACCACTTGAATAAATTGGAGCAAGTGCTGGCCAAGCTAAGAGGGGCAAATCTGAAACTCAGCCCGAAGAAATGCTCGCTTTTCAAACGTAAAGTCAATTACTTGGGACACGTGATTTCAAAGGATGGCATTCAGACAGATCCTGCGAAGATTAACGCTGTGAAGGATTGGCCGACGCCAAGAGACAAAACTGCAGTACGTGCCTTTTTAGGGCTTTGCTCATATTACAGACGATTTGTGAAGAACTTCTCGGATATAGCAAAGCCTTTGCATCAACTAACGGAAGAAAAGCGACTATTTAACTGGAACGAACAGTGTGAGTCAAGTTTCAATAATCTTAAAGGAAGACTCTGTGAAGCACCAATATTGGGGTATCCAGACCCGGAAATAGATTTTATTGTGGACACAGATGCTAGTAACACTGGTATTGGAGGTGTCTTGTCACAAAAGAAAGGAGATAATGAAGTTGTGATTGCATACTTCAGTAAGTCGTTGTCGAAACCAGAGAGAAATTACTGCGTCACTCGGAGAGAATTATTAGCCGTTGTCAAGACGTTGCAGCATTTCAGTAAATACCTGTTGGGAAGAAAGTTTCGTATCAGAACTGACCATGCTGCTTTGAAATGGTTGCTAGAATTTAAAAACCCCGAGGGACAAGTGGCACGGTGGATTGAACAACTGCAGGAATATGACTTCATCATCGAACACCGTAGTGGTAAATTACATGGAAACGCTGACGCTCTATCACGAAGACCTTGTGCGGATGACTGTAAGCATTGCTTAAAACAAGAAGACAAGGAATGTGTGCGAACGTTAAGAACTGATACCGATAGCGATGAGTGGAGCGATGAAGTCATGCTGAAAGCGCAACAAGAGGATCCTGACGTGAAATCCATTTTTGATTGGATTAGTGCGGGTGTGCCAAAACCAAGATGGTGTGATGTAGCTCCGATGAGTGCGTTAACAAAAAGCTACTGGGCACAATGGGATAGCTTGGTTATGCATAATGGAGTGCTGTGCAGGAAATGGGAATCACCAAATGGGAAGGATGCTCACCTGCAAGTCATTATCCCAAAGAAAAAGGTAAAAGATGTTTTGAGAAGCTTCCATGACGGAACATCCGGAGGACACCTTGGAGTAAAAAGAACTTTAATGAAGATTCGACAACGCTTTTACTGGATTCACTGCCGAGAAGATGTTGAAAACTGGTGCAAAAGATGCACTAACTGTGCATCTGTCAAGGGACCGCATACTCGTAGCAGAGGAACACTCAAGTTGTACAACGTTGGAGCACCTTGGGAAAGAATTGCATTAGACGTCGCGGGACCGTTTCCAACATCTGATTCCGGAAACAAGTACATTCTTGTCGTAATGGATTACTTCACAAAATGGCCTGAAGTATTTGCCATACCTAATCAAGAAGCGGTCACTATAGCAGAAAAGTTAGTGAACGAAGTGTGTTGTCGCTTTGGAGTGCCCCTCGAAATTCACAGCGACCAAGGAAGGAATTTCGAATCTGCGGTCTTTCAGGAGACTTGTCGCATTATGGGACTTCATAAAACGAGAACTACGGCGTATCATCCACAGTCAGACGGAATGGTCGAGAGATTCAACCAGACGCTGGAGAGACATTTAGCCAAGGTCGTAGAAAGCCACCAAAAAGATTGGGATCGTCATATTCCTCTCTTCCTGATGTCTTACAGGTCGGCAACTCACGAAAGTACGGCAGTTACTCCAGCATATGCGAATTTTGGAAGGGAACTTCGTTTACCTGCGGATCTCCTGACTGGACGTCCTCCTGACACACCAAGGTCAGTCACGGAATATGCGAGCGACTTGAGGGATCGGATTGATGATGTTCACATGCTGGTACGTGAACACGGGCTCCAAACTAGCATAAAGATGAAAACCCGATATGACCGGAAGTCTTATCAAGTCGGTTTTGAAGAAGGTTCATTAGTGTGGCTACATAACCCTATGCGACGAGTAGGAAAGTCTCCGAAACTGTCTCCAAGTTGGGAAGGACCTTATAAGGTAGTCACTAAAATAAACGACGTCACGTATCGAATTCAGCGGAATCCTCGTAGTCCCAGCAAGATTGTCCATGTAGACCGGCTGGCCAGATACCACGGAAATAATGATGCTCGGGACGAGCATGTCTAAGGAGGGGGTAGTGTTACGCCGTTGGATTAGACCATAAACTTCAGACGACAATTTCAGTGCTTTAGAAGCGTTTTCAGTAGGCTGAAAACTCATTTCGGACCGTTTCAGGAGTAGCTCTATCACATAGTGGAAAATCAAAAATTCACCCTTGTTGCCGTCGTTTTCAGGCGCCTGAAACATGTTTTCAGTCCGTTTCAGGCCACCCTCTATCCGATGACGCAATAACCTGAAAACCCGTTTTCAGGCGTTTTCAGGACCCCTTATGGGCCTTTGAAGAACTTTTCAGTATATGGCGAAATTCGCAATAGGAGCGAAAGAGAGCACTATTAGAAAGAGATAGCCATACTCAGAACATTCGAGACGTCGTCAGTGACAAGGACAACACCATTAGAAAGAGATAGCTATACTCAGAACATTCGAGACGTCATCAGTGACAAAGATAGCAGCATCAGAAAGAGATAGCTATACTCGGAACATTCTGGAAAGTTCGTGATGGGTCCTTTGGAGACAGCAATGTACGAGAACGTTCGAGAAAGTTCTTCGGAGTATAAAAGGCAGCTGACGGCCGGCACGGAGTTAGTTGTGTTTTAACCGTGATACAGTTCAGTTCGAAGTGCGATACAGTGAGTTCAGTTTTAACCGTGATTCAGTGAGTTGTGTTGTGTAGTGAGTGTGATACAGTGCGTTCAAAGTGATACTCGGAAGAAGGATTGTTATAAGTGCTTAGTGTGACTAGTGGATTTTTCAAGTATAGTTTGTGTGATTCTGTGTTAAAGTTGTAGTAAAGTGTTTGTTTTAATTAGTGGATTAATTAGTGCATTTTTCTATTAAACCCGAACCCCACGCTCGTAACAATACCATATACAATAGACCTTAATGTATTTATGTATGGCGCCCATCGAGTTAGAAATGGCGCCCGATATTTTCTCTGTGAAAACTTTAAACGTTCGTAAAATACAAATTCGTACTGATGAACACAAGAGCGCGTACCTAAGAAAGCACTATCTAAACTCAGGGCAAAGGGAAATGTCAGGAAATCTCAAATTATCACCCGAATAGTGCCGGTTAGATATTCATTTAGCAGAGACAGCCGCGGCGTAAGGCTGCCTTTCCACCAGATGCTACGTCGCTATGATTCCAGCCGACTAATGGGATCACTCCATTATTACGTCATTTTTGTTAGCTATGAAAACTGCGCGATAATGGAGCATGAACATCTCTGGTGGTAAAGCAGCCTAAGAATCGATCCGTTCGACTCAGCCGGTGGCTGTTTAAGGAAACCCACCGGAAGAAATGCAGAAACTTCCTTCCTTCTATATATTTTTATCATCTTTACTGCAATCATCGATCCGCCAGCTAAGCGTGCGGATTACTGCAAAACCTTTCTCGTTTGGGGGAGGTAAGTTCGGGCAGTGGATGTATGTGTGAAGGCAGGGAAGTGGAAGGTACCGAAATATGACAGGTTACCTGGCTGACTGTATTGAGTTCGTGGTCGGCCGTGAGCGGCGTGTAGCCCGTCATCAGGAAGTGCAGCCGCGGTGTGGGGATCAGCGGCGCCACTAGGCTTATCAGGTCGTTGTTCATGTACGAGGGGTACCTGCGGGACGATCAACGAATCATAGTTATACATTTACGACGACCTCTGTCAGTAAGGCGCGGTGAGCGAACATCTGCCTGTGACGCAGGAGGGTTCGATTCCCGCCTCGGGACAACTGTTTGTACGATCTGCAGGCATTTTTTCAGGATGTTCTGGTCGTTTTCTATGTATAATAAAAAAAACTAAGTATTATATTATGTATCAGTTATCTGGAACCCATAACACAAGCTCTGTTTAGCTTGGGGCTAGATAATGCTGTGTGATTGTCCAGCATTATTATTATTAAAATAGACTTGTGGTCTTATGTGCATGATACTTGTGATCGGCGCGCGTCGGTGGCAGTTACTAATACATACACAGCGCGTGGTAGTACATCCTCACCTCAACAGCCTAGAATAGTCCACTGCTGGACGCAAGCCTTCCCCTTATAATCGCCGTATTGGCATTTATCTCATGCGGATTGGGGATCTCAGTTTGGTAGTAGAACTGGCCCCCTTGCACGGGGATTCATGTCTAGGGTAGAATAGAGAAAAATGACGTCACATTGTAATAATTTCCACTTCAAAAATGTACATGTATGGCGATCGATATCAGCAGCTAGCAGACAATTCACACAAACACTTACCTGAGTGTAGCAGTACTCGCGCTCATAATAGTAGACACGAGCGTATTAATCTGCGCGAAAGAAGGGTTCTTTATGTGCAGTCGGTCGCTGGCGATCCGGTTCAGGGCCGTGTTGTCGAGCACCATCACGCAGTCCGCGCTCTCGGTGAGACGCTTCAGGGTGAGGAGAGAGTTGTACGGCTGGACGACTACATCACTGTAAGAGAAAGAGAGTATGTTGGCTCAGCTTGGTAATTACCACTGAATCATTCCTCCCCTAAATGCCGCCTTATTTTCGGTTCGGCGATCTCCATCGCAGGCGGATTGGAGTTTGTAGAGGTTGTGAATAATACACAGAAAGCAAGAATGCAGCTGCTTTGACAGGCGTTGTAGGGGTTGATTCTTAGACCGTGAGCACTAAAGATAAAAACCATTAAGGCGCTTATCAGGAGGAGGCCTGGGTCCAGCAGTGGACCAATATAGACTAGAGAGAGAGAGAGAGAGAGAGCACTAAAGCTGTGATTATAATGGTATACCTAAATGAATGCTCTGATGGACAGTGATGGATGGTGCATGACGGTAGCTGATTGCGGAGTGTATGAAACTATAAATATGCGGAGTGCTGACCTTAGAGCCCTTACACACTAAGTAGGTACCATACAATACATATTTGTTTCGCTATTGTGCTCTGTGGATAACTATTGCGCGATATTTAAGTCCTCTGTGGCGCAGTGGGCGAAGGTCCGCCTGCGACGCAGGAGGTTGCGGTTTCGATTCCCGCCTTGGGACAAATATTTGTATGATCTGCAGGTATTTGTTCTGGGTGTTCTGGTCGTTTTCTATGTATAATAAAAAATATCTATCTATGTTTTTTATTGTATTATGTATATCAGTTATCTAGTACCCATAACACAAGCTCTGCTTAGCTTGGGGCTAGATAATGCTGTGTGAATTGTCTAGCATTATTTATAAATCTATTTTTTTATATAACACTCAGGATGCGAAGTGATAGCATCATGCGCCCCGGCATGCGGCAGTGCCAGCGTGCATGACAAAAATTAGCCCTTTTTGGAGTTTGCTGATTAAAACCTCATTATTGGCAGGAGATAAGGGCTAGCTCAAAGCAAAGGAGTATAAAGGTCACAAGCTCATTAGAGCCATGAGGCCGATTTTGCTTTGGACCATATTCAATAATAGACAAAATAAAGTAAATGTCTGAAACTAACCTGATTTCATCCAAATTGGGGAAAACACTATAAGTCTGTACAAGTTTCTTTGGAAACCTGTCGGAGAGGTGCTCCAGGATATAGGATCCCATGCCTGAGCCAGTTCCCCCTGCTATTGAATGGCATAGTACAAAACCCTGCAAAAACATTTATTTTTGATAGAGGTACTTTTATGGATCTATCAATTATTTCTTATTATTAACACTAGAGTGCACGCGCGGGCTACATTTGTAACCCAGCGTGATATATTGTTGTATATTTTCTTAATTAGGCTTCTTACAGTGCTGTCGTCTAGTGTATTCCTCAAGTATAAACACCCGCTCCCTCCAGTAACGTGCAGACGCATACGGCACACGGACATCTTCAAAAATCGTGTTTGGAGTTGGTGGGCTACGCCTGTACCCCGCGCGAGTGTTCGAGGAAATATAATGTTTAGTCAACAAGTGATAAATTTGTGGTAAACATGATGTATTTTCTGAAGTGTTACTTTATGATTACAGCCTGAACGACATCATCCGGCGGGCCTTTACCACCGCTAACGTACCAGCTATTCTCGAACCGAATGGTCTGTTGCGTGACGATGGTAAGAGGCCTGACGGCATGACTCTAGTCCCATGGGAGTTGGGGAGGCCTATTGTGTGGGACGCTACATGTGTCGACACACTCGCGCCTTCCCATCTTCCTAGGACTTCCGTGAGGGCTGGTGCGGCGGCAGATTTAGCCGAAGATCTTAAGAGGCGCAAATATGCAGGTCTCGACAGAGCCTACACATTTGCTCCCCTTGGAGTCGAGACCCTAGGTTCGTGGGGTACCGAGGCTCTCCGGGTTTTCAAAAAATTATCTGAGCGTCTGGTCGAAGCGACGCGTGACCCGAGAGCTGGTGAGTATCTGGCACAGCGCATCAGCATTGCTATACAGCGGGGCAATGCAGCCAGTGTCTTAGGCACGCTTCCAACTGGTATTGATATGGATCAGTTGAGCTACCTGTAGATTGTTTGCAACAGTTTGCAGATAGCTTAATTGTTTCTATTGTAACTACTAGTTTTAATTTAAATTTGTTATTTGATTGTTATTTTCTTTCTGAATAAAGATACTTTATGATACTCTAATTTTATATTGTATGTATTTTTTGTTTTTATTTATGAATTTTTTATGTAGTTTTATTGGTTAGTTTACTTTTTTAGGTGGCGGGTAACTCGAACGATTTCTGTTAACAAATACAGAGATGGCTGCTGGAATAACGAAGATGTCTATTATTATTTTTTTATTTGCTTTTGGTGGTTTTCGTGTCACTGCGGCCATGATGGGCCTATTGTGATCGCCACTTTGTGTGTTCTCCCCTAAAGCCGCGGCGTTCAGAGTTCGCCACCTACCCTTGCAGCTGCTAGGAACTGAAGGATTTCCTTCGGGGAGAAGTCTCGTAGCTCGTCTGGGCCGAGCAGGTGCTTGCCCAGATAAGTACTGCGTTTTTGCATCAGTGCTCCACACTCACCTAGCAGATGGAGAGGCGTTTCGTCCGCCTCCTCACAGAATCTACAGGTTTTTGTGTCGCATAGCCCCAATTTAAACATGTGCTTGTTAAGGCGACAGTGTCCAGTTAGGGCTCTTGTTATGATGCGAAGGTTATCTCTGTTTAGCGCTAGGATTTGGTTAGTGTACCGTTTATCGAAGGCTTTTATCAGAGATTTTGAGTGATCCATGCCAGAGGAGTTTTTCCAAAGCTTGGTTGATTCCTCGTAGCAGGAATTTAAGAGGGTTCTTAGAGCCAGACTTTTGGGAATGCCACAAAACGGCTCGGGGCCAAACTGAGTCCCCTTTGCCCCGGATCGCGCAAGTTCGTCAGCACACTCATTGCCGTTGATACCCGCGTGACCCGGTACCCATCTTAAGATGACTTTGTTGTTCAAGCCTAGAGCGTTCAGGCGATACAAACAGTCCTCGACTAACCTGGACGTGATGACCTTCGAATCCAGTGCTAGGAGGGCCGCCTGGCTGTCAGAGTTGATAAATATGGTTTGGTTGGTGTAGCGCTTTAGCAGATTAATGTCAGCACATTCGAGAATGGCGAATACCTCTGCTTGGAAGACGGAGGCGTAACTACCTAGGTTTAAGCTACTGCTAAGCCTGGGTCGCTCTCCATACACTCCACAGCCTACTTCCAGTCCCATTTTGGAACCATCCGTGTACCAGTTAAGGCACCCGTCCTTGCAGAGAAGCTGGCTGATGTGAATCTAATAATGAAGATGTCTATCTTTTGAGCAAAAGTGATGACGAAGGAGATATCACAGCCCCTGATACTGAACAAGAAGGCGAGGAGAATGATGAAGAATATGACAAGGGGCCGCTGTCGACTTTGGCTTCCTACCAGTCTCGTAGTGGTACAAAATGGAGTAAATTTCAACCACCCACTTCAACGAGATCTCGCAATATATTAGTCTGTCTATCAGGCATAAATAGGTGTAGCAAAGATGCTCTTCTATTATTCCTACTGTTATTCTACGCTGATATTTGGAATGTACTTATTGCGCGTCGCTTATCTCAGCAAAATAAACTCAGAGGTAAAAAACTGAAAGGTAGACTGCTTCTAGGACTGGCAGATCAACTCCCGCAACATAATATTCCTATTCGGGGAGGATTTCGCCGGTGTGCTTATTGCAGCAGGGCTTGCGACCGCGCAAAAAATGTAGCAAATGTATGAGGCGAATTTGTAGCGAACATCAGGCAGTTGTGTGTCCTGAATGTATGCCAAAAGAGTGATTTGTTACCATTATACTAATCATTGGTTCAGTAAGATGATTTGAACCAATTTTAGAATGATTATTATGTCCTTGGCTTGAATGAGAATATGACTTACAGATCTCTAACATTCGAAATATAGTTGATTTTTAAGAAGCTTTTGTTTTTGTTTGAAATTATAATCAAACAGCTGCATTTTGTAGAATCAATAAGCCATTAAAATAAAAATAAAGATCTTTTTTAATTCTATACTGGGTTTTTACTCATTTGATGTCTGATTTAGGGAATTAATTGACCATTAATTGGTCTATGCTTGTAGCCCGCGCATGCAGTTTAGGAGTGTTTATGCACGCGCCCGCGTGCACTCTAGTGTTAAGAATCTATTCTATTTAAGACTTCATAATTTACATTACAGCCTCGCCTCAACTGGTCCACAGCTGGACGCAGCGTCTCCCTGATAGATCATATGAGTAAAGAACATTTTAGATTTCCCCAGAAGTCCAGAGTTGGGGAAATGACATTACCTCTAAATTGTCACTGCCATCTGCCTCTCTGTTTATTATATCAAATACTTCTTCATTTAGTTTCTCTCCCTGGGCATACCCAGATGCCCAGTTGTTGCCTGCACCTCCTCCATGTTTTGATAGGTACACATTTTCTGGGTTGTATAGCTATAACAAATTTAACAGCTTTGTAACATGCGAGCTCACACACACACACAGGGCCTGATACTTTCATGTGTTACAATTAGTTCCAATTTCATGCTTGAATGATTCTTGATTGAATACGGTTTTTGATTATGCCTGACAATTTAAAAAGATCCTACCTTGGCGTAGGGTGATGTCATGATAGTATTTATTACTCTAGGCTCCAGGTCCAGCAGAACAGCTCTTGGAATGTAGTGGTCATCATCGGCCTGGTAAAAAAACACATCTTTCCTGTCCGAGCCTGCGGATGCAAATTCTTCGAGTATACCATCTGGTGATATCCCATGCTCCACGCATAGCTGCTTCCAGAACTCGAAACCAACTGCAAATTAGAATTATTGCAAATAACATCGGAATAATTTGAAAATAACCGCTAGACTCGAAAAACTTTATTTTTCACTGACTTTGATTCCCACACTGCCCTAACTGAAGTGTTATCATTTCACTCGGCATTTTGACTTAGTTTATATCCTTTGGTAAAGATATCAATCAAGTTTTATCGAAGTAAAATACAAAAGTAAACAAATCCATCAGCCGCTTTCAATCAGTCGTCCATTTCAGTATGTTTTCGTGTGTTCCCTCTATTTTTAATCCAAAGAGATTGGAATTCACATTGGTCTTATATACTGTCAGATAGGCCTATTAGTCATAAACGACCAAAATAACCCTTTTCTATTAGCGCATCTTTCCAAATACCTTTTTTCTATTGGCGGATCGTTATTATTTCTAGATCAGAAGAACGGTTTCTGAGAACTTATATTTGCCAGTGTTGCCAATCCCAATAAACCAGCGCAGGTTTTTTTCTATGAAATACCTGCATACAGTGTTGCCAACTGGGTTTTCGTAAAAAATGCTAAATTGCTGTAAAAAATGTGCTAAAAATGTGCCAAAATTATGCTAAAGATGAATAAAAAATGCCAAATGTAGTTAAATTTTCATATATATTCCAATGAACAAAGTATTTAATTTAATATTCAAAATCTTATCCTAAAAACTTTCAAACAATATATTTATATCCTCATCATTAGTGCCTTCATCTTCAATACGGATATATTGAGCTTCTGAAGACGACGTAGAAGGCCCATAGCTTGCCATTGTTCCTATTGATTTAAGAACGTCATCTGGCAGTGTATACGAATAGCAACATTTTTGTGCTTTTTTTAGGCCAAATCTGACGTATAAAATGGCGTTTAGAGTTTTTACCGCCAAACGATTGCGTAGCTTAGTTTTTACCAAACTCATCTGACTGAAAACGCGTTCGACTTCGGCGTTTGAATGCGGTAACGACAAAATAGATGTTGCTAACTTAGCTAAATCTTCAAAAGGATTGTTTCCGGCTGCATCCTTGTATTCCATGACTTCAGTCCAAAATTGTACAGTTGAAGATGTGCAGTCCCAATGTACGTGAACTATGTTTCTCCACTGAGAAATGAAACTCTCGATGGTGGACGCATTCATTTGCATCTCTTGGGCTATTTCAATAATGGAAGGCTTTAATACTTTCAAAGTGTCTTGTACAGAGAACATAGATATTTTTTGGAGAATACCTAAATTAGTGGGTAATCTTGAGCTTGAGCATAAGTGCTAAAAAATGTGCCTTGTGCTAAACGAGAAATAAATGTGCTAAAGTTATATAAAATATGCCAAATTTAGCACTAAAAGTGCTAAATTGACATCACTGCCTGCATATGCTGAGTTGGGACCATTTTGTAGCTAAGACGTTATTAAGTATCTTCATTGTTTCTTCATTTATATTTTGTGTATATTTTTTAAGTCTTTTTAATTGTAGATTTATTATAAGTTTTAGTTACAAATAAACGCTTTAAACTTAAACTTAAACAATCGCTGTAGAACTGTAAGTAGTTTAGTTTCTTTATTCAGAGCTTCAAGTAGAATGTGTAAAAAACTTTCTACTTTACCTACTTGTAAACCCGTACGGCTAGCGGCTGCGGCGCGGCTGTCTTGCGGTCAACCAGTACTACCAATGATAGTTAAAATAATTATACTTGTGTCTTTTTGCACCACCATAGATCTAAAAATATTCTTTTAACACGACATGTCCGGGTGTCGTTTTATGACGAACAAGCAGGGCTTGATACCGGTATAATAGCAGTAATACCGGTATTGTCTTTTCGAGCATCGATACTTTTGAAGTATTGATACTTTGCTCTAAAATACCGTTACTTAATACATGTCATTCGACGCCAGTGACCCACGACGTTGTTTCAACTCTGTCACTATCTATGTAATGTATTGTATTATGTATAACAGTTATCTAGTACCCATAACACAAGCTCTGCTTAGCTTGAGGCAAATAATGCTGTGTGAATTGTCCATCGATATTTAAGTATTTTATTTATTTATATTTTTCAATAAGAATCACCTGATTACGCTTTGTTACGTTGTCACAATTTGCAACCTATTTTCAATGTAGGTAGTCAATTAGCCTAAATAGCTTGAGTAACAAGAAAACGTAGTGGAAGCTTAAGTTACTAGTCGCGTTCATTCAACGGACTTTTCTTGCTGAAAATTTTAGTTACCGCACACGTGCGAGAGGAGAAACTAGGTGTCTATCATAGATGTAAAGTATTGGAGAGTACTCTGGTATTTACTTAAGAAATTAAACTAATTTGATTAAAAATAGTCGAAATTTCAGTTTGCTTTCGTATCTTACGTTACTACTGCCGGGCACTAGTGCTGCAAAGCCACTCACCGCGCCGCTCCGCGCCGCCGACCGCCGCCATTCCAAACAAGTTTAGATTAGATTGGATTAGTAGATTCGGTGCAATCAGTTGCAATTTAAGCGGTATCCGGTAGACTGGATGTAGAAAGCCTTATTTCTTGAAAAAAAAAACCCGTCTAGCAATATTTTATGACAATAGCTGGTAGTACTGGACATTTTAAGCTACTGACAGACAAGACAACTTCAGATTCGTTCAGTCAGACCCATGCATGGTACACTAAAAAGATCCTAGGATCCTACGTTTGGTACAATACATAGTGAAAAAATTCAATGTCTATGGGTACAATGGTATAATTCATCTAAGGGTACAATACAATAATATATTATGTTATGTCAATGTCAGTCAGACCAGCGTAAAATTACCATAAACTAAGAAGTATATGGGTCTTACGAAACTGTCATAGAAACTTTTGTTTTTCTTGGTTTTATTGCGATTTTTCTTAAGTTTTACACAAAACGAAGCTGAATAATTAGTGCAGCGAAAACGCCTAATGTAGTGGAACTGAGAATTTGTAGTAGCAAGTTATACAATCAGTGACGGAGCGACATTTTACGAAATACAGGTAGGTGTTCCAAAGTCGTAACTTGATGGCCTTCGATTTGCATATTTCCCAACTTGTACAGCGCTGTATGTGAACAGCATTGAAGATAATGCCACCGTGGGCGTGACTTTCGGCTCACAAGGTTCCCTTGGTGTCCCATGTTGTAATTTTACCATTGATAAAGATCCAAAAATAGTTGGATAAAACTTTGAAAAAGTTGTTACTTTAAGTGTTTTTGTCCATGTCCTCACCGAGCAAGTGGTCATAATATAATAAAAACTTAATCTAAAACTACATCTCTAAAAACTTGGCCACCTTCCTGTGTAGTAGTTTTGTATATCCTAATTTTTTTTCTATTGACAGTGCTAGTTGGAATACAAAGACAAAATGCCTCGCAAATTACTCAAGTTTCTAATAGTGTTTGACAACACCTCACTCCTGTACTTCCCCGGTCAGTTTTTGTCAGGGAAAGTGCTTATGGAACTGCAAGATGATACTCCAGTGTTGGGTAAGTTAATTAGGAAATGCATTTTCTTGAGCCATAAGTATTCTTTCTTGTCTTAATACCTTGGGTTTAGGTCAAGACAAACAGTTAATCAAGCCTATGAAAGGGTTAAGAAGAAGAGTAGATCTAAAGACAAATAATGTCTTTATGAAAATTTAAAAGTAAAAGTAGGTACTTAAGTAAATTTGTTTTATAGGATTACATTTCCATGTGGTCGGAGAAGGAGTAGTCAGAGTGGGCTCAGGAAGGCACGAGAGGTTGTTTGATAAAGAGAACTACATTGACTTCAGGATGAGGCTTCTAGGTGAACCAGGTAAAAATAATTATACATTAGTTTCTTCATTATCCACCACAAATAAAATACAATATTGTAAATAATATACAACACAAAAGTAAAATGACAGGCGGCTTTTAGATTTGTGTAGTCTTTTTCCCATTTCGTAACCTTCTCATCTGGTAACCATTTTTATAATGAGTGATACAGTCAGCTCGATAAGTGATACTTCAAACATACATGTTCAGACTATACTACCTACCGAGAGATGATGCTGAAAATAAAAGACAAATTTTAAAATTATGAGTATAGTAGCCCCAAAATAACAGGGCATCTAATTTTCTAGCAAAACAACAGGTTCCTATTATACCTCTATGCCTTTATTCAAATCAAATCAAATCAAAAAGTCTTTATTTCCATAAATACAAAAATGTACACTTAGAAAAGGTCAAATTCTTAAAATAAAATATTGACACGGATTGTTTTCATGAAAAGTGATTTCGTTCGTACAAATAAGCCTCGCAGTAATTTTCTTCATTTCCTTAGATCACTTTGAACTTATTTTTTATGTTCCGTGACTTTGAACATATAATTAGGCTATGCCTTATGCGCTTTAAATAAATAATATAAAAATTTCACAATAATATAACTACCTATTTGCAATAGCTTGGACGTTTGTTACTTGCTGACGCCAAAACTAATAAACAGATCGGGTTATAATTTTGCATACAGGTAGTTCTAGGCTAATTATTGCTCCATAAATCAGTTTTCATGGATGTGTGACAAGGATGGATAGGTTAAGGAACGAGTACATCAGAGGAAGTTTAAAAGTGGCGCCATTGACGGAAAAGATGAGGAGAATCAGGTTAGCGTGGTATGGACATGTTATGCGGAGGGATGAATGTCATGTGACAATAATAAAATAAATATATTAAAATATATCTATCTGTGTATTAGATTGTATTATGTACTTATATCAGTTATACCATATACCCATAACACAAGGTCTGAGCTTAGCTTGGGGCTAGATAATGCTGTGTGAATTGTCCAGCGTTATTTAATAGATCAAAGGGTTCACGACGACATTGTGCCATGTACCCAGATGAGACGGTATCCTCCAAAATAAAAATCAAGGGAGATACCATTCCATGTGCATTTGTAAAATTGGCCATGTCATATATTTGGTTAATAGTTGATCGTTTCGCACGAGATTACTTTTTTGTGATTTTTACTTCAGTTATAATAATATTATAACTCAACTAAAAATAAAAAAAAATCTTCATTAACATTGCCAACCTATAGGTACCGAAAACACATGTGTACACAACAAATAATAGAAAGACATGCTTAGAAGACAGACATGGTTTTTTACAATCTTAAACTATCTAACTTTTTAAGGACTAATGACATTATGTAAGATATTTATTTTTTATCTTCAGGAAGTAGAAGAAGGGATAGGGTCAAGTGAAAAATATGATTGAGGAGGGACTGAACACAGATAGTTACTGAGATACCTAACTAACGCAAAATTTCTTCAGGCTTACAAAATATTAATTTGTTTTTATTTAAAATTAGTTAAACACTATTTATTATATAGCGGAAAGATTTGTATGTTTGCAAAGAGTAAACTCGAAAACTTCTGGATTGATACAAATATACAAATACATATTTACGTATAAAGTATGTATCCGTAATATAGTATAGTTGTATGGGCGATCCGACGACGCTACACCCCGTTTTAATTAGTAGGCAGTTTGTGGAAAAAACAAACTTACTTTCAGATATGCATAAACTTTCGGCTTTTAATATACTTACCTAGTAGGATGGGTATTCAATAGGTACATGATCTGTTAAATGACTATCTTTCTAGGTGACTGTACTCAAACACACTATTTCCTGAAAAGCGTTCCATACGTGACGAAATGTATGGAAGATTCAGTTGTTTTAAAATGGTTACGAGATGGGAAGGTTGCGAAATGGGAAGTAGCCAGTCTTTTCTATGTCCTTGTTTTAAATATTTCTTGCAGTCTATTTTCGAGATAGTTGAATGAACAAATAAATAATCAGGGGAGGCCTTCGCCCAGCAGTGGACCATTATAATTATTTATGCTATATTACTATATTTTTATCAATGACAAGCTAATTTATTTAAAAGAAACACAATTTTCACAACCTTAAAGGATTTTACTCAAACAATGGAAAATTAATAACTCAACACAATGAGAATTTCTAATATTCAATTACACTGTAGATGGATACGACACTATCGATAGTTTTGTACGATCGATAGTGGCATATATTTCGATATTATCATTAGTATTTTCGACTGTGCGTGGGTACGTCCACCACCTAGCAATTACTAATGATCAACAGTAATTATGAAAGAAAGTAATGAAGTGTGCTTTAAAAAATGGAACCTCGAAATATACGAAAAGCATTAATGTCATGATATTATTGAAATATATAGCACTATCAATAGTCCAATACTATCAACATAAAGATAGTATCGATAGTATCAATAGCTTTTGTACAATACTATCGATATATTCGATGTTATCGATAGTTTTGCCACTGGTATTTGATAGTATCGATTTTATTACAAAAAGTCAATATGATTACCGTACCTAAGTCACTCTATCGATAGTATCGATACTGTCTACAGACCAATCGATAGAGTTACTGATTTCCAAGGTCAACTATCGATATTTTGGTAACACTAAACTACACTTAGGTACTTATCGCAACGATACAACAATACGCAAGAGAGTGAACGTCTGTTCAGCACGACGACTTATAGCAGAATGGGCCTCAGTCCCTCGTTCCGTCGGCTAGCGTAACGAGGTGTTGACTCCACGGCGGCGGCGCGCAGCAAAATGAGGGCGAGCGTTGTTTTGCGCCGTCTTTTATAGAAAAAGCTATTTCTACCCTCAAGTCACATCCATCAATATTATTACGTCCTTTTTTTGTTTGCTGCTACCTATGTTATCCATGTTGCAGCTCCTGTTAGTATCCTACAAGCCTTGTAATATTATAAATAAGTATTGAATTAGACAAAACATTAGCAGTAAATCTGATCTTAAAAGTAAGTTATATCAGTTATCTATTACCCATAATACAAGCTCTGCCTACTTTAGGCCCAGCTGATGCTGTGTGGATATTCCAGCATTACTTATAATTTATTTTATTTATATTACAGGTCAAGGCACATCAATCCTATCCCCAGGCATCCACAGCTTCCCCTTTAAGTTAGGCCTCCCCATGGGCCTCCCATCCACATTCCTCGGCACCCATGGCTGGGTGCAGTACTACTGCAAGGCAGCGCTGCGAGAGCCCAATGGTCTGACTCACAAGAATCAACAGGTCTTCATTGTGATGAATCCTATTGATCTGAATCTGGAGACACCGGTCTTAGCTGTGAGTAGTTTCACTAATAATTTTTTTATTAATAGCAAAGTAGAAAGAGATGCATGAAAAGAGAGAGATAGAGGTAAAAGAGCTTCTAAACATTGACCAAAAGAACTATGAAATTTATTTAGAATATCTAAAATCTAGCTTTTGTCTACCAGTGTCTCTGCTGTGCTATAAATAAGTAGTGTATTTATAATATAATTATTTTCTTTTCATATACTTAACTCAAATGCCACCATCTATATTGTTCACTTATGTTCAGTCCATCCCAAGGTTGCCTGGAAGATATCGCTCAAAGCTATAAGGCCACTCTTTGTTCTTCCTTTAGTCTATGTATTCCTTTTGTATTGTATTTTGTGTTTGTGTGGTACGATAAAGAATCTATCTATCTATAAATTCCTTTTTTTTTATCATCATCATCATCAGCATATACTAGTCCACTGCTGGACATAGGCCTCCCCTAATGAGCGCCATAGCGTCCTTTTTTTTATAAATTCTTAAATTGTATAGGAGACCCAGTACAAAGCAAACTATTTTTTTTGTTATTCATTATTTTATCATTAAATTAGATATAAGCATCCAAATCAATCAACAGTTTCACACTTCAGATTAAGTTTCACTTTTCTGTTGATGTTTTGGATGTAATAGTATGTCAATGTTAATTTTGCACATTCATTAGTAATTACAATGCCTTTGTGTCATGTCATGGGAGCCAAGTACTCAATGGTCCATTGTTATCTTATTACAGTAAGCTGATATCAGATTGTGGCTTGCATTACTTCATTGTTACTGTTAGCTAATTCATGATTATACAAGATCAAGTCAAAGGTGTGCTAGTTTTTTGAATGTTGTCATACATTTCTTATAGAGCAATGAGACTTTTTAGGTTTCCGTGCCCAAAGGGTAAAACGGGACCCTATTTACTAAGACTGCACTACTATCGCTGTCTGTCCGTCCGTCTGTCACCAGGCTGTATCTCATGAACCGTGATAGTTAAACAGTTGAAATTTTCACAGATGATGTATTCCTCTTGCCGCTATAACGACAAATAGTAAAAAACAGAAAAAAAATATATTAATCACCATTTTCTACGTCCTAAAACTAAAGTATGGGTCAAGTCCGTATATTTAAATAATAATGGTTGCGGATGCAGACGTCCAAATCAATACGGAAGCTCCGCAATTGCGGATTGATATTAATAATAAAAGTAACATAATGTAAGTATTTAATTAAATATTGTTTACAGCAACAGCTAGAATGCAGCATCGAGCACCGGCTCGGCGTGGGCTGCGTCGGCGGCGGCGGAGTCAGCTGTCGCGTCGCGCTCGACCGCGGCGCCTACGTGCCGGGGGAGACCATACTGCTCACTGCAAGACTGCACAACCACTCGCGGACCACGATCAAAAGCACCAGAGCGGCGCTTACCGAGGTAAAAAAGAGACATACTTTTAATGCTATTCTTCTTCACTTCATATCGCTATTCGTGTTCGCGTACCTGTTCGTCTTATATGCCAAAACATGACGAATCACATCGTCGTGTTTTGGATAAGACGAATATGCGAACAGGAATAGCGATTTGGATAAGACGAATATGCGAACAGGAATAGCGATCTGAAGTGCCAGCAGTACAGGTTGGACGGATCAATGAAATTTGACAGAGGTAGATAGTATGTCGGGCATGGACATACCACTTTTAATCCCGGAAAAGCGCGTGCGAAGCCGCGGGCAGAAGTTAGTACATGAAACAAAATCTTATCAAAAAAGCCTTTACTCCATTAGATGATAACATCAATGATTGCTGACAGATGCTGGATGCGGCAAGCTGAAGACAGGGCGCTATGTCGCTCATTAGGGGAGGTCTATGTCCAGCTAATATGGCTGATGATTATAATGATAATGAATAATTTATAGTGTACAATTTTTGTTATCTAAGTGCTATTTTGTAAGCATAAAGAAATAAAGTTATTGAAATCTGAAAACTACTAGTCACTGATAATGGGATAGGGAAGGGTCCCCTATGTGGAACCCTCCAAAAGCCACTATGCCACAGCCACATACACTGCATCACACTGGATTTTTCATGTGCTTCCTAATATGACTCCTATTCTAATCCCGTCTGATTTGACTGGAAACACTGTCCGTCCAGTCTGTCTGACTGACCGGTTTTACTAAAGCGGTCATAAGATCGCGTAAAATTAGGAACCAATCGGACGCTAGCTGTATTTTTTTCACTATATTCAATAATTTCTCCAGACGATCCAATACTCTGCCCACGGCAAAGTAGCAGCCAAAGAGGTTCGCGAACTAGCCTCCTTGGTTCACGGGAAGACGCGACCCGGGGATACGGACGAGTGGCTCCACGAGCTGCTGTATGTACCGCCGCTGCCTCCCACCAACCTGAGGGGGTGCCATCTCATATCTGTTCAGTATGACGTTTATGTGAGTATACTTGTGTACATATAATTATTTGTCCTCAGGCGCTTTTTCCTGATATAGGTCTGGATACAGGATGTAACAAAAATGAAGGACCAAACTTTTAGAGGGGTACTACATCTTTGACCAAAACACGGACAATATGTTCCAGACTTATATAGAAATAATAAATAAAAACAATATGATCACTAGACTAGGCAATAACTGATGCATGCGATTTATTGTCATAGAACCGAGGAAAAATGCATATTTTGTGGTACCTCCTCTAAGGCGCGTCGCCCGCTCCGATGATGTCGCGGGTCGTTGACCGCCGCGGTAAACGACTCGCGACGAAGGTGGGGATGTTAACAGTTACGTAGGCCTTATTTTTAATGACAATAAGCACAAACAGTCGATACTTTCGTTTTATTTAGTTTTAGAAAACTAGAATTCGGAATGTTTAACAAATATTTTTCCCATGTTCTGTGATCGCCATCGCCAGTATCTGATCGCCCCTGACAGATTGGTCCTTCATTTTAGTTACACCCTTCGCACGCAAAAGACAATAATGGCTACGGGCTACCAATTATACCCAGCAGAACGTAAGACGGATGCTGGATGCGGCAAGCTGAGGATAGGGCACTATCTCATTAGGGGAAGCTTATGTCTAGCAGTGGACTAACATAGGCTGATGATGATGACCTACTTACTGGCTAGGAACATAGACGGAGCGTACCTATGGCGCTAATACTATTATTAACACAACGGTGTGCAACTACTCCACAAAACGAATGTATATTTAGATGTTGTGTCAAGGAACGAATCGGCATTCGATGGTTGGCAGAAAACTAATCACTACGCTACGGTGTCATTTGAAAATAATAACGTAAAACTTTCTCGTAATTTCAACAAGAACTGAAGAAAATTTCGGACCCTAAATCATTTGTGTTAGCCATTCACAAAATAGCTGAAGACAGGGCGCTATGGCTCTCATTAGGCTGATGATGATGATTCACAAAATATCACAATTGTTTTATAAAATACTTCATCCTTCCAATTTCAGTTCATAATCGAGCCAAAGAGCTTGGACAAAGAAGTAAAACTGCAGCTGCCGATCCTCCTGGGGACCTACCCCTTCCGGGATGAGAACTCTGAGGAGGCGCCTCCTACACACTACCCCAGCACCCTACCGATATTCCGACCGTGGCTGCACGAGAAACAGAACCATTAAAATAAACTATATCCAGAAAAGATAAGGTAGTCTTTGCAATAATAGCTAGCGAGATACTGTGGCTGAACAAGCAACAGAACAATTCAATTGAACTCCAACCAAAGGAGATAAGGTAGCTTTTGCACTACTCGCTACCTAGCTAAGACATAAAGTGGCTGCATCAGAAACAGAATCGTTAAAATCGAGAAATCAGGGCCATAGATTGTTTACAGACGAAATAAGGAAGCTGTTGAAATACTGCAGTACTCTTCTGATATTTATGAACATCCAGAGAATAAGAAAGCTTTTGGGAGCAGTATTAATATTTTGCTTACTCAATTATCCATTATGAGTGTTTATTAAATCTCATTGTGATTGAGATGAATGTATATAGAACATGCGGTGCAATTCTGTCTTTAGACCTAAAATTAACTATTTTTACCGTTTTATGGTAACTTAATTTTAAGCTTGCTATTTTTATATCGAATTGTATAGTTGACTTATTGTACTGGCACACTATTTTCACTGCACTAAAAATCTATTGAAAAAAATTGTATCTTTTAAGAATGTGCTAAGCTAAATATTCTTTATTGAAACATATCCATAGGTAGTTAAGTTTTTCGAAATCTTACTTAATTGGAAAACCTGGTGCCATTTGAATGTAATGAATTACTAAAATGTTTAATGAAAAGAAAAAATATTAAAACTATTTACATTTTGTATTGTGATTTACGAATGTCTATTATTTTATTGGATTATATAGAAACTAATTCAAATGTATATAACTAACCTGTGATATACCATTCCGTCCGTATGTAGTCTTACTTTAAAAATATTTAATCAAATTATACTATTTTAATATACCAAAGTATTTATTATTCAACCTTTATCTAACACACCATCCTTTAAAACGCATGGGGGTAAGTACCTCCTCAGTATAAAGAGAATAATCACAAAACATGTTTTCGTTGACAAGACATTTATTTATCGCGATGTTCATAAACATGTCCATATTGCTTACAAATTATTACAAAAGTTCATCTGTTATTTGCATAATTACAGGGTGGTAATATCTTACAATCAGCATAGACACTGAATCTAGACCAAACAGTGTTTAGAATTCAAATACACGTGCCAAAGTGAGACGGTTTTAGCTAACCACGGTTCTTGAAATCTTTAAAAGGTGACCATATTCTCTAGAGATATTAATGAATTGCGTGTATTTCACTAAATACTTGAGCGCAATGTACAAAATAACAAAACACAACCTAAGTTAAATTACATAATGTGAGTAAGCTAAATGTACAGGCGAAATGCGCAAACTATGACACCAAATCGTCGAACCATAAATAGAAAAATATACAAATGCAAATCATAAATTGGCGCAGCCGGTGAGATTCCCGTAAAGTGAATATTGCAAACTTGCTAACATTGTCATAATCCACTAAATAAAATTGTAAAATTCGGAATCGGGTCTAAAATGCGTTTAAGCAAAAAAATAATAAATAAATAATGCTGGACAATTCAAACAGCATTATCTAGCCCCAAGATAAGCAGAGCTTGTGTCATGGGTAGGTACTAGATAACTGATTATACATAAAATATAATACAATACACAGATAGATATTTTTTTTATTATACATAGAAAACGACCAGAACACCCTGAACAAATGTCTGCAGATCGTACACACATTTGTCCCGAGGCGGGAATCGAACCCGCAACCTCCTGCCATGGCCAATGCAAATGGGCCTTTATCGTAAAACGCAGTCAAGCACCAACGGTACTCGCAAGGTTAGGACCTAACCAAGGCATAATGCACAATACACTCATACGCGAGATCACAGTTACCCCAATTAAAAAGAAACCTACAGAAAAACTGCAGAAGCGTGATACGGCAATCAATGCTGTTGGAGACTAATTACTGAAGTGGACAAGCAGAGACTGACGATATTGACCTTCAAAGATTACCTATTCAAACCGTGGTTAATGTACAACATGTGTGATAGTATTAAAGCTATGCCATCTTGTTGGCCAGAGCGAGATGCAAGGAGGCGAGCTGCGACGTCCATTTCTCTAGTGCGGAGTATCGCGCAGCGCCGCGCGCGCTTGATTGGAGCTCCAGGACTGAGTTGACTTGGTCGATGCGACCGCTTATTGTGCTGGAACAAAGATACGGTTAAGTTGGTGGATAATTAATTATCTTGACATCATGGCTGCAAGTATTCCATTCGAAAAGTATCAAAGTTTTCATCAGTCTCGTAGAAAGCAGACTTTTAAAAACAACAAGGCAATAATTTGTTCTGAACAAAAAATATTATTGTTTGTACAAGGTGTCACGAAGTTCTGCACAAAATCCACATGTGTAACATTTACACTCACTTGTCCAAGATGCAGGTGACAAGTAGGTTCTCGACCTCCTTCTCATCAATGTTCAGCTCCTTGGATATGAACGGTATGTGGATGCGCGTGTACGGACCGATCAGCTTGATGAGGACCTGTGTGCGGATGTTGCGGAGCAGGTCTTCAATGTGCTCTCGGATGAACGGGTCGTCCATTATGTTGTTCCTGGGAAATGTCGATGGTTAGAAACGATATTGCTGAGGCCGAACTACACTAAACTAATCCTTTCAGCGTGTGAAGTGGCATAAAAGTTTGGAGGCATATGCCGAGCAGCGGGTGAAGTCGGGTGTCGGATGATGATGATGATGATGATTCTTTGTTAATGGCAATATGAGTCTGGTTGGACTCTTTTCTGCCAGTGTCAAGTAATGGAAAATAATAGTAAAATATGAGTTTTCAAGTTATGAAGAATGTTGAAATTTTCACCAGAGCCTAGTTCGTTATCTAGCAGGGTACACCACGTGCAGGTTAGGTTGGCTTGGGAGACAAGATCTTATGATGAATTGCTTCTCCGTAACAATGACATTGTCTCGGAGTTCCTCTTTGATCAAAGAAACTACATATAGAGGAACACCTGTCAAGTGTTAAGGTTGATATCAATGTACACTAATATAATAAAGAGGAAAGGTTTGTTTGTGGCTCCGAAACTACTGGACCGATTTGAAAAATTATTTCATCATTAGAATCTTACATAATCCCTAATGAATATTATGCGTTGGAATATACCTACATATATATCAATAAAACAAATAGCACCGCACTATAGCTTCTTAGGGACGCTTCTGCGACGATACCATTAAAATGGAAAATCCAAAGTATAATATAAATAACATACAGTAGGCCGACAGGCGACGCCTTGTATATCACGGTTACAGCTGACATGACAATTGTGACGCCACAGCGTATGCTGGCCAGGGTTGTCTGTCACATGTTAGTGTGAAATTAAAACTGATTAAATTTAGGTGAACATCGTCACCAACTATATTAGTACCTACTAAATAGGAGTATTACACAAAACAAACATTAAATCTTAGTAGGTAAATATTGAAATGAAAGTCAAAATAATTTTAAAAGAAAATTAAAACGTATCTATGTACGTACCTTTAAAATTATATAGCGGTTTAGTGTGTACAATCACAAGGGCGCATACTCCACCCAAACTAGCGCCGCCGCCACCTAGGTACTTTATGTTATTATTCTGTTTACCAAGGGAATTTTCAAAAGTCCATCGTCCAGTCCCTTCTGTAATAGTTTTATTCTATTTAGTTTAGGCAGAGATACGAAGTTGCCCTTAGTGGCCACCAAAATGTATTTTCGTATCTCTGACTAAACTAAATAGAATAAAACTATTACAGAGGCATTAAAAAAAGGCTTATGATAGGTATCACAAACTGGACGATGGATTTTTTAAAATTTCTTTGTTAAACGGAATATTAAGATAAATTAGGTGGCGGCGGGGCGCGGCGCCACTTTGGGTGGGGTATGCGCCGAGCAGAAATGTTAATCTTTATTTACAGGTTTTCAAAAAGTGTACAGTTAGCAAAAAACGTTGAGATATTTCACAAAAACTTTTTCGATGCCAATCGGTCCCGATTCTATAATTTGGAAGATGGTTTAGTTTCTTATCGTTATGGTTTCGTTTTTGAATAAATCGAGGGCTTAGATAAAACGGAGTCATTCATAAAATCCAAAATGGTAGACTATTTCTTTCAATAAATTTTACTTGTAACTTTGCTGAAATAGAAGCTGGTTTAGCGCGCGCTTTAAGCGCCTTATATGCCAAACGTCTTATGTATTAGTACACAACACACATAAGACGTTTGAAGCGCGCGCTTACCTACATTTATACACATACTCGTAGAATGAGCCTTTTGCCTTTTTTATGTTTAGCTTGATGCGGTTACGCAAATTTTTTGACTCGTCTTTTACTGTGATATGGAATAATCCTGAGCGAGTGCTCAGCTAGGCAAAAGTCCCCCCACATTCTTGCAGGTCTTTCGCAAGAAGGGATTATTGCATATCAATGTAAAAGCAATACCCCCAATATTTGAAAACACACGCGGAAGTGTGTTGAGTTCGTCCCGCCTTGTCGGCTAAAGCTTGTCAAGCGTAACTCTTACTGTCATGCCATTACTATCTACAATAAGTTGCCCAATAGTTTGCCTTTTAACCTGTTTAAATGTAAATTGGCTGGCTATTAAAAAATTGTTAGAGTAAAAGATTTTTTGAATTTTAAGAACTGATTGACTTCCAGCTAACTTGTTTTGCTTTTATTGTACTATATGTTTTTATGAATTTTATTTAAAACTTTATATATATTATTTACATTTATTTTCTAAAAATCTAAGCCGTCACCAGAAGGCAGAGTATCCAGAATGCTGGCAGCATTGCCAGGTTGAATGGCAATGCTAATTCGTTCACCGAAATAAAAACCAGCATTCCGATTCAGATATTATTTTATTGTTATTTTATATGAATTTTATTGACAGTTAGATTTATGATTTGGTAAAATCGCTTTATTAAATTTTGCACACCTAAATGGGTAGATAGTAAATGGACATATTTAATATTAAGACCTTTTGTACATACATTCTGGCAAATAAATGATTATGATTAAGAAGAGTTGAAAATATATGCGTACCCGCATCAAGCAATTTATGAATTAAATAATGAAGAATTAAATTATAGCTTTATTTCCATTACCTGTTGTGCTTAAGTATAGCCTCAAACTCGTTGATGTCATTGTTCTGGTACGCCATCACCAAGTTCGTCATGGCGAGGATCTCAGGGTCGTTCTTGTAAGGCTTCGCTTCTTGCGAGTCGAAGGGGTTGATGCCGGATTTCATAAGCCTGGAATCAAGATTTAGATTTCAGTTTCAAATAACTTAATTTTTTTAGGCTTAAAAAATAAGCACTTAGACCTACACTTAGACAAGTAAATATACCATAAATTATATGAAATAAGGTGTTATTGATTTTCTTTCATTGTTTTATTTAATTTTTTTGACCGCTAGTGGAAGAAGTGAGAAAGAAACTACTAGCACATTTTTGACAAAAAAAATTGTACTCAAAGGTATAGGGTTGGGTAAGCTCCGACTTTTGAAACCGATGAGTGCATCATGCCGTAAAATATGTAAACTTAACGGAAAGATGGTAATTCTGGACCCTTTTGGTGGGCTAGATAGACCAACTTTGGATCAAAGATGTTATAATGATCTCGACTCATCTAGCGATGTCCGTTGACACGACGTTTATTGTCGCGAAACCCAATTTTATGTGTCATACGTTGAAATCTAGGTATTTGTTACTTACATGTTAGCTAAAACTAAATATTTCAGACAAGTTGTTCTCCTTGGACTGCCGGACTCATCATAGTTTTTGAAAGCCTCAAAGAAGTCAGTGTGCGCTTTTTCGAATTCTCCTTCCCGCAAGTGCATTTTACCGCCACATTCTACAAAGACGAAAGCCGCTTTAGTTTGGAAAGAAGGTTCAAACTCGATTAATTCCAGGTCAATATCATAGATTAGAATCTTGACAATTGACAATAGTTACCTCGAATAACGCCCATGATGAGTGGATGTGGAATAGCAGATTTGATGTGCAATGACTGTTCATACAACGCTTTTAATTTCTTGTTGTTTTTTTGTGCAGTGTACATTTGGATCTCCAGAGCATAAATCTCGAGAAGCTGCGTACCTTTCTTCAAGTCGTCTTCACCTTCGTCAGTCTGAAATTAAATGTTAAAATTTTCGATACCCACAAAAACAATGGTGTTACAGTGAAAACTTTAATGAATTTTCTTTTAGATAATTGTTTAGGTTTAGACCCTCAGAATCAGGGCCATAATAGTTCATAGTTAGTTCATAGTTCATTTATTAATAACTTTCACAGGTTACAGGTCACATAATCAATATTAATAAAATTATGTAAGAACATACATAAACTATTTAAATAATAGATGAATTTGCAAATTATAATTATAAATCACTATAAATTACTTAAATTAATTAATTGTAATAGGTAAGTATTATTAATTACATTTTAAAATCATAAATTCCTTCATGTCATAAATTGATTTGTTTATCAGCCACTTTTTTAACCTCGTTTTAAAGGACGGCGTGGATTGCGCGCTGGTGATAGATTTTGGGATACGGTTGTAGACAGCCGTCCCCATTACGTGCTGCAACTTGGACGTCTTCACCAGTCGTCGTGGGAGAGCTCTCAGCCGGTGTGCGTGCCTCGTGTTGTATCTACTTTCTATGTTACCATTTATTAACTTTGTGAAATGTTTGTTGAGTAGAGTTATTATCAACACCTTGGTGAGGGTCGAGGAGCGGTTGGAGTCGCGTCACAATGACTTTAAATCGTTTGCGGTGCGTATTCCAACTGAGAATATTTCGACCTTCACTAAGGAAGAATTCTGGCCGAAGAATGTGCTGTTCCGGCGTTTTCGCGGACGATTAGTGACTGTTACACGTCATCGATACTACGTGCTAGTAAATAGGTTTATTTTATGTATGTTAGATTAAGGTATATATTTTATATGGGCCGTAGTTTTTAGTATTTTACATCCTGTACTATAAACTAATGTTGCCTGAAATAAACGTTTTTTTATTTATTTATTAGGTACTATAGTTAACATTATAATTTGTATGTGTGTGGTAATTTTGTGTAATGTGTGTGATAAAAAAGAGGATCATACCTGACAACTTTGATGAAGCTGCTTCAATATCTTGGCTAATTTATTAAAATCTCCTCTATCGTAGTAGAGCTTGCCTAGTTTTGTGTTGGTTTTGAACCAGAGCCGGTCATTCTTGGCATCCTTCAGAGCCTCTAGAGTAGTTTCATAGAAATCTTGGAGAAGCTCCATCTGTGGATAAAAAATCAAAATACCTCAACTTTTAATTTATTGAATTGTGTGGATTATCTAGTATTATTTATGTATAAGTTGTAAAGTATGTTTGTTTTTGTTTTAATAACAAAAATAAAAATTTCAAGTGCAAGCTTGAAAATAGTTTTTTTTTTCTTATTTTATTGTAAGAGACCGGATTTTCGGATGCATATAAAGTTGAGAGGTTGGTTAACATAGAAAGCACTTTTTTGGAAAAATCCTGGTAAATTAAAATTTAATTATTTACTCTGTGAAATAATAAACCCGATTTGACACCACAGAAGGACCACTGTTAGAAGTGTTAGAACGTAATATTATAATATAAAGTAATACGTATCATTATTTTATACATACATATATTTTTGATGAGATTTGTAACAAGTGTCAAATCTGGCCTAATAAACCTCGGAAAAATGTAGATAAACAACCAACAAGGCTTAGTAACATACCTTAAATAAAAAAAACGGCATGTTGTTAGTATTACTATTAAGAATTACAACTGGTATTACAAATGACACCTATCTCTAGTACTGGTATAGAATCACTCCGTTTTGGCTTAGTACACATGTTATGTGGCATCCTGTATACATTCAATTGGTTATGCAATTCCGGAATACTGGGATTTGTATTTTTAATAAAAGTATCCTAAGAAGCTGTTTCCATAATTTGTAGGCCAAAAATTTACTTTAGGTAAATATGCTTCCAACCTAGTTATTATACTTACATTCCTTGAGGTAGAGATATAATCTAGGATGGAATTAATAGACTTCTCAGAGTGGTTCCGAGTGACTGCACTCTTGATGTAGGTCAGTAGCTGTTTATACCTCGCCATCATTTCTGTGAAATTACTCTGAAATTAAAAAGAAACACTTGTACATATAAAACCTCTGAAACTTAAAAACTCAAGTTATAGGTTTTGTGGTAAAATAGGTGATGCACTATATGCATTTTTTTTCTCATATTATTTGTTTTGTGATTAAAAAATACATTTTATTTTAAACTATACAATCTTAAATGTGATTAACTTGCTCTATCTTAAACTAAACATCTAATAAACCTTTATTTTACTCACCAACTTGAAATTAATTTTAATCATCTGCTTCAGTGCTTTGAAGCCCCATTCTCCTTTATCTCCCCCCTCCAGCTCAAGCACTCTTTGGAAACTCGTGAGAGCTGCTTTAGGCTGATCCTCCTTCAATGCCTTGCTATTATAGTATTGGTTCTCTAAGTCTACATCTGGCTCAGAATTGCTGTCTTCTGAATACTCCTGTGAAGTCACCATTTAATTATGAAAATAAATAGGGAATCACACAAAAAAAAATTCAATGTGTTTTAAGTGTTCTCAAAGTGACTTTCTTGAGTTAATTGTGAAAAAAGCAGAATGCTTGGAATGAAAGGATGACAATAGAACAATAAATAGAATCGCGATGATCACCTTACGGTAAACAAGGAGATGGGATGAGATGGAGTGGAGGGACCAAAGATATTTCGATGCCCTTCGGCAGCTTCGGCAAGTCAGAAGGATTGTTATTATCGTATTCAGGTTCTATGGCAAGGTTAATTGGAGAACATGCCGGTGTTCTACCCATGATAACAAATAATATAGGGTTGGAAAGCCATTCACCGAAAACTACAGTTGGTTTCGAGAGTTGTACAATTAAGGTAGCGCTACGTACCAGTCCATAGTCCTCTTCTTCTTCGCACATAAAATCATCATCGTTATCAGACATTTTACAAGATTTACAAACTTTAAATCTAAAAAACTAAGCACGAACAGATAGAAACACAACGCAAATTTCCATTTGCAAGAAATTGATTGATTTCGAATTTGACAGATCATAGATGTTGACAGTGACTTTGACTTTATAACAGATTTTTCTACCAACATTGATTGGTGAAATTATTTAGCCAATGAGTGATATGAAGTAAAAACTTTTTTCCCGCCTGAAACAAAATTGATCGTTTTAAGAATTCCACGCTTGTAAAGTTTGTACCTATTATTTAGGTGTATGAGGAATCAGTCTTTCTTGTAATGAAGTTTAAATAATAAAGAAATTTTGTGAATGTAGTCACTAGCAAAGTAATTCATCCATGAATGGGAGGGAGAGTAATTTGGCGCTCTTTTACAACAGCTGATCTGTGAATGGTTCCATGATCATTGAAACAAGTGTGGAGTTTGTTCCGAAATAAGTAGTGATACTATATAAAATATTAAACCTTCAATAAAATAACCTAATTACCAAAATATCGAGACAAAAGAACGCGTTTGTCTATAAACTTTTTTTAATGTTTTCGGAAAGATAATTTAAATTACGGCTAAGTATAGAAAATTATTACGTTTATTTCGTTAACTTTTTCTACTACCTCGTTTCGGATCTATCAATATTCATTCATTTCAAATTCTCCGCTAACTTTGCGTCAGTCCTTTCCCGCCATTTCCATTAAATTTATGTTGTGTTGATTGAACAAACCATTTTGTAAAAAAAAAAGCCAGCCAGCCGAGCGAGTGTATTTGATAAACCGTTTCATAATAAACAGAAAAATTAAAAGCTGTGCATTTGAAACCAAGAGTGAGCTATCTACTGTACATATATTTCAGAATAATACAATGGCTTTCGTGAGTGGCAAGGAAAATATTCTAAATGGGATCAACAACGTGCACATCAAGGTTAGTTTCCATTCTCAATAAGGTACCACTTTCCGTTATCAATCGGTGTATTTCCCCGAGTTACTTTAACAAACACATCCTCTTATCTTAGTCTCCAGTCAAGAACAACGTTCTCACCGAAAGGAACGGCGACGTGACGAAAATGGAAATAGAAAAAGAGAACCAAGTGGCAGAGTTTGACCCGCAGAAAGAGCCGCTCCTCCGGGACAACCCTCGCAGATTTGTAATATTTCCAATCCAGTATCCTGATATCTGGGAAATGTACAAAAAGGCTGAGGCTTCATTTTGGACCGTGGAGGAGGTTGACCTATCAAAGGTATAAATACATCAAGTTTTAGATTAAATTGTTTTAGATTGATTCCTTCCTTGGATCTTGATTCAATAATAATTAATCAGATTTCTTGTCACATAATGGGTAGGTAAAAATTACCACCACATTTTAAACTTTTTGCATCATATTTTCTTGGAAAAAAACATGTTTTTAATTATGGATTTAATATGTCTATTATATTAAACTGTATTAGCTTGATATAGCTTTCAAATTTATATTAACTTTATGAGGACAAACCTGTAAAAAAGCTATTTTGCAATTTATTTGATACACTAATTCTTATATAACTACAGTAACATATCAAAATATTTGGAATTCTAAGGTTAATTGTTTTTATCGTACATCAATATTTTTGTTTTAGAATAACTTAAATAAACTATCATTATTGATAGTAAATAAAGTATGCTATCAATTAACAAAAGTGGCAACTTTTGTGATTATTACAGGATTTATCAGACTGGGAGTCCCTAAAGGACTGTGAGCGACATTTCATCAAGCACATACTGGCTTTCTTTGCGGCGTCCGATGGCATTGTCAATGAAAATCTGGTTGAAAGGTTCTCACAAGAGGTGCAAGTCACCGAGGCGAGGTGCTTCTATGGATTCCAGATTGCAATGGAGAATGTTCACTCTGAAATGTACTCTTTGCTCATTGATACTTATATCAGAGATCCTAAGGAAAGGTAAGCATACAAGCATAGCTCGTCCACTGGTTACGAACGCACAATCTGACCACTACAACACAAACAAGTGTAGTAAAAAATATAAGCTGATAAAGACATATCAGCTCTCAGCTGCTCGCCTATAATTGAATAATAATAAAAGTAATATTTTGTAAGCTTCAAGGCTTCGTTTATTTTATACCTTATTATCAGCAGAGTTGAACCCACACCACGGTTGAACCATTTAAAAAGCAGATTAATTACATTGTACTGTCTGTACATAGGTATAGTGTAGGTAGTTAGGTATATTGTGTGTAATGTACCTAATAGGTACATTACATACAATATACCATAGGTACTACCTATGTAAGGATTTTTGTTATAGTGCTTACCCGCACTCTGGGCATCTCTAAGAAACGAGATAAGTTCCCAAAAATTTTCGACTTCGGCGGGACTCCAACCCGCGCCCCATCCTTAGTACGGGTGTGCTCTAACCAACTAAGCCACGAAGCGGTTTTCGTCGAAAATCTTTGGGACCTCTTATGGACTTATCTATGTAAACCCATACCCAGGCTAATAATTGAGCACATTAAGCTTGTTTTAGACTTGACTTGACTTCTTTATTTTTGGCAATATGTGTCTGGTTTGTCACTTTTCTGCCAGTGTCTAGTTCAAGGAAATTTCATAGTCATGGAATGGAGGCGGGTTTTAGATGATGAATTTGGTGTTTGTTAGTGTAGCTATTTAAAGTAAACCTTATCAGAAGTATTAACTCAAACAAATGAAAATGGTTTTTATATTCCATGAAAATGAGTCATGCTTGATAATTTGTCTTGAGTCAATGACTTCACTAGAATTTTCCCAACTCAAAACAAGCATTGTTAATGTTAGAACTTGTTTTAGAGCATAGGTAGGTTAGGTATATATCTTAATCAGTGCTTTTATGATAAGATTTCTTTGATAAAAATGAAAACATTGTTCGTATCTACCACCCATCTGAAAGTGCTCTTTTCACTAAGGAACTTTGACTTTCTACTTTGCCTTATAAATAAGGTCAATTTGCTAATAAAGCCCCAAACAAAAGATACGATTTAAGGTCTTCTCTGGCTAAAAGGCCTCACGCCTTTTAGCCAGAGAAGAGACATCACCATGTCAAATTACTATCATAACATTCAAATATTTCTCTTGATTCACATTCCGTCTGCCGTACGTAACCCTAAAGTTTAAAAGCATCAGTCTTGAAACAATAATGTTTTTGTCCCAGGGACTTCCTATTCAATGCTGTTGAGACCCTCCCCTGTGTAAAGAGGAAAGCGGACTGGGCCCTGCAGTGGATCGGCAGTAAAACGGCGACTTTTGGCGAACGAATCGTGGCATTCGCGTCTGTTGAGGGAATATTCTTCTCGGGCAGTTTCGCTTCAATATTCTGGATGAAAAAGCGAGGTCTCATGCCAGGCCTGACTTTCAGCAATGAGCTGATCTCTCGTGACGAGGTAAGGGGAAGTTAGGATCCTTATATTGATTTTCCTATAAATTGATAAATGTACCTATGTTAATTCCTATAGCTATAAATGGCGATAATAACATGGTGTCAATTTCGCGCCTGTAGAATTTATTACGATACTTAGGTTCGAGTACGTACCTATTGTTAGCTGCTCGAACTTAGGGCCCGTCTATTAATCACGTGAGGCTCGAAAGGGGGGAGGGGGTTTGGCAAAAATCACGAAATATCACAAGAAGGCAGGGGTAGTAAGATATCACGTGTATTGTGTTATATTATGTTTATCAGTTATCTAGTACAAGCTCTGCTTAGCTTGGGGCTAGATAATGCTGTGTGAATTGTCCAGCATTTATTTTTTGTACAATGTACATTAAATATGGACTAGTTCAATATGTTTCTCGCATGACTAAACCATTCCTTTAATATAATTTTTATGCCAGTCAAAAACAACCTGCAAGCTTTCTGTTTTGACAATTTTATCATGGTCCATAATGCAGAATAAAATTTGATTATACCTTATACTGTATTTAAAGATAACTCTACAAATAAATAAATAAATAAATAATAAATAAACCTAAACCTCACCACGTATCACAAAGGGGTTAAAAAATGCAAAAAAATCATCACGTGATTAATGGACGGCCCCTTAGTAATAATCATTAAGAATTATATTCTCGTTGAACGCTTTTAATGACACAGAGTATGCAACCATGCACCTTGCATCAATTGAATAATTACAAAAACTTGTATAGTAAAAATAATCTTCTGTAGTACCTATCTGGATAATGTTGTTAAAATCTAGTATCTAGCGCAAGTATTTTTAAATTCCCGACGACGACGTTTCAACAGAAGCTGCAACGCTTCTGTTGAAACGTAAAAACTATCATAGAAATTTTTTAACATCCTCGTCATGTTTTTTTTAATCGCTCAGGGCCTACACACAGACTTCGCCTGCCTGATGTTCAAGCATCTCGTCCAGAAGCCCACCAAGGAGAGAGTGCTGAAGATAGTCACCGACGCTGTGCTCATAGAACAGGAGTTTCTAACGGACGCGCTGCCAGTGAGGCTGCTCGGCATGAACTGCGATCTCATGTCGGATTACATCGAGTTCGTGGCTGATCGGCTACTGGTCGACCTGATTGGGGAGAAGGTAGGTTTAACTTGATACTAACAAGCTAGAGGTTTCATAGCAAACTATAGGTCGGGTGTAAGTTTAATGTTTGAATCTGACTGTGGCATTGTAGCTCCTAAACTGGCCTACTGTTACGGAGTACTGTTTACAGTACCTACCTACGTAACAGTAGGCTAGTTTAGTTTTACATTACTTTAGTAATGTTAATTCTGCCGTACAAATCCAATACCGACATAAAATGTAAGTAGAAAAAGTGCGGTTTAACAAAACGTGCAAATAAATATTATTTGGTTTTTATTAAATTCTTTGATATACTTACACTAAAGTACATAGTATTTGGTATTATTTTTAAGGAATTGAACAAACCTGGTGATATGACTTTTAATGCGATAGGTATTTTAAAAAATAAACGTAATATCGTCCAAAAGAAAGAGCTCTGTTAAGACAAAACACTATAACTTGAAATAGTGTATTGGCTTAATAAATAACAGTAGAATTATCTCTGTAGGAACTATCGGAGTTCCAAAGTCAAATCGTCGTCGTTATCTTATTTTTGTTAAGTCAGAGCTTATCGGTTAGCTTATCAATTTGGAACATGTATTACTTGATAGCCTTTAAACTTTTATCTAGCAATAATAACGCCACAATTGCGGGACCGTTGTAGCGTTGGCATTCCTAGAACTGATTAAATGATTCGATAAAGGTTCCTAACACAAAAGTCCGTTTCAAGTAGACAGTTATTTGTGCCCCCTACCTTATTTCCGCAAGGGGAACACGAATACCATCTGTTGCGGCCGTTGTCAGCCACTACCTATTAGCCATGGTTCTTTACTTTGTTTTAGATCAAATAGCCTACATTCCTAATTTTCTCTGAGTTTTGACAATGACGGGAGTAATACGCGTTCCCGAGTGGCGAATGTTATCTCTTGGTGGGCAGTTTGCTTCTTTCTGGAAGCCAATAAATAAAAAATGCTGTGTTATGGGTACTAGATGGCTAATATACATAATATAATAGACAGTTTTTTTTATTATACATAGAAAACGACCAGAACACCCTGAACTAATGTCTGCAGATCGTACACACATTTGTCCCGAGGCGGGAATCGAACCCGCAACCTCCTGCGTCGCAGGCAGACCTTCGCCCACCGCGCCACAGAGATCGTCATGTACGCCAATGTAGCTATCATAGTTAATAAACTTGTAAGGGCTTTTCATGTCATGCGGATTTCCCCCCGCGCGGCCGCGCCGCGTGCGGATCTGGTCCTCGTGCGATCTACCAGAAACCTACAGCCGCATGACAGGATAAGAGTCCTAAGTGCTTATTTTGTAAGCATATAGTAATAAAGTTATTGAAATCTTAAAGCATGTCTATTCTTTAACCATTGCATTGTTCACTGACTAAATGCGTGTGTTGTTACAGCACTACAACACCAAGAACCCATTTGACTTCATGAACCTTATCTCTCTGGAAGGAAAAACAAACTTCTTCGAGAAGAAAGTCGGCGAATACCAGAAGTGGGGCGTAATGGCAAACCCAAATGACAACGTTTTCACACTCGACGCTGAGTTCTAGGTTTAATGTTGGCGGTAACTGGCAGTATTACAAATACACAAGGAAGTTCCTTGCCGATTCCTAACAATACAAAGAAGCACTCGAATTTAGAATAATTCAGTGTAGACTGATCCATTTAGTCTTATTTAAGTTAACTACATCATATAATACATTCTATTGTCATCATCATCAGCCTATACCAGTCCACTGCTGGACATAGGCCTCCCCTAATGAGCATTCTATCTATTGTAATGTACATTTTTTTCTTACTATTGTGTTTTTATAGTTAAATGTGCTGTTTTATTATGAATTACGAAGCAATAGGTACCTACTTTAAAAGTATGGAGGTGTTATTCATAAGGTAAATGATAAAATTAATTAAGGACAATGATACCGGTGCGGTTGAGCTGGTCTGATAGTAGTTATGTTACTAAAAGAATAATGTCAGTGAACGGAAAAAAAGCTTTTCTTGTGCTAGAAAATTACCCAAAAGATGTTTTTTTCCGTTCAATAATGAATGTTTATGTTCATGTAATAGTAAAGGAATATTGGGAATTCCTTTCCAGATCAATGTTTATGATTCAATGCAATGTATGTGTTATTATTATATTTCGCTTCGTTTTTAGTGTACCTACCTCATTTTATTTGATCAAATTGTCTAAAAATAATTCCGTAAGCTAAATACGTGATATGACTGTGCTTTATGACATTAAAATCTAACTTTTTGCTATTTTATTATGTGTATGATTTTTACTCCCATTCCCATGAACAATACCTACTAGTCGTTACAATATGAAATGGGCGTTTTGTCGTACTGGCCACTTTGATCTCAAATAACTCTTCTGGTTAAGAATTCCAAATTCAAATTTATACAGCTATCTTGCATTTGTTTCGAAAACTATACTTAATAGTTTACAAAATGGAATTCTGAAATATCGCGTTATTTACGAGTACGAGTTCCACCGTGGCACAGTGCTGCAGACACAAGTGAAGGATTTAATGATGTGTACCTATAGCGGCGGTGTCGCAAAAGAAGACACTGCGTATTTGGTTCCAACGTTTTCGTTCTGGAAATTTCGACCTGCAGAACATGCCCCGTGGACGGCCGGAGACCAAAGTTGATAACGAAGAATTGAAGGCTATTGTGGAAGCGGATCTATCGCAAACCTCGTCCGAGTTAGCTGCGGTGTTAGTGATAACTATTTTAATCCACTTGAAGCAAACTGGGAAGGTGAAAAAGCTTGCAAGATGGGTACCTCACGAATTGAGTGAAGCAAATCGACAAACGCGCGTCGTCTGCTGCTGCGTTACATTACTCAACCGGCACCGGCCAATAATGAAGGCATTTTAAATCGAATCGTTACTTGTGATGAAAAGTGGATCCTGAACGATCGGAAGCGCTCATCGCAATGGCTGAACCCTGGCGAACCAGCCAAATCATGCCCTAAGCTAAAATTGACTCAAAAAAGTTAATTGTGAGCTTTTGGTGGACCAGTGCCGGTGTCGTCCACTACAGCTTTCTAAAATCTGGCCAGACGATTACAGTAGATATCTATTGTCAGCAACTGCAAACCATGATGGAAAAGCTAAACAACCGAGGCTGGTCAATCGCTCTAGGCCACTGCTGCTTCAGGACAACGCTATAGACCACAGTAACGTTTATTTCTTTAGGCTTACAAGCACATAGACAAGTCAAATACTATAAACAGGTTTATAAACTCTGCACAACAGACGGCTACCAAATTAGAGGACCTTCAATAGGAATGTCTAACTAAGACATCCACCGTACTCTCCGGACCTTGCTCCAACAGAATAGGTATTTTTTTTCGAAATTTGGATAACTTCTAGCATGGGAAAAAAATTAACTCTGAATGGGGCAGTCCAAAACGCCTTCAAAGACTTTATTGATTCATGTCCGAATGGTTTTTTTTAGTAAAGGGGTCAATGAACTTCCTATGAGATGGCAAAAGTGCATAGATTGCAATGGTACATACTCTACTTTACTTTACATCTGCTTTATGTTCCTCTCATACAAAACGCCAATTTCATAATATCATCATCATCAGCCTATATTAGTCCTTATATTATTATTAGTAATATGTAACCACCTAATTATAAGGAAAACACAAGTTAATTTTATAACATTTATTCTTTCCATTTTGCCTAAGAGTAAGAACGCTCATACATTTCATTCACATAAATTACAGTACTTTCGCGCGTGAGCTATACAATGTTAATAACGCCACTTCCTAGCAGTACCGGTTTCTTGCAATAATAGAAATAATAAACTAGGTACATTACACAGTGTTCTGAATATTTCTACCATCATTAGCATTACAAATACTTCCATCCAATCAAAAAAACTTGCGTATTTCTCAAAAACAAAGTCAGAACACTAATGCAACGCAACAGTCTACACAATCCACTTGCCGACCTCAGGGCCTATCGGATTACTATTGAAGACACAATATTTCCAACAAGTGTAGGTACCTCATCGAGTTAGAAAGGTACCTACATAAATGCTGTGTGGTGACAAGTGGATCGTATATAGTGTTTATTTAGTGTGCTTGTCGTGAGCGAGCCGGCGGAGCAGGCGGTGGCCCGAGATAAAGGTGAGAGCTGCGAGCGGCAGGAGGTAGCGGACCGTCTCGAACATGGACAGCTGCAGCCACAGCACTCCGTATAGGGCAAGAGAACCTGAAAGGATCAGTGTTATTATATCCTAATAATATTAGTTTCATTATCAATCAAGGAGACGCCAATCAATAGGACTATTGTATGCATTAAGGGTGGTCATTAAAAGATGGTTTGGCCAGAGCTATTTGTAGTGTAGCACTGGATAACAGCATTACGCGTTAAATTTATCGCCTCAGCTGGCTAATCTTGCAGTCACCAATAAAGTTCAAAATTTAAACGCGATGTGGATAGTTATAATTTAAATAAATAATGCTGTACAATTCACACAACATCATCTAGCCCCAAGAACAGAGTTTGTGTTATGGGTACTAGATAACTGATATAATACAATACATTTTAAAAATAGATAAGAAACACACCTTGAACAAATGTCTGCAGATCGTACAAACATTTGTCACGATGCGGAAATCGAACCCGCAATCTCCTGCGTCGCAGGCAGACCTTCGCCCACCGCGCCACAGAGGTCGTCGTAATATTGGTAGGAATGTAATCTAGTGCTACCTGCAAATCACTGGCCAGACCAACATTTAATAAAATTGAACGCGTAAGGCCAGCTGATCCTGTGTTAATAGATTATGCTGTGTGGATTTTCCAGCATCATTTATATTTTTTACAGTCATTCCACAGCTGGGGAAAGGTATTTTTATACAAAGTACATATAGGCTGCATTTAGTGCTGTTGATCGTCCGTACGGTCGACCACACTAAGTGCTCCATGGACCACCATACGGCGCGGAAGAGTAAAGTCGCAAACATAATGTGTTCGTTTTTAAATGTGGTGGTATCTGCATACTACTTAAGACGATTGCATAAAAAGAAGAATAAGAGGAGGTACCATATCCACCCAGTAGTTGCAAAAAGGTTACTTGATGGAGAATTTAATAGATTAAATTTTTAAGTAGTCATGTTTTAAATTAAGATTTAAGGTTTATTTTTGTTATGTTTTAAGTGCAATAAAGTATACATTCATTTATTCCTTACCGCCTAGAGCCAGATGGAAGAGAAGTGCGCTCGGCGTTAGCGGCAGCGCGGACATGTTGATCCCCAGCTTGGCCCACAGCAGCAGCAGTAGCAGCAGCGGAGCGGCGCAGGCGGCGGCGAACACGTCGGACACCAGGCGCGGCGGCCGCGGCTCGGGCGAGCGGAAGATGTGCGCGATCTCGGGCAGAGCGCCGCGGTAGTGCTTCTCGGTGGACGTTAGCGCGGCGCCTGGGGACTCAAATTCATTGACAATGACATTTTCCATAACTAAGAATCTACCTAGCTTTGGTATCTAAAGCGTATCATCAGTCAAATAAATATTATAAATGAATATAAACTCATATAGACAAAGCATAAGTGCACTAAACGAATAAATATAACTAAGTTTAACAATTTAGCTATTCCTCTGCTAAGCATAGGCTTCCTCCAAAGAGCGCTATAGCGCACTGTTTCAGCCGCAGCCAGCTTCTGCCTTTCGCTGATCGTCATTCCATCCTGCGCGTACTAGATTGCGTTTGTCGAATCATGTCTCCACTCAAAAACATCACACATACGACAGATACGGTCGGCCCACTGCTACAAGGTAGCAAGCTGTATTTATCAAGCCCTAATAAGTGATTGTCCTTACCGACTGCATTTGCGTACGATCCGAAGATAAAGGTCACATCTCCCAGCGGCCAGGCGACCGGGTTGGACACGGCGCTGTCCCCGAGGTAGAGCGTCAGCGAGTACAATCCGGACGCGCTGTTTAGATGCTTGGCGAGGGCTCCTACATTCTGTTCGATAGAAAAATATGAAATGAAAAGAAGCATAATGATGTAGCTAGTCAAAATAATTATGTTGTTTTAAAGGTTGATGGGATAAATAGTAACCCATCGGTAATACATTTTATACCAATACGGGATCGTTCTCTTTACAATAGCGTAATCAGTTTTAAAATAGGTCTTTATTACGGTCTTTAATACGTACAACCAAACATAGAAACTCCTGAAGTCGCATCAAAAAACAATAATCCAGTCTACTGAATCATAATATTAATAATCATCATCGACATAAATGCTATTCTATACCTACTGTGTGATACCATCTCTACTTAGACGTTCATGGAAAGTTGAGTCAACTGTAATAGCTAATCTAGCTTGTCCCTCAGTCCGGCATGCTTTATCTAATAGTCCGTAAAGTCGGATGCTACCAGATCCCTGCAGCAAGGAAGCTCTGCAAATAGGCAGCTACGTATGGTAGCTACATAAACTTCGGTTTCGTTTAATCCCAGTGAGCTGAAGTGAGCGAAGCTACAGGCATGAACTAGAATGTTTGACAGCAATGTTCCATAAATGCACTCACCAGTTCCACCTTGTACGCCTTGGTGTTGTCGGGCTCGGCCACGAAGATGGTCTCCGTGTGTTCATTGGCGACGCGCACGAAGGCTTGCTGCACCACCACGGGCTTGTTGTACTTGTCGCGCACTGACAGCTTTAGGGTCACTCTGGATAACACATTCAATGTTACAAGACAATATGTTATGAAGAAAGTTATTACATAGTTATTAAACTTTCTTCTATAATCGTCCTTAAGTATTCTATAGGGAAAGACACAGACGAAGGCAAAAAAAACTTCTAACTAAAAAAACCATCACAACGTCTCACACTAGCGCCGCCACCTATTTTATTTTATTATTACGTTAAACAAAGGAATATTCAAAAATCCATTGGGCAGTTCGTGTTACTTACTAAAGAACTTAACATTATCACAAGCTTTTATATGAATGCCTCTTTAATAATTTGACTTTGTATTGTTTAGGTAGTTAAGAGTTCTTAGTTTGTGCCCATAGTGATAGCGCATCGCGGATGTGGTTTGCGGAGCGCAAGAATACGCAGATAGGGGAGCTGTAGCACTTAGTGCTTAGTGCGCGTCATCACACCTTTATAATTATCATCTTCATAATCACCTACTGTAACATACAGGCCTCACGAATCCATTCACCACGATACAGCGCTAACCGTATCTATTATTATCTATACAAATATTAAAAAAGGAAAGATTTGTATTTTTGTATGTAACGAATAAACTTAAAAACTACTGGACCGATATAAAAATAATCATGTGTATAAAGTTTTTTTTCGAGTATATTCTATTGTATAGCATATGAACATATATAGGCTATAGAATATACCCGTGCGAAGCTGGGGCGGACCGCAGGTATTACAACTACATACAACCAGACGCACTCACTTATCATAATTGTAACTTGTAACCAAATCTCATACTCACTTCTGCAAAAGATCAGCCTGAAGCTTCTCAGTAATCTTGTTGGGATAAGCCACTGTTGTAACCCTAGGACTGGTGGTTCCATCCACATCACCGATTCCAATCTCCACCGAGTTAACTTGAATCTCTCCCAAAACCGCTACATTCACACTAGCCGTGTTACTTCCTGCGCTTAAAGCTATCTTGTACAAGCCATATTGAGACTTAATCTTGCTCAAGTTAAGGACGAAAGTCGATGGCTCGTTGGGTTTGGGGGTCAGCGGCTGTTTCGATAGGACCACGACGTCATCGGCCAGCCTGGTTCCTGATTGGGCGACGACCTCTTCTGGCTTCAGACCCTGGATGGGTTGACCAATCAGATCGGAGATGGAGACTTCGATGGTGTCCGCGTCGGCTGTGATGTATTTGCGGCCTTTGATGGAGATGCTGATTGGTGTAGGCTGGAAGATTAATTGATATCAAACAGATGTTGGCTATTAGGTAAATTTTAAAGTATTTTTTATTTAAAGCGCAAGACATAAGTCCAGCTAGGTCGGGCTGCTAATCGGACGCGCCCATAATACTGTACTAAGATCCTACTTGATCTCATATGTGAAACCCTTGTCTTTAGCAATTCAACTTGTGAAATATGTCGCCAAACTTAAGCCGTGGTTTATGGATCGCAAGTCTCAAGTGAAATGGCCAGGATACAAATACAGGATAAAATCATCATCAAACTATGAGGCTCTTTCCCACTCCGTGCTCTTTCTCATCTCTATCAGAAGTTTTTAGGTATATAAATAAATAAAGCTGGACAATCTACACAGCATCATCTAGCAGTATTCCAAGCTGTTTTAAGATGACTGATATACACAACAAAATATGTTATGTAATAACATAATATTTTATTGTGTTTAATATTCCTGTAATTTTTGTCTGTAAGGCCCTATGCGCGGAAGCACCGAAACCGACTGACCGTGACTTGTGTATGTAAATTTGTAATATAATAGCCACCAATTCTGCAGAGTTCGACGGATTTAGTATATCACATTCGCTGCCCAGCCTAACCGCTAACCTGTTCCTTGGCAAGTTGCAATGCCGCTTCCAGGAGTGCAGTAGCACCTCGCGCTGACGTGACGCCGCGCCGAGACACCAGATAGGACGCGAACTTCTGCCGTTGCACCACACTCAAAGGAGACGCCTTCTTCTGTGCCTGGTATGTCCTGAAATGTTCAATAATTTGGTGTAAATGCGGACAATGGTCATTTCTGAATGTTGTAGACAAATAGTCAAAAAGGTCGCCGCGTTTCGTCTTAACTATGTCTCCTTACCATACCTAACAGCAGTATTTACTCAGAGGTGATATTTACCTAGTGATGGTGGTAAGAAGCAGCGAGGTGACGGGCAGGCCTCCTTCGAAGTGCAGCACCTTGGAGTCGGTCTCGTCAGCCGCGAGGAGCACGCCCTCCGCGTGCTGCACGGTCCACGGCCCGCAGCCCATGTGCTCGCATAGGGCGAATACGTAGCCGTAGCTGAAACCACAAATATTCATTGTAATCAAACATTAAATGTTTAAAATGATTAGATGGTTTTGAAAAAACTAAAAACAACCTCCAACATCCTTAGTATATACAGTTTTTTTTGAGACAAATACATAGGTAATACTCTTTGTAATACCCTTTGTAATAATAACAAATTAAACATACACACAACTTTTATGAGACCATCTTGGGATCATTATCCATGCAATAGTGTTAGACTTGTTGAAATTGGTCCATTATTGAAGGAGAAATCGACAAACATGCATAAAGAAATACATACAGCTGATATATAACCTGTTAAAGTTATTGTGTAAAACTTGAGTATTAAGAAGTCAAAGGTCGCTTTTTAGTTTTACCAAAACAGTCAAATTACCAGCTTTGTTCTTAGAATCATAATGAATTATTTTAAGGAAAAATATTTTTTGAAGTATCACACAAAAAATAGAACAACAATGGTAATCACGGGGATGGCCTCTTCGCAGCGGTCTCTCTCAAACACTGCATAAACCAAACATAACATGCAAGTCTACAAAGATATTGGCACAATTAATACACATTTACGACCGATGTGGCGAGGTGGGCGAAGGTCCGCCTGCGACGCAGGAGGTTGCGGGTTCGATTCCCGCCTTTTTTTTTATTTTTCCCACAAATATTAGTACTTACGATCTGCAGTTATTTGCTTCTGGTGGGTAGTTAAGGTACAGATACACATGCTAGAAAGTAGCGCACTACTAAGCATGCTTGAAAGCATGCTAATAATGAGTATGCTATCGTAATGTTTACATATTATGCTACGTATTGGCATGCTAGTTTTGAGTACTGTTGTACTAGCATGCTCGAAGCAAACATACCAGTCACACTGCAACGCAGCCCCCACTACCCCGCTCCTCAGGTAGTCTGCTAGTAAATCAACAGTTGGTCGATTTACTAGCAAACTGCGAGCTAGCATGCTATTTTCAAGCAAGGCCACACACGCACACACGTGCTACTTGATAGCATTTGCTTAAAAATAGCATGCTTTCGTGCTACTTACAAGCATGTGTATCAGTAGCTTTAGTGGGTGTTCTGGTCGTTTTCTATGCATAATAAAAAATATCTATCTATGTAATGTACTGTAAATACATCAGTTATCTAGTACCCATAACACAAGCTCTGCTTAGCTTGGGGCTAGATAATGCTGTGTGAATTGTCCAGCATTATTATTATTATTAACAGTATACTAGCAGCGCCTTGCGGTTCCCGTGAGATTTCATAGCCTTTGTCCCTGAAAAGTAAGCTATCTAATACTGCAAGAATTTTGAAATCGATCCAGTAGATTTTTAGTTTATTACATACAAAAATACAAATCTTTCTTCTTTTTAATATTAGTATAGATATTATTAAAGCTTTTCTCACAGGTAGTCATGAATCGTCTCGCCAGGAGACGAGTTCCAGCCACCAGAACAGGCCGGGTTTCGCGGAGGATAGGGCACCATATACCACATTCACACAGTGAACGATTATACAGATGTCCGAAGAGTATAATCAGCCCCTGTGTCTGGCCTTTGTGGACTATGAAAGGCATTTGAATTTGACGAAAACAAGGCTGTTCTGGAATCCTTACAGCAATGCCAAGTAGACTATCGTGATATCGAGGTGCTGAGATATCTTTATGATGACCGCACTATGAGTGTCCAAGTACAGGGCCAGCAGTCTAAACCCATCCAACTGCGCAGAGGTGTGAGACAGGGGGATGTTATATCACCGAAACTGTTCACAAGCGCGTTGGAAGATGTGTTTAAGACGCTGGACTTGAAAGCATTAACATAAACGGCGATTACATCTCACACCTGCGATTCGCTGATGACATAGTCTTAATGGCGGAGTCGCTGGAGGAGCTTAACCTGATGCTGGACGGCCTAGCTTCAACCTCACGACGCATCGGTGTTGGCATGAACTTGGATAAAACCCAAGGTCATGATTAATGGCCACATTGATCCGGGACCGGTCGTCGTACATGGCCACCTTCTCGAAATTGTTTCCGAATACACTTATCTTGGGCAGATTCTGCAGTTGGGTAAAAACAATTTCCAGATGGAGGCCAAGAGGATGATCCAGCTAGGTTGGGCAGCGTTTGGAAAACTACGTCGAGTCTTCTCGTCATGCATACCACAATGCTTGAAAACGATAGTTTTTAATCAGTGCGTCCTACCTTCCCCGTCATAACCTACGTGGACCTCACGGTAGCACTGGTCCACCAGTTTAAAGTCGCCCAGCGAGCGAATGGAGAGAGCTATGCTCGGAGTTTCTCTGAAGGATAGGGTTTGCAATGAATACATCCGACAGAGAACCAAGGTTATCATCAAAGCTCAAAAGAGTAACAAGCTGAAGTGGCAATGGGCTGGCCATATCTCGAGAAGAACCGACAACCGCTGAGGTAAACGTGTTCTTGAGTGAAGACCGCGACTCGGCAAACTCAGGGTAGGGATCCCTCCAACCAGGTGGAATGACGATTTGCAAAAGACTGCTGGCAGATGTTGGATGCGGCAAGCTGAAGACAGGGCGCTATGGCGCTTATTAGGGGAGGCCTATGTCCAACAATGGACTAATAAAATAAACCAGCGCGTATTAGCATAAATGTATCGCTTCTGGGCACATGCTGAGCGATGCCCGTTTTTTTGTCACTTATTTGTCTTTTGCTGTGTTTAACTTTTCTTTACTGAAGCGACAGAAATAAAAAATATCACTTTATTTCCATGTCAGTGTTTGTTTTTAAGAATTTGACAATTTCTAAGTATACATTTTGTATTTATGGAAATAAAGCATATTGATTTGATTTGACTTTTTCATTTGTGTTATTGTGAATAAAATAAAACCTTTTACTTTACTATTATAGGCTGATGATAATAATAAATCTCGCTAGGAAGTTGAATGAAGGACGAGATCCATAAGCAGTGGTCCTGGATTCGCCCTAGTCACCGGCTGCTTGAGCCTAGCTTCGCGGCCAGTGAACAATTGTTTGATATATATTTTATTGTAGTATAGTTTTATATAATATTTTATTTTCTATAGTAAAAAATGTATTTTTAGGATTTAAAATAAATGAAGTTCATAATAATAATGCTGGACATTTCACACAGCACTATCTAGCCCCAAGCCAAGCAGAGCTATGATGATGATGAGATATTATTTATAGTTAATAGTTTTAGGTTTTCTTTGTGTATTGTATTATGTATATCAGTACTAGGTACTATCTAGTACTTACCCATAACACAAGCTTAGCTTAGCTTGGGGCTAGATAATGCTGTGTGAATTGTCCAGCATTATTTATTATTAATATTTAATTTATCATACTATAAAACACTTATAATGAACTCTCAACTAACTTGGCAGGTGAGTCATCTTTCTTCAGCATCTGAATAAGGTTCTTCAAGCCATCTTCTCTATCATACACAGAGCCTTTTCCAAGAGCCTTCAGGGAGTACACTGCATAATACAGCTCTGGGATAGTAACATCTTTCTTATCAAGAGTCTGCGTGGCACCAGCCAGGACTTCAGGGGACAGAGAGTTCTGACAGCCGCTAAGGGCGGCAACATTGGTGAGATGGAACACTTGTTCAATGTTTCTGAGATCATATTTAATTGTTTTGAGATCCTGAAAAGAGTAAAATATGTAGGGTATGTAAAAATATGTTAATAATGACTTCAAATGTCAATTCAGATTGCATTATCTGAATTGACATGTGCAATTCAATCTAGAGAATCACATTTGTTCATATCATACCTACATTTATATAGACGAGGCTAGACCTGTCCTCATGCAAGCAGACTTTGATAAATTTCACTGAAGACATTAAAACTGAAAATAATCTTCTGTTCTGTCTGTACTCACCTCGCAGATATTTGGAATTGCTGCATTTAAAAGTTTCAAGCCCTTTATGGCATGATAAAGAGTGGACACATCTTTACTCTTTGAACTTTCTTGTAAGATATTCTGCAACCTCTTTACATCAATAGTGCCCTGCAGCGTGTTTCCATTGCTAAGACCTAGTGCACTCAACAGTAAGAGTGATAATGCTAAAAAAACAAAACATTGGTGACTTGCTTTTGATAAACATTGATTTAATGTTTGTGTTAGGAGTAAGTAATTGTTATGAATGACAGAATATTATATGCATTATAAGTGGCCTATAGGTAATTAAAAATATCTATATCAAGCCGTAACCTCAAAAAAGCAAAGGAACCGGCGCGGCAGCGACGGCGCGTCGTGCCCACTGTGCCCAGCAAAATAATGACGTGTCCTAAATGGTAGATTATGATGGAGTCATTAAAATGAATCTAAAATGTAATGTAATTAAATGAAAATATTAGAGTCGTTATTTCAACGGGCAATAGAGTGAGAAGTATTTTGTCTTGCAAATATATTCAATTAGATGTTCTCTGATGGGATGTTTAGAAGCAGGTAAACATTACAAAAATTGGGATCCATACCATAACAATGCATTTCAAAAGATATTTTATTACTGTCACGTTTTATACTAGTCCTTTTTTTCGGAAATTCTCTTGAAAACCAGCAATTTATTCACTATAAAACCCTAAAAATACCGGCGAACTTTCCTTGCTTTGCGACACACTAGTACCATAACTTGTCTTGTCTTGACTGACAGCTTGACTTTTGTTTGACAGAAAATAGCGACGTTGCTCCATCAGTTGCTGCCAGAAATTGCCAGATAGAAAAGCTTTGATTCCAATCATTCGTTTTATTAGAATATAAAAATAATGAAAAAAAAACTGGTTTCCTAGTTTCCTTTAAAAAAATAACAAATTTGACAATAAAAGTGCTTTTAAATGAAATGAAATTATTTATTTACTATTATTTATTTATGTAAATACTTACTAGTTTTAATTTAAGTTTATTATTTGATTGTTATTTTCTTTATTTACTTGAAATTATTTACCTAATTGAAATTATCAGCGACTACCTGCTGCCTGCAGCTTGGCGTTCCATTTATCCCATTTTTCAGGTAAATATATAGTCTATGATATTTACATCATCATCTGCCTATATTAGTCCACTGCTGGACACAGGCCTCCCTAATGAGCGCTATAGCGCCCATTACCTATGTCTATGTCCAGCTGTGGACTAGCATGGGCTGATGATGATGATGAAGCAAAAACTTGACTTTTGCACTGGTGTAATGATGCTCTGCTCTGTCCCGCAACTCATGTATATAATCCGAATAAAATAAGTATTAATTAGTTTGTTTGCGGTAATCAACTGTTATAATGAGAAAACATGAGTTTTTCACCTTTTTTTACATTAATGAACTATTTTGGAATAAAAAAAAAAAGTTTAATACACGTTCGTTAATAAAACTGCATTATTTCAAAATAGTCACATAATACAAAATCATAAAAAAACTCAGGAATTAAATAAAAATAATTCGCAAAAAAAATGTACGCCATTCAGCAACACCAGATTATCACTCAATGATTCACCCTTATGTAAAAGCATCACGTACAATTTCCATGAAAGATGCAAATTGGAAGTAGCAAACAAAGTCGATTTTGAGATTTTTCGACATAATTCCGTGTTGTTCTAGGAGTGCGATATGTAGATGTCAACAGGTACGGTACCTATTCCTACAAAACAATCAAGAATCAGTGAAAAAATGCATCTTATCATCCCTTACGCGCGGGGCGGAAAATGCTCCGCCAAAAGCGATGTCACACTTTTCATGGTGCTGGCAAATGGCAATGTGCTCTTTTTTCATTCTACCAACCGCAGCAGAGCATTCAGAGTAACTTAGCATGCCGCAAGAACCGTTCTATTTGAGTGGAGTTGAAGCCACGTCGAGAAATTTGCAACAAATGTTTTTGCACAGAATTATCTAGCCCCATGCTAAGCAGAGCTTTTGTTATGGGTACTAGATAACTTATATACATGATAAAATACCTACACATAGAAAACGACCAGAACTTCCGGAACTAATTACCTGCATTTCGTACGAAATATTTGTCCCAAGGCGGGAATCGAACTCGCAACCTCCTGCGTGGCAGACGAACCTCCGCCCACCGTGCCTCAGAGGCCATCAAATCAATCGTCATTAATCTTTAGATCTTTTTAATTTTTTAAAGGCAGGAATCGAAATCGCAACTCTCTGCATCGCATCGCAGGCAGACCTTTGCCCACTACGCTAATGAAAGGAGTTATGTTATGTTCAGCATCAGTTCTGCTAAAACAACGTCACCTTCCTATGTTGAGTCCGCTACAGTAATTTTCTAACAAATAAACCACCACAAGAAATAGCAATGTGATTTTGGGCATTACCCACGAGATAAAAACAAAACCAATAAGGTAACCTTAGATATAACAGTTATCGTGGGGACGTCTGCGTCTCTGCGTCCAGTAGTGGACGATTAAAAGTTGATAAGTAAAAAATGGCGTAAAAATGCAATAAATCAATATAAAGATAATGATACATTTATTTGCCACAACAAGAACAGCACAGACAGACACACACAATTACACACACAGGGTAGAATACAGAATTAAGGATATTATACATATACTTTGTTGATAGATGAATTTAGTACTTAATATAGATTATTATAATGATTTTATACATTTGGTAAAAGTATTTTATAAACTAGTAAGTAGATAACTCTAACTTTGTTCAAAAAACATTTTACAAGATAGGTACCTACCTACCTACGTACGTACATAACATTGAATTGTACCTATCTATCTACTACAAGGAAACAGAATAGAGAGAATTCTTTAAAAGAAGAGAAATAAGAATTCTATAAGGAGATAACAACATTTTTGCGTTAAGATCCGCTTGCCGATAACATTTTTCCTACAATTTATGGTCCAGAGCTCGACCCCACTCCAAAACGTAAGAACGTAGGTACTTAACACAAAAATCTAACGAAAATAAAAAATTACCGCGGCTCGATCAGATTGACGACATATTTTCATATCATTTACTAGCGACCCGCCCCGGCTTCGCACTTTAAAATGCATGTATACATTACATTTAAACCTTAACCTTGAATCACTCTATTTATTAAAAAAAAAACCGCATCAAAATCCGTTGCGTAGTTTTTAAGATCTAAGCATACATAGGGACAGACAGACAGCGCGAAGCGACTTTGTTTTATACTATGTAGAGGTTTTTTTTAAATATTTATATTGTTAATATTATTTAAGTACTGTTTGTTATCCCTAAGAAAATAAAATAATATCAGTGAAAAGAGTCTTATTCGTTTTTGGTTTCTCCCATTGCAACACCCGAAATGGGTTCATAATTATTGTGTGTATAATCTACTAGTTATAGTCAATTATGTTGTGTCAAATTTACCATAATATGATGCAATAAACAAATGAAATAAAATGGTTGGAGAGAAACTGACTGAAACATTATTTTTTCTTTAGTTGTGAAAATAATGTTTAGTCTGCTTTAGGACGCAGCTAGTATTATATTATCTGTGCCCAATACAGAGTGAGTCCAGCCGTAATGAACTGGATGGAACCATTCTGATACATTCTGAAGTCGGAAGTTATCTATCACTGCTATCAAACACCTAATAAGTGGTAAAGTTAGAAGCAAATATGGTTCCCATTGAAGTTATAAAAGCCCTAGGAGAACAGGTAGTTGACTTCTTTTTCACCTTAACAAAGTATGGACGTCTAAAGTATAGCCTCATGGACTGGTTGGATTCATACGGTTTTTTTATTGCATAATGGTGTCCAGTATATTAATGGTTCTACAAAGATATGTATTTTATGTATATCATATCCTCTTAGTCAAAGTCTAAGTCAATAACTTTATTTCTTTAGGCTTACAAAATAAGCACATATACAAATCAAATTTTATACTATAAACAGGTTTGTAAAATAGTCATTATTATCAAATAAGAAATATGATGTTATTGATTTTATTAGCTTCAATTTTTTGTCCACTAGTGGAAAAAGCGAAAAATAAACCACTAGTAAGTTTTATAAAACTTAAAATTAATACATTATCTCAGTCTAAATATAATCTAATTTATATACCTATAACTCAATATTTATATAAAACTAACTAAGCTTAACATTATTTACCTTAAATACCATTGTCGGTGCGGAACTGGGCGACATCTGGCCAAGCATTAACATCATTGATGTAATCATCTATGGCGTAAAAGGCTTTCTTGATAAGATTTCGTTTTATGTATACTGTTTAAATTTACGAATAGGGAGCTCAGTTGCTTCAGATGGAAGCTTGTTATAGAAGCGTACGCCCATATTACCAATTACCCATAAATGATTTCCCTACCTTTCGTAATCTGTATGATGGGATGTGCAGTTTGTTCTTGTTTGTTGTATATATTTTGTGAATATCACATTTTTGTAAAAAGCTATCTTTATTTTTGTGTGTATACATTAGATTTTCATAGATATATTGCGATATTACTGTCAAAATATTTATGTCTTTAAATAATTCCCTCAAAGAGTGACGTGGCTTTAATTTATAAATTGCGCGTACAGCCCTTTTTTGGAGAACAAAGATAGTCTGAATATCGGCTGCCCGTCCCCAAAGCAAAATACCATAAGACATGATAATTACTATGGAAGTAACTGAAATAAATTAACCTAGCTGTATCTTCATCGGTAATATATCTAATTGTTCGAACCGCATAACCGCTGCTGAACTAAGTCTACCTGCGAGAGCCTCAATTTGCGGTCTCCATTGAAGAGAGGAATCAATAAGTAACCCTAGGAAAACCGTTGAGTCGACAAGGTCAACGATCTCATCCTTTAGCATTATCTTAGTTGGGAGTTCTCTTACATTTGGTAAAATGAATTTTAAGCAGTTGGTTGTTTAGCATTTAGTAAGAGGTTGTTGGAGGTGAACCAATCTAGTATTTGTGAAAGCGAGTTATTTACATCGTCATAATTACATTTATTTCTGTCAACTTCAAAAATCAATGAAGTATCATCAGCAAATAACACTATATCATGGAGATCTTTTGCAAAAAAAGGGAGATCATTTACATATACTAAAAATAAAAAGAGTCCTAATATTGATCCATGTGGGACGCCTATTATTTTGCAATTATATCACACACCAATAAAATATTGCTTAATTTTTTAAGTTTTTTCCCACCAGATTATAATTATGGGTTGACAATAGGTTTCCCTTATACACCAAGTTTAAAATAAAAATATTTTTACTTAGCATTAAATACCTACCTACCGCTTTTTAGATTTCAAAGTAGGTACATTCGTGCTGTGTTACTATGCTTTTTATTTCGATGTGCTGTAAAAAGCGAGACTCATTTTCAGCACCTATTAATGGACAAGGTTGCAGATAGATGCAGAGTGTATGTCATACGATTGGAAATGAGAGTAAGACTGCAGAAAAGGAATATGATAGTGTCGTTCCAGACAAATGTTTGATCCTTATTTTTTGCGCTGCGGATTAGTTTTATGATAAAATTTTATGGCCACACGCTCCTAGTCCACACTAATTTTACTTGCAAGCATGTATTTTACATCAACCAGTTTGCGCAAGTAAGACGGAGCTTGTGGATGGCAAGACGTTAGCTCGCAAGCCCAGAAGCACGGCTTATGTAGTCGTTTTAGTTTGCACGTGTTTACTTGAGGTTGGGGCCAGTCATTCTAGCTGCGCTTCAGTCTGGCCGAGTGTTCAATATGAATCGCTTATTTGCATGTTGTATTTTTTTACAGCAAACACTAAAATAAATATCTTAATTAACCAATATCTTCTGTTGGCGCCATCGTGACACCGAAAACATAGAAATAAAACATTATAACCTCTCCATACTAGCAGTCCAGTCCTTATGTTGTGCAGTCCAGTTTGCTCGAGCTTACATGCACGCGTGCGGAAATATGCATGACAAGAAAAGAACTTTATTTGCGTGAGCATCCGATCTCCCCGATTTAAGGGAATAATTTTCTACTGGTATTATCCTACGTACGATGAACTGATGTCACTGTCAAGTGTCATATTCATAAATGTCAATTAGCCATTAATTTTTTAAACTTCAGCGATAGACAGATCGATCATTTCATTCCAATTTTCCAAAATTAAATTTCCGATCCTATTTATATTTAGCAGGTTTTCAATTGTTTTGATTATCTAAAAAATGGCAGCAGTTGCTAAATTGCCGGGGCTTGTTAGCTGTAAGTAATCCGTACTAATGTTTTGGTTAGGACGAAGTTATGTAATTTTCTCATTTTCCTTCAAAAATTACCAATGAATTACGCATTTCTATGCTGCCTGGGCCTTCGTTTTATCTACTCAGTGATATAACCTATTCGTTGACAAAAGTAGTTACCAGTAACTGTACATCCAGACTATGTTCGTTAAATGAATTGGTTATAGATTGACTTCTCTTTTGCAGCGGCGATTGCCCAAGCCCGCCCCAAGTTCAATATCTTCATGAAATATGCACGCGTCGAATTGGCCCCACCCAAGATGAGCGAGATCCCCCAAATCAAATCTGGCCTTGCCAAGCTTGTAAACAGCGCGAAGACTGGAGCATGGAAGGACCAGACTGTAAAGCAAGGAACCGTAAATGCCTTGATTGGTGCTGAAGTTCTTTTCTGGTTCTATATTGGAGAATGTATTGGCAAGCGTCACCTTGTTGGTTATGATGTCTAAGTTATGTATGAATAAGAGTACCTTTGTAGATATTATGTTCAGCTAAATAAATGTATTTCAAACAACATTTTTTTCTCTTAATAGAACCTTAATTAGAAAGAATGAAACAAGTTTTACATTCTCTATTACCTATAATACAAACTTAGATTACAAAGGAGCACATTGCTCCATAAATTTATAAGGGTTACAAGCACTTGTGAACTTAAGTTCTTCATCAATTTCAGGAGGTCCTCTCAGCCACAATCTGTCTCTGTAGTAGCTGACACAGGAGAGATACTCCTTTTCTGTATATTTTCCAACTTTGACTGGGACGAAGGGGTCTAAATGCTCAAATCCCTGAAAACACATTTTAAAATTATTGGTAGACACTACTACTTCTAGTATAAATTTCTTTAATTGTGTAGGAAATAAGTGAGTGTAATTGTTTGTAAGTACACTCACCTTTTTATAAAGCAAATATTTGGGGAGGTGGCTCTCCTGGCGATCTTCAGGAACTGCTAGTTGATCAGTAGATAATACTATGACACCATTAGTCTGAAAACGAAACAAATACCCATGGTAATTACAATTTTACCAGAACATTCAGCATTAATTCTTTCCACAGCAAAATACTGAAGCTTAAAATGCATGATGGGACGTCAGTATTGTCGAAGATCTCTGCTGAGATAGAGGATTCTATGGCTGTTTATACGCTGCACATGCCCCTTATGCCCAACGGGACGACCACAATTCCAGAGCCAGCCTGACATGCCAATACACTGACGAATTGCCAGACATCAGTCAAGACAATATCGTGATGGCTCTTTGGCAGCTTAAAAATGGAAAAGCCCCCGGTAAAGACGGCATTACATCAGAGCTTCTGAAGGCAGGAGGAGCCCCTGTTTTGCAGGTGCTTCAGAGCCTGTTTTACACTGTTCTTCACAGTGGGAGAACTCCAAAGGCTTGGAGCGGGAGTTTGGTGGTGCTCTTTTTTAAGAAGGGAGATAATACCCTTCTTAAAAACTACAGACCCATCTCACTCATGCATGAGCCACGTCTATAAGCTTTTCTCACGAGTAGTCACGAATCGTCTCGCCAGAAGACTCGACGAGTTCCAGCCACCGGAACAGGCCGGGTTTCGCGGAGGATATGGTACCATAGACCACATACACACAGTGAGGCAGATTATACAGAAGTTCGAAAAGAATAATCAGCCCCGTGTCTGGCCTTTGTAAACTATAAAAGGCATTTGAATCTGTCGAAAACAAGGCTGTTCTGGAATCCTCACAGCGATGCCAAGTAGACTATCGTGATATCGAGGTTCTGAGATATCTTTATGATGCCGCCACCATGAGTGTCGAAGTACAGGGCCAGCAGTCTAAACCTATCCAACTGCGCAGAGGAGTGAGACAGGGGGGATGTTATATCCCGAAACTGTTCACAAGCGCGTTGTAAGATGTGTTTAAGACGCTGGACTGGAAAGGTAAGGGCATCAACATAAACGGCGATTACATCTCACACCTGCGATTCCTTGATGGATGACATAGTATTAATGGCGGAGTCGCTGGAGGAGCTTAACCGGATGCTGGACGGTCTAGCTTCAACCTCACGACGCATTGGTCTTGGCATGAACTTGGATAAAACCAAGGTCATGATCAATGGCCACATGGATCCAGGACCGGTCGTCGTACATGGCCACCTTTTCGAAATTGTTTCCGAATACACTTACCTTGGGCAGATTCTGCAGTTGGGTAAAAACAATTTCCGAAAGGAAGCCAAGAGGACGATCCAGCTAGGTTGGGCAGCGTTTGGAAAACTACGTCGAGTCTTCTCGTCATCCATACCGCAATGCTTGAAAACGAAAGTTTTCAATCAGTGCGTCCTACCCGTCATGACCTACGGAGCTGAGACGTGTACACTCACGGTAGGGCTGGTCCACCAGTTTAAAGTCGCCCAGCGAGCGGATGGAGAGAGCTATGCTCGGAGTTTCTCTGAAGTATAGGGTTCGCAACGAATACATCCGACAGAGAACCATGGTTATCGACATAGCTCAAAGAATTAGCAAGCTGAAGTGGCAGTGGGCTGGCCATATCTAGAGAAGAACCGACAACCGCGCTGGGGTAAACGTGTTCTTGAGTGGAGACCGCGACTCGGCAAACGTAGTGTAGGCGCCCTCGGACCAGGTGGGATGACGATTTGCGAAAGACTGCTGACAGATGCTGGATGCGGCAAGCTGAAGACAGGGCGCTATGGCTCTCATTAGGGGAGGCTTATGTCCAGCAGTGGACTAATGTCGGCTGATGATGATGACGATAGCAAAATACAGCTGGAATTAAAAATTCCATCTCAGACAGTCAGATTTAATAATGTGGTTCATGACCAACAAGTAATAAAAGAAGAGTAAGTGGATTAAGGCCAAAACAAATGGCCTTTGCCCAAATTGCTCCTGTAAGTAATGTAGTTAAAGATTTTTTATCTCCGCGACTTAGCATAGCAATGACTCAAATCTAAAACCATCAATCTTACCCAATCATTTTTAGTAAGTTCCATGAAAGAAGTAGTGAGTGTGACCTCCTCTGGCCTCACTTTCTTTTTAGTGGGTGTGTTCAGCCGTGTCAGAGGGTAGAAGAAACTGTTGAATCCATCTACTGCCACAAAGGTTTTACATCTGGAACCAATCAATGACAAATATAAGTTTTTTTTGTTATTTTCTGCATCCGCGGTTAGTTATGACTATAAGCAAATTTGTTGTGTGCTTCTGTTATTTAGGATTGGGACTCAGCAGTCCTTCAAGTAATAGGTTGTCCAGAACATAGCTTCTTTTCAACCGCTATGTTTTTATCGGGTTATCTACAAGAGCTCTTGCTAGGGGATTGGACTGGTGCTTCAGGCATTGTTATTTAATGGCAGTTACTTTATTATTTATATGCTCGCTTTGCATACCCAAGTTACTAACTTGGCATGTAAGGAGAGTGCACCAAAAAAAGAATAACAATAACAAAATTACTAAGTGCCTAATACTATAAGATATTGCAGCCTATATAGGCATTTAACTGAATGGCACTGTTTTGAAAGCCTCCTAGCCACAGTTAGTTAGTTTACACACCAGCTGATTCAACGGACCGGTGCGACGATGGCAGCGACATTTACATAGTCACTCTAGCCGACATGGATTTGATTAAAGGCTATATTTTATAAATTATTATTAGATTTGGAATGGCGGGAAATTGAGAGGGGAAAAAAATCGTATCGGAGGCCAAGACACCACACTTTGTGTCGCAGAGAGAAAGGAGTTATTCAGTAGATTTAGATAAAAGATTAACTAACACTTTGCTCTCAGAAAGCGCCTTGATTTCGTTAACAAGCGCGTCGATGACATCACAGGCGTACTTTACACGCGAAATGCCATGCTCGACAAGCGCAGAAAGCGGCGCGCCCGCTTCAGTCTTCTCTCGCTTACTCCATACGTATTCTTTGGAGATTTTCATCTGAAATGTTTGAGTAAAATACAAATTGATTGTTATTAATTTAACTAAAACGTTTTCCAAGACTAGGTACAGTAGTTTATTTTAAAGTTGATTTATGTTCATTTTTAGCATTAGCGCTACCAGCATCATCCTGGCGCGGCTCCCTTCGGGAGATTGATAGGGCATCCCTTAGCGCTACCAGCAACATCCCGGCGCGGCGCCCTTCGGGAGATTGATAGGGCATCCCTTAGCACTACCAGCACCATTATGGCGCGGCGCCCTTCGGGAGTATGATAGGGCATCCCTTAGCGCTATCAGCAACATCCCGGGGCGGTGCCTTTGGGAGAATGATAGGGCATCCCCTATCTGCCACCCAAGTACCGAAAACCTTGATTAGGAGCAACTACATAGATCTCACTAATATTATAAATACTAGTTGCTTCTTCACGCCATGACTACTGAACGGATCAGGCAATGAAATTTTGCATACAGGCTGTTCTAAGCCTGGACGAAAACATAGACTAGTACTTTTTATCCCATAAAATATAAGAAACAGATACTAGTAAGTTATAATTATAAAGATCTATTAAAGAACAAAACTTTAGAGATTGCTAGTTCTTCTACATGTGATTCAATTCAAACCTGCTTTATTAATAATTATAAAAAATAAACTAACTGTGGTTAATCTTACCTCAGGATTTTTCAAATGGGCTTGGTTCTGTGTCTTGAAATGTAGCAGCCAGGCGGCGGCATCCAGTGGCAGGTCGACAAACCCCTCGTGTTTAGTGGAGTTGGACATCTCCTTGTGTCTTTGTACTCGTCTAAGCCATTCTGAAACTGCACGACAAAAAAACTATCATTGTAAATACCTAGTTTTAGTTAAGTCTTGACACCAGTGACAGAAGAATTTTTATTTGAAAAATAAATTGGCAATTAGGTTTTGTTAAGGAATTCTGGGTTGGGGTGCAGCTGACGGGACGCAAGGCGAAAACTTTAAAAATTTCAAGATTTTTTTTATCATAACATATATAAATAAAGTAACGCCTTGGGTTTCGAAACCGATCTCGGAACCCTAACGTTATCCGAGATCGGTTGCGAAACCCTTATGACCTAGCTCTGTCCGTCCCCGCTCTTTCTTGAACATCTCAGTAACTACTGCAGCTATTAACTTGAAATTTGAAATAATGATACATGTCGTGCGCCATTACGGAAAAATATACATAATGTAGGTAAAGGAATATTTTCAGTACAAATTGTGTTGTTTAAATTTTAAGAGTCCTAGGGGGGCAAATGGCGTAACCAATGAAAGTTATCGTTTTGCCCATTTCAAAACCCTTTTTGACTTTCATACTTTTCGAAATATTTCGAAAAAAGTCGAAAAATTTACCACCCATCTCCGAAGTTTGCAGATCCATGTACAATGTGTGTGGCGTTTGTAGATATAGAGCTGTATTTAACATAAAAAAATATATACACCATTTTTTAATAAATGGTCATTTTGAAAATTGTCATAAAGGGGGCCTACCTCCCTGAGCTGGGCATCAAATAAAAGGCACTGTTTTGTAAATTTTAAAACAGTTTTTGAAATTTCTGTAGGTTTCATAATTTTCGAAATATTTCCGTTCGAAAAATTTATGCAAATGTTCGAAACCCTCGGCGCGCGAGTTACACTCGCACTTGACGGATCTTGTTTATAATTGCATAAGGAGAGGAGAGGGTCTCTGGGGATGCAACTTTTTTTCAAGACATTGACCTCAAAGTGCAATCCTCCCTTGGCGCTTGAGGTCATAAAGTGTAGATCAAATTACAAGGAGAAAAAGACAGAAAATCGTGGTGACTGTGTGTGTAATACGTCGACGAGTGTAATATGTCGACGACCTCAGTGGCGCAGCGGGCGAGTCTGCCTGCGACGCAAGAGGTTGCGGGTTCGATCCCCGCCTTGGAACAAATTTGTGTACGATCTGCAGAAATTTGTTCCGTTGGTCTGGGTGTTTTCTATGTATAATAAAAAATATCTATCTATGTAATGTATAATATTACGTATATCAGTTATCTAGTACCCATAACACAAGCTCTGCTTACCTTGGGGCTAGATAATGCTGTGTGAATTGTCCAGCATTATTATTATTATTATTATTATACGTTTTCTACTAGAGTAAACCCATGGTATAATAATATACTCCGCCTAAACCTATGTCAGGTTTAGTCTAGTAGAAAATTTAGAAGGGACAATATTTATTTACAAGATTTTGGGAAAACTTACAGCTAGGTTTGATAAATCAAATCATCATATCGTCGGCTTACTGCGAAAACCGATTAAGTGCACTTTTTGGCTGAATTGACTTAAAAATGCAGTTATACTTATTTTTTTCCGCTCTATCGACTGGTAAAACCGAATAAGCGCTACGACCTATAGCTGCAGAGTTAGCTAGTTCGAATACCTTATAAACACCGTAATAAAAATAAAATTATACTAGTAATACATCATAAGTATACTTAATGCAAGAATTCAATTAATATTAGACAGGTAGAGTAGTATAAATAAGATTACGCGTTTTGACGGGGCTACAGCTTCTCGGGGATAGATTTGTTGCCTTGAAACCCACCCACTGATGACGTTGACGAGACCCTACACAATCTGGTCGAAACGAAACGCTGAGGAACGAGGACATCAAGTTTTGTAAAAAGCAGCGTACTGGCAGGAAATCGAAACTCTCGGCCGAGACTCTCGGGTTGATGACAAGGAGACGGAAAACCACTCAAGCCACTTCGTCTTAGAGGTCAGACCTGAACAAGCGAATTGCGAAGATGGTACGGCGCGACCTTCGGGGCTGTAACACACGCCTTATTGAAAAGGCGATAGAGCGAAACCGAGGGTCCAAAGTCACTCAGCAGCTTGGCAGGAGCCACCTGACAAAGCTTAAAACGCACGATGGGAGGACCGCATTGTCGAAGCCGGAGATCTCTGCCGAGATAGAAGATTTCTATGGCCGTTTATACGCTGCACGTGCACATGCCCCTCATGTCCAAAGAGACGACCATGATTCCAGAGACACCCTGACACGCGACTACACTGACGAACTGCCAGACATCAGTCAAGACGAGATCGTGATGGCACTGAGGCAGCTTACCCATAAGCGAAGCCAAAAACATGGATCTCTACGGTTTATGCAATAAAAAAAATATTCCAGAAGAATACCGAATGTACGAATTGTAATAAATAACATTCATTTTCAAAAAAGTCTACAGTTAAAACCAGGTAAATAAAACAACAATTTCGAGAAGGAGGCCAAGAGGAGGATCCAGCTAGGTTGGGCCGCGTTTGGCAAACTGCGTCAAGTATTCTCGTCATCCATACCGCAATGCTTGAAAACGAAAGTTTTCAATCAGTGCGTCCTACCCGTCATGGCTCATGCATGACCTACGGAGCTGAGACGGTAGAGCTGGTCCACCAGTTTAAAGTCGCTCAGCGAGCTATGGAGAGAGCTATGCTCGGAGTTTCTCTTAAGGATAGGATTCGCAACGAATACATCCGACAGAGAACCAAGGTTATCGACATAGCTCAAAGGATTAGCAAGCTGAAGTGGCAGTGGGCTGGCCATATTTCAAGAAGAACCGACAACCGCTGGGGTAAACGTGTTCTTAAGTGGAGACCGCGACTCGGAAAACGTAGTGTAGGACGCCCTTCGACCAGGTGGGATGACGATTTGCGAAAGACTGCTGGCAGATGCTGGATGCGGCAAGCTGAAGACAGGGCGCTATGGCGCTCATTAGGGGAGGCCTATGTCCAGCAGTGGACTGGATGATGAAATAAAACAAAACAGGATTTTTTGAAGTCAATGTTCAAAAATTTTTGATTTCCGATACTGACGTTGACAGAAGTACATACAACAATTACCTGAATGCTAAAATCAGCTTTCTAGTGTGAGTAAATAGAAGATAGGGCACATTTTCTAATTACAGGTAAAACCAAATAAATGCATCACCCTCTGAACATTAACTTGAACTTTATAGATTTTTTTCTTTAACATCATTATAACATAGGAATATATTAAAAAAGACAGGGTATAGTTGCATCACCTTGTATAACTTATTCCATACTTGTTAAGTTTTAAGTTGGTAAAATTTTCTCTCAAACTTTAAAATGCTATCTACTCCACATGACGTAGAGTGCACTCAATCGGTTTTCGCAGTAAGCCGACGATATTGATAACAAAATAATTTATGTCATTGACCCTATCACAAACCAACTTATTCCCAAAATATTTCAGTGACTTTTGTCCAAGATCACTTGACTTTGGTGTCATAACTAAATAATTTAACTTTGGGTCATCAACCCTACAAAAAACCAACTTAGTCTCAAAAAAAGGTCAGTAAACTTGTGTCCAAATTTAATGACTTTGAACTCACAACTATACAAATTTAACTTATGGCTGTTGACCCTAGCATAAACCAACTTATTCCCAAAAAGGGTCAGTGATCTTAGGGTGGGCGACTTCAGGGTCAATTAATTAATGGTTAGTGAAAAAGTTGATTTTTCTTTGCATCCCTTCAACTAAACTAACCAAATTCTGATCAACTTACCCCAAGGAATGTGGACTATCAGGTATCCTTCCTCATGTGCATAGTGCAGGAGATGGGCCATGGTTATTGATTTACCAGTTCCTTTCTCGCCAACTGTTTTATGGTTCAGAAAACATTGATTTAGATGGATGTTTATGTAGTGTAAGAATTAACCTATGTTTATGTAGTGTTTCATTAATGTTCAGAAGTAAAAGGATACACAGCACGTATCTGACAACTGGCTTGTCCATATCAGTGTGTTTGATGCAGTTGATTATGCCTAAAGCAGGCTGTCGAACCATAATAGTAGTCTCCGTGAAAGTCTTCGCTTGTTTCATAAAACTTTTCGGAAAGCCACCATGAGCGAATAGCTGTTTGCATGTTTCAGGCTTTACAGTGTAGAAAAGGCCTATTTGATTTTCATTGTGTTGTGCCTGTAAATGAGGAAAATATACATTTATCAAGGAGAACACAAGAATCAGAATAGGTATGTAAATAAACCGTTTTGCTCTAACCCTAACCACAACTTTTGGATACTAACGGGCGAGATTTCTGTAGTTCTAAAAGTCTCGGTTGAATATGCCTGGCTCGGAAAACGCCGGCATAGATGACGCCAATTACGAGAAAGCATAGTGCTAATTCAGAAACACCGAAAATCTGTGCTATTTATGTGCTACGCCTTAAATAGACAAGTTTGATTTTAAAACTTTCATGCAAATAACCACAACAAACCAACCACAACATAACCTCTACCATATATTACCGAAAGTGACATTACAATTACAAAGTCATTATCAGCTGTTGTTTCTGGCACTCGTTGCTATGTTCCATGGACGGAGGAAATCGTCCCCCTAGGTTAGGGCAAGGAACATTTATTTACCTTTAAACCGCGGCCTACTCCTTGATCGTAGCTATGCTCTTAGGGACTTAATTTTTTTGCTCTATGCCTATGCTATGAGTAGTTCTGCACTCGGAGCTGCTCTGACAGCAAAGTGGCAATTATGTTATGACTACACAAGTTGCCAGCTTAACAGGCTAAAGGTTTCTTCGTCGCTTTACTTTAGTCTACATACCACCGTAACGACAGAAATCATAAATATCACTTTATTTCCGTGTCAGTGTCTATTTTAAGAATTTGACTTTTTCTAAGTGTACCTAGGTACATTTTCGCATGTATGGAAATAAAGAACTGATTTCAAGTAATTTATCCCTGGTTTTTATATACGAGGACGTACTTAGAAGCCCTGGTATTGGATATTACAAGTACGTCACATAGCTAATTCGTATCAATCACCGGCCGCGTCAAGGCAGCAGCGTGAAAGTAAATCAAGGCTAGTTTTTTTCTGCTGTCTGTACGCGCGTAAGTGAGTATAGACAGCACTAGTGTGCAAGCGAGAGACCATGATAAGCGCCGCCATTGCAGATTCAGTTATACCTAAGCTAATTATTTAATGAACTTATCTTCATTCTTTCTTTCATTTATCACAATGTTTAGCATAGACATAGCATAGATAACAAGCTTTAGGAGGAATAAAATTAGACACTAATGTTGAGTCTGAAAATATTTAATTTTTGTGTAATTATTGTTGGTTAATGCTTACTCTGCATTCGCTTTTGCTTGAAAAGGCTTGTTGGTCTAGCATCTGTATTAATCTTGCTTCTATAACCAAGAGTGTTTTCTATAACATCTTTAACCACAATAATTTCCGTTCCCCCCTGATCCATATAGGAAACTGGGTCATCTTCATTTTCGCTACTCCTCAGATTAATTTTGACTTGGTTTAGTGGATCTTCGATAGGATTATCATTATTACACTTGGATTTTTTGAGAATTGATGATGGTTTACTTTTAAAGAGACTTGCATGGGCTTCATAGACATCACTTGGCTTCACAATTCCTTTATCAGGATCATAGGGATCTTTACATGGTTCCACTTTACTATGCTTGTAAGTTATCTCTATTGTTTTCCCAGTGGCTTTAATGTGATCAGCAAATGAAATACTTTTCTTTTGTTTCACATGATTAGTCATAACAGGGTTAACAGTGTCTTCATCAGAATCTACTTCCTCTGTTAGAATATCTTCTAATCTTTCCATATCATCTTCAAGCTCTTCTAGTAGCTCCATTTCATCTAGACGGGCAATCAAATCTTGTTTTGATATACTTGGCTGCCTGTCCCTATTCTTAATTTGTAACAGTTTCTCTTCTAGCTGATTCTGTTTATCAAGAACTTGTTGTAGCAATTGAACGTTAGACATACTTTCGTTTTCTTCTTCTTTTTTCTTTTTGTCCTTTAGACTCTTAGTTTTTTCATCTATCACAGTCTCCTTATCACTAAGTTGAGAACAATTTTCATTATTCCTCTCATTATCATCTTTTTCTTTCTCTTCCTTACTAGAGTTCAACAACTTTTGTTCTTCTTTGATCAAAAAATTGTTTTCTTTTCTTTTATCAACAATTTCATTGTAGTTTTCTAATAATTCACTTTCAAGTTCTTCTTCTAGCTCAAGTTCTTCTAATCTATTCCATAGCTCTTCATCAGTAATATCTTCTGTAGGCTTTTCTTCTTTTGCCTTTCCTTGTTTATATTTTCTTACATTTTCTCTATGCTTTTGTCTCCAAGCTTGCTCTTGCTCTTCCGTCAAGAATTCTACAATTTCTTGACCATCTTTTTCATATATGCTTTTTTGTGTGAGTGATAGGCGATTATCTAAATATTGTTTCTCATTTTGAAACAATTCCAGCTTTGATGCAGCATCTACACAAGTAAAGCAAGTCTTTAGTACTATACTTACAAAACTGAAACTAATGTTCAAGCTATGTTCATAGCAAGAAGAATAAAAAAGTAATAGTACTTATTATGAATGCTATAGTTTAAGTAGAAAATACCTTTGATTCTATGCTGTCTGAGCACCTCAGCCTGAGCTAAGGAACATTTAACGAAATAGTCAGCGCCGAGTGCTACAGTGACTTCGTTTGTATGCTTTAGTTCGCCTCTAAAGAACACTCTACTGCCGATCGGCACTAGAGTAGGAACCCTGAGTTTATCCGCGTAGACACTGAAATCTAGCGTTTTGAGATTATTCAGGTAATCGTCCCAGAAACGAAGATTGCGGTCATTGTCCGCAACACTCTAAAATAAATTAAAAACTCAGGTAACATTTGAAATGCAATTTACTCAATGAATAGGTAGATTATAATTAAACCAAGTGAATAAATAAATAAATAATGCTGGACAATTCACACAGCATTATCTAGCCCCAAGCTAAGCAGAGCTTGTGTTATGGGTACTAGATAACTGATATACATAATATAATACAATACATAGTTTTATTATACATAAAAAACGACCATAACACCCTGAACAGATGTCTGCAGATCGTACACACATTTGTTCCGAGGCGGGAATCGAACCCGCAACTTTCTGCGTCGCAGGCAGACCTTCGCCCACCGCGCCACATCGGACATGGACTTGAACTTGTATATGCACAAAGTACTTTGTATTACCGGAAAGGTATATGCAAGCACCAGGAAAAATAACAAAACTAATATAAATCGAAAATAAGTACCTTTTGGTAAAGACTGTTGAATAAACTCATGTTGTAAGATTAAATTACACGTGTACTAGGGATGTTAACGCATGACAGTATAATTAGATCAAGTTAGCAAAATCACACACATTATTGATGTGAACTTTAGATTTTGCGATTTAAAAACAAACAAAATAAAGTTTCATAACCTCAAAATTCGGTTCGGTGTTGTCCACAGATTTATAACATAAAAGTAGTAACTAGAAAACAGTATGGTGTTGTCAGTTGTCACGGAACAGAAAAAACAAGATTGTTTTGCACAGAGGAAGAAGGGTATAATTCATCTAAGTTGTTTTGTATTCCAGTGTTGCCGGCAGTCAGTTTATGCGGGTTTATGCGGTCAGTTTATATGAAAAAACACCGAAACAAACGCAAATTTGGTCCGAAATGTGACAAAAAGATCCGTTTTGTATAATATCAGAAAATAGCGAAAGTTGAAAATTGATTGAGTAATTAAATGAGTAAGCACTCACACTTATATTAAAAGCATAATTAAATGGAATCAAAGATTATAGTATACGGAACGTAGGATCCTAGATCTTTGAATGGAATGGACGTATGTATGTATGTGTGTGTGTTCGGATTTGAATGAAATTTGAAAGCTTTTAAACAGGGTTACTGGTAATTCACTGACACTGCGTGAACTGCAGGTTCTGCCCATCATCACGAACACGTTTGTGAAGATGCCAGTCTTGATTCCTAAAATGTTGTTTAGGTAAATCATTTAAAGATGCATAATTTGAACACACTAAGTACAAGGCAAAACAAAACCACTGTATTGTTTGCCTTGTCAAACGATTGTGTTCGATTTACATTTTTTGGAACTAAGTTCCATAACGCGCGTTGTGAAAGGGGGCTGGACGGAAAAAAAAATCACGAAAAGTTGTAACGACACTTATTGCTATAGTAAGCTATTGTATGCCGTGCGGCGTACGCATGTTTCTCTGTCTGTCTCTCTCTCTCTCTCTCTCTTATAGAAAGGAATTTGGTTCCATCCGCGTGTGCCTTGACACCTCTCAAGTTTTTGTTGTACAAGGAAGAAATTAGCCATAAGTAAATTGTCATGCATAAAAGTACCAGAAAAAAGATAACTGCGAGTGGAGTGAGCCCTGAAAATTTTTAAAGCTTAAGAGTGGCACGGAGAGTAAAAAAACCCAGGGGCTGACCATCCTGGATCTTTTTGTCCTAGGCCATCCTGAAATCGACACGTGGGACATATAGGAGTGGTGCATAGACTAGTAAGAATAGAGTGGTGTATTAAAGCGAAGGCATCAATGGGTGCAAACTGGATAACGTAATTAAGTGTAAGTGTAAGAGTTAAATAAATAAATAATGCTGAACAATTCACACAGCATTATCTAGCCCCAAGGTAAGCAGAGCTTGTGTTATGGGTACTAGACAACTGATATACGTAATATTATACATTACATAGATAGATATTTTTTATTATACATAGAAAACACCCAGACCAACGGAACAAATTTCTGCAGATCGTACACAAATTTGTTCCGAGGCAAGGATCGAACCCGCAACCTCTTGCGTCGCAGGCAGACTCTCGCCCGCTGCGCCACTGAGGTCGTCAGAGTTAAGAGTGGGTCGGAAAAAAAAACAAATAGGTACACATTGGCAAGCGGACCAAGCTTATAAAATGTGTTTTTTCCTGTAAGTGTTGCTACTTGGCAAACCAGTAAACAAATAAAACGATAGTGATAGCGGCGAGTGGAGCAAGCCGCGACAAATTCTGAATTTTGTGGCAATAAATTGGTCAAAATGGCAAGAAAACCATGTCGATACCTAATTGATAACAACTTGGAAAAGAAAGTTAAGACTTTCTAGTTAGGGAAGACTCATCGACATTATACCCAGTAGACTCCTAATACCTATTTATTCGCCTTGCAAACAAGTCTGGCAACCAACTGAGGTGTGCGGGCGCGGGGAAGTGAGTGCTTATTGGTCCGTTCAAGGTTACGACAAATCATAAACATAATTAGGGATGGGGTACTTAGTTTCAATGAAAGCAATAATCGATACTTGTCACAAGGTACATAGGTATATTTACTAGTAAGTATTTAACGGCACTTTTGCCCGACTGCGCCATGGCAAAGATTTTAACACTAATATTATGGTGTAGGTACATAACATACACATAATAATAGCCTAAGCATAGTGAAATAAGATGTAAGTAGGTAGTCACGTTAGGCTTCTTAGTTTATGTAAGTATTGTTTATTCTCTTGCATCAAGCAAACAGACTAGGTATGTATTCTATTAATAATGTAAATCACCCACTGAAACTAAATAAATAATTAGCTTATATCCGCGATATCATGGAGAACAATTATGTCGATCAGTGAGTCAGTATAATAATCGGGTGAAAAATATTAGGGTTAACATTTAAGTAGGTACTTTATATTTAGATAGATACCATGTAGCAATGTAACGGTGAATATTATTCAAATCGATTTTTACAGAATTATTTATAATTAGTCCTGTATTGTAATAAACCCATATCGATATTCTGATCACTACCCGGCCCGGAACGGCACATCACTACTTGCACGCGCCTTGTCAGAGAAAAAAGGAAAGCAAATATAAAATTGGTTATCAAAGAAAGGGATGCACCGTTGGTGACGTCGACCGGCCAACCAAATTAAGTTGATCTCCGTCAAAACTAAATGAATTAGCAAATTTAATTCTGTTTATGAAAGAAATCAGTTTACCTGTGAAATGTTATTCCAGCGGTTTTAGAATTTGAGGTCTTGCTCTGTTTTCCACACCATTTTATACTACAAGGAGCCATTGCAGCTAGGATATTATGATATTTTTCGTAAGCGAGCGCAGAGATGTTTACGGGTCACTGATCTGGTCGTTACTGGCCGAACGTTAGAGGGCGTGGTTTAATATAAGATCTATTTTCCTAATGTGCTACCTGAAAGCGTTCTCCCTATATTAGGAGTCTACTGGGTATAATGTCGATGGGAAGACTAAACTGAAAAGAAAAAATGACACTATCTCTTTCTAAATAATCAACGTCGTGGTAACGTGAGACGAAGGCTTATGGCATGAATAGTTTCCATTATACTGAAACTAGGTATCTAAACCACACACTGCATCTATACTTATAATATCATAAGGAGGAAAGGTTTGTTTGTTTGAATTGAATAGCTTTCGAAACTAATAGACCTATTTGAAAAATTCTTTCACCATTAGAATCCTACTTCATCCGCGATGAACAAAGGCCATTTAAAGCATAATCTATGGAATATACCTGTGCGAAGCCGAGGCGGACCGCTTGTTAACAATAAAATAAAGTTCATTCGAACTCTAGGAAGGAACTAACTTTTTTATGATGGCTTATTAATAATAACTGTTTAAAGTAAACTACATTACGTTAGTAATGTTATAATATTCTATGCTACTACCTACAGTCAGTGCACACTACGAATAATGATTATAGTGATTATGCCGTTTCAATCACAGACTAGGTAGAGATACTAACGTATGTTTCAGTAGGCGTTTTGGTCCGAAAAGATCCGCAGAGGTACACAAAAGTTCAAAACGGACCAAAAAGATCCCACCGGCAACGCTGTAATGTTTTCTCTTCCTCTGTTTACCTGTTTGGCAACCAAAACGCTCCAGAGAAAAACTCGTGCTTGTCAACGTCTAGACCACGTCACAATGCAATAAACGAACGATTTGTCATGTCATAAGTCTGTCATAACAAAAGGCAGCAGCTGAGACACGAAAATCAAAATCAATACATACATTCTTGTTCTATCTAAGACTAAAGAAAAGGATCCAAATGGATTGAAAATTGCCGCAAATTGACAAATTAGTTAACCATGGATCCATCCAAAGCCATTTTACATGAACTATACGTGTATTGTGAATGGAATCCAGAACCCGAATACATTGTAAGTACTGCACACTCATCTGTGGTTACTGTAATGTTTCCTCAAAGATCCTAGGATCATACGTTCGAGGTATACTAGAATCTTCGTGTTTCCTCTATTTATTTTACGCATACTGTAATAATTAAACTGCAATTTAGTAAAAAGCAGCACAGAATTGGTTTCAATTCTTCCGCTATCCCTCCCCTTATTATTAATAAGTTAATAACGCTCTACTTTCCAGCAAAAATCTGATAGTCTTCTACCAGAGAAAATATCATCTTTGACAAGATGGATCAAACATTTGGGTCCAAAAAAGACCTTATTCGACAGTCTGACAGCGTAAGTGATTATTGAAATAATTTTTTACCACATCTTGTCCTCATCATGTTTCATGATGATCACTTATTACCGTGTTACAACTGAATAATTAATTATAAAGGTCACTAAGTGTTGAGTATGGTGACCTAATATCATCATCATCCCATGTTACTCCACAAAAGCCAGACACAGGGGCTGATACTCTTCGGTTTTCTGTATAATCCCAGAACGTGCCATTTGATGTTCTCTAACTCCACTTCCAACTGCGCTAGATGGTGGTCCAGCCTCGGAGAGCGTCTGTTGAATATTGCTAGGGTTAGTTGTTTGTGGCAGCCTGAGGTAGCACTCAGCCACCATGCTTTAGTATTTAGTGCCATTTAGTACGTGTCCAGGCAGGCCTCTCCATGCCTGCTATTGACCTTGGTCTTGCTACTCCTGGGCCACTCAAACACACACTTATCTTAATACACTTTTTTCAGGCAAAAAGAATGCCAGCAGAAATGGCACATAGCCTTAGGAGACGAAGGAAAAGTCATTGCTGTCCTGACTGACACTATCTTAGAGTTCAGAACCAAGAGATCAGACTATTCCACTATTGCAGCAAGGACTACTGGTAAATAATCTTAATTTATGTAATTGGTTCAGCCATTTTAATAAAAAATAAGTATAATGGGGGCTACAACTTGCAAAATAATTTTGTTTTTACATTGTTAATGAATGTTGATCAGACAATCATTTAAAACTTACTGTTTTTTCTCGTATTTGACTGATAAACTAACACTAATGTGCCAACATGATCTTCAATGTAGCCTGTTGAAAGAAAATCTTCCTTATAATCTGTAACTTTTAAACCATCTTATTCAATTTATGTCCCTCCTATCTTTACACAATGGCTTAAAATCATTTGTTTCATACTATTCTGTGCAAAAAGGCTTACTACAAAATATCAGATTATTTAGAAGATAAAAAAGCTTGGGACGGGTTTTGCTCCAACTCGAAAAATAACAACTAACAGGCTAAAGGTTTCTTCGTCGCTTCTTTACTTTAGTCTACACACCGAAGCGACAGAAATCAAAAACATCACTTTATTTCCGTGTCAGTGTTTTATTTTAAGAATTTGACTTTTTCTAAGTATACATTTTTGTATTTATGGAAATAAAGAATTTTTGATTTTGATTTTGATTGATATAAGCTAGAATGAGAAAAAACACTGCAGAATGTTATGAATGAAGGATTAGCGTTAAAACAGCAGGCCTATAATATAGTTCACGATCACTGCTAGAGTCGGCGGTGCGACCCGCAGGGGCTCGCCGCCGTTGCACGGACTTGCAGATCGCTCTCTGTGTTTTCAGCCATGAAAGTGTTAAAAAAACTGTTGGTTTTTCACTCACTAATGTCTTCTCTTGTACTAGACATGTTCATTCTACCTATTCCAGTGACCAGAGATCCCTACCCTCAATGGAGGAGGATGGAGTGGAGTCCAGATTGTGCTTTTCTGGTGCTGGCCTATGGCATTGGTCATGTGGAGTTCTATGATCTATCAGCTTCAAAGCTATTTACTATTGAGTATGTAAGTATTTGAGAGTGACTACAGCTATTGCCGTACTCACGGTAGGGCTGGTCCACACCACAGTTTAAAGTCGCCCAGCGAGCCATGGAGAGAGCTATGCTCGGAGTTTCTTTGAAGGGTAGGATTCGCAACGAATACATCCGACAGAGACATAGCTCAAAAGATTAGCAAGCTGAAGTGGAGCTGGCCATATTTCGAGAAGAACCGACAACCGCTGGGGTAAACGTGTTCTTGAGCGGAGACCGCGACTCTGCAAACGTAGTGTAGGTCGCCCTCCGACCAGGTGGGATGACGATTTGCGAAAGACTGCTGGCAGATGCTGGATGCGGCAAGCTGAAGACAGGGCGCTATGGCGTTCATTAGGGGAGGCATGTGTCCAGCCGTGGACTGGTATTGGCTGATGATGATGACAGCTATTGACAATGATAATTATACTCTACAGATAATAGTACAAACATAAGCTAGTAAAATGAAGGTGTATTCAATGTATATTTTTTTCCAGGACTCCTCCAGGCCAGGTGGTCTGGAGTGCACAGACACTACTCATGCAATTGCTAATATTATTTTTCCAGGACTGCTCCAGGCCAGGTGGTCTGGAGTGCACAGACACTACTCATGCAATTGCTAATATTATATTTCTACCAACAACGGCCAAGAGCACGGAAATGAAGTGGTAATTTGGTTCAATTTACTTGTTTTCGCACAATAACTTTAATACAATACAGTCCTTCCATTTTCAGCTTTAGGGGTGAGCACAAAAAGTGGTGTTCATAATAGGCCTAACATGGGCGCAGGATACGAAAGTCACAATGAGTAAATAAAAAAATACCCTGACCAATTAGTTATTTTTCGACGACCGATGTGGCGCGGTGGGTGAAGGTCTGTCTGCGACACAGAAGGTTGCGGGTTCGATTCCCGCCTCGGGACAAATGTGTGTACGATCTGCAGACATTTGTTCAGGGTGTTCTGGTCGTTTTCTATTTATAATAAAAAAATATCTATCTATGTATTGTATTATATTATGTATATCAGTTATCTAGTACCCATAACACAAGCTCTGCTTAGCTTGGGGCTAGATAATGCTGTGTGAATTGTCCAGCATTATTTATTTTATTATTATTTTTATTTTTGTTGTTGGTATTCCGGGCAGATTGGAAGGTTGGTGTGGAAGAATGATTGCGAGACGGAAGTTTATCGTGAATAATAGAATTTCTATAGCTACCTACTACAAAGGTATTCGAACGCTTTCAAATCGTTATTCCAAAAGGGGTGGAAGTAATGAGTTTACCACACGTCCAAAGTAATATGATGTTTAGTAACGTGTTCGTATGCTGTCGAAAAGACGGAACGCTTCGTAAACGCCTTCTTATTCTTTATCCTTATTAGTCGTGACTTCTAGTTATGTTTCGGGAACTTTAGTTCCTGAAACATAACTAACGAGTCGTGAATTTCACATCCTCTGATGACAAAAACCAACATGAATCTTATGAACATGAATCATATGAAAACCTATATATACAAACACAAAGCGTCCAGCTTTGTGTTTGTACTAGTATCGGATAATGATAATTAAATAAAATAATAATTCTGGACAATTCACACAGCATTATCTAGCCCCAAGTTAAGCAGAGTTTGTGTTATGGGTAGGTTAGGTACTAGATAACTGATATACATAATACAATACATTACACAGTTACATATTTTTATTAAACATGTAGGTCATAATTAATTTTATATTTTAACAGATGATAATAATATTTGTAGGAGCTGGGAAGTGCTGCTAGTCGGTTACGAAGGCAGTGTCCGCGCGTACATGATCTCCCTGACGGAAGGCTGCGCGTTCCGACACAAGTTTCAGTTCAAAGGGGGCCTGGGCGCGGTCGCGCATTGCCACTTCCACAATACTATGTATGTCGCTACCTTGCCGCATTTGATTGCCGCTGTAAGTATACCCACCTCCGTTAGGTCAGCTCGAACAAGGACGTGACGCGAGGCACCTCAAGACGTAGCGCGGGGCAGCTCTGCGCTGCGGGGAGTTTCCATATTATTTCAATAAAATTTGTAGTGCGTATTATTTGCATATTTTGAATCACTGTCATAAAATTGGGCGCTGCGTCGCATCGTTACGTGACTCGATGTGAGCTGTCCGTACGGCAACTAAATCTATACTAACACTATATACGCGAAAACGTAATTTTTGTTTATTTGTCCTTCCTTGCCCTAACTAAGCAACTAATCAACTTGACTTTTGGCATAGAGTTAGTTGAAAGGATCTAACATAGCTTTTTAATCCCATAACTCAGTTCCCATAATATAAAATTAACCTAAAAAAAAACGCATACGAAGCCGCGGGCAGGAGCTAGTATACTAATAATGACAAGTGTCTAAAACACCATGTCTGTCGGACATTTTGATATACCTATCTGATCCGAAGGAAGGCTGCGCGCTCCGGCACAAGTTTCAGTTGAAATGACGCCCGTGGCGATCACGTAACACGTGTTAATTATTTAATTATTTTTTTTATTATTATTTTAATTCATAAATAAATAATACCATTACCTAGCCTCAAGCTAAGCATACCTTGTGTTATGGGTACTCGATAACTGATATACATAATATTACACAATACATAGATAGATATTTTTTTATTATACATAAAAAACGACCAGAACACCCTGAACAAATGTCTGCAGATCGTACACACATTTCTTCCGAGGCGGGAATCGAACCCGCAACCTCCTGCGTCGCAGGCAGACCTTCGCCCACCGCGCCACAGAGGTCGTCAAAAGTATTGATACTTCATCAAACGTCATCTTCCCAAGTTGAATTTCACACACTCGTAAATAAATCCCAGTAGTTCTCGCTTCCTCAGGTCATCATTCAAAACACATTTAGGATTCCTTATTTTTCTCAAGAGACAGTAATTTGTTGTAGGAACCTAATGCTGCAGCCAGCTATGGCCTGACCGCGTGGCGCCTGCTGAACGAAGCGCCTCACCTCACGCTGTCCGTGGTTTCTGATAACGTCGAGGCGCAAGCCAACGATAAATTCAAGCTATACATTCCATTTACGTATAGTAAGAAGATGGTAAGTATGATTAACGCATTCACTGCCCAGCTTCGGCGGCGCGGCGGCGGTGCAATCCGCCGCTACATCGGATAGGGAGCACGGCTTCTGCGTCTTGGGCCACGAAAGTGTAATAGATTTGACGTTCATTCTATTTCCATTAGATGAAGTTCATCTCGCTAACAGAAATGAAAGAAAATTCAGTTCAAGAGTGAGTCTCGCGTCGATCGACCTAGTATCTGCTTAACCTTGCCAGAAGCATTTTAATGTTTAGCTAATTCAATTCAAAGAAGCGTGCCGCGACAAAAGTTGTCGACTGTTTTGTTTCGCTCTGTATCGTGACGAATTTAAAACAAAATGCGCTACAAAACGAGAAAACTTTTCGCGTCGCGTAAATTAACATAGCCCGGTTTGTTTTCGTGACCAGTCTAACCTTCCTCCTAACTGATTTTCTTTCCCTATTTGTATTCCAGTCTGTGATAATCGAAATGCAGCTATCCCCCGACTCAGGAAAACTAGTCTGCCTCCACTCAAACGGGGACATAACCGTGTGGCGTCTCCCCTTACTGAAGTTACTGCACAAGTTCCCGTTGGCATCACAACCCGGGCACGATCTGAGGAACCCACTCGTGGCTGACAAAGACGCCAAGGATCAAGCGCTATTCCATGCAGCGGATGTTAATTGGTGGAGCAATGAGGTAAATATATAAATCATTTATTTGCAGGAATGTAGGTACAATAAAGTAAAGTAGGTAAAGTAAAAAAAAGTAAAAACGTTTTATTTTTGTTACAATAACACAAATTAAAAAGACAAACAAAGAAAAAGAAAAATAAGTGACAAAACCCTTTTTTGTCACTTATTTTTCTTTTTCTTTGTTTGTCTTTTTAATTTGTGTTATTGTAACAAAAATAAAACGTTTTTACTGTATCGCTCAGCCCAGAATGCCCAGAAGCGATACATATCGCTAATAAGCGCTGGTTTTATGCGACTCCCAATAACAACACTAATACATTCTCCCTCATCAAGGCGTGCAAAATTATATGCAAGGCTTTCTAAGTACATGTAAATAATAGTAAATTAACAGATGTCAAATGATGTTTTTTAATAATTCTAAATTTGCGTGAATAAAATAGGTAAAATATATATAGATATCGAATATAATATAGATATCGACATGTTTAAAATGGATCTCCTTTTGTAGTATAAGGGGCTAAACACCTGTTTAAGGTCACTTGGTTCACCGTCCAAAATATTATATACCTAAAAAATTAAAGAAAAACTCATATTAATAAGTATAAAAAAAACTTGCGGCGCTGTCCACTCGCTGATAACATTTGGTGGTTCTTTCTAGGACCTCAAAGTGAACACACACACAGTGGCTTGCACTGCACATTTTGTGTAGCAAAAGTCAAGGATCATCTCGATGGCTCTCTATCCTATCTTGGCTTTTTTAGGGTTCCGTACCTTAAAAGAAACCCTTATAGGATGTTGTTTCTTTGTTGTCCATTTGTCCATCTGGTTAACCCTCTGTTCTGAGGAACGCGTAGAGGGTTGAAATTAACATCAAATATACTCAGATCATCAAACCTCTTGGAGTCTATATATATAAATCAATCTTCTAAGTCCACGTTAAAGTTACAGCCGTTTATGCCCTTTATTAATTTCCTGTTGACCTGAAAGCATGATAAGTATTTGGCAAGATACGAGTACAAAGTGGTGCGCGAATCCGACTCGCTGTGTTGTTTTTGTTTATTTGTTTCTCTTTCTCATTCCAACATTGTTTTCAGGAGATAATCCTCTCACGATTCAGTGGATCAGTCACCGTTTGCGGCATAGAAGACCTAGTGAATCTACTGTCGAACCGCTGCGAGTTCCTGCAAGGGGCGCCGCGAGTGACGCGCGGGTATGACGCCGGGTTCCTGGCGCTCGAGTGCGAGGCCGCGGTGTTGCCAGCTCGCCGGAGTGTAGCCAGTGATGAGAGCGTGAGTTTCCACTGTCTATATGCATGAGGCACTGCAGATAGCTCTAGCTCTAGTGAATCTACTGTCGAACCACTCCGAGTCCCTGCAAGGGGCGCCGCGAGTGACGCGCGGGTATGACGCCGGGTTCCTGGCGCTCGAGTGCGAGGCCGCGGTGTTGCCAGCTCGCCGGAGTGTAGCCAGTGATGATACTTATTTTTTAAATTTGCAGATGGAAGTTGTAAAAGCAGACGAAGAAGAAGACAGCCTATTCGAAATGGTGAAGGAGTTGGTAAAGAGCGTGATATACGCCATCACGGACATCGAGACATTCCAGCCGAAGCCGCGGCGCATCACATGTGTGTCGCGGGTTTACAGGCTCCTGGCCGTGAAGAGTACCACGCCTAGTGAACTATTTTCTAGAAAGGTAAGTTGATGTAGTATTATTACTTTTTAAATGTGCATCTGGAAAAATTATGACCAAGATATTAAATAAGTTACCACAATTTTTCTATTTCGACGATTTAGGTGTTCTATTTTGCGCCTTTCTTTGCGATTCCCTGTGTTCAAAACTCTTGCGTCATTTTAAATTGGCATTTACAGATAGAAAGCGGCCAATACAGCGAAGCTTTGAAACTGGCCGAAACCTTCAGACTGGACAGTGACCTAGTTTACCAGCAGCAATGGCGTAAGAATCCCGTCTCCACGGACGCTATACAGAAATACTTGGTAAGATATCACTGAACACAACTGAATTTTAGGTCCAATTTCGAATCAGTAGATATCCAAGTAACTCAATCAATCCTTAATTTAAAAGACATTAGTTTCTACATTCTGTATGCTTTGGCTATAATAATAAATAAATAAATAATAAATAATGCTGGACAATTCACACAGCATTATCTAGCCCCAAGCTAAGCAGAGCTTGTGTTATGGGTACTAGATAACTGATATACATAATATAATACAATACATATAGATATTTTTTATTATATATAGAAAACGACCAGAACACCCTGAACAAATGTCTGCAGATCGTACACACATTTGTCCCGAGGCGGGAATCGAACCCGCAACCTTCTGCGTCGCAGGCAGACCTTCGCCCACCGCGCCACATCGGTCGGCTATTTGAAAGTATTGTTTTTATCCGATACAGGAAAACTTTATCTGAATTCTTGTTTATGGAAAATAATTCTTGTTTATGTTCTTGTGGTCCAATTAAATAAAAAGTCTTGTTAATATCGTAAGTCAGATGAAATCCATTCTAAACTTAACTACTTTTGCAAGTCTTGCATCTAGTATTAATCTTTTTACAGAGCAAAGTTTCCAAGAAAATCTGGGCAGTGCACCAATGCGTCGACCGTCTTCCTGAAACGCTGCCCGCTGCCAAAGAGCTCCTACAATTCGGGCTAGAACTCACCAACGAGCACATTCTAGAAGAAATCAACAAGGATCGAGAGAATGTTCTGGAAAGTCAGGAGGATATTCAAGTGGAGGATTTGAACGCGTACACGAGTGAGCTGTTGAGATGTCGACATGTCATGCTGTTCTATAAAGAGAGGCTGTTTCTCTATGAGGTATGATTTCTCTTACTTCTTTATACTCTATCTACTTCATCATCATCAGCCTATGTTAGTCCTGCTGGACATAGGCCTCCGCTAATGAGTGCAATAGCGCCATATTGAAATGATTGTTGCCCTAATTTTTATATCTTGAATGTAGCAATCAAATTTGGTAATGAGATTTTTAGAATACTTTTAAATTCTAGCATAGAAAATCTTTATTTAGGGTCCAGGGACCTTTAATGACAGTTCAAAAAAAAAAGTTTCTTAACTATTTGTAGTGCCTATCATTCGAGGATACAGTGATTCTATCTACTTATTTGCTACTTGTTTATTATTCTGGTGATCTGTGTAAACTGTAAAGTAAACGACTATGGTCTATTTTTATTTCTTGGAGTGCTTAGCCTATTTCATCTACCGGCTATGGTCTAGAGTGAGAAAAAGAGTTTTATCAATTATTGTTTTTTAGCAAATCCTCAAACAAGAAAAATCCACCTACGACAAAGACGAGTACCACCGCCTCCGCTGCAACAGCATCCTGCACTCCGCCATGGAAATTGCCAAAGAAGGCCGTATCTTCGCTCTGCATTGTCTCTGGCCGCACGTCAAAACAGTTACTGTGAAGCTGGCAATACTCGAGAAGCTGCCAGAGACCATCCCGCCGTTCTTGTATCAGCATTTACTGCCGACTGTGCGGCCCATAGATAAGGAGACGGTGGGGGAAGAGGTCGTGTCGTTTAGTATAGAGGTGCCTGAGCCGATGCCTTATGAACATGATTGGTGTCGCAAACCTGTATTCAGGTGAGAAGCGGTTGTTTCTTAAATAGGCTACTTGACTACTACTGGGAAAGAATTTTTACTTATGGTCTGATAAAAATAATGCAAAGTTTAATAAATATTTCTGCAAGGCCAGTCGTATTAGTTATAAAAAATAATTTTAAAGTTTGAATAAAATAATGGCGCGCCAAAAGGATAATCAATGTCATGGCTACTCGATGACGTCACACTTTAAGCCACGCCCTAACAAGAAGAACAATACGCACTGTAATCTGTTCTACCTGTGACGTCACAAGTGAAACTACCAACGCAGAGCGTTTTCAGTCACGTGATCATATATAAAATAATATGTAATTTTAATCCCGTTTTTATCTAAAATAGGCATATTTTTTTATAAAAATCACCTGCGATTGCGCTGTGTTACGTTGTCAATGACTAGGATGAAATCAATTTGCAACATATTTTCAATGTAGTCAAATAGCCTATTCCATTAGTGCTGCTGTGGAATTATGCTAAAACCAACCATCCTATTTAACCTTCATAATTTGGAATTCCTGGCTTGTTGTCTTGAACCAAACTTAAGATTGGTCAAGAAAGGTGAAATCAGGTTCAATTAAAAGATTTAAAGTAGAGAGGAACTTATGCCTCGACACGAAGAACACTTTCGCTACTGGGCGTTACTCTTGTTATCTCCCTTTCTCTCAAATATCTAATTTACGAGCCTCTGACACACGAGTTCTTCAGACCTTACACATGTCACGAAATAGCAAATATGCAGACATGCCAAACTCTGTTATTTTACCTTTTTTCTTTAATTAAATTTTTCAGATCCATCTGGAGTTCAAACTGGTCTGAAGAAGTGACCCCGGACACTGAAACAGCCAGCGAGCTGTCGGCCACCGGCGACCTAGCGACGTGGTACTCGACGCGGGCGCGCGAGATCGAGAAACGCACGGCCATGGTCACCAACGCACTCAGTCTGATCACGTTGGCGCATTACGCGGGGGCCGTGCCAAGTAAGCGAGAACCGAGGCGAACCTGCCTGTTTGCTTGTCAAACTAGGACTAGATCTCAGTAGTCACAGGATTCCCGTGGTAAAAAACTCGCATAACAAAAAATTCAACATTTTTGTTTGGTTCCTCCAACGTGAAAACACGATTAAGACAAAAATATACTATAGAAAAAAAACATGAAATTGCACTGTTTTGCTTATAATTTGGTCGAGATCTTAGGAACCCTGCTGTCTATTGAAATTACTTATTTTGTGACTCGTAGGTTATAACTAATTACTTGGTTCCTTGAGATAGTTCTTTCATAAGTTGTGTAGTTTTCTTGTAAATAGTCAAAAACTCCATATTTGCATATGCGCCGCCGTTCCAAAAACTATCTATCCTTTTCACAGAATGACGGGCATTGCGCTCTCATAAGATTTTTATCAATATACTTGTATACTTATGAAATTGTCATCAATAGGTCTCTAGACGTCTTCTAGACGTTCGTGATCCATCCTCGGCTAGTCGGCCACATCACTTAGGGCCGTATTATGAGTCATCAATAAATGCTTGAGTAACGCTTTTCTATGGCATAAACGTCATTCAAGTATAGATCTATGACTGAGCAAGCTTCTCATAATACGGACCTTAGTATCAATATTAGGTCAGGTTGGAGTGCAAATACTACTGTTAACTTACTTTGCTAGCTCTAGCAGCTCTGCTTTGCATAAAAAACATTATTTGTGAAACAAAATTTAAACGATATTCATTACATTGTTTAAATATTAAATTAAATGTAACACAAAAAGGTCACCGGCTCAGCTACATGCTGCTGTGGCACTTGTGCCATATCAGCGCTGGTGAGTGTGCGTGTGTTTTAAGTGTCTCGAGTGCACCAGAGGACGCCGATCTCATAAGAGTCCGGGCAACAGGAGTAACGTGAGGGTGTGTGTATGTGTGTTTGAAATAAAATGATAGGAAAATAGTTGAATGAAATAAAAAACATTAGGTTTAGACGGGATAATACGAGATTCTTATTAAGAGACGAAGAACGACAAAGTTTCAGTGTCTTTTTTGAAGAATTAACAAATGTTTCCGTAGTGAATGTCTAAATGTGTGGATTGTCCAACATATTTTTTTTTCTATCCTGATTCCAGAACTGGAGCGGATATTCTTCGATCTGATTACCTTGGACACCATAGTGTACGAGATCAACAAGGAAGGCGTCACGCTGAAGGATTTGGAAAACTTTACTGTCACTGAAACTTGTAAGGTGCTGATGAGTATGGTGAGTTTATAACCGAAGAGTTTTGACTATGTTTGTTTTTCGTCTATGGTTTTTAGTATAGATTTATTTATTTATTTATTTATTTATTAATCACAATTATAACATTACAGATTATAAAATCCAATGCGTTATTTATGGCACACAATTCACACACTAAAAACCTACATAAAATTATACTTAGTTACATAATATAATAACGAAAAACAAATATAATAAAATATAATGAATGTCAACCAATAACAAAAAAAAATAAAATACATGAACTATGAAAGATAATCGACGACAAAAAACATTGTAAATATGACAGTGCTCAAATCTGAATGATCATATCGCTGTTTCACTGAAACATAGGAGTGCACTCTCAACCACTTTCCATCCATCCACGAATACGTCGAGCTGAGGATTCTGGTTCATGAGCATATTTAAGTTTATCTGTGCGCGACAAATCGGGGACTGCTGACGTGCTACAGTCCTTGGAGGAGTTGGAGCGAATAGAGGAACGCGCCCACAACGAAAACGAACGCGATTTTCGGGTACACAGAGTTGGCTGGCTTCACTAAGAAGCGTTGGACAGTCTATCTCACCTCTCAGTAGCCGACATATGATTAAAAGTTGGTCATACAGTCTCCTAGTCTGCAAGGAATTGAAACCTAAAGTTCCCTGTAGGAACTTAGTGGGATACATGTATGGATAGTATATATATATATAGATTAAGAAATCCGCTAAGAAAGGTCTTTAATATCTTAATAAAAAATTAGTGAAAAATTAGTCTAGTCCTTCTAGTGTCTTCTTTGACCGTAGAGCTAGTGATGGCAGCGCATACAGTGGCGTTCCACCGTGGAGGTGCGCCCACGGTATCAGCGCCTTTGAATATAAAACAAAGTCGTGTTAGTTACACTATTTAGAACTCAAGAAAGACGGGACCGGTTCTCATGGTTTTTAATTTGTTAGATTTCTCTCAGTCCGGAATAGGATAGGAAGTATTAAAAATATTGGAAAATTGACGAAAAAATAACTACCTGTGCGTAGCCGGGGCGGAACGCTAGTAATAAATAAAACAGGTGACAGCGGCACTCTGTGCGTCGGGGGCTTTATAATTATGAATGATCATAATTCCGTTCTATGAAGCACTGACTGCAACAGAATCGCAACAGAATTTACTAATTTTGGATATGAAATGGGGTCATTTCACTAACTTTTTCTACGAAAAAGCTTTGTTCTTTCCTCAGTCAAGCGCAGAGACGTTCATAGACGACCTGAACCGCATCCTCCTGCCGTTCCTACGACGCTACCAGACGCTGATGGGCGCTGTTGTGGCAAGTGACGTACTGTACGAGTACCTGGAGCTGGTCAGCGAAGAAGATCTCTGTCCTATATTGTTGGTAAGTTTGAATAAATTTTATATTAATTTATGATATAGGTCGATTAGTCCTGCATGACCTTAAAAGTGTAGTTTTTGACACTAACATTTTAAAGAGGAAAGATTCGTTTGTTTGTTTGAGTTCAATAGGCTCCAAAACTGCTGGATATATTTGGAAACCTCTTTCACCATTAGAATCCTACATTATTCCGTGATGAACATAGACGATGGAATTTACCCGTGCAAAGCCGGGGCGGGCCGCTAGTACTTTTATTAAATAGGCATCATACACATAGGCCTCCTCCTAATGAAAACCTTAGCTCATAAAATCACCATGTTATAAATCATCTGATATGATCTGAAAGAATCGTACGTATAAATGAAAAATAAGAAAGGTCCCAGTGTAGACCCTGCGGTGCACTCATTGAAACTACTAATCCTGCAGATATATAGTTTTCTGCTACTATAAACTCTTAGTATACTATAACTCGTATAGGACGCTATTAAATACAAGGAGAGGCTCTTTATTCCAAAAGTGATGTAGTTTTCCGACCAGCAGTTCATGATCGAAGTCTACAAACACACTTCTAACACTTTTGACAAATCACTATCACACATCTTCAGCGTCATAAATATTCAGTAATTACGGGAAACTAAATTATTTTATTTTAGACACATACGATAGATGATGAATATGCTCTATTTATTGTAGTATTGATAAAGCTTAAATTCTAAGGATTTTTGTTGTAGTGCTTACCCGCACTCTGGGCATCTCTAAATCTCTCTTTTTCTTAAAGCTTAAATTATTTTGACAGTTGGTACAAAACCCGGATGAGTTCGACTTGGAGTGGCCGCAGCGAGTGCGGTTGGTGTACCGCTGTCTGATGGCTTACAAGGACATCGACCAACTCGATATAGCGGTCGAGTTGCTTGAAGCTGTCAAACCGTGAGTAGACCTTGTTATCTTTACATAAAGTCTGTATTCGTTTATTTACAGTCTGGTAAAATACATAAAACTGGTAAAATGTATCATACTAATATTATAAATGCGAAAGTTTGAATGGGTGAATGTTTGTTTCCTCTTGACGCCAAAACTAATGAACGGATAAGGCTAAAATTTTGCTAATCTGTAGCTCTAAACCTAGAATTAAACATAAGCTACTTTTTAATCTCATAAAACAGTTCTCATTGGACTGAAATAACCTTTAAACTTTTCCATAGCAACAACGATAAACGGCGTGCAAAGCCAAGGCAATAAGCCAGAAACTAGTTAAAATTTAATACAAAAGTGTTTTTGATATTCTCTTACTTGCAGAGGTTGCTACATTTAAGAATTAGCAAAATACGTCGCTTGTTTGAACCTAGCTGTTTCTTTTAATGATCAAAGTGTTCATTTATATTTCAATGTTGTTGTTTCATTTTGAATTCATAACTCAGCGATTTTATATCAACCCAAAAATAAAAGATTGTATTGACTTGCAAAAAGACAACCGGTACTTCGCCTATGCTTTTGACTTCTATACAGGTTGAGTTTTTTTTTCAGGACCTCTAAGGGGAATTCTGAAAAAGTGATAGTTATCGAAAAGTCATGTTAGGTGTTCGTAACCCCTCAAAGTCGAGCACGTTGCTCGACTTTGATAAAAATAAGTGCTGCATAAAAAGTAGAAGAATGTTTTTAGATTTTCTAAAAAAGTGAGTTAAATGAATATCAATAAATTTATGACGACTACGTGCCCAAAGTTGTTGGAACACCTTCAAAGTTGAATATTTATTATGAATATTTATTAACCCATTAGCCCTGAAAAAAACTCAACCTGTATACTGTTATTTGTAATCTAATCTAATGCTTAAAAAAGCTTTGGTATATACCATGATCTTAAATATAATTATTTTCCACAGGCAATGTCCAACAAAAGAACAACTCGACAAAGATATGCGAGAGTTCGAGAAGATGGTCCAGTGCAGCAGCATGCTGGCCTCGCGCGGGGTGTCCGTGCCGCCGAGGGACCTCAGCGAGCGAGTCTTGAAGCCTGACAAAGCGCGCGCATTATTGACGAGACTGGCACGGGATTTGGGAAAGAGGTATTAGATATTTATTTATTCAAGCTTAATAATTAACTTACAGACTACAAAGTCCAAAACGTTAACTACGAGTATCTATAATACAAAGGATTTAAAACTAGTGAAAACTTAAATAAGATCTTAACTGATTATATATTGAACTTAGGCTGTCATCAAATATGTCAACATGTTGAACTCCAGAAGAAACTTGTTGAGGAGAGTGAGTGCTGGTAGAGTAGGTGCGTTATTAGCGTGCTGAGTCCGCGTCGTGACTTGTTCTTTTAATATTGTTGATATGCTTTATATAGTATGTATAGTACTATATATAGTATGTATATTATAATTTTGTACCAATGAGGCGCTTTTCAGTGGGAGGCCTGCGTCCAGCAGTGGACCAATATTGGCTGTTAAGGTGAGGTTTCAAAATTTGATATTCCTACGAAAATAATATCTTTTTCAGTGAAACAAAGCCAACTCAAGGAGATTGGGAGAAGCTGTTTAAAGACCTCATGGAGCTTCAAGAGAAGTGTTTCCACTGCGTCTCCATCAACCAGTGCTACGAGGTATGTTCCTTTAAGTCCTTTTATTGAGTGTATCCCATCTGCCCCGGTGACTTGGCCCGGCGCCGGGCCACATGAGAAAAAAAAGTTTTAACTGGCCCGGTGATGTGTTTACCGGGTCAAATGACACAAATCAAGTGCCATCGTCCCCGGTAAGGTGAGAAAAGAGGATACGCCTCGTAATTTATGAAATACTAAACACATGCATCTACCTATGAAAGGGACTGAACTTATAAATCAAACTGCTTGGTAAACAATAATCAGTTTTTATTGTGAATGATATACCAAAATCAGCAAAACATTCACTTCATTTTGAAAAAAAATCTAAATATTTTTCGGGTACCTTCACTTCGGTCAGATTTTTGTAGGCAATTTTTTCCAACCCAACGGAAGCATTTCTCGATCTATATAACGTACTCTTAACTTGCTGTAGTTCTGGAATTTGTTTTATTAAATCGAGACCCGAGTTTTGGTATGAAGCTACTGTAGCATTATATACCGAAGTAACGGTCGGATATTCTGGTGCTGATAATTCAATTTTGCATTTGTATAATCTCTCGTCTATTTCATTTTTAGCAAAATCTGGCATGCACCCATGATTTTTCTCTCTTAGTTTATCACTGCCCTAAAAAAGATAGATGGATATTAATACTCTTTCTGCTCTCTCTCTCTCTCTTATTTTGTTCCCGCGCAAAGGATAATTGCTGCCGGGAACAAAATAAGATCGAATCTGGACGTCCTAAAATGAACTACGCGTTAATGAACTAACTATCGATTACTATTTGTCTAGTACCTGCACATTTCAATCGATCAAGTTTCGAAAACTCACATTGTATAATGCTGGCAGTGAGAGTGTTAATTACTATTACTTAGATCACAGATAAGTCAGCAGGACATTATAAGATGAATGCACTTTTGTACTTACTTTCAAAGTTATTTTGCCACCACATCTTTTTCTCTTTCTATGAATGCATTCCCATGCCATTGTCCCATTCTTGTATTTTTCTTTCAATGTGTACTGGTATCCAGCATGAAGAAGGACAGTGCCACCACCTCTTTCTATATATTTTAAAGACGATACGACATTTGAACATATTGGATTTTCGTCGAGCATAGCTCCTGAAATCTTTACGTGTTATTTAATCAGTAGCACCACATCAACGATTATTTTTAACCACTCATCATTTTGATAAATTAAATGTTAAACAAATCAAACATCACTTCACTTACTAAGTTGCAGATGTTGCAGTTCATAAATACCACGTGCACATTAACCTTGACTGACCGTAACCGACTGACTGACGTTTGACTGAGGTTGAGATTTATGACAAAATTCTATATTAAAAATTCAATTTTTGTTTACCAAGCAGTTAGATTTATAAGTTCAGTCCCTTTTATAGGTAGATGCATGTATTTAGTATTTCATAAATTACGAGGCGTATCCTCTTTTCTCACCTTACCGGGGACGATGGCACTTGATTTGTGTCATTTGGCCCGGTAAACACATCACCGGGCCAGTTAAAACTTTTTTTTCTCATGTGGTCCGGCGCCGGGCCAAGTCACCGGGCCAGATGGGATACACTCCTTTTATTCCTCTATACTTCTTTACTTATTAGTGTGTTCGATCGCTATTTAAAGCGCATACCCCACCGATACTAGCGCCGCCACCTACTTTATGTTATTATTCCGTTTAAAAAAGGAATTTTCCACAATCCATCTTCCAGTTTGTGATACCTATCAGAAGCTTTTTTTTAATGCATCTGTAATAGATTTATTCTATTTAGTTTAGGCAGAGATACGAAGTTGCCCTTGGTGGCCACTAAAATCTATTTGCGTATCTCTGACGATGGACGATGGATTTTTGAAAATTCCTTTGTTAATACTTTCCTTTGTTCCTTTGTTGGAATAATAAGATAAATTAGGTAGCGGCGCCACTTTGGGCGGGGTGCATACCCCACCCAAAGTGGCCTTAAGTAGTACTAGCTTTATCCCGCGGCCTTGTCCGCGCGGATGCTTCACGACAAGTTGCTTGGAATAACGCTCAAGATATTATCTACATAATAGCCTTGTTTTATCCAAGCTTTTTGAGTAACTTAAATATTTCAAACTTCACATATTGGTTCTTCTGCAATATTACATGAATCTTACTTAAACAATTTTAATTTAAATTATCAATTATATTAAATTTAATTTTAATTAAAAATTCAATTAAAAATGTTAATTTAAACCATTATCAATGAAGTATGATTTCCACCAGATCTACGCGTCAGCGCTCCTCACCTCGGGCGATGCCGTCAGCATCAAGCTCGCTGGTTCCGTCCTCACACTGGAAGCTAACGGCACATCACCCACTAGGCCTAACGCGGTGCCTTACAGCGAGAGCGTCAACTTGGTGCTTCAAGCTGGGAAGGAGTACTTTAACTCTGCGTCGGCGTTGAACGATCCGGCCTTGGACTTGGCGAAGTATGTATTGGACTTTACGGCTATAGCAATAAAGTAGGAAGTCGTTTCAAAGCAATGAAATAAGTTCCCAAAATTTTTCGACTGCGGCGCGACTCGAACCCGCGCCCCACCTTCAGTACGGGTGTGCTCTAACCAACTAAGCCACGAAGTCATAGTCGGTTTCATCGAAAATCTTTAGAACTCTTACGGACTGTAGCGCCGGTAGCTCCACCAACAGAGGAAATATTAAAGTTTATCCAAGCCTGTTCAAAGACTAAAGTTACATTTAGTTCGTTGGACGAGAGGTCTTGCTGTTGCTAAATTCTAAGGATTTTTGTTATAGTGCTTATCCAACACAAATCCTTAGTTTAAAGCAGTCCCTTACAGTGAGAGCGTCAACTTGGTGCTTCAAGGTGGGAAAGATTATTTCAACTCAGCGTCGGCTTTAAAAGAACCGGCCTTGGACTTGGCGAAGTAAACATTGGACTTTATTGCTAAATACAGTTTCACATGACTGAAAGCTGTCGGATTGACACTGCACCTAAGCGTTATAGGTAGATAAGATAAAACTTACACTCCAGAGTACCTACTCGGTAAACAACATTGAACCGTATAGATAGACCTCCTAACAAGATTGATTATGCTCTGAACGTTTTTCAATTTTCAGATGCTGCCTCTCTCTAATAAAGGACGTGAATCCTGTAATTCAAGAAGAGCTGGACTTGATTGCGGCTCTTAAAATTATCAGTTCGTTCAATGTGAACATCCTTCCTATACAAGGTATGCAAATGCACAAACAAACATCTCATCATCATCAGCCATTAGCATTAGACATTCACTGAATATACATATGCTTAATCTTCAAAAAATCCCTATGTTTTTACTCTGATTGATCCAACACAACATAACGTTTGACAGTTGAACTGATCATCATCAAACAAAGGAAGGAGATTACTGATAGATTTAATACTTAAGGCCCATACCCCACCCAAAGTGGCGCCGCCACCTAATTTATCTTATTATTCCGTTTAACAAAGGAATTTTCAAAAATCCATCTTCCAGTTTGTGATACCTATCAGAAGCTTTTTTTTAATGCCTCTGTAATAGTTTTATTCTATTTAGTTTAGGCAGAGATACGAAAATAGATTTTGGTGGCCACCAAGGGCAACTTCGTGCGCCTTAACTTGCTGAATACTGATAGACTATTGATGAGTCACCTTTCAAATAAACACAACTAAAAATCTGTTTACCCGGTTATGAACTACGACACCGCAGACACCACTCCTCTTTGCATACTGCCGTGTGTTAAAACGTCCATCATCATTTACAACCTAAACTGGTCCACTGGACGCAGGTCTCCCCTGTCTCTCTCCGACCTCTAACAGAGAAGCGCCTTTTTGGCGCTTATCAACCGGAGAGCAATAGAAAAATTTCCAAATGCTTCCCTGATGGATATCTCTAATTCATCTCTTACGACATCCAAATTCAAAGCCGGGATCACAAAGCCTTTAAAGTTGTAAAAAATACATTAAAAATAAGTTGTGTCTTCCAGTCCGTCTGTCCGAGAGCAAGCTGCATCTGATAGAAGACTGCCTAGCGTCGGATCCGAACGCGTTCTACGCGAGTCACAAACTGCTCAAACTGGCCACCTTGTTGCGGGTCGAGGGAGACGACGAAGTTGCTAGGTGAGACATTACCAACCGACCATACGACTACTGTGGCGCAATGCGCGAATATCATCAATAAGGTCTCGAAGGACGTTTTGCATCTCAGGCAGACTTCGCGTATGTACGATTTGCAAAGATTTGTTTTGGCATTATTTAGAAAGAATTGCTTGCATCATTAGAGGTAGAACCGCTGTCGCGCTTGGTCCGACGTCCGAGCGCGACAGCGATTCTACCTAAATAAAGACACCGGTTAGACTCTCTTCGTTTGTTGTTGTTAGTTTCTCTGTGCATATGAAATGTAAAATGTTCATTATTAATTACTATTCTTATATATATTTATAGTATATCAGCATTTATACTATTACTAGCTGCTGCCCGCGGCTTCGCAAGCGTTGTTAAAGGTTATTTCTATTTCATGGAAACTGATATAGATAAAAAGCACCTTTCAACTAACTCTATGCCAAAAATCAAGTCGATTGGTAGCTTAGTTAGGACGTGAAAGAAGGACAAATAAACACACTTCCGCATTTATAATATTAGTGTAGATTATAAATTAACAAGTAACTTTTTCTGTCTGTCTGTTAACTTTTCACGCCTAAACGGCTGAACGGATCTTAATGAAATTTGGCAGAGAGGTGAATGTTATCGCGGGGACGGACATAGGGTACTTGATAAGCGCGTGCGAGGCCGCAAGCAGCAGCTAGTTTTTATAAATGACTTTGTTATAGGGAAGGCGAAGTCCTAATGCGTGTTTGCTCGGCGGCGCGCGGGCGCGAAGGCTCGCAGGCCACCGTGGACGCGGCGCGGAGGCTGGCCACGCTGAGGTTCGCGCCGGCGGCACAAGTCATCGCACAGGTAGATCCTTTCAACTTTCATATTATCTGACAACCAAATATGGATGTTTGTTACTACATCACGCCGAAACTACTGACAAGCTCGGGCTGAAATTTGAGGTAGGTCTAGTGATAGAATAGAAGCATAGAATAACATTTATTTCGACAAACTGACTGCCTTGGGGGTGACTCCATGTTTTGTAGTTAGCTTTTTGCTTTATAGTGTATTTTCGTGAAAAATGTGTTGTAGGTGGCGGAGCTCGCGCCAACGGACAGAGAGATTCGCAAGGACCTGTTCGCGGCGGCGGTCACGCACTGTCCCGCGGACAACATTGAATCCATATTAGTCTCGAGGTACGTACTGATTTATTTCTCAGGATATGACGACCTCTGTGGCGTGGTGGGCGAAGGTCTGCCTACGACGCAGGATTCCCGTCTCAGGACAAATGTTTGTGCGATCTGCAGACATTGTTGAGGAGTTCTGGTCGTTTTTAGGGTTCCGAACCTCAAAAGGAAAAAAAGAACCCTTATAGGATCACTTTGTTGTCCGTCTGTCAACCCTCTTTTCTAAGAAACGAGTAGAGTTTGAAATTCACATCATATACTTAAGTTCGTAAGCTCTTGGAGCCGCGATATAAATCAAACTTATAAGTCAACGCAATCAAAAGTAACAGTCGTTTATGCCCAAATATTTTGGAATTTCCTAGGGAATTACATGCACACAAAACCTATAGGGTATTTCCCATTGACCTAGAATCATGAAATTTGGCAAAAAGCAAGGTCTTATAGCACAATGTAAAAGGAAAAAATCAGAAAACCGGAAATTTGTGATTTATTACAAAATAAAACATTTTTTATTCTCGCCTTATTGGACCGAAAACCTATGTAGGTAGCTCTCGTTGATCTAGAGTCATGAAATTTGGCAAGAAGCAAGGTCTTATAGCACAAGTAAAGGGAAAAATCAGAAAACCGGCGTCCGCTTTCGGCGTCGCGATCTCGACAGCCGCGAGTATTTTGAGTGGAATACATATGAAAATATGTTGGCCCTTTTTTGTCTTCCCGTGTACATATCATATGAGCGAGATAGCATGAGCCTCTGTTTTTGTTGACTTAGAAGGTTAAAGCGACGCACTAAAGTCTATTATTTCAACGGCGCGGTGTTGGCATTCGTATTCAATCGGGTTGAACTGGTCTGTGCAGACGAATTTTGCTGATGCGTTTTAAAAATTGGTATAACTGTACATTGTCTTTAATTAAACCTTCACTATTGTAAGGCCGTATATGAATTTTCAGATTGGAACTAGAGTTGGAAGGTCTGAAGGAAATGGGCGTGACGATGAAGGAGAGCCATTCGCTCTCCGACCGCTGTCCCTCCACTGAAGACGAGTATGCGGACGCTATCACTACGGTAAGTAGCTGCGATGTAGAATCGTGTTAACTAATTAGTCCGTTTCAAAGGCAAAACGTAAGAAGGCCACAGTTTTAAAGAATTTTTCAGCAAATGAGCTATGACAGCTTATCAAGTCAATAGAATGAAAAACAGGCCCAAGGTGGGAGCTAGGCTCTCGCTCGTCTCGATACAATGACAGATTTTTGAGAGCGAAACGCAAAGGCTTTTAGAACGTGCTGTAGTACAAAACTACAAAAACTATTTGAAATATCAGAAATAATTGTGTAAGGTACGTAGTAGTTTTTTGTTAGTTCCGTTTTTCTTATAAACTATCAAACACAAGTTTTTTTATTTTATTTACCGTATTAAATAATAGAATATCAAGGGAACCTTCGGCTTATTTTTGCAAATAAATGTTCTAATTAACAGATAATCAGCAAAAAAATTATTTTTGCGCTTATGTCGTTCTGCTCTGTCCTGCTCCGATAAACGCGAAATATGCACTTCACAAAATGGCGTCATATATCTCCCCTTTAACCAGAATCCTTATTACATTGGACAGACAGAACGTGCTCGTCGCGTAAGATAAGTTTAGTTTAGTTATCTGTCAGTCAATACATCTTTACCTTTTTTTAGGAAGCTATGGTGCTCTTTAGGGGATGCCTATGTCCAGCAGTGGACTAATGTAGACTGATGATGATGATGATGATACATCTTTACTGCAGCTGCCTTTTCTTACACAGAAACTATGTTTTTGTTTATTTACTCAGCCGGTGGTGGAGAAGAAAGACCTAGTACCTTCCCGTCATGAGAAGAAGCTGCCTCTCTTCAACTACCTACTGGACTCGTTCCAGCACAAGTTCTCAGTGGGGCAGGCCAAGTCGCAGGGGAGCGCCAGGCGCATTGTGCGAGTGCCGGAGTTCTACAACTCTATTTACCCGGAGCATGAGGTCTCCGATAATTATTATCGGTAAGTTAGTTGTTCTGAATTATTATTTATTCTTACAACATGCCAAAAAGACTATTTTCAAAAGTGTGTCATTATAGCGTAGCTTAGTGGGCGTAAAATTCAAGTTCCAGCCCTAGGGCTAAAAATATTGTTTCTTTATATTTTAAGAAATGAAATAAGTTCCCAAAGAGATGCCCAGAGTGCGGGTAAGCACTATAACAAAAATCTTTATATTTTTGTCTGACATCCTGAGACAGTAAAAAAAATTCCTCCTGTTACATAAAGACTAGACTTTTTGTTGTTTCACGAACAAAGAACATACATTTAGTTAGAGCGTAGTCTTTCTTTATACTGTTATGACTTTTGCCCGTAGCTTCCGAGCTTCCCGTTTTATTCCAGGTTCAAAAAAAACCGTGTTGTTTTAATGCTAGAAAGAAATACATTTGTATTGCAAGCACTATGCAGTCTTAGCGCACTAGAGTAACAAACATCCAGCTAGACTTTTGCATTTTTAGTATTACGATGATTTAACAACCTGGCGCATCAGGGGGAGGCCTTTTTCCAACGGTAGAAATATGGGGATCCCTTTTTTCGATAATAAAATTAGATAAAGTTAACTCAGTTTTGCAGTCCCTTCCGGGGTGCATGTACCTAGTAATAACCATTCACCTTAGCCCTAATAATGAATGTTTATATGCAAGAAAGAATTAAATGGAATATGAATTTTCGGAAATGCTTGTTTTTGGTTTTCAAATCTTCCATGAATCGTCTTTGGCATTTTTTTATCAGAGATTGAATGGTACAATTTTTTTGTAATATTCTAGGTATGACCGCTTCGCCGTGCCTAAAATGCTAGATGGAGGCACTCCGGTCAGCCACGCCGTACTCCAGTGGTTCTATATACAGAACTGGATGTATGTGGAGAAGGGAATCACTGCGGGGACCATGGAAACTGACATTGAGAGCGAAGGTAACAAACTGTCTGTTATTGTATCAATGCATTTGTTTTTGGTACAGTTTAACTTTGACAATCTGTATACAAGGTTCTAAACAATGTATAACAATTTACTGGTATATAGTAAAGTGCCTTCATAAACAAACAGTTACATTTAGTACAAATCTGACACCCCCCCAAATAGACACTCTTTCCATTTCTGAGTAAAAGCATACATATTTTGGTTCCAATTGCAACTTTACCTTAGTTATGATAAGGTTTAATATCAGGATAACTGATCCATTTCTGTCATTCAAATCCTTATAGAAAAACGACGTGCAGCTTGTCGCACACCACCAAAATGTGCATTCTAATATAGGCTTTAACTCATAACATTTAGATGCATTATATGCATGTATTGACAGCATCAGATTACGGACTGGCGACAGAGATGGCTTCCCACAAACTTGCCGTTTGAAGTTTGTTGGAAGCCATTTTGTCACTGGAAAATGTATCCAAATATAACACAAACCAATTATTTTAATGCATAGTTTATGATGTGCGGTAACGACATTGGATTAATATGCGCAGAACCCCTGATTTTATTGACATTTCGCATACATAATCAGATAAGAAATAGCTAGTTTGCAACGTTTTACTTTTACATAGCTATTTCTTATCCGATTACGTATGGAAAGTTTCATTGCAATAAACGTTGTAGCTCCAAATGAATCGGAAAGTACGTTTGTATGGAAGCTTAGAGGTTCGCACCAACCTTAACACTGCGTCCAAACGAATCAGCGCTTACAAAATGTATATTTAAGTTTCGCGCGAAGGATTATCAATATCATCGAGCGAGTGTTTTTCTTAAGAGGCCTGCGGATGATGATTTGTCCATATTAACGTACTACCAAAATGATTTCTAATTCAAGCATATTTCCACCATATCATGTTGTTTTTTGTATTCGAATAGCATTAAACTCGGTCCCTGGTTGGTTTTTTTCTGAATAATACACACGTATAATGAAATGTAAGCAAAAATATTCAAAATGCGATTTTGCATATTATTACGTCTAAAATGACATGTTTTCGTCCTATTTGTCCTGTAATAAAAACAACAATATTTTACGTTTTGTTTGATAACGAACATAGCTTACATTGTCTAGTTACAGAATAACACAATGTCGAAAATACAAAAGTTTTCAGTCATCATTTTTGGTTTACGGTACACAAAAATTTACGAATTGAAATTGCGAACAGCTGTCGCCGAATCCTTAACTTATCTTAACTATTTTCTATTTCTGTGTAGTCATCCAAAAATGCGCCGAAGAGTTGATCTACTCGGACAGCAGCGTCGGCGTGGCGTGCCTCCTCCGCGGGTCGTCGCCTCACGACGCGACCGCCAGCTTCGTCAGCGCCGCGACCAGCGACGTGGCTCTCTGCTGCGCGCTGTACGCCGCCGGCGTCCGCTCCAACAGCGCGGACCTGAGGGACAATGTCTATCTGACTGACCCCAAACTGGTGAGCAAGGGTGTGGTATCCGAGCTCGGTACAGAACACACTTTAAATTACTTAGCTGACTCTATCACTCCGATGCATCGCTCTCTTTCCAATCACCTTCTACAATGTAAGTGCGTGCTCTTGTTACAATAAATCCACATTAATCAATTAGTGGTTTTCTGCAAGATGTAACAAGGGGACTTCTATTTAACTCCTCCGATTAATAGTTGAAAAATGTTTCGTTCATTATTTATTATTAGCTGTTGCCCGCGGCTTCGCACGCGCTTTTCAAGTAGCCTATCGCCATCCCCGGGATACCATTTACTTTTCTGCCAAATTTCATCAAGATCCGTTCAGCCGTTTGGGAGAGAAAAGGTAACAGGCAGACAGACGAGAGTTACTTGGTGATGCTGTATTCTGCGATGTATTCTTTTTCTAAACTACCGTGCTACGGGATATCGGGTCCACCGGAGAACTTTTGCTCATGAGCTCCTCTCCCAACCTAACCCCCCAAAAGTCCTGTCGTTATATGTACCAAACAAACCCTACGCTCAAACCCTACCATGTATAAAGATCTCATTTTTTCTTCTTTATATGCAAAAAGGCTAACTACAAAATTTCAGATTATTTTAAAGATAAAAAAGCATGGGTTTTGCTCCAAATCGAAAAATAACAACTAACAGGCTAAAGGTTTGTTCATCGCTTCTTTTGTTTAGTCTACATACCGAAGCGACAGAAATATAAAATATCACTTTATTTCCATGCAAGTGTTTTATTTTATGAATTTGACTTTTAAGTGTATATTTTTGTATTTATGGAAATAAATTATTTTTGATTTGATTGTTTACAGCTTACACAAAAAGCCGTCGAAAACCCCGACCTCCGTGAAGAACAAATCCAACTGATCCGTGAATGCATCGACCGACTTTCGGGATTGTCCGAAGTGGACTCTCTGCGCACTCTCGGACTCAACGTGAACGGACTCTTGTTCAACGCGGACCCAGACTACAGGCGGGAGATGATACTAAGGGTTGCCAGGTGAACGAATAGCTTTAAGTATTTTAGACTTCATTTATAAATTATGTACTAAAATGCAACGCTTTTGTAGTAAAAAAATCTATTAGTATCAGCTGTAGTAACCACATAATAGTTTACACCTTATACCTTTGCGCGTCGAGAAGCTGGACTCTCGCCATAATGTGAGCTTCAATTTATTTATGGTCAGAGTTCCAACTCAACATCTCTCGACCTACTTAAGCGCAGAGTTTTGGCCGATGGGTGTCAAGTTCCGACGGTTCACTGGCCGCCTGCAAGGAGACACCGCCGTGCACCGTCGCCAGCTGACACTCTGATTGCGTCATTTACACGTCGTCGCAGTTATCACAGAAAAACGTGTCATTAGTTAAGTTTTTAATGTTATATGTATGTTAGTTTTAAGGTATATATTACTATGGACTGTAGAATAAGTTAAATAAGATCTGTAACTTTTCTATGGTCTGAAATAAATTATTATTATTATAAGAGAATGAAAGTAAGCAAAGTAAACATCGATTGCAGCTGTCTCTTGCAGCTGGAAAATTAGAAAATAAAAAGAAGTTCTATATTATCAAAGAAAATTTCAATCAAGGAATAGAAACAAATAAGAACTAGTGCTTACAATTGAAACAATCTTTAGGTAAGGCTGAGCGCAGACTTGAGTCACGAAAGTCTTAAGACAGACTATTGCTTTTGTTAATTTGATATTTTTGTATAGCAATAGTGTGTCTTAAAACTATTGTGACTCAGGTCTGCGCTCAGCCTATAACTCATCTGATCCATAAAGAAATTTGTGTTAGCGCCATCTAGCAGATGTTCCAAAAAGCTCAAGCGTCGATGGATAGATGTCGTACCCAAATGTAATACCCAAAATAAATTCACAGATTGCGAGGTAAAGAAAACCTGGATCTAGCGTGTTCCCTCGCCAGTAAGTACGGGTCGGATCCGCTGGAGGCGTGGCTACAGCACGCGAGCGGCGACCCGGCGCAGGCGCACCTCACGTCAGACTCTCTGCCGCCAGTGGACAAGGCAACAGCGTTAGAGCGGTGAGATATATATCCAGAGAGGTAGAGAGAAGTTGAATCTAGCGTGTTCCCTTGCCAGTAAGTACGGGTCGTATCGAATCGAGAGAGAAAGAGAGAACCGAGAAATAGTTCTTACTTATAATAGACCTCTTTCCATTTTGCTATTCGCCTCATTCTGCATCAAGCTGGGCCACATGCAACCTCAAATGTTAACAAGTTTTTTATATTTAACTTAAAATCCACAGCTCTTAGCTCTTCAGATAAACATAACATACACACATTATAACAAATATCGGGTGTATCCTGCTTCCATAAATATATTTATAATACGGCTATTAATTATAACGTTAACATACGCTGCTGAGAAGTCTTTGTCACTTACCGACTGTCAAACTTATTAAAGTCGTCTAGCTCCGTCTTTCTGATTTAGGGGTACAAGGGAGACTCCAACTTCTCGTCTCCCAAGCCAACCTAACCTGCACGTGGTGTACCCTGCTGGATAACGAACTAGGCTCTGGTGAAAATATCATACAATCTTCATAATTTGTTATCTCATACAATTTATAATTATTTTCCATTCCTTGACACTGGCAGAATTGTCTAACCAGACACGCTACCATTAATAAAGAATTCATTCATTTTTTCTAATTTAACAAAACAAACATGTAAATTCCTTACCTGTTGCGGCAATCCTGCTGACGTATAACCTTCTCCCACAGTATCCTGAGAGTGCTATACCCGGAGATAAGTGGAGGCAATCACGCGGCTCTCATACAAATCTTCACCGTGTTGAAGGGATTGGATGAGAAGCAGCTCATAGCGGGTCTCACGTCGGCTGACCACGTCAAGTTGTTGAAGAAATGCAAAGCAGCTTCTTCAGGTAACTGTTACAAACTGATTGCGATATGATCTCGGTGTCTTTGCGTACCAAATAATTTTCTTGTTAACTCTATTGTGGTTTGAATTATGTATGGTGTCATCATTAGAATCTACACACCAAAGTTAGCGCGTCGAAGACAAGTTGACAAAACACTATCTTATGTTTAAATTATTCATACACTGAAATTTCGCTTAATCCGTCAAGCTATGTCGCCGAATTTTGTGCTTAGAGTATGGTAGCGTTTTAGTCGCAAAGAAATGGAAACAAACGGGGAAATCACAACAAGGAAAAACACAACCTTATACGACGATGCAATTTCTGAAATAACGCTGATTATACAATCAGCTGTCAAAGCTTTTCTCACGGGGAGAATGCTGTCCGCACGGTATAGAGATACCGCTCACACCTTTCTCTCGCAAAACTGTCTAATATAAAGATAAATGTCCAGCAGTGGACTAATATAGGCCGATGATGATGATCAAGACAAATGATTTATGCATTGTAATAAAACATGTAATTATACCTACTTGTATAGTATAATTTGTCTTTGACTTATGTAAATCTTTCAGAACTGGACTACAAGATGATAATCGAGCAGGCCCCAGCCCCCGAGTTGACCGCTCACCTGCTCTCCATCATCAGAGCCGAGAACGTTGGCATGGTCGCCAAGTTCCTGCGCGCTTTGCCGCCGCAAGTCAAAATGTCGCTGTCTGTCAACGCTCTCTATACCAAGTGGCTCACTAAATACTTCTTCAGCGTAAGTTTATCAGTCATTAGCACAAACCCTAGAGTTAACAACTCAGCAGCCCAAGTTCCTTTATAAAATTTAAAGTTGCTGTTGGTTTTTCTTTAAAATGAACCTTTCAATTCTATAACATCTTTTCTTTTTAAATTCTTCTGAAACCAAAGGTTCATTTTGTCATTTTGTTGTTGTTCCCCTCAGTATACTGATGGTAAAATAATATCTGCATATTAACACAATGGATAAACCCAAATCATTTTTCATCATTTTTAACCTGGTTTTTCTACAATTTAAATCCATATTCATGTCCCAGGTGCCAAAAGTCCAAGAGAGCAGTAAGAAGTGGATGCAACAGTACCGCCAGTGCGCGAGCTACTTCAACAAACTGCCCAAGGAAGAGCTCATGAAGTTCCTCCAACAAACATGCTTCTCCGCTGAGGCTGTTGCGAGGTAAGCCTGTTTAGCCGTTAAGGTTAAGGTCAATGCTGGCCTTTGTTTTTCTTGCAAATGTTTTTACAGCCTGGTTCTCTTCAAGGCGATAATGAATCTGTATCTTTTAGTCCTTCTTTCAATTTTACATAAGACTGTGATCGATTGTAAGAAAAGAAAACGAGTCTATTTATGTAGGGCCAAAATAAATAAAAAGTTGTTTGCTCAACAATATTTTTTTCCAGGGTCCCGCACGGCACGAGAAATCTAATGCTAATGCAAGCGGTCGATTACTGCACTCAAGAACAGGAGAACGAGATCAAAACTAACAAAACGTAAGCTATAAAAAATTTAGTAGTTTGAAGAATTCATTACGGATGTAAGCGGGTTAACTACGAACCTTAGTTGTGTTGGTTCCATTTGCACCCAGATCATAATAACTCCCGACGAAACGATATCTAGCGATGAGAAGATGTATCTCATGCTCCTCGACAACTTCAACAAGCAGCGCCCCCCACCACCCCCGTCCCCGCCCCCGGCGCTCGCGGCTCGTGCTCTCGGAGGGATGCAGAACGCGCGCGCCTAGAACCGCACTCAACCTGAACAAGTCCCTCGTTAAGGGAGGAATCGTTGGTGTTCTTCCAACACAAATAAGAAATTGCTCAAAGCGATAAGGCCGCCCTTTGTACTTCCTTTATTGTATGTATTTCCTTTTGTATTGTGTTTGTGTGGTATAAAGAGTTATCTATCTGTCTATAAGGTTCGTAGATAGCCCGCTTACATCCGTAATCAAAACGTAAGCTATAGATTTTTTGAGTACCTACTCCCAAGCAAGTATCATGTACCTAAGTCATGTTGTGTTCTATTTCTATGGACATAAAGAAGTTTGATTTAAACTATTATTTTAGTGAACAAACGTGGGCCCAAGTCGGCCAGGAGCTGACCCGTTGGGCGCGCTTCCTTGAGAACTTCCACTCGACATCAGTGCAGAATATTATTGAGAACACCGGTATCAAGAACGATGACCTTTGGCGGTGAGTGTTTGCTGATCACTCATTATTTTATTCAAACTTTCAGTTCTAAATTTTTAGATCTTACGAAACTCCTAGGAGTCCACAGGTGTTCGAAATGCTGGCTTTTATTGCGGTCAACGAATTAGCATTGCCATTCAACGTGGCAATGCTGCCAGCATTCTGGGCACTCTGCCTTCTGGTGACGGCTTAGATTTTAAGAAAATATTTGTAAGTGTATATATTAGTTGTAATTATTTTATTAGACGTAGCATAAAAAAAAATCATGTAAGATTTCTTTGGATGTAGTGTTAAATTCCAACTTTCATTAGACCTAGTCAACTTTCATTTACATTCCAATTACTAAAAATCGTACCGACTACGCCAAATTCCATCATAACTATTCCAACACAAAAATCTGATCCGGTTGCGCCAGCAACCATCCTATTTATACCCTGTTTCCACAGTGAAATAGAATCAACCCACGGCGACGTAGAGGCGATGACAGCGCCAGCCAGCGCTCTGATAGCGTACAGCGTACCAGCCAGCCTGCTGACGTCACTGCTGCAGTGCCTCGGCGTGGCGCTAGAGCCGCACACGCTCTTCACACATCTAGCCGAGGGATTGGACACGCAGCAGTGAGTTACTAATGAATAATACAAATAGAAACGCTCTGATAGCGTACAGCGTACCAGCCAGCCTGCTGACGTCACTGCTGCAGTGGTAAAAAAGAGAAAGGAAACATTTGGCATAGAGTTAGAACCACTCGAGCGAGTTTCGTAAGCGGCGGGGAGCGGGCAGCGCAGCAGCGCCCCTTGCAGAACAAATCACACAGCATTATCTAGCCCCAAGGTAAGCATAGCTTGTGTTATGGGTACTAGATAACTGATATACATAATACAATACATAGATAGATATTTTTTATTATACATAGAAAACGACCAGAACACCCTGAACAAATGCCTGCAGATCGTACACACATTTGTCCCGAGGCGGGAATCGAACCCGCAACCTTCTGCGTCGCAGGCAGACTTTCGCCCACCGCGCCACATCGGTCGTCAAATAAAACTCTAGTGAAGCAATTTTACTAGCTATTTGTAATAGTGTATTTGGTACTTACAGAGACTGCGAGGCCCTAGTGGAGCGTTTTGTGAGGTACAACAGCGAAGGTGTCAAGTTCCCTGAAGACACCATCGAATTGATGCTGAAGAAAGCAGGTTTGTGAAGCTCATATTTTGAAGCTTGATGTATAGCAACAGAGAGCGTCAAAATCGAAACTTCATAAAGCCATCTAGTTGGTCCATTATGCACTAATCTGTGTCATATAAAACAAAGTCTTGTTAGTCCAGCCGTTCTTGAGTTATACAACATGTATAACTCAAGAACGGCTGGACTGATTTTAATGATCTCTGATTTGTTGGATTTGTTTCCGTCCCGAATAGCAGAATAACTAATTAAAATTTGCAAAAAAAAAATAAGAAAACCGTTTTCTCGTACATTTTTCGTATATAACGCCATCTCTGATTCTAAGGCGAAACGAAGTTTGCCGGGCCAGCTAGTTTGAAATATTTGTAGTAAATGGTCCTAGTGCAGGGACCACTTATTAATCTGAAATAAATTTAGGTACATAATACTTGAATATACCATACATACACAAACAAACTACTCGTAGCATTTATTTTTGTACTGTTTTCTATAAACAGTATAAAAATAGATGCAAAAGCAAGGAAGTACAAAGCGGCCTTATCGCTATGAGCGATCTCTTCCAGACAACTTGAGGATGTACTGGAAAAGTAAGAATAACAAATACAACAATACAACAAATGTTTGTAAATAATTTAGGTATTTAGTATTTAAGTTATGGATGTCTACTAACACTCTTTCTTTCGTTTTCATTGTTTATGTTTGTGTGCTTACTAACCCAATATGGATCCAAGATATCCGAAATAAAGAGATTTTATTTTATTTATTTATTTTATAACAGAGACGGTGGGACTTAAAAAAAAGAATAAAAAAGCTTGAAAAAGAAAAATAATTATATTTGTATAATATAGAAATGGCGTTATTTTAGCTTGTAGCTGGGCTATATACACCTGGCTACGCGTATCCTCATCTGTCCCATCCACTCGTTGGCAGGTTCGCTCGGGCTCCCCGCTCACAGACAGATCGGCCTCATGACTCTCCGCGGCGCCGAGCGCAGCGACCTCGAAGACCTGCCCGCCATCGCTCGCTTCACTCGAGAGATATTCACGCAGGAGTTCTTGCCTCACGCTGCTAAAATCACTGGTGACAGTTGTATAGTGACTGGTGAGTTATCTGTTCGTTAAGTGATTGTGTGGGCCTGTTGTAACGAATAGCCTCATCGTAACATGAAGCTCCAGTGATTTGGCACGCACGTATGTTACTTGCGTATTGCAATCTTCTAATAATAAAGTTGCGTCACATTCGTGCGGCCACGGCCAAAGAGGAGGACAGACAGAAAACGGGATCATAGAGACATCTAACCTGTCCACACCCATAGAAAAGCTGAAACGAAGCTGTCAATCTCCAAAAGCCCTGTTCCGGTACTTCAAGAAGCTGGGCTGGTTAGGGCCTGGTTAGGCAGGGGGATAATGCACAATCCACTCCCATGTAAGATGTCAGTGCAGATCCCAGTTCCCCCCACTTAGAATTAGAATTAGATGGGCCTCTTCTTGCCTACCCGTCATGACCTACGGAGCTGAGACGTGGACACTCACGGTAGGGCTGGTCCACCAGTTTAAAGTCGCCCAGCGAGCTATGGAGAGAGCTATGCTCGGAGTTTCTCTGAAGGAAAGGATTCATAACGAATACATCCGACAGAGAACCAAGGTTATCGACATAGCTCAAAGGATTAGCAAGCTGAAGTGGCAGTGGGCTGGCCATATCTCGAGAAGAACCGACAACCGCTGGGGTAAACGTGTTCTTGAGTGGAGACCGCGACTCGGCAAACGTAGTGTAGGACGCCCTTCGACATGGTGGGATGACGATTTGCGAAAGACTGCTGGCAGATGCTGGATGCGGCAAGCTGAAGACAGGGCGCTATGGCGCTCATTAGGGGAGGCCTATGTCCAGCTGTGGACAAATATAGGCTGATGATGATGATGGGCCTCTTCTTTACGAATCGACAAATAACGATCCCGAACTCCGAGTCGCGACATTATGCCGGCGGCATTTAGCTCACAGAACCGAAAACCTTTGGGAAGGGGTCAACGGTTATCATTTCTGCAAGATATATGATCTGCCCCCTACCAGCTTGCTAACTCCGAGTTTCGTACTAGTAGAACCAATGCGATCAAAGTCTTACGTACTGTTAAAATATCATGTGTTGAAAAATAAGGACATTTCATACTTATTTAAAACTTTTTAATCTTTCGCGATTTAATAACATAATATTTAAGATTATTTACATTCAGTCGCCCCGTGACCATGATCGCTGTAACGCGGTTGAAACGTTGGGGAAAAGAAAGCAAAAGGTACGCGATAAATACCCGATAAATAATCTTAAATATTTCATATTTAGCTTATGACTAGTTTTTGTCTTAGTAATGTCTTTTTGTACCTAATGTTCTTATTCTCGTGTACAATAAAGTGTTTTCGTACTATATTATTGTGGGATTCTGTGATTGAAACTCCTTCTTGTGTTAGGTACATGTATATTATTTAATATTTCCGCTTCTTTCTTACATTTTCTTCACTATTGTATATATCTTCTTCTAGCTAAGGTATGGTTCTAATTTTTACAAAGTACTTGGTGCGGTGCTCTATGATTTTTTACAACAACATGGCGTCTAGCTTCTGCCTTCCCTTCTCTCTCCTCGTTTTTGAGAACGGAAGATCCGGTGTATGCTTGCCATTTACAATTATTATATAAATATTAAAGTTGTGTTTGCTTACTGCTAGATGGCGCTGTTAACATTTCTTATTTTCCTTTCATTTAGATATTTGCACTGACTTATGAATCTAAACTAATAGATGGAGCTGCCTGTCTGAATTAGCTAAACATTAATTGCTTTTCTGGATGAGTGCGTCCTAAGTGTGGGCCAGGTACTAGGCCGATTGGCGACAATTATAGTTTTTTGACTCATCTTATCACACTTTTATAATAAATGCGAAAGTTTAGATGGACGGATAGATAGATGGATGTTTTTTGCTTTAATCGCGCCAGAACGGCTGAACGGGTCTGGATGAAATTTATCACAAAGATTATAATCTATAGACGACCTCTGTGGCGCGGTGGGCGAAGGTCCGCCTGCGACCCAGAAGGTTGCGGGTTCGATTCCCGCCTCGGGACAAATTTGTGTACGATCTGCAGACATTTATTCAGGGTGTTCTGGTCGTTTTCTATAATATATATAATATAAAATATCTATCTATGTATTGTATTATATTATGTATATCAGTTATCTAGTACCCATAACACAAGCTCTGCTTAGCTTGGGACTAGATAATGCTGTGTGAATTGTCCAGCATTATTTATTTATTTGTTTTATAGCACGTTATATTTTATCCCGGATTTCCCACGGGAAAGGGAACTACGCGGGTGGAACCGCGAGGCGCTGCTAGTAGTCCCATATAATATAAGTACCACTAACAATGTTATTGTCTGTTTGTAGAGGAGGAGCTGATGACAGACGCGGGTCGTCGCGAGGCGTTCACCAAGTTCGAGGCGGCCGCGGAGACCCTGCAGCAACGGAAAGCGCTCGTCGATATACTGGCCTGCTGGCCGCCGACGAGGAACAAGTATGCTTTCTCACATTATCATCATTTTCAGAATAGGTATTTTACTCAAGACAAGAAAAAAAAATACGTTGAGATACCTCACCGCAACCTCAGTTGAGGTATATCAACGTATTATCATTTTTTTGTATTGAGTAAAATACTTATCGGTAATTGTTAGAACTAAAATCATAAACTAAAATTCGATTAAACATTTTAATTTTTTTAAATCTGTTTTTAAGACGAAAGATTTGGAATAATATTACGTAATACGGCTGTGTGGAGAAACTAAAAAGTATCAACTGACACCAGCAACATCAGCGCATTTGGTTTAGGTACTCAGCCAACTGACGGTATGCATGATCATTACAGAGCAATAGAGCGTCCACTGCATTCAACGTTTTCGTCAAACTATTTTTAAATAAATAAATAAACAACTAGGCACTTATCGACTATAAAACATTTTTTGTGATTTATATGTACTATATAATCTAAATAAGGCATTTTTCAAAAATGGGTGTAATACAATATATACATATGTATACCCAGGGTAGATAGTAGACCTATATAAATACCATCAACCGTGTCTAAAGCGGTCGCGGCTTTAGAATCGACCCACAAACAAACGTCCAGCAAAAGACTAGGTAACTAACTGCTCTGATTGACATTTTACACAAGAACATTTACTGTTCACCCCTTCTATTTATTTATATTTATTTGGGAGACAGACAGTACCTACATAGATATATAAAGAGATACAATAATATTTTTCTAATACCAGTACCAGTGTTGGGGCTATCTCCTCGTTGAAGGCACTCCAGTTATAGTTAAGTTTGTAGGTAATATATCAACACCAAAGTTTGTAGGTAATATATCAACACCAAAGTTTGTAGGTAATATATCAACACCAAAGTTTGTAGGTAATATATCAACACCAAAGTTTGTAGGTAATATATCAACACCAAACCACTGTTAATAGTTTAGTAGGTTTATTCACAAATTAGAAGTTAATTAGGTGATCTGAGCCGCACGTAATGTTTAGGTAGGTAAAGAAACACACACCGGCGCGTGACAAAGGTTTCGTTACGACTAATTGTTGTTTACTAATTAATAAAGTAAATCTGCTGTATGAGCGATATTGGCTCGTACATCTCCACTAAAAATATTAATAATATTCTTATTCCCTTCTGTTTACGTAACTCGTTGTTGTCCAGCGGTTCACCGAGTGTACACTGCGAGTACCTGCACAAACTGCTTCACAACACGACGCAAACAGCCGAGGAACTTATATACATCAAGCTGTTGATGAAGCGACCGCTGCTCAATGACGAGGTTAGTTAAGCATTTTATAGAAAAAATATCTGAGCGTTTGGTCTATGTCGATGGCGACGCGTGACCCGAGAGCTGGTGAGTATCTGGCACAGCGCATCAGCATTGCCATACAGCGGAGCAATGCAGCCAGCGTCTTTTGCACGCGCGCAACTTTTATTGATATGGATCAGTTCAGCTACCTGTAGATTGTTTGCAACAGTCTGCAGTTAGCTTAATTATTTCAATTGTAAATACTAGTTTTAATTTATTTATATTATTTGATTAGTATTTGATAATATTTTTCTTTTATACAGAAGTTTTATTTTCAAAGACAAATAAAGGTATGCTACTGATGTTCTATATTAGATGATCTGAAAGCTAGTGTTATGTAATCGTGTTTTTTGTGCGGAAACAAACAACGCGACAATTATTGTACTGATCAAAATGTAGTTCTGCATAGATAGTGTAGAATAGTGCCAGATCTGGAATAGGTTCTTTCATATCAGGAAAACACGTGCAAAGTTGTGGACAGAAGGTACTAATTATATACTTAGTATACACAGATGAAAACGTGTAGGTTGGTTCGTGACACCATTCTCTGTTACAGCTTTAATATTCCTAGATGTATTTAATGTTTGCTTATATTTTCGTTTCAGGAGATACAACACCTAACAACAGCTTTGCCGGCACAGTCCGTCGCCAGCATGATGTGGATAATTATCCTGAACAAATGCGCCTCCGCACGGGACTTTATCATGAAACTTGTCGAAGACCACGATGTAAGTGATTTTTGCATTTTGCTAGTTGTTGTTTTAATATTTAAAGGCCAAAACCTTTAGTCACCAATTTGTTTACAAGTCAAGAAGGAGCGCAACATAATGAGAGAAAAAAACATCCTGCTAAATATCTACTTATGTACTATGACCACAGATATAATAATACTATACTAGCTATGACTTAGTAACTGCAACGTACCTAAATGAAAAAACCTTAACATCTTAATTTTTCTTTTCGGCTTGTACGACATTATCATTATTAGTCACTCGCGTGATTAGTGATGACCCGCGCGGCTACTCTGATGTACCTGGCCGCGAAAAATATAAGAGGGGGGTTTATATAATACGCCGCTGATTATTACAGCACCTAAAAGACTGCTGATTTACGACCAAAATGGTGTAAATGAAAACATGATAGAAATTAACATTTAGATGTTCTTACTCTTACTCATCGAGTTAACTCGATGCTCTTACTAAATAATTTTAAGTAACACCATTGTGTGTGTGTTTTTTAGCAACGTCTCTATGTCATCGACTGTGTAGTTTTTTTTTTCTTTACAAAAACCATAGATGTCGCGATGAAAATGGAACGCAACTTTTTACACGCGAATACGCATGAATCAAGCGCGTGGATATAAAAGATTTTTTTTAGCACTATCTATAGAAATACTTTTTTTTTTTCAGGATACAATAAAAGACCTGGTCTTGGAACCTGCACTCGTCAAAAGCCTGCTGGACCTACAAATGCTGATTCCTTTGGTCCCAACATCCGCGTACCCCCACCTCGTGTCCTACATAGTCCACTCCAGTGAAAAGCCGTACACGGTCAGCTGGGCAGTGGAACAATTGGAGACTGCCAAGTTTTATTCTGAAGCGGGACATCTCTGCCTGTACGCGTGGTCGGTGCCGCTGCCGCTGCGGGGCTTCTCGCAAGCTGTACGGTTCAGCAATAATGCCTTCTTGTTTGATGGGAAGATGGGGAACGTGGAGTGACTGGGGTTACGACTTGTTCTTAGTGTTTAAGAATAAATATGATAATCAATATAATCGAATTATCTTTTATTTTTGATTCCTGTTGATGCGATGGAGTAAATACTACGGTTTCTAATGGTATTTTTAGCTGCTAGTCGCGTTTTTTCCTATTGGTATAGGTGGACCTTTAGCTTCGATCGAAATACCTTTTTCTGTGGTGGTATGGAGCTACCGGTACGGGAATGGGAAGCTACTAGCTAGGCTGTCAACGTGATATGAATTTTGTGGGTGATGGCTAATCCCCCACATGGGGGACAGCCGTGGGGAATTTCCGGACTGATCCGTAGGTTCCAACCTCGATCTCTATTGTAGTTTGGCCGCCGTCTAATCTCTATCGCCTTGCGTATCTTGCAGGGAACATACATAGAACTTTTCCCTACTCAAGACACGGACTTTATATAAAACGTACGTAAGGCCTTCCTCAAAACAGTGGTCTACCCGCCGAGCTATAGGTGTCCATATTCTTTACGGCGCGTATATGTTCAGGGAGCCTGGGGAATATGTTCCTTTTCATGAATGGTTCCCGTCACGCCGATTCCCCCAGCGCCGATTCCCGCAACGTCGACTCTCGTAAAGTCGACCGCGCCTCAATTCCCTTCACGTCGACTCCGTTTTTTTTTCGATGGTACAGTCGGCAGCAACATCGGGAAAGTATATAAAAAACTTTGTAAGACTGATAAAATTCCATTAGCTACTTATGTTATCTCCCCTATGTAGCATTTGCCACAGTCACACATGGATACACCTGGGACATCCAATGGTTCCCTATCCTTCGGAAAGCGTAGTAAGTGCCGCAAAAGTGTGTAGGGCCGAAATATAGTCTTATATTTGCGTTGCAGTAAAACCAAAATCTTGTCCGTTAACCCCTTAACAAAAGGTACCTACCTATGTAACGGCTCTCTCGAAGGTAAGTATCGTTCCTTGCATCAGGCATGTTGGCAATGCGGAAACTCTGTCTGTTCGACTCGTAGCGATTTTGTTCCAGTACCTACCCCCTTGACATGCTGTAGGTCACTGTAAATAAATTGAGGGTCGCATAGCTCTATTCATAAGGGTGCATGGTACTGAAGCTAGTGTGACGGATGATGGTACGAGTCAGCCTTTAGGTACCTACCTAAGTATTGTACACAGTGTGTGTGTGTAGGTTTGCGATAGACCGTGTGTGTTAATCGGCCCGAGTGTGTCCTCTTAACCGACTAATGTGAGTGAGACGCACCATGAACCAACACAACAATGTGTGTGCGTGCTTACTGTGGCCATTGTTCGGCCCATAGAGGTCGTCGCACCGTACAGGTAGGTACTACAAACTGCGGCTTTGTACTAACAAAGTTATTGTATAGGTATACTCATTGGGTACAACCTTAGAGCATTTATAACGGGAGTTGGCAAGCTTTTAGTATTAAAATCTTTCTGCCGTTTTTCGCGGGAGGCGAGGTAATACAGTACGCACACATTTACATAACATGCATACTAATGCAGAAAAATTAAGTGTCCTTACAAACGCACACGCAAGTAAAAGCTGTGACACAAAACAAGCACACAATTATACAATGACTGTTGTTTGTTACACCATTATTGAGCTACACGTACACACTAACACGCACTACGCCTTCTACCAAGAAATCAATACTCACCTACACCTCCTACCAAGACGCTTGCAACTGTCGCAGCTAGTATTTCATTTAAATCTAAATTATACAATATTACAAAAACTATTGACAATAATATCACATATTTGTGATAGGAAATACCGTGTTCCCTTAAGTTTGATGTCTCTGATTGCCTTTTACCCCAAAATACTGCACAATTCACCGTTTTTACTAAGCACTACTTCGCGACACAAAACGACAGCTAATGGCCGCGCGGTAAAGAGTGAAGTAGTTTTGTATAACGCGTATGGCCAAGAGCGCCTTATGGCCGGCAGAGGGGTACGCCTTGCGATGACATCTCCAGTAACCATTAACGGTACAAGACGTACAAAGCCACAGTTTCTAGTACTTCAAGGTAACCACTTGTATTTGAAGTACGTAGACGAAGAAGTAGAAGTAAGAGTTTATGGAATACATCTATAGAGCGAAGTATTATTTAACCATGCCACTCCATCTTTGTACAATGTACATTTTATCAATTAAATTGGATGACTTCATCCCATTTACAAAACGAAGGCGAAGGGCAGGCGAAGGGGATCTTTTTTTAATTTTTACAAACAAACCTTGATTTTTTTAATCTCTTCGTGTTTTATCTGTCATTGTCAAAGTAATGTTAGTTATGTCACTTTGTAGATTTTAGGTTATAGAAGTTAGAACTAATTTTGTTTATGTACATAAGTCGGCTAAAAATAAAAATATCAAGTTCTTCATAAAAAATGTTGAATGCAATCCGAAGTACTTTACTCGCGCCGCTCAGTAATGCGGCGCGGATGTTTCACACGTCTGCGCCACTCGCCACCGAAAAGTTTGACCACAAGAGAATTCCTCAATCTGATGAAGGTGTCCAGGGCGAAAAGCTAATTGATCTCGACTCTGCTTTGAAAGCGTAAGAATTACAATGCACTTTTGATTTCCATCAAATATACTTAATGCGCAACAAGATTTTTACAAATGAGGTACTTATCTGCCTCTCTTTCAGAAAACAGAACCTATTCCCAACTATGGAGTCAGACAACCAACTATTTGACGGCACACCTTACAAAGAACTGCCTATCATCAATATCAGAGTGTCTAGCAACAACACCATCATCACAATGACAGATTTCAGAGGCACAGTAAAAGCGATCAGGTCTTGTGGTATGGAAGGTTTCAAGAACACCAAGAAGGGGACAAATATAGCTGCACAGACCACAGCTATTGCTTTAGCATCGGTAGGAACTTATTTTTTAAGTTAATTATTGTTAATTTTGTTAGTTAAGCAAGTAACTATTGTTATTGTTACAGAAAACATTGAACAGAGGAATCAAAACAGTAAGAGTAAGAGTCCAAGGTCTTGGGCCAGGAAGACTGGTATGATTTTTTATATTATTCATGAAAGCTTCATGATGTATCTGTATTGTTATTAAGTTATTTGTTGTTTCAGTCTTCAGTAAAAGGCCTGCAAATGGGGGGCTTGGACATTGTATCAATCACAGACAACACTCATGTGTCATGGAATCCTCCAAGGCCCAGAAAAGCCAGAAGATTGTAGAAAATATTAATAGGAAATATAAATTTAGTAATAAAATATTTCATAGTTATTCATAATTTTTTTTTACTTGTTCTGTACACTATGTAGACTTAGGTTAGAATCCATATTTAGATTGTGTCTTTCTTTTCGACATTCTGTTGTTTGCCCATTGATTTTGTAATTCTGCTTCATTAGCTTTTGCCTGGAAAATAAAGTATATTTAATAGTCAACTAAGCACAATACAGGGTGGACCATGCAGTGACATATAGAAAAAAGAATATCTCACCCTCTGGGATACCTGAAAATAACTTGTATGTTCCCTTTTGATTTTGAGTAGTTTTTTACATTCTGTTTGAGAATTTTCAGAACCATTGTAGAACGTTTTTAAAACCAATATATCAAAAATTTTGTAGTTTGTATTACTGTCATAATAATTATAAAGCTTATCATTGACCAAGCGAGCGAAGTGTCTACATTAACTACTAGCAATTGTATGGATTCTGTTAGAATGTACATACTCCTCTACAGGTTGTATTTTTGGACTGATCTTGACGAAACTTGGTGTACATATTCTACTATTGTATAGAATTTTTTAGTTGTCGGGGTTTTTTGATTAAAGGCTTAGTTCCTCCAAAAAAAGGCAAAAAGTGGGCTATCGAATATCTCCGCTTTGATATTTTGATGTTTATTTTTGTAATTGAAAATATATATTGGAAGTACTTTTAATTTGTTCTCATAAAAAATGGTAAGGATCTGATGAGGATTTTCGCCAGGACGAGACAAAATAGCTCTGCAAAATGCAATAATAAGCATGAGAGCATTTACCATACCTATTAGAACATCTAGCTAGACAATGTTGTGTGACCTGTCCAGCATTATTATTTATTATTATCATCTTTGTGACACTTCGAACTTAGGGCCCGGCCACATGTTTCGTCTCTGTATGCTTGCAGTTTGCGCAAGTAAGAAACCAATTTTATAGATGGCGCTAATGCTACTAACACCTCTGATTTATGACATTTTTAGTTAGTTTTTAGTAGCTGTAAAAGTTAAGTGCTCCCAAAGTCTGGCTTTTATGCAAGAAAGAACGATTCATAGGAGTCATAAAAAAAAAAACTAAAATTCTGCAAACAAAAATTATAAAACAGTTTTAACCATTCAAGTAAAAGAATCATAACTTAAAAACTACGAAAATGTCACTGATTAGTCTTTCCTGTATATCTGAGTGCAGACAATCTTCACTTTTGTAGTCAGGATTATGTTATGGTACTAGCTAACCTATGTTGTCCCACTCCTGTGTAAAATCATTGAAAACTTAAAACTAAGCAAACAATACATCTCCATTCCATGTCTTAAAACATAGTTAAAAAAATATCTCACTTGATGTGCAAGGTATGTGATCTGGTGCTTCCTCTTCTGCATATTAGTAGGTTCATTCCCTCTCTTTTTGCTGGAGGAGACTCGTTTGCTGGTATCATCCATGAGCCCCTTGAGCAGCCACTTTTGGGCCTCAGCCAGGACCTCCTTCTGGTCAACATCCACTATCTGGATTTCTTCTCTTTTGCGCTTGCCTCGAGAACCACATAGTTTGAGGATCTGAAATAATGTTTTTATGCTAGAAGTGTAGGATGACCAGAAAATGCTTGGGAGAAAACTAAAGCAGTACTCAGATAAAATTATCAGACAAACAAGCCTATATGACATTTTCTCAAATTATGTACTTGTATGTACTTACAGCTTCTTCATCTAACACTATATCTCCATTATTTGTAATCTCTGTTCCATCTGCAGCACTATAACTAGACCCAGCTTCTGATTCAGCATACTCTGAGTAACTATCATCTTGCTGAAGCTCTACATGATTCTCAATCACATTCTTTTTGAAGTAAGACTCAAGTTTCGACACTTTTGGCTCTAAAGTTTTTGCTACAGGTAGATCCAAAGGTATTTCTACTGGTTCTGGTAGTTCTACAGGCTTGTTGAATGAGAAAAAGTCATTTAGAACATCATCATCACTGTCATCAGAGTATTCTGTGACTAATTTGGCATCTGGTTTAGCTTTTGTAATTAGGGAGGGCAATGGTGTTTTCTTTTTGACAGTTGCATTCTGTTTTAGTACATTAGGTATTAGAGACTTTGCTGAGCCAGTGAATAGTCCATTGCGTGGTTGTGGTAGCATGCTGAGGAGGCCTGACTTTTTCTGAAAAAAAAAGGTGGTATTAGTAAGCTATAGCACTTTTGATGTTTCCTTCATCATTTCCGCTTATCAGTATCATAAGTACTTACTCCTACAGCTGGTTTGGGTTTTGCAGCTGCTACTGTGCTTTGTACATCTTTAAACTGAAACAAATTGTAGTTAATTTGTTAGACACTAGCTAAGGTCTCTGAACTGCAGTACCTAATTGTAAAACACCTTACATCACTTAGGGAAGGCACAGTAATCTTAGCCTTTGGTTTCATAACATCTGTGGTTTCTTTCTTGTGTAAGAATTCGTCGTCCTCTTCGATTATTGCTTGCTTTTTGATGGATGGTTGTGGTAACAGGGTGAACAATGTGGGACCATTTTCTTTGCTATTTCCGTCTTTCACAATTAGACTTTCAACTTCTAAAGGAGCAGCTGGCTCTGAAAATGAAGATTTTACTTTAGTTACTAAGAATAATAGCGAATATTAGGTTAATAAGGGGAGAAAATTACTTTCAGGTTTGGTAATCAGTTCCACAACTGGAGCAGTCTCAGTGTCGTCGTCCTCGTAATCACTGCCATCACTATTTTCGTAAGCTACTAAAGCCATTGAAGCAATCTCTTTTCTTATCACATCAATACATGAAATTCAGTGAAAACTATGAAATCTTGCAAAATCAAATCGACAAACAAACAATAGTTTGTTTTTGTTCAGTCAGGCAGGCAAAGAGACATAGGCACTGGGCAAGACCACAGACAGGACAGAACAATATTGTGCAGGGCAAGGACAGTCAAGTCAAAGTTAGGATGTCTTGGCGGTCACAACTTCTTATTTCATGCATGGCTTTCTGTGAAACAAAATTGACAGCAACAGTCTTCGAGCATTTTATAACGGGAGTTGGCAAGCGCTACTTTTAGTACTAAAATCTTTCTGCCGTTTCTGGCGGGAGGCGCGTAGGCGATTTAATACGGTACAGCACATATTTACATAACACGCATACTAATGCAGAAAAATTATGTGTCCTTACAAACGCACACGCAAGTAAAAGCTGAGACACAAACACAAAACAAGCACACAATTATACAATGACTGTTGTTACACCATTATTGAGATACACACTAACACGCACTACGCCTTCTACCAAGAAATCAATACTCACCTACCAAGACGCTTGAAACGGTCGCAACTAGTATTCCATTTAAATCTAAATTTGTATAATTACAAAAACAATTGAAAAAATATCACTTAGGTACTTGTGATAGGAAATACCGTGTTCCCTTAAGTTTATGTCTCTGATCGCCTTTTACCCCAAAATACCGCACATAATTCACCGTTTTCACTAAGCACTACTTCGCGACAGAAAACGACAGCTAATGGGCGCGGCCATTAGCTGTCGTTTTCTGTAAAATTCTGGTAAATAGTGAAACAAGTAGTTTTGTATAACGCGTATGACCAAGAGTGCCTTAAGGCCGGCAGAGGGGTACGCCTTGCGATGACATCTCCCTATGGCAACAGTCGTCGTCTTTAGTACTTTCAATGATATTATAATATAAATGAGGTAGATGTCGCACTAGCGCGTGGAAACTGAGGCGGCCAAATTAAGACAATTGTCGTAATTTTGATTTAGTCGAAAAACAGCAGCGAGCGAGTGACCGCGCGTGACTTTGTGCTTTTTATATGCCGAGCTGTGTGCTCTGACAATGCAAAAACTATGGTACAAAGGTAAAAAAGGATGAAGGAGTTACGTACCACACTTAAGTATATAAAACACCTCATAATTTACGTTTTATTTCGAAAATACAGCAAATTATCGGTCCATATTCAAATATTTTAAGTGATGCTAAAAAGGGATAGAAAATATTGACGACAACCGCAGCGCGATAGGGACAGATAGCGTGCGCAGGGCGTGCGTCATAGAGTAATCAATCAGAAGTATTCAGAAGGGATCTCATACTCGTAGGCACAAAATTTACTTTAATAGCGTAGCACTAAACATCTTTTCTTTTCAGTAATTTTTAAAAATAGTAATTGCTTTTTTTTTAAAAAATAGTCGATCTTAATTAGGCCTATTTATATATACTATGTAAATATTTACTTACGTGTACTCGTGAAATTCATTTAAAAATATTTCAAGAGCAAGTTCAATCCATTAAACTTAACAACTTTCCCAAAGAACTTAGAAAAAATAAATATTGCAGCTATCATACCATACTTAGGTATTTCATCAGCAGGGCGCGCGGTTTTGTTTGAAAAATAAAATATTTTTGTCATCTGTTATGTTAGTCTGTTCTCAGAACAATGTTAATAGTTTCATTGACTAAACATTTACTTAGAATGTTTCAAACGAATAATAATACCTTTCTAAGGTAATGTCTCATATGTTCCTTAAAATTATATATTAATATTCAAACAAACAAATTGTTTCATTAAATGTCCCTTCTGTAACAACATTTCTCCTAATCTATGTAGCTCTCGCGGATTTCAAACGCAAGTCTAAACAGATAGCTATCCTTTTCTTTTTTTTTTTTAAAGTACATTTATTCAGAAAGAAAATAACAATCAAATAACAAATTTAAATTAAAACTAGTATTTACAATAGAAACAATCAAGCTATCTGCAAACTGTGGCAAACAATCTACAGGTAGCTCAACTGATCCATATCAATACCAGTTGGAAGCGTGCCTAAGACACTGGCTGCATTGCCCCGCTGTATAGCAATGCTGATGCGCTGTGCCAGATACTCACCAGCAGGCTGATCATGCAAGGCTAATTTTAACGTAGCGCGCTTAGTGCGCTTATATTAGCGCGTTAGTGTTAATATTTTGCTTCGATATCAACATCAACTTCTTGTTCTTGGCGTTTATTTCATTGGAAATGCAGCGAATTATCTGAATGAACCCCTATTTTAACACCCTTTTATGTCAGATTAATGTCAAAAAGGTGCTAATAAAAAGATAACGCGTTTAGATAGCATTTTAGCGCGTTTATTTACCACTAAGCGCGCTAAGGCGCGTTAATTCTTGGAAAATAAACGCCGGCAGTGGAAATTGGTACAAAAATTTATCCGGGTCGACTTGTAGGCGGATAAAATTAACGCGGCATACAAATATGGCCGCATGTAAACAAACATGTGATTATTGACCTTTTGCTTTTTTGGTTACAAATACAGTAGTAAAAGAAAATAAGATAGAATACCTAATAATATAGGTATATAAAAATAATAATAGAATTGCGCATGCATCCATGGGTAGCTAGGTAAATACTAAAACCTTCAAGATTACCTACCGATTGTTAATATTGGTTTTACAGTGGAAATGGATTTCTACGTAGTTATTCATTCAAATGTGGCGACGGCGGCGTAGGGTCAGAACAGAAGCAAACGAAGGCGGTTGGAGCGTAGAGCTCTGCGAGACGTTCCCTTATGAACTCCCAGAGGCTGAATTTGTTTCTCTCTATATAGCCAACAAAGCAATGGCAATGTATGTTACCAAGCAGCTCGAAATTGACCACAAGCCTGCCCGCAGAGAAGGGGTACCAGTGCATATAAAAGTGAGTTTACTAGGGATGGATAGGTAGTAAAATACCCACATTTACCTGCTGTAACTTTCTTACATATTAGTCTATAAAGTCTCAGTCAGTAATAAATCACTGCCCTTTTAGGTAGGTACTGAGGTAAAGGGTTTGTATTTAGCAGTGTAGACTCCTAAATATCTCTCCTAAATTATCTGCCTTAATGTGATGCCTCACACGTCCTAATTGGCCTTCGTTTCATTGCGGATAGCAGTTATCAGTGACGAACAGGCCGGAAGGGGGGTTGTGCGTAGGGCAGTCAACCATATCATATTTTCTGAAGCATTTCACTCATGCTGTAATTCGAATATAAGTATATCTACTAACTTGTGTCTGGCATTATAAATAATTTTACTATTATGAACCTAATCTACCTTATTAGGTTCATAATAGTAAAATTATTTATGGAATTAGTGGTTTTGTAAATTTCAGAGATAAACATTCCTTTTCATAACAGGTATCTGTTAGTGACAATGGCCTGTATACAGATCATCTTTTGATTTCAGATTACTGCCCAAGTAGATGTGTCGTGAGTGTCCCCAGGACACGGAAATAAATTTCTGATGGATCTCCCTCGAATCTCCCTTAGCACATTATCTACCCCATATTTGACAATTTCCTTGTCAAATATGGGGAGGTTTTTTGACAAGGAAATTGTCAAATATGGGGTAGATAATGTGCTAGGGGCTATAAATAGCCATAGTTTCCCCCAAAAAGCCACAATCTGCACAGTATAAAAATAGAAAGTGTATTTATTCTATAAACTGTCAGTTGGTATGTTGATTCTTAACAATGATAAACACCTACTAGGTCTTTCTTCTTTATTTTAATTCATGATGAACTATACATTTTCATTTTAGATTGTTGATGTTAACTGCCGGATACTCAGTGTTATATATAACATTCTACAACAATAGTATTTTATTTTGACTACATAAATAAAATGTTATCTTAAAACTAAAACATATTCTGATTTAAAAGGGTTCTACCTCAAGAGGACCTTGAAGAGGAAAGAGAAATTGCAGCAGTGGAGGCAGCACGTCCATTGACTCGCGACACCGGGGGCGGACAGCAGCGCTTCTTGCAGAATAGATCTACCACCGAACTGTGATCCCCAACCTGCATGCCCAGCGTGAGGATTATGGGCATTACCCCTCATGGGATAAAAAAATGAGGGGGAAGCCTGTGTCCAGCAGTGGACCATGATACCTAAGCTATTGAGGTTGAGGAGGTGGTATTTTAATATTAATAAAACGTCAAGTGCGAGTTAGAGTCGCATATCAAGGGTTCCGTACAAATTTGTGTACATACTCATAAGCACAGAAATTTACCCAGACCCACAGTTCACAGAAAAATCTGATTTGGTTAACAATTATCATGTGTAATTAAAATAAATCAAACATTTTTTGTGAATTAACTACAAATTTCTTTTTTTTTTTCCTTTACTTGAGTTTCAAGACTACTTCTCATAAGAACCTATGGGCCAGCTACACCAAACGGTTGCTAGAGACCCTGAGTCTGCAATATAATAATATCTTTAGGATGATGTTGGGACTGCCTCGTTTCTGCAGTGCATCGGGATGTTTGCAGAGTATGAAACGGATGGTTTTGCTGCCATCCTCCAGGCGTCCCTGATGCGCGAGTGCGGGACAGCCTCAATAGCATCCTACAAACCATTGCAGGTAGGATTGATTTGCCAATGTGGCAGAAATTTATAAATCAAGTAATTTAATTAATTAATGTTAACATAATTTAATATTCTTATTTAATGTAAGTAGGTATTTTTTTAATTTTAATTTTATTTCATTTTAATTTAGTCCAATTTAATTTGATTGTACTTAATTAAGTTCGAAATAATAACACTAATTTTAAGGGCACTTTAGCATACAAAATTACTAACAAATTATAGATCATTGTTGTCATTGTTGTAATAAAATAATTTAAATTTAATTTTTGATTTAATAATTTATTTAATGAGATAATGAGAAAGGATTCCTAAAATTTATTGAATTAGGTACCTAAATATGCGGGAATAGGTAAACTGCATGTAAATAAAACTAAAGTAGTATAGAAAAGGTTTAATTGTGAAACAAAATTTGAAGGATTTATATCACATTGCTTAAATAACTAATAATAAATTAAATTTAACACAAAAAGGTCACCAGCTCAGCTTCATGCTGCTCTAGTGCCATAGCAGTGCCGGTTTTCAGCGGTTGTCAGGGTGAAAAGTGCAGCTCTACTCGCAACACCGATCACATAAATAACAAACAAAACCTATATTTATACACAAACTACGTTTAGGTATCAATGTTATATTGTTTAAATTTATTACCACCGCCACTTAAACTACTAGCTACGTGTAGAAATCATAACTCTTTAAAAATACTTTTACAAATCAACCAAAATCACATTTCTGCTAAGTAATTTAATATTACACAGGTATTGAACCAAGATGGTCTGCCTGATAAAATAATAGACCTAGGCATAGATTGCTTTACTTTTACATTATAACTACTTCAGATAAACCTGTCATATGACAATATATCAATATTTATTCTCCATAAATCACAAATCAACTGCTTATCCAACTTATGAAACTGTACCTTTATCAGTCTTATATTTAATAATATTAATATTATTAGTACTAAATACTATTTTATGAAAATAACATGAACATAATAAATTAGGTAAATTGTTCATACACTTTGTTATAACTACTTACTAATTTACACTGTGTGTTTGTTCTGGATTGTATTTCTCTTACAAAGTTTTCATGATTTTCCTCACGTACCTTTTCCGTAGTATTTATCTCACATGCCTGTAATAAAACGTTCAAGGATAAATATGAATATTATAAAATAGTGCCTACCTACTATAAATATGGCAAGTATTAGTCACACCAAATCCCAATACCATTTAAATATATTTGATTTGATTGGTAGATAGGTAAACTAAAACACAAAGGGTATGAATATTTTTTTCTCGAAGTCTCAAAAAGACTTACCCACTGTGGCGCTGAGCCATTAGTTGTGTATTTATATATTTTACTTACCAGTTTTAGAACAGCTCCTCTGCTGTGAAAAGATGTTCATTAAAATATTTGCTACAAATTCTTGTTTTTTTTTGGATAATCAATCATTGCGACCCGGGGCTTCTATCCAATGCAGACGTTTTCATTACGACGAGACGGTTCATTGTTTTTGGAAAATCTGTAACAAATAAAACATATTTTAATTTAATATGGATGAATGCGTCATGAAATTTGGAAGTCAAACAAACTTAAACTTACGAGTGGAATGATAAATTCGGCACTTTTCGCTCACCATCACTTTTACATCAAATAACACAGCATCACATCATCGTATATATTGTTGTGAGATGTAGGAATGAATGTCCGTAGAGTCACTCTGCCACATATATTTATCAGAAAACATTACTATTAGGTGGAATAAACAAATGGTATGGTAGGTACTCTCTGTGTTGACGTCCATCGATCGATGTGCCGGCATATTATTTGTTTTGTTTATTTTAGTACATAGATGAGATGAGAGAGGCAATTCTCGCAATATATCTACTCATACATAGATACGGCAACAACTGTCACAAAATATCGAGTGATTGCTTCGAATCAAACAAGCGTATTCTCAACATCTGCAATTCGATATTTATCGAGGGCTTTTTTTAATACCTAAGTTGCTCGATATGCAACGAGTGGTCCTAGGCACTCGTTCGCATTATCGAAGAGTGAAAGAAGAACATCATTCATATCTCTCTGTCGCTCACTTTCTTTAGTCTCTGCTTGTTTTGTTTGATGTTTCAAATAACTTCACGGTGTTTCTTGCTTCTCAACTCAAGTCAAAGATTATTAGTGCAATGTGCAATACAAGTTTCTCTAGTTGTTATTGAATGTACCTATTAATTAAAATTGCTTTTTGCATCATTATAATTTCTGGAGTCAGGGGTGATATAAATTCTATTTTTCCACTTCCTTAGGCGCGCGGGGCCCCCAAACGAAATTATGGTAAATATTGTAAACGGTGTTGCCTGCTGACTAGATTTTCATTTCGCCCCCTGCGCACGGCTATTCTGACACACCAGATATGTCGTCCGTCAGCTATTATAATCGTATACGTCTTTGACAAACAACATTATTTCAAATTATGCCAGCTTCAAATTAAAAGTTGCAACATTAACTAACTTATCCATAGTTTCAAATGTTGACAGTTGTTGCTAAAATTTCTAGATTCAGTTATAGATTAACTAAGTTTGAATTACTGACGAAACACAAACTATAGGTACATGACAGATATTGACATTCGTAAAGTATGGAATTAAGACATTAAAATATTTTATTTGCGATAAATAAGAAGTTGAAGTTCAAATATGTAATGACAAGACATAATGAAATCAAATTGTCTGCTAGAAATATCGAAGAGTGCACGAAAATGCAGTTTTTGGCGGCAATCGATATATCATCGAAGGATTGATACTTATCACTCGATAAATATCACGTGATACTCGGAATTGCCCCCCACCTATTTCATAGAAGTTGACAATTCATGTTACTTGTACTTTGACAGTATGGTAATTTGACAATTGACACTTTGATCGTTCATTCATTCGTTCATCATACCGAATTAGACGAAATTAGAGGAAAGAAGTTGAAGTTAAAAAACTAACGCGGTAAACCTACTAGCGCGTTAATATTAGCGCACTTAGCGCGCTACGTTAAAATTAGCCTTGCATGATCAGCCTGCAGCTCTCGGGTCACGCGTCGCTTCGACCAGACGCTCAGATAATTTTTTGAAAACCCGGAGAGCCTCGGTACCCCACGAACCTAGGGTCTCGACTCCAAGGGGAGCAAATGTGTAGGCTCTGTCGAGACCTGCATATCCTTTTCTATATCATTTGTATTGTATTATCTGTCGCATTCATTGTTGTAACCTATGGATACGCGAGAGGTAGGTATGCATATGTCGTAGAGGACCTAAATCTGAGCACCGCGCAGTATGAATATACGTCATCTTTAGTAAAACATCATTGAGTACTTTACTATAAATCTGTGGTCGTCGTATAGCAAAATCCTTAGAGTATTTTATAACGCTTTAAGGCAAAATCAAAGCAAAATATTTGAAATAACATCCTGGAAGGCTTCATGGTGAGGATTTCTAATTCTTTTGGCTGGACTTAGACACAAAAGTATAAAAGAATACCCAAAGCAAGAATAAGCTATCTTGTTTTAAGGTGAAGTAGGTCCCAAAACTCAGGTTTTGCCTAGACGGAAAATCAATTTTAAGGCAAGAAAACACAATTTTTTTAAATCTTTTTTGATGAGCATCGAAAGCTTAGGATTTTTGTTAGTAAGTTATGGGAGCCGAAACACGATTGACTCAACTTGACTCAATAGAAAAAAATCGCAAAGTTTCCTCTAAATTTTGCATTTTTACTACGGAAAACCAGTTTCATTTGCTAGTTACTTAACATATTTGCATGAAATATCGTCTAAAAAATACTTAACTAAACACTTTAGAGGATTATGGTTTTAGTTTTTTGCGAAAGAGTATCATTTTAGAGCAATATCAAATTTATAAATAAAAAGCAGTAAAATTGCGCGCGGGCCGGCTCTTGCGTCCCTTTCTCGCTTTTACTGCGCGGTGTTCGCTCGTCCTTGTCTAGAAATTACGAACGTACTTCACCTTAATATAACACGATAGAGGCATCTTGACCCAAAATAAAAAAAGGATATGGATGGTGGGATTCCTTGTATAAAAGTTGAGATAAAAGTAAACGAACAAACCCAACCAGCTGTTGACTGTCAGTCAACTGTCAAAAAGTTTTGGTTTGGATTGGAATGAAAAAAGAAAACAAAGTGCGCGTGAGCTGATTTTTCCTATTTTCATCAGAGAAATCCTGTTTTTTGTACAGAAAAAGTACATTTATTCTTTAAATTGGCTGTTAAATTAAAAACCAGTAAGCTCATATCTATTGAAAAGACGCGATCGATGATGATATTTCCTACAAAAGGTATATAATCTTTCAGAAAATAATGCCGAAAAAGTTTGTTGGGGAGAACAGCAAATCTGTAGCAGCGAAAGCTCGCAAAGAAAATGCTAAACAAGAGAAAGATCAGAAGGCCAAGAAGGTGGCCGAAGACGCTGAATGGGAAGACAATGATGATAAATTGAAAAAGAAACAACAGAAAAAGGTTAGCTCTTATGATTTTGTTAGATTTACATAAAGCATATTAATATCACTTCACAAAGTTTATTTTGTCTATAGGATGATCAAGAAAAAAAACGTTTAGAGCAGCTGCAGAAAAAGGCAGAAGCTAAGGCCATATTAGAGAAAGAAATGGATGACATCAAGGTTACTAAAGTAGCACCCGCACCTCCTAAGATATCTCGTGCACACATCAACCAGATGAAGGAGAAAGCTATGAAAGTTCCTCCTGTTGTTTCTGCTGTAAGTGTATCACTTGAATATAGGCAACCTATCTTATTGATTTGATCCACTAGGTCTCGATTTACCAACATGTTTGTTTGTATTGTAGCCAACCAGAGTTGTGGTAGAGGAGCCTGTTCTGGAAGAGAATCTCAACAGAATACAGCTTGATGGAGTGGTGGCACAGTCTATTGATGAAGCTATCTCTATTCTAAGGTAAGAAACAAGTTCTTATTGAAAAACTGAAAACTTGGCACATCTTAAATATAAATAAATAAATAATGCTGGACAATTCACACATTATCTAGCCCCAAGCTAAGCAGAGCTTGTGTTATGGGTACTAGATAACTGATATACATAATATAATACAATACGTAGATAGATATTTTTTATTATATATAGAAAACGACCAGAACACCCTGAACAAATGTCTGCAGATCGTACACACATTTGTCCCGAGGCGGGAATCGAACCCGCAACCTTCTGCGTCGCAGGCAGACCTTCGCCCACCGCGCCGCATCGGTCGTCATCTTGTTCTTGTAGATCTTAAACAATTTGGTTAAGTTCAAGAGCTCAGCCCTAAAAGGGACTTGCATAATATAAATAATGTGGGACAATTCACACAGCATTACCTAGCCCCAAGCTAAGCAGAGCTTGAATATCTTTAGTGATTGTTACAATAATGGCTATTTATTTATTATTTTTCAGTGAGAGCAATGAAGTTGATAAGCACCCTGAGAAGAGAATGAAAGCAGCATACAATTCCTTTGAGGAAATCAACTTGCCACGGCTGAAAGCTGAAAATCCTGGTCTAAGACTGTCTCAGCTCAAGCAACTGGTCTGGAAAGAGTGGCTCAAGTCTCCACAGAATCCAATAAACCAGCGAGTTTAGGTGCTGTGAGTGGATGTGTGTACCATTTTAAATAACTACTTTAATGTCAATAAGAATGGAATAAGTATAAAAATAAAAGATTTTTGATTTTTTAGTAAAGCTAGTTAGAATTTCATTCATATTCCTGGGACTACTGAAATAAATTTTAACAGGTTATATGTAGACAAACAGCTTTTGTACTTTTAAATACCAGTATATTATGTGCAGTCTTACTCAATAGGATACAGCATTGCCCAAGTCATTGTAAATAAAAATAATAATTATATAACTCATTCTGGTTCATTACTGTACTGTAACGGTATCCCTTTTCTTCCTTCCTCTGCCTTTTTCACTTCAGTCTCTCCCAGTTTCTGTTCTAGACCCTTCCATGACCTATCTTGTAGGTTCTGCCCTATGTTTTCCAAGGCCCAGTTTTGTTTAGCAACTAGGTCTGTGCTGTCACCTTGGAATGCATCTATTTTAGTTTCTCTGATCTTTCCAGTGATGAGACTGACATCTGTAGCTTCTTTCACTTGATCTATCTCGCAATAGTGGCGCTTTCCAGGTAGGAGTTCATCAAAGTCTGTGATGTGAGTGGTGAAATAAGGATTTCTGTTTGCGTTCAGAGCTACTTCCAGCTCATAGGGGTAGACCAGAGGTTTGTAGAAGTCTCTGTTACTGTAGAGATCATTTTCTGGGCATGCAACCATAACATAAATATCAATCTGGAAGTAAAATAAACTTTAAAAATGAAATTAATACGAATGAAACAATACAAACATAATATAACAACTAGTAGCAGACTTTTAATGCATGAATCTTGACTAAATCATTTACATTTGCAAAGTTCAAGGTATTACAGAAAATGTGTTAGTTGGTATGACTATAATATGATGTGGACTGATAATAAAAGAGATACTAGAGATTGCTTTATAGTTACTACCTCAGGAAAATTAGCCAACTTAGCTACATTAGGCTTCCCCACAGACACAATATAGCTCTTCTTCCCATTAGCTTTGCAAAGCTGTTTCATCCTGCTTATTATATCCTTTGTCTGTTCTCCAGAAAGCTTGCAGATAAGGATACCAATCACATTTGCATCCTTGCATTTCTCCACAAGGAATCTTCTGCGTTTGAACCAGGCTGTCTCTTCCATGCGCTCCATGATGTTACTGTTTTGGTCTAGTGAGTACCATTCTGAAGCTGGAATTATAAATAATTATTTATGATTTTATTTGGCCAAGAAAGGACCAAAATTTGTTAGCTTTAAAATCTACAGCCAGAAGATTAGGTTGGAGTTATGTAAATATATTATTATACATATATACCTGCAATGGATATTGTGTAATTGAAAACAGTCTGTCCTCTAGATCCAACATGAATGCAGACACAATCCTTGAGAGTTTCCACAGGAAAGATGTCTCCGTTTGAGTTCTTGATAACTCTCCCCAAGAACCTGTGTGGATGCTCTTCCATAATAACATGAGCTATGAAACTGCTAGGGTACCTCTCTAGCCAATTTCTTGCAAGAATATCTAAAAACATATATTATCTGAGCTTGTGAACTCAATATGATATCCACATTCATTTTTTGGTTTTGGTTATATACCTATTACATTTTATATCATTAAGTATATCTGTTTATTTATTTTTAAATTAGAGTCCAAGCGAAAGGATCACAAAACTAAAACCAAGATTTAACTTAAACTAGCGGTCCCGGCTTCACACAGGTAGTTATTTTTTAGTCAATTTTCCTTTGTTTGTAATACATCTTATCCTATTCCAGACTAAAAGAAATCCAAAAAATCATTCTTGAGTTATAAATTGTGCAACTAACACAACTTACAGCATGTTCCGCAGTAAAATATCTTGAATCTTTGTTTTATATAGATTGTGTCTATGTGACCTCTCAGTTAAAGGGTCACAAGCCAGACTTACAACTTTAGGTTTAGTTAGAGGTATACTTTTTAAAGACTAAGGTCTAAGTTATTTACCTTTGCAATGTTCAAATGAACAGTCATAGAATAAGCAAAGCTTAACATCATCATCTGATAGGAACTTCTCAGAAACAACTTTCAGTACAGCTTCCACATTCAAATCAGCCTTTAGAAGAACTGTGAAGACTGGTATGTTGGTCTTAGAAAAGCAAGTGTGGCCGTAGTGAATCACGGCATCACTTTTTACATGCATAGCTGCAACAGAATCTATACAGCAGCTGAAAGAATACAATTTTGTTTTTATTGTCTTGTGAAACTGAATGACGACCATGAATATGTGTAATTCTGAAAGCCTCTATGTTATTAAGAAAAGTTCTAGGGTAGGTATAGGTACATACCTGGCGTATGAAGTGTCGCCAAGAATGTACAAATCAACATCAACTCTATTTTTGATCTCTTCGTAAATTTTCGCACTTGCGCCCAGTAGTTCATCAGGGAACTGGAGGCAAACCTTGTGGAAAGTAAAATAAATAGTTAAAACGTTATAGCCACGCTTTTTCAGTAAAAAAGTGTGGGCTGGGCATAGGATGTTTACCTTTGTATAGCTATTGTCTGAAATCCATTTGCAAGTTTCAATAACATTGAAACGTTGAACTAAATCTCCAAACACCTCGTGTTTTTGCACCACTTTTATCTCCCTATCGATACATATTTGCCCATCGGTCGTAAAATTAGACATTATTGCTAATTGCATAGATTTAAATCTATGGCTAATTGTAAAACCCGGAAAAATCACATGTTTTTGTTGACGTGCGTGATGGATGAAACCCACAGATCTCTCTCATCTTAGCCAGGCAGGAGTATTAGTTTTCTGCGGCACAAATGTACTAGGTAGTGTACTAGGACATCTAGGGAATGAAACCAATGATGTTTTACTAAATGAAACCACAGATGTACTGTACTAGCAGGTACTAGCAAAGATCTAGGATCCTACGTTCCGCTCTATAATCTTTGGGTACTAGCAATGAGCCATGTACTTACTAGTCTATGAGCATACCATGGTATAACACAGTTCATTATTGAAAGGAATCTGCAATGGCGCTTATCATGGTCTCTCACTTGCACACTAGTGCTGTCTATAATCACTCACGCGCGTACAGACAGCAGAAAAAAAAACTAGCCTTGATTTGCTTTCACGCTGCGCGCGCTGCCTTGACGCGGCCGTTGATTGATGCGAATTAGCTATGTGGCGTACTAGTAATATCGAGTACCAGGGCTTCTAAGAACGTCCTCGTATAAAAACCAGGGATAAATTACTTGAAATCAAAAGTTCTTTATTTCCATACATACAAAAATGTACACTTAGAAAAAGTCAAATTCTTAAAATAAACACTGACAGGGAAAAGAAGTGATATTTTTTGATTTCTGTCGCTTCGGTATGTAGACGAAAGTAAAGCGACGAAGAAACCTTTAGCCTGTTAATTGTTATTTTTTGAGTTGGAGCAAAACCCATCCCAAGCTTTTTTATCTTTTAGATAATCTGATATTTTGTAGTAGTTACCTAAGCCTTTTTGCACAGAAAAGTTTTGTAGTCTTGCAAGTATTTAATTGATGCCTTGTGGTACCTAGCACGTACCGCGCTGCGGCGGGTGCGAGTCTAACTGTATTAAATAGTGTTTATACAGTTAGACCCGCACCCGCAAGACCGGGTCGTATTTATTAAATACGACCCGGACTTGTTTTTATTATTATGAAATAGGAAAAAATCTTTGATCTGAAATTTTATATGCCAACTGTACTATCTGTCAACGCAAGTACAATCCGCCATGCAGGTTCCTTTCTTTAATGAACTGAGTTATACAATAATGTACCTACTCCGCCAGGTATGCCATTCCGTCCGAGATACGCAAGTAATATTTATATTTTTAAAAAGTCAATAGGGCAAAATATCCCATCCACCCCATTACTCAAGTCATTGATATATTCCCAACCACCCCATTGACTTCCCCATCAATGGGGTGGTTAAGAAAAAAAAATCCCAACCCCCCATTACAAAAGTCAATGGGATGGATGGGAATTTTCACCCCATTGATTGATTTGATTAAAATAAACCTGACTTTTTTACTATGGAAATATTAAATCTCACTATTTACATAATTGAGTATAAGTAGGAATAGTCGGAAATACTTCTGATTCTGAGCACCTTACAACCTTCTAGAACTCTTTTGAGCAAATCAAGTTCTGGTTTATTGTCAATAACATTTTTTGTAAAATAATCATTACGCAAATATGTAAATCAAATAATAATCGTAAGAAAAACAGTGACTAATCACAGCATCATACAGTACAGCCATTAGTTTTCTAGTAAATAATATCTTAAGTAGGTACAGTATTCGAATACTTTTTATCACAGTGTAATCATCACATTTTTTTTGTTTTTATTTCAAAGATGATTGTAAAAGAAGTGATTACTGTGATAGATATATTTTATTAAGGCTTGTACCTTAAAGGCCTTAGTTTTTTATAAAGATAATTATTATAAAAATGTGCTGATAACACACTGATATAAAAATATTTAAATGCTGCACTTTAGATATTATTTGTTTGAAAAATAATTGTAAAATATGATGTTACTAATCACACTATATTTTACAATTATTTTTATATAGTTATTTTATAAATAATAAAAAATTTGTTAGTTAAACAATAACTATTAACATTTCATTGATTGTTAATTTTTATTTTCATACATGATTGTGTAATAAGTGATAAAACAAAGTTTTTTAGGTAAGCAAATGATTGTTAATTTTGTTGATTTTTTAGTTTTATTTATGATTGTAAAATGATTATTGTGATAGATATTTTATGGTTACCTTTTTATGTGGCTGTTGTACCTTAGAAGCCATAGTTTCGGTGAACGAGGCCCTTACTGTAAAAAATCCTGATTACACTGATAAAAATATTTGAATGCTGCACTTTAGATATCATTTGTAAGAAAACTAATTGTAAAATTATGGTGTCAGTAATCACACTATATTTAACAATGATTTTATATAGTTATTTTATAAATAATAAAAAACATATTAGTTATAAAATACCCAGGTTCGTAAAATTTGATGATAGATAGTTTTTATTTTCAAAGATGATTGTGAAATAAGTGATAGATATTTTTGTTTACTTTTTTATGAGGCTCTTGTACCTTAGAGGCCTTAGTTTTAAGTAGAGAATTATTGTAAAAATGTGATGATTACACTGTGATAAAAAGTATTCAATTAAGTACTGTATTATAGATATTATTTACTAGAAAACTAATTGCGTTGCGTATGATGCTGTGATTACTCACTGTTTTTCTTACGATTATTATTTGATTTACAAATTTGCGTAGTGATTATTTTACGAAAAATGTTATTGACAATAAACCAGAACTTGATTTGCTCAAGAGTTGGCTTTTTTATTTCCGACTACTCCTACTTACACTCAATTATGTAAATACATAGTGAGATTTAATATTTCCATAGTAAAAAAGTCAGGTTTATTTTAATCAAATCAATGGGGTGAAAATTCCCATCCACCCCATTGGCTTTTGTAATGGGGTGGATGGGATTTTTTTCCCAACCACCCCATTGATGGGCAAGTCAATGGGGTGGTTGGAAATATATCAAGTCATTGGGGTGGATGAGATTTTTTTCCAACCACCCCATTGATGGGGAGGTAAATGGGGTGGATGGGAATATATCTTTCTATAAATAGTCAGTTACAATTCTTGTCCAGTAGGTAATGCAGTCACCAACACCATAGATAATGTTGAAATCGTCTGGGAGACATCATCATTCATCAATCACGTTAGGGCCCTTCCTTTTACGAAAGGAGATCTCTGTTTTTATTGATTTGGATGTGACCAGATTTTATAAAATTTGGTTGGTTGTTTCAACTAAGTATGTACAACTATAATTAAATTAGATACAACAAAGTAATTTACAATGTTTTACTTTATAAAAATTTGTAACTGCAAAATCTTAAAACTAATATCCTTCATCACTGATGGAGATTGTGTAGCCAGGGTATGCATCTTTGATCAGTTGGGCTGTGACCTCATGATCTGCTTTGCCGTAGCCCTGTGAGTATCCGTAGATGTGGATCTTCTTATTGTCTGGCTCATGGGAGATTCTGCCACCGCCTAGTGGCTCACAGTCTAAGGGGTGAAGTTTTGGTTGTACCTGAAAATTATGAGTTATTCAATTAAAATCAAATCTTGTTTTTATATAGTAGATATTATTTTATCAAATGTCTGACCTGAACATAAATTGGTTGGAAACTTGCTTTATTGTCATGGCAAGAAGATAAAATTGTAATGGTTAATTATATAATGGTTTTAGGCTTGCTTAGCAATAGCAACTACATGACCTTTAAATGCACCTAATTATTTACAAATCAGCACAGACTAATTTTAAAATTTTATTAACTGCATACAATAATAATAATCCTTAATCCATGATCATGATGCATAAAACTGTGCTGAAATATTGGAAAACTCAAAAATCAAATCATGGTAAATATCCCGATAGAAATGACTTTAATGTTAATAACCATGATAGTTTTAGAAATAATAATCCTACTCATCACCTCATCATAAATATCAGAGTGGTAGTTACATCTTTTGTAACCCCTGACTATAGTTGTAGAGGGTTCTACGTTGTTCACAGGCGCTCCATGCACTTTTATGAGAATATACTTGAACACGCCAGAGGGATCGATATCTACTTTTGGAATTGCTTCTACGGCCACTCCACACATTTTTCCCGAAGGGCAATTATCACTGTCTGAAAAAGTAACAAACAATGTATTTAGCTATGAATGATATGGGGTATAACATACTTTGCGGTTAGCAAGCTCTAATTTGCCGGTAAGGTGATTGTTTCGTTCAACAAAAGCCGTACCTATGCATAAACTAGGAAGTACCTATGCCGTATGTATGACTTACATCGATTAGCTATGAGTTTTATTGGATTTTGTTGAGCTAGTAAGGTTTTAAAGCTGTGTAAATTAAATATTTTACCACACATTAGCAGGCAAGCACAAGGCAAAACACTGATGAAAAAAATACCAAAAATAAATTCCAAAACCGACCGACCGGAATAAACCAATGATGAGTAAACAACACAGAATACAGATGTACCTAGATGTTCTGTATATTAAATTAAAGTTATATATAGCTTGATACGCGGGACATTGACATTACATAGTAGATTGACATTTCTAGAGTTGGGATAGTGGTGGAGAAAATCGATTATCGAACGATGTTGAAATGAAATGTTGATGGTTGTCATTATACGAAAATAAAACAAGAAATATGTGTCAATGTTTTTTATTACACGTAATTTAATAAAGTGGTGCACAACCCATGTCACTGTCATCACCGTAGTCAGATTCGGACTCACTTGAGCAATCCTGTAGATTTATTATTAGCTCTTGATCAGACAAATTATCAAATCGATTATCGCGCTTCCAATCTTCATTTATGATTTTTTTGCACTTATCAACTACTTTTTTTCAGTCCTCTGGCGTGATATTTTCGCAGGCATTGTGCAGTAATGTGAGCATTTTATTTGCCGTAAAAGGAGGTTTAGTATTATTTCTGGCTGCGTGACCTTTGACGTGAGCCCATATCAGTTCAATCGCGTTATTTAGTATTGACAGTGATATGGTGGCAAACGAATGACTGTATGGCCTTTTTCCTTAGCAATCTCATCTAAAATGTAAGTTGGCGTACGGGGTTTGTGTATATTAACTAATTTCAGTAATTAATTTTTCAGCATTGTCTCGTTGGCTTCTATGCCTTTGCTTTGCAGATATGCAATTAGTTCCATTTTTCGGTTGCTGGACGTCGGCGGTTTGTTTTTATGCACTGAGTGGTACGGAGCGTTGTCCATGATTATCACATGCGGCTTGTTTAAATTATTTAATAGTATCAAAAACCATTATCTTAAATTTTTCGAAATTCATTTCTTCATGATATTCTGTGGTCTTCATCGACTTGAATGCCAGAAGGCAATTAGGCACAAAACCTGAAGAAGTCCCAGCATGAGCAATTATGAGTCTCTGTCTGTCCTTTGCCTACGGGTACTTTGGTGGTAGATTCCGCTTTGTACTCTGTCCACGATCTTGAAACTATGTGGTTTGCGTTAAGCCATGTTTTGTCCAAAAAAACCACTTTCTCCCACTCGATATACGCAGTGGATACCCCTACTCTATGCTAAACCAATCCGCCCCACCAATAAAGTATGATATTGTCTTGCGTATAATATTGACGGAATAAAAATATGGAACTTCATGCACGTGATCACTGCGTGTATGTCAACGTCAATGTCCCGCGTATCAAGCTATATTTAACCTCAGAAGAACTATCCTATGATAGTTCTTCTGAGTATTTAACAAACTGTAGGGATGTGGTATACAATACAATAACTTCGTAAGAGAATAAACCTTGAACACAGTGTTTTTTATTTTATAAAAATGTACTCTGTGCTGTGCACCACAGACAGAAATCATGCAGAAAACGTAGATCAGCAGGCTGATCATGCAAGGCTAATTTTAACGTAGCGCGTTAAGTGCGCTAATACTAACGCGCTAGTAGGTTTACCGCGTTAGTTTTTCAACTTCAACTTCTTTCCTCTAATTCCGTCCAATTCGGTATGATGAACGAATGAATGAACGATCAAAGTGTCAATTGTCAAATTACCATACTGTCAAAGTACAAGTAACATGAATTGCCAACTTCTATGAAATAGGTGGGGGGCAATTCCGAGTATCACGTGATATTTATCGAGTGATACGCAGTATCACGGGATAAAATATCAAGTGATAAGTATCAATCTTTCGATGATATATCGAGTGCCGCCAAAAAATGCATTTTCGTGCACTCTTCGATATTTCTAGCATAGACAATTTGATTTCATTATGTCTTGTCATTACATATTTGAACTTCAACTGCTTATTTATCGCAAATAAAATATTTGAATGTCATAATTCCATACTTTACGAATGTCAATATCTGTCATGTACCTATAGTTTGTGTTTCGTCAGTAATTCAAACTTAGTTAATCTTTATCTGAATCTAGAAATTTTAGCAACAACTGTCAACATTTGAAACTATAGATAAGTTAGTTAATGTTGCAACTTTTAATTTGAAGCTGGCATAATTTGAAATAATGTTGTTTGTCAAAGACGTATACGATTATAATAGCTGACGGACGACATATCTGGTGTGTCAGAATAGCCGTGCGCAGGGGGCGAAATGAAAATCTAGTCAGCAGGCAACACCGTTTACAATATTTACCATAATTTCGTTTGGGTGCCCCGCGCGCCTAAGGAAGTGGAAAAATGGAATTTATATCACCCCTGACTCCAGAAATTATAATGATGCAAAAAGCAATTTTAATTAATAGGTACATTCAATATCAACTAGAGAAACTTGTATTGCACATTGCACTAATAATCTTTGACTTGAGTTGAGAAGCAAGGAACACCGTGAAATTATTTGAAACATCAAACAAAACAAGCAGAGACTAAAGAAAGTGAGCGACAGAGAGATATGAATGATGTTCTTCTTTCACTCTTCGATAATGCGAACGAGTGCCTAGGACGTTGCATATCGAGCAACTTAGGTATCTAAAAAAAGCCCTCGATAAATATCGAATTGCAGATGTTGAGAATACGCTTGTTTGATTCGAAGCAATCGCTCGATCGATATTTTGTGACAGTTGTTGCCGTATTTATGTATGAGTAGATATATTGCGAGAATTGCCTCTCTCATCTCATCTAGATGTACTAAAATAAACAAAACAAATAATATGCCGGCACATCGATGGACGTCAACACAGACAGTACCTTACCATTTGTTTATTCCACCTAATAATGTTTTCTGATAATTAAATGTGGCAGAGTGACTCTACGGACATTCATTCCTACATCTCACAACAATATATACGATGATGTGATGCTGTGTTATTTGATGTAAAAGTGATGGTGAGCGAAAAGTGCCGAATTTATCATTCCACTCGTAAGTATAAGTTTGTTTGACTTCCAAATTTCATGACGCATTCGCATATTCATAAATACCTACATCCATATTAAATTAAAATATGTTTTTATTTGTTACAGATTTTCCAAAAACAATGAACCGTCTCGTCGTAATGAAAACGTCTGCATTGGATAGAAGCCCTGGGTCACAAAGATTGGTTATCCAAAAATTGGTTATCATAAAAAAGAAACAGCAGAGGAGCTGTTCCAAAACTGGTAAGTAAAATATATAAATACACAACTAATGGCTTAGTGCCACAGTGGGTAAGTCTTTTTGAGACTTCGAGAAAAAAATATTCATACTCTTTGTGTTGTAGTCTACCTATCTAATCTACCAATCAAATCAAATATATTTAAATGGTATTGGGATTTGGTGTGACTAATACTTGCCATATTTATAGTAGGTAGGCACTATTTTATAATATTCATATTTATTATCCTTCAACGTTTTATTACAGGTATGTAAGATAAATACTATGGAAAAGGTATGTGAGGAAAATCATGAAAACTTTGTAAGAGAAATACAATCCAGAACAAACACACAGTGTAAATTAGTAAGTAGTTATAACAAAGTGTATGAACAATTAATTTACCTAATTTATTATGTTCATGTTATTTTCATAAAATAGTATTTAGTACTAATAATATTAATATTATTGAATATAAGACTGATAAAGGTACATTTTCATAAGTTGGATAAGCAGTTGATTTGTGATTTATGGAGAATAAATATGGATATATTGTCATATGACAGGTTTATCTGAAGTAGTTATAATGTAAAAGTAAAGCAATCTATGCCTAGGTCTATTATTTTATCAGGCAGACCATCTTGGTTCAATACCTGTGTAATATTAAATTACTTAGCAGAAATGTGATTTCCGTCTTGTGATTTTGGTTGATTTGTAAAAGTATTTTTAAAGAGTTTGAAATGATTTCTACACATAGCTAGTAGTTTAAGTGGCGGTGGTAATAAATACAATATATCATTGATACCTAAACGTAGTTTGTGTATAAATATAGGTTTTGTTTGTTATTTATGTGATCGGTGTTGCGAGTAGAGTTGCACTTTTCACCCTGAAAACCAGCACTGCTATGGCACTAGAGCAGCATGAAGCTGAGCTGGTGACCTTTTTGTGTTAAATTTAATTTATTATTAGTTATTTAAGCAATGTGATATAAATCCTTCGAATTTTGTTTCACAATTAAACCTTTTCTATACTAATTTTAGTTTTATTTACATGCAGTTTACCTATTCCCGCATATTTAGGTACCTACCTAATTCAATAAATTTTAGGAATCCTTTCTCATTAAATAAATTATTAAATCAAAAATTAAATTAAAATTATTTTATTTCAGACAACAATGATCTATAATTTGTTAGTAATTTTGTATGCTAAAGTGCCCTTAAAATTAGTGTTATTATTTCGAACTTAATTAAGTACAATCAAATTAAATTGGACTAAATTAAAATGAAATAAAATTAAAAAAATACCTACTTACATTAAATAAGAATATTAAATTATGTTAACATTAATTAATTAAATTACTTGATTTATAAATTTCTGCCACATTGGCGAATCAATCCTACCTACAATGGTTTGTAGGATGCTATTGGGGCTGTCCCGCACTCGCGCATCAAGGACGCCGTCTTTTTCTGGAGGATGGCAGCAAAACCATCCGTTTCATACTCTGCAAACATCCCGATGCACTGCAGAAACGAGGCAGTCCCAACATCATCCTAAAGATATTATTATATTGCACACGCAGGGTCTCTAGCAACCTTTTGGTGTAGCTGGCCCATAGGTTCTTATGAGAAGTAGTCTTGTAGCTCAAGTAAAGGAAAAAAAAAAAAGAAATTTGTAGTTAATTCACAAAAAATGTTTGATTTATTTTAATTACACATGATAATTGTTAACCAAATCAGATTTTTCTGTGAACTGTGGGTCTGAGTAAATTTCTGTGCTTATGAGTATGTGCACAAATTTGTACGGAACCCTTGATGTGCGACTCTAACTCGCACTTGACGTTTTATTAATAATAAAATACCACCTCCGCAACCTCAATAGCTTAGGTATCATGGTCCACTGCTGGACGCAGGCCTCCCCCTCATTTTTTTATTCCATGAGGGGTAATGCCCATAATCCTCACGCTGGGCATGCAGGTTGGGGATCACAGTTCGGTGGTAGATCTATTCTGCAAGAAGCGCTGCTGTCCGCCCCCCGGTGTCGCGAGTCAATGGACGTGCTGCCTCCACTGCTGCAATTTCTCTTTCCTCTTCAAGGTCCTCTTGAGGTAGAACCCTTTTAAATCAGAATATGTTTTAGTTTTAAGATAACATTTTATTTATGTAGTCAAAATAAAATACTATTGTTATAGAATGTTATATATAACACTGAGTATCCGGCAGTTAACATCAACAATCTAAAATGAAAATGTATAGTTCATCATGCATTAAAATAAAGAAGAAAGACCTAGTAGGTGTTTATCATTGTTAAGAATCAACATACCAACTGACAGTTTATAGAATAAATACACTTTCTATTTTTATATTGTGCAGATTGTGGCTTTTTGGGGGACACATTATCTACCCCATATTTGACAAGGAAACCATCAGAAATTTATTTCCGTGTCCTGGGGACACTCACGACACATCCACTTGGGCAGTAATCTGAAATCAAAAGATGATCTGTATACAGGCCATTGTCACTAACAGATACCTGTTATGAAAAGGAATGTTTATCTCTGAAATTTACAAAACCACTAATTCCATAAATAATTTTACTAATATGAACCTAATAAGGTAGATTAGGTTCATAATAGTAAAATATATACTTGAGTTCTTTATAATGCCAGACACAAGTTAGTAGATATACCTACTTATATTCGAATTACAGCATGAGTGAAATGCTTCAGAAAATATGATATGGTTGACTGCCCTACGCACAACCCCCCTTCCGGTCTGTTCCTCACTGATAACTGCTATCCGCAATAAAACGAAGGTCAATTAGGACCTGTGAGGCATCACATTAAGGCAGATAATTTAGGAGAGATATTTAGGAGTCTACACTGCTAAATACAAACCCTTTACCTCAGTACCTACCTAAAAGGGCAGTAATTTATTACTGACTGAGACTTTATAGACTAATATGTAAGAAAGTTACAGCAGGTAAATGTGGGTATTTTACTACCTATCCATCCCTAGTAAACTCACTTTTATATGCACTGGTACCCCTTCTCTGCGGGCAGGCTTGTGATCAATTTCGAGCTGCTTGGTAACATACATTGCCATTGCTTTGTTGGCTCTAAAGAGAGAAACAAATTCAGCCTCTGGGAGTTCACAAGGGTTGCTTGCGTCTCGCAGAGCTCTTCGCTCCAACCGCCTTCGTTTGCTTCTGTTCTGACCCTACGCCGCCGTCGCCACATTTGAATGAATAACTACGTAGAAATCCATTTCCACTGTAAAACCAATAGGTAGGTAATCTTGAAGGTTTTAGTATTTACCTAGCTACCCATGGATGCATGCGCAATTCTTTTATTATTTTTATATACCTATATTATTAGGTATTCTATCTTATTTTCTTTTACTACTGTATTTGTAACCAACCAACAAAAAGCAAAAGGTCAATAATCACATGTTTGTTTACATGCGGCCATATTTGTATACCGCGTTAATTTTATCCGCATAAAAGTCGACCCGGATAAATTTTTGTACCAATTTCCACTGCCGGCGTCTATTTTCCAAGAATTAAAGCGCCTTAGCGCGCTTAGTGGTAAATAAACGCGCTAAAATGCTATCTAAACGCGTTATCTTTTTATTAGCACCTTTTTGACATTAATCTGACATAAAAGCGTGTTAAAATAGGGGTTCATTCAGATAATTCGCTGCATTTCCAATGAAATAAACGCCAAGAAAAAGAAGTTGATGTTGATATCGAAGCAAAATATTAACACTAACGCGCTAATATAAGCGCACTTAGCGCGCTACGTTAAAATTAGCCTTGCATGATCAGCCTGCAGAAAACTATTACTCCTACTGTGCAGAGCACAGTGTTGCCAGGGCGGGCCCTTGAGTTGCGTCGTAAGTTATGTTCGTTTCCTGAAATGTTACATTTTTGGTGCAAATGTTACGTGTTTTTTTAATTTTCGTTTTGGGGTCGTCGGAGGCAAATTTTATTGATGCCAGCAATATGGCGGAATATAGAGGAATCTTTGATGTACCAACCACCGGACATGAAAGATTCCTTTTTGATATATTATATGAAAATGAAGATACAGCTCGGTATGGTAGGTTAGTTTATTTCAGTTACTTCCATAGTATCATCTCTTATGGTACTTTGCTTTGGAGACGGGCAGCCGACATCCAGCTTACCTATGTTCTCCAAAAAAAGGGCTGTAGGCGCAATTTATAAATTAAAGCCACGCCACACTTTGAGGGAATTATTTAAAGATATAAATATTTTAACAGTTATATTGCATTGCAATACATCTATTCAAATGTAATGTACCTATACGTACAAAAATAAATATAGTTTTTTAGAAAAATGTGATATCCACAAAATAAATACAAGAAACAAGAAATAAACTGCACATCTTATACTAAAGATTATGAAAGGTAGGAAAATCATTTATGGGAAATTGCGTACGCTTTTTTAACAAGCGTGCATCTGAAGCAACTCAGCTATTCGTAAATTTAAATAGTACATTAAACGAAATCTTATAAAGAAAGCCTATAACCCCATAGATGATTACATCAATGATGTAAATGCTTTGTCAGATGTTGCCCAGTTCTGCACCGACGATAGTATAATGTAAGGAATATAATGTTAAGCTTAGTAAGTCTTAGACAAATATTTGAGCTGTATCTAAATCTTATATATTTAATAATATAAATAATAATATATTTAAACTTAGATATGCAAATAATGATATATTAGTGTATAAGGCATAATTTACACTTACTTGTGATTTATTTACCACTTATTCCACTAGTAGACAAAAAATAGAATTGGACTAAATCAATATCACCTTATTTCTTATTTAAAAATAATTACTATTTATAAACCTGTTTATAGTATTCATTTTGACTAGTCTAAGTGCTTATTTTATAAGCTTAAAGAAAAAAACGTTATTGAATTGAATTGAATTCAGTATTACATACTTACTTTGTTCCTGAACTGGTTTCCGCAACTAAGCCACAGGTGGGCCCTTTTTGCGTGTCGAGTGGGGGCTGCTAATCTAACCACCCGATGTCTTCTAGGCAGGCCAGCAGCTCGCTGACGCCGGTGCATGCCTCCCCAGGCGTCCTCGGTGTACCAAGGTGTTGCAATCTTGGAGAAGCTACGCTATCGCACTCTACAAGCACATGCGCGGCCGTCTCCTCAGCATTCATGCACCCCCTGCAAAGGGGGCTGTCCGTGATACAAAAAATAAATATGTTCTTCTTCTTTCTTCTTGATACCCAACTGAAATAGGTGTTTCTTTAGCATGCAGTGTCCAGTGACAATACCGACGATTTGCCGTATTTTGTCACGTTTCAGATTGAGGAGTTTTCGGGAGAATTTCGGGTTTAAAACCGGGAAGGCCTTCTTCGACTGCCTGGAAACCGTGATACTTGCCCAGTAGTCTTGGTGTTGTTTTACTATTCGTTGCCGGATCCATGAGCGGACTTGACTGAATGGTAGGAGAATTATTGGTTCGGGCCCTATCGGTTGCGATTCTGAGCCTCTCCTCACCAGTGCATCAGCTTCGTCGTTACTTCTGGATCCGCTGTGTCCTTTTATCCATTGTAGAGTAACTCTATTGGACTTGTTTACTTGTTCTTGCAGGTGGTGGCACTGTATGGTCAGTCCCGTCAGTGTTCTCTCTTGTTCAGAGCCTGTAGTACTGCCGCGCTGTACTGTACGAGAGGATCTTTTGGTCAGTTACCTTTCTTCGTTGCACCGCAGTCGCAGCCTGGATTATACCCACACATTCCGCATGTCCGGGGCCGGTTGTCGTACATGGCCACCTTCTCGAAATTGTTTCAAAATACACTAACCTTGGGCAGATTCTGCAGTTGGGTAAAAACAATTTCAAGAAGGAGGCCAAGAGGAGGATTCAGCTAGGTTGGGCAGCATTTGGGAAACGTCGAGTCTTGTCGTCATCCATACCGCAATGCTTGAAAACGAAAGTTTTCAATCAGTGCGTCCTACCCGTCATGACCTACGGAGCTGAGACGTGGACACTCACGGTAGGGCTGGTCCACCAGTTTAAAGTCGTCTAGCGAGCTATGGAGATAGCTATGCTCGGATTTTCTCTAAAGGATAGGTTTCGCAGCGAATACATCCGATAGAGAACCAAAGTTATCGACATAGCTCATAGGATCGTGTCTTCTTGCGTTGTATCCTATTTCTCATCTACATCAATGACCTGGACAAAATAATAGATGACAAGTGCACTCTTTTTGCAGACGATATATCGATAGTAATACCTAGCAAAACAGGCACTAATCTCTATAAATACCATGACATGACTTTGCAAAAGATAGTGTAGTGTAGTAAAACTAAGCTCATACAATTGCAGCCCTACCAAAAAAATCCTCAACAATTATTTTCTGTTTTTAAAATACATACATAGAATCTATAAATACATACCCTCTTCTAGGAATAAATATTGACACAAACCTAATCGGAAAACACATATCAATAAAATGGCAAAGAGTTGTAGTGGAGAGTTTACTCTCGCGATTTACCTATGCCCTCTATGAATTGAAAAACCGACAGATATAATGGACATCTGCAAACCCTATTTAATTCAAGTTAATTAACATACTCGCTCTCGAACTACAAATCTTCGCCCGCATAAATAATTAGCCACCCCCTAACTAACCCTATCTAAACTTCAAATTTTTCATTCTGGAACACATTCTAATGTCAATAAAAATTAACAATAACATTCCCCAATAGTTAGATAACAGATGAATTTAACTTTTTAAGATTCAACAAGATTTTCAAATCTTACCTCATTAAAAATGTTACAACGCCTTTCAGGAATTTTTCGGAACATAGAAAAAAAAAGTTGACTTAGGAAGTTAATATTTTGACTCTGAACCTATGTAAAAAATGTATTTTCCGTCGTATTAGGTACATCTTAGATAAGTTAAAATACTTATAATATTTTGTAACGTGTCAAAAATTGTTATGTCCTATGGAAACTATAATACAATTATCAGTGCCCGGGCTCATGTTGAAGCTTTACCTGATTCTATGTCCTTTGTTGTACGACATGATGGCAAATAAAAATCTTGAAAGGGGTTTGAAGATTTTGGCCCTAAAATCAGCCGCCATTTTGTTTTTTCTTCAAAGTCGCCGTGCACAATAAAAGTTATATATTTGGACAGAGGACACTAAAATAAATAGAAAATGTTCTATAACATAATGTCCTAAAGCGTCAGGATTCTGAGATATTCACAGATGAAAATCACTATTGCTCTAATGAATTTATCTACGTTTACCTACTGTTTTCATCAGTTTTCACGTTGCCTAGCAACGTACCGATTGATGATTTTGAGTGCCTACCTGTACCTACCCAAAGATCCTACGTTCCGCTAGAATCTTTGCTGCCTACCTATTATAAATCTAGGTATATTGGGAAGCATATGCCGACAAGAAAAGAAAAAACAGATGTTACTGATTCAGAAAGTGTTTATTAAAATAAAAATGTGGTACTACTACAATTAATTACTAGGATTTTAACAACAATAAATTAAAATGTGACTGCCATAAAAAATACAATTTGAAAAAGAGAGTTATTTTAAAATGTTTTTTCATGGCTTATTATGAGTTATGTATGAGCTATGCCAAGTCAAACAAAAGTACCTAACTTACCTGACAGTCGTCGAATAAGTGCCGTGAATAGTTTATAATGCTTGGATGACTGGCTATGAAGAGTTAAGTCAGCAAATAAGACTGTATAGGACGTGAAGATCTTCGCCGTGGGCCAGGGATAGTGCTGATTCCACAAAAAAAACATGTTCTGGCACCAACATGGTTTGACATTTTGTCAAAAAATAATAACTAGTTTAACAAACAACAGTAACAACAAAAACTTAAATAAAACAGTACATAACAGTTTTATTTATCATAAATAAAAAAAACGAGACATATTTTTTTCATATTTTTTTAAGATGTAGTGAGAACCTCATTTTGCATAGAAACCAAGGAGGTAACGAACCTGAGTTTGAGGTATAAAACCTCTTTCATGCCATGGTTGGTTTTAGCACAAGAAGCCTCCTTCGATAGGTTTAAATGATTTCAGCACTAGTTTTTCCGATAGGGTACCTTGATGTCTGTAACTTATTATACCTTACCTACCATTAAAATGCAGTGTCTACAGATGTAAAGGGGTCTTGGAGATTTTTACCCTAACATCGGCAACCACTTTGTTTTATTATATCGCCGCGTACGATGAAAGTTACATATTTGGATAGAAGACACCAAAACAAATAAAAAATGTTCCACAGTATAACGTCCTAAAGTGTCAGGCTTCTGAGATATTCACAGATGAAAATAAATATTTTTTTTTCTTTACATGTGAATAACTCGGAAACCTGACGCTTTAGGGCATTATGTTAGAGAACATTTTTAATTTGTTTTGGTGTCTTCTATCCAAATATATAACTTTCATAGTGCGCGGCGATTTTGAAAAATAAACAAATTTTAGGGCCACCCTCCATACAAAAATCTTCAAACCCCTTTGAATCTTTACTCTAGTTTCGTTTGCTCCACAGCGCCATCTTCACTGTTGTTTCTATCAAGTTTATCACGTAACTTATTCTAGTAGTTTGAACCTAAACTACGAGTTAGTGCATCTGTTAGTTTTACACTAAACTCACTAATTAATAGATACATACTAGAATTCTTTAAACGTACTTGTTCTAAACCGTGAACAGCGCGAACTAGCGAAGTAGGAAACGTGCACGCACACGCTCAAGCAAAATCAAGTTTTCATATATTCAGGATACATTACATTTGGTTATGATGGCTCCTGGTCCTGAGTGTGTTGGACTGAAATATTCTTTAGATGCACCAGTTCAGTTTTAGGTAAGCGTAATTTGGATGTGTTTGTAAACTGTTTGCAATAAAAGTCAGTAGTATTACAAATTTCGTTCGTTGGTCTCAAAAGTTACAAAAATTGCCATAAATATAAAATATACTACTTACTTGGGGGCCAAAGTTACGAAACATGTAAGAATTGTAACATTCTGACTACACTTGAACAATTGAAACAGAGAGAACTATTGAATGAATAACAGAGGTGTGGTGTTTTCTTCCGTCCACGGATAGAACACGTGAGAAATAATTAGACGTGACAAAAGAGTATCTATGATGGATGACAGACGACTGACACGCGTATACTTACTAGTCTATGCACGCGACTGCGTCGGCGAATGGACGGACGACGGACGGGATAATACCTCGATAATACTGCATATGTACAGCGGGTTAAATTGTTTAAGAACTCCATCTACGGGACGGATGGAGCTTTTGGCTTGGCGAATGTCAAAATAATGAACCGAACAAACCCACAATAACAACAAAATGAATAACTGTCAAATTTATAAGTATTGCATTAATGTCAACGTCAAAAAATTAGGATAGGACATAAATAAAATCTCAGAATAAAATAAAATAGGAATCGTTTTGGCGTTTGCGTTGCGTTTGTAGTTTAATATTTTTATTTTGTATCAGAAAATGAGCAATAAGATGGATTCTAAACTTACAGGTAAGACAAATTTTATTATCATTTATGACAAGTATCAATCAGGCTTCAAAATAAATAGGTTCAAGGTAAAAATAACCGTGCGTTCGATATAACTTCTGGTTATCTATTTGTTTCATCAGGTGTTCTTAAATATATTGTTGTTGTTTCTTTACTTGCTATTCTATCTTTTACTAACATCAGTACCTAAGTACACTGCTTTGCAGATGTCTCTTCTTCTTCGTCCTCGCGTTTCAACGCTGCAGCAGACTATTTCTTGGGCTTTCCACTTATTAATCATAGTCACATCTGGTTTATGGTGGGAAAAAGCTTCCCTCATATCATAGTAAAGTTATTTTATTTTCCAGGAATGTGGGTAAGCTTTTTCACGGCAGCTGGGATTCCTTCAGATGTGTCTGCGACTTACGCCCTGACATTTGCAGAGAACAGGATCCAGAATGACATGCTACTAGACCTCAACAAGGAGTATTTGAAAGAAATGGGAATAGTTCGTATGGGAGATGTTATTGCTATTTTGCGGTTAGTTTTATGGTTTTATAACATTCACTATGGTATTTTATCATTTGATTATGTGAATCATGTTCACATTGTTTAGATTAAAGATATTGTATGGTACTATAGACTAAGTTGTGAGAGATAGTTTAATGTATTATACAAAATGGTAAAATATAAACCAGCAGCCAGGGAATGGATTTCCAGATTTATTTAAACACCTAGGCTTCTTTATACTGACAACTATAACTATAGCTTTCTGTTGCTTCTACAAAACTACATCAATTAAATCTAGAAACCTAGATATTTTACATCAATAATGGTGTTTATGAATAAAAACTTAACAATAACAGAAAACAACAATTATATACACAGGATGATCAATAAATATAAAATGGTCAGTGAAAGCTTTCAATACTGAAAATTACAAAGTTTCAAACTTCTATTACAAGTTCCTTCTTCCATCAATATTATTTGTAATCCCTTTGTTTACATAAAAAAATAGAATTACAGAACCGATTATAAACTGATTTGATAGCACCAGTTATGATGCTATTCTTTTTATTTCTATCTTAGAGAAGAATGGCATTTTAACGCAACAACAAAATGAACACATGTTCCTAGTCAGTACCTCCTTCATCATACATTTTGGTTCCAGGCATGCAAAGCAGGTGCATGAATGTGCGGCCAGAGATAAAGTCCTCAGCTCTACTGCTGGCAGCAAGGTACCGGTGGCTGCTGTTGCCGGCCGCACCACTGTCTCACAGCCATCTTCTCGTAAGTTGAAACTAAATCTAGTAGTTTGTGCTTATAATACCTAAGGGTTGATGCTTGGGTATAAGTTTTTTTATTAAATACATTTTACCTCTAAAAAGTCAAATGCTTAATTTGAGCATGTTTATAGTCTTGGTTTTTAAGACTGCAAAACACTATAGAATAGACATGTCATCAACCACAAAAGACCCAACAAAAGTTGGTGCGTGCAAAAATGTTCTATGACCAGAATCAAATAATAATACAGTGAGGTTCTGGTTATAGAAACTCCTAAGGCAGAGAGCGGGGGATTGGTGGTGCTCTTTTGTGAAATAGTGGAGATACCCTCCTTAAAAAACACGCATTACAGACCCATCTTGCTCCTGAGCCATATCTATAAGCTGTTCTCATGAGCAGTCACGAATCGTCTCGCTAGGAGACTTAAACGAAGAACAGGCCAGTTTCGCCGAGGATATGGCACCATAGACCACATACACACAGTGAGGCAGATTATACAGAAGTTCAACGAGTATAATCAGCCCGTGTCTTGCTTTTGTGGACCAAGAGAAGGCCTTTGACTCTGTAGAAACTTGGGCTGTTCTGGAATCCTTATAACTACGCCAAGTAGACTATCTTTACATCGAGGTGCTGAGATGTCTCTACGCTGCCGCCACCATGAACGTCCAAGTACAGGGCCAGCAGTCTAAACCTATCCAACTGCGCAGAGGAGTGAGACAGGGAGATGATCCCGAAACTGTTCACAAGCGCGTTAAAAGACATGTTTAAGACGCGCTGGTTTGGAAAGGAAAGGGCATTAGCATTAACGGCGAGTACATTTCACACCTTTTTACATTTTAGTTTATTTGTTAAAACATGTATGTATTTGTATGGAAGAGCAGGACATCCTGGCACAAGTATATTTACATACTTAAAAGGATGTCCTAACAATTGTTTATCATGTAGAGTACCATATTTTATGCAAATACCTAAACAATTTTCAATAAAATCAATAAACACCTGCGATTCGCTGATGACATGGTTTGAATGGCGGAGTCGCTAGAGAAGCTGAAGCAGATGCTGGACATCCTAGCTTTATGAAGCTTCAGCCTCGTAACGCATTGGCGTTACGAGGCTGAAGCCGCATGGACATCTTGGCATAAATTTGGATAAAACCAAACTCATTCACGATCAATGGCCACACTGATCCAATACCGGTCGTCGTACATGCTTACCTTCGAAATCGTTTCCGAATACACTTCCTCCTCAAGTGGGATGACGACATACGAAAGATTGCATCCTACGAAGATGCTGGATGCGGCAAGCTGCAGAGTGGGCGCTATGGCGCTCTTGAGGCCTATGTCCTTGTGTGGGCTGACATTGGCTGATGATGATGACAAAGCTAGCTTGTTGGGATGGTTTCCTGTATTTTCAATATTTCTTTCTAAACCTATCTAAATCTGTGTGTCGAAAAAAGCGCGGTAGATGCGGCATTCCCTGCAGTCATCAAATTTTCTAAATCTTTATATGAAATAGTATGCAACAACGCGCACCTATCGGCAGCGAACCCGCGGCTTTTCAGTGAAATGCCATGAGGAAATGCGATGGTTTTGTAACCATCGCATTTTTTTATTTGCAGGCAATGGCCGCCTGCAGCGCCGATAGGGGCGCGCTCAGCTTAAATCAGATTTGATTTGATTTGTAGGGACTATTATCAGTTTTTCCCGATATGCCTTTTTATTGTTTAGGACTTCTTTAAACAATTACACAATGAAAAGAAAACACCCATAAAATTATTTTCCGACAAACAAATTATTCACAAACCTTACATAAGCGATAGTCCTACTGACACACCGCTGTAAGCTAATAAGCATTACAGCGAGCCCGACGCGCACGCACGCGGCAAATTGATAGGAAATGATCTACGAGTGCATTACGTCAATACTTCCTTTCCTTTCCTTCTTATATTTTATATCGTGTTTACTGAATCGATTTGGGATGCATTCTCTGAACTTGTAATTAAGTATCTCGTTAGGTTTAGCTTGTTAGTAACTGTCGATGCAAAGAAAGTGGTTTAACTGTTGATCTTTTTACCTGTGTCTGTATTTTAACAATTTTTCTGCGATCACCAACCCTCCTGTCAAGCGTGGTACATAGCATCAAGTTTTTGTAGGTGTTTCTCAACTTCTCCCCGCGGTACCTGGGACAACCAATAGGTCTTCAGCCACTGTGGCGACCCATGTATACGCTCTGCTGAGTGCTGGACCCTCCCCGATTTGGACTACATGTCCATCGGAGTCTCGAGGATTTGGTTTCTCCTATGATTGCTTCGGACTCTAGATCTAATGTTTTTTGATTTTTGTGAAGTCGAGTGAAGCGATGATTACGTCAAAGCAGTTCGGGACTTTGGATGCAATCTAATGTATCCAATGACACTCCTCAAATACTATGTATAAGCCAAAGTTTTGTTACAAGTAGGTACAGTTTTATTTATAACTAAATCGTAAATAATCTCTTTACTTTATGTATTTTGTCTTGAATAAACTACTTTGTATGTTTTTGTTGTTTAAATTGTGAACCAGTAAATCCGATACTCGTACAACAATAAATCAAATGTATTGTTTCAGCCGCTAGTCGTATATTAGAGCACTACACGCGAAACCCGGCCATGCCTGACGTGCCCGCTTCCCAGACCGTTAAGAGGAGATCCAATGAGATGATGTAAGTGCTAACGACTTTATCCATCGATTCCTTACAGACAGCCCCCATACATCCAGCACAGGTGCCTGTGCATAGCACAAAAATAAACATTTGAATTTGGTTTTAAACTTTTACGCCCTTATTCATAATGGTCTGATAAGAGACTATGCTGTGATATTTCTCACTCTGACTTCTCTGACTCTAGAAGAAGTAGAGTGACAAAAAAACAAGGCGGTTTAGCAACTGTTTTAAGTGTGTTTAATTATGAATAATAATAATATAATAAGACATTTATTTTCCACTCACAAAAAGGTTTAGGGATTTTTTTTAAGGGATGAATAAGAGGGGTACATAAAGATGTATCTACTGTATCTAAAGAGTATAATTTAGTGTAGGTTTCTAAATAGATACATTTGAAAGCAATCTTTAAGCGAGTGGCCCGCGATCTGTCTGATAACTGACTGCTGTCAATGTAAAATAGGTACAGTAGTTAAAATTATGAGCCTGAATGTGCATTCAAATGCAAATTTTTGTGCCGTGCGGTCCAGATCTAGAACAAAATTTATTTTTTAAAAGAGGCTTTTATAAAAACCTCGATTAATATGAATAAATGCTTTGTTTGTCACAGTAGCCCACCGGACACACAAAAGAAGAAGATGATCAGATTCGAAGTGTCCAAGCAAGAGGATAAAGAAGGTAACTTGTCCTTCTTCTTCGCCCACTCCTCGTTAGTTCTGTCTGGCATGACTGTGTACTGTACAGCTAAACCCGCATTTAATACGACTCTTAGAACTACTGTCCCTTTTTATAGTGGGGGAATCCTCTTGGATTACTTTATTTGCGATATATGCGGCGACCTCTGTGGCGCGGTGGGCGGAGGTCTGCCTGCGACGCAGAAGGTTGCGGGTTCGATTCCCGCGTCGGGACAAATGTGTGTACAATCTGCAGACATTTGTTCAGGGTGTTCTGGTCGTTTTCTATGTATAATAAAAAATATCTATCTGTGTATTGTGTTATATTATGTATATCAGTTATCTAGTACCCATAACACAAGCTCTGCTTATAGCTTGGGGCTAGATACTGCTGTGTGAAATGTCTGGCATTATTTATTTATTTAAAAAGGGGCATAATAACGGTTACCCGGCTAAACCTACCGCTGTTTCCGGCTGTGCACCTGTTTGCCGGGCCTACGGGTACACTTGCGAATTCTTCCGCAGAACCTTCTGTCCCTGTGCCAAGCTATAACAAATGTCATCTTTCAGGTCCAACCACAACAGTATTCTCGAGGCTAGGCAACAACGAGCCGGTGGTCACCAGCCAAACCGCCAAGCCAGTCTTCGCCCGGCTCGGCTCAAAGTCCGCCCAACAGGAGCAACTCATACCCATCCCTAAAGACGCGCTCAAATACGAAGGTATACTTAAAAGTCCTCCCATACCCACACCCAAAAACATATCAGTGGCAACCACCAAATCAGTCCGGAAGATATTCACGATGCGCGCTGACGAAACCCCGGTTAGCGTGAAGGAGAAACTCGCAGTGCCTAAAGCTAAGTCTGTGAAGTTTTCTAACCACATACAGTACAAAGAAATCGAGGCGTCTCGGCCGATAGCGCCTCGCCCGAAACCCGTTCAGATCTTCAACAAGCCTGAGAGAAGGCTTACGATGCCCGAGGGAGCGGCGCACGTCAAATCTCGACTTGGGACGAAATCGGTGAATAACCTGACGATCACCAAAAATGTTTTTAAAAGGCTGGGAGAAGCTTGATGTTTCCGACGTGTACGTCTACTCTACACGATAACTGTTACTTGAACATAAAGCGACTGCATTTGTAGTAGACTACCGAGTCAATGGTGTGCGACTATTTCGAACTCAAAGTGTGTAAGGTTAATCTAAGTTTTGTGAAAGGACACTAAGGACGAATTTAGCTGTGGATAAACTATCGAGTGTATATTTTTTTATGTATACTGATTCTAGTAATGCGTAAGCAATCGTTCGTTTCCTTTGAAGCGAAGCGAAGCGTGAAATTTACCAATAGGCCTCACTATCCCATCATATTGTGTTTTTACTATCCCGTCATTAGTTTGGGATCCTATTGGTAAGTCTTGCTTAATTGTCTTAATGTATCTTAATTTGAAAAGTAAAAAAGGTACCATTTAACTGATAGTAACTAACTATCAGGTAGGTACTTTTTTATTTTTCTAAAGAGGTGATGATAAACCACAACCCTCTTTGAGGACGGTATGATCATCAGTGGCGGAATTTGTGCTGAGCCGATGAAGAGGAAAATTACCTATACTCTGATTTAGAATGCAAGATATTTTATGTCAACAATGACTTTTTGAATGCAAACTTAACAAAAAGTGATAACAATTACAGAACACACCAGAGTAACAACAAGGTTATCATTATCACTAAAAACAAAAAAACAAAATGCTACAACGCATTATCTCACATGTACAGCGAAAAATCGGAACAAACGGGACATCAATTAAATCATGAATGAAGCACACTACATACATTTCGGAGCTATAACGTATATTAATATATTAAATTATTTATTTTATTACTGTATAGCAAGCTGCCATAGATGGTGGCTAAGCCATAATATTATATTTTTGCACTCATTAGGTCTGCGGCCGTCATGTCTTACTATATCAAAATAAATCGTCGATATATTTTGATGACGTAATAAAAATAGGTTCTGCGTCTGTGGTCACTCGCCGATTACTATAGAAAATATACCGTAATATACCTTGTTATGATTTATATTAATAAAATAATATATTATTGCTCCATCTGTTGTGGGCTTGAATTCAAAACTAAAAATTGTTTCAACTTTTGTGCTTTGCTTTGATGAAACCAATTTGGTTAATTATTGTCCTCCAATATTCCGCGGTTTTTGTAACCTCTTTGTATACAAAAAATATCCAGGTTTTTGAATCGGAGTGTGTGAGTGTGTGTGAAGATCGTAATTAATCGTGGTTTGTTGAAAACGAATCTCATGAGAACAAGAACTAAGTGTCATGCAAAAGTTATACTGTCGGTGAAAAAATCTTTAACCGACTTCGAAAAAAGGAAGAGTTTCTGTGTTCTCCGCTATGGATGATTCTTTTGCTATTGTATACCTATATCCTGAGATGCTCCCAATATTTTGATTATTATATTGTGTCCCACAAAACTTAAAAACAGTGTAAAATTCTGATTTTAATAATAATTTAATTTAATTGTATTTGTATATTTTTATGAAATTCTAAGTGTATACACTTAAAGCTTGGATTAAAAACAATTAATGTGTTCATAACTTTTGTTTGCGACAAATTAGCTTTTTGTTTTTATTGTTAATAGATGTATCCGTACATCACACGTAGGTAAAATAAGTTTAAATAATAAGGTACCTAATTATAACTTAACTTTATACATAGTTTTATGATCATAAGTTTGTTGTTTTCAAAAATAATAAAATTTAAAACAATTTTTTTGGTTTTAAATAAAGGGAACACCAGTAGCCACGTTACTGCCTAGCACAAACGTACAATTTGTTAATTTCTCGCCAGTTTTGAAACATAATGAGTTTGGTGTTACCAATGTTATTTTGTTACTTTGCTTATGAAAGTTATCTCAAAATAATAGACCGGTCTCGTAATGTTTGTGGTTTATGATTGTTGACAACATTATAATAGTGTCTTTATAAGCTGAACGTACGTACGTTAGTATTATACATATTTATAATATCTTGACGTTAGTTACCTACTGAAGATAGGCAGGCTGCTTACATGGGATTGGGATCTTATTTGACATGGGATTCATTAGATGATGCTGTGTGGATAGTCCAGCATTGTTTAATTTTTATTAAGTATATTTATATTACCTAGGTACCTACTTTGTGTGCTGAAGCAAAAAAATCAAATTGCATGCAGATAGACACGAAACGCGAGATCTACATCAGAAAATAAGAGGGTTATTTCCACTCAATGCTAAATTTCATCCCAGAGAATACCACGGAATATTGCAATAAAATTTATGTAACTAAATTAGCTCCAACAGGCTCCAACCAATGCCATGATAAGCAAGTACAGTCAGTCAACGGTAACATCATGTAGAATCGAAGAAGAAATGCTAGAGCGAGGCAAAACAGACTGCACCGTTCTCCATTCCATCACCAAAACTTATTTCATCCAAAACTTGGGCTATAGAGAACTGACATGGTGAATTACTGACTGAATAGATGCAATATTCGAGATATGGAAAGAGTACCTACTGTCAGTCTCTGTTTAAAGATCCACTCGCTCACAGCTATCTTCTAACAGAGCCTAAGAACGAAGATCGAGAGCATAATATTCTCAAGGACGAAGTTCGAGCTGCTATAAAACATATTAAAAGCAAACAAGCCACAAGCAGGGACGCCTTACCGAATGAGACCATCAAAGCATCGGGCGAATATGGTGTCGAAGTCTTCTTTGTGTGTGACACAGGAAACAGGAACTTGGCCTCAAGAATGGGCACACACGGTTCTTGTTTCATTAGCTGGACTCGCGCACGAAGGATTCCGTACCATTATCTATAAAAACGGTAAAAAAATCACGTTTCTTGTATGGGAGCCCCCTTAAATATTTATTTTATCCTGTATTTTAGTATTTGTTGTTTAGCGACAACAGAAATACATCATCTGTGAAAATTTATACTGTCTAACTATCACTGTTCATGAGATACAGCCTGGTGACCGACGGACAGACAGATAATTACAACTTCAGTGCTTTCACGCCTATCACTAATACGAATTGGAAAATGAGACGTATACCTAGCTATTTATCGCATTTTTTTGGCTACACTTTGTTTGTCTACTAGCATTCTAAGGCTTTTACGTGGAAGACATCAATGGTTCTTGATTACGTTTATCAAATGTTTTTTGTATAAACACAGACTTAGGCCTCTGATATGAAGACCACGACCAGTCTGCCAAGAGTGTTCCTCTACGAAACAAACACAACACCAAATACCATATTAACAACTAATGTTAACAAGTCGCTAACGTTAAAAACCAAACTTATTGCCGTAACTATATACAAAACATCTATTCATCCCATGCAAAAAGAATTGCATGAACTAGGATAAAAAAAACATTGTAACAGTTCCATGAAACAACAGTTCTATTGTAGGTAGGTAGAGGTAGGTATACCTACTAGGTACTTCATTCATAATGGAAGTTAAAGTTACCAATTATGTTTTATTAGTTCTATAGAACAAACGAGAAGGTTTCGTTTCAATAGTTCTATAAAAAGGTGTAAAAAGTCCTATAACGTTTAAGTTCTATAGAAGAAATGAGAGTTACCGAATAAACGTAGGTAAGTGATCAAAGTGACCATTCAGGCAGGTGCCACGCGCCTATTGACACCACACGTTTTGCGATGAATCCTTTCAGGCTCTGGTTACTGCAACTGCATCTTGCAAGTGCCAGATATTGCATGGAAATCTGGAAAACTAGAGTATCAGATGTGGTCACTTTCACTAGATTTCCAGCTCAGATGCAGCGACCGCCGGCCGTGACCGCGGCGTGTCACCGGGTAAAGAAAGTTACTGGGCTATGAAAGTAAATCAGTCCTCTTTACTAGGTGCTTGTTTACTTGTGTGAAGATAGAACTGCACTAGATATTGCTATAATTACTATTCTAACGGGAGAAGTGGCAATACTAAGAATCTAGAGACAGAGTTCGGGAATTGGCAATTCCCGAACTCTTTGTCCAGATTTTCATTCCGAATTGGGGAAACGAAATCGGACGAAGGTGGCTTTGGATTGGGATTTCCGTAAAACTATTAATATTCTTATGAGCTAGGTATCTAATCTAATGGGATCTGCAACGATAGGTAGGTAGGTACATTAGTATCCTTGAAAGCGGAGATTTTGTCCTGCCCTGAGATCGACAACAGAACAGCCACTCATAAACGCCGATAGTTCATAATTATTGATAAGAAACATTCAGTAACCTTTATGCACATAGCTCCATCTAAATTTGCAATAACCTGTTGTTGTTAGCCAAAATGTTTTCAATTGCTTTAAGAAGGCCGAAGTTCAAAGCCATATTTCGATCGACCACCGAAGATAAGAAAATGTATTTGTAAACGGTAAATCATTTTCTTTTTTGCTAAATGTTGACAAACTATTGCAGTACCTACGAGCGTGAATAATTAACTATTGCTCTGCTATTGTCAAAATTTACATTAGTTGGGCCACCGGAGTGGAAAGTTGCACATATAGCGCGAGGGAGCTTGTTATTCAATTGACTTTTGCATCCCGTTGAAAGTAGGGGAACTTGTGGGAAAGTTGAGTGGTTTAGCTGCATGCGTTTTGCAAATTTACCCATACCTACCTAGCTGTGTTGGTATCTTCTACCTCTATTATTATTAATGATGCACTTATAATTCAATCCTTACCTACTGTCTTTTGTTAACAATCTCATGCAATCGTTGCTTGAAATCTTTCTTGAAATGGAACAGTTGCAGTAAACATAATGAAAGAAGTGAGTTACGTGTCTCAAATGCACCGTGAAGCTATCGATGGGTTCTTTTTGTGACATTCGCCTGTCGCTATTGCGCAACTGAGTAGCCTGCTTCTGCTATCAAACATTAAGAACCTTATTATTTACTTCACTTTAAAATATAATCAATTTGTATTGTATCATATAACAGTTGTATGAATGAGTGGTGTAAATCGGGCGGTCCCGCGCCGTGGTGAAGGGATAAAAGCGAGCGAGGGGCGCCGCGCCGCTCAGTGCTTCCTCTGTCTCCGCCACGACCCCACCATGGGGAGAGAGGTAATTATCTCACCTTAGTTTTTATTATTTGTGTGCCAGTTTAATATAATTGCTGTGTGAAGTGTCCGTTTAATGACGATGGTCTTTGTTCCCAGGTAATAGTCGCAGCCGTGTGCTGGTTCACGATAGGAGCGTTTGCGAATAGTTTTAGAGACAATGTCAGTGCAGCAAGTGGGTCCCGGCTGTACGGTAGCGTTCCGCGGGCCGCAGTGTACGCCAGCGCAGCCCCGCACGGTGCCTTTTCCTTCCAAGTCCCACTTATCGCCGCGCCTCAACCCGCTGGATCCAGACTCACTCCAATCAAGGAAATCTTCAACTTCCAAAACATGAATGCTCATTTGAAGGACTCTTACGGCAACCGGTTCGTTGAATCGAAGCAGTCGCCGCAGGTGGTCCCATTCAAGCCGTTCCCGCAGCAGTACGTGCCACTGCAGGAGCTCCCGCCGCACTTCGCCCAGCCGCTCGCCGCACCCTCCTTCTCTGGTCTAAAGCAGATCCAGGCGCCGCAGATCATCCTCGGCTCGCAGTACAAGATACCCATCCATAACCTTCAGTCCGCTCCGAAGCAGCAAACTCCGTACCAGTTCCCGCAAGGGTCTTATTACTCGGGCCCCCTCAAGAGCCTCGCGCCGCATCCGGTGGCGCACACGCAGATACGTAGCCCTTTCGTTCAGCTGCCGGTGCCGGGGCAGTCCTACAATCACCTGCCTGCATTTTCGTATGGCCAACTGCCGACACCGTTCCACTACGGAACTAACGTGATTCATGACCAACGAGTGGCTACGCCTACCCCCACGGCTCAGCAGCAGTCGTCCAGTAACGAGGCTGTCTATGCCAACGTTCAGTCGGAAGAGTACCAACCTGAAGATGGACCCAAATACCAGCGCGATGAGTCTCCACGAGAAGAGTCGTCGGAGGAAGAACAACAGCAACCAGCTCGTCCGCTTGTGCACCATACTGATAAAGTGAAACAAAAAGTCCCAATAAGAGAGACTCACGTCACCTCCTACCACAATGGAGTGAAGGCTAGCGTCAATCTGAAGACGAAACCGCCACTTCCTCTTCTAGACATCAGTCTGCTAGAACCATTAACATTCGATAATCCTCTCGTTCCTCAACATCAGCTCTTTCTACCGAAAATAAGCCAAGCTACATACCATAAGCTCCCCGGGTATAATGCTAACGCTAATAAAAAACACAAGCCCGTTCATAAAAACAAAACCTACGATGATGAAAGTCCTAAAGTAAAACCTAGAAAGATCGGTCCGAAAAAGAAACAAGGATTTCCTCGCGTTCAAGTACAAAATTTATTCTACGATGAGGTAGCGTCGGCGTCTACAGTTAGGCCTATTATTGCAAATGAAAGCCCAGAAATTACTTATGAAATTGACACACCCACCCACAAGGAAACCTACAAAGAACAAACCATTAACTACAACAAAGAAACGAAATCTGAACCTGTACACATCACTTATGGATCACAGAAGACTGATGAGCCCGTCCACTACACTTACGTTCATAGCTCGAAGGAGCCAGTTCATATCAAAGAAGTGCATTATGAAGGTAAGGGTGAAGTGCCCAAGCATTTTGTGAACAAAATCAAGTCCGATGAACACAAAGATGAAAAGCAACACCATGAGTCTGAAAATTCCGAAGAGTCATCTGAAGAAGATAGTCCGCTGCGTCATTATCATTCAGATCATCACGATGACGACCACAATGTCAACCATTACAATCACAATAACCATGAACATAAACATCATCACAAAGAACACCCAGAAAATCAACACCATCACGATAATCGAAATGAACACAACGAATCACCCAAGCAAGCACACCAACAAAAACCTGAGCACAGAGAAGAATACCACCATCAGTCGCCTAGCACAGGATCGCAGAAACAACAAGACGTGCCTGCGTTCAAGCCGATTCAGTATTACACTAAAACAAGTTCAGGGACCTTTAGACCCATAAACGAATACGAGGAAGAGATCCGGATCGCCGCCCCTATAAAAGTAAACCCAAATCAACATGTGCAACCAGGAACTGAACCTCGACCGCAGCAGCAGCACAACCACTCCTCAGGCTCACATCACTCGGCCCCTCAGCACAACGCTCAGTCACATCAGAAACATCACTCACCGACTGCCCACGTCCAAGAGAAAACGAAATCGGTCACAATTCAAGAGGAAGCTCCAGGATCCTCTGTGGATAACAAAGGCAAATTTGGCCACGATGAAGATAACGAAAAAGAATTTGAGCAGGCATACAAAAACGCTGCATTTGGCTTTCCAGCCTATGGTCAATCCACTGACATTGAAAAAGACTTTTACACCCCGGTGAGTTACGGACCGACACGGGACCACAGCTTTTCTACCAAAAATTCTCCTTTTGAACAGTACCACAGCCAATCTGATAACTTCCCTAAAAGCGTGCGTGTCAGCTACAAAGACCTCATGGACAAGATGAAAGATGATTATTTCACTGATCTCTCTATAAGTAAACCTGAAAGTTTGGCTGACTATTACAAGAAAAAAACAGATTATTATAAATTATACAAAAACCAAAAGCCCGAAAAATATATCGCTTATCATAACGATGAAAGTCAGAATAAACAGAAAACGAACGAAAAATATACCGTCCCGTATAGCTTCTATCCAACGCAAGATATGAATATGAAACAGTTAATAGCACAGTACAAAGCGACGCCCTTCGTGCAAGAGATTGACTATTCTAAAGCATTTCCCCGAGATAACTCGGCGCACTCCACGCAACCCTTGCAAAGGTACAAAAGTAATACGTATTTTGTGGAGCCTCAATTCCAGTACGGATTTGAACCGGTCTCGATACCCCGTCTGCTCGACAGCGAGCTGGCCACGATGGCAAGCAACAACAGTCCCGAAAGTGAAAAGCCCGGCACGAGGAAAAAGTTTTACAAAGAAAACTTTTACATCAAGAAAACAAGCACGTCAGACGCTGGACCCGCTAGTTAATAGATAAGACTAATTTATTGTTGTTAATAGTTTAGTATTCTATTCGCCAAAAAATAATTTAATAATTTAATAAATTAAAAATTAAATTTTATTATTTTTTATTTCATCCCCGTTCATTACTGAGGAGATCCAACTCTTGCAGAGGTGCGAGAAACTTTCCCTGTCTTCTAATTAATTGTTAATTACGTGACTGCAGCATTTATTGCACTAATTTGTACTTGATCGGAAAATAGCATTAAACAGTAAAGGTGGTATTAGCCAAGTCAAATAGCGTGGAGCGAGCAAAAACTTCCCTAGTCTAATTTTGCATGTTTACAACCGGACCTAAAGGAACTCTGCTGTTCTTATGCACAACGGAAATGAATGAAAAAATCGTGAAACATGCAGCTAGCATTCATATTATGTGATGTAACAGAAGAGGTAAATGTTCAAGTTGTAGAATGAGTAAAAATAACTCAATTGGATCAAGCCAAAAAATAAGACACCTACACCCTACCTACCTACTTGGCTAAGCAATCGCAGTCAATTAGACGATAAAATGTTGCAGACATCTTGTGAAGAAATTCACAAATCAATCAGTGAGCGAGCACCTTACCTACAAAAACTTATTTTAATCTTATCGAAGGTTAATTAACCCATTCACTGCCTAGCCTGCGGCTCCGACGGCCGTCTTCGGAACGGTAGATGGGCATGTCCGTCGTGCGTGAACGATGAAAGTTTTAGGATGTCACATCCACTGCCAGCCTTAGCCGGCGGTGTGACCCTCAGGGACGTACGCCGGGGTTCTCCACGGAGCTGGTAGTGGGCATGAGCGTCGTTATTGAAAGTATCAAAGAAAACATTGCCTTTGAACAGCATGTTGATGTATCTTTAGTTATTTAATCCAATACTGATGTGCCTATGCATTATACAACACATTAATAAATATACAAACTTATATATAAACTTACCTACCTTAATTCAACTTAACCTAATTTTACCAAAGTGGATTAGAATCACGATAATTTATTTTGTGTCTACGTGACTAGTAACATCGAAAATTCGTTACGATATCTACGTACGATCTTTCTACTGGGACTTATAGAGCTTAGAATCGAGTTCAATTCTTAATTAAGTTCAGAAAATATTTCATGTGCATGCCAAAGGTCAGATAGATACATCTAGCTATTAAAATAACCTAACACACACAGAATCAGCATCACAAAGTATAAATATATCCTAAGTTTCGTGAGAATTATGACCATTGTTTGCCTACAGGTTGGCACCTATGGGAGCACGTCTGGCTAGCTCCATCTGAAGCCTCCTCTTCTCCTGCAACTTCCTTAAGCATCGCCCTGAGAAATTGCCTGCAGCAAACCCACCTACAATTATAAGCAATACTAAACAAGCCATCGCTGGCAACGCTTCCTTCTGTTCCGGTGTAAAATTCCATACGCTTCGTTCAACGATAACTTCTTGATGGTGTATTTGCAGGGGAGACTGTGCTACAAGAGCAATGGGCCGCAGTATCTGGACGACAGGTTCGCAGCCTGATTCCCTCACGTATTTGGCCCATGTTCTGTTTGCCATTGTCAGTTCCCTGGGCTTTATGAAGGGTCTCCTACCCGGCACAGTCTTGTTCAGTGTGGTGCTCATGTTGCGCAGCTGATTCTCATTGTATTGGCACTGCAAATGCTTCTTCTTCTTGTTTCCTTTCACGATGATGTCTTTCTCAGCGCTCTTGGCTCCGACGAGAACGTCGAGATCGCCTTTAATCATGTTCGCCCAGTCCCACATCTCAGCGATCTTGCAATCGCATACCCACTGGTTACCAAGCAGATTCAACGAATGGAGTTTGGGGTTGTTTATAAATACCATAGGATCGATTGTGGTTAAATTGTTGTTACTCAGATTTATTTTCTCTAGTTGACGTAATCTTTCCAGAAACGTTAGACTTCCTTCTACGGACTTCAGTCGATTTCCAGATAAATTTAAGTCTGTTAGATTTACTGTGTTTAAAAAAGCGTCTACGTTTAATGATGTTATGTTGCAGTTGCTGAGATCAAGGATACTGACTTGTGAAAGCTGCTTCGGGAATACTGGTCCCTTTTCTGGGATAACAAGGGGATTTCCACCAAGTCTGATTTCTCTCAAATCCATGTAAGTTAAGTTCTTGAAGAAAGCGTTCGCATTTAAAGGTCTCTTCAGTCCGCAGAATTCAAGTTCCAATGTAGTTAACTGAGTCAAGTTCCCAAACAACCCTGCTTCAAGAGAAAGCAAATCATTGCCGGATAGCACAAGCTTCTTCATCGAAGTCATCTGCGAGAAAGAATCAGGGCCAATATAGGACAAGTTACTATATCCCATGTTGAGATATTCCAATTTGTCTAGTGGCGCTAATATCTTTGTAAATACATTTACAAGTGGATTGTGGGAGATATCGAGTTCTTGAAGGTTATCGAAAACATTGAAATTGTCAGGAAGATTTCGGAGTCCACAGTTGCTCAAGAATAACCTTTCAATTTTGGGTAACGGAGCGAGCGCTTCTTGTAAATCCGGTGCGAATAGAGGATTTCCAGAGAGATACAAACTTTTCAGCCTCGTTGCGTTCGCGAAAGCCTCGCCTGATATCGGACCCTGGATCTTACAATTGGACAAGTCTAGTAATTCCAAGTTATTGACACTGTTGCCCAACGTTGCTGCGACATCCAAATCACGTATTTCGTTATCTGCCAAAATAAGCGAAACCAAGTATGTACAGTTCGAGAAAGCATCTTCAGATAAAGACGTTATTCCAGATTTCCTCAAGTTCAGACGTTCCAGTCGGAACATTTTTCCAAGGACTTCTGTCCAATCCGTTTCTGTCAGTTGGTTTCCAGCCAATTCTAGGTATTTAATGTTGACTGTGGCTAAAAAGGCGTTTTCAGATATTGTCTTGAGTTTGCAATCATTTAGTTTAAGGGTCTCAAGACTGGTAAGAACATCGAAGACTCCCGCCTCTATGGTGCCGAGGGGGTTGTTGGAAAGGTCGACAGTGTTGAGCGTCGTGATGTTGTCGAAAAACTGCGGGTTGATTGTGCTGAGGTTACACGAGCTGATGTCCAGGTACTGAAGGGTGGCCGACACAAGGAACGGCCCCTCCACAACAGTTATCGGATTCTCCTGCAATTCCACATTCAGCAATCCGCGCGAGTCCCTGGAAATAAGGAAAAGAAAATTTTAGATATGTGATGGAGCAATTTAAATATTAACACGTGAAGTTGGTTTGTAAAGTTATGATCGTAAACATGTGGCGTAGATAGGTAACTAGTCACTCTGAACGAGCAAAACTCAATTTGCATTCGTTGTGTGTCCATTATCTAATATTGGCAGTAGTTGGCGGCAATTGCTCCTCTGACCGTGCCCTAACAAGATCACGAGCAATTTGAACAATTTTGTCATCAACACGCATTGTGTGGTGGACGAATGTCATGTTTACAAAGTGGATAATATACGCGCATGTAAAAAGTACAAATCTGAGGTAAACAATACGCCAGGTAGAATCTACACTTTATGGTTGGATGAGTCATGGTCTCGGTTGGCTCATAGAAATAATGGCCACCTACTATCATGTTGCAATTCTGATTGCAAATGAAGGGTTTTTCAAAGTTCAGTTGTTATACTTACAAGAATGCCTCAGGGTCGACGTAGGTTATATTGTTCCCCGACAAATCTACATCGATCAGGTACTCCAATCCTCTGAACGAATCCCGTTCCACCCTCGTGAGTCTATTTTCTGCGATCTGCAGCCGCCTCATCTTAATGTCACTCGGGAACGGTTTCAAGCTTGTTATGTTGTTTCCGTTCAGATCCAGAATATACACGCTGAGGCTGAGCTCATCGTAGGGCACTTCAGTCAGGTTGCTCTCAGAGCAATCCGTCACCCAGTTAATCCTAAAGTAGTGACAGTCGCAGTCATCAGGGCACTCTAACTCAAAGCTGTCTCCATTGAATCCATGCGCAAATCCCGCGGCTAGGAGGTAAAACGTGAAAGCCGTTAAACTAGCCATGATGGAGCCCGTTCAAGTTTCCATGTTACACCTGAAATTAATGAAGATGTGATCAGTTCCCGCGTGACTTATCGATTAGTGGGTGTTGATTATTGCGATAAACATTCGCAGGGGCGTGTGAATTAGTAGGTAGGTAGTAGGTACCTTACCTACTTATACAAACTCTGATGGTGTTTATGTTTACCGACTTGCTTATCTTACTATAGGTAGGTAGGTAGATGATTTTTACGTTTAGTTTACCACACAGACTGGAACCACACAGACTTTTTCCAGTACCTAGGGGTTAAAGTTTACCCTTGACTAGAATATATTCGAAAGACGAATGATAAGGACAGTAGAATTAAAACGATTGTGCAAGGAGCGCTTGGCACAATAACGGTAATAGTCCGCATCCTGGCGAGTTGGCCTGACATGTTTCTTGCCAGAATTTTCCAGAAACGACAACAATACCAACATGTCACGCCCTGAATGCCCATACAAACTGACACACCTGTTACATTCAGCTCAAATATCTACGGGAATAGGATAATATTAAATTGTGTTTTGTACTTAATCATTTGAAGTTTTGTATCTCACGGTGAAAATATGGAATCCCTGTTCTTAGAATATGGCTTATCCTGGCCAAGAACAATTAGTTACAACATAGATTAATGATTAGTCCATGGATTGTTTTTAGTAATTCATTACGAATGTTATTGAGCTAACTAATGAAGGTCTACTGTTTTTATACTTGGATCCACCTTGTTATTGTTTAATTGTATCTTTGTTAGATAATAGGTCATCTACCTAGTTTAAATCATCATAATGTTTTGTTTAGTAATTAATATTTATTAAGTATGTACTTAAAAAACATTTTAAAGTTTCTCTCCCAGTTTGTATTGATAATATTAATAATTACGACACAGCAAAACATACCAAGGGTTATGTCGTCGGTAGTATGGCAGGATTAGTATAATAGGTATCTAAATACCTACATAGTTTAGTTCCATTAAACTGACAGTTTCCAGTCAACGGACACTATGTAGTGAAAAAAATCAACAAATTGTTTAATATTTTGAACTTATTGTTAAATCGTTATATTACCATCCATATGGAAAACCCAGTGATCCCCAAGCCAGAAGTTTGCCGTTTTTATAGACTTCCCTGAAGTTATTCTTTCCCCAAGAGAAAGATTGGGATATAAATCTTTCTCTTGGGGAAAGAATAACTATCAAGCCACTACAGACCAACAGACAACTACCAGAGCTAACTATCAACTAACTATCCCAAGAGTTTAGTTAGATGATGAACAGAATCGACCTTGCCATCAAATCAAAGAATTTAGTTTTTGTCAGCGCGTACCTACAGCCCTTTTTTTTTGCATGCTGTTGCGACTGACTAATCAAATGTGTCAAGCGATCTTGATATCAGTATTATTGCTAATAATTACCAAGATTGCATGCTCAGTTCAGCAGTGACACAGTGTATACGTGACTCAGTGGTCATCAGAAACTCTGAACCGTTGTGATAGGTAGGTAGTAGGTACTCTACTACGGAGAACAATTCATTGTCTTAACAGGAAGAAATGAACTTGTTGCTGATATTGCTCTTTAAGTGGTTTTCCGGATTATTATTTAGTGGAATTTATTATACGCTGTTTCCAAATGTACTGACGACGAAGGCCAATTCAACACAAATACTTATCAAGTAGTGTAGGTAGGTAGTAGCCACCTATAGCAATAAAATTATTTACCTGCTTTCATGTTGTTTACCTTGGAAAATGACGGAATCAAGATCTGCCTTTTAAAGGAAAAACTTCATGGACGAAAAACACTGACTTGATATGTATAACCCGGGCACCATCTATGCCGGGCACGCATGCGTAGTGAGAAAGTAGCACATTTTAGGCGAGGTGTTCCGCGTTCGTCCCACTCGCTTCGGCCCAAAGTAGTCCAAACACGGAAAATCTAATTTTATGCGGATTTCATCTTTTTGTCCTTTGATGCTTTATCTCGGTAATAAACTCCAAACGCAGCTCAAAACAAAGCACTAATAATTAAGCAAGTTTTTACACCTTGCGTATCCTGCCCATGTGACGGTAGGTAGGTCCTACCTATTCTACCTCAGAAAAGCATGAAGGATACATTTTTAGAGTATCTTTTGCTGCTTGCTAAGAGGTTCAATTCGAACACTCGCTTGGTAGAGCAAAATCCTTACCTAGCCAGCATTAAGTAAGGGATAGTGTGCTTCCGGAAACAAAAACCGGAAAATACTAAGTACCACTTGCTAACTATGATTGCGTCCTTGGTCGTACCTATGTAAGGCAACTTTACTACGTCATGTCAGTTGGTTTACGTTTCGCGTGAGTGCATTGTGATGTGACTTACGCGGGTGTGGTCCTAGATGCACGTGCGTCTGACACCGGCACACTCTGGCTACTGAATCTGTCTGTAGGCTGGCTGTGGCCGAATGTGTGTCGCAGTCACTCGACCGTTCTTTGTCTGTTTAAACTAAGTAAATGATTTGTGGCAATTTCTCGGCAAACCCTTTATAATTTTTTATACTTGTTTTTATACTTACTACTACTGTCCTGCATCAATGTAAATTTTCACAATGAGAGATCCCTGATTAGATAGGTACTGTGCCGCACCTGTTTTATAAATGCAAGCTGGAATTTTATATCGGTATTGTACGTACCTCAATTGTTTCTAGATTACTCTTTCTATTTCTCTCGCACATAAACACGCTCTCGTCAGCTTTACTGTAAGTACCTAATCGCAAGCTGCAAACGTAAAAGCAACCGTCTGGTGCAGTGCGGATCGGATAACTGCAGGCGCGCCTGCGTAGTGAAGGCAGTTATAAATTTATTATGCAATTGATGGTCCTGAGTCCTGACCTAGGTATCTAGTGCGAATGTTGTTTACCTAACAAAATTAGGTAGGTACCTAGGTACAATATACAGGTATCCGGATTGTTACAAAATTAATAGGTACATTCATATAATTTGTTGTTTAAATTTTAAAATTATCATGGTTATCTTATCTATACGTTATTTTTTTATATAAAGAGGAAAGATTTGTTTGTTTGTTTGAATTGAATAGGCTCCGAATCCAAAACTACTGGACCGATTTGAAAAAATCTTTCACCATTAGAATCCTACTGTGAAAAACCACCAAATGGAACCAATGGTGACCAAATAGAAAAATATTTTAAAATGTGTTATGCATATGACTGCATATGACACATTGTTGTGATTTTAAATTCAATAAATTTTTGAACATACATAGGTGTAGGTATTATTGACAAATTGTATTTCTGTTGTGAATGTCCTAAGTCAAGCGGCGACCTGAATTAATATTATAAATGTGACTCGTAAGTGTAAAAGAAAGCCTATTACGGGATGGAATAGGTACCTATACCTACGTCAGTGATGTGCATCTGAAGTACCAGACTTGGATTAACGCTGGAAAACCTAATTCAGGCCGCATGTACAGCGATATGAATGACAGAAGAAAAGTATTTAAAGCGCAATTTAAATAATGTCAAAATAATAGCAAACAAATAAAAATGGATAACATTATCGCTCAACGCTTAAAATAAGACTATCGTACTTTTTGGAAAGCCACAAATAAACTCAATAGTAAACCCATTCTCCCTGCTGCGAGTGTTGCGGGTATCACGGATAACAAAGACACAGCAGAAATGTTCAGGGACCATTTTACAGTGCATTCACCCTTAGGTCCATCACAGTCGGTAATCGATGCGGGATCAAACGACCATGAGTTGCAAACTAGGTTTACAGCGAAAGATGTTCATAAAGTTTTTAAAGGTAGGTAGGTACCTATGTCACGAGGTAAATCTCCTGGCCACGGTGGTCTTTGCATAGAGAATGTGGGCCCTCATGCCCGAAGTACTAGCCATGTTCTATACTATACCTTATGTATAGGATACTCGTATCTACCGGCCGAGAAAACGTGGTAGTACCACAGACCAGTTTATATACTGGTCTGTGGTTACAGACCTATCGTTACAAGACCGGCAACATTAGCGACAAGAACAATTAATTACAGACCGATTTCGTTGTCCACTATTGTAGCTTAGGTGCTTTACAGTCTGCTCGATGCTCGGCTTAGTATTTTAAGTTTTGGTATCAAAACCCGGTCAATGTAGTGTTCAGACGTTCTGTTCCGTGCTGTAGTGCGATGATCAGGCGTTTACTCGGAGCAAAGATCCTAGGATCCTACGATACTATAATCTTTGACTCGGAGCCATACAGGTTGGAATGCGGCGTGAGGCAAGGGGGAATGATGTCTCCAAAGCTCTTCAATCTGTATGTGGATGCGCTCATGGGTGAGCTCAGCAGCACCCGTGTCGGTTGTCACATCGACGGTGTCTGCATTAACAACATTAGCTATGCAGACGACATGGTGCTGTTGAGCGCTCCACGTGCGGTCTTGTTATTACTTGCTTATAATCTACGAATAAATAATAAGTCTATTTATTCGTAGCTTATAATTGCTTGTAATTTAAATTCTCGATGGATCATTATTGATATCTGAAATAAAGATTTAATTTATTAAAATTATATTACTTATTTATTAGGTAATTTTCAAAAAAATCCAGCCAATCATAACGCCAACATGCGCGCGAAACATGTGTGGAAAATGTTTAATTTTTTACGGAAAACTTCTTTTCTTATTCTTAGAACGCAGAAAATATTAAAATCCGCTAAAATATTTGAATTTCGCGCGTATCTGTTTTCGATTCCGAGCCATATCAAAAACTCTAAAAAAAGATCCCCTTGTGTGTATACCATAGATAAATTATGACATCCTCCCAAAGTTTTTCCACATATTTGAATGTCACTGTCAACGTGATAGATGTTTCAATCATCAAGTTATCATTGTCAATGTAAGTAATGTCAATGCGAGCTGAGGGTGAGGGTATCTAATGTTCCTTGGCTCTGCGAGAAACATTAAAATTTTTCGTAAATTAATTTAATTCCACTAAAATAATGGCAGCAACTAAAGCCAGCCAATCTACAGAGGATCCAACGTTGCAGGAAGTGTATGACCAGGCAATGAAATTGTTTGATACCATAAATAATGGAAAGGAAGCCACCAACAGCGACCCGGTCCAAGTATGGATTCCCTTGTTTTTTCTTATTTTATTATAAAAAGAGACGACGAAAGGCCTATTAATTGCTATTTTAAGTAGTTCTAGGTTACTGAGCTTGGTATCCAAACTAGGGTTGATAATTGGAGACTCTGAATAATTTTTTAACCTTATCAATGTTTTTGCCAGATTCTGTCATGCATGTTTCATCTGATTTTACCATCATGATTACTTTTCTTACCTTAGCTTCTTGACTTCTATGTACTATTCTATGTTTCTATGGCTAGATCCAAAGCCTTAGTTAAATATTTCACATTGTTTTCAGATGATGATCAAAACAGCAATTTCAAAGTTTGAGAAAGCTACCAATATGGTGTCAGTATTAGGCATGTTCAGTTCAAATGAGAACTTGGAAGAGCTTCCCACGGACAGCCTGCAATTCCTGCTACTGCCAGCGCTGCTCGGAACCCTCAGCCTCAAGCTCAGCAACCAGCAGCGCAAGGATGTTATACATGTGGCTGAGATATACTTTAAGTAAGTAGCTTAGCCAAGTTTAGATGTTGACTCATGTCTTCAAGTAAATGAAATAGTGGACATTTTACTCAACATCTTTTAGCCCCAAGCTAAGCAGAGCTTGGGAAGTGCTAGTGAAAAGCAAGAGCTGGTTTTCTGATATCCTGGTTTCATGTCTTATGCCCTATAAATTCCTGTGTAGATTTATGGCCCTAATTGAAGATGATTAAGTAAATAAATCTAAATCTAATTGATTAGAAGTCTTCTAAAGAAAGACCTTTTTAAACTATAAATGAATTTGAAACTTTTGTCATACAAAATTCCCATACTCGATACAGAGACTTCCTGCAAAGATGCAAAGACTATGGAGTAACAGATGTTGAGGTCCCACAACCTTCCGAAGATGGTTCATCCAGACCAGTCAGTGAACAAGCTAAGATAGCCAGTATGGTAAGTAGGTACAGTAATTAGACTACATAGAGAAATAGCTAAAATGACATACTACTTTTAGGTATCAAAATTGTGTAAAGCTTTTTAGTAACCCACACCAAGTCTGTGACGATGAAGTCACTGCATGAAAATAACAAATTGGAATATTATTAAAATTAATTAACAGTTGTGAATTTTCTAAATGTTACTTACAAGCAAGAACTATTTCGAAGAGCGGGGTAAGACAAGGGGGGCTGACGTCCCCTCCTCTTCAACATATACGTTGACGATCTCATTGTGGGGCTGAGTAGCATGCGTGTCGGATGTCGAATTGATATCGTAAGCATTAATAGTATTAGTTACGCGTACGATATGGTGCTGCACTGTCCCACGGCGGGTGGCCTACAGGAACTGCTGGGAATCTGTGAGCAATACGCTGCTGACCATGGGCTGACATATAATGTTAAAGAAACAGAATACATGCGTCTTTGAGGCTGTCTGCCGGCAATTGTCCAGATAAGAACAACTACAATATTACCCTAAATGGAATGAACGTAAAAAGAGTCAATACCTTTAGATATCTTGGACATATCATAGCCGACAGCCTCAAACACGATGCAGACATTGAAAGGGAGCATAGGGCGCTGGCAGTTAGAGGAAACATGCTGGCCCGCAGGTTTTTCTGGTGTACAGAGCAAGTAAAGGTAACTCTATTCAAAGCCTACTGCCAAAACATGTACACAGGAAGCTTCTGGGTTAGTCATACCAAAAACTCACTAGCGTCCCTACCCTACGTATCCAATATAATAATATTTTCAGGGTGATGTTGGGGCTGCCTCGCTTCTGCAGTATCAAACGGATGGCTTCGAAGCCATCATCCGCAAAAAAACAGCATCCCTAATTGCCGAGTGCGCGACAGCCACAACAACATCCTGAAAACCATAGCCGATAGTTTCTCGTCGCCGCTGTGGGCATGCCTGGTTCGCAGAGTGATTCCGGCAAACATCTCTACATTATGATGATCACTCTGGGAACGAGGCATGCGTTTGTAAATAATTTAGTATTTAAGTTATGGATGTCTACTAACACTCTTTCTTTCGTTTTCATTGTTTATGTGTGTGTGCTTGCTTACTAACCCAATATGGATCCAAGATATCCGAAATAAAGAGATTTTATTTTATTTATTTATTTATTTGAAAGTTGAGTCATAAGATAGTGTGGGGTGTATCAGAGATGAAATTACATATTGACACTAACATTAGGTGATGACCCGTGAAGCAAAGATCAAGCGTTACAAAGAGATGAAAGACCTTCAAAACAAGCTCAATACTCTGTCCCATGCTATGAAGAGCCCCAACATTGATGATAGCGACAAGAGGGAGTACTTCACAACATTGCTGCAGTCGTACGTGAGTCAGGCGTTAGACGAGCTGGGGAGCATTGAGCAGGAGAAACCTATACTGGAGTATATGGCCAAACATGCAGGAGGTAAAGATGCATTGCTGCTATTTGTTTAATTTCATATGTTTTTCTCCCTTTTAAAAAATTCTGTTGATGTAAAAGCAAATAGAACTTCTTTCATACCAGTGAGTTTTAGGTTGTTGTAGAAATTTTTTGGGAGGACTGGAGTATCTGCTGAGCAATTTAGAGGATTTCTTGCTCATTTTGCAGATGTTCCAGTAATTAACCAACTACAACAAAGTAACACATGGTCCCATAAAAATTTGTTCCTGAGGGATTACTATTTTGTAGGCAAACGTTTTTTATCCTGCAAAATACAAAAAAACAGTGTAATTTTTTTTTTTAAAACAACCTAATTATTTTGTTTAACATTTTCCTTGTGAATATGCTGTTGTTCATAACCCCTAGTATTTTAAAGCTGCGTTAAAATTCTTTAGGCTGAATCACTAATAATCAAAACCTGATAAGATCCAATAAGATTTGTTAATCAGTCGTAATTGAACCCTTCCAGAACCACGTCACAAGGAACCTCGCCGCGCGACGCTCAAGCCAGTCATTATAACGCGCGACGCAGTCCAGAAGGCCGTCTACGGACTCGGCTATCCGGCCATACCCTCGCTCACTATAGAGGAGTTCTACGACCAGCGAGTTAGGGAGGGCACGTGAGTACACATTACTATCCATCTGGTTTGACCTAGTTAAAAGACCTCTTAAAAGAATTCTGGGACACGACTTTGTTGCAAACCCCGCACCACTTTCAGGGTTTTTGATTATAGAAAATGGAACCACCGATGTTGCGAGCGGGGCTGAACGAAAACGGTTCAGTGATGATTATAATGTATGAAAAAATACGTAGAAAGAAGTAGGGACTGGTGTTGTCAGTACCTACCGGGTATCTTTTACATTATGCCTCGCCTTATTATCAGAGCAAAACTTCTGAGGATGCACACGCTAGGAAAGCGCTCTACAATGCACTGCACACAAAAAAATCATGTAACTGTCTTTGATATTCCTTTTTAAGTAAGTAAAATACCCGTGTTAGAATAAATCTCACTATAAGTAGGTACTGGTGGCTAAAGCCCATTTCACATCGGAACCGTTGTAGAAAATTAAAAGTTCGCATTTGTTTAGTTTCACGACATATAAATTGACAAAGATGAAAATTACTTCTTACATCTTATGAATATATTTCGTTGTTAAAAGCTTCATAAAAACCCTGCAATGCACCTATTGAACTCTATGTGGATCTCAAACGTTTGCTGTTTTGACGTTAGAGCAATTCTACAGAATGACTTGGAAGAAAAAGGAAATGTTATCAGTTATGTGGAATCCTAGCTCAGTCACAGTAGAGAATGTACTAGAGTAACTAGAAAGTCACAGAAACCATGTTGAAACGGTCTCACGATTCATGCAGTAAGAAGCCCTAGGCTTGGGTACAGATCCAAGGCTAGGGCTTCTTACTGAACCACAGGGTTCAGAGCTTTGTTTCCAGCTGCCATTACCTTAAATACGCCCGCAAGTTGACAAATAAAGAACCTACTCCCTTAAATGACCATTCAGGGAGCGGTTTGTGTGTGAAATGGACTAAATGACTGATGAACTTCTGAATGGTTATCATAGAATAGTTTGTTTTATTCGGCAGGTTCCCGTCAGCATCAAATATCCCACACCAAACAATTCAGGCTGCTGAAGTAGATCCTGACGAGGCAGAGCAAATAAGAAAGGTAAATTATAGTTAATACGTAGGTTTTATAAAATACAATGCGGTAGTTCACTTGCATACGAGTACTTAGCTGTGTCTAACCCCCACACACTGAAACTCTTATCAGATATGGGCAGGTCTGTGACGATGTTTACAGCTTTATGGCAAATTTTATTGAACACAGTGAAAAAATCGCGGCTCATGAACATCTTAAATCTTTTAAATTAAATCTCTAAATACAGAGAAAAGTAAATGAGCTCGATTTAAAAAAAAAACAAAAACAGCATATTATTTAGTTTTTGTTTTATAAAACAAAGAGATTTTGCAAAAAAAATATGACGCCCTGTCTTTTTGCAACAACAGATTCGGTTACTGATAAAAATCTGTCGTTACATAGAAATGCATTATTCAAAATGATTTTTTTACAATTAAACTTAGAACACTCCACCTTCTAAGCATCAATGTAAACATTTAGAATATTCTTTTCAAACAACTGGTACGCTATCCTGGCTCTCGCTATCCTGGCTAGTGCCAGGATACGTAACCTGTTTTTCCAATAGGGTTATCAAATCCTCGGTAAAAACATTCCTCATGAATTGCGGAATCTTGAATGAAAATTTCCGATAAAAAATAGGAAAATAAGTATGCAGTTTTTATTTTCTAATAAATTGAGCTCATTTGTTTTTTGGCCATCCACTCCCATCCCAAAAAGACACGAAAGAAGTCGTGTTCAAGGCCTATTTGTACATTTCATTTTCCACAATGCATTCAGTGATCTTATAAATAAAATAAGCCTTTATTGCTGGTTAACAGAGTTTAAAATATTTCAAAAAACCATTAACTTAAAAAACGTAACTACTATTGATGTTCTCGGCGCTCAGTTTCCTTTCTTCTCTCCAGCTTGTCTTTCGACAAAGGCCTCCTCTAAGGCTTTCCACTCGTCTCTGTCCTTTGCTAAGCGTAACCATTCCAGCTACTTTCTTAAAATCGTCTTCCCATCGCTTAATCTGTCTTCCCCTACTTTACCCCTCGGGTGCCATTCGGTAATTATTCTAGTCCATTTTCCCTTAATTTCTCTCAACATATGCCTTGTCCAACGCCATTTCAGTTTTTTATTCAGTGTTGTTACATCATCTCAAAACACTTTGTTATTGTTTCAGGAGCTCATGGGCGAGACAGACGACACCACTGAGTTGGAAAAACAACGGCAGATGGACGACTACAAGGACGACCACCGCCGCGGCTGGGGGAACCGCCACAACAGGAGCTAAATATTATAGTTTGCAGATTGTAGATATTCGCTCTGGAAGAGAGGAATTGAAGGCAAGCCGAGAATGGAAAGGAAATCTTAAGATGAAAAGAAAACCTCTAAGGGTTGGTTGCTTTATATTTAACCAACTTCGAAAATAGGAGGAGGTTCTATGTTCGACTGCATACAGTATGTTTTTATGAATGTTCACGGATTTCTCAGTCGTTTTTGGACCAACTTTAATGACTTTTTTGTTTTTGTAATAGAGTGATCCCGAGGTGGTCCCGAGGGATTGCTAATTCTCTTGCAAAACATAAATAAAACGTCAATATTGTGAGTTGTACTTGCGCATCAAGGGTTCCGTATAAACTTGTACTCGTTGTTATGTTAAAACGAAGAAGAATAGTATTGAGCCATGCAGTATTCTGTCGTGAAAGGCAGGCTGTTAGTTGTTATTTTACTAAACGTATGTATGTTCTTTTATTTTGTTACAAGTTAAAATTATAACAAGAAATAAACTAATACAAACTATGCAAATTCTTTTTAATTTATTTTTCAGTGCATAGTAGGTTTAGGTCCCTTATGTTTAAAAATATTAGGTACAATTAATAAATAAGCGTCACGAATATGAAAAGCATTAAAAAGCTACTTAGTGTGACACCATCATTCCCTGCCAGGTTCTCCTGTCACATAAGTGACAGGATAACCTGGAGGATCGTGGTGGCATCACTAAGAAAAGGTCCATTTTCCACTAATAGTCCAGTCATTCGGTAGTTAAGTTTTCCGGGAGATAGGACAGTGCGTAATTTTATAGATTTCGGTGATCTCTTTCCGAATTTCAACCACTTTGCAACCTTGTCTTCTTTCCGCTCTTTCTCTCTTCTTTGGCTTTTTGGCCGCCATCTTTGCCGCATAAGCCGCCATCTTGGCACTTCAGTAGGTGTTTGTCTAGTTCTGTACCTCCTTTGTTCCACCTTGAAAATCTCAGCTACTATTAGCAATAAATATCGTGCGCTTTTACAGACTAAAAGAAAAATATGAAATGAAAATTTCAGTAGGTACAAATAATGTTATATCGAAATTTTAAAAGAGATAAGGTTACAAGGTCAAGTGAAAGTTATTGATTTGTACATTTCAAAACAGTTTTTAATAATACGGTTCTATTCTAGTTATACTTTTTGATTTATTTTGAAATAAATCAAAAAATTAACCGTATTCCGACATCTATCTCCGGCACGCGCGCAAAAGATACCTACTAGGTGGCTGAGTTTAGAGAAATTTAGAAAAAGCACATTGAAATCTATAAAATGACCTATATACCTACCAATTTTGAAAACTCCCGCAAAACTTTCGAGGTAACTTCCTGCTTTCGAACCAAATGAAATGACTGGACTTGGACTGGACTCTAGAGCGGAATGGAGAACAGTGTGAGAACAAGATAACTTGCCAACATAAGTAGCACTTTCGCATACGACCCTACTATTATTAACCGACTTGGAAAATAGGAGGAGGTTTTATGTTTTCCTGTATGTATGTTCGTTCGTTAATTTGTTCATTAGATACCTAAGGACCGATTTAGAAAATTCTTACGCTACAATAAAGCGAATGTTCCAATAAAAACCTTTTCCCAAGGGATCAGTAGGTATTTATCCTTATAAACTTAATAAGTCTGTTTTTAGTTTTTTCAATACAATAAAAATCTTCTACCAAGAATGTAAAGCACTCTCTTAGTTAGCCTCGTGTCGGTATGTATTTCATAAGAGGAGATAACTGACATTTGGTCAGAAACCGGCCCGTGGGCCTGAGGGCTGGTCGATGCGTCAGGGTCACACCTGACGCTTTCTCCCATGAAATCGAAAGTCGACAGGTGATTTTGCATTGATTTATTTTGGACTAGCTTTGACTTGTTACTGTTGATGGTGGTAACAGATACCTATGTAGCTTGAAGTCACAAGAAATCATAGTCGGCTGTGGCCGAAGACGAATGTAATATTATATAGGTACCTATTCTATTCTCAAACGGAATCAGTAGGTACTTAAGAGGCTAACCTACCGGGTTTGGTTGTCAAACTAGGCCTAGATCTCAGTATTCACGGGATCCCCGTGGTTAAAAGCTAGAATTGCAACTCATATAAAATTCAATATTTGTTTTTCTGGTTTCTGGAAAGTGAAAATTCAATAAAGAAAAAAATAAGATAATAAAATTATGTGAAATATAACGTGCACTGTTTTGCACATATTTGGTCGTAGTTTTCTTGTATAAATGAGCAAAATCTTGATTTTTCAAAAAACAAAATCATCATTAAATGAGCGAGAAAGTAATAAAAATCTTTAAAAATTAATGGAAATTAATTTTTGCTCTCAGTTAATAATGATTGGATATGTATTTTGCAAAACTAAAACGGTACAAACATAACTATTTCTTATACGATTATTTATATAAATTTGATTAAAATAAAGAGAAGTTTCCAAGGCAACTTACGTTATTTCTAGCAGCGATTATAAATGATAGGTCCAGTGAGATAAGCAATGTAACATCCATCTTCATTCCGGACCGGTTCCATATCCCCCGACAAGAGATGGGGACCGATAACCGTCGGGGATAATTGCCGGGGCCTAGGGCTAGACAGGACAAAGGAATCGACATTCGACGCATATCTTTACACATTAGACATTTGGTTTATGCGAAAGTGATACCTACTTCAATGATATTACCTACATTGAAAATAAAATATCATTGGCCTACTTATTAATATTATAAAGAGGTAAAGTTTGTGAGGTTTTAGGGGGTAATCTCTGGATCTACTAAACCGATTTTGAAAATTCTTTTACCTATAGGGAGCCAGTAGATACGTTATTCATGAGTCATAGGCTATATATAATACACCCGTGCGAAGCTGGGGCGGACCGCTATTTTGTTATAAATGTTTTTAGGTACCTACACGGTCAGCACATTTCGATTAAATTTTACGAGTACCTACGAAATATAGATACACGAGTAGTAAGGCGACGACCGCAGTGGCGCAGCGGGCGAAGGTCCACTGCCACGCAGGAGGTTCCGGGTTCGATTCCAGCCCTGGGACAAATGCTCGTACGATCTACAAATATTTTTTGTTCTGGGTATTTTATATGCACAATAAAAAATATCTCTTAGTAGGTATTGTAATATGTTTATCAATTATCTAGTAGGTACCCATAACACAAGCTCTGCTTAGCTTGGGGCTAGATGATGCTGTGTTGATAATCTAGCATTATTTATAATCATCATTACAACAAAAGCCTTATTCATTCCGCTGCAAGACAGGCAGCAGAGTTTAGTAAGAGAAATATACCCAAACTCCGCGTTAGTGTCTGGACAACTAACTCCGTCCAGTCACAGCAGTTATCCATAACAGCTTTTCCTTTTGCCTTTTTTCTTCAAGATAAGAGTGAATAGGTATCTTCAGAATCTAGACTTTCCATCAGGTGAGATTGTGGTCAAACGAAGGTCCTGAACAGCCTTTAAAATGGTCCACAGCTGGACGCAGGCCCATACCTTAATTTTTTTAAACGAATTTAAACACACATACATAAAAATGTAATACTTATGCGAGAGAACCCGGTAGGTACTAAATATTGTACGGTGATGCTCGTTACCTACCTATATTTATTTGTCTCTTTCTCTCTCCTTATGTAACTGAAGTCTCACTCAAATTATTTTCGTTTAGTATTTATTCGCAACATTTGTCTAGTCTAGTAAAAAAATATTGGTAACTAATTTCTGGCCCCGGCTTCGCTCGCGTCGTTTAAGGTTATTTATGTCCCACGGAAACTGATTTACGGGATTAAAAGTAACCTATGTTTTATTCCAGGCTGAACTTAGAACTACCTGTACCTATGTATGCGAAACTTCAGTCCGATATGTACAGTACTTTTGGCGTGAAGAGGTAACAGACATTCAAACATCCAGACTTGCATTTATAATATTAGTGTGATAAAGTCCAAGAAGCAGCGCGCAGTCTGACAAGTCGAGTCGGTATTAGCATAGGTACCTACCTACCTACGGGCTGCAACTAGGGCAGCTGACCACTCGGCCGATATACCTACCTACTGTCTTATTGATGGGCTGCTTACGAATCAGGCTTACCTACCTAACGATTAGCTAGCTGCATAAATAAGAAGACTTTGACTTCGTTTTTGTAAGATAATCAAAGTTGCAGCAAAAGTTGTAATTACCTCATTAAATTGCTATGGCCATTGAAATACTGGTAACCGTTGCGAACTTTTACTCTACGTAATGTGAAAATCATAGAAGTGTTTTATGATGCCACTTTGTTTCACGCAGATCCTGAATCGAGGTAGGTTCCTTCCTTATTTTTCGATTCTGAATCGAACCGGGGGGTACCAAAGATTAGGTTAGGTATTATTACTATTGCTATTTCTCTAATACCATCTTAATTAACAAAGATAACTACAGATATTACAATCATGTTATAGAAATAAAATAGAACTAATAATTGAGCTAACTGCAGACTGTTGCAAACAATCTGGTACAGTCAAAAGGGTACCTCTGATCAACTGATCCATATCAATACCAGTCGGAAGCGTCCCCAAGACGCTGGCTGCATTGCCCAGCTGTATGGCAATGTCCAGCAGTGGACTGAAAAAGGCTGATGATGATGATGATGATGATGGCAATGCTGATTCCTGTGCCAGATACCTACTCACCAGCTCTCGGGTCACGCGTCACTTCAACCAGACGCTGACAATTTTTAAAACCCAGTGAGCCTCGGCTAGTCCTTGGAAGATACCTACTTACCTAAGTATACTAACTTACAAATTAACCTCTAAATATACTTATTGATCATTTTTCTATAACTTACACACAGACAGATATAATAAAACTATAAGAAGTAAAGAAGGTACCTAATTTAATTTAATGATAGGAAGGTACTTGAAGCGAGCTTTCCTATCTTTTACCTATCGTAACACCTTTCCATCTATTTGTCTCTCGACTTCCCTACATCCTGACTGAACACATCACGTCGACTCTCACTCTTTGTTTCCGCCGCCAGTCGCCTGTGTCCACAGATAGACTGGTGTGTGGAGCTTGTCCGCTACATTTGTGTTGTAAGCAGGTGACTTTGCTTGCATACCAGTCCTCAACACATTGCAGGCGCAACCAGCTCCAAATCATAGGGAAGATATTCCAAAAGGAATTGATATCTTTGGGGCATGCAAAGGTGCTACGTATAGCCACTGTTGTTGTTTTTACGTTGACTGAACATCCACTTTTGTTTTAGTTTAGTAACTTTTATTAGTAGTAACTTTTATAGGTAGGTAGGTATTATACACAGCACTGGCCATAAGCGAACTGTGTTGATTGACTAGGTGGTCCTACCACACCACACCACCCGAAGAGAATGAAAAATCATCTTTGAAAAAGACCGAATTGATGATCCCCTATCTTCCTTACATTAAGGGCCTATACCTACTAAATCAAATAAACTCCGTCAAACCTAAATATCTAGAAGACCAGAAGACTAAAATATAATACCTACATGGTAGGTACAGTTCAGGACTTATTCTATCGATCATATGTTTCGAAAACACGATTCCCTAAAATTTTCTCGATAGAAACAAGATTCGCCAAGTGCGAGTGTAACTCGCGCGCCGAGGGTTTCAAACATTTGCCAATTATTTGGACAATCAATTTTCTGAAATATTTTAAAAAGTATGAAACTTACAGAAATTTCAAAAAGTGTTTTAAAAAGGCCAAAACGATACCTTTCATTTGATACCCCACATGGGTAGGTACCCCCTTTTGAAAAAAAATCCCCTTTTTTGACCATTTTTCAAAAACTATTATTATTACAGACTTTTCTATATTTTTCCTGTAAAATCCATTTCAAAACACTTTTTGAAATTTCTGTAAAATTTCAAAAAGTGTTTTGAAATGGTCAAAACAATACCTTTCATTTGATACCCCACATAGGCAGGTACCCCTCCTTTTGAAAAAAAATTCCCCCCCTTTTTGACCATTTTTCAAAAACTATTATTATTACAGACTTCTCTATATTTTTCCTGTAAAATATAGATTGATATCTACAAACGCCTAGTACATTGTACATGGATCGGTCTGCAATCTTCGGAGCTAGGGGGGGGGGAATGGTCAATTTTTCGTCTTTTTTTGAAATATTTCAAAAAGTATGAAACTCACAGAAATTTCAAAAAGTGTTTTGAAATGGTCAAAACGATACCTTTCATTTGATACCAAACATAGGTAGGTACCCCCCCTTTTGAAAAAAAAATCCCCCCCTTTTTGACCATTTTTCAAAAACTATTATTATTACAGACTTCTCTATATTTTTCCTGTAAAATATAGATTGATATCTACAAACGCCTAATACATTGTACGTGGATCGGTCTGCAATCTTCGGAGATAGGGGGGGGGGAAAGGTCAATTTTTCGACTATTTTTGAAATATTTCAAAAAGTATGAAACTTACAGAAATTTCAAAAAGTGTTTTGAAATGGTCAAAACGATACCTTTCATTTGATACCCCACATAGGCAGGTACCCCTCCTTTTGAAAAAAATTTCCCCCCCTTTTTGACCATTTTTCAAAAACTATTATTATTACAGACTTCTCTATATTTTTCCTGTAAAATATAGATCGATGTCTACAAACGCCTAATACATTGTACATGGATCGGTCTGCAATCTTCGGAGCTAGGGGGGGGGGGAATGGTCAATTTTTCGTCTTTTTTTGAAATATTTCAAAAAGTATAAAACTTACAGAAATTTCAAAAAGTGTTTTGAAATGGTCAAAACGATACCTTTCATTTGATATCCCACTTGGGTAGGTACCCCTACTTTTGAAAAAAAAATCCCCTCCTTTTTGACCATTTTTCAAAAACTATTATTATTACCGACTTCTCTATATTTTTCCTGTAAAATATAGATTGATGTCTACAAACGCCTAGTACATTGTACATGGATCGGTCTGCAATCTTCGGAGCTAGGGGGGGGGGAATGGTCAATTTTTCGTCTTTTTTTGAAATATTTCAAAAAGTATGAAACTTACAGAAATTTCAAAAAGTGTTTTAAAATGGTCAAAACGATACCTTTCATTTGATACCCCACATAGGTAGGTACCCCCCCTTTTGAAAAAAAATTCTCCCCCTTTTTGACCATTTTTCAAAAACTATTATTATTACAGACTTCTCTATATTTTTCCTGTAAAATATAGATTGATATCTACAAACGCCTAATACATTGTACGTGGATCGGTGTGCAATCTTCGGAGATAGGGGGGGGGGTATGGTCAATTTTTCGACTTTTTTTGAAATATTTCAAAAAGTATGAAATTTACAGAAATTTCAAAAAGTGTTTTGAAATGTACAAAACGATACCTTTCATTTGATACCCCATTTGTCTTCCTAGGTCTCTTTTGAAATTTCAACATCAAAATTTGTACTGAAAATATTCATTTTCATTTTTCATTTATTTATATATTTTTTTCTTAAAATCAGTAATGGCGCACGAAATGTATCATTATTTCAAATTTCAAGTTAATAGCTGCAGTAGTTACTGAGATATTCAAGAAAGAGCGGGGACGGACAGAGCGAGACCATAAGGGTTTCAAAACCGATGTTTGAAACCCTAAAAAATAGCAAAGTTATATATTAAGCTAAAACTAGATTTTTGGGCTTGCGTTGATATGTCCTGCCTCGCTCCTATGAACGCGAAATCCTATGTCTGTCCTTTTCACAAAAATTTGAGGTTGTCTAGTGCGATCCTGGTTATTTTGTAAGTGCGCCTGACGGCACTCAGGGAAGGCAGGAAGCGGTTTCACTCGTGTTCCACTTGCCGCGCGCTGGTCGTTTAATTGTCACTTGGAGCTGCTCTTATGACATACTGCATGGTTCTATGGGCTTACACTTCCAGGTAGGTCTTACGTTTTTAATCTGATTTGTTGTGGTATATAGGTACTTTAGGATGGTAAGTAACGCCAGGGTATGGCCTGTGCCCTGTGGTATGACTTTCTTATTTCTAAGGATATATTTACACAATTTTACCAGGAATGTTGAATTGAGCTGGTCCAGACTAGCACAGGACCGAGGCCAATTGCCAGCATACAGAGAAGGCTTTTGGGCAAAAAGCCATTGGGTTTAGTACCCACTATTGGGGAGTAGTGGGTACTAAATCCAATGATGATTAATGCCGGTTTGGATGTGTTTCTGCGCTTTCAACTTTTATGGGTAGGAATGTCAACTGTAATATCGCTCTAAGTAGAGTCTCCAAAGCAGTTATAGATCTCTAATAAACTCTGTTCTAGAATGAATTTTAAAAAATGATACACTCGTATTACCCTCACCTCACCTTAACAGCCTATATAATCGTCCACTGCTGGACGCAAGCCTCCCCTCTGATAATCGCCTTATTAGATTTTATCGCATGGCGGGTAGTGCCCATAATCCTTACGTTGGGCATGCAGGGGATCGCAGTTCGGTGGTACATCTACATGAGGCGCTGCTGACCGCACCCCGGTGTATGTCCCTTAGTCGCCTTTTACGACACCCACGCGAAGACTTGGGGTAGTGCAAATTCTAAGCCACAGTACTAGAAAAAGTGCTAAATTAGGCATCATAAAATTGAACTCCTTTACAGCGTATAACCTACTCACCATGATTTAACAAAGTTTTATCTGAATCTCATGACATTGGCCGCTACCATCGCAATGCAAGATCAGACGTTTAGGGAAAAACATGTTGATATCTCTGCTATCGGTAGGACCTATCTCGAAGTGACATCTCGGCTGCACATACCTCTCTGCTCATGTTCAGTGATACCGCGGACTTTGAGACGTTTTCGTGTTTTTAACGTAATGTGAATAGTAATTAAATAATTGTTAAAATGTTGCAGAGTGAAATGGATCCTGAGACGGTAAGTTATACAGGAAAAACCTTATAAACTGGCATGGCCTTTGAGCCCGTAAAGTCCCTAGGTCGAGAACCATTTCTATCTAATTCTAATTCTAAGTGGGGGAACTGGGATCTGCACTGACATCTCGCATAGGAGTGTATTGTGCATTATCCCCCTGCCTAACTAGGCCCTAACCAGCCCAGCTCCTTGAAGTACCGGAGCAGGACTTTTGGAGATTGACAGCTTCGTTTCAGCTTTTCTATGGGTGTGGACAGGTTTGATGTCTCTATGAGACTTTTCAATCCCGTTTTCTGTCTGGCCTCCTCTGTGGCCGCGCAGTGTACCACAACGTGTTCCACAGTTTCTTCTTCCAGGAGGCAGCCACGACACAGGCTGCTGTCTGTGGCTCCTGTCTTAAAGAGATGGTGGTTAAGCTCGCAGTGGCCTGTGATGATACCCACCATTGTTCTTAAGTCCTCGCGGAACCATTTCTATCGTTATAAGCAGATCTTCCTGAGTTTGGTTGTATTATTCTCTCCGGGGATCAACCCTTGTCAGCTCGAAGCTATAAGGGAGTAACCCTTACCTTCTACTCAGCTCATTTCTAACTAATCAGAGCTAAGCTACCTTTAGCTTTTATCAGCTTACATAACTTACTGGTGAGCTCACTACTTCAACCACACTTCAACATATTTATTTCCGGCAGATCTGCTTACAACAAAAGAACGGTCTCACCATTTTTGAAAAAAAAAAACGCAATTAAGTAATTCGATATTCTTATTTTAGTAAATATTAATTCGGTGCGAAGCGAACCTTTTAGAAAGGTAGACCAGGGAAATATGTATGGATGAGGGGTAGGTAGATATCTAATAATATATTCCCTTGCAATGTTAAGTACCATTAAAACAATAGATTCCGTTATAGAACGCCTATTTCTGTATTCAAGTGTCATAATCAAAATTTTATGAGCACTTTCTCATCCCCATTTAAGGATTGTGAAACACTCAAATGTTTACAAAGCCTAACGCAGCTCTTTATTACGTCACGTAATATTTTAGAAAGTTGCTTGTAGAGTCATATTTTCGCTAATAAATACGACTAGTTGAATTCGCCACATTTTCTTTGTCTTAGGACACAATTACACCTCATAGCGCCTAACCTACTTATATTATAAATGCGAAAGTTTGTGTCGTTAAGCCATTGTATTGTAAAGATGTTTGGCCGAAGACAACGCCAAAAACTCCTGAATGGATCGGACTGAAATTTTGCGCATACCTATAAAGATCTGGTCCTTGAATAACTTATGGGCTACTATTTATTTCAATTAACTTGTAACGTGCAGCCATGGGCAGAAGGTACCTAGTAGGTATATTTACTTAAGGCTGCGTTTTCGGAAGAGAGGCGGAAGTGACCACAACTTGGACATATAAATAACAGAAGGGAAATATCGCGCGTGGACTTTTTTAAATGGTCTAACTAAGCTAACACATTCCATCGAAATCTTTCAATACCCGACCTTGTTGCCTACTGAAAATACGAGTAGGTACGTAACGTACATAGTGGGGTGGCGGCGAGTACCTTGATCGGTGACTCTATGTAATCAGTTTACTTGTATACGAGTAGTATAGAGTACATAACTGTTATCACGGTTAGGGCCCTACATGGCCCTACCTCACCGAGGCGGCATCCGCGGCGACGACGACGCGCGATATCGTCGTCGCTGGCAACGTATCCAAACTATTCATTCCGTATTGTATGGCAGCTTACTCACTTGGCGACGTTTTAGCAACTTAGTCTGCCATGCAATGTACTAACTTACCTTACCTACCTTGTTGGTTGGATAGGTCGTTAGCGACTTCGCTCGCCGCCGCCGCGCCCCGTGACGTCCCGGTGAGATTGACTTAGTTAATCATGTACGTCAATGGTAGTGATTCTGTTGGCACAAAACCTAAACTAAACTAGCGTAAAAATGTACCTGTCCCCTTTTGTTCGATCGAAAAAATAGAGACGTCAACAATTTTAGGCTAATTTAGTTTAGGTTTTATGCCAACAGAATCGCTACCAATGTCGAGTTATCATTATCACTGTCCGATATCAAATATCAAATATCAATAACGTTTATTTCTTTAAGCTTACAAAATAAGCACTTAGACAAGTCAAATTATATACTATAAACAGGTTTATAAATAGTCATTATTATCAAATAAGAAATATGATGTTATTGATTTTATTCGCTTAAATTTTTTGTCCACTAGTGGAAGAAGCGAAAAAGAAACCACTAGTAAGTTTTATAAAACTTAAAATTAATACATTATCTCAGTCTAAATATAATCTAATTTGTATATAACTCAATATTTATATAAAACTAACTAAGCTTAACATTATTTCCCTTATATACTATTGTCGGTGTGGAACTGAGCGACATCTGGCCAAGCATTTACATCATTGATGTAATCATCTATGGAGTAATAGGCTTTCTTTATAAGATTTCGTTTTATGTACTGTTTAAATTTACGAATAGGGAGCTCAGTTGCTTCAGATGGAAGCTTGTTGTAGAAGCGTACCTACGCAATTTCCCATAAATGATTTCCCTACCTTTCGTAATCTATATGATGGGATGTGCAGTTTGTTCTTGTTTCTTGTATTTACTTTGTGAACATCACATTTTTTTAAAAAGCTATCTTTGTTTTTGTGTGTATACATTAGATTTTCATATATGTATTGCGATATTACTGTCAAAATATTTATGTCTTTAAATAATTCCCTCAAAGAGTGGCGTGGCTTTAATTTATAAATTGCGCGTACAGCCCTTTTTTGGAGAACAAAGATAGTCTGAATGTCGGCTGCCCGTCCCCAAAGCAAAATACCATAAGACATGATACTATGGAAGTAACTGAAATAAACTAACCTAGCTGTATCTTCATCGGTAATATATCTAATTGTTCGAACCGCATATGCTGCTGAACTAAGTTTGCCTGCGAGAGCATCAATTTGCGGTCTCCATTGAAGTGAGGAATCAATATGTAACCCTAGGAAAACCGTTGAGTCGACAAGGTCACATTATGGGATATTTCGAACACATTTGCATTATTCTGGCCCGGACTCTTATGAACCAATAAAAAACTTTGAGACAGTAGGTATGTCTCCTCTTACTTATCAAGGTTTGGTACTCTCTACAAATACACATAAGAAATGTAGCTGCCAGCTTCACGAAAACATGTTTTCGTGTTTTATTCTAACAACAGGCGCATTATGCAAAATCTTATCAGATTTTTATGTCTCAATAAAGTTTTATTTTGTTAGTTTTAACATCTTCCTTACATCTTCCTTGTTGTCAAGGCTCAGTGGCACCAAGGATAATGGACAATACGGAAAATACTAGTGGCACTAGGAAATTGTGTTGTGGTAGTACATTACATATACAGAGTAATTTTTTTAAATGGGACAGTATGGGGAAATCCGAATCTAAAGGAGATAGAGGAAAAGTGTCTAAGGAGACATTAGGTGTTTTTTTATGTAAACAAATTTGGCTCGTTCAAATTTGTGGTCAAGCGTGAGTTGTTCTTAAAAAATGATAAAGTTGGTCAATTTTTTTTTTGACGCGGATCGACTCTGTTTCATGTAAGGATTATTTCATTGTTTAGAAAGAAAAAAATCTGAACAGCAGAAGTTGGTCAAATTTAATGAAAACTAATCTTCATACAGTTGGTTCATATCGATGGTAGTAGTGTTTATGTACATATTCTTACCTAAAAAACTCTTACTAATATAAGCTGAGATGGCGTCAAACCAACCAAAAGCAACAAATAAAAAAAAACTTATTGCACACCTCTTAACTAAATTGGTAAGTAACTAAAACTATACTGCCGACTTGTTATTGTACTTAGACGGGACTTGTACTAATACCAAAAACTCGTAGAGGCTCTACGACATTATACAGGGTGACACGTAACATGTGTACTGTACCGAATGGGCTGAATCTGGACCGCGAGGGGATCAAGTTGTGAAATACTATTTTTTGAAAATCGTTTTTGTTTCCTATTCGTATACTTTTACATGAACTCATGCAATAATTAACACTATAAACTATTTACAATTGCTTTTCGGTGGTTTTTTTTTCGAAAACCAGTGGCAATTTAAAAAAAAGTATGATGTAAACCCTTTGAAATTTCAAAACGATAATATTAATGTAAGAATACGCGTAAAATAACAGGAATATACGGAAATAGAGTATGTTATAAGAAAAAAAGTGTTCGAAAGAAAAACAAAATCATACTTACCTACACCTTAAGTTGATCCTGAGTTGTTTAGAGGCCCATGAAACCACCTTTTCCTTCCGTTTCGTATCACCCTGTAGACAAAATTCTTAGTACCAACTTAGGTCTTCAACAAAGTGTCTAGGACCATAAAACAAAGGCAAATAATGCCAAGACCATGAATTTGTTAAGCAATACGTGAGTTAAGAGCATCCTATTTATGGCACAAATAGTCTTACAAAGTCATACAAAGCATTCATACAACATTGACTTGCGAATTCTCCCCACGTTACACACGATCTTATGAATAAAGCCAATAGTGTAATCCAATGTATGCGATAACAAACACGAGTAAAGTGCGGCCGAGTTATCTGTAGAGTTAGGTGACTGGCTGTTGTTATGGGGTCACTAAAATGCACGAAAATTTATTGTACGGCCGAATAATGTACATCTTGATAATTCGTGTCGAAACCTATTAAAATTGGAATCCATGACACGGATTATCAAAGTGCGTTAAATGGAAGTACAATAAATTATCGTGCGTTATAGTTATCCTTATTATGGGTGCGCCAGCGCCTAATGCAAAAATCAAGCAAAATGTGTACCTACCTATTTTAAACACTTATATTTAAGTGGTAACGAACGTAAATGTTTAGATGAAAAAATATGGGAGATACAGAGAACCTGTAGATGTCGAGGAATCGAATAGAGTATATGAAAATAAACTGATTCTTTAATAAAAAATATATATAAAATTCGCATAAAACTGTATTAATTGAAATGATCTAAATTATCCGCGACAACACCACATTATTTTTTACGATATAGTTTTTCTATTAAATGCTTATATTTTGACAAGCTCTGCTTAGTTTGGGGCTAGATAATGCTGTGTGAATTGTCACACAGCACAACATCTTCGAGCCCCAAGCTAAACAGAGTTATTGATACTTACCTAGTTGGTACATAACAGATAACAGGTTTATGTTTTTTTTTATAAAATGCATTTAGGTAAGGTAAGACGGCGATTAAAAGAAGCAACATTTAATTTAGAACGTACTTATAAAATCAATTATTGCGGTATTTTTGTAAAATGTATTTTTAGGGTTCCGTACCTCAAAAGGAAAAAAGGAACCCTTATAGGATCACTTTGTTGTCCGTCTGTCCGTCTGTCCGTCTGTCCGTCTGTCCGTCTGTCCGTCTGTCAACCCACTTTTCTCAGAAACGCGTAGGGTTATCGAGTTGATATTCACATCATATACGCAGGCTCGTAATCTCTTGAAGCCTCGACATAAATCAAACTTCTAAGTCAACGCAATCAAAAGTTACAGCTGTTTATGTCTATTTTTTTTCAATTTTCCAAGGGAATCACATGCACACAAAACCTATAGGGTACTTCCCGTTGACCTAGAACCATGAAATTTGGTGAGAAGCAAGGTCTTATAGTACAAGTAAAGGAAAAAATCCGAAAACCGTAAATTTGTAGTTTATTCACAGAAAAAATATTTTTTTAATCTTGCCATGGACCAAAAACCTATAGGGTACTTCCCGTTCACCTAGAACCATGAAATTTGGCACGAAGCAAGGTCATATAGCAAAAATAAAGGGAAAAATCTGAAAACCGTAAATTTGTAGTTTATTCACAGAAAAAATATTTTTTTAATCTTGCCATGGACCAAAAACCTTTAGGGTACTTCCTGTTGACCTAGAACCATGAAAATTGGTGAGAAGCTAGGTCTTATAACACAAGTAAAGGGAAAAATCCGAAAACCGTAAATTTTTAGTATATTCACAGAAAAAATAATTTTCGAATCTCGCCATGGACCAAAAACCTGTAGGGTACTTTCCGTTGACCTAGAACCATGAAATTTGGCAAGAAGCAATGACTTATAGCACAAGTAAAGGGAAAAATCAGAAAACCGTAAATTTGTGGTTTATTCATACAAAATAGTACATTGTTACACTAGGGTTGGACGTAACTTATTTAGTCTCGAGACGCCAATAGTTCGAGGGACTAAATAAGTTACGTCATAATCGTTATCAAATCAGAAAATTAGTGTGCCTTATTCGTCTGGATTTGACTTTTTTCTTTGCTAAAGAGTTTGTACGGAACCCTTGATGCGCGAGTCTAACTCGCACTTGACGTTTTTATTTTACATAACTAAGGACATGTTTTCTATAATTTACCTACCTATACGGCCATCAAGTGTTAGTTATGGCTGGGTAACCCTAGGCCCTTGGGGTCCTGGGGCACACGTTACCTATAAATATCTCACAAAACTAGTAATAGAGTCCACAGGGGATCGGAATGCTGGTTTTTATTTCGGTCAACGAATTAGCATTGCCATTCAACGTGGCAATGCTGCCAGTATTCTGGGCACTCTGCCTTCTAGTGACGGCTTAGATTTTTAGAAAATAGATGTAGTATTAGTTGTAATTATTTTTTGCTGTTAAATAAATGTACTTTTATATAAGTGTACACTTGTGCAGTGCACAGATAAGTTTGTGACACCATGTGGTCAGAACCGGTGTAGTGTACGTGTAGCATGCAGAACGCTCCTCAATACTTCCAATGCTGAGATATATGTAAGTGCAATACGGACATGGAAAAGGACTCCGCGGCATATATTCTAAATAAAAAGCTTATCAAAAGAAGCTTTGAGAGCTTCTCACATACATTTGTACTATAGATACCTTCCGCACATAAATACGTTCTATTTAAAATAGATCAACGTTCTCACACCATTCAGGTTTCCTGGTTTGCCTTAACTAAAAGATTCAGAAAAATTATAGAAAAAAAAAATTACGATTTTTTCTGAATTCTCGGTCTAGATTTGACACCAAAAAGTAAAATTCGACATTGTGGCTTGTTTCCTCCAAAGAGAAAACGTATTTCAAGACCAACAGAATCTCAAATACTTACATGTCGTGTCGTGGTGGACGCTATTTGGACGTTATGCTATGACCATGGATGTTTTTAGGGTTATTTTCCTGTTAAGCTGGACCACATGGACCAGGAATTCTTGCCGATAGCCCGGAAGGGTAGTTAGTTTCGACAAATCTTGAATCTGCAGAACGCTAACCGAATGGCGGGCGGGAGTAGATTATGGGAAGATTTCATTTAATCTGAGCCTGGAACTAGCAACGGTGATACCAAAAAAAGAAAGAAATTATCCGCACCCTAGCGGAAATCTGCATGACAGAAAATAAGTCCTAGGGTACAATCTCTAGAAAGAATCTAAAGAATTTGTGTGCAAGACGCAAGACGTCTCGCCATTTTTGTCGCGGTGTTCTGTTATTTGGCTTATCTGTTGTATTTTAACATTGTTCTAGGATTTACTTACCATTTCAGCATGAACTGGTGTACGGGCTCATAGCTCAACCACCAGCATTATCTAGGTACATAGATATCTAGCCATCTTTGTCCATCATCATCATCAGCCTATGTTAGTGCACTGCTGCATATAGGCCTCCTCTTTGTCCATACCACAAAGTAGTTTAATCATTACTTTATTCATTGACGACCTCTGAGGCGCGGTGGGCGAAGGCCATATCTCGAGAAGAACCGACAACCGCTGGCTGGGGCAAACGTGTTCTTGAGTGGATACCGCGACTCGGCAAACGTTGTGTAGGACGCCCTCCAACCAGCTAGGATGAGAATTTGCGAAAGACTGCTAGCAGATGCTGGATGCGGCAAGCTGAAGATAGAGCGCTATGGCGCTAAGGGGAGGCCTATGTCCAGCAGTGGACTATTATAGGCTGACGATGATAAGTGTGTCGTATTTTCACAGAATCATCCCTAACCTTAAACACATTCAGTTATGAAGTCTACGTATGCTAGTAAAAGTACCTACGTCAATGCGTAGACACAGCCGCACAGCCATACACGCTAAAAATATTACCGAATCTATAATTAGTAGAAAATCACCCGATATCTCCGTAACATCACCTAAACTAGTGTGGTAAGAAAAGTCACTATTACTATTTTAAAATTTCTTAACAATATATACAGCTAAATTGTATTTAATTTTATTGTGTTTAGACGAGTCATAGCCTCAGCATAATTAAGGTACCTTTACGTTACACACACTTTTTATACTACACTTTTTATATGTTTGTTTATATGACAATATAGAATTCTATATCTGTATTAGAAATGCCTAGAAATGACCCGCACTGTGAAAGATATTACGAAGTCCATAGAGGTGTCGTAAACGGACACGCGTTGTTCTAACTGTCGGTAGTTATACGTAGACTGTACCAGGAATGAGGCATACTTGCAGGCATCATGGTTCGTCCATGCAGGTAGGTAGTGTTACTGGACACGTGAGTATGCAGGCTGCCTGGCCTGCTGCATTCACATGTAAGGGACCTGGGTAGGTGCGGTACACTCAGCGACCTCTTTGGAATGTTTCTGTGGTCGCGGGGTTCAAGACGATACCCCGACCCAAACTAGCGCCACCACCTATTTTATCGTATTATTTCATTGAACAAAGGTAATATAAAAAATTTCTTTGGGCAATTTAAGATACTTATTTTAAGCTATTTTTTAATGCCTGTATCATAGTTTTATTTTGTTTAGTTTAGGAGATGTTGCACTTAGTGGCCACCCAACTCAATTATTGCTTCTCCTCGCCTCAAGCCTTGAAAAATACCTAATAAAGGCAGATCTTTTTTGAAACTAATAATTGTGCAAAGTACCATCAGTTTTCTTAGTTTTTAAATTTTAATTATATTCTCTTTTCAAACAGTTGTAATTTTTAGGTATTTTGTTATTGTTGTCTATTAAATTTTGACTCTACGTTTAACTTCTGTAATCTATAAATTTATTTTGTTTAGTACTTGTTAAACTTATGGGTCACTATAACGCACGACAATTTATTGGACGGCCGGATAATGTACCTACACCTTGATAATCCGTGTCAAAACCTATTAAAATTGGAAGCCATGACACGGATTATCAAGGTGTACATTATTCGGCCATACAATATATTGTTGTGCATTATAGTGACCCAAACTTATTACCCATGTGAGCAGGTATTATACAACACACATATAATTAATAATAGTAGGTATTCAACATTGTAATTTTCAAATTTTATTCATATTAACGTTGCTTTAAACCATGTTATGCAACCATGTTTAGGAATTCAATATAGTTTATGAAACTTTGTTATAATTTTGACTACAATGTCATTTATTGATTGTTTTCTGTTTTGAATGCAAGTAGTAAATAAATAAATCCGTCTAAATCGAAAACAGTTTTATAAAAGATAATGAAATATTTCCTTTTGTTATGTTCACTTTTTGAGCTTGACGCAATGAGGAGAATGATTCGAGATGAATCCAATCCTTTTCCGACTAGTTCACATTGATTGCCCACGCCGCACATGTAACGACATGTGCGGCGTGGGCAATCAATGTGAACTAGAACTAAGAACCCACGAACATCCAGCAGTCCTAGCTAGCTGCGGTCCGGGCGCCGCCGTCGCCGCGCCGGGCCACCGCCCAACATATCACACAAAGCACTAGACGCCACCTATTCTCTCTCGTCTTGAAGAGATCCAGGTTGTAGTTGGCCGGGAAGACAGAGGCAGGCAGCGTGTTCCAACCCTTAGCGGTACAAATGATAAAGGTGGAGGAGAACCGCTTAGTGGATGAAATATGCACAAGCTGAGGGTGGTTATGCACCGTGCTTCTGCTAGACCTGGTGTCGTGAAGTTCCTGTGAGCTCTCATGGCTGTAACGCAGTTTCGATTCCCGTCGCGAGACTAATGATTGTATGAATTGCAGTTATTCCAGTTCCGGGCTGGGTTGTATACTTAAGTATTATGTTACTATAACAGTTATCCAATACACATAACACAAACTTATTTTACTTTGGGACCAGAAGATGCTGTGAAAAATTCCCTGTGGGATTAATGTTAAAAACATTAATAACAACGTGCGGGATTGTTGATTATTTTATCGTGACAATACTGACAATAATAAAACAATAGTGTTTACCTACCGCATTTTACCCGGAACAATGCCGACGTCGCTGAGTGTACGTACGACCTTGCATATCTCTGAGATGTTTATTCACTGCGTACCTTCGTGTGCTAAACATATATTTACATACAAACAACTGCGTACAAGATAAGTAGATCTGATGTAGGCGATGAATAGATAAGTTATCTGATTAATGGAGGAGCTGAATCTAGAAATAGATTTCCGTAGTGTCAAATAGGAACAGGAAGAGTTTTCCAAGCTTTAAAGCCCGGGCACACTGTCCAATCGTTGACATGCTGAAGATTGGCATGTGCAAATTTAGTTTGTAAGTGTTTATGAGCATGTGGTCAATCTTCATCGTTTAGGGATAGTTAATAGAATATGATACACTTACCTACTTAAATATAATTATAATTTATGTAATTCAATTATAGACTATAGACTCAACTGACACAAACTAAGTCTTGATGACTTAGTTTATTGAACTCACATTACATCAAATATCTTATTAGTTTCGCTCTCATTTAATCATGATTATGTTTTTCCATAGCTATTTCATATCCGATTAAGAATCGAATAGTATGTTATGTTTGTATGGGGGCTCGGGTATCTGGTGATCTTTGTCCAAGACAAAGTTGATGTCATCGGAGAGTGTGTATTAATGGATATAATAGCTTGTTTAATGGTCACACTAAAGTGGACTCATTTGAGTTCCTGACACATGTGCTGTGCTTAATAGCTGAGGTCATTGCATTCTACATAGAATAATGTGACTTGTTCTTATCTGTGGTATAAGTAATAGTAAGAGAACAACCTAAACTGCCACTAAATTGTAGATTATACCAAAATAATTGTTTTTACTCTAGTCCGAGGTACAAATTTTTTATAATATCTTTTGGAACTTTTGGACCTTAATCAAATTTTAACGTTTATTAAATGTTAATAATAATATACAATTAGAACCTACATGAAGGGACTAGGGACTAACAAAATGAAAAAAAGGGAGCAGAGGGATAAAAGCTAGGTTTTAAATTGATAGTTAAATGTTTTACTTTAGGCCACATCTATCTCAGTCTGGTCACTGACCTCAGCAAGACCAAGAAAGCCTCGACACAGCATCATTGCAAAAGGAAAACAACAGCCAACGACCAACTATCTCTGCAATCAGAGCGTCACACACGTAGCTAGACAGTTTATTGCGTAAAGCCGAACAGAATCCAATCTAACGCAAATTAGATACTTTGAATATATCTTTATTTATTATTAGAATAAGATTTGAAATGATGAAAGGATAAATTATTTAATAGTCGTCAGTATTCCCAGCAGGTAAGTAGTCTCCTCAACGTGAAACGGAGTATTGGGAGACCATCAACTCGGTGGACCGACGATATCGTAGCGGTCACAGGGAATCGATAGAGGAAGGGGCTCACATCATAGGACCGTTATTTGTGGCGTCGTATGGGGGAGGCCTATGCCAGCAGTGGACGTAAGTATACAAACACGACGCATTATATCAGCCCACACAATGATGAACCTGCTCTACTCTGCTGAATCCTCTCGTAAGATCATCAGTTTTGTTTCAACGTTTGTGTTCGTTCACAATTATATTCTAGGTTCTCTGTTCCGCGACAAGTTCTGCAGATCAAATTCTTTCGGAATGCTTGGTAAGTAGCGGAGGCGAGATATCTTCAACCGACTTACTCGTAGAAATAAGAGGTTCTATGTACGTTTTTAGGGTTTCGAGATCTGTTTCGAAACTCTTATGGTCTCGCTCTGTCCGTACTCCTTCTTTCTTGAATATCTTAGTAACTTCCGTAACTAATAACTTGAAATTTCAATAATATTTTTTTTCATTAATACAAGTCGGCAGCGTCCCCAAGACGCTTTTTTCGGACGCTTCAGGCGGTATAGATAAGGATGAATTGAAATACCTGTAGATTGTTTCCTACCGTCTGTAAGTTAGCTCAATTGTTTCATTTATAAAAACTAGTTTTAATTTGTTCCTATGACTTGATTATAATTTTCTTTGTTTCAATTCCTTAATTGATGCATTCTGTTTTAAAATATCCTGACAAATAAATATGTAAACTGTTAAATGGTGGTCCATTATCAAATCCATTCGACTTGCATTCTACTAATGAGGTCACGCGAGATATGAGTTCGGCAGCGAGGTCGCTTGACCACTTCCCAAATGCTCATAATGAACCGGACCTAATGACTTCGTGGAACCATTTAGCAGACCTAGATTTATAAATCGAGAAATACCCATAGAGTTAAAATTTGCAGGCTGTAATACTGCTTTAAATATAGGTCTATAAAATAAGTACAAAGCTGTCTCTTTAGACCTTGGTGGTACCTATTTACGTACTTGATAATCTTCTTCTTCTGCTTTGCCCAGGCCTTATATCCCATTTCTCTTAGGATCGGACCCCCTAGTCCTCATGCGCGCGGAGTAACGCTTTTGTGTTAACTCAGGGTTTAATTTACACCCTTCGTCTTCATTTCCTTTTGAACGGTTCCACTCCAAGTGGTCGGGGGTTTACCATCTACCTGGTCTTCTTAGGCGGTTTTGGTTCCGAGAGAAAGGATTCTCTTGGTCATATGGTCTTCATCTATAGGCATTACGTAAACGTACCCTCGTAGTCGGTAGGTACTTGATGGTATTTTTTTGGAAATAGGATTTTTACAGTGATCATCACATTATGCCTACTTTAAGGACTTAGAACGTAAGTAGGCAAACTTAATCAGCACTTAAAAAGTGTTGAACATAAGCCGATGACCTGCAAGACAAGACCCAAGACAAGACGGTAGCGGTAGGTACATAAAGGCAGCGAAAGTCTAAACTTTCTTACACGCAGACATTTCTGGGTAAAAGTTAATTTTCTAATAAAAAGTTGAGAAAACTCTATTAAATTAATACCTTCTCAAATGGATTCCAATAAAATTAAAACATTCGCTCGAACAGATCATAGCACACCGATGTTAATTTTCGAAATCGAAATTAAGTCGAAATTCAAATTCTAGGTATCTTTTAATATGCATAGGCCCTTAAAGGTTATCATCAATAGGTACATTATTAGAGTAGGTATTTGAAGATATTATACAATCTATGTTTATATTGATAAGAGAAACGTCTGTTATGTAATAGTGGGTCAAAAGGATTTGAATAAATAATTGAAACGAATTCGTTATAATGATTAGTTTATTGATTATTATATAACTAGCTGACTGATTTAAAAGTGACTAGGAAGCTGTATTAGTTGCCATAAGACCTAGTTTTTAGGGAAATTTACATTAAATTATGCAGCAGATTATAAAATCGGTCAATGACTATGTTGCGAAATCTATATGATGCAGTTTATTTTGTTAAAAGTAGGTTTATTTATGTTTTTTCATCATTATCATAATTAGCCCATATTAATCCACCACTGGACATAGGCCTCCGCTAATGTGCGCCATAGCACCCTGTGTGGAAAGGCGCTACGGTCCACCTGGCCGGAGGACGCGGCGGCCAACACTAAGTTAGCCGAGCAGAGGTCTCCACTCAAAAACACGTTTACTCCAGCGAATGTCGGTTCTTTTCGAGATATGGACGGCCCACTGCCATTTAAGCTTGCTAATTCTTTGAGCTATGTCGATAGCTTTAGTTCTCTTTTGGATGTATTCGTTACGAAACCTATCCTCCAGAGAAACTGTTTCCATAGCTCGCTTTCCAAGTACCCGCTCATAGTCAGTGCTAGATTTAATGTGGCCTTCTCTTTAAAAATACTCGGAATACGTTATGCCATAACATATTCCTAGGTATATCTTTTACCATAACGTAGTATATTATTAACTATAGGATATTATTATACTTTATATTTTTTTACTTTAACTATAGTAAGTATATAACTATAGTAAGTATACTATAGTTAAGATATACCTAGTTTTTTAAATTTACTAGTATAACCAAATACTAGTAAATTAATTTTTTTTCCACGCGTATGTCACACTCACACATAATTCATCTCACGTGACGTATACGTAACCTACGATAACAATCGAGTGATGTAACAAAAACAGAGTAACATACGGGTAGCTGGCACCCGGCTATTGTCAGACACGACTAATTGATGTCTGGCCGAGAACCCAAGGAGGTCTTGTCATACGTTCTAAGAGAGAATTAGGTACCTATGTCTGAAACTTCATTGCTTAGATCCCCTGGTTCAAACAAAGGACTGAGCTGTAAGACTTCGACTTATATCAGAAGCTATAGATATAATATAAATCAATGTATTTTATTTCACGAAGATCTTAAAGTTCATTTGGACAAGCTAATTATTTTAAATTATAAGGCAGATAAGGTCGCTCTACCTATCCTGTTATTTATGTTTCCGAAGACGTTATTCTGAATTGCACATTGGGTTTCTTGTAGTTCAGTTTTACAGTAATTAGAACCTGAATAACGAATACACGTGTTTTCTGAGAAAAAGTGAGCCTTTTAGCTGTTATGGCCTGTCTACATCGAGCTTTCTGGGATATTTTTCTGCCTGAAAATGTAATTTATTTAAAACATTTATCTTTTTTGGTTCTAGTTGCACCGTAACAAGTATTTTTTCAATTTAAACGTCTCCATCAAATAGCGAACAGCTGTCTTTCTGAGCCTAGACAAAAATAAAGAAAGAGAGAGAGAGTATTTATCTCTTTTGTAGAAAGAGATATTATTTGAGAGATTAAACCAATTCACTAACCGGTATAAAACCTTGGTAACACCCACTAGTAAATTAAACACGTCTGTCGTCTGTGACGTCTTGCCAAATCCTAAGCCGTTAGGCGCCCGCTTAGAATTTTCACCACTCCAACTCTTCTCGTGGGTTTTGTAAGAGGCGACTAAGAGACATATGTACACCAGGGAGGCGGGCAGCAGCGCCTCTTGCAGAATAGATCCACCGAATCATAGACCGCATGCTCAGCGTGGGGATTATGGGCACTACCCCCCCCCCCATGAGATAAAAGCTAATAAGCCGTTTATTAAGGGGAGGCCTGCGTCTAGCAGTGCACCATTATAGGCTGTTGAGGTTGAGATTAAGGTTGTGTATGTCTCGGCCAAACGGAATGTCGAGACAGAGAGAAAGAAAAGAAAAGTAACGCTTCAAGTCGCAGTAAAGTCGCGCCTGACATAAATCCTATCGGGGCAAGTAGAATAAGGTATCCGATGCGCCGCACGCGCACGCATTTCCGGACAAGTTTACGTAGCAAGGGATAACAGGTGAATAGGAATCACCGTTCATGGGGAGAAAGTGATTTTAACTGGGTTCTTGTCACTATTGGATAGATTCAATTATTTTTGCGTTTTTTTATATAGTAATTTGATTGTTTTGTAACAACTAAAAACCTTTTTTAGTATTGACACTGTTTTTTAGTTTTTTTCAGGAGAAATACTAAACTCTAAAATGCCTCGGGATTATTTTTTATGGTATCCCCGGGATCCTTATTAAGGAGTTTTACAAATGGGTCGATATTCGACGGAGAAAAGGACATCCCACAGCAAAGCATAGGACCTCCTCTTCCTCTTTTGTTTAAAGAAGAAGAAAAAGAAAACAAAAACCTTTATTGCCTTTAAATACCTACTAATTCAAATCAAACGATGGTTTCGTCGATTTGAACGAAGGAAAGGAAGGTTTTTGCAGATATTGAACTGTCTTTCGAGATTCAACTTCGTGCGCTTAGTAGTCCGAACTCCGAATTAAATATTTACTGACGCGATCGATTAATAAATTGGCATACCTACCTAATTTATTAAGCTAATTGGGACTTTTTTGTGTTATAAAACTTATATATAATATATCTCACGATAATCCTAGGTTCTATTTGATAATTTCGATACAAAAGACATCAACGCGATACCCAGTTATATTAGAAATATTAGCAAAAAAAGTAATGTAATGATCCGAAATAAAGTAAATTTTTAACAATGAAAATGTCAGAAAGTTTATTTAAAAAATATGAATTTCATACAAGGATTTTGTTATTAAATTAAAGTAATAATGAATCAAAATTGTCCTCTGAATTTTCAACGACAGCTGAGTAGCGCGTTCAAGTCTTTTCTATCGAAGTTACGAAATCAAAATTGTTATCTTTATTTTTGGTTGGCTTTGCTATATTTTTTTACAATATATAGAATAAATAAACAAAAAATTGTAAGATATGTAGATGAAAATATTAAATTTGATTCTACGAATAAGATGAATGAAGAATTCGGAGTCAAGGAATTATTTTTAAAAAAATTCGAAAGATAAATTCGTACTAGGGCCTCAGAATTTTGAAACCATTAAAATAAAAAGTGTGATTTAACATTCTTGAAGTTTTTCGTTACCTACTTCAATTACCAAACGTGCGCTTCGTCACAACCACAACAACACGGGTCACTTCCCGTTTCGTGCGAAGAATCCTCGAGCGAGTTAAATTAACATTATGTGTTTTGTAAACGAATTCCTTTGGTCCTCGATGTCGGTCACATTGTTATGTAATGACCAAATTAATAGAATAACCTATTGTCTTATCGGCTATGACCTATTCAATTTAAATTTATAAACATCGATAGAGCCGAAACTGGAAACATGCCACTACCTATTATAATATTATATACTTGTTAGTCGCGATGAGACATCCATTACGTAATCAATCGGTATCTAAACTACTAAAAAGTAGATCGGTCTCTTACCGTAGATGTTCGAATAACTTTTTTTTTAATAACTAGATGCTGTTTTTCTATTATAATGTATTGTATATCAGTCATATAGTCCCCATAAAACACGCTCTGCTTAGCTTGGGGCTAGATGATGCTGTGTGGGGATGGTCCGATTAACAATTACAATTTAAAATGAACAATTATCAAAATTAGAACTATATTTACAATTGAAACCTTTAAGCTAACTACAGGCTGTTGCATAAAGCTACATATAGCTCAAGTGAAAAAAAAAAAAAAAAAAAAAACAAGCATTGCTTAAAGGGTGACTCAAGAACCTGTATATATAGTTTCTTAAGTAATTGCAATAAACATTTATTATAATTATATTTAATAATTATTTAATTTTGCTCATTAGGGGAGGTCTATGTCCAGCAGTGGACTGGTGTAGGCTGATGATGATGATTATTATTTAACTGACCCATATCAATATCAATCGGAAGTGTCCCATAATGCATGTTCCCGCTGTATGGCAATGCTGATGCCAAACACTCACCATACTAGCTCTCGATCAAATAAAAAAATAGATTTCAAAATGGAGTTCTTTGCGGTCACGCGCGTGAAATCATATTTACGTACCTTGGCTGCTGTGCTGGTCCATTTGCCTCCACGGCTATTTCCAGAACCAATGCCGCTATTGCTTATGCATTGTTCGTCTCGCGGAGTACGGAATGGATTGAGAGATGGTATAAAATCTACATAATAATACATTTTTCATTTCTCTTGCTCGAAAAGTGTACTATAATAGTGTAGCTTAGCGGGGCTAAAACTCGTGTTTAAGCCCTAGGGCTAAAAAGTATTTTAGTACAAAGCATTCGTCCTCTTACATAAAAACTCGACTATTTGGTGCTCCGTCAAACAATTTTTTTTAAAATAGAACCTTCTTCGTGATTGTTGGATGTTTCATGAAGGTTCAAGTCATGGTAGAATGCGCACTTTTGCTTTGTGGGTGTAGAAATTTAAAAAAAAAGATAGAATTGGCGCTAAGTCTCTAGAATTTTCTTCATTCCAAATCACAGATATCTATTGTGAATATTTGTGAACGTGAAAAATGTGATCAAGTGATAGTGAAGATGCTAATTTGAATTGTTTTATTTTCTCGCAATCGAAGTGAAAAGTAGAGTGTTTTACTCGGGCCAAAACCACCCATTATAACTCGGTCTTGTCATCTTATATATATCAGTATAACAATCTCGTCTATAATGGGATGCTTTAGTCCCTTGTAAAACAATCTAGGTACTATTTCAACAAGGGAATAAACCACCTCATAATATATGAGGTGATACTCCCGAGCGAAGCGAAGATGGATGCCAATACCGAGTTATAATGGATTTTTTCGGTCAGAGTGAAAATCTTACTCTTCACTTCGATTGTGAGAAAATACAATACTTAATCAAAACTTAAACTTCAGTAAAATTTTATACAATTTTTTTACTTCTGTAGTTCACGAATTTCGATTCTCTAAATATATTTCACGGACTTCGACCGCAAACAGATTGTTAAATCATATTAAGTAATTATTTCTTTACCCGTCTGTTCCATTTGCATATTATGAACTTAATTTGAGCTTGATGACATTTTAAATTAAATACATAAAGTCACGTTCACCCCGTTTAATTTGTAGTAGGTAGGTAGGACATAAAGTACATAAACAAAAACTCCGGAGATTTCGCACACTTGTGTGTGTTTGTAGTACCTATACCTACACATTCTACCATGGGGCCTACGCATTCTACCAATCAATAAACCTCCTTAAAAATAACCAGCAATCACCAAGAAGGTTCTATCAGTAGGTACCATTTCCGAAAAAAATGGATTTTCTTTGTTCTTTGTAAGATGGCTGATAATTTCAGACAATACTTATTAAATAAAAACTTTTAGCCGCCCCTTAAGCTACGCTATAATGAATGACATACTACTTTTTGAGCAAGAAAAATGAATACAATATTTTGAAGATATAAAGTTTGCATTTCAAATGCAAGTTTTCGGGATCTTACGATAATAAAGGAACTTGAAAGCTAATCTGTTTTTTATTCCTGATAGATTTTTATTGAATCGGAATTCGATTCGGTTGGAGCCTTGGAGCCTTCGTGATAAAGGAAACCGCCTATTCATAAAATTAAGTTTTGTGGATAATATCCAGACTTCATTATTTATCTGATCTTCATCCGATTTTGTCTGTTATTATTGACTAGTGGTTCGGCTCGGCTTCGCACGGGCATATTCTATCTATAGCCTATGTTCATCAGGGATAATGTAGGATTCTAATGGCGAAATATTTCTCAAATCCATCCTCGTCGCCTATCATCCATTATTAAACGTTTCTGGTTCTCCGCTAGCACAGGGCAAGACATTCCTTGTTCTATGCAATATGCAATATGGTTATAGCAGTTATGGTATGAATGTGTTTTATGCCCATTGTGGGCATTTGTCGTCATGGCTCATGTTTCGAATCGTATTGTTCTTGGCAATAAAAAAAATACCTACAAAGGAAAACCGGAGTTTCTTTTACTTTCTACCAAACAGTAGTAGGTAAGGTACCTATGCACCTCCGTATTGCCTCTGTAGGGCTCTGCATCTGCATTTGCTCTGTCAGCCATAGAATAGAGGTTAGTGCATCTCTGTTTGCTGGCACACTGGTGCACTAGCCTGTGACATTATCTAAGATGCGGTTGGTGTTAACACAAATGTATTTTTCCTTGGTTCTATATGATAAAGAGCACATAAAAATAAATAAAATAAAAATTAATAATAATGCTGGTCAATTCACACATTATCTAGCCCCAAGTTAGGCAGAGCTTGTGTTATGGGTACTAGATAACTGATATACATAATACAATACATTACATAGATAGACATTTTTTTATTATACAAAGTAAACGACCAGAACACCCGGCACAAATACCTGCAGATCGTACAAATATTTGTCCCAGGGCGGGAATTGAACCCGCAACCTCTTGCGTCGCAGGCAGGCCTTCGCCCACCGCGCCACAGAGGTCGTCAATGCGTCATGCATCAATTATCGTCTTGTCTAGTGGTTAATTCGTTTTTTTTTATTACTAGCTACCGCCCCGGTTCCGCACGGGTATATTCTATAGCAGATGTTCATCAGATAATATAATGTAGGATTGAAATGGTGAAAGAATTTTTCAAATCGGTCCAGTAGTTTCGGAGCATATTCAATTCAAACAAACTAACAAAATTTTCCTCTTTATAATGTTCGTATAGATTTCGAAAAGAATGTCTGGAATTTTAAATATTTTACCTCCTTTCTATGAACGAGTCTGAACCACCCCTGGAAGTTTAGTCCTTACTTTTTGTTACTAAGGTACAGGGTGTACTTTAGTAACAAAAAGTACAACATAAAGTAAAGTACTAAGGTACAGGGTGTACCTTAGTATCAAATAAGGTAGAAGGTGTTACTAGTGGAAGTAGGTAACGTGTGTACTTACATCAATTAGTTATCTATCTAGATTTCAAGATCTATTTATCTAGTTCCCATAACACAAGTTCTGCGTAGCTTGTGGTTAGATGATGCTGTGAGAATTGTCTAGCATTATTTATTCTTATTTAATACATCGCTGGAGGGCTATAGATACCTAGAGAGATACCTATATGGAGCCTGTGGGGATGCCCGAACCCCCCGGGAATGGCTTTGGGATCCTCCTTTTGGCGAACGCTTTAAACTAGAGTCTAGTCTAGTGCGTTCGCCAACAGGTACGATAGAGCATTCAGGGACTCTCGCGAGGGCGCGGAGTAAGCAGATGAAACGTCTCATTACGTCACGAAATGAATTTATAAACTTCGGTCATGCTACTAGGGTTGCCAACATTTGTTCGAAGAAATTAAAATAGTATAGAAAAAGTTCGAATAAATAAGAAGAAGTAGGTACTTAGTAGTTATTTAATGAAAAATGCAAAAAAAATATTTACTATAACATAATTCAAATTATTTTGTAAAACTTTTGAATTAATACACAGAAACCCGAAAATCATGGCAGCCATTCAGCGAGAAAGATGTTCAGGCCACTTTTTCCAACATATACGTCGATCATGTTTTATCTAGTTTTACTCACTTTCGGGTGTGCTGATATTTGAGGCAAAACCTGTGTAATTAAAGTACGGTTCGCAAGTCCACCAGTACTTTGCTGATATTATAAATACTATGTTGCATGTAGCAACATAGTACAGCAAAGTACTGGTAACACAAAAAGCCTCGAACTTCCTAAAAAGAGTGTGAACTTGAAAGTGGTCACTCCAGTCCACACCATTGTCCCTAATGCGAACGACAATAACCGAAGCGCAGTTAGGTTTTGTAAATTCGTTCACGTGTATAGTACTGGATGGTAGTGGCTCGATGTGGATGTAACGGTCACTAATGTTAATATTTTATGCAAATTTATAAAACATAAACATTAGGCCCATGAATATAATAAAATTTAATAACATAGGTACGTAGTACATCCAGCCAAACTTTCGCATTTATATTAATAGTGTTATGTAATTATTGCGTATTTAAGTACGCAGCATGTGGAGAAGATCCTTCACGTATCTACCGTACGTAGTGATAAGAAGATTATTACTTTTTTAAAATACATGAGAGGACGGAAAATCGTGTTTTTAGAGTGTTGTTGAAAAATTAGTGAAACTACGTGAAAAAATAATTAAAAAATATAAATATAAATCACTCCCGATACAAAACGAAAAAACACTTTTGTCTGGATACGATACCCCACGAGTTACCTACTCAAAACCGATCTTCCACTCCCATACCCACAGTTAATTCAGGGCAGAGCCGTTTTTAAGTTAAGTTTCGAACAAAACGAACGATTATTGAATCGAGGTACGGTACCTATGACCAAGCATCTTCCCGACCGATCTTCACGACCGATGTGGCGCGGTGGGCGAAGGTCTGCCTGCGACGCAGAAGGTTGCGGGTTCGATTCCCGCCTCGGGACAAATGTATGTACGATCTGCAGACATTTGTTCAGGGTGTTCTGGTCGTTTTCTATATATAATAAAAAAAAAATCTATTTATGTATTGTATTAGGTATATTATATTATGTATATCAGTTATCTAGTACCCATAACACAAGCTCTGCTTAGCTTGGGGCTAGATAATGCTGTGTGAATTGTCCAGCATTATTTATTTATTTTTATTAATTTATTTTATTTATCTTATCAAACGTCTGCGTGACGATGCGCAGAACCTTTCACTTAGTATTACTAATTAGTCAATAAGCATCTAGATGATGAGATGAGGATTTTGAAGTATCTACTAGCAACCAATAAATTCTTCAGTTTTCAGAGATTTCCTTCTGGTTTTTCCAAGATTGTGAAAGCGGATCCATGCCGACGATGACAATCAATCATAACAGATAAATCGATCGAATCATATAATGATACCTTGAGATTTACAAAGTTATCATATTTCATCGCGTTATGAAACGTAACAGTACTTTTGCATTTATCTAGTACTAGTACCGCCTCGCGGTTTCACCCGCGTAGTTCCCGTTCCCGTGGGAATTCCGGGATAAAATATAGCCTATGTGCTATTCCAGACTATAATCTATCTCTGTGCTAAATTTTATTCAGATCCGCTCAGCCGTTCTGGCGCGAATGAGCAACAAACATCCAACTATCCATCTAAACTTTCGCATTTATAATATTTCAGTGATAATTGTAGGTACTTATGTAGTTGAACCCGCTGAAATAATGATGATGATGAAAATATGTAACTGATAATAATAATAGGTAGTTACTCACATTAATCTACTTTCATCCGTTTACTCCCTCAATATTGGCAGATATTCAAAGACAATACCACAGTTTTTGGTCTCAGGGCGCATCCAACGATTTAAAATTTTTAACAATTGAGTTTACCTGTGTGGTGTTGATCCGTGCGCGCGCGCATCAGAAGCGGTGGCGCTTTCACGGCACTTTCTAGATTTTAGCATTCGGCGCGAGTGCGGCCTCGCGCGTGTACCGATAACTACAGCGCTACGAGCAGTCATCACCATCAGCCTATTCTAGTCCACTGCTGGACAGATAGGCCTCCAATAATGAGCACCATAGCATAGCGCCTTGTCTAGAAATAGTGTAGGTAGGTATATTACTATTTAGGATGAGAAGCCACTTAGAGATATTGTGGCTTCAAAAATCAAGAATATATCAGGAATTTCTTTCTTCCGAAAAAAATTAAGGCTTATGCAAAATTAATTACGAATAATTTAATGAGAAAGAGACTTCATTCAAGAAATACTCACTCGTCGTTTTACAATTAAATAACAGTCCTATTTATTTTTGCAAGAATCTCCTCACAAGTTGGTACTATGTCACAAGAGATTCTCGAAGTGATCCTCGAGGAATCGATGAGCGGTTTAGTTTTGTGTTCAAAAGTAAATAATCCTTCGTTTTATTTATACCTACCATGATAAAGAATATCAACTCAATTATATCCTGTCAAGGGCTCAACATCCGCACACCAGCGACTAATAAAGTATTATCAGTCCACCTTGACGTAGCGGCAGCTAATTGTATTGCGCCGATACGCGGCGCGGTGCCTCGAATTGTGTCAGCGCAGTGCTTCCTGAATCAACTTCCTATTGAACTTCTGTTTGTTTTGAGATATGGGTAAACTGAGTCATTGTTTTAATTAAATATCAAGGAAACAATCGACGTGCACTAGGTAGGTAGGTCGGTACCTAATAATTATAATAACTGCCCCACTTCATTGTATGATGTTGCTGCAATATATGCATACATTCTAAATGATTATGTCAGGGATTGAGGATCACACTTAGGTTATTTATTCACAAAATGTATAAGATATTAAATAGGTGATTACAAATTTCAATATGTATGTCAATTTAAAACACACAGAAAATTTGCCTGGAATAAATATGGAAAATTCAAAAGACTTTAAATGTTTTTTTTACAATGTTAGATATTCAGTTTTGTGTTCCATTGGAAATGATAATCGTCTCTCGGGTCTCATAAGAGATATATTATCCTTATTAATCCACCCGAATAACAAAATCTAATCACATCTTAGCCAGATAATGATGTGTGAATTGTCCAGCATTATTTATTTATCTTACAAATCAAACGAAGCGACGAAATTCTTTAAAATCCCTTCGTTGTTTCAGGACGAGACAGGGAGTAGTTTGAAAAAAACCGACAGCATCCTGACTTCCTGGCGAGCCCTGAAAACAGAATGTGTGAGTACTAAGGACCAATATCCACCACAGCGATTCGGAGATTGGAATTAATTATGGGTTTTTGGCTTGGAATAAAACTATTATAATCTGTGGCTATTAGTTTCAAGTAGCTCGAGAGACGGCATTATGAATTTATGACCAAGAAAATAAAAAACCGAACGAATATTCTCGATCCTTTTTATTGCCATTGTTTTGTATTGTATATTTAATCTACCGTAGTACCTATTGATACACTTGATATCGTTAATATTAACAAAATTTGCATTAGATTGCCATCGAGTTTCATACCTATGTAGTTATTGTATACTCATTGATATAATTCACCCAAGTATAGATGTACCTATGTACCCAAGTATAGAACTCGAACCTTTGATTTGAGGAGTTTTGCTCGTTGTTGATCTTTCCGGTTTCTTTTCCTTTCATTTAACATTGCCCTAAGCTTAGGACACCATCTTCCGATCTATTTAGAGCCTGCCTTTAAGGAGAGTTTTAGCCAAATCGAAAACCCCTAAGCATAGAATGGTTGTTTTAATTTAACACAAATGTTTTAACTGCTTCGGTGGTAGCCGGGCGTACCTACCCACTTTATAGGTTTGACTCTGACAGGCAGACGGCAGAAATGGCCAACCGTCTACGAAAAAAAGGAACATTTTCCATAAAATTCAATACAAATTGACTTGTACCATTCGGCGTTCAAACATGGCAAATCAACCATTCAAGTCTCTCAATGAACCATACTCGCACGCACGGCCGTAACGGATTAGTTCCGATTTCCATAACGAGCGGCGCTGGCGGCGCTGCATTGTGTGAGGTGCGCGCGTGAACTTGAGGTCAAGGCGAAGTGTTACTGCCAGACGTTTGTTTTTTTAATGTAAATAAATGCCTGGGAGGCCTAAAATGGTGAATTCTGGATACCGCCCTCCAGTATTTTGACTTCCGGTATTCCGGAGTACTGTCACGCACGCATACAGGTGGCCCCGAAGAGCCTTTTCTTGACATGACCCACTTCCTCTTTAACTGTAAATTCTTAGATTTTATCAATAAGTTGAGTAATCTCATCTCGATGCTTTCCCAGTTTCAAAAAATTATTTTAAAAGTCCGTATAAGTGGTTCAGCCCACTAGAAATTTTGTGGGAGACTCCCTCACTCTTACTTCTAACGAGATATTCGTATGTCTCTTCACTGTCATCTTCAAGCAGGCAGGCCAGTCGCACTGGAATTTTCTTTGCCATCTTCTTTTAATTTATAGCACTCGTTACATTTAAGGCTAGATTTCCGTCACAGTGCCATTGTCTGTAAGGTTTTGATTTTTAAATGTATGGGAGGTGAGTACAATTTACCAAAGCTACTACTGGTAGTGAAGTCCAGTCTCTAGTGACTTCACCCATCTGGATCAATTCTAACAGCCACGTCCGCTTCCTCTTTTATCTGCCCTTATTCTACTCTAGGTGGGCTGGGCACATACACTCTTTCTTACATTGTTATCTTTTACAGAACCATTCATCGTTTCTTTAGTTTAGTGTTTCTTACTCTTCTATTTATAATCCATTCACATTTTATATGCCAAATACGCATCATCATCACATCAGTAACCATCCCATTTTTAATATCTCCTAAGTCTTTATTTTGACAAAAATCAGCAATTCCAGTACCATCTCCGGAAAGAGTAGGTACCTAAGCATGACATGATCATTATTATGTGTAGCAGCTAATTAGCGTTACGTTATATCACATTAATGAGCGAGGCATGTGCATAATTGCATTACAATATTTTATGTAACGCTGGGTGCTATGACTTGCTATGCTATTTTAGTTTAATTATCTACATTAGGTATGTTTGGTACCAACGAGTGCTTAGATAAATATTATAGTTTTGAGCATAGCCAAAATGTTAAATTTATCTATTGTTAAAATTTCACATAGGCCCAAAAATGTTATCCCCTAAATACTGCCCATGCCCATATCAAATAAAATAATACTCCATTTTTTAACAAACTAGGCATTTGGCAACACTCCTTGGACGATCAACACAAACAAGTAACAGTCTAGTAAAAGTAAAAAATGCCGAGATTTGGTCGATATCTCCGAATTCCTTCTTTCTTTTAGAAATGAGACGTGATGTGATTTACTCCTGACGCCTGATCAGAAAGCGTTGATGCACTGAATTTATTACATTTTCGTGTGGACTTGTGCACTGACAAGAGAAAGGTTGAAATACCTTTATCACAACTAGATACTTAAATGAAATTGATCACTCTATAAAATACACGCAACCTTGTTATGACAAGTCTAGCAAATTAAATGAAATCATTTTTATTGCGACCGAACTGATGCTGCTCATCTGGCAGAGCAAAAGCCTTTTAATATTGTAGTAGGTAGATATTAAAGAGATTAAGATTTACAGGGCTGCTTTCAGGTTCATTTCATTGTGTTGGTAACTTTCACTAATATTCTTTTATTTGTTTTAGATTAAAACCTACCTACCCAACTTTTTTTCTGATTTAATTTATTTTTACAAAAAACATTTTATGCATAATTTTATAAGTACAAAATTATACCTAGGAACGAACTAGTATATACAATAAACATTGCTTTATTTACTGTAAGGAAGCAGAATTGTACCTATGTACTTATATGCATTAGCACTTCTTGATTAGTCATTAAAGTAAAAGTAAAAAATATTTTTAAAGTCAGTATGCTGGTTTTTATTTTGGTCAACGAATTAGCATTGCCATTCAACGTGGCAATGCTGCCAGCATTCTGGGCACAGTGCCTTCAGGTGCCGGCTTAGATTTTAGAAAATAAATGTAAGTGTAAATATTAGTTTTAATTATTTTTTGCTGTTATATAAATGCATTCTCTACCTTTATAAATTCAGAAAATAAAGAAAAAAAGATAAATTCAGTGTGGTCAGTCCATTACGTCTATAACTGTTTAGAAAATATATAAATTGTACCCGTAAAAGTCTCACGGTTTTCGATCTATTATAGAAAATTTAGATTTTTTAACCTTGTCCATTCTTTTCAATGGTTACAAATTAAGGAATTTTCTGAATGTGTTTTGTTATAGCATTCTGAATAAATGTGCTTCCAAACGGTAATGCCATTTGTGTCCCATAGGTATATAATTGACAAACAAAAATGTGTTGTGCATTTTTTCAAGAGTTTGACTTCCACTGATGTATAAAATTGCATGATCAAGTGACTGACTAGTGAATAGCATGTCCACTCCAATGAGATTTCGAAATGGTATATTACTGGGTGTTTTCAATACTAAGTACGCCCTTTTATGATGTGTGAGGGTCATATTTTCTGATTACAAGTAAAATTAAAATTCGTTAATAGAATAGGAATTTTGCAGAACTTTTATCATATTAAATAGCAATGTAAAAAAAAATATTTTCTAGTTTTAGTAAAATCTTGTCAAATTTCGTTAGCAAATTTACAATTCACTGAACAAACTTTTATAATAAAACTTGAAAAAAAAAAAATCTTTACAAAGAATATTCTTTGCATTGAAAGTTGGAAATACGTGTTATACCAATTCGGAATTTCATTGGAGTTTTTACTTGTCGATCGTTAATGTAAAATAACTCGACAACCGTGAGGTATAATTCTATATTTTCTGAACGGTTGCCCCTTAGAGTGACCACACTTTACGACTCCACTTCTGTAATTATTCAGTGACGCTAATATTTTAATTTGTGTTTTGTTTAATTTTGGTAACGACGACGGTATTGTTATCTCAATAACACTGGCTGGCCTAGAAACCTCAAATAATTCTTCTCTGAAAAAGGTATATCAGCAAAAACGATTCCATAAAGTCACAATTCCGTAAATAATGGTCAGCAGATAATTGTAGGTATGTTCGTATGTAAGTAGAACAAAATACTTACATACCTACATAGTACCGTTGCTGCCTTTTATGGTATTGTGGATTGTTTACATCTAGTTTATTGTCATTGACCCATAAAATGTTTATTACAATTCTATCGACCCAGTTAATGTAGCCGTTAGAAGTGCACGAATTTTTCAGGTGTTTTAATAATATCGATGTATGTCATAGTTTATTTACTGGTTCTCTATATTTTGTGGTTCTTCCTAATGACTAAAATTAGCGTTGTGTTATTAAGTACTTAGGCTATATTTTACTGATCGGTCAAGCATTTGAAGAGACTAAAGTTTGTCACTGATCAGAGACGCACTGCTCCCGCACCACAAAGTCGCCGCTACCACACAGTATAAACATGTGCATTCAAATATTTAGACACATACTTATTGACGTCATCAGATGTTAGCCAGCGCGCCTAAGGTGCCCATTCCACTCATCCAATATCTTTGTCCAAGTTCTTTGTCCAATATTTGATCAAAGTTCTTGGATGAGGGCCCATTCCACTCATCCAATATCTTTGTCCAGGATTCCTAAATAATTTGCGTAGGTGATTTCAAATGAAATTATATCACATCACACTAATATTAAAAATGTGAAAGTTTGGATGGTTAGGTAGATGATTGTTATTTGTTTACGCCAAAACTTCTCAACAGATCGGGCTAACAATTTGTTTATATGTAGCTCCATATGCTGAAATAACCCATGGGCAATTAACCATTTGGCATTTAACCCATAAATTTTCCGTTTCCATGGGAAATAATTAACATGTAAGTATACGTTTTCACGCGTGCGAAGCCACAAAACTAGTATCCAAATCTTTGATCAAATATCGGTGTTGCTAGTAAATTGGATGAAGTCATCCATGTTCTTTGATCAAATGTACATTGAAAAAAGTTATTGGCTGAGTGGAATGGGCACCTAATACACGTTTGAAGCTTGTGGGAAACCATTTTGTCCCTGTAAAATTGTTTTAAAGATAAAGAGTGAAGCCCATATTCGAAGGCACATTTTTATATACAGTGTGGTAGCGGTGTGGGATTAATGTGCACATACAACTTTCTTGCAGGTTTCAAAAACTGAGCTACTGGCTGCGCAAGTAGAAGAATTTAATAAATAAAATCGCAAAAGTCATCAGCACATTGAAATTCGAATAATGCGATTGTCTTTAGCGACGTCCATAACAATAACATCAATGAATGGCCGGATGCGAGATGGTTTACCTACCTCTAGTTATTGTATACTCATTGTATACACTTATTGTACCTCTACACGGCAATCAGTGTTTTGCCGGACGTCTCACAATGCTGTTTACGGGAACCCAGAGTTCAGAGGATGCTTTCAGATTTCATGGAGTTCATTGCGTCCATAATACGTCATTATAATAAGCGGAATACTTCTTGGGGAAGATCCTTCGTCATCTTTAACATTCCTGAGCCCCACCTAGGTATACCTAATGTAAATCTTGTTTATTAATTTTGAGGATATTTTTCTAAAACTTATCACAATTTTTTAAGGATTTAAAAGCAATCAGAACACTACATTTAAGCTTTTACACACTGAAAATCAAACGATGTTGGAAGAATACCAGCACTGTAATGAGACCAGAAAAATCTGCGATAAGAGAAACAAAAAGTCGCAAGCTTGTTTAGTCTGGGCGGAGTAATTTAGCTCATCAGACGAGCGATTAAGTATAATTATATCTCCTTTTGAATATGCATAGAATTTCCCTTTCATTAGCAATCTTCTTTTAAATGTCTGTCTGTTTTAACTGATTGTTGAAAGTTCACGAGGAATGTTTACGAAGCAATTATATTAATATTTTGAGTTCAAAGTGGCTTTTTCAATTTTCTACAGTAAAGTTAGGTTTGAATTAACTATAGGACAGTGTTTAGAATTGGTTTTGAATGTACTGGGCCTTCGAAATGACGACTGTTGGTCCACATAATATCTCAAGGAAAATTCCTCAATCCAATTCTCAGAATCAATTACAGCCACAGAATAAAAACTATAAGTTGAGTCATTATGCCCGTTCACAAAAACTACCAAAACGAATTGTTAGGTTGGTGACCTTTGTTTGACTTTTTCTATTTGAGCATTTGTTTTTTCCTGAAACTTTGGAGCTCCTGTCTCAGTTCGGAACTATGCTCCCTCCTACCTCATAATTTTATCGCTATGGTTGCCGCTAGTGTGATTTGACGCAGTTGTCACGACAGCAACCAATTTAGCAACTGAGACAACAACACCAGTCTATTTACAGTCCACTGCTGGACCTAGACCTAATAAGCGCCTTAGTGGGTCATATTTAGGGACAATGGTCTGATCCCGTGCTGGGAGTCGAATGAGTATTTTCACAGATGTCTTGGTCGATCTATCAAGACTAAGCTAAAGGTTGGTGCTGTTTATGTCTACAAAAACACCCAGAACACAACCATAGTGTTGAGTTGACAGAATCCAGAATAATGCAGAAAGAAAAGCAATCTTTAGTCATTCATCAAGGTACTTCTGTGGTTTTCCATTCTCTCATCATACTCATCCACTCGATCAGATAAGCGCTGATAATTTCATCCGCTTGTAAGTACTTCCTGATTCTGTCATATCAACTGAACGCTAGACGTAACACAAGAACTAGAAATCTCATTGGTAGTAACTGCTAAATGTACACGGGACCTCCATTTTCAATAACAGACAATAATTACATTTTAACTGTTTCATAAGATAGGTAGGTATGTGACTTCGAATTGAACGTAGGCACGACCAAATCAACATTCTATTCAATCATCAATTTATTTTAGTCGAATTTACAATACGTTTTCAATTACCATTAAATTTTCTGTATCAATAAAGTCAATTACATCAGGCGGACCATTAAACTCAACCTTATGTACATACTTCTAACCACTTGTTTTTACAACTGAGATCATGATTCATTGTCAGTTCAAGTGTTACATTGGTTCTATGTTCTATCTATCTCATTCATTCTGTGGTTATCGCCCGCTCTCGTTTTGCAATACCTAATTGTTTTCAGTATCACTTTAACATCTATTATTCTGTATAAAGTTCTTAAGAATATTTTGAAAGTTTCTACTGAAATGTCGATCGCCATCGCTAATCTTCCGAAAGTGTTTTTCTATGTTTTATGATAAAACACCGCTGTTGAGTCGTAACGTATAATAGCCTCGCCTGAGTTTAAAAAGATTCTCTGAAACTTGTGATCCCGTCGATGCATTGTCTACTTGGAGTGATAACAAAAAACAGGGTGCGTGTGCGCAACAGAAATCATCTGGAGGGTTTTAAGATTGGAAAGGCTGTGTATGCGACGAGACGACGCATACGGCGAGCGAGAGGCACGACACGGAGCCTTTTCGATCCATTCTCGATTTCTCGCCGTCGCTCATCGCCACAGGCAGTGCCGCGCCAGCCGCGAACGTCGTCGCCCGTCATGATAATTTTATAAAATACTTTATCGAGATCGCGCGCAACTAACATTTTCGAAGTTCGTGTGATTATAACCACCAATATAGAAAATAAATCGAATACCGACTCAGTAATTAATTAGTATAGTGAAGTGTCGTGTGTGGGCGAGGCAGGTTCCCTGCTACTGCACGCGTGGCGGGACACACACCACACAAACTCTCGTCTCGCGTTTCGAATGCTCCCCGGTAATAATTATTTGGGTAAAAGTGAGTGTGTGTGCTGTGCCCGCTTGATGGTTCAATTAGAACTCTATTCAGAAGGTTTTTTTATGTGTGATAGTACGAGCGACGAGTCCGGATGCTTAAGTTGGTTAGTATCTTTACAGTTCATTAGATCCCTAGCACCTACTTAGTAAACTAGTTGATAGTCTATTTAGAACTAGCTATCAACATCTCAATCAACAGCCATCGTTATTTTCGACTATTTGTTCGTCCATTTATGTTTATTTTATAAATTAAGTTTTGTTTATCTTTCAGTACCTAACTCAAGGTTTCATACCTGATATTCTGCCTGCTTTAATATCAATGGCGTGACTATAAAATAACTCTGTTTACTTTCAAGTTGATAATCATTTCACTGATATAACGTTTGGTAAGATTACGGTGGCGTTAATGTATTTCATAATTCGTCAGTGACCGTTAAAAATGACGTTACTATCATTATTCGCATCATTCGGTAACAATTTCTCGTGAAATTTAACGGCTGTTGTAATTTCTGCACTTTTTTATCTTCATTTCACTTATTTCAATATTTACATGTTTGAGTTTTGCGTTGTGCGCCATTTGTTATCTACATTATGATTATTTTCCTATTATAGGTACAACGCACAAGTACCTCACCTACCTACATCGTTATCTTGACAAACGTAGTAGGTTACGTACAATATAAAACTAGATCAAGATTAGTGGTAAGCTACAGGTGGCCAATTTATTACCTGCCTAGCCAATACACATTTTTATTTATTTGATAATTTCCATATTGTCGTCTGATATTATCACGATATTATAAAACACTAAGGTATCTTTAACGAATTAAATTACAATCAAATAAAAGAAACAAAGTGAAGTTCGAAGTCGACCGATGCTGTGGCGCGGTGGGCGAAGGTCTGCCTGCGACGCAGAAGGTTGCGGTTTCGATTCCCGCCTCAGGACAAATGTGTGTACGATCTGCAGACATTTGTTCAGGGTGTTCTGGTCGTTTTCTATGTATAATAAAAAATATCTATCTATGTTTTGTATTATATTATGTATATCAGTTAGCTTGGGGCTAGATAATGCAGTGTGAATAGTCCAGAATTATTTATTTATTATTTATTATGAGTTCAATCTCTATTATATAATATTATTGTAATAGCTTAGTTCAATGTCTAGCATGTATAAGTAGTTTAAAACAGGTGTACAATTCTTAAATTACCACTAAGGGCAGATGTTGACCTATTCAACAAATTAGCGGTTATGCTGACTGCCAACCTTTTCTTGTTCAGTAATTTATTATAATTTTCATTTTCGTTCTTGAATTAATATTAAAACAAGTTAATAATTTAGTTGTTATGTTGAAGTATTGCTCGTTTTAGTAGTTTTTATTCGTGACCTATGGATAGAGAGACAGATAATATTTTATTGTTTCACACAAATACAAAAAAAACTACAGGAAAAATTTGCTATGTACGAGTAGACGAAGTATACCTTTGTTACATCCATCCCAAGTGCAGTATATTTTTGGATACGTCTTCGTCCTACGTCATTGAATGAGTATGACAACATGTCTATTTTTCCATGTGTGTCGATATCATTTTTGTTTCTCTACCATTGTTTCTTAGACCATCATATCGAGAAAGCTTATGGTAAGGTGAACCATATTTTCAATCTCCTTGGCTTGGAGTCATTAAGATATTACATAAACTATTAAGTACCTTTTGTAAGTTTATTACCTATTGTTTTTATTTTACTGTCCTTTAAACATAGTTCACTTACCGCGATGCGTTTGCAAGACTTGCTCCGGTAACCTATTTTTAAAATAATATTAAGCATATTTATTCTTCACCCATGCATACTATTTCTTCCCTTGTATATTGCCAGTTTAATTTTATTTGAAACGTTTAATTAAACAAATTATATAAATTAAAACAAGACGAAGTAACATTAAAACTCAAAAGTTACATAACAGGTCTGGTAGGTTAGGTACCTACTCTCTGTTAAAAATAAAAGTTCTTCATTTGACCTATCTAATCATAATATGTCGAGCGTGTCTTCCGAGAGCCACTATACTCGTCGCGTGGTCCATTTCATTTCTTTCGTCGTGTTCCAGTCACCTATTTGTTGCGTGCACTGTCACTTGTAACATATCGGTACATTTCATGTTCTTGTGTTTTCTCTTAGTGTAATATCTCTCCGGTATCTGCACTAATTACGACGACTGATAAATTATTTTAGCTAGTAGGTACCGTTACTATCGATAATGCTTTTTTCATCAACTCGGATGGCTTGACTTGATAATGATTCATGCTTGCTTTCTCTGATTCAATGATTTACAAATTTAGGCTGTTTTTCTGCTAGAATCTTACAAGTGGGGTCTTATTGTTTGATCTTAATCTTTACCTAGAAGGTTAGCTTATACCTTTGTAGTGTTTGTAGCAGCTATGAATAAAGTAATGACTTGTGACTTAAAATGAGTTTAAAAGCAAATTCTTAACTGTCGTTTGACACTACCTCAAGCTTTAAAAAGTCTTCCATTGGCAAAATTTACCAAAGAGTTATAATATTCTGGTTGAATAGTAAAATAATCTATAATATAAAAATGAATCGCAAAATGTGTTGGTAAGCGCATAACTCAACAACGCCTGGACCAATTTCGCTAATTCTTTCTTTGTTGTGTTTGTTATTGTCAGGAGAAGGTTCTTATGAAAGAAAAAATTAAGAAAGTTGGAAACATAAATTTCCACGGGGGCGAAGCCGCGGTTCGCAGCTAGTATGTTATAAAAATGAATTTAGGTATATACTGATATTGTTAAACTGGTTATTATTGGACTATATGTAAAATTTAGTGTCTTCATTGGGAAATGTGTCAAAACCCTTTTAACATAATATAAACAAATGAATATGATTTATGTATTAGGTACGTTGAGGTTGAGTGTTACGATTTTCCTTGTGACGATGTTGTGGTATATTTAGATTCTAAAATTGAAGATCTGTTTATAAAAATATGATATGAATGGAAGCGCAGCAGTCTCACACATACATACAATAATGTTATGAGATCATGGGGAGTAAGACGCACAATCGAAATCGTAAACAGATTTGTCATTCTTTGCAGTTGAGTTAGTACTTAAGTTAGTACTTCCCTAATCAGTAATCATATTAATTAAATAGTATTATAAATGCGAAAATTTGGATAGATGGATGGATGGATGTTTGTTACCTTACTACCTACTTCGCGGCAAATCTGCTGAACGGATCGGACTGAAATTTTTCATAGATGTACCTAAACTTTTATCCCATAAATCAGTTCCCATGGGATAGAAATAAATCCGCGGACAGAAACTAGTATCTATAAGAAAAAAGCAACGTTATTTTAGAACTATTGTGGCAATTTTTTTTTTAATTTTAAATTTGTTATTATTTATATTGATATAAGGCGATGGAAATGTAGAGATATGTATTATGTAGATACATAGATATGACTTACTCGGTAAACTTATCAAAGAGAAGGAAAAAAGAAGAAAGGAGAGTAAAACAAAAATATAGCACTGAAAGAAGTAGGACCTACTCTAGCGAAAAATGTTTGGTTGGGTTAAAAACCAATCTACATATTATGGGTTGGACCATAGAATTCTTTGCCCATTTTTGGCCTTTAATAATAAATTATGCTGGACAATTCACCCAGCATTATCTAGCCCCAAGCTAAGCAGAGCTTGTGTTATGGGCATTAGATAACTGATATAGATAATACAATACATTACATAGATAGATTTTTTTATTATATAGAAAACGACCAGAACACCCGGAACAAATACCTTCAGATCGTACACACATTTGTCCCGACGCGGGAATCGAACCCGCAAGCTCTTGCGTCGCAGGCGGATATTGGCCCACCGCACCACAGTGGTCGTCTTTATGTGAGCGGAGGGGTTTAGCTATCATTATTGATTCTATGGGTCTTATCAAAACCTTGGCCAAGAAACGTGTTCCCCAGTAAAACAATTCGCGACCTTGTCGGATTGGAAACGGTACATTTTTGCGGTTCACCTCAGACAAATCAAACAAATTTGTATTTCCATAAAGGTTGGTGCAGTATCCGCCACCAACCCGCTATCGCACATACGATAGCGCCTGATTGGGCACGCGCGTTGCGTCACTATTAACTGCTGCATATTCTTTGACCATTATTTCGAGACAAATAGACTGAAGCATTCTTAAAGCTATTGGCTATTCTGCTGGGAGTAAGGTTGAGTGTTGCAATGGTTCTAAGTAATGTGGTGAGTGCGGACAATGCGGCGCTAATGGATCGAGGCATTGCGAAAGTGAGTCCCATCGGTCGAGCCTGATTGGCACATGGCAGGTCTACAAGCGAGGACTCCCTGCCAGCATTGCTGTCTTTGTGAATAGCGTTTGCATCAGGTCAGATTTTATAGAGTCATCGATTTGCTTCCTCGCCTATTGTTTGACTGAGGAACTCGTTTCTTTGCCAAGGTTTTGTTTTGATCCTTATTTTCGTTATTGTTTCGTTAGATCTATGAATCAATAATGATAGCTATACCCCTCCACTCGCATAAGGCCAAAAATAGACTTTAAAAATAATTGTATGGTGTAACGAATGTAGATAATTTTAATCTAGACTTTTTCGCTAAATTAGGTCCTTCTTCTTTTATTGTTTTCTATTTTTGTTTTATTTCCTATTCTTTTCCTCATTTTCCTTCTCTTTGATAAGTTTTGCTAAGACAAAAATTATCACGTATTCACCGAGTAAGCACATAGTGTACATACCCAGTACCTACCTAACCTACAACTACATAATACCCAAGTTTGTTTAGCGTATCGATCAAGAATGAAACTGTTGGTTCTAAACTTACTTACGCTAAGTTTCTTATTATAGTGCGTTAATACTGAGGGTTCCAGACCCGCCGAAAGAACATTTTTGGAAACTCATTTTAGTAATTTCTAGAGATTACCTATGTTGTTGAATTGTCTTATCATTATGCGTTTGAAAACGTCACTGCACTGCTTCTTCTTATCTTATAACGAAGGAGCGATTTTCCTGACGACCTCAGTGGTTTTTGACGACCTCAGTGGCGCAGCGGGCGAGAGTCTGCCTGCGACGCAAGAGGTTGCGGGTTCGATCCCCGCCTCGGAACAAATTTGTGTACGATCTGCAGAAATTTGTTCCGTTGGTCTGGGTGTTTTCTATGTATAATAAAAAATATCTATCTATGTAATGTATAATATTACGTATATCAGTTATCTAGTACCCATAACACAAGCTCTGCTTACCTTGGGGCTAGATAATGCTGTGTGAATTGTCCAGCATTATTTATTTATTTATTTATTCCTCATCATTAACTGAAGGTACCTACCTGATCAGCTCAAAATCCTCATTGACAACTATAGTTAGGAAATCCCCCACTTTTTACGACTAGTCTATGATGACAGTCATTCAGTCAACCAGTTGCAGTTCAATCCTTTCTGAGAAACGTAACGGGCTGGCACTTGGCAGGTAATCGCCCCGCAGACGTGACTCTATGCCGAGCTGGTGACCACTCACCTATACTCACTCACCATGCACTTGCATGAAGATACAAAATACATCTACGCGATAATAACATTAAATGGTATCTTTCAGTTTAAAAATGAAAAATTCTTTCTAAAATTTCCAAAACCCTAAATTTCTCTGGAAGATTCTCTATAAGAAATTATGTTTGCTTGTTGTGGCATAGTTTTCTTTACCCGTCCCCTACATCGTTTTCTTCCATTTCTTTTCTTGTTATGCTTAGTTTAACATTCAACAAATTTATTTAAACTTGCACTACCGGATCACATAAAAAATAAGTACCCTTTAAGTTTAAATAGTACCTACTAATATTTACCTAAACATTGAATAACCTCCAAAATTCCAAATCGCATCGCATCGTGCGTAACATGCTTTTCACCGTTCGATTCTATCGGTTGTACCAACTTACAACCACGGTTGAACTAAGTTACAGCCACGGTTGTTCCACAGGTAAGGTACCTTACTTACAAGCTCAATCAAGTACGACCCGAGTCTTGTACAACGATTGCGATACTGTAAAGGTCATAATCGATTACGGGGCGGAGACGAAAGGTGATTGCAGGTGCCGCGCCTGCCTTTCTTCAATGGTTTTTATCATCATGACAGGTTTCAGATTTATTGGGTAAAAAGGTCTTGGAAAGATTGCCGGTTTGGTTGATGGTGGTCCTTTGAAGTTTGTCCGAAAAAACAGATTAAGGTATCTTCATCATCAGCCTATGCTAGTGTACAGTTCTTGATAGGTCTAGTTATTAAAAAGCACTCGATGCTTTTAAGACCCGAATTATGAAAGCTTGCTCAGTCATCATAGATCTGTACTTAAGTGACGTTTATGCCATAGAAAAGCGTTACTCAAGCGTAAATTCAGTCATCTGAGCAAGCTTTTATAATACGGGCCTAAGATACCTCTTTAGAAAAAACAAAACAAGAGTTAGTCTATGTTTGCAAATAAATGAAGAACGATCCGTACTTTTTATGGAACTCCCTTGTAACCAGGCAATTAAAAATTATTAATATAATATAGAACATGGCCGTTTAATAAACACTAACTGTTTCATAATTTCCTTTGCGCTCGCATTTTGAAAGTGTAATTAAAATGCAGAATTGCAAAAGATTGAAATGAAGTGCAACCTCAGATTATAGTTGTAAAATTATTTATTAACATTGGCCCTGGCGCTTTGTATCAATTTAAATTGAATTAATTATTCATTTCATTATTTATTATTTTATTTTATTTTACAACTTTACTTTTCAGCGGTCATCATCATCATTATAGCCTTGGATAACCCACTGTCGAGTATAGACTCCCATAAAGCGGGTTTACATTAGGTCGAAGACCGATAGTCTTACCAGAACGACAAAGGTGTCGTCGGGTGCATATTAGCCGTTCAGACGCATAGTACCAGAAACGCAAATTACCAGCATAATATGTATATTAATAGCGCTGTTCACATAACGAGCGACCCGATATAACTTTTATACAAATTAATATTGTTTTCGTTCCCGCACATAAGCGCACCCGCACATAAGCTACGTTTTTACCAGCCTCATCTGTTTTGACACTAGTGCTTCTCGGATCCAAGCACAGAGATCTAGATATCTGTGGATCCAAGTATGCCATGTGACTTGGACGATGTCTTCAACCCATATAATAAAATACAATAGAATAAAACTGTGTGTAAATAAATCTAACTAGTTCAGCTGTACGTATTAGGTATGAGTAATATACATAAAGAACTAATTTCGTTACCTACAACAATGAGCATTACATTGTTACGTTATATAAAATTCTGCGCATACGCACATTAATGTTACAAATTATGTAAATGGTTGTGTAACACTAATTATGCGATCCATCTAGAATTCGTCGCTCTGAAATTTAATTTGCATTGTATAAGAAATTAAATTACATCTAAATCAGAGAAACAAAATACTGAGAACAAGTATTTACAATTAAAACAGTTGCGCTAATAGCAGACTGTTGCTAACAAGCTATAGGTAGCTCAAATGATCCATATTAATAGCAGTCCATTATTTAATTGTAAAGAAATATTTTATTTACTGATAACAAATGTATCCAAAAAAATATGTACTTATGTAGGTAGATTGTTGCCACAGTCTTAACCACTTGTCGGTATGCGCTTTTTTATTCTGCCTGCACCTGTAGGCAATAGTGCGTTTTTTCGTATGGCTTATAATGGAGCTTAGACATTATGCCATATATATGTATGTAATGTACATAATGTCTTCGTTTATTGTGATATATTTATTTGAGTTTTTCTAAATGACTTCTAAATCTGTATTACATTTTTTTTAGATACTTACCTGCTCAGCACATATACATAAGTTCCTACACTGCTGAACTTACCTCCCACAAGATATTTATCTGCTCATACTTAAAAGAAAGAAAATGACAATTACCTACTTACTTATCAAGAGCTATTTGATGGTAGGTATTCCTTATCAAAGGTTCATCGACTCCAGTTCCCAACGCCTCTCGTTCCAAGTTCCAACTAATCAGTAACAGCGTTTCACAATGATCCTGCCGCAGTCATTAATGCTCACCTAATATAGACTCTGCTGCAAGATCCGGTACCAAATGACAAACTTGGACTGGAACCCTTGTTATTTGGTTTTAGCCGTTTGCAACAGGCGCTAGATGTAACTATTAGAACATTTTTTTAAATAACTTATTAAGGGTTTGTTCTATTATTTGAACATGCCACCATTGAAAGTGCACAAATTATAATACAAAGAACAAGAAATATTATTAAAAGAAACAATTATGCTCAGTATGTAAACAAATAATATAAATAATAAAAAAAACTTTTTTAACTGCCTGATTATAAAGCTTAGACAGCTTCCCAGCCTCCTCCGATAGAGGATTAGCTAAGAAAAAAATCATAAATTAATTCTGCTTGTAATTCGTATTCGTTATACTTAATTCCTACACGACTAGTAGGTAGCTAGGTTATTATTATTGCAGTCGGAACAAAACTCATAGAACAAAAATATAAAAATTTGCCGCAAATTTTATCTGTGTTTGGTCTAGTTATCTAGTATAATCTTTCCAGTTTTCGTTTTGGAATGTTTTTGCGTAGATACTCAACCTTATACTTATGTCAGCGGGCTATGGAGAGAGCTATGCTTGGAGTTTCTCTACGTGATAGAATCCAGATAGAAGATCAGATAGAAGGATCCAGATAGAATTAGTAAGCTGAAGTGGTAGTGAGCAGGCCATAAAGCACGCAGAACTGGCCGGCCACGATGCAACGCGAAACGGAGTGTTGGAAGACCATCTACTCCGGACCGACGACGACATCGAAGCGGTCGGCCGGCAGGGACTCGATGGATGGAGGCGGCTCAGGATCGCTCTTTGTGGCGCCGTATTGGGGAGACCTGTATGTCCAGCAGTTGATGTGTATTGGCTGATATGATGATACTTACCTGTCTAAACCTCTAGTTTATTGCGCTTCAAATCTTAGAACTCAAATTTATAATCTTTTCCACCTTACCACCTTTATACCAAGTCTGACGCAATAAATATCTTTGAATCTTTCAAGAAAATATTGTTGTATCTTGACTTGCCCATGACGTCCATTTTCTTTATCTTTATTAGCTTTCTTTACTCGGTAGTTAGGTAGATGTTTATTTTCCATTAACGCTGTACACTTTCCATTTAGGTATTTAATGCATTAACAGTGGCAGGTTAGTAATGGATTGGAACTCAAAATAAGATCCCATGATTCACTCCGGTGACATCAGAGACATTCCACTTCTGGCATTCGAGACATTATCATTGGGATGCCGCTACATCCGGAGATAGGGGGAGAATTCCGTTTGGAAACTCAAATATTCATAATATATAAGCTTTGCATCATGGTGATAAAAAGTTTATTCAAAATCAAATTATTTATTAATTTAATTGAAATGAATAGGCTTAGAGGATAGAATACCTTCTATGACTTTTTCATAAGTTGGTTGGATAGGCTTTTAGTGTCGTATCGTCGTGGTCATGAAATTGTAACTGTGTAGTGCTTGCTACAAAAAATGAAACTTGAATATAATAGGTAGGTAGGTGGTAGGCACGAAATTGACAGTGTCCATGTGAAAAGGTACAAATACAACATCCATTGAAGCTGTCTTTTTTGAAGCGGGTTTAGTGAGTTTTTGAATGGTTCTTGAAGAATATAATTGTCCTCTTGGTGCTGAGATTCGTAGAAGAAACACTGAAGTTTTATAGCTTAGGGAAATTGAGGCACTTGTGCAGTGAAACGATTAGCGGGTTGTTGTCTCGACACTTCAGGGGCCCTAGTACGACTGGTACACATTATCTTTCGAATACTTCCATCGAATTCGAGACCTTCCTATACATTTAGCGCCTCATAAAAAAATCGTCGAAAATTTTCTAAGTCCTGCGTCCTGTAAACTCCACCCCAACCGCACTTTGGCATGACAGCGGCAGTCGCGTTGTGGCATTGATGTTATAAAAGTAAGTGGATAAAGCACCTCCATCATATGTAGCATGGTCACAGAAATGCCTTCAATTGGTGCTTCAAGAAAAATAAGAACACACGGGAAAACATTTCACTGAGTCATCATCATCATCATCAGCCTATACCAGTCCACTGCTAGACATAGGCCTCCCCTAATGAGCGCCATAGCTTATTATTATTTCACTGAGTGCTTGCATCGAATCCTTTGCGTTGCGGCCTATATAAGCGTACCAAGTCTAACCCAAACACGTCAATCATAGAGGTAAAACACGTTGACTCAACAATTCTCTTGATTTCCCGCTCACATTCATAACAGTAGGTATAGTACGCGCAAATCTTTATGAGTTCTCGGAAGTATGCACTGTGGCTGCGCTGTAGCGTATTTTAAGGTTCCAAAAGGGCGCGGTAAGCTCAATACTGCGCAGTTTCGCATTCGAGGTTTTGTTCAAAGGATTCATAAAGATTAGCGCAAACTCTACCTACAGGTCGCAAATAAGATGAAGTGACGCAGTGGAGCTAGGAAATAAATATTTAATTGAAAATAAACGCTTCTTGAATAATCAATTAACTCGTGCAGTGAGATTCCATTGTCTTTGTTCACATTCAAACATCCTTGCCTTTTAAAGTTATCGGAAAAACAACAGCCGTATCGCACGTAGAATGACAATAATACTATATTAACATTTGTAATGTACGTAAATACATCAAGCACGATAAGATTTACGATTTGTATAAATAAATCTGTTGTTTTGCTATAAGAATGGCCTTCGTTTGACCACGGTCTCATCTGGTGGCAAGTGACGAAGTGGCTGGTATCTGGAAGGGTCTAGTATCTAGATTTTAAAAGACATATCATTCACTTTTATCTTATTACGACACGTCATCGACCTAGTGCCGACACGGTTCTCTTGTAAGTTTTTAAATGATTTATATATTATGTGTTAGTCTCCAACGTTTTCATTGTATGGGCCCTAGATAATTAACTTTGTACTTATTGTGATGAATGTAATAAAAGATTATTAGTATAAGGTATTATTAGGTACTACGACCTTTAGACCCATTAGGACTACGACGATTTGCGAAAGACTGCTGGCAGATGCTGGATGCGGCAAGCTGAAGACAGGGCGCTATGGCGCTCATTAGGGGAGGCCTATGTCCAGCAGTGGACTGGTATAGGCTGATGATGATGATGATTATTAGGTACTAGAATTCGGCACCCCCGACAATTTAGCTTCTTGGCTTACGTGCTCATTTCATTCATAGCGTTCGAACTAAAAAGCGTGCACCGATATTATTCAAGCATAGCATAGAACAATCGATGAAGTCACTTTTCAAACCTAAAAATCTGAATCTGAATCTAAATCAATATATACTTTGAAAACTACTAGGTGCTTTTCGTCCACAGAGTACAATATATAACGTGTATTATTCGATACACACGTTCTATGTACCTAACACCAACTTAGTGTAGTCTCAGTAGTTCGGTTACAATTAGGTAAATTCGAGGAGACGTCGAGCGACTCAGTAGTCCAGCTACTGTGTCGCTCGAAGTCTCCTCAAGCGAGTCCACAGTAAAGTACCTAGTCCGGCCTTTTTTGTTTCAGTTCTATCGGTATTGATGATACATTGCTGACAGCCAATGTCAAATATCACCAAAACTGTCAAATATGACAGACGGCGTCAAATGATACTGGAAATTTCAATCATAAGTCAATAATTGTTGTAGGTTTTGTAAACCACTCATGTACTTGATCATCGATGAAAAATATTTATCCATTTAAATATTTCTTGTCTGAGTAAGGTGCATAAATTATAAAGATCTCGGAAATTCCACTACGATATGGTAATCGACGCGTGTTTGTTAGACGTGGACGTGGACGTGACTAAATGCTGCTTGCTGACATCTACGACTTCTTATATCATTAGAAGTCATAGATGTCAGTATAGCAATAAATGGTAGGTATGCAAATTGCTTTTAACTATCAGAATGTTCTGATGATTATTAACCAATCATAGCATAGATTTTTGTTTGTTGATCATTGATTGTTTCCTAGACATTACCAACTAACTGCTATGTCGATGATAAAACAACTGTAAAATTTTAAATCTTTTTACAAAGATATAGCCTATGTAAAGAAAATAGGTAGTTCCTCAGTTACCGATACATGCTACAACGTAGTTTAAAAATCTCTCAACAGACATGTTTTCCAAAGAAAGTCTGAAATTTTACAGTAGCTCATATCATTAATCAGCAGGGCTGCTCTGTTATCCCGTTAGTGATCGTCGCTCCGGAAGCAAGACAGGATGCCTCACATAGTTTTTGCCTTAGCTTTGTTGGGACGCGCACAAAGCTCCATAAATAACTGATGCCTCCTACTTGCGCACGCGCCGGCTGCATCAGATAGCGTGTTTATTTCTAAATCTTGATGAAGTGGTAGAAAGTTTAGATTTGTTTGGTGCTTCTCTTTTCTAATGCGGCGTAGGCTCGGTTTCGATTCTACTAAAAGTTTTATATAACTACTATAGTTTTGACAATTGAGCAGTTTTTTCAATAGCAATGATATTTTGATAATTTTTTTTTGAAGTAGCTACTAGAATATGTGAATGCTATAATCGCTGCTCTATGTTTAAAACAAAGTTAGAAATATAAAATATAACGTATGAATGAATAATTGGTTTGTTACGGGTTAAATTGTCTAAGTTTTGTTATAATCACGCACAAAAAAAACATTTTGTTTTGGTTACCAATATAATTCGTGAAAAAGATCTCAGATTCAAAGTTTCGAATATTTTCTGAAATAAAAAGAGACTGGTGACTCTGGTAAGTGGTGATAGAAGACTCATAAAGAGACTATCAAGCTTTTAAGGTGAAACCAAGCCGTTACCTATATTTCAAAATCGTTAGCGGCTTTAGAGCTCAATGGGCGGGACACCAACTGGTTTATTAAATTAATGAATGGCTCGAGCATAAATGATACGAGCTACGACCACTGGATGATGTAACGGTAATAATTGTATTGGCAAGTCTTTTGAACGAACATGTGGTTCAGTTTCACAAAGCAAAATTATAGCTTCTGCAAAAGGGACACAGCAGAAGAAATATAAATTTTCGATGAAAAATCTGTGAAGGATAGGATTCATATGATCGTAGGAAGAACAGGAGTAATCGACATAGCTATAAGAATTAGCAAGCTGCGATGGCAGTGGGCCTGCCATATCTTTTGTTCTTGAGTGGAGACCACCACTCGGTAAACGTAGTGTAGGTCGCCATCCGGCCAGATGGGATGACGACCTCCGAAAGACCGGCAGATGCTAGATATGTCAAGTTGAAGACAGGGCGCCATGCGCCATGACGCTCATTAGAGGAGGCCTATTAGTATTAAATTTATTTATTGAGCAACTAATACTAACCAATTATATTGGTTACTATAACTAGTATTGGGCTAACATAGGTTGATAAAGATGATGATAAAAATACATAAGACAGGCGTTGTCAACTGGTCACTATCATACCCAAGTACCAAAAAATAAAAAGACGGCATTGGTACACAACAATAGATTGACAACAATATAAATGATTTTAAAATTATAATCACTTTTCAAACCTGCAAAGCGTCTGCAGAACAATACATAATATATACACATATATTATATTGCTGACAAAGATGCATACACTCTTATTGTTTTCTTATCGTTGCAATAGTTTCAATCACGCTCATTATTAGCAGCTATTTTTCATCATTGTCGATGCATACGCTGTTCAAGTAGCTCTTGTAGTCAACCTTGGCTTATCGTTCGTGAGTATTTGCTAATGGCCACACTGACGTCATTGATAGTGTAGGTGATGTTGCCGCAAGGTGTGGTTTTTTATAGCTGTACAAGCAGATCGTTCTGAGATATACTCGTACTTAGCTGCTTATTCTGTACCTACCATTCAACGAGCGCTTAATTGAGCAATTTGATCAGGCTCTGTTTGCATACACCCTAACCTCAAATAGGTTTTAATTAAAGAAAAGTTAAATCTCATATTTTTTTGTCAATCGACACTAAGTATAGATTGCTTTCCTTGAATTTTCGTTGTATTTATTTATTTAGTTATTCATGACGCAATTCCTGCATAACTCAGTTCTGTTGAATGCTATGATTTTCCATTAATTTACGTTTTCTCTGGATAAACCGTTTTAATTGACACGCTGCTATTAAAATCTCTGTCATCTCGTGCTGCTCGGGTATTCCGGAATCTAGGTATTTTCATCCGGGTAGCCGGTATCACCTAGATAGGAGATACGGAGGCTGGTATGCGGTATTACTCAATTATTATCTCTGATTACAGCTTTATGTAATCATTAAGATAACATGTGTAATTGTTTAGGACCAGAACGCGGTCGGTTTTGACCTTGTATCGTAATTTACATTTTGTTTTTGTCATGTGATCCATCTTAAAGATTTATTTTTACATAGCCTACTGGTTTCTATTTTATTATTTTTTGTTAAGCTATTAGGAACGAAAAACTCCAATGTTACTTTTTATTCCAATAATATTTCTGCGTCGTTCATATCTTTTAATGATCAGATAATCATAAAATAAACAATTTTGATATCCTTTTGAATATTTAGTTATATAACCTATTAAATCTCAGCTTAGTTGCAAAATATGTACCTACTTTAATGAAATAATTTCATAATGACCTACAAATATTTGTCTTTCAATTCAAACAGAGTTTTGCAATGTGAACAGCATTGTCTCTTCTAAAAGGACTATTGCAATAGACATGGACATATTTCGCAAACGTTCGCTCTTTGCTCGTATTTCATTGTTTAACTTTTGGGCTGTGAGCGCCCATTAAACCACGATTAATCATTGTAAGAATCAGAAACAGATATTAATTTGTTCGGAACACTTGTTTGTTTGTTTCATTTGTATGGGTTTTGTAAGTCACGCTTCTCACGACTGTGAGGTACAGATGGATTGATAGGTACACTATTTACTATGTATAGCCTGCAGAGGAATTTAGATAGAACTAGACAAAACTAATTGAATGTTGAAGATGCAAGGCTTTATTCGTCATTAGGAGTTGAATTTGGTCTGATATTTCTATAAAGACAGTATTTATTATTATTATTTAAAATTACGTATTTATTTTATAGTCAGTTTAGTTTAATATTTGACTAATTTATGAGCCAATTTTGGAAGCCAAAAATAAACGGGATTTTCTACATGAGGTTTTTTTAGAATTAAAGTTTAACAACGATCTTTCTAACGCAGTGGGTGCAGGCAGGTCCACCCGAGACGCAGTAGGCAGCAATGGCTGGCAACAATGTTCAATAATTATAATATCTTAATGAAAATGTTGTTTGTTTCCAGGAGTCTCCAGAAGTGAGAATGGCGCTGACGCAGGCCCACGCTCCGGACCCGGCGGCGCTGGCCGCCTATTGGGCGGAGTACGAGGACCTGTGCCGCCAGATAAGCCCTTCGCAACATCACGACAACGACGATAACCCTTACGAAGGTACGAATTATTTATAAGAATGGCTCGGGGGTTAAAAAACCTCCCCAAAACCAGCATCTAAGTATATTCTAGATGAGCAATTTAAGCAGTTATGCTTTTGATTACAACCCTGCTCTGATTGAGGAAAGCTGCTTCTTAATAAATATTTCAGGGGTGTCGACTGTCGAGTTGACAATCATTACGTACCTACCACCTTTTTTGCTTTATAGTGCGTTACTCGTAGTGGGGAAATTTTCTACGATTGCACGCATTGCATTCTACGCGCAGGTTCGAATCCTGCCGAATCGAATTTTTTTAGTACACTGTTAAATTTATGTACCTCTCTTAATTATTACTCAATAGTACAATAGTATATCCTAAGGTCCTTACAATTTATGTCTACGGTGTACAGTTTAAGTAGTTGCCTCACAAAAGTACAACGTTAGCTGATGGTGCACAAGGTCATTCATTAAGGTTCATTACTTCTAGAGTGTATGTGTGTTAATTGTATTTGCATGTTGTTAAATGGGGATCAAGACGTTTGGTCAGAATGAGATCATGCTTGTTCAGTTACAGCCATTGTTTTACCATTTTTACACAATCTACTGTTATCTATTTTTGCCGTTTACATCCAATTCTTTTAGTAAAATCTTATTTAAGACTTTATTAATATGTTTAACGTCAATATGGTATATACTTACCATATTGGCCAAATAAGATATAACATATAAAAGCATAGCACCCACATTTTTTTTATTATTATGAAGAAAAAATCTTAAAATAAAACAATCAGTTTCAGGTGATAAAAAAGCTGCGCTTTTTTTTGTGACGTAACGGTTCAGTTTGTCAACTCAAAGTAGGTACTTTAGTCAAATAAAATTTGTAACAAACAAATGATAGATACCATCATGCTTGTTGTTAGTGCGCAAAAAAGATATCCCTTTAAAAGTTTCATGACAATATGGTGAACGGTGATGTCACGTTTAGAAATGCGATTGAAATCTCAACTTTTCAATTATAAAATTTTACTATAAAAAATACAAAAACAAATATATAATGTAGGTAAGATCTTTATTGATATAGTTATCAATAAAGAATACAAAAAAATATAAGCTTTTTGAAGTCGCATGAGTATCCTATTGTGACAGTTAGTTATCTGCAGTATATTTTCTTGATGCGATATTGCAGAGTCTTGTCATTATACACAGATAAACATTTATCTGGAACTAGTTGTCCGCCCCGGCTTCGCACGGGTATATTCTAGCCTAGGTTCATCACGGATAGAAAATGTAGGATTCTAAAAAAAAACGGTCCAGTAGTTTTGGAGCCTACCAAACAAATCTACCCTCTTTTCATTATTAGTCTGGAATTTAACTGAACAGTTATTATATTAAAGGAATCGTGAAATACAACGCCTAAACTAAAACTCCCTTTAGAATCGTCTGTGTAGACTGAAATCTAAATAAACGGTGTTTATAAAATCACAAAACGTGTTTTTTAAGTTCCTAGGATTGTATTGCCTTTTCGGTTGGGTCATAAAATCTACTTCATGTTTTATGACTTTAGAAACATCAATATTAGGTACTAGGCCACTTATCGAGAAAAACATTTCTAGTTGTGTGCTACAGTGGATATCTAATCAGTTTATTGATTCGGCTTCTTGTTACATAAATATATTTTCTTAAGTCTAACTGGGGAAGTTATACTCCGCAAAACATTAAAAATGTTGAGGTTAAACTTTTCGGATGGTACCTACATTTACCTATGTGTCTGCCCCGTCTAAGCGAGCGACCCAACCACACCTAGATACTAAACAGTAAACACAATCAACAGCGTATGTTATGTTCATATTATATCTGTTAGAATTAATTGTAACATTTACAGATTGTCTTTGTAGCATTTATTAAAAATGCAAATTTAACTTTTTGAATAGGATATAATTATAGAAATTTTGATCGTTAAATAGTTTGCACATAATATCCAAAGCATTTTGAATCTGAACAGCTGTATGATTTATATTGTGCGAGGATATTAAAACAACAAAATAACTATCATAAGCGTACTGTGTCATACGCAATGAACTACGAGCTATGGTTTTACACACCCTTTGGGTTAAACCTTGTCTAGTTATTCTTGAAATGTCAGTACATCAATAGTAGTCATCAATAGTTTGGTATCAATGCATCTTTAAATAAACACTTTCTGTAAAATGCTCATTTTTCATTCTAATTAACAAAAGCTATTTTGTGTAAAGAAAGAGGTCTTCGGCCTCGATATCCAGCCTTGACTTGTGCTAGTTCACGTATTCGGCCTTCGCTATTAGCTGCAGTGTGGAATTTAAATTCCCATGTCAATCTCTAGTGTTTACAACAAACAGCAATATTTCAATAGTGAGTTCCTGAAACGTCAGAAACATGATTGGCTTATCCGAGATCGTCTAAATCATAGATTCTGGTGTCTTAGCGTTTGGTCACTAAATTTTCAAAAACTATACGTACGCTGAATAAACCACCACGTTAATTTGCAAATCTTGTATCAGAGACCTAAGAATCCTTAGTCAATATTTGTTCAGTCAGACATTCCTTTCCACTTCGTGGACCTTTGCCGTGATCATCACACTTTGCAACGCATTCATTACAAGGTCCAAATATTTGTTTTTTCACGTAAAGTTTCTTGTCCTTAGTTTCATTTTAGGTTTTTTTACCGACGACGCGTGGATTTTGTAAAGTACGTCATACTGTCATGTCAGGGGCGAGGTCCGAGTTAGAATTCTAAGTAGGAGTAGGAGTCTACGTTTCCTTTCTGTAATTAAAAACTAGTGATATGATTGATAGCTGTTGAAATGTTGCTTTAAACAAGTAAAGTATGTTCCTATCGTGTTCCGTAATACGACAGTGAAAGCACTAGTAAGGTATTCACTACACTTTGGAGAGTCCGGTTCTCGAACACTTGTTCACAACATGTCCACATGGTGGCTGTGGTGTTCGTGTAAACAGGCTTATTCACAAGGCCGAGTCGCAGTTACACCATCGCCGGAATTTCGGCAAGTCGTTTATCGTTTCCTTAACTGGTTCCTTCCTATTATTGATTCGAGTTTTGGTTATGCGTGGGTGTTGTTTTTCGTATGCTTATTTTTATTTCTTATTACTAGTTTCTCAAAAACATGAATACAGTTGAGTGTGCAGATAAAAAATGGATGTTTTTTGCTTATTTACGCCAAAACTACTGCTTGAACAGATTGAGCTGAAATTTTGCATAAGTGTATCTCTTGAACTGGAATCAAACATTTGCCATACTTTTTATTCCATAAATCAGTTCTTTTGGGATGTAAATGACGAAAAGTTCCCATTTATAAAGCACATGCGAAGCCGCGGGAAGAAACTAGTTATGAACATACGCACGTGCAAGTTTGCGGCATTAAGCCAGTAAGTGTTAAACCAATTTCATGAGGCTCGTCATGGGCTGCATTCTTTAACAGGTTTGGAAACCGGCTGCTTCGTGGAACCTCTTGCAATTTCTTAACGTTCAGTAAACCTCAAAGCAACTTGCTGTTTGAGGAAATATGATGCGCGTGAGTCCATAAGTGAGAGTGATCCTAAAAGTGTAGATAAAGGCAGCCTGAATCCGTACGTAAAAACGTCAAAAACAAGTCAAAACGTAAAAAAACAGTCCTTAGATACACGACTGTGATACGAATGATTACACATAATGTATATCTTTCAAAATACTATTTTAACTGACAGAATAAATGAAAGTTATGAGGACTCTCGGGCAGTAGGTAAACTGAAACGAATCAAGCAACAGTTAGTTATTTATGTGATGGTAACCAGATATCCGTGACCATGCCTGCCAGTAGGGTGCCAGTGCCACCGATACACATAATTCAAATACTTGCAAATAATGTCAGAACGTAAAATAGTATCCGCAGTGCCAAGCCAGAGAATAACCATTTTAAATGTAGGTAGCTGTTAACGGTGCGTTGTGTTACCAACTACTTTTTTTATAAACAGAAATAGCCTTGTTTTAATATTTTTTCTATTGGTCAAAAAGCCAAATCTTTTAAAACTTTGACTATTTTTCCAAAATCTTTCTATTTAGCTAGTCAAGTGTTTGGTACCAAAATTGAACCTACTTAAATGAATGATTTGCAATTTGATCACTGCGTTTTACTAATATTTGATCTAAAAAACTATTTCTGCCACTTTTCCGGCTATAAGTATTTAGGAACACCGCCTGTCCACTAACATTGCTATTGGCCAAACACGCGGGTGCCCGTTACTGCAAATGAGACTCTCTGTAACGGGACTCACTAGGGATGACCGTTCAGCGTATCGATAGATTCGATTGACCTAATGCGGACTTAGAAAAATTGTCTAACCAATTCAAAAATAGATATTTGAATTTAGATCACAAGTCGCAAAGAGGGTGAATTTGATTAATAACTAAACATTATGTCATTGAATAGATTAAAAGAAACAAAACTTCACTAATGATAATGAACATTGAACGTACTAGGTATTTATAAAACAATCTGTTTTACATCTAGATGAGCTAACATTTAGAACTAAAACAAAATACTTAAAAACAAGTCGATGTAAAAGCATTTCCTAATAATCACTGTCACCTGAGTGTCACCTGGACAAACTGCATTTCTTACTCAAAAATTATAGATCGTAGTAGGTAGGTATCTAAACGGAAATAAAAGATATTATATGTTTTGTTTAGAAAAGTAAATGTGTGAACACATACTAATTACCCCTTACTAAACTACTAATACGAAAAAACCGCCATAATCTTCGCTTCTCCATAATTATCACGGTGAGGATACTTATTAACAGTTCTACAGCAAAAACTGGCAGATGCCAAGCGTGCTAAATTAACACGACATCATGTTACTTAACTGAGATGCTTTTTATTGGCATCGCAACGGGCAGTGCTTTCTGACACCGCTTCATGGAGTAGTTATGTAGTTTGCCTGCATTATCCACTGTAGTATACATACTTATCGAATGTGATGATAATCTATGCGCTTGTCACTTCCCATCGCTAGTGATGTTCTAATTCCTTATCGATGATCTTCGAAGACGCAGCGGAGCCGGTCTACAAGGTCGTCGGTCCGCATTTTCTTCCCATTAAGGTTTTTATTTAATGTCGCGAAGTGTCTCGTTAAAGCAGTTATTTTATGTTTCGGTTATTGAAGGGCTGTGAATTGCCACACTAATTAGGAAATATTGGAATCATAACCTGTTTAAAACTTTGACATGTAGCTGAGGAATTTGTAAGTAATTTGGCTTGTCACTTTACTTGAGTCTGCTGCTTAGGTTAGTAGTTCAAATTACCTGATACCTGGTTAGGTATCATCAATATTATCTTGCCATTTTTCCACTAAGGTGGGGTCGGCACAAGTGCGTAGGTACGTATTTCTTCTGTTACAAAGATAGTACAATTATTAATCCTGATATTAAAGCACTCAATAAGCAGTTATCATAACCTACTGCTTTGTAATCCTATATCAGATGTCCTAGATTTATTTTATCAAGGTCTAACTACGAAATTAAACGACTTCAATTAGACGACCGATGTGGCGCGGTGGGCGAAGGACTGCCTGCGACGCAGAAGGTTGCGGGTTCGATTCCCGCCTCGGGACAAATGTGTGTACGATCTGCAGACATTTGTTCAGGGTGTTCTGGTCGTTTTCTATATATAATAAAAATATCTATCTATGTATCATATTATATTATGTATATCAGTTATCTAGTACCCATAACACAAGCTCTGCTTAGCTTGGGGCTAGATAATGCTGTGTGAATTGTCCAGTATTATTTATTTATTTATTTTATTCAATTATCTCTTCAGGTCTATTATTATAGGTATTTTATTTATAATATTATAATATCTAGTTAAAGGCTATTAGGTATTGTAAATATTATTTGCTTACAAGAAATCTAAGAACGCTTGCGCTTGTATTTATTTAATTACATGGCTGGATTCAATATTATGGTTGTTAATGTTAATTGTTTTACATATTCAGATTAAAACTCAAAAATGCGCTGTTTCCAAAAAAACAGCCTATGATTTTAGGGGTCAAACGACATATTAAGTTTCTTTGTATTATGTCGTCAGAGTAAAGAAGTTTTTTCTAGAGAAAAGTTACCTTGTACCTACACTCTTGCCGGCAAAACTTGACCCTGATTTTCGGAACGCTTGTCGACCTTACTCAGTTATTGCTTAACTAAACCACAACTTAACTAACACATTATATCTATTGCTCAACAAATCGGACATTAATCAGTTAATGTAGTCAATGATTCGGCAGGACACACCTTAGAAATAAGATTATCATCTCTATGCTCATGCATGACATTTTAGTTAAATTAAGATGGAGCGCGGAGATTTACCTAACTCCACACTGGTGTAGGTATTGAACACTTGCTAGTTTGTTATTGATTTATTATAATTAGTGCGCAGATATTTCATTATGTAGGTAGGTTAGGTACATACATAATTTCATAGATATAGGTCATTGTGCAGTCTAACTTCTGATTGTGAGATATAGTATGACTTAGTAGTGTAAATGTAAAGATTTCTTTGTTTAAAATGACTTTCAAATTATATTATTGTATGCCTTGCAAAATAGTTACCTTAACGTTATCACTTATCAAAAATAATTGAAAATATTTGGGATTTAAAGATTCTATTCCAAGTTTTTATAAATAATAATTGTGCCAATCGAAATATCGAAAAGCTTTCTTCAAATTGTCGACCTTCTCCACAACACTATTTGCTCTATTCTGAGTGTAAAGACACCTTTAAGTTTACGTAACAAGCCATTAAGGCCCATACCGGACCCAAAGTGGCGCCACCACCTACTTTATGTTATTATTCTGTTTAACAAAGGAATTTTCAAAAATCCTTCTTCCAGTTTGTGATACCTATCATAAGCTTTTTTTTAATGCCTCTGTAATAGTTTTATTCTATTTAGTTTAGGAAGAGATACGAAAATAGATTTTGGTGGCCACCAAGTGCAACTTCGTATCTCTTCCTAAACTAAATAGAATAAAACTATTACAGAGGCATTAAAAAAAAGCTTATGATAGGTATCACAAACTGGAAGAAGGATTTTTGAAAATTCCTTTGTTAAACAGAATAATAACATAAAGTAGGTGGTGGCGCTAGTTTAGGTGCTGTATGCGCCTTAACACTTGTCCAATGAATAATTTGATTTACATTTCGACATTGACAAACTTTAAATATGAAACCTTCGGGCTGAGGTAGGCCATGGCAGAGGACACACAACAGATTCAAAACCACACAGCTGTCTGCAGCTTTATTGTATGCCTATGTAGGAACTTTCTAGAAACATAATTTATGCACTTTAACTACTGAATAATTGCTAAGCAAAGGAGATTAAGTTTGGACTTATAAACTTCACATTGACTGTAAAAATATAGACTGGTAAAGTTGATGAAAACTTCTGTCATTCAATAATCACTAAACAGTTTGAGCAACCTATGCCCAAATATGAAAAATGGTTGGAAGTTAACCTTCAGTCTTCTTATGTAGAGATCATACGAGGTACAGATGTTAATTCGTCGTTTGAAATTCGACTAATTGACTATTAACATAAAGTGTGTGGGAAAGCGGCACGCAAATTTAACTTTACATATTGTTTATCAGTTTACCCGTATGTATGTATGTTCTGGCCTGCCTTAGTACCCACAGATATCTAGATCTCTGTGTTAGTACCTATACTGTCACTGACCTACCTTAATTACTTTACCTCTGAAAATTCGAGGTGTTTCGGGTTCGTCCCACTCCCCTCGGCCAAAAGCAGTCCGAAAACGGAAAATCAAATATTACGTTGAAATCCTTCCTGTTCCGTTCCATCATACCCTCGGCCTCGGTCAACGAAGCAATAAAAGACGATATGCTAGTCGAGCAATTATTTTTTTGGATTGACGTTAAAAGAGGACAGTTTTTCGTCTCAGTAACTATATTCACGAGTGAGACGATCTTTCGAATCCGGTTAACTTTACAAAACATTGACATAATAACTTGTCCATTGAATCTAGTTGGCGCAGGCGCAGGTGTCCATTAAAAAGTACTAATAGCAACAACCGCTGTTGCGTAACGAACGGGCACTTGTTTGACGGTCACTCTAACAGCGAACTAACTACGTGTAAGAAAGCACTTGCTATTGCTATCGAAACTTACTGACAATAGAATCAGAGATGCAGAAGGTGATGATAGGAAAGTAGTTGAAATTTTCCGATAGAGGGCACAGTGCGATATGATAAATTGCATGTACTTTTAAAGGTTTCTCGTTCATAGAAACCTTTATACATACAAGGTGATCAAGCGAGGAACTGGGCTTCAACGACAAGCGATGCAACAAAGATTTTAATAACACAAAGTAATAAATATTTCAATTTACATAAACACAAGAAAATTTAATTAATTACAATACATGATAATTCAATTGATATGAAATAAAACAATAACTGTCTTTATCTATTGCTTTTAATAACAATTCTAATAAACATAAAAGCAGTAAGAGTGGCACACGTAATTGCGTACCACAGTATTAAATAGAAAGTCTAATAAAAATAGTAAAATCATTTGCGAACAGTGAAAGGAAAATTAGAGGTTTTGATCTCATATGATTTCATTGGTGTTATAAATACATACGTTTATAACATTGAAATGGCTTGCCTAATCAAAACCAGATCTTATTAAGTTGAAGACAAGTTTCAAGATTCAACGGCAACTACATTTTAGTTTAATCAAATCTGGACTAATAATAATAAGCTAAAGTATCTAATAGGAAATAAATTGTAAGTATCTATTACATAAACATAAGCATTGTACAGTAAGCAAATAAACTTATGTAACAGAATATTTAAGCTATGGAGAGGTCCATGCTACGCCTGACGTTGCTATGGAGAGGTCCATGCTACGCCTGACGTTGCTGTGTAGAATCCGAACTGGATAATAAATAATAAAATAAAATCGTTTATTTCTTTAACTTAATCTATACAAATCTGTAAATTGCTTTGGAAATCCCCTTTTAAGTATAGATCCTTCTTATAGACTAAGTAGATTCAATAGGTAACACGTATACATATCTTAATCCTTTATAAATGACTAAAAGTAATCAGTGTTTCTATATTAACTCTCGTGTTGTGTTTTGTGTATGTAGGGTTTTGTGTGAGGTTTTTTATGTGCACTATCACGATACTATCTCCAGTAGGTTTTCTGTGTCCTGGTATGTAAGGGTCAGTAGCCAGTCTGTTAGAAGTTTTTTAAAAGCATGCTTTGTAAGTGGGTAAATATTAATAATCTTATTAATATTATTATACAAATGGTTCGATTGTTTGACGTATTGACGAGTTGCAAATTTTGAGCGTGCCAACTCTGTAGGCATTATCTTACCTTTTCTTCTTTTAACAAGTTTTGCCGGGTCATATTTTATTGTTTTAATTTTAGTACAGCGTGTAAAATGTAGAGCTTTCTCACCGTCAAAATACTACAATTTGAATATAATTTCTCCGTAGGATATTGATAAGGCTTAAAGAACATTACTTTCAATAGGGACCTCTGAGACTGGATGGTACATATGAAGGAAGTTCATGGAAGCGTATATCCCAACTGATATGGCAATGGGCGGAACACCTCATGCGATGCTCAAATGACAGATGGAGCCGCAAACTGATGGAGTGGAGACCCCGCGTAGGAAGCAGGAGATCAGGGGCCCAAAGCACGATATTCCGACCGATAACATAAAAACTGTAGCTGGGTGACAGTGGAGCCGTACAACCAGAAAAAGGAAAACGGAGAATATTAGCTGAGACAAGTATCCGCTACTGGAATAATAGATGCTGAATATGATGATGATGAAGAGAACATTTTAGAGGTTAGGTAGAATTTAATTCTAACTTTCGAACTGAACGTAACTACAAGTCACAAAATAAGTAGGTACACAAGACACAGGTCTGCCTGCTCTGGGGCTAGCTAGATGAAATCATGTGTATTGAAGCATAAGTAATGTCTGACATTCCACACAGTCTGATTATTAAGTATTTAGGTATCAAAAAAAATGTTTAAATAAGTGTCAAATAAAAAACTTCACATTCAGTTTCTAACAACATAAAACACAAAACACGTCCTAATAATATAAACGTAAATCCAGTTCTTCTAGGTTAGGGCCAAGGTTCGCAAGGTTAAGGGAACCTAGTTTGTTTTCGTCTCCATTTTCTCATAAAGCATCTTTCCCATCAAAATCATAACCAGTTTATGCCGATGGTGCTTCTTCCGCATTCCACATATATTTTCTTTTTTGGCCACGCCATAAAATGTCAATGTTGTTTTCTCAAGTTTTTTGTTTTGTTTTGTTTTATAAGTTGTTTGGATGATGTCAGCGTTTTATTTTTAGTTTACTAACTTTTATATTTTAGATGTGGATTACTGATGTTTTTTCATAAACATGCTGTTATTTATATCATATTGAATTACATCAATTCATTGAATGTCAGCCCTCGTATTAAATCTTCCTAATCATTCTAAGGTATTTTAGAATGATAAGGATGATTAAATACTAGTTTATCAGGACAATAGACATAAAATTATCATGTTTACAACTAGATCGAGAATCGAAACATTTTCAACTTAGTACCTACTTATACCAATCAAACTGACAAATAGATGAAAAACATAATGTAACTTTATACTATACTTTTCAATACATACACCTAATCGCCCACAAAATTTTGATTTATTTATTGTGAATTCTGATGTTTTTATCAGAATATAATGAGCGTTGATTAAAAAATGATTATTTAAAAACTCGTAATAACATTCTATACCTGTGATGTCATTGTTACGGTGGGTGCTATCGCCAGTTCATCAGCATCACGGTACATTTGAGTCAGATAAACTTCTTGCTTAATTTCTGTATGCCATGTAATGACGCATTCTACATAAAATATAGCCTCATTAAAAAAAAATAGAAAAATTTTATTGTTACAAAAATATATGTAGAAATTAGATAATAATAGAACAAGGCAATTACACTTTCCTTTAACTAACAGCATTTACATTCATGCATGTTTATGCATTGTGTCAATTGTGTGGTAGTTTTATCATATAATTTATTTATTAAAACTAAACAACAGTATGCAAGTAGTTATTTACTTATCTATCACCTACTTTGATGACAATAAGTTTATTGTAACTAGTACACTCATAACATGCACAATACAAACCTACATACCGCCTTCCGGAGAGAACTTTGTTCATTGGTAATCAACTAACATTTGTTCAAATTCCGATTCACTGGTTTATGTCAACAACGATATATTTTTCTGTGTAATCTATACGATTAAGGTCATATGCAACCTTGCTACTATTTTTGTTTCCGCATTTATAATATCTTACGTCGACATTCGACAATATTGGCTCTTTTGTACTTATGTGTGATATCATTTTAATAGTTTACAGTTATATATAACACTATGATAATTATATACCTGTGTTTAACACAAGTATTATTATTTTTATATATTTATTCCTTCGTATACCATAAACAAAAGCAAAAAAGCAGACAGACATGTCCTCAAAAATGTTTTAGTAGAGTAAATAAAAATTAATTAAAAGGTAAGCATATACAGTCGTGGTCAACTAATTAGGGACTTTCAAGATAGTGAAGAGCAATAACCGGTTATGTACATATAAATATAAAACCATATTGATTTCTCAGCACCTATTATTTGCATAATTTGGTCCGATTATTATGCTATAAATGGCTGTAAATAAAAGAATAAATAAATAGAAAAAAGTATTTAATATCAAAGGTTGAACATGTATTCAATTTTAAGGTATAATTCTGTAGCTGGACATTTAATTAAGGACAGTAAACTATAATGAAAAATAGAGTTAAACAAAACTAATAATCTGCAGTATTATAATATCTTTAACAGCTCCATTTTATTGCGTGTAAAATCAGTACCCAGGTAGCAAAACCTTTGTTAGTAATTACCGCTTGACACCGATGTGGCATAGACATTATCAGTTTCTGGCATGTTTCGACAGGAATGTTTGCCCATGCCTCACAAAAAGCTTCATTAAGTTCATCTAAAGTTGTGGTACGATAAGTGGCAACTTTTTTCTTGATTTCGTGCCAAAGGTGCTCGATTGGGTTAAGGTCCGGGCTATTTGCTGGCCAATCTAGCACCGATACTGACTGACTGGTAAGAAACGACTTGACTGAACGGGCGGTATGTTTCGGGTCGTTATCATGCTGAAACGTCCATATAATAGGGAGATGCTCCTCAGCATAGGGAAGCATCGTTTCCTCCAATATTGCCTTGTATTGATGTTGGTCTAAGTTACCCTGAACTTTCCTCACAGGTCCCACTCCACGTCCAGAAAATGAACCCCACATTTTAATGTTTCCACCGCCATGTTTCACCTGCTTTTTTGTGAATCTTGGATTCATTTCCGCTTTTACTGGACGCCGTACGTATTGCCTTCCATCTGAAGAAATCAAATTAACCTTGGTCTCGTCAGAGAATAATACATGTTGCCATTGGGCGTAGGTCCAATGTCCATATTTACGTGCAAACGCCAAACGAGCATTTCTATGTTCTTTCTTCAACAACGGTACTTTGCGAGCCACTCTTCCGAACAACCCTGCTTCTACCAGACGTCGTCGAACGGTCCTCGCTGAGACACCAGCTCTTTCGTCTGTCCTAAATACTTCGTGTTTAATTACAATAGAGCCTAGAAACGGATCTTTCTTAGCTAACCTGGTTATCATTCTATCTTCTTGCGGAGTTGTTTTTCTCGATCTTTTTGTTTTGGGCACATTTAAAGTTGTGTTATTGCGTCTGACATGTTGCACTGCATTGTATACCATAGTTTTTGAACAATTTAAATGTTCTGCTATCCTTCGGTATGGCCAACCATGCTCGACAACAAACTTCATGATAATTTTTCGTAGTGTTGGATCGCAACTTTTATTTTTGCCCATTTTTCTTCAAAATATTTTTCAAAACTTAAAATAAAAATCGGGATTGCCGCCAAAACTACCACGAAACAATAAGAGAAGAAGTAAAAAAGTATTAAGATTCAAACTTTGAAAATAGAACGCAATATCTCAGTGTCCCTAATTAAATGGCCAGCCAGCAATATTTGAACAAATAGCACTATGATAATCTATCAGCTATACTGTAAAGAGGTTTAATGTTTAAGAAGTTGTTATTGTTTGTATAATCGGGCACATCAATGACTAATTATACTTACATGTAAAAGATATGGAATATTTTTAAGACTCGTTGAAAAAAAAAAAAAAAAACACAATTTGGCCTAACTAGAGATTGTCCCTAATTAGTTGACCACGACTGTATGTATATACTATACAAAAATTAAATATCATATACTATACCTACTATTTAAAAAGATGCTAACGAAGCTTGCTAAAAATATTGCTAGCGACGAACAAATTATATTTGTCCGTCGTCGTAAGCAATATTCACATCAAATATTAGCGTAGGTACCAAGTACTTACTACTCCCACTTACTCTTCGCTTACTTTTGACCTACTCAAGCCTATCATTGTCTTCAATTTTGACAATAACTATTATTCATGTCCTGGGCGTCGGCCTACTTTGTGTAAATTATATCAATTGTCCAAATTCGTCTACTCAGCCCACACTGTTTTGTAGTGTAGGAAGCATTACTCATATTTTGTCATTTATAACCGCTATTTCAATAGAACTAGAGGTTATTTTTGTAATTTTCTTCTTAATTAGATTGTGGTCAGTTAAAGTTTTTTCTACAGTGAAGTCATGGTCTCGATTCGGTCAAGTAGGTAGGTTTTTGTGACTTGAGCCTAATTTCCACTAACCTGTCTGAGATTAGAATGACCACAGAGAATGACCCAAGATAACGACTATGCGATTGTATATTTTATAGGTTCAGTTCAAGTCCGTAAGAACATGCAACCAAATTGAAATTTAACTCGTTTTGACTTTACTGGTTTAAAGTAGGTACCTTAAAGTTTGTCAAAACTGTAAATCGGCGGCGGCGAGGGCGCGAATTGTCAAACATATGAAAGCCTTTTGCGTTCATAGTAACATCAACAGCCTATAATGGCCCACTGTCTGACGCAGACGCAGATAGTTGTCAGTGTCAACCTGACAGACAAGTTCATGTCATCATAATTGTAAGTAGTATAATCATCGACAATTTGCGGTATCCTGTCGTAGTTTGTACTTATTGTACTTCCCTCATCCTGGTGGTAAGTGGTGCTCTTCGATTTGTCATTAGACGTAGGTAACTAGCAGGTACTTTATTATTGAATCAGCTACTGGCAGCTACTGGGTAATAACTTGTTATATAGGATGGTCGGCACAATGTTTGCCATAGGAAAACTGGGTACACACATAGGTGAAACCTATATTATAAGTATAACCTAATGACCATGAACAAGAAAAGTTTTCGGTGAGATTGAATGTCAAGATACATTTTTTTCTTAAATTCAATCCAAAGTTGAGCTGTTAGAATAAAATGTTCACTTTTTAACACTGCATGCTATGATTGCACATTTATGACGTAAATAATGGAGTTATTAGTAAGAATCAGATGTAATTTTCAAAATAATATGTAAACGATGTTATTTCGTTCAAATAAAGTTAGAGCAGTATATACAATAGTTCAAAGAGTTCAAAGTTCAAATCAAAATCGAAAAAACTATAAAAGTTTAAATAGTCGAGAGGCTTTTCAGGGTCAACAAAGCCCCCCCCCCCCAAGCTATTGCAGTTCCACCTAGCCCCAGTTTCATATTGTAAGCCATAGTGTCGAACATCCTGTATATTGTCTTGTCACCAAGCATTTGATTAATAAATGTTTTCTGTTTGAGGATAGGCTGAATGTAGTAGTCACATGTATAGCATACATATTATATATGCAGTCAGGAAGTCAATATTGACATTACGATTTACGAATCATAATAACCTACGAGGATTTATGTATGAATGAACCCATTGAAACATAGCCAGAATATTCTTGCTATCGAAGTACGCTAAGGACTGTAGGCCATATCGACAAAATAAACTAAAATGACCAAAAACTCAAAGCAGGAGAAACATTTTGGCAGAAAAAACAAGATATACACATTTGAGTAGTATAGACATTTGAGTTTATTGAGAATGCAGTGGTCACAACGTAAGCAAAACTTCTTTACATTGAGGCTAAATAACAGGACCTCGAGCTTGTTCAACTTCTTCCAAGCAGTGTATATTTGCCAAACGATAATATGTAGGTATATTGATATGTGACATCTGTCGAGAGCGGACACAAACGGCACTTTCTCATGAGAACCATTGTCTCAACGCCATTGTTTTCAACTCGATCTTGAAAACATTACTTTCCTTAGGAAAATCGTGTGATACTGTTGGAAATTGAATCTGTATCGACAGCGTGATTGCTGATTCGCTACACCAAGTTTTCACTTTTTTACCGAGCGATGTAACAAACGTTTTCATTTGTTTTTATTAATAAGTATTTCACTTGTTACCTATAACGTTGTTCTGATGTTCCTTTGCAGTTTAGTGCTTATTAGTTATATCATTTATATCAGAGAGTCCGGGAACTCTTAGTTTATCGTTCCAATGACTTTTCCATCTCACGTGTAAGGAAGTAGGAATGCCTGCTATAAACTTTTACAACCAAAGTCAAGAAACTGTAATCGCGTTTAAATCAGTGTTATTCCACTTGCGTAGAGAACGGGCGTCTATTTAAAGATTGCCTAAAACAGTTCCCACGTGGTCTAATGTTTATCGTCATGTTGTGAATGGGAGGGTAACTTTATTTCAGTTCATGAAATCAAGGTCTTTACTCCCACATGTATATAACTCAGGTTGAGTTCGCGTTTGGGCTTCGTGATTCGATCGATCGTAGTAAATCCTATTTTCTATGTTTAGGAGATGGACGTAGAAGTAAAAGATTTGTTTTTTATATATAGGTAAATGTTATAGTTGCAACACAGAAAACACAACATGACAAAAACATAAAGAAAGCTAAGGCAAATCACTTTGAAGCTCTAGCTGGACCATCGACTAGAGTTTTAATTTTAAATGTATTTACTTAGGAAAAACAAAAGATTATATTAAATATAGTATAAAAATAAAACAAGACAAAATAAAAATAGACACGCTATAAACAGTGAACTTATAGGACACAAACTTATAGGACCAGATTCAAAACTTAAACTTCACTCATCGAGCCCCTATGTAATGTCAATTAAATTATTTAATAAACTACCTGATGTGTTGAAAAATGAGAATAACAACCAAATCTTTATAAAACAATTAAAGCTTTTATTAACCACAAAAGCATACTACACAGTTGACGAATATTTAAACGAAAAATAAGAAAAATACAAACTACTAAATAACTTAGTAACAATGACGTCCTCCTCTCTCTCCGTAATATATTGTGTGCCCAGCAGGGTCTATAGTGAAACTAAATACCTACGTAGATTTTAAGCACCATTGTACACCTATAGAATGCAATAAATGATTGAGTATTGAAAAAACTACCTCCTCTAAGTTTTCTGTGCCCCAAGGAACAGGGGAACGCTCGTCACGCCTCTCGCAGGTCTCACGCCCGTGGGAATCACCCGGAGGAACAACGCGTATTGTTTCATATTCAACCAGGGACGCATAGTTTTTACCGCATGCCACCAGAAACCGGAAGGTATTCACGTATGTCGAAAGGGATTTCATTTCTTTATAGCTTATTTTAAATATGTTCACGAAAAATCAGCGGTTTACTGCTTTTTCCTGTCAAGAATATTGATTGAGACTGGGAGAGAAAATTTTCGTACTTATGTGATTGTGTTTCTGTCTCTAGAATTAAAATATCAAAGCTGATTATTAGAAGGGGTTGTCTTTCCGTTACTTGAATAATTGTTAGTAGTGAAATAGACCTACAACTATGTCTCATTTTGAGCATTTGCACCCTTGTCATGTTGAACGTGCGGTGACTTTACGTACCATTGTATTTTATTTCATTGTTTATAGATAGAGTTGATTGAGGTTATTGAAGTTAAAGCTGCCGTTGTAGCAATGACAATTAGTTTAAAATATTTATTTTGTAATTAAGTTTACGATCAAAAGATACAAAATAAAATTTTAGGTACTTGAGTAGGTACCTAGAGAAGCTAAAAGCATCAACAGATCATATTTTGTGGCCAATAGCCTTATTTATGTGTAATTTGATGACTTGTAAGTCTTTATGATCAGTGGCAGACCCATCACAGTCCAGTTATACACTCCATCACAAGTGGACCATTCAAATCGGGGAAATCGAGTACTCGATCTGTAATTCTCGTTCTGTAATCGATTCTTGTCAGGTGTTGTTTGTGCTTAACATATCTACCTACTATCCTCGATCACACGTCGATCAACGTTTGCTTGGTCTCAATAACTCAATTTGTGAATGCATCCTTTTCGTTAGTCTTTTAGTCAGGATACTTTTATACTTCTGACACGGTTCTACATGTGTTTTGTCTTGAATAATTCAATTCGTTTTATTAATCGTAATAATAAAATTACAGATTCACTTATGTATCTCATGCGTTATTTATGGCACTTTTTACTAGCAATAAAAAGCAAAGTTTACTAAATCCTACAACGAGTTCGGCTAAAGTAAAAGGAGCCTCTATGCTATTCCGGTTTAAAGATCTTATTTTTATACTCAAAAATAACAGTCATGTTCACTTAAAATGAGTACTTATACATTAATCAGTATCTAAAAATAAGTATCTAAAAATATTACTTATTATTCTCTATTCTAGGTTTTAAAGTTCATCTATGTAGAACTTCAGCTCGATTCTGCTGAGTTTTGGCGTGAAGGATTGACCCACACTTTTTCATTTACAAGACAAGTATAGAATGAACTGTGTTTATTTAAGTATGAAGGACTTAGTTACTCATAATTTTGTAAAAGGTACAATATTCGTATCGTAACCAAACAATTCTTATGCCACTTAAGTATTTGTCTAAGACATTCTGCTTTTTCTATATGAAGAGTCCGCACCTTTATATCAAAAAGAATAAATAGAAAATAATGAAAATAGAACTGATAAATACTAAGTAACCTTCATTATAAAGTGTTTGTCAAGGAAGTTAATATTCTAAAAATACATGCTGTACAAAAATACTTTACATTGTCAAGGAAGAAAATGAATCAAGATGATAATGTTTGTATGTTATCAGTTTACGAAATATTGGAGCGATTTATAAATAGCTAACCAGGACAGGAAAAATACGTAAACACTCGAACAAATACCTTTTGACGCGCAATAAGATAAAAATCACGAGTTATTGCATTGAAAGCCTACAATATAACTAATATTATAGATATCTAGGATTACCTCCGTCCGTATCATTTATTTTTGCAAACAGTAGAGTGCTCTGATCCAGGACACTTGTGTTTCGTCTGCATCAATGGAATATAACAATGAAGATTCATCCGTACCATGTGTTTATATTCAGTAAGTAATATTCTCTCTGTTGATTTGATGTTTAGATGACCCAAAATCAAGAATAAATAAATAAATAAATTATGCAAGTCTTATGTTTGTTACAAGATAATACTTTTTATTAAACCATCCTGTTATAAAAATAAATAGTGTTCTGTTATCCTTAGTAATGGTCTCGTTAAGCTCATTAGCCACGTTCTTTTGTTTGTTTCCGGAGATAACAGCTTTCATTTTGAGGATTCCCAAATTTATGGTTAGTGTGTTTTGTGCTTTCGTAGAGACATAACAATACGTAGTAGTTTGGAGCTGTTTTAAAACCTATATTTTTTTTAACAAAATAATGGTTGTGATACCTAGTTATTTCATATTACGGATAACGGAATATTTTATTAGACATAAAGGTAAAACACTGTGTGAAACATGTTATATATAAAACTAAGAGCGCAGATGAAACTTTTATGTGTTAGTTTTGGCACACATTCATGAATGGGCTCTTTTGATAAGTACATAATAATAAAACAGACCATAATACTTTTGTGACGTATTCATATAAATTCGTTCTCTGAATAGACTGTCTAGACGTCCCGACAAAGATATTAGGTAATTCTGATGCGCTTGCGTTCATAGCCCAGTTAAAAATAATATTCATTATTAAAGTAAAGATCACATTGTGCTACTGCGTTAAGTTGCTAGGAGTAACTCGAGAAAAGAGAGGCCTTAGTCCCGCGGTGGGCCCGTAACACCTGAAGATAAAATAAAGTACTTAAATATAGGTAAGACTAGGTAATTGAAGTTTTTGCAGGAAACATAAATTTGCAACAATCCGAATGAGGTTTTGACAGAAAGGTAAATAATCTTACAAGAGCTTCGGAATTTCATAGCGATAGGCTTTTTCGTTAGCTGTTGAATTTTTGTCATAGTTAGGAATTTGGTTTGATCAAGTAAAAATATTTACTTACCTAATATTATGTACAAAAGACTTGTATTATTGGTCATAGACTAAAGAAAGGTGTAAAATACACATGTAAGTTAGTACAGAACACAGGGAAGGGCAATAACTATAGGTACGAAATAATATAGAAGAATGTAAAAAGAATAACCTAAGTACTGAAGTGTCGAGTCTACTTAGCCCGGGGTACGAGACGAGTGGTTTAAACAAACTCTTCGTCGAAAGAGCAAGTGTTTCTATAAATACATGTCCATAATAACTTCGGGTTCGAAACTGGGAGATGTTCAGTAAGCGCCAACCGCGGCGCGCCGCGGGACGCTTCCCCTGACGGGAGAGAAAACGTCGACGACTTTGAGACATGTCAGTGTAAACATTGCAGTAGAATATGGTTGAGATCTTCGCACCTTGTTTTGTTGCCCTTTAAAAAGTCTGTAAACGTACTTTTTGTCTTGTGATACGAATACGGTAGAGGTGGTTAATGGGTTAAGCTTTAAAAATGAAATAAATATTTTTAATTGCAATGTAATGTAAACTGTAGGTCCATAATTGAGTGAAGATTCAGATATAACACCAATAATAACCACTTTGGCTGGACTAGAAGTTGGAAATGCTTTTTGATGGTAGTAATTGGCAGAAACTGATGTTGTCATAAATAATGTCCTTAACATTACATATGGTAGAGATGTTGTTATCTAGGTTATAGATCGATAACAATGATAATTTTATGAGTAATCGACTAGCAAACGAGTCATCCTGTGACGTGGATGTACGTAGTTTTCGTCACTAAACCCACATTATATACAAGCAGTTTGGCAAACATGCAATTTGTTGTTTTATTATAACAAGTTAGTTTGCTGCGTTCTGACGGTTTCTACCTTGTATTTAACTGATCGTTGAAATTAATATTTCTTGTTTACCTAATTGATCTCAAAAGAGCAGAAGTATAAATCAAGATTTATTGAGATTTGGAATAGGGTACCCAGTTGATATCTTTATTCGTTCACAATGTGTGTGATGGGAGCTTTGTGCCGCTTTCAAGCGAAATATATTATCGGTAAGTTTTGCTCAAATTTATTAACTGTGCTGTGGGTCATAATCATAAACGTACCTACGTAGAATACCTACTTATACCTGAACCCGAGCTGATAACCATCAAGCACAGCTCGGACTAGTGAGTAAGTTTCACAATTCTAATCCAGATTCAGCTAATTCTACAATTCGATTTGTTCGGTTCGGAAAGGTGTATTAACTTTTAACCCATTCACTGCCCAGCCTCTCCGGTGCGTGCGCCCGGCTCGCACCGCTGCTGTGCTATCACCAAGTCAGTTCAGATGTTTTAGTGACTGTGTCACTCATAGTAATGTCGCCCCTAGTGTTTAGTACAGGCGTGCGCATTATGTTACTATTACTTGCATCGTTTTAGAGTCCTTCCTGTAAGTACATTTAGCGTTTTGTCGCGCCCCTGCCGGATCGACAGAATAATTTTTGTAATATCAAAATGTTTCTCACAAACTTGCTAATAATTTAATATTTTCGAATGATTTTGAGTAATTTGTTGAACTGACATGACAGCGGCAGTCGCGTTTGAGGCATTGATATTATAGAAGTAAGTAGATAGAGCACCTCCAACATAGCTTGATCATAGAAATGCCTTCAATAAGTTGCTTCAGAAAAATAAGAACACAAGGGAAAACATTTCACTACTTCTAAGATTTGCCTTGCTATCTATGAGCGTGAACATGTCAATCATAGAGTTAAAACACGCTTTCTCAACAATTCTCTTGATTACGATGGTTAAAACAATTTTTTTAGTACTTTCACGCATACGAGCGCATAAATACGAATAGGAAAATGAAACGTATTTGTCGCATTTTTGGCTACACCTCGTTTGGGTCTACTACCAATCTAAGCCTTTTTAGTATAAGACGCCAATGGTTCTCGATTACATAAATCTTATTGTGTTGACTGGCACTAAGCCTACAGATGATGCTTTTGTTAACGAATACAAAACAAAAGAAAATGGAACAATGAGCGGCGATAATCGCTGCACTTAATATAATAATGAACGAAAAGAAGATTCTGGGATACTATGCTTGTAAGCAATATATCAATTTCACTTCCCTTTTATTTTCAACAACTCACAATTATCTTTATTAGGTAAAGAGTTTTTTAATTAAACTGATGATATGGTTTCCCTTACTAACAAATTAGGGGCAGGCCCTTTTTAATTAATGCGTTACTCACGTTATCCATTGTTGCATCGTCTGTCCAATTGATGCAACAAGCCTATTAATAATATGAGAGCTAAACTAACATATCCGGTCTCGTATTCTAAATAAACAGACGGATTAGAACTAAGCAGTTTAAGCAGTTCTCTACACTACCAATAGGCAGTTATTTGTTTTTAAATCGTTTTCAGTAATATATGATGACCAAGTCAAGTTTTAAATGGAATTTTGAAATTCCAATTATATTTCAAAAATTCTAATCATTACTAATAAGCGGTAGAGGGTAGGCGTTTATCAGCGGAAGGCCTACGTCCAACCGTGGACCAGTATAGCCTGTAGGTGTAGCGGTAAGGAACAATGCAAGAAGATGATTAATGCTACGTCCAAACTGATATTATAAAAGCGAAAATAATAATGTGTGGCTGTTACATTTTCTAAAAGGCTAAAAAGAACTTTATAACATTTGGCAGGGAGACACTCGATATCCCTACTTATACCTATTTTAAAAACAAGGTGCACATGCGTCAGAAAAAAAAGTGACACGAGCGCAGAAATTTATTTTCGTTCCGTAAATTTTGCTACTAACTAAAGGATCCATCAGTTAACTCTGTGAGTAACTGAGTCATCCAGACAGACAGCATGCTATATTTAGCAGACTGTTAATGTAAGCAACCCGCGGGCTGTGCAACCTTTCAAATGATCTTATTTCAAACACTGAAAGTTCTCTTTGTGCAGAAGGTATGTATTCTCCATTGATATCCATTAATAATTCACCCCGCTCTGACCTACTGGAAGAGTCTAGAATAAAAATATATTAGGAAAAAGGAATTGACTTTAAACTTAGGTTACACCACACCCTACCTCCAGGCCTTCCGAAAGATTAAACCATGTTCTGGTTTAAAAGGAATTGGCTTAAAACTTAACAGAGGGGTTCTCTGTACTGCGTCCAACTATGATATCCTTGCTCAATCTTCTGCCACGGCGGCGGCCAGTCTTATCGAAGACTAGCCAGGTGCGTAGGACATTATTGAGTGCCCAAGTGTGTGCGCAAGCACAGGTGCACTCTGTATTCCCTCACTCCCATAATCCGATCGGACGGCGCGCGCAGCAGACCGACACCACCGGGGAGAGGTTAGGCGCAGAACTAACAGCTTAACGAATGGCTAATTACGTAGGCTTAGACTCTAGAACTGTCTCTAGAATACCAGACTCTACATTTAACAGTCAAAAATCGTAGACGTATAACCTATTGCAACAAATCTCTTTTTTAGATGATTTGTTTTGGTATTATTCTTGATTTGATTTGATATTTAATCTTTTAAGGAACAATAATGTAAGACCTTATCTTATGGCGACGAAGGTAAATTATCAAGAGTACATATTACCTGTTAGGTATTAACTTCTTATTGTTTTCACACAATCAGTTCTTCAACCTTCAATCCGCAGCATGTAAGTTACCTACGTAACTTACAAAGCAAAGCATCGATCACATGTTACAGACGTATGAGCAAAAAACACGGAAAGCAAATTGTTTGAGCAAAAACTTAAACGTGTAAATCAGTGGTAGGATTATGTTTTTTGCACTTGGACTTGAATCCTTTGTACTCTGTCACGGAGATAACAGTGACATGGGCCTAACTACCTGTATAACCTATGTAGTACCTACCGTACACAATGTCACGTTTGTTTGGTTTCCTTTGTGCGAGAGGAAGGATCTTGTAGGTAGGGAAGGAACTTATGAGTCATGCGTTCGTTTCCCCTTTGAGTTGCAAGTGTTGCATCTTTGCCTTGTTGTGAATCATCATTAAGAAATCTCGAAGTAGGCCTTTTTAGCCGGATAGGTCGTTGACACATTACCAGTAAGACGTACCATCTATAATAAAGCTTATAGAGTAGGTATAGAGATAAATAATAATAATAATGCTGGACAATACACACAGCATTATCTAGCCCCAAGCTAAGCAGAGCTTGTGTTATGGGTACTAGATAACTGATATACATAATACAATACATTACATAGATAGATATTTTTTATTATACATACATAGCAAACGACCAGAACACCCGGAACAAATACCTGCAGATCGAACAAACATTCGTCCTAAGGCGGGAATCGAACCCGCAACCTCCTGCGTCGCAGGCGGACCTTCGCCCACCGCGCCACAGAGGTCGTCAGTCAGGATATAATAGAGTTAAGCTCTACCAATGATACTGTCTCTTCATCGGGTGATATTAAATGGTCTAAAATCTAAAATTATAAAGGTCGCCTTTGTAAATAAATGAACTGAAAAAGCCAACCGAATCATCCGAATGAAGGAATTTTCTACTTCTGGTTTAGTTTATGTTGTGCTCTACAGTAAAGTTCTGCGCACATTAATTCAACGCCGCAACCGCGATTCCAATATGGGTTAAATTCCTTAAATTTAGATACATTTTACAGCGATGGCTTTGCACAGGCCAAGCTCCTAAGCTTTAGACGAGACTGGCCTATCATCTGACGTCGGCAATAGGCTATGTTAGATGCATAGCACATTGACGTTTATCAAAAAAGCTCATCAAAAAAATTGTGCGCATTCAGATATTTGAATGCACATTTTTGTGCTGAGCAGTGGCAATTCGCCTCTGATCTGCGATCTGAACCTTTAGATACTAGGTTTATGCAAAGTTTACAAATATGAAGTCGATAAAATTCAAAACGGTTTACCTAATCTATTTTTTTTCACTTGTTCACAGAAGGAGAGTTGGAGACAGAATGGCTGCAAGCCGCAGGGTTGGGTTCCCTCGCGGCTCCGTTCCAGGCCGGCCTAGAGGTCACCGAGGCCCAGCTGGGTGAAGCAGTCAGGCCTCTCCCGAGGGAACAGGCAGCCGCCGTCCGGAGACGGGTCAGAAGACTCAACAGGACTGTCAGGAGGAAACGAGCCGCTTCCAGAGCAAAGAAGCCGGACATACGAGATGTTTTTAGAGATTTGGAGGTGAGTTTATTACGCATTTTAGATTATACAGGAAGAGAAAGGCTGGCCAGAACTCAAGGAGTCTGGCAGTGGGTGGCATAAGGGGTGTAATGACGACCTTTGTGGCGCGGTGGGCGAAGGTTTGCCTGCGACGCAGGAGGTTGCGGGTTCGATTCCCGCCTCGGAAGAAATGTTTGTACGATCTGCAGGCATTTGTTTAGGGTGTTCTGGTCGTTTTCTATGTAGGTATAATAAAAAATATCTATCTATGTATTGTATTATATTATGTATATCAATTATCAAGTACCCATAACATAATCTCTGCTTAGCTTAGGTCTAGATAATGCGGTGTGAATTTTCTAGTATTATTTATTTATTTATTTTATTTAATGACTATGATCATTGTCTTTTAACACTAATAAGCACGAATTATAACAGAATATTTGAAGCTGTTATTTGAGAAGTTGTTAGTTTACCTACATATTTTTATCACAGTTGCATGCAATCCGTTATGACTTATGAGCTTTAATTGTGAAATAACTAAAGGCACTTGCTAGCTGAGCTGCCATTGACTCTTGTGTAGGTACCCTGCCTGGAGGCGGCTTGATCCACTTGGGTAGATCAGCCACAGGATTAAGTATCACAAGCCGATAGAAAGGAACATGTCATACCAGACTGTGAGGTGGCAATGCTAATAGGATGCGGTAAACTTGAAAATGATGATCTTCGAGAAACAGGATATTAATATTTGCTAATCAATTCATTGTAGCTGTCCAAAGACCGTGACATGTAGGTGCTATTGCTATATTTTGCGCTTTTAATTGCTATTAAAAGCGGCAAAATATTGCAGACTATATAAATAACCATTCAAATCAGTACCAAAGTCGCTCGTCAACGCTGACAGTGCAAAAAGTGTAAAAGCTTTTTAACCATGTAAAAACACGAACCAGCAAAAAGAAACAAACGCCCACATTACGAAGAGGTAGTCCATGACTCAGTAACAAAGAAAAAACTGAATGTAAGAGGTAAAGTGAATCAATAAGCAGTTCTTCGAACGATGATCATATAGATGCAAGCGTTCGCCATTTTATTAGATAAGTTAACGTAGCTTATTCAACATCTACCTAATAATGGAATGAACAGGAAATTGAAGATTTGGTTGTACAACTCTCAGTTTTAAAGAAAAAATCCCAGGTAGAAACTCAGGTTTTTCTAAGAAAAGATTCTCATCAAGTACGTAGTAAGTTCAGCCTTGTACCGTTTAGGTACTGTAAACTAAAACCCATTTACAGTTATGTACTTTTATTTCCCCTAACGTGACAATTACATTTACGTCTGATCACATCTCAACGTAGGATGTCATGTCAAGTATAAGAGCTTTTTTATTCGAGCTTAGCGGGTTAGCGGTCCTATCGCAGACTGGTCGACACGCGCCGATCTTAGACGATTCGACTCGGAATGTGGACGTGCTAGACTTTACGTCGGCGAAACGAGGTACTTATCTCTGATAATTGATAGAGTTGATAATCGATGAGCTTATTCAATATTTTGGTTTGTATTGTGATGAATCATGTCTACGAAACTCATAGTGGACAGTTGGGGAGGAAAATTGACATTTGCGAAGATTTTATTTTAGAATTCACTGCAGGCTTTTCTTGTTTCTGTCTGTAACCCTGAGTCCTTCATCTTTCTTCGGCGACATCGAAGTTTATCACAACCACACCTGATGTAGGTATGGTTGTGATCAAACGAAGGTCTATCCCCAACTTTCAAAGGTCGTAGCAGATTTCTAGTCAGAGAAATCTCAAATCCCAGCTTCTAACTAGCCTTGACGAAGCGTGTGAAAGAAACCTCGTTCATCTGGTAAAATAACTGTGTCAGTATCTGCACCTGCTACAATGATTGACATGTGGTAGCACTTTCTGGCCGCTCTAAATCATAGTTTCACTCGGGTGGAAACATGGAAACCAGTCAATTGTCAGTTTTTTCTCTGTAACCGGTCAATCAGAGATCTTTATATCGCGCTTTCACGGCTGCTCGCATTCGGATTCTAAAGGCACATGCATAGTGGTTTGGAAGACGAAACAAGTTTATGAGTTAAATAAAATTAACATCCTAAAACATAGCCAGAACCTATATCCAACTTATTACAAATTGCATCTTCAACACCCGCTAATACTTTGAAGCATGAAGATCAAGGATTTCCTTAGGACTATTGAAACTTTGCTTGCCACTCTGATAAACTTTTGTTTTATGGATAAACTAGATATTTCTTCCGATTATTAACTTTGCAAATACCTACTTCATATTTTATCTTCATGAACATCACGTTATGGGCTACTCAACTTAGTACATAGCAACTTAGTACAAAGGAGTTATGATGTTTTCACATTTATGGAACAGACGTTTAAGTAGGAATTAATTTTGCACGCGCACTGTGTCTACATCCCTAATCACACCTTAACTTCCATTTGCGGTAAGCCACAACAACTATTGTAAGAGATTACAGACAGCCGGTGTATTAATATCTGCAACACGATGTAGGGTAATCGAATGCGAAATCGGATCTCTAGGCCAGATTGTCACCGGAAGTTTGCGGACGATAAATAAGGAGGCTATGATTGCAAGGGCTTTGTGAACATATTTTCAGAGAAGGATCGGTACTTGATGATTGAGTTTCTATGCCAAGTGCAGGATTTACGGACTTAAGATGCATAGACCTCTTGAAACCTGAGTGGTAGCAGGTCAGTGTCAGAATAAATTTCGCGCATCTCAAGATACACATAACGGAGCATCATTTATATGCCACATTACCAATTAGTTACTTTACCTTCTAACAGGTAAACAAAGGTGAAAGTAGGGAAGTATTTTAATCTGAAATCAAATTAGTTCCAAGAATATTGTTAAACTGGAAATTCTGTGCAGAAAATTCAATTATTGTAGTACCGCCGCCGGAATTTCGAAGTGTACCTACATAGCTAAGCTGGTTTGTATAGCTTCGCCAACCTGAGACAAATTAGGGCCAGCTGATAACCAATGGGCGTCGTTAGATAAATATGCTATTAAGGTTTAACGAATAGTTCAGTTCCATACTCGAACCACAAGCGACGTTTCGAAAAACATTTCGAAATTACGATAACACAAAGTGAAAGACAAGAAAAGTGTTGTGAAAATTTGTCGCAACGGCTGTGAAATTAATTGTGTAAAAGTGGTTGATGTGTTTGAAGAATTCAGTAGTTCAGAACGGATGTCGGTTTTACTGTGTATAATTGCAGTGCGTCCGGTGTAGGTTGTTTCAAAACTCTCATAGTGCGTGTGGAGTTCTGCTGGGATGGTGCTGTGCTAAAAATGTTGTGTGAAACGGTGCGGTCGAAGGTGTGCGAGAAGATTGAGAACTGTAAGGGATTGGCGCTCGTCAGGACATACTTGGATGCATTGGTAGGTGAACGTCCGATGAAAACTACTTACTTAAGAACTCCTTAGGTCTAGGTACCTAACCTACTCTTAGGGACACCTCAATACAAGAATGAATAGGTGGTTCCTAGACCCATGATACACCCACCGTCTGCAACTGACCATGGGAACGTGGTTAAAGAACGAAGGTCTGACTTTGACAAAAACAAAATATTTACTTGTTGTTTTGTTTGATGAGTAAGTAGGTATTTGGGTTATCTGAAGAAGACAGCTAAGGAAGTACCAAGGCAGGTAGGTACCTACTGAAGTACCATGGCAACTAGGTACCTTCCATGGTACTTTCTTAGTAATCGCTAAAATATTGGTATTAGCGATAACTGTACGAAACAAACCACTATTTTATCTGTTTACTTTGTCTATTTACTCAGTAATTTTGAAACTTCTGATTTCCACCAAATTTTGTAATGATAAAACGAAGTGTGTTAAAGATAATTTTTAATCGAGAACCCACAGAACTAATATCGAGACCCATAATTCTATTTCGAGATATAGTCCTGTCCGAGTAGGTAGGTACTCATTACAATCATTCTAAGAGTACTTAATGTAATTTTAAAGACTAAATTTTAACGTAAACTGTTGAGTGAGCTCGAAGGAAACTCCACTTATTGATTTCTAGTTTCAAGGCAATAACGATAAACCTAGTTACTTTAAAGTAGGTACATATTACATAATGTAGTTTAAGGGTAAAGCCAGCCAGAGTTATACAAATATAAAATGCGATGTGAATGCATCATCAAAACCCTATGTCAGGACGGGACGCAATATTTAATACCTATACTCCGATTCAAAAACCTGTGTATTTTTTGTTTAGGGGTTACAAAACCCATCGAAGCACAGCACAAAAGCTCTTAACAATTTTTTAGGTTTAAAAGGTTTCATTCTTATTTTACTAATCATTAAATTGATCTCTCGTTCGTTTTCGAATTTAAGTTTAAAAAATTTCGCGACCTGTAAGATTATCCTATGTTAAAATTTGTGCTATAATTCTTAGTAACCTTGCTGTTATCTTATTGTTTTCTGATATTGGTTAACAGTTTTTGTTAAGTTTTAATTCATAAATGTCTTTCTTGACATAGAATATCTTGAATTCTAAATCAGAGTATACATACGTAGGTTCTTACATTCTGAAAATTAATAATTCAAAATATACCTTCCTTCATCCTATGAAGTAAATTGCACATACGAGTAGTTCAAAAAATCACCCAAAGCGAACAAATACTTGCAAATCAACATTTGCTCCTCTGAGGGAATCATATGGAGAGTGGAGACCGCGACTCGGCAAACGTAATGTAGGACGCCCTCCGACCAGGTGGGATGACGATTTGCGAAAGACTGTGGCAGATGCTGGATGCGGCAAGCTGAAGACAGGGCGCTATGGCGCTCATTAGGGGAGGCCTATGTCCAGCTGTGTACAAATATAGGCTGATGATGATGATGATGGGAATCATATTTGTACCCACACTACTCCGATCTCCGACAGACCTTCGTCCGCTGCGCCAAAGTTTCAGGCTCTTGATATTGTGCGTGTACGTACGATATAGGGCCTATCTATATGATATAATGCAATAATAGGCAATTACTACTCTAAGAACTTTGTTATCAGTCTTCAATTTGCTGAGCTATTTGTTGAATATTATCTATTCAATGCTTTACCGGTAACTGGACTAATCCGAACAAAGCCCCAAGCAAGGCATTCACGTTTATCCGTCATAAATGTCATAATCTACGATATTATCTGCATCATTGAATAACAAACAGCTCACTGGAATTTTACTACAACAAATTGGTAGCATGGCATAGCAAACGAAGGATGGTCAAGCTATGAACAAGTAACAAAATGTATGAACGCAAAGCACAACGACTCTTAAGGGCCTATAGGTACTACGACGCCATTTTGTGAAAAGAATAGGCATAGGATTTCGCGATCATAGGAGCGGGACAGGGCAGAGCACCGTAAGCCCAAAAATCGGAGAAGATTTTCTACGAAAATTTGGCCAGTGCGAGTTACGAACTATAAAGCAAAGTCAAGATTTTGTTTGTTGTTGTAAAAAGAAAACAAGATTAGAATCTGCCGATGCTTTAGGTACAATCTTCTAAAGCAAACACCTTTATTGTTGCTCCGAGATAACAACTAATACCCATTCTGGGCTCTAATATCATATTATTATTCCGTCGGTCCGTCTGCCTGCGCCTTCCAAGTAAGTGATTCTAATAAGGCATGATGCCATCCACGCTGCCTTTGTTCAGAGTCATTCACCTTACAGGATTGACCTTCCATACGATGTAGGTGGACTGATTATAATCTATGGACTCCCAAATTACTGAGATTCTGTCATAAGAAGTTGCGTAGATCTACATATATATTGTCAGAAAGTCCATAGACACACCAACCATCCTCACAAAGCTATATCCATGCATCAAAAAAAATGCGGTCCTAAATGAGGACTCGATCTACTTCAGCAATGATCAGAGGATATTCTTCTGGTAATACCAGCAATGAAACCCGCGTAAAGTTCGTTACAGAATCTAAAATAACCACGGCAGCGAAGGTCCAAAGCATTTATTAACAAAAGGATAAGAGCCCTGAACATGCAAACCAAATGGTTGTAAAACCAGTAAGCGAGAAACTCGATACCTGTAACTAATCTATCCATCTACGACTCTAAGAAACCGGAAAGCAAGCTCATCAGCAAGCCACCGTGACGTTTCCCCACCGTGCTAATAGACCAGCCATTAATCCAACAGGTGTCGCCACTGACACACATGCCCGTCGAGTGGAGCCACTTCCTGACTGACTGGTCTGGTAGGCGTTTATGCCCTTACAAGGTGAACTTGGCAGGTCTTGCTATATTGATAGGGTACCGTTTCTAATCGCTTCTAGGAAATCGTATGACACAATGCTCTAATTAGACCGTCGATGGGAATTGTAGAGATCATCAATCAGTAAGGATTAAGTAGCATTTTGTTACAGGAAAGATATAGTAACTCTAACTAAAGAAATTGGCAATGTTGAGGCTCTGGTGATCTTTGAAGATAATAGATGACACACAAGAAGCGAATTGAAAATTTATCGATACTAGAATCTATTTGGTCCACTTACGAGATGTTTCTTGGAACTAAATAACTGAATCATCGTTACATCACACAGTCGTCGTAAGAGATAGAAATTTTACCGAAAATAGTTTCAAAATAGTACAACAGTCATTAATCTATTAGCTTTCTAAATGTGAATGAAATTACATAAGATAACTGTGGGGACAAATCATGGACAAATACACAATCGTATACGTAATCTTGGTTTCTCTTTTGGACCTCTAAGGAACTCACTAAAGTATGTTCTTTGTCGTTTTGGAGACAATGATCAATAATATTTTAATAGGGAGGAAGTATTTAAATGAGTTACAATAAGATATAGACAATTCCCACGTTCCCCGCAATTTTGTCAATATTACCTTATATATTAGGAGATTAACATAGAATTTATTAACCAGAGGAAATAATGAGTGCAGAAAAGGAGGAATTTGCAAGCCGGAAAGCTAATTACCTCTCGTTAGTGAAAGTTCCCCTAAACCTAAACTTTTTAAGCCGAGTCCCACAGTTTATCACTTTGACAAGTTAGTACTTAATGTGTTAATTTACACAAGAAATGCAATTCCTATTAGCGCATTGGTTCTCACCATTGATGCTTTCTAATTGAACAAAAAATACCCTTGTTAACTACCTAATTATGTTTCCGAGATTCTTATGAAGGTGATAAGGAACTTACAGTTTATGGTGGTTATGCTTATTTTCATAGAAAGATAACGATAAAAGAAATAAAATGGCAATTTGTTATTTTTGCTTATGTTTTTATCTCTTTTCGCTCTTTTTTATGTAGTCTCCTTTAGTCTGCTATTTTTAGGGTACCTCAAAAGAAAAAGGGAACCCTTATAGAATCACCTTGTTGTCCGTCTGTCAAATTTATTTTCTCAGGAACGCGTGGATGCATAGAGTTGAAATTCACATCATACCTACTCAGGTTCGTAACCACGGAGCTCTGTATTTTCTCCGTGTTCGTAACCTCTTGGAGCCGCGATAAAATCCACTAATTTGATGTTCATTACAAAAAAACAGGTATTTGATTACTTATTATAGAGTACAAGTTGTACGGAACCCTTGATGCACGAGTCCAACTCGCACTTGACGTTTTATTTAGTTTACTATTCTTGTTTCTTTAGTATAATTATAGTAATTATCTCATGTCTCTACTTATTCTGTTATCTTTAATGCAATGCTAAAGGTATGTTTTGTAGGTAGGTTCCCTTATTTATTCAGGTTAATTAACCTGATCATAATGATCCGTTGGAATTCCAACGGATCATTATGATCAGCTTGTGGTTGCATCTGATCACATAAAAAGTTACCAATGGATCATTGATCCTCGTGTAGGTACCACATCTTAAGTTCTGAACCCTATATTCTCTTGTTCCAGAACTCAAGCGGTAGTGAACCTAGGTCGCGTAGTGCGACTCCCGACTCCTTGGATTCTCTGCCGAGCGGCGGCTCCGGCAGCCCACCTGCAGAATGGGCAGACTCCGCCACGCCCCCGGATTTTATGTAAGTACCTACTCACTTTATTGCTTACACCGATTTTCTCGGTCCTGAACATTATTGATGCTGGGACTTTTACTTACCTACTGTGGAACATTATCTTGATTATCCGCAGGCAGACAGCTTCATCTCTTCCGATCTTTCTTAGTATTTTAGTTTAGTTTGTATAAACCACCATCAATAAACAATCAATATGTGACTGGTCTCGGTTGTTGCTTATAAGTTGTTCTTCAGAAGAAAGTACATCTTACAAGTTGGTTTAGGTACTGCTGAATATCGTTCGACGAAGATAAAAGTGCAGTGGCATGTGGCAAAGATGTTGCATCTGAAATGCCGCATTAGCACAGTTATGTAAATAATGTAGATCACGAGTGCCGCCGCCGCCGTGCGTGTGTCCAAATGAATTTTATTTTCAGTCGCGTCGCAGACTTTCGTGAAACGCAGCACATTCCTTTGACTCATTTAACTTTTCCCAGATTTGTGTATTCAATCTTTGGATCGTCCGCCAATTAACGAATATTTGTGATGTTTTATTACTAGCAAAGTAACAATACAATGCGCTCTCTAGCCAGTAATCTTACTTTTGTCGGCGTTTCTTGCAAAGAAAGTAAGTATTTGTTAGGTACCTACCTACATAAATGTATCTTTCGATGACAATTCAGTCGCATTTCCTCAGTCAGTGCCTACTTGGTCAATACAGATTTTAACGAGGTTGACGTCATCTACCTAAGGCTTTTTTGTTTTACGTGCGTTCTTTGCCAAGTAGGTACCTACCTTGATCTTGTAGATATAGTCTTTTCATCTAGGTCTAACATGTAGTGTCTTTCATTTACTGGCATGCAGTCAATCACCAGATTTAGAAAAAGCAAGCGAATGACCAACCATGTTAACGTGACATTCGTTAGGTACGTACGTATACTTACAAGAGTTGATATTGATACGTTAGGATCACTAGGATTGACTTGGCTTGCTGTCCTTTTGCCAATGCTCACATTACAGCCAGGTTTTCATGTAAATATTTTAGTTTCTTGTCCTCTTTAGGTACCTATATGACATTTTATTAATTTTGATCGTTTGTTCCAGCGACAGTTTCCCGCCTGCGGGCACGCACGCCCCGCTCGCGCGGACGCCGTCGGCGCCGGCCGCACCGCGTCGCTCGCGCCTCTCCCCGCCCGCGGACCTATCTCCACCCCTGCCGATGCATGAGCTCTTCAAGCCGAACGATCTGCACTGGGCTGATATCGCCACCAATACTGGTATGTTACATTTAAACAAAGATCCTAGGATCCTACGTTCTTGCATTTAGACGAGCAAACCTGGTCGCGGGTAGCGCAGGAACGTAAGAAGAGGCACAATAGTTTGCAGACTTACTAAACGGCGGGTGGGGTTGATGGTGATGTGATGATAAAAGAAGAAAGAAAGAAAATACATTTATTTGTACCCAGTAACACGGAATACATACATACATTGCAACGTTGCATACACACACATAAAACAGATATAATTATTTGAGTTGAATTATTATGACAATGATAAAATGATAGAGTTAGATGATATTTTTTGTCTGATGTATTCGACTATCCCAAGGCGATTTGTGTATTTACAAATGTATGGAACGAACGCTTTCGGATAGTCGAATGCGCGTATCCATAGCCGATTTCATACGACAATCAGACGAAAAATCGGACGTGTTCGGCGGCCGCCCTGAAATGATGACCATTTGAAATAGTGAGGTCCTACCCAATTAGATACAACAAGTTCAACGTCAATAAGTGGCACATTTTTGGCGATGTTTTGTTGATGATTAGGTAGGTAACAATGATTACCTACCCGTCATCACACAATAATCACCAACATCCGAGTGCCTCGTCATCAGACATAAATACCATAAGTTTTATTTTACAGTTAATGGCATGTTGATTCATTTCCCATAATCGTAGGTATCATTACATCGACCTCTGCGTTATGATCACTGCTATTACAAAGTCCATTAAAATTCTCGGCAACTTCATTAGCAACGTCACTGCGTTCGTCACGACCTTCGTCATAACACGATCTTCCCTTGAATTGTGTTTGTGAAATGTTTTGTTTGGTCCTTCGATTTTCTTGAGTTAATCTCGGTGTTTGTTTCCAGAGGGTATTGAACTCCTAGGCTACCAAAGATACGGCACCGTCCAAGGGCCAAGAATAGGAAAGGAGCGGATTAACGGATCTATTCTAAAGGACAACGACCCGTTCATGTAAGTTTAATCTCTCTTGAACGACACACCACACCACATACTCTTTGTAACTTCTTTCACTAGTGAACAAAAAAAGTGATATAATCAATTAACACTTTATTTCTTGAACCATTTAGTTTTATATTTGACTTGTATGGCTTATTTTGTTACTCTTAAGAAAAAAGTTATTGATTTCTGGTACCTCAACACCTCATTTCGACAGCCTGTAATGGTCCACTGCTGGACACAGGTCTCTCCCTATTAAACGTGGCCTTATTGGCTTTTTTCTCATCGAGAGTTGGGAATCGCAGTTCGGTAGTGGGTAGGTAGATCTATTCTGCTGTCCGCCTCTTACGACACCCACCACGGGAAGAGTTGGGGTCATAGAGTACATTATATATACTGGTTGGGGTGGAAATTCTAAGCCGGTCGTATTTCTGATAGGGTGATCAAAAGAAATCTTAAAAAAGTTTTATTTAAATCCAGAGTCCTTAGATAGGTAGTAGGTACCTACTTACTCATCTGCTTCTGAAGTTGTACCGAAAGACCATGTTGTTTCTTTTCAGTAATAAGCACACATCGGTGTCGCGAGCGAAGAGCGCCGCATCAGCGCAGCAACCACTTAGCTTCGAGCACAAATTCAACCTTGATAGGCAGATGCTGAACAGAGAGGAGGTAAGGTTCCTTCCATCTGATGTCCTTGAATTACAGAACAGAAAAATTATTCTTGACTTTAGATCTGTTGCTCGTAACTTGATCTAGTGCAGCCTTTGCAAGCTCACGATCCAAATAAAAACCAACACCATTGTAGACTGGAGTCCATTCTAATAAACTTCTCTATACCGTCTCTCGCTAGTCGCTATATAAATCTTGGAGCCAATGGTTCTTATATTTGTTGGTTGTCTTTAGGATTGGCCAGAAGAAGACAGCAACGTAGACATCGAGAGCATCGGCGAGCCGCAGCTGAAGCGTCTACCACCACTGCTCTGGCTGGAGCTGACGGCGCTATTCGACAAGTACTCGCTGCCGTTTCAGAAGAGGAAACCGCCAAAGAAGAAGAGGAAAGAAGGTAACTTATTGAACGATTGGAAAAGATGGATCTTCTCATTCCATAAAAAATCAAGCTTCGGAATTTGCTTAGAAATAGGCATTTTTTTACAGTTTATCTAAGTAAGTACAGCAAATCAAAAAGCACTGTATTTCACTTACAGTGCTAACCAACCACAAGATTTGTAGACGGCATAAAATTATAACTCAGACTCAGACAATGTCATTACATTAGGATGTTAATCTAAACCCAACCTATTACATCATTTGGATGGCATCATCATCTCGCTAGTGAGATGACAAGTTTGATGTGATTATAGGTAGGTATTCTAGAAAAAACAGAGGTCATACCTTTTTGCCAATAAGCGTAAATACGAGTGGCTATAGGTATATATCATGTTACAACGACTACAACTAAAAAAACTAATAACAGATTTTATCATGTAGAAATTTATTGTGTACTTACCTTTAGCATTAGGTACCTACGTATTGAGTGCCTATGGTGCTTGTTGACTGGGCAGTGAATGCGTGAAACTTGTTGAGCAAACAGAAGTGAAAAATTTTAACCAATGCAATAAGTCCTGTCTTATTTCAGTTAAAGGGAAGAATCTTATCCATCGGGGCAAAATACTACGGTGGAACCAAAGAGAAGGGATCAATGCAACCAGTCCGAAAAAAATAAGATTCCTTTTAAAAACACATAAGAATGTTGTTTTTTATTTTTCCAGAGGGTTCAGTATTCGGAGTTTCCCTGGAGACCCTGGTTCGCAAGGACATGATCCTGTGGGAGGAGACGTGGAGCTGCGTCCCGAGTGTGTTCAGATCTTTGGCGGCTGTGCTCCGGGACAGGACTCATGACGAGGGACTGTTCCGGGTCTCCGGGAATAAGCACAGAGTGAGTTTCACACTGATGAACTATACAATTGCAATCATCTTTATAGGCATTTGCAATAATGGCATAGCTAATTCAATGCCAAGCCCATATTGACCGATCACTTCCATATCGATAAATAGGTAGGTAATGTCGTGAGAACAATATGTTTCCATGCTAGGTACCTACTGTGCAAACCACTTGCCAAAACAAGAAATAACGCTGGATAATTCACACAGCGTGAACAATGACTGAGTGTCTCTAGAAATCCAGATCGATTGTGTTTGATTCGAAGGCACATGTCATTGTATCTTGACATAATTTGTTACGGAAGCCTTCTATGTAATTTATTTGGAGTTTTGAAAGCATGTACCTACGAAATCTACAAAATCGTCGGTTGCCTAAGATCGATGCAATTGGCATACGTAAACATGGAGAGAACTATGTCCGACAGCGAGTCCGCAAGGATGATGATGGATGACAGACATCCTAAAAACCTATTTGGCAGTGGGTCGGTAAGGGCTGACGAAGATAATGATAGCAAGGTCTTAAATGGTTATTGATTATGACTTATTCGGTGGTTTCAAACAAATCCATTTTCTTCCCAGATCGCAGCCCTCTGTCAGCAGATAGAGCGTCACTGGTACGAGCAGCGCGAGTCGGTGGAACAAGCGCTGGACTCCGCCAGCAGCCACGATCTGGCTGCCGTGTACAAGCGGCTGCTGCGAGCGTTGCCGGCGCCGCTGCTGACGCAAGAGCTGATGAGGCTGTTCTACCATACTTATTGTATGTACCTTAACTACCTAAGACTTGATATAAGACCATTGAATTATAGGTAATTCAATGGTATTACACACAAAAGCGATAGGTAGCTAGTGTGTTTGTTCTTGTGTTACCCCTACTAAACGTATAAGATTGCACCGCTCGAACATTATGATACATAGGTAGGTATGTATCATAATGTTCGAGCAACGTAGTGAAAAAATTCTATGTCTATGGTTTGAGCGGTGCTAGATTTTATTATCTAGCAAAGATCAAAAATAGAAACCAATTTATTTTATTTTATTTGGAGAACAAACAGTTGTAATCACTATTTATATAAACTTACACTTTAACTTCTAACCATTGATGTGTCCTCGCATATAATAGCTAAAAAGACTGCTTGCTTGCGGAGGAAAAATAGAGACACAGCTCTCTCTTGGTAACAATAGTAAATTATTGAATTCAATTCAAATTCTGTGATATGGTTTGATTAAATACGGGAATCGTGCTCTCCAGTCAAGCTCACAAGCATGGGCAAGAATCTAGACCAACACATTGGGATCTAGCTCTAAGATGCCAGCACTAGCGTGGAAACAAGCTTAACGAAATGTGGAAAAATTAAATAATATTTAAATTTTAAACATTCCATATTTCAATTCGTAGATGGAAATGTAAACCAAACTTAAAGGAATATCTATGAACAACCGTCGCGGCGTCGTAGGCGACGCTGCTCACCATAAACTGCTAGTTACACTTTGTCTAGTGTAGTAGACCTAAGATGGCGATACACATCTTTGTTCAACTTCTTTCCTTATTTCAACCTTGATTTTGCTTATATAATCCATCAAGCCTCTCCAGATATATCGTCTTTTTCCACTCCCTAACCTTTCTTTTTTTCTATTCCAGCTCTGACAGGTCCGAGCCAGGGCCGAGCATTGAACCTGCTGATCCTGCTGCTGCCGCCGGAACAGCGCGCGACTCTCCGTGACCTGCTCCGCCTCGGCAGAGAGATCGTCGCCTGCAGCGATACGAACAAGATGAGCGAGCATAATGTCGCCATGATCATCGCTCCAACGCTGTTCCCGCCTAGGTTAGCCCATAACTTTTGACCATAATTTAGAAATGAATTCAGGCTATTATTTAGACGTGCGCCTGCTTCAAAACCTGCTCACATGACATTTTGATAACACTTATATTAGTAATTGCGATCAAGTCTAACATAAATGCGGACGATCCTAAATTAGGTATTTATGGAGCATCAAGAAGCAAAGAGCTCAAATAAACCTGCTCAGATAGCCTTTAGATTACTTGTACTGATTAAGATTAAGTGTCACATCTGCATCATTCATGCTAATACATTACGTACATTTGAGAAGAATCAAGCTTATAATTATCCGCACAGCAATCTATACAAATCTCCTTTCTTTCCAGCCTTCTGATTAAATCATCAGACAGCCTGGAGACGCAGCTGGCCACGGCTGCCAACAGCTGTCACGTGACAGAGGCTCTGATGCGCTGGTGCGACCAGCTGTGGGCCGTGCCCGCGTCGCTGGTCACCGCGAGCCAGCGGAAGCCTCCGCCGCATCGGCGGAACCTCCACACCTGACCTGCCTCGAGGAGGAATAGGATAGAATCTTTGCTGGCTGTATTATAGGTTAGAAAGCCGGGCAGTATGGCTCTAGCCATTAGATACCAGGACTCCAGCTAGAAAAGCGCTGGGCAAACCTTGGCTGATAGCGATTTCATCAATACCAGTTGGGGGAACCTGGGTTTGGAAGGACAAGTTGATATGCTGGGCAGAACTTGACAGCTTTTGAGATTTTCACACAGAAGGGACTCATAGCAATGTTGAATAACTCCGAATCCAAGAAGAATGAAGGTCTTGCAAGAGAATGCAGAGAGTTATTCAAGATATTGAAACATTTACATTGAAGGAATAATATACATGAGCTATGTAAATAAGTCGTATACTTAATCATCAATCACAATAAGTTAAGTACTCATAGAAATTAAGTTGTGGTTTGAATTTAAACTGCCAAATCATATTCAGAGATATAACATTCTGAGTTTGGTTCTTTTCAGTTGAATTCTGATGTCTATATTATGCTAGAAGTATGGTGCTCACATTATAATAATTTATATTTACCATTTAGTTTTAATGTATGTTGAGTCAAGTGGTGCTGTGTTAATGTAATCATGAACAATATAGCCAAGTGATTTTAATTATTTTATAACAACTTTGTACTCATGTAAGCTTTTATGTGAATGACATGCCAAATATTCAAATTATATTGTAATCAATTTGTATAGACCCTTCCCATTGAGGCTACTAACAAAATAATGATGATTGGTGCCATTGGATTGAAAAGTTACCTTTTTTCAGCAGTTATTAAAGATTTTAAGGTGTATCTTTGCATGCATATTACATTTAAATCAAATTTGCTATACTTTGCCTAAAGGAGCACACTTTTGGAATAAATATTTTGTGTTTTTGAATATTCTTAATGGTGCCTTAAGTGAAGCAATGATATTCAAGTTAAACTGTGTATTATTTCATATCAACTTTAGCAATACGACTAGACAAGTAAAGACTGACTTGTGTATTATGTTTCGAAAGATATTTCTCTAGTGTAAGCATAAATAAGTACCTATAAATAAAATATAATATTCAAAAATGTGTTTTATTTCAAAGAATATAAAATTACATTATTACTTACCTAAAGCTTCTAATTATCTTCTAATACTTAAAGTTCTTAATGATATAGACAGCTTCATTATCTGCACCACAGAGTATCCTGCTCTTATCACAATGTACAGTGTTCATAGCTTTATGAAGAGTTGGCATGAGGGAGCTAACCAGCATAGCATTTTTATCTTCCAATGGCATCCAAGCGAGTTGGTTATCAGGTCCTTTGGCGCTCCTTATCAAAGACTCCATATTCCAATCCCAAATCTCGCCGGAAAACGAGCTAGTTATAAGTTTGTGAGGGTTTTCCGGATGGAATTGCATCTCACTGATGCCCGCTGAATGCGCGTTAAGTAAGGAGGTAGGGAATGAGTTCATACGTAAGTCCCAGACAGCTAGAGCTCCCGATTCACTCCCTGCAAGTACAATGTGAGGTAGTGTTGGATGGTTGGTGATGCAGGTGGCCGCTAGCTCATCACCAGCTAGTAGGAATGACGCTGTAGGCTTGTCCGTCTGTGATCTGAGGTCCCAGATCTTCATGTGTCCTCTGACATTTCCAGTTATAATCTGAAACGCACAGTTATGGTTTCAGTAAGCTCAGTAAATATGTAAGCAACAAAATAACCAATTAATCCCTCCTAAACAAATAGTTTAATAAAGGTAATAAAATCAGGCTTTATTGTGGGCTGTTAGAACAGTAGGTATAGAAATTTTATCTTTTGTAGTATGAAACTAACCTCATTATGTTTGATGAAACAAACAGAGTGTAGAGAACAGCTATCAGCTCCGGAGATGGTGCGAGTGACTTCTCCCCGTCGACTGCTGATGAATTTGATGTTTCCGTCTTCACCAATGGATGCTATGTCTCCTTCCAATGTGTCCAGTGATGTGCAAGAGCATTTTTCTTTCCTGTAGAACAAGAAAGGCTAGAGTACATAGGTAGCTTGATGGTACCATTACAATTTACTGTCACTGAACTTACATAAGCCTGGATAAGTATAACTGGAATTTTCAACTAAGAGGCCAAAGTAGCATAAAAGCTTGTTACAAAGTGAAAATTAGAAAAAATGAGAGATTATTACCCATAATTATGTAGCTTATTCCACGAAAACACTTCTCTAAGTGGTGATGACTTGTCGTAAAGACTAATCTCCAGCAGTTTTATATCACCACTAGACAACGAAACTGCGATTTTATTCTTCTCGGTAAACTTTATCTGTGTGACATCTCCATTTACAGGATACTCTGAGAGAGCGCGTGGGTATTCCACCTCTTCTTCATCATGAAGGCTCTCCAGGGTCCACACCTTCACCGAGTTTACATCATCATCCCAACTTCCAGTAAAGAAACATTTTGTATCAACGTATTCTTCGGGGATCCATCGAATTTTGTTTACTTTCTGAGAAACGAAAGTGCCTTGAACGTCCAGAGGCATTTTTGGGTAACTGTTTAGGATATTTTGTAACACAAGTAAGCTATAAATTCCGGGATAATCACGAAATAAATTCAGAGAGAACTCAGTCAACACAACATACGGTTACGAGCACAGATTTATAAGCATAGTGCGACTGTATAGTTTTCTATGTTTGTTATTTACTTTAGTACTATTTACTATCACAGATGTACTAGGGATGCTAACGCATATTTACTATAGGTACTTAGAAATCTGTGTTGTTATTGTTTGTTGACTCGACCACAGATTTATAAGTATAGTACTAAAGTACCCTTCCTCTGTGACTAAAGTAGACTCGACTCGACTATTTATTTTTGAGGTTATTTTTGCGTTCCGTTTGTGACACTTACAGCGGACAGCAACATAAGTACCAATCTGCTCCGTCCGTGTGGCATGGAACGGAACGTTAATTTTTCACGTGACGTGACCAGTAATAAGAAGTATACTACTACGTAACGTACCAAGTTCCTTGAACGTACCTACCACACACAGTTAATTAATAAACAAACACCTGTTGGCTTAGAGAATTTATAAATGCCATAAACTAAGAAGTATACTATACTACATAAATGCTCTAAGCCTGTTGGTGTTGGCTCTTACGAAGTTATTGTATTTTGTATACTCATTGGTTGGAACAAACAACAAAAAGAAACATTACTACCTATTTAGGTATTATTTTTTTGTTTCAATACCTACATAGGTAAAACAAGTTAAAAATGGTACGGTCGGGAGTTCTACCACCGGCTGAATCTGGAGAGTTCATTGCAAAGAACGCTACCAACGTAAAGATTCACGAGGATGGACTGGAAAAGCTGACCAAAGAGGTAAGAAACTCCGTTTATTATTTTGCCGGTTAAGGTACTATACCTACTTACTGCTTCGCTTACCTATTACAACATACAAACTTCCTGTAATCTGTGACACCACAGGAAGAGTTAGCAGCACGTTAGCAGCTCTCACTCAATGGGCGTTTTTCCATTACCCGGCCCGGCACCGGCACCGGCGCCGCGCCGTGCCGTTGCCGGGGAAGCAAAAATGTATGAAAATGTATGGCTCGCTTTTTTACTTACCGGCGCCGGCGCCGGCCCGGCATTGAGTCCTGCCGGCGCCGTCGCCGTCGCCGGGGTAGCAAGCTTCCCACCGGTGCCGGCCCGACAAAATTGCATGTGTATTGCATATTTATATGAATTGTAGCCGTGTGAGTGTGTAACTGCTGAAGTCCGTGTCAGTACTGTACTGTACCACTCACCGGGCGTAAACCGGCATCGACACCGGCGCAGTGGAAAAACGAAACCCCGGCGCCGGTGCCGGTGCACGGCCATGCCGGTGCCGTGCCGGTGCCGGGCTGGCTAATGGAAAAACGCCCAATGAGTACCTACTATACATTATCAACCATAAGCAGATAGTTATTTAGGTAGGTATTCTTTGGTAAGCAGTTCTCTCACGTTCCCAACCCACCGCGCACAAAGTACTTATTAACACGTTAAACCATCGCGTTCCAGGTTGTGTTGGGCACATTATAGGTAGGTAGGTAGATGATCCTAACGTATGTAGTGGGACGAACAACGGGATCACAAAATACCTACAGGTGGCCTACACGAAAATCTAAGTTTTAAACTAAGTATTAAACTCAGTGGTTTCTGATTAGAAACCACTGAGTTTAATACTTAGTTTAAAAGTTTTAGTTTAAATAAATAAAACTAATCCGTTTTCGTGCAAAACCTATTCATAAGTCACCTACTTATACATAAGCCAAAGAGCATGCAGCACATCAGCATTGCCATACAGCAGGGCAATGCAGCCAGTGTCTTGGGAGCGCTGCCGACTGGTATTGATATGGAACAGTTGAGCTGCCTGTACATTGTTTGCAACAGTCTGCAGTTAGCTCAATTGTTTCAATTGTAAATAGCTAATTTTACTAGCTTTAATAGCTACTACAACTAGTTTTAAGTTAATTTTATTAGTTAAATGTATTTTCCCTTTACTACATAAAAATATCATTTGCACTAACCCCATATGCAACGTTTTTCTATGGCATAAACGTCACTCAAGCATAGATCCATGACTGAGCAAGCTTTCATAAAACGGGCCTAAAACTTCAAAAACAGAAACTTCATTTTCGTTTTTACAAACACGGGTCCAGAGTGTCATATTCTTCCATGGTTTACCAAAAAGCTCTCTGAAAGAAAATACTTACCTACTTTCCTTATGTTTAACATACCTACCTGTTTTTTTCCAGTCTAATAGAGGTCACTTTAAACATAAATCTTATATACATACATACTAATAATTCTATTAAATTATAACTTCACTTTCAGATGCTTCTCTCAATATCGTCCAGTAAGCTCCAGATCCCAGACACAGGTGCCAACATCAGCTACCTCTCCAAGGATGACCCAAAGGCTGTCGACTGGATATTTGTGGCCGATGCCCTCAACTTCTGTTTCTGGTCCTACACTGATGCTCAGAAGTGGACAGTCAATGGCCATTCTGGTTATTATGCTTTAGAAGCTGCATTATCTAGAGCTGTTAAGGTAACTATTTCTCTCCATACCTACCATCGGTATCACTAGTCTTTTTCTAACTCATCGGTTATAGTATGGCATCTGTCTCTCATTTCACACACTGAAATCGTGAAGATTCTAAAATGGGTCGCTGAGAAAGATCTGATTCCTGCATAAATACTGAGCCTAATATCTTTTTTAATTCGTCAATTCGAAGTAGCCATTATGCCTATTAACATTTGAAGTACCTACCAAGGAGTAACCATCATGTTGCGGTTTTTACGGCCTTATCGCTTCCAGGCAACCTCATCGTCTTCTCATAGCATTTATTTCTGTACTGTTTTCTGTGTTTATGTGGATATGGATAATGTATTATCTATCTATGTTTCATTTGCAGGAAGGGTATGACATAACAAATCCTGAATACTACTCAAAGATCACAAAAGAGCAACTCCAAACCATCATGAGAGGAGACAATGAGGCCACCATACCGCTATTCGAAGAACGACTTTCAGCCTTACACGAAGTTGGCACCATCCTCCTCAAACAATACAATGGAACCTTTCTAACCTGCCTCAATCAAGCAGACAAATCTGCTGTGAAACTGCTGAACATAATTGTAGAGAACTTCCCGTGTTTCCAAGATGAAACTACCTACAAGGGTACAAAAGTAGCTATTTATAAAAGGGCACAGATCTTGGTGGGAGATATCTGGAACTTCTTCGGGGGCAGTGGACTAGGGGAGTTCAAGGATATTGATAGAATCACGATGTTCGCTGATTATAGAATACCTCAGGTGCTGGTGTACTTTGGAGCTCTGAGTTACAGTGATGAGCTGATGGCTTCTTTGAACAATGGTAAGATCATTTTTTTTCACATGTAAATAAGGTGAATTTAAAAGCGAAACAAGCGCCGCCCCATATGTGATTGATGGGTTCCACAAAGTGATAATAGTGATACCTCATGAGGAAAAACAAACTCTTAATAAAGGATCACTTAGTAGACAAAGATACGAAATTGCCATGGCGGTACAGCGTAAGCATCGACTTTCTTCAAGTCAGGCCATAGATGTCGTAAGAAAATCTATATAGGTACTTTGTTTTTTACATCTATATAGGGAACCTACCAGAACAAAAGGTCTGCTACCTTTCGTCTGGTAGGTTCATCCATAAGTGAATTTTTAACTATACATAAGAAACCTACCAGAGGAAGGTTAGCAGCAACCATAAATGTATTTTTAACATCGTCTCACCAGTCATCAATCCGATTGCTAAGAGTCATGATTATGGCAAAACGCCGTGTTTTGGGGGTGACATGTGCTGTGGACTTAAATGTGCTGGGCACAAGACTAATAGGAAAAAATTAGGTGGCAGCCTATTATTTGGTTACATTTAAGGTACCTACAATAAAAGTAGAGCCACCAATGAGCGCTAGTTCCGTTATTTTTGCCAAGACAAAGAAGTACTAGAAAAAGTGAAGGGTTTCATGAATGTTATTTTTTTGCAGATGAACTCCTCCCAAGCGGTTCAGAGAAGGAGATAGAGATCAGAGGCTGCTCCATTCACGCAGTAGAACTCCTGAGGAAGAGGATAGAAGACCAGCTCCAACCTGGCACGGAACCTCCCAACTCCAGCCTTATCGACTATTTCCTGTGGTGCTATAGGAGGAAATATGCTGACCAGCTTGAGTGTATACCGTTCCATAAGACTTTGGGTATATTCTACTGATTCGTAAGCAGATAATACTGTTCCTAAGTATGTTTATGTAATAGAACATTATGATACAAGTGCGGTAAGTTGAAAATTACAGCCGAGGCGATATTGCTACAAGAAAGCAGAGGCTGTAATTATCAAAGCACACGTATGTCATACGACGTTTTATAACATAATTGCGAGGAAATAAATAAAACTCGGGAGTTTCGAATAAACTTTGATACGCTTGTAAGTATCTATCGGTCAATTTTTCGGGCAAGAGGCTTAGAGTAGCCTTTTTCGCTGCCTCTGTGACTGCTGGCGGTGTTGAATTAATAAATTCATCATAACTTGACGACATGTTCAAGTAAAAACAATACAGCGAAAAGAAAAAGCGCTAAAAAGAAAATAATTTTTACTTGTTCACAAATTAGCGATGCGCGCACATCAGCGCTTTTTCTTAAAGGCAAAGGCACAAAAACAGCCAGTATTACTAATAAAGTAAATTAATATTTTAGTGTTTTGTTACAGATAAATGGTTGTAATTTATGGTCAATATTAATTAAACTAAAGAATTAAATGTTTATTTATTATATTTTATCTCCTAAAGTTAATTTTATTCTTAAGTTGTTGACCACTTTTCTGACGTAAAAACTCTGCTAAGATTCAAAAAAGTACCGTTCGTTTTAGACGGAGCATCTTGATAAACCATAGACATAAATTTTTTTCACTACGTTCTCAGCCTATGTGATAAACAGTGCGTTTTACATTACATTACCGCACTAGTACGTAATGAGATACATTACAGTACTTATTGAAATTGGTGAAATAAGAGACCCTTTACGAGCAAATGTGTTATAAATGATATTTTTCTATGCGTTCTTAAATTAAGATTTTATTTTCTTAATGATGGTGTTCTTCTAAAAGTTAATTCGACGATTACATTGAAATTTAAGTTTTTAATTAATTTTCATACATTGTTCGAAGTCAAATTTATATGACGTCGCGGTCGAAGCTACTAATACTTAGTGGTCCTCCGATTATACATACTTCAGAAAACACTATCATAATTTGCATCTAAGTTTACAGGGTGTACCAATACGGTACTAAAACTAGCTGTATTCCTGTGTTAATTTCATGTAAGCTAAAAGTATCATAAGTTAGGTATAGAACATAGTGTACTGATAGTGTACTGCATTGTTATCACTAGTGGTAAATACCTAACATTACCTTGTGACTCACTATTAGAACTTGATGATAACTGCAATACTAATGTAGATAATGTCATTTTATCTAACACATACCCTAATTGTTTTATTATTAAATTACGTTATTTGATAGTATTTGGTTTGTATGATTTACAGGACTTAAGTTATAAATAAATGACACGATATATTACTTAAATTTTAATTACGTAAAACACCTTTAGTACCTATGTGAAACATTTCATGTTCGTATATCACATTTAACAGTAGTTTTATTTTTTTTACAATCGATTGCACATTTATCCACGGTTTGTTTATAATTACAACCACCGCCGCTGTTTGAACCAATATAATTAATTATACCAATATCTATTTACAACTTTGGCATTAGCTTAGTGACTTAAATAAAATGGAAATGATGAATAAATGGCACTAATTATTTACACCGTCACTTAAATATAATGTATACAGAATATGCTACAAAGAAGCGTTGCTTAAACCCAACTTTGCCACCGCTTTATAACTATTGTGACCACTGAAACTGTACCTACACTAAAGAGTTCTAAATTAAATAAATACTAGAGTTTAATGTAGTGTTTCCACTACATCACTTGTTTAGTTCAAACATGTGGTAGTCGAAACACCGAGAAAAATAATGAACAGAACTACCATGATTCCATCTTTCAGTTTGGAACAGAGTACTGAATAACTCATGCCAAAATCTATCCTTTCGGCTCTTCGCCCTAATGTTACATGTCAAAGACTTGCATCTAGCTAGATTGACAATAACCTATATTATTTCTTGCTGATACGAAGTCTTCTTTTACTAAACATAGTTTTGAGACATCGTCGCTACCTTATAGAACAGCTCGAGAACAATAAATTATTACATCATGAAGTTTATCATTTACTGCTAAACTTAGTTTTAAGACTTTCGAAGAACGCTAGCTTGGTTTTGATCGTGCCTGGCTCTGGGACCGGACTGCCCGGTCGGCTAGATTCCCTGGTGACGTCACCTTCAGGAACCTCCTTGGAGCCTCCAGGGACCTTGATCGGCGTCGACATGGACAGTTTGAGTCCTTCCCGGAACTCCTTAGTGATACTTCTGGCTGTGAGACTGTGCATGTACATCTGTTTGTTTGGTTGCTTGTCAGGGTTGTCGAGGACGTTTTCTTTGCTCCTTCGGCGCTTTGAGTAAGCTTGGGGGACCTGGAAGATGTAGATTTAATGTCAGTTAATGTCTTAAGAGTCATAAGTTATTCATAAAACAAGAAAATTATCTTCATCAGTTAAATTATCTTTGGGGGCACATAATTTCTTCTTGAAGCTCTACCTCGTGGTAGAGTTTCAAGTCTGAAAAATTATGAAGGAACACAGAAAAAATATTCTAAATTACAAAACTATCACATCGAAACACGAAACTAATAGCGCAGTGCTTATCTGCACTAAGTCTAAAACAAACTAGACGAAATAAGTACATTGTGTACAAAGATAAACATTGATAATAGTATAATACCAACCGGCGAAGGTTCACTAATATTCTCCATACTGACGAATTTTTTCGCTAGATCTTTCACTTTTGGTAGTTGTGGAAGTAGGTCCTCTAGTTCCTCGATCTCTAAGTTCTTGTGTTCTTCGATGATCACTGCTTCTTCGTCCAAATCTTCGTTTTGACTGGCGCTATCAAAATCGTCTCCCAGGATGCTCTTATCTTGTAAATCGATGTTTTCCCCGCTGTCAGCCGCGGTGTCATATCTTGCTGATAGTATGTTATCTTCGGGCCTACATTTAATGATTTCACCTGTTTGTATGTTGTAGATTTTTATAGAATCCTCCAAGCTGCTCGTGCTAAGGAACGAATTGGCAACACTGATGGGGGATTTTATTGGTTCCTCGTTTTTATCGTGTTCCGTGTCATTGGTTGCGATTTCTGAATTGTAAGCTGATTGTAAAATTTCTTCGAATTTCTCGTCTGTGTCGTCATCAACGATGACTGGTCTTGCTTCGTACAAGGTTTGATCGCTGTGGTCGTCGTACTCGATCAAAATTTTAGTTTTGTTGTCTCCTGTTATTGTTATGGATTCTAAGTGATCGTTTTTTACGAATTTATTGTATTGTTGGTTTGTTGCTATCACGTTGAACTGCTTTATAAGTATGCCCTGAAACATAATTACCTATTAACTTTGATATTATCTTTTATCTATGTGGTTTTAATACGAAATAATATCACCTTAATATTGTTGTTAGAATAAGTTATTTTAATTAAGCATTTTTAATCTACTTATAAACATTCAAAATATTAAGCTAGGTTGGTTTTGATTTTACGCATGATTGTTAGTCACTTTTATGTACATCGTGCTCTGTGCTTCAGTAGTCAAAATCGAATCGTGCAACGCGAAGTTGTGCGGTGAATTTTAAAATAAGGTTATATAACTTATAGAGATGTGAGGAAAAGATGAAATGAATATGATTAAAGCAAATGCAGGAGATGCAAAAAGTGAAGAATTTTTTAAGATCATCGTTAGTTGAGTGGCAAGCCAACGGTTAGTTCATTTGCCAAAATCATACAACACTCACCACTAACGTCTTGTCGTTAAACTGTTGTAAATATTACTGAAAACATTTATAAAGGAAGAACACAAATCTATAAGTGCAGGTCTAAGATATTCACGCAATATTAGTGCATAGTGCTGTTAGTCAGCCTTTCTGTAATTCCAAAACATGCCAGCACGCATCAGGCAATAGGTACTCTGCGTGTCAAAACGAAGATATTTTAGATTTATATGTGATGCAAGTCCTTCCACCATCCGATCTTTCTATGAAAGATAGTTGTGATGTCAGAAATTAGCCTAAACTATGTCCTAATTTTGTTTGTTCCAATTTATGAATCTATGTAAGTATCGTACATAGTGTGAGTGGAGATTCGACTGAGAGTTATCAGAAGTGCTGTTGAGATTGGAGGCGGTGTATGATATAACTGAGTCAAGGGAAGTGGCTATCACCATAGGTCGGTACGAAAGCCTCTGCTTAACCTTAGGCTCCCCCCGAACGTAAAATTGAGGCCGGGCCGGCGCTTGGCGCGCGCGTACGCGTCCTCGTCGCGCAGCGTGTTGTTGCGCGTTACGTTCGTGTACGGCTCAAATAGCTCCTCTGTAATCTCAGGTTTGTTTGGTATTTTAAGTCTAACTATATCCTCGTTTTCCACGAAACCGTCACCGCCATTGCACGCGTCTCTAATTTGTCTTACGTTGGCTTTGCGACCAGTAAAGCGTTCTTTGGTAGGATACTCATCGGTATCGTTTTGTCTATCGGGGTGTTCGAATATCGGGTTGATGGCAAAGTTTGGGCTCGCGTTTCTGGGACTGAGCACGGCGCGAACGATGTTCTGATGGAGGGCACATGCCTCGAGGTCGCTCAACGAGCTGCTGGCACTTACAGGCGAAGCTAACTCTGTATCGAAATTGTCTAAGCTCGTGGACTTGTTCATTGACGAGAGGGAGCTCGTGTCGCTAAAACTTTGCTTTTTGCGACCGCCAGCTGATGATTTTGCCTCTCTTATGTAGTAATCTCGACCATATCTGCAAATTGACAAATTATTTTGTATAACATTCGTTACCTATCTACACCACAACAAATCTCTAATGTCAGAAATACACTTACCGCTTATATTGAGGGACTTCGTCTGCCAGAACTTCTTTAAGACTTTTGGAATCTCTGTCCCTGTCCATATTATCTGTGCTCACGGCTGCTGATATTTTTTTAGCTTCTTGGTCCTTCTGCTCATCTTCATGATTTTCGTTTCCATCAAGAACATCTTGAGTTTCATTTTCGTCATCAAAATCTTGCTTTCTAGTTATCATGTCGAAAAGGGATGAAGTACTTTTGGCTGCTAGTCGTTTTTGTATGGCTTCTGGTGAGTACGGATTGTTGGGCATTTCCACAAAATTTAGCCACTTTTTGCGCTCTCTATCAGCTACAGATCCTGAAAATAATGGAGACCTTTTATGATAATGGTTTCTGAGAGCAAGCGTCTGTATAAAAATTACTGCATTTTATTTATAAGCGTACCTGGCACTAATTCGTCTTCCAGTATTGTGCTCTCTGGTTCGGTTTGCAATCTGAAAAAAAAATTACCGTCAACAATATTTTCTAATTTGATCTTAAGTTCAATATTTAACCTAGGTTATTTAAAGGTCCAGGAATATTTAACCAAGATTATTTTAAGGTACATACTACCATACTTTCAGCAAATAAAACGATTTGTTTGATTGATCTTACTCATGAGTTGTGTCATCGAAGTGCTTCCTTCTTAAACTATCGGCGTATCTCTGCACTGGGATTGTCACTGTTTCTTCATATTCGCCTTCACGCTCGTGATGGTTCAACGTGTTGTTATTAGATTCTGTAACATTAAACAATAGTTGTAGTTTTACAAAGGTTCAGTAGGTATGGTATAGCTCGTATTATGTCTATACATCTATGTGCTTACCTTGGTTGATTGCGAGGCTTTCTATACTATCATCGTAGATGTCTTCATCTTGCTGGTCTAAATAATGCATTCCATTGCCGTTCATCAGCGTTCGGTGTATTTCTTCCTTTAGATTGAACTCTGCTTTCGGGACTGGACCATCATCCGTGCCCATCAAAAGCATTGAATCATTTCCATTGGTGCCATCTACCACATCTGTGGTTGTGTTTTGTGTTTTAGTAATATCAAAGTTATTGTTAGCGATTGCCTCTACTGCTTCGTCAGTTTTGTATCCGTTGTCTGTGAGCTTTCCGAATTCATCCTCCTCAGCTATTGTCAGACTGTCAGGCTCATAGTCTGACTCTTCGTCTAGTTTCATCTTTCCTCCTATTACGTGTTTGGAATCTAGGACTTTCTTGATGTCACTTTTATATTCCCCTTGTTCTTCGTTGTCGCTGGCATTGTCTGACAGATCTGTTGTATCATCGGCGTCTCTATCGCCTATCATGGCTCTGTAATCAGCATTTGAGTTTGGAACTAGCATAGGAACTGGTACAGACTGCAATGTCTTTATTTTTTTCTTCTGGAAAAGCCAGTTTTCTTCCCATGTTCCATCTACCCCTTGTAGATCGCTGCTAGATACATCAACAAATTCACGTTCTTCGATTTCATCTGAAAATATAAGATGAAAGGTAAATGCCCGCTATCTAATAAAGTATTTTTAACTACTACTAGCATAGGCCGATAGACTCTTAAAAGAATAAGAATATCTTTATTTGTAGCTTAGATACAGTCATAATTAACTAGGTACTACTTACTAACTATAACACCATTAATAAGGAAAACAAATTATAACCTAGGAACTAACGACTACGCACTACTTAGTAGTGCAATAATTAAACTTAAAAGCTACAAAATGGCGGCCGACTCAGCATAATGTTGTGATAACCGTAGGCTACCACAACTCGCTCCTTACTTATTTAATTTACGGGGTTTAAAGGGGTAAAGTACATTATTTATCGGGTAGGTATTCATCGCGTACCTTTTGTCAGTCGCCCCGTGACCACGATCGCTGTAACGCGGTTGAAACGTTGGAGAAAAGAAAGCAAAAGGTACGCGATAAATACCCTATAAATAATCTCAAATCGCTCCTTACTGTCCTTCGCGTATCTCATCCAGGTTTAGGTTTTTCCTGTGACATTCCTGACGTTAGCCTATTTTAAATGGCCCAAGGGCCAAATGTCAGGTTCCCATTGATGATCCAACAGCACCTCCAAGGAATCTGGCCATAATTCTCTAGAGTAGGTATGGTATACTCAGTTCTCATCGATTCTGCTTCAGTAAAAATGAAAATAAAAGACGATGACACTTACCGTTCTGATGCACTATATCTCCACCGAACTCTGGAAAAGGGACCCGCCGTGGCAGCTCCAGGGCCTCGTCTGTGCCTTCCTCCCAGTCCGACACGTCATCTTCTTCGTGAAGCTAGAACAAACGTTCTTTCAAATAACATTGTTTTGTTAGGACTTGAAACCGAATTAAAAATTTGACACCTACTTTAGAATCAACTATATAGACTTCCATGAACATACCTATGATGTAGATATTAAGGACCTACCTACTTATAACTATTAATATCATTATCACTTTTCTTAAGAACCATGTACCTACCATTTAGGGAGTAGTCAATCACTTAAATAAATAAATAATTCTGGACAATTCACACAGCATTATCTAGCCCCAAGCTAAGCAAAGCTTGGGTTATGGGTAGGGTAGGTACTAGATCACTGATATACAAAATATAATGCAATACATAGATATATATTTTTTATTATACATAGAAAACGACCAGAACACTCTGAACAAAATTTGTTCAGGGTGTTCTGGTCGTTTTCTCCTGACATTTAACGTCTGCAGATCGTACAAACATTTGTTCTGAGGCGGGAGTCGAACCCGCAACCTCCTGCGTCGCAGGCAGACCTTTGCCCACCGCGCCACAGAGGTTGTTAAACTTGATTTTTTCGTTGGGATCTCTTCTTGATCTTTTAGTTTAGGGAACTAGATGGATGGTTACCAATACCTATGCGACATGATGGTCATCCTAAAGTTATCCTAACGTACCTAGGTATCTACTCAAATACGATCTACATGACACACCTTACCATGACGTGAGGAATTGTTGAGATAGAGTCTATCAGAGGCAAAATCTATTATTCAAGCTGGCATAGAACATGTTTCATCATTTGTTTTATAGCAATTTACTTCGGTTTCTGAAGATGAGTTAGTAAATATTCAATCGTTTTTTGCTTTGGATTATAAGTAGGTATGTATAAAAACGTGGTTCATTCAACCGGATCTCTTATGTGGAAAGCCTTGCATTTTTTGCACGTTTTAGCGATGCGATGGTTACCTACGTACCTTTGCACCTACAGAAGTTATCAATCTTTATAATTGGCTTTTTTGATAAACAAAGCAGTGATAGGACTCCGGATCTTCGTGTTTGATAACTTTCGTAATCCGACCATTGGGCCGTTTTAATATTTGCAATAAGTACCTACTTGTGCTAGTTTAGCACTAGGATATAGCACAAGAATATATTTATCTCAGGTTGCCATTTTAATGCTTTTTATTCTATCTTCACGGCTATGAACGCCAACAGTAGAGCACCAACAGTGTATCGAATTTACATGAAACAAAACAATGTGCTCATGGAAGAACTGGCAAATGAACTTTGGTCTAATGGAATGCATTACTGTGGCGCTCGTCGATGTCAGGGTAAGTACTTACAGGTGGAGTGATATCCCTGGAGTCGTGTGTGATGTTCCTAGAGGCGAGGGACCGCGGAGAGGACCGCTCCGACGGTGTGGGGCTGGCGCTGGCGGAGTGGATTCCGCTGCTTCTGCCGCCGGAGCCGTTCTCATTCTGGAACCGCTCGATCACCTGGAATAACGTCATATTGACTTTTAGCGGACATTATTATAATAAAAAGAAGAGAGAAGACCGCAAGAACACGCAAAGATTTTTGACCCTTATAGGTAGTAGGTACATAAACAAGATTAGAAGGGTTATCTTATATATTAAAATATATAACATACCTAGCTACCATATATTTATCAGTATTAATATAGCATTCATCACTATCTAACAGCTTCACTTTATTATGTAAAGCTGTTAGGTATCTACATATTATCTTATGTCTATCTAGACATAAGATAATATGGCGTGTTTTAAAAAAACTATAAACAGACTTCAAATTCCTGAATAATGATAAAATACAGCCTGCTACAGACAGACGGACAGGCAGACAGACAGAACGCTTAGCACCTAGGATATGTTGGGTTAGTCAAAGTTAGAGGAACATGAATATAAATAAATACAGTGTATTCGAAAAATATTGGTAGATCGATAGCTAAATCGCTGCGCACTGCGACATTAAGAGCTATCACGAAAAAATAAAAATATCAAAGTTTAATAGGAGCTTACAATCCAAGTGTTTTAAGGTTTTCCTTCAAGGCGAAGATGTTATCAGGCAGGAATAGGATGTAAATTGGAAAGTATTTTAAATTCCACAGGGTAGAGACAATGTTTGCACCTTCTTCAGGTCGGACTTAAAGTCAGGGTTAATCTAACTTAGGCTAGGGGCAAGCTACTAAAACAAATACATTATCACCATCTAGCACACAAACTAAGCAAAAACCTGCGGCGTTGTTCCATCGGGAAAGTAGCTCACGAAGCCGCTAAAGAAGTTGTACATTTTCAGACTCCCGTCGACCAACATTCGACACTAGTCCCTTGCACTAAGAGTGTTTGTTATACAATGTATTTGGAAAAAGGTTTGTTTCACATGAACGCACTTTCGCACTGCGAGACGGAGTGCGGAGCGCCCGCGCCGAGACATGTTCGTCCCAGGGCTGCCTACGATATTTAATTAAATTTTGAATCGTTTATTCGCTATCTATTTATCTGTGAAAAAACATTTTCCAAATGTACCTAAGGTGCCGCCTGCGTGACCTAATTCAGGTCAAATAAGGCATTGAAAACTTCTCTAGTTCATGGCCATTCCAACAGTAGGTAGGTATGCCACATGCGTTACCATCACCATTGTATCACATTATAGCCCTACATAAATAAATCAAAAGAATTTCATGAGTCATGCTGTTGAGGATTAAAAAGGGCACCATACAAATTGGTTCTTTCTACCCCACTTATTCTTTGCTATAAGTTCTACCAAACTGAAACATGACACGTCTTACACATAGTTAGGTACAAGATAAAAATAAGTCATTTCAGGGTATTCCAAATGGCAGTTTTTTTATAAACGCTTATTTTGTTGTTTTGACACATGTGGCATACCGTTGTTAGTTGTTATGGCCATGACATGAACTAGAGATTGATTCAATGAAACTGGAAGATCGGAAAAATAATTACTTTTTTGTTAATTCAATCTAAAGTTGAACTCTCAGTTGTTAATTTTAACTTTTCAACATTTTGCATTACGTCATGCACGCTGCTTTATTTACATAAATCTTACGTAACATTAATATTTCGGGCTAACATGCTAGAAGTCATAAAAAATGTAGGCCTAATCCATGTTATTTAATACAATAAAAGTTAGGTACAGAAATAGTGCAAATTTTGGAAAAAAAAACTAATATATTATGTACTAGTTCTTAAAACCGGTCAAGAGGCTTTTCGGGTTAGGTACGGAGCACTTAGTTCCACCTACTCCCAGTTACTATGTGGCATACCGTCTGCCGAGCACCCTGTAAAATGTATTCAGAACGTTAAAAAAACTTTATATTCTGACAAAAATAAAAGTAATCAATTCAACAACAATTATTTTGTACATATTTGCGAAAACTAGTCATTTCATAGACATATTTCAACTATCTTTCATATTTTTTAGTTTTATGCTTGTATTTACCTTATTATTTTACTATATACCTACCTACCTAATCTACATATTCACTGCGACTTGTATGTCACGTAGTTTGTCTAAGTGTTTTGTAAGCTTAAAGAAATAAAGTTATTGAATTTTTATAGAGATTTCTCATAGCGCCTAAGAATTCCTAGGCGGAAACTCGCGTGAGATTTCGTGATATCTTCACAAAAAGTGATCTATTAGCTCTATCGTCTACCTACGCATTGAGTTTATCTAGTTTTGTTTATCATTATTTTCTTTACTGAATTTTAAATTTGTTAATTTCCGTTTATTATATACTTTCAAGAGGCCTAAAGGCCAGGTATTCATTGTTTATGGCATAATAATTATACCTTATGGTCTTATTTTCATAAGTAAAAGGTTGAGAAAGCTAGCTTTTTTAAGTTACCGAAGCGTTTCTGCTTAAAAGGTTTAGGTACATTTATTTATAAGTTTCGTTATCTTGTAAAGTCATCATAATATTGCAAATTAACATAATTTCCATAAAAATTAAACCAAGAGGCACTATGGTGTGGACCCACTTATTTTCCCGGGTAACTCGTTTATCTTTAAATAATGTTTAAAAAAATATGTTCCGTGTTATTGTATATAATGTACCTACAAGTATTCATCAATACACTATCGACACCTCGTCTTTTTAACAAATTGCATATATGGATAATGATCCCGTTATATTATGATTTTAATAAAAATAAAAAGATTTTTTTTCCATTTAAATAATCAATGCCAATAGGCATTAGATATTGTACGTATTCAATGTTAAATAAATAAAAACTTACCACCAAAATCACAGCAATTACATACAAAAACACAACAGACGAGAAAAAAATTAACTGAAGCATTTTGAAACATCCACAGCACTATTCGCGAAACCGCTTCGTGACCGGGGTATCACAACTCTGAGCCATTATCACGAATTAAGAATTAATTATCATATTTATTTATGACTTACCATTTCTTTCAAATCGCAGGATTGCGTTTAAAATATCTTTTGGTGGATGTATTACTGCTATCGCGATAACAAGCGGTATCAACTGATAACTGATACGGTATCGGTAAATCTTTGTCTCGGTACATATCACTTAGCTTGTGGAAATATCGAGGGCAAATCAATGAAGATGATGTCAATCTGGGTTTTAGAAGGGATCTCATTATCAAAAAAGTTGGTTGAAGTGTTTACGTTTACCATTGCATATAAATCATTCAATGCATTATGAGTCGATAAAACGAGTAAACTGTATCGCAAAGATATTTACCTATTTTTTTTACCTATTAACAAGACAATTCAAAATGCGGAGCGCGCGCGACTAGAACCGTGCTCACTCCGATGATGTCCCTCGTACCAACGTTTCATCCTTTCAGGATGAGACGTTGGTGTTTTTCACACATAAACAAGAATCGCACCTATTTCATTTTCATTGCTCATGATGATGCACATGCCCAGGTACAGATCAGCCCGAGCCCAGATTTTCATTGTTATTTAGCTAGTTGAATTAAGGCTATTATTATAATATTCCTACATTAGGTACGTGTTTTAAAGATATTGTGTTCTGACAACCCTAAATTATCAAAGGGTGAATGCTTACTAATGTCCTAATGCAGCTTGTAGGGATTCTTCCTTACAAATAAGGCTATGCGTGATGTTGTGTTGACAACGCTTATGCAACTAAATCATACATAGGTAGGTAATTTGCTTATCACTTCATTAGCAAAACCCCACAAAATCTATTATCGTCTCATATATTCTTTATATTTTCAACATACAACTACCTTATTGGTAAATCCGTACTGTAGGTACATAAAACTTATCAAATCGACTGTGAACTTTTTATCAAAAGTTTCGTGGTAATTTATATTAAAAACGGTTTCCGAAAACGAACACTATACATAATATACCATCCTTCGTGGATGTTTATTCTTGACCTTTGATGATTATTCATTATAGCACTGTTCCTAAGATTTGGTTACCTGCCTACTCAATAACAATGTAAGTGGGTTAACAACGAACCTTGTTTGTGTTGGAATAACATCAACGTTTCATCTCTCTGGTAACGAGGTAGGGCGAGATCTGCCATGTTGAACATATGCTACGTAACAAGAGGGAGAAGAAAAATAGGGCAGTATGGGCACAGATTAGGTATATACTTCTATGGGCAAGTAAAAAGCGATATAAGGAATCAATGGTCAAAGTTAACCTTGTCTTAGTAAATAACATTAGCCAGGGAACGTCGTAGGGACGTTGAAGCAGAAAGATGTTTGTGTTATGACGTCTCTAAGTACCCATTGTTGGTAGGTAAGGGTGTGTGGCAATTGACACATTTAATTACCTTATTCAATAAGTAGCGATATTTCCACAACCAGCAGCTGCCTATAACTAATTAGACGATAGTATATATGATAGATAGTGCTACCTGTACGGAGACGACTCGAACAGTAAACATATTGTATGCCGATTTCACCCTGTTTCAAAGTCTCACTTTGATTCGAAATATAACCTTATTTACTTAGCAAAAGTATACGAATTCGTGCCGCGCGGTGCCGCGGGGAGTTTTCGTATAAACATAATTATAATAATAACAGTAAATTTGTACCTTTTCACGTTGTAAATAAAGTTGTATTTTGAATCAAAGTGCACGCAGCGTCGTCGTCGCGACGCTTGGCTTCTCGCTGTGAGGTGACCCTTGGCATGCATACCTGCATGCCCTTACAAACATTGGGTAGAGTCCGTAGGCAAGAACTGTAAAAAATTACACACATACACAAAAAGTCAGTCCTTACCTTATTCAATATGGCACTGGCCAGCAGATCCTCATAGGTAGATGATTCGATAGTAGGGGTGGTGGGCTCGGCCGCGTACCGCGCCAGCGCTGGCAGCGCTGCAGCCTCCTCGACGACCCTGGCGACCAGCCGCTTCAGACGCACGTGGGCGTTGCTGGCACCGCTGGATGGACGGCTTGAAGCGCTGGATGGTGAACCGTTGCGGAGCGGAGGCAAATCTGGTGAAGGAATAATGGAATTAGTGTTAAACTGGAAGGAGACGACGATAACTTGATAACCCAACCAAAGGTAAGCACAAAAAGCTTTTGCACAAGGTGGGTCACTCAACAATACTATAGGTTTTTTGCGATTATGTACCAACGTATAAACGCATGAGAATTAATTAATGCTAAGACAGCATGGACTAAAAAAGCAAAAAAGAAAAAAAAAACTTTTGTTTTTAGGGATATTTTTTTAGCGATGTTATTATGATATAAAATAACTACCTACTCACTAGGTATCCTAGAACATATCTACAAGTTTAGAAGAAAACCTCACGTGGATTTGTTAGTGTTGAACTAATCTAGATTTGCCGCAAGTCAAAGCATGAAATCATTTCGCTTTAGAAGTTGTCACAACAAATCAAAAGTAGAAAGGTAGGTTTTGTTCGTGGTTGTGATAAACTAGTCGGTAGATAAACCTTAACGAAAAAGGTACCTTTGTTCTTTTTAGGTTTCCGTACCTCAAAAGGGGAAAAAATCACTTTGTTGTGCCCGTCTGTAAGTCTGACAAACTCTTTTTTCAGGAAAGCGTGGAGATATCGATTTGAAATTAACATCAAATAATCAGGTCCGTAACCTCTTGGAGCTGTTATATAAATCACACTTCTAAGTCACGCTTTCAAAAGCTAAAGACGTTTAAGATTCTGCAGTTAGGTAAAAACAATTTCGAGAATGAAGCCAAAAGGAGGATCCGGCTTGGCTGGGCAACGTTTGGCCTACAAAACTACGCCGAGTCTTCTCGTCATCCATACCACTTCTTGAAAACGATAGTTTTCAATCAGTGCATTCTACCCGTTTCGCTACCCCAGCGGAGACGTGGACACTCACGGTAGGGCTAGTCCACCAGTTCCAGGTCGCTCAGCGAGCTATGGAAAGAGTGATGCTCAGAGTTTCTCTGAAGGATGATTCGTAACAAATACATCCGACAGAGAACCAAAGTTATCGATATAGCTCTAAGAATTAGCAAGCTGAAGTGGCAGTGGGCCGGCCATATCTCGCGAAGAACCGACAACCGTTGGGGTGAACGTGTTCTCGAGTGGAGACCACGACTCGGTAAACGTAGAGTAGGACGGATGATGACCTGCGAAAGACTGCACTCTGGATGCGTCATAAGCAGAAGACAGGGCGTTATGGCGCTTATTAGGGGAGGCCTAAGTCTAGCAGTGGACTAGCAGAGGCTGATGATGTCGATGATTATATGAACTAAAACTAACATCTTCCGATAGCTTTCTGCTATCTCAATAATATAATTATTTATCGTGGAGAGTAGGAACCCTCGGTGCGAGAGTTCAATTCGCACTTGATGTTTTACATAATATTATGTTATGGTGTTTGTTTTTTTTGGTTCTTACCTTATCTTATTGTGTGTGGAAAAAAACGATAAGCTCTCTAAAATTGCCTAAAAATAAAAGTTTGTAAGTATTCATTGTCGTTCCACAAGCTCTTTTTAACCTTGAAAGTGTAACCCTAAGTAAGCAAACATACCTACTTACCTCATTACATTAAGGTGACTTATTAAGCAATCTGCAAGGCAGTGACGGTAAGTTAGCACACCAAAACAAACATGATTGTTTGCTTGACTCGTAACCGTGTTTAGTCACAATGCCATGAGTTGCTCATTCAATACTTTCATAATGTCTTATAGGTAATATTGCTTAAAATAGTGTCATCCTAACACTATTTTTGGCACACAGCTGGTCAAAATGTCAACGGTCAATGGTCTAAAAAGGTATACTTACATATTGGTGTGCTTCATTGAAAACCAATAAAATGAAGTGTTAGGTAATAGCCGCGCCCCGCGACTTCGCCCTCGTGGCATTTTATGTGTCAAATGGAGACAATATTTATATAATCATACATTTTAAAATTTTCGTTTCGAGATATTTGCTAACGAACATTCACACAGACTTTCATATTCATTAGTCTATACTAATATTATAAAGAGGAAAGATTTGTTTGTTTTTAGGGTTCCGTACCTCAAAAGGAAAAAAGGAACCCTTATAGGATCACTTTGTTGTCCGTCTGTCCGTCTGTCAACCCACTTTTCTCAGAAACGCGTAGGGTTATCGAGTTGATATTCACATCATATACGCAGGCTCGTAACCTCTTGAAGCCTCGACATAAATCAAACTTCTAAGTCAACGCAATCAAAAGTTACAGCTGTTTATGTCTATTTTTTTTCAATTTTCCAAGGGAATCACATGCACACAAAACCTATAGGGTACTTCCCGTTGACCTAGAACCATGAAATTTGGTGAGAAGCAAGGTCTTATAGTACAAGTAAAGGAAAAAATCCGAAAACCGTAAATTTGTAGTTTATTCACAGAAAAAATATTTTTTTAATCTTGCCATGGACCAAAAACCTATAGGGTACTTCCCGTTCACCTAGAACCATGAAATTTGGCACGAAGCAAGGTCATATAGCAAAAATATAGGGAAAAATCTGAAAACCGTATATTTGTAGTTTATTCACAGAAAAAATATTTTTTTAATCTTGTCATGGACCAAAAACCTTTAGGGTACTTCCTGTTGACCTAGAACCATGAAAATTGGTGAGAAGCTAGGTCTTATAACACAAGTAAAGGGAAAAATCCGAAAACCGTAAATTTTTTGTATATTCACAGAAAAAATAATTTTCGAATCTCGCCATGGACCAAAAACCTGTAGGGTACTTTCCGTTGACCTAGAACCATGAAATTTGGCAAGAAGCAATGACTTATAGCACAAGTAAAGGGAAAAATCAGAAAACCGTAAATTTGTGGTTTATTCATACAAAATAGTACATTGTTACACTAGGGTTGGACGTAACTTATTTAGTCTCGAGACGCCAATAGTTAGAGGGACTAAATAAGTTACGTCATAATCGTTATCAAATCAGAAAATTATTGTGCCTTATTCGTCTGGATTTGACTGATTTCTTTGCTAAAGAGTTTGTACGGAACCCTTGATGCGCGAGTCTAACTCGCACTTAACGTTTTATTTTTTTTTGAATAGGCTCCGAAACTACTGGACCGATTTGAAAAATTCTTTCACCATTAGAATCCTACATTATCCCTCATGAACATAGGCTATAGAATATACCCGTTGGAAGTCGGGGCGGACCGCTAGTAGGATAATATATTCATGTATCAACAGTGGACACATTAATAATCTAGTAAAGAAACAAACATTGTTGAAAACTATCCAAAAAACCCAAATCTGTTTTCGCTTCGAATTTGTGAAACCAAAAGTTATTTTCCATGTGTTTACTACTTTGGTAGCTATAACTTATATGTTTTTTGGTAGTAATAGATAAGGTATAAAATAAGTGGCCAATTAAAACCTTAAGGTAGGTACGTGTTTTTAACTTGAATGCTGGTAATTCGTAATTTTAAAATCATTTGCCTTGATCGTGCTAGCCTGACCTTTGCGGTCATCTTCATTATCTTGTGAGTTTACAACATAAATAAATATGGTAGGTAGGTTCAGTCTCAATAAAACTTATTTATATTACCACGTGGCTTGTAAAATTTCCTAACCATAAATTCCAGATGTAACTATGTGTATATACTTTGTATGAAGCAAATCCCACTAGATCAGTAAGAAAGTGGTAAGATTAACTTCTTCATCATCATCAACATGCTGGAGGGTGCTGCGGATTACTAAACAACTTCTTCAGTTCATACAATATGTTGTCTGTCATTGTCTGAAGTCAAAAGTAAATGGGAAATCAATTAATTAAGTTACAAGACTTCGTATTGTCCCAAAAATTAAACTCAGGCGAGATTTGAACTCGCAACCTTCCAGTATCTTCGATTTTTCCAAGTGCGGATGACTCAATAATAATAAATAATTCATTTTATGACCTTATTATGGTTCTCTTATACATAAGTGCTAATAACAATAAGATTCTCTAAGAACTAAGTTCATTATATTAGGTTAAATTTCTCCAAGATCATCTGTCTTCACGTGGTCTAATTGCCTTATTTTTGTTTTACCTAAGCTATCTTTTGTACCACCAAGTTAAAGACAAAGTTAAAGACCTGGTTTAAAAGTAGGAGCACTATCTTGGCGGCACTAACATACCTACCTATGGTGCGATATTATGTCTTGTTAGATTGTAACTCAATGCTTGTATGGCCTATAGGGAACGACTGATGCGACCGTAGTACTGAACTGACAAAGTAACTGAACACTCCATGCACCACACTTTGTGTATGTAGACGCCATCATGATGAGTTACTTACCACCACCTTGACTCTGTTAATACTAAAACCAGGCTAGGAGGCAGTGCCGTCTGCCTCTTGATGGAGTCAAGTGATATACTTTAAGCTATCTTTCTTAAACGACCTGTTGCAAAAACACAGGTTTTTGACCTGGCCCAGTTTGCCATTGACCTACAAAGATTTAAAATCAATCAGCTGCACTAATTCATTTTTAACTACCCACATGTTGCTGGGGTTTTCATAAATGTAGTTAATGCTTTACTCTGATAGCGGCAACTGGATGTCCTTACTCCTCCATTTTAGTGCGGGTAGGTGTCAAGGTCTCTTTATTTATAAGATCACTTGTACTAAAGGATATTTGTTGTTTACTCAAAAATTACGCTTTAAAATTAAAATAACATTAAGTAGGTATGTTTTGACTTTACCTCTCCAGCTTTACATTTTGTTTTCCAAACAAACGTCAAGGAGTAAATCTATTAACAATAAATTTCATGAATAAGTAGAATTTTCTCTCTATTTAAGCTTTAATTTTTACACATTAGCGCACCTAAACCTTCCTCAATTATTGATATTCGCATGTCCTTTTCAACAATTAACTTAAAAAAAATTAAACGTCATTTTAATTTCAAGAAGAACAAATATTTTTGCATGCTATATAATTTACACTTTTATACATTTCTAGTAAATGCTATGCTCGCTTACTTGCAAGAATAAGATATAATTTTACAATACTGCAACCTCCTCTAACATAAACTTACCCAAAATCTCATCGAGCCAATAGCACGAGATGTAGAGGAATATAGCCACGCCCAGCCAGAAGCCAATGAGCAGGATGGCCAGGTACTCCCACATGGTCACCAGCTCACTTTACACCATCACTGGAGGCGCCACACCCGCATCACTTGTCCATCACTGTGTTCGCTCTGAGGCACGCGTATCACTTCATCTCACTGTTATCTTATCTTTGTGATATATTTAAATTTCATGATAGCAAAATCTGTTAGAGAGCCTACTGGCATGAGTTTAAAATTACTTCTAATGACTTGATGAAACCATTGAAACCGCTTATTTCTGGTTATGGTAATATAAAGTTGATCTTAAATTTAGTTTTAGGTCAGCACAATACTCTTTCGAGTGTACAAAAATAATACATTTGTTTGGAGTTATAATGAGAATATACAATATATAATATACTGAATATATAATATACTGTCGCATAGAACTTAAAATTGAATTGAGTTAATAGGTTTTGAACTTCCGAAGAACGTTTCTTCGGTTTCATTATGACATCAATTAGTTGGATAATTAACTAAGACTTGCTAATAACGGAATCAGGAAACGTTGAGATGCGAATTTCTTGCGAGTAGCTATCGAAAACAAAAGTCTAGCGAAAGTTAGTTCTCAGACAATCTGAATAAAGTTATGACACAATCTGAGCAACAGGGCGAACAGCAGAAATGTAGAAACCCCGGGAACTGTAGAATAGATCATCTGTAATTTTCTTTGATAGATTGAACCTTGTATACGCGATAAAAATAATTCCCGAACAAAACAAACGCAGTGCTTGAGATCAACTACTTGATAAGTCGTCGATATAACATAATAAGTAGGTATGATACCGAAAGATTTACAACGAGACCTGGATAAATCAGCCTGGCTGATATGAGAGACACAGGTCGTTTCAGCAGTTACGATGTGCAGACTATGTCACAAACAGTGGTGTCACAAACTGCCCAATGAAATTTTAGAAATTTCCTTTCTTCGCGGCGGTGCTATTTGGGTCTGGGAAGCGCCTGACGTGAATATTCTACTTAGCCTTGCTTAGTTACGTTTGTTGATATTACAGAATCCGCCGTTCATGATTGTTTCTTCCAATAACAAAAAAGGAATGAGTTGATATTTGATACACAGTTGTACCAGTATTAGTAAACAGACTAAATATTTCGTGGTCGAGTCTGAATTAGAGTTATATATGAATCTCATTTAAAAAAAGTTTATGTCTTTCATAAAAGCAATCTATCACATTACTTTTAAAAAAAGTTATTCAGGTGTCCATATGTTTTTTTTAAATATGAAAACATACCTAACAATTAGCAAAATATAAATTAATTCACATCAGCAGTCCCTCAAATCGGTAAAAACACGATTAGCATTGCCATTCAACGTGGCAATGCTGCCAGCAAAAGATATACTTATTATCACCGAGTAACAGGGTATATAATATACCCGTGCAAAGCTGGGGCGGACCGATAGTTCGATGATAAATTAATATTAGTCTACCGAGTACTTAATCCACAGGTGTTAACCGATGTTTCATCATCCATTCCATTCATGACATCATGGCTTTTTGTTGAGTCAAAGGGCTTAATTATTCACAGAACTCCACCATACGTATATTCAAGTTAAAATTCAAGACTGGAAAAAATCAAGGCAATAAAGTAAAGTAGCAGATAAGTCCAAGATTCGAAAGGATAGTTGAAATCCTTTGATGTCTTATGTCATACTTATACTCATTTCATTAATTTAAATGAGAAAGTTTGCATCTTAGGACTGATAGAATATTTGGTTAGGTAGTTACCTACATCCTTCAAACTATGCGTCAAAACAGTTGAATGCATCAGACTGTAATTTTGGATTACTAGTTATTCACAATTAGTCCAGTATTGATAGTCCATTAAAGACTACCTATATATTTATTTATTTAATTGATTAAACAAATTAATATGGATCCGGAATCCATTAAAGCAAAGCCACAGGTGGAACCTTTACTCTCGGGTTTTGAGCAGGAAACAATTTGTAGAGAATGTAAATCATATTTAAAGATCATTCGAGTTAATATGCATTTATTCGTTGATATTGCGAGTTTTTTAAAGGTTATCCTCTGGAACTACTAGATCTCCTTCAAGAATAAATTAACTGGACTTGTGCACTATAACTGGTACACCTTGAGATAGACGTCCTACCTCCCTTGTAAAACATTTCCAAAAGATAAAAATAAAACGCCCTTAACCTTAGCGTATTTTACAGTTTTGCAAAACCAATTCGGTTTACAAAAATAAAGATTTTTATTTAAATCGCGATCAGAATTTCAGTTAATTTTAGAATGGCATCTGTTTAAACATGAGATCCATAAATCTTGGAATAACACTGATTAAAATTTTATTAAATACCTATCCTAAACCTAATACTAAATGAAATCTAATCTAATGAGTGAATCATCCAAGTCTTTTATTTGCTGTGAGTAACCTGTGTCATTCTTTCATCTTTTGTGAACGTGATTTGAATTTAAATACCTGTTCCGTTCGATTATTAGGTACTCCCAATTACCAAGGTTTTCTTCATCAGGCTTGAATATAAATTGCCAAATATGGTTATCCTCTGCTCGGTGTCATATTAATTTTGCTAGTGGCATATCCATAATGAAGGTCAACGAAATTACATTCTTCACGGATTATCTAGGTATAATCGATGGTACCCACCTTGTTATCTGTTTTTAGTTCGACAAAAAAGTAAACGCAATCGCGACACATAGAATATCGAAAGATTTTATTTCAGTTCTGGCGAATATGTTGACAATTTAATTGGGTATTTAACTGAGAGTTCATTTTGCGGAACTTAACAGTGTGCGATATAACTAACTGGACTTTATCCGACTGGCAGCTATGAGTAGTCATGAACGTGTATAATTTTCAATCTTATCTCTAACTTATTATTATACTAACTTTCGCTCTTGGGCCAACTTATTATCCGAAGAGACCTCAACGGAAGGTTAACCAACGTGGACCCCACATCACTTTCTGTTGTAGGTACTCTACCTACACAAAGCCGTTTCCTGGTGGCTCTTCAAGTGGCAGTCTGACCACTTTCCTATATTGTTTGTACTCCCAATTACCAAGGTTTTCTTCATCAGGCTTGAATATAAATTGCCAAATATGGTTATCCTCTGCTCGGTGTCATATTAATTTTGCTAGTGGCATATCCATAATGAAGGTCAACGAAATTACATTCTTCACGGATTATCTAGGTATAATCGATGGTACCCACCTTGTTATCTGTTTTTAGTTCGACAAAAAAGTAAACGCAATCGCGACACATAGAATATCGAAAGATTTTATTTCAGTTCTGGCGAATATGTTGACAATTTAATTGGGTATTTAACTGAGAGTTCATTTTGCGGAACTTAACAGTGTGCGATATAACTAACTGGACTTTATCCGACTGGCAGCTATGAGTAGTCATGAACGTGTATAATTTTCAATCTTATCTCTAACTTATTATTATACTAACTTTCGCTCTTGGGCCAACTTATTATCCGAAGAGACCTCAACGGAAGGTTAACCAACGTGGACCCCACATCACTTTCTGTTGTAGGTACTCTACCTACACAAAGCCGTTTCCTGGTGGCTCTTCAAGTGGCAGTCTGACCACTTTCCTATATTGTTTGTATTATGGCATTACGTTTGCCGATAACATTCAGCTTCTTCGCTTTGTCATAATAGTATTTATAAATTAATTACCTTTCGCCGGCTTAGAAGCGGTTTTAGAAATAAATGGCCAAAATTAATTATGGCCATAGGTACATTTATGGAATATTGTAACGTCTCCACGGTGCTTATGGCATGATCTCATATTTTATCTTAATAACTCTTTTTACACATGAAACAACTCAATATAATTTATGATTTCAATAATAAAATATTAAATGCTGAAACGGATCGAAAAAGAATAGAAGAAATAGAAAGTCTCAAATATTTGAAATTCATTTACTTCAACTTAGTTATACTTACTTAAAATTGTAAATTATAGAGGGCATTTGACTTTTCGGGTGTTTAATCAAACAGGTTGTTTTGAATTCTGCCCTGGGTCAAATATTTGTACGATCTGCAAATTTTTGGTCTGGGTATTTATATGTAAAATAAATAATAAATAAATAATGCTGGACAATTCACACAGCATTATCTAGCCTCAAGCTAATAATAAAAAATATCTATCTATGTAATGTATTGTATTCAGTATATCAGCCATATGGTAACCATAACATAAGCACTGCTTAGCTTAGCTAGATGATGCTGTGTGGATTGCCCAGCAGCATTATTTATTATATGATTAACATAAAGGAAATGACTAGATTAGGTAATACAAGACACTAATAAGGATAGTCAACTTGTAGACTAACTTTCGCTGATTCAGTAATCAGAGACCACACACATAAAAGGCAAACTTATTAACTCCCTTAAAGAACATGATTTTATTCCTGTTTCCAGTTCTTTGACTCGAGGTGAAATCTACTAATGACTGAATCAATTTTTCTTATTTTATGACTGAAAACTACCTACGTATTTGTCTAGCCTGGCGCAGGTTTAGCAAAGGTACCTTACCTAGGTATTATTCATGATCCTCAATGCTAATTACGAGTTTACTATTATACGTTTTTAATTCATTAAATTCACTATATAATTATTAAGACGGAAGAGATAAATAGGATTAGATGGTTGTGTCCCTAAATAAATCGAAAATCGGACAAAGGTGAGATTTTTCATAGAGTTCATTTGAAACCAAGAGTAACATTTATAGGGATGGTAATCATGATTACTTGCACGAGAAGTGTGCGGTCTCCAGTAGTTTTGCCATTTTTCTTTTAGAAATCTCAAAATGGGACGAATCATGAACGTTTTCAGCATAAAATTTGAGTTTTTTGACTCGTCCCACTGGATTCGTATCGTACCAAAGTGGGACGAGTCAGGAATAAATAAATAAATAATGCTGGACAATTCGCACAGCATTATCTAGCCCCAAGTTAAGCAGATAAGCAGTAACTCGGATATTAATTATAAAAATAAAACGTGCAGGAATAACCAATTTGGCCGCGCTTAGAGATTGTTTCTAAAGTGTGACTGATGTCTGACTGATGTGGTGCGTTGTGCCAACGTTTAGCAATGTGCGTAAATATGTATTTAATGCCAGTTATCTGGTTAGCCATGTCGTAAGTGTAGATAACCGGTCAAACCGTGCGAGTAAATTTTTGTATATTTTATGCAACATCATTAGCGAAATAGTTTTTATTTCACTTTAGGTTTGGATAGGATTAAAGTAGGTCTCAAACTATTCGTTCGTGCAAGACTGCAGCTCCAATAAACAAAAAGTTAGTCTACCGACTTATATAACATTTTATTGTTGTATTTAACACGTTTGATCATTGCATAGGCTAATGAGTGTTTTGTACATGAAAAACAGTAAGGGTCCCAGTATAGACCCTAGCGCTACAACTGAGCTGTAAATGAGCAAATGCTTTCAGGTTATGTAAGAACATGCTAAGATCTCGGAATCTAATCCAGAATCTGCGGACGGAAGTCAAAGATCACACAAGGCAACACAAATCACCGAATTAAGCTAGTACATTATTCAAAACCTGTTTGTTAAAGTACCTACATTGCCTACTTAAAAACAAGCTGACCTGGTCCAAGGTTGGTTTTGTAGGAAGTGTGTGACCTAGTCGATGGATGACTTACATCATCTGAGTTGTCTTATATGGATACCGATACAGTTTCGGGTAGACGTAATATGCTGATGAGTTCATGGCGTTTATTTTTGAAAGCGAAAAACCTTTCACTGTAGCACATAAGAGGCTCGCGTATCAATTCCGCATTCATCAACATTTTATGTCTTTGCACTCTTAAGATGGCCTGAAGTTTTTATAGAGAAATATAAATAAATAAATAAAGCTGGACAATTCGACGACCTCAGTGGTGCAGCGGGCGAGAGTCTGCCTGCGACGCAAGAGGTTGCGGGTTCGATCCCCGCCTCGGAACAAATTTGTGTACGATCTGCAGAAATTTGTTCCGTTGGTCTGGGTGTTTTCTATGTATAATAAAAAATATCTATCTATGTAAATTCAAAAGTTAACTCACACTTACAAACGTACTACGATATTTTCGGTAACATCTGGGGCTAAATGATGCTGTATAGATTAATAAAATAAATATAAATAAATAATGCTGGACAATTCACACAGCATTATCTAGCCCCAAGGTAAGCAGAGCTTGTGTTATGGGTACTAGATAACTGATATACGTAAATATTTACGTATATCACTGTACGTATATCTAGTACCCATCTAGTAGTGTGAATTGTCCAGCATTATTTATTTATATTTATTTTATTAATCCATACAGCATCATTTAGCCCCAGATGTTACCGAAAATATCGTAGTACGTTTGTAAGTGTGAGTTAACTTTTGAATTTGTTGTCGTTTGGTTTATTTGGGACTATCAGAGTTTACTAGTATGTCGATTTCCTTAGGTATAGGGGTATAGGTAAACCCTAATAATAAATGTTAGAGTTGCAAATGTATATTAGGTATATTTTAGTTTTACGTCTATACTTATATTATAAAGAGGAAAGATTTGTTTGTTTGTTTGAATTGAATAGTCTCCGAAACTGCTGGATGGTTTGAAAAATTCTTTCACCATTAGAATTCTACATTATCCGTGATGATTGTAGGCTATATAATAAACCCGTGCAAAGCAGGGGCAGGGGCAGGGGAAAAATTACTTATTTTATACAAAACTAGTGGTCCAGTTTTGGATAAAATAAGTTATTTTTAACGCTGGTAATCAGCAATATCGATCTTAGAATACTAGCAACAATTCATTAATAATACTGCAGAACTGTTCACAACGCCCCTAATATGTAGAAAAGTTACCTTTGTTTATAGGTTTCTTCACAATAGATTATTTCTTACGTTTTATGACTATAACTAGTGTCTTGATGATCATCCTAGTTTCAAGGTTATTGGTGTGTATCAGAGATCTGCGCCGGATCATCTATAAATTGCTGTCGTTACTAGCTCGAAACTCTCGATTCGCGTACAACGGATCAACGCGAGAAAGTTGAAAAAATGCGCTACATCACATCACGCCTTCATGATGCACTTATCTAGTGTATCTTAAAAATAGACTTTGTCTTATCAATACTCAAAAACTCAACGGGTGCGTTTTCGATTAGCAGTTTCAGCTGATTTTTGACAGTTCCATAAAAATTTGCACGCTGTGCGCGAGAATCTGTCAAAATCCTCTCCAGCTGAATATTGAAATTGCAGCTAATTTTCCTACTATTAGAAACGACATAGTAATGAGTTGTAAAGGTACTGTTTCTCAGTTCAACGGTCCTCTAAGCAAGAAGCTCCATCAATAGTTAGAAAGCTAAAAAAGCGCTTCATCATCAATGGTATGCGAATTCTCGACCTTGAGTTTTCTCCTTGCGTAACCCAGAGATGACTAGCGTGGCTGGTTACTGGATGTTATCACGCTATGGCAATTATTGCACAAAAACTATTGAATAAGAATTACTGACGTTGTGATCAAGGCGTGTGATCCGCCCTGATGGTCCATTCTTCTGCAGTGTTTCTCCTTGTAATTTTTCATTTTTTCCAATTAAAGGCACTTCACTATCTAATAGCAGTCCAATTTCTTAGCAGCGAAAATCATGCGATCCTATTGGAAAAGCATTCCTACCCTCAAAGTAGGTAACTTGGTGAATTAATTCATTTCTTTCGCATTTTTGTAAATCTTGTCCTCAACAATATTCTTCTACTTTGTTCTATCTCGGAACTCTTTTCTCCGAGATATTCTCCTTATTACCAGTTCTCGCCAGACCTTCGATATTTTCTGAGTTCAGGTTCATATTTTGATATTCTGATGGGTGTTTAGAACCTTTGTAAATAAAAATATCCGCTTGTCACCGGGTTTTTTAGTTCTGCAAGATGCCATCATCCTTCCGTCGTCATCATCATCATCTTTTCGTCCTTTTCTACGTCAATCGGTTACAGTGATATCAAAAAGATAAAAATGAGTCCTTCAACTTAAAAAAAAAAAGAAACATCTTTGGCCTTAATTGGGCAAAAAATGTTGGGTTTTTGTAGTGTCTAGTGTAATAGAACAAATCTAAAGTTCTAAATACTTAAATACAGTAATAAAAGAAACAATTTGCGCGAAGGAGCTCTGAATATCACCTCTGATTAGATTTAACGGTGAAACATTGCTTGTACTAGGTAATATATTGGTAGGTATAATGAGTTAATTTGTCGGCTCATTTAAATCCTCGGAGGAAATAATAGAAAGAGCTACAAAGGAACTGGCTTGGAGGAAATAATAGAAAGAGCTACAAAGGAACTGGCTTGGAGGAAATAATAGAAAGAGCTACGAAGGAACTGGCTTGGAGGAAATAATAGAAAGAGCTACGAAGGAACTGGCTTGCAATCTTTTTAATGTCAGGAATGTCGAAACTGTCGTCTTATAGAAAAAAAACACTATCTATACCTTCCTAATTTAGTACCTACCTACAAAACTGTAAACTGTAAATGAAAATTAAGTACCTACTTAACAACTCAATTCATCGACGTAGAGTCGACTCTACATTTTGAAACAGAACTCTACCTACAAGACCAAAAATCACACCATGGTATAAATTACCTAACAATATTAAAAAAGATCACAGTTTGAGCTTTGATCTCTACTTGAAAAATCTTTCGTTGTCAGAGCAGTCATAAAGTTTATAAAATCTAAGCTTAACTAAGCACTTATCTAGGATTAGCTGAAAGTTAAGCTCATCCTAAATACCTATTACTTGGTAAGTAAAGTTTTAATAAAAAAATATTTCAAAAATATGAAACTAGTGTCTGTTGAACACTTTGTCACAGTCTGCCGGTTTTTACTAAATATTAATATTCACCTTGTACTTTGTACTGCAAAACCAGTTTTCCAACGACAGAAAATTATAAGTTAATTGTTAATAACAGTAACAAAAAAAAAGCTATTCATCTCGTAAATTCTGTTTTTGCCCTGAGACGGGTTTGGATTCTCATTGTAAATAATGAACAAAAAAAGAAGTATTAAGAAACCGGCAAAAATAATTCTGAATAAGTAATATTACTATTTACCTAAAAATATAAACGTGGTCTTCTAACGTCCATCTTAGACAGACAGAATAAAAGCCGTATGTATGTACTATATGGAACCAAAATCTATAAAATTATTTTGCTCTCTACGTCTAATCAGGACTGTTGGGTCCGAAGAATGGTACTTGTTTAACATACAAACTCAAGATTTCAGAGAGCATACGAATACGGACTAAGGCGGTTCGACGCAGGTTGGCGCGAAATTAATTTTTTTGAGGTTGTACTGCATTCCACAAGCAATAAATCTAGCGGAGAAGTAATTTGTTACAAATCGTAAACCGTTTTCTAAGAACACACGATAAAACCTTCTTCGATTCACTGGTATTCTACTACTCTACTTTATTGCTTGACAAAAGCAGAAAAAATTAAAACAAAAAAAAACATCTCGCGCTAACCCGCGTCAAACCACCTTAAGCCCGTTTAATGTAGGTAAGTTCATAATGTGCGAATTATACCTACCAATCTCAGTAAATCCCCCGCTGAAAAGCCGCTACCAAAGTCATTAACTAAACGCATGACATCAATTTAATTCAAACACAGCTTTAGATAGTGCATGGTTAGCCACGCCACCTTTAGACTAGGTAGGTACCTGATAAAACATACCTATACCGAAAGCGATCATAATATTTGTATAAAGGTACAGAGAAATCCATTGATAGGTAACCCTTCTGTCAAGTATGAAGCCCTTCCTGATAGCAGCTGGTCTGTTCAGATGTTATAATGAGTGTGGCACTCTTACTATAATGGGCGAAAATTGGCTGAATCGTGCTAAAATGAAAACAAAAGAAAATAAATCAACGAACGGTGATTAAAGGATGAGTGATACACCCACGATACTTCTGAATTGATCAGCAGATACTGAGGCAGATACAGAGAGTACAGCAATATTCAGACCTCAGTTGACTTCCGATAGATTCAGCACGGTACATCGGTGTCAATGTCATGTCTCAAGATTTATTGCTTTTTTGGAAAATGGCAATAAGCATGGCCAAGAGTGGAATGAGCTACCAGCGTCAGTTTTCCCGCCAGAGTACAATCTTAGAGTCTTCAAATCCAGGGTGAATAAGTTCCTTCTGAGAAAGCGTGCTCCATCCTAGGCGGTATAGGCCACATAATTAGTTATAAATAAATAATGCTGCACAATTTACACAGCATTATCTAGCTAGCAGAGCTTGTATTATGGGTACTAGATAACTGATATACATAATATAATACAATACATAGATATATATTTTTTATTATACATAGAAAACGACCAGAACACCCTGAACAAATATCTGCAGTTCGTACACACATTTGTCCCGAGGCGGGAATCGAACCTGCAACTTCCTGCGTCGCTGGCAGACATTCGCCCACGGCGCCACAGAGGTCATCAATCGTCGTTATTCAAGTGAGATGTTGACCAAACGCAACCATCACCAACAAAAAATGCCTTATCCAACTCCATATTTTTTTTAAATATGTATAAGATTCGGTAAATGAAGATGCTCTTTCGACTAGCTTTGATACTGCTACTTCACTTGGTATAACAGTTGTTATACCAAGTGACCTACGTAGTTACGTAGGCACACTTATATTGAAATATTTCAGTAAAAAGCATTTCCTCCTTTTTCATGCAGTCGTTTAAAATTTTATGAGTCCTCGTGGATTGCGTCAAACGGAAATATTTCTGGGTACTTACTACCTACCAATCACAATCACAGTGCATGTAGTAGGTACCTACCTACATATTTATAACTTAATCAAAGCAGTGAAACAACGAGTTACGTGAATTTTAAAAGCCTTTTGAGATTCGCTCTACATTTTGAGTTAATACACCTACTTCTTTATTTAATGGATAAAAAATAATGTATCTGTAATAATGATAACTGTTACAATATGACAAGTAGCAGTTAACGTTAATTAAACCTTATTAGAAATATTAAACATTTAAATCTTTTTTTGTTGTAGGTATAATCTTTTGAAATACGCTCTATATTTTCTAGAACGAGTATATATTGCTTTTGTAAAAATATTACTTAAATTACATTATATAATATATTACAAATAGCAATATAAATTTAATATAAGTAAGCCGTGTGGTGCCGGCTAAGAATTTGCACCACCCCAACCCTTCTCGTGGGTGTCGTAAGAGGCGACTAAGGGACATACACCGGGGAGCGGGCAGCAGCGCCTCTTGCAGAATAGATCTACCACCGAACTGCGATTCCCAACCCGCATGCCCAGTGTGGGGATTATGGGTATTACCCCCCATGAGATAAAAAAATAAGGGGGAGGCCTGCGTCGGGCAGTGGACTATTATAGGCTGTTGAGGGAGGTACGAGTACCTATTTGACAATTTTAAAATATGAACATTACTGTGCAATTAGGTAATTCATGGAATTTAAAGAACTAACAGTAATTTTCATGCAACCTTGAAAATATCAACCTCTTTGGCTGTAATCTTAAATAAACGAGGCCTGTTATTTGTATAATTTTATCAAATAGGTTTGTTTCGTTGCTTTCAGTTCTAATGATAAGTCATGCTACCGAGATAGTTTCAAACGTGTTCATTAAGAAGAATAATAAAATTCCTTATCAAATCGAGATGATTATTATGATCAAAAACAGTCAAGCACGCGTAAAAATTACATCTTCAGTCAAAAATAACGACTTTTATGATCATTATTGTTAGAATAACTGTTTTTCGCAACATCTCGTTCTATGAAATTTACATAAATTATAAACGCCATGAAAGTGAAATGAAGATTTAATTCTAGTAGGTAATAATCAACATAACTTATTGCTTTATGACGACAGTAATAAAATCATAACGTGTGCGTCATAATTTTATCACTTTTGTTCAAATAACTAAAAACTCATACCACTGAATAAACCTGAAAAAAGCCGTTATTAACACAACACTAAATATCACCGACCACAACGTTCTTGTCAAAATTGACAGATATTTCAAATTGTCTATTCTACCGCGAAATTTCACAAAAAAGTTCGAATATCAATTCGTTTGAAATACGAATTTGCGCGGGAAACATCCGCGGCGCGAGTGCCGGCGGAGTAGGCACGAGTCAGTATGAGGAGGGAAACCGGTCGACGCCATGCGGCCACTTGTTAACCGAAACTACGGTCTGTCACATTGTTATTACGTCTTACATGTTTCATCCGATTATTGCGGATAATTGGATCATCTGGAAGAATTTCGGGGCTCTTATTATTTGTAAACATGGCTCAGTCGCACACCGAGACATTTTTTGAATAAGTCGACTCTACCTGCTTGTTGATAGAGTTTGCCATATTTTCCTTTTTTGTTTGATGTTTACTTTATTATAGTTTTTTTAGGTATATTCTTAGCTTTTAAACAAATAGCTACCTCATAGTTTATTATTTTAATTTAGGTTATTATTATTCATTTAGGTTTAAAGAACTTTTATTCTCACATGAGAAACAAATTAATCTAGGTTTATAACATTTAAACTTAACTAACCTCTGGTAGGTACCTAAAGTTATATTATAACTAAATATAATGTAACAATGTTTTGTAAATAACTAACTTTAACATATAATTTTACAAAACATAATTGAAAAACTAAATTGTTAAGTATGAAGTCCATATAATGTATTTTGGTGGTAATATTAGAAAGGTAAGCATTTTTTATTCGTGTATTGTTAAAAAGTTTGTACATGTATTTTAAGTTTATTTTTATATGCCTTAAAATTAACACATTTCTTTACATTGTTTACTTGGCAGATTGTTAAACAATTTAGCTCCCTCTGATAATATTGTTTTTTTACCATAGCTAGTACGTGAACTAGCTAATTGTAATTTTATTTTATTTCTTAAATTGTATTTATTTGCTTTTCGATGAAATTATATTTTTGATTGAATGGAGTTTGAGGTAATTTTCTAAATTAAAATACCTACATTAAATAAAATTATAATAAATTAACTTAAGACTTAATGTTTTTATATTGATATACCACTTATAATAATTTGGTGACGATTAAAATTTATTCATTATTGAATTCATGACATAAATAGTTGGCCTAAGACCAAAAGCTTTGTCAACTAGGAGCCTTTGAGATAATTTTGTCTACTCAAAGTACAAATTGTGACGCAGATCGTCTCTCATTGTGACGTCATTGTCCAACTTATATGTTTATAATGTATAGCTATTATCTACAAGTATTTTGTGATAAGGTTGCCTGCCCCTTTTCTACAAATCCTAGAATTTTGTGTCAAGTAAAAGCTTTAAAGCGTACAACCGTCATGTTATAAGATATGAGTAGGTAAATAGGCTATTTATTTTATTTATCTTTATAGGGAAACCGTTTTCATAGATTTGTAATTTTTACTACCGACATACTAACTTAAATCAAGGATTAATTACTTACCTACCCTCGCTGATCCTTTGGATAATGTTTCTACTGCTCTACTCAATTACAGCTAAAACTATTAAATTCACCGTTAACGTGAACCGTTATATGTGAATTTGATAGTTTAAAAAAGGATACAGAATATTCCAAATTCATTCTAATCCGAATTGGATGTAAACCCCTGCGATAAACATTCGATCCACTATGCCATTAAACAGCTCTGCGATTCGTTCCGCTCACTTTATTGTAAACATCTAGCGTCCGTTCAATCTTTATTCATTTTACTTTTTCATTTCACCAACTTATGCTGAATGTGGGTCTTGTAACGGGCTGGAATTACCCTTCAGATTTCTATTGATAATTAGAGATATTATGATGTTTTTGGTGTTGATTTTTAGAACAATTAGTCTTCTTTTTTGGTCTTTCTAATTCTGGGTATGAATTGAAACGTTTTTATGCAACTTCTAAAAAACCAAAGATTCCTACAGTTTGTGGAGGCAAGGGGCTTCTTTTTCACACATCATCTAATATAAAAGGTATCTCAATACGAGGTTAATTAGAGATCATATTTCAATTCCAGGAGTTCATGGTTCTAGCGAAACATTAGGTATGTTGTGTTTCGCTAGTTTGTGCAAAGTGAGTTTGCGAGAAACCGCATATTCTACTACAAACTATAACTCGATCGATTAGTCGCATCGACCCGACCAGGTACTATTGCTCTCCAAAGTCGACTGAGATGATAATGATGAGGAGCCAATTTGGTAAATTAAATGTCGCTGATTGATTCTGAATGCAGAATAAATAATACGTTCTTATTACGAAGTAAAGTCGATGTAAGTCAGTCGAGAGACGATTATTTCGAATATAAGATTTAATCTAATTAGCTTTCCTAAAAAATAAATATGTTATCATGTTTACAAATAATGATGAATAATGATGAAACGATGATTTAGTTTTGTTAAATAAAGAGACTTGGAAAACAGCTGGAACCGTTCAGTACTTTTAGTGATGTCCGATGAGAGCACATTATCTTCAATTCTTGAAACTTATCAATCGAAGTTGGCTTCTTGGCTCTACATATTTTCACATCTCTGTCTAGACAGAGATGTGAAATATACAAAATGAAACTATTAAAAATGTATTTAAAAAAGCATAGGACAGATATCAAAACTGATACCTGGTTGGTGAACCTAATGGTTATTGTGAATGTTCCTTTGCGTAACGTAATAATAAAATAAAATATAGTGCACCTGGGTGCCGCCTCATCTCAGTTTGTCACTATAGACCAAAAAGATTTTCTGCTCTAAGCTGTCGACGTTCGTTCATTTTGCGCCTATTTTTTTTTCATCACATGTAGAATTTTATAGTTATCCTTTAAAACCTTATTATTGTCAATATGGTTTAACACCATCAAGTTAAAAAAGACTAGGTATAAAATGAAATTCTTAAGTTGTAAGTACGAGAATATTATTATCTTTAGGTAATAAACAAATAAGACAGTAACATATGTCACGTGTGACCTAATGTTGGCGTCAGCAAGGTCACAAACCGAAGTCTCGTGTTATTTTCATTGTTTACGACGTACCATGAGGTACCTAATGATTCAAACGACTGCAACGTGCTTGGCAACCTTTGACTTGAAAGAGGTGTACATAAGCACCATTTTAATGCTATATTTTATGGCCAATTTCGTAGGTATACCATACCTGCCTATTTTGTACACGCAATAGCTTTTGTGCACGTGCTTCGCCTTTGGGTCCGTTTATGGTGGAGAGCGGAGCGGAAGCGGATTTTTGGTTTTCAAGTGCACTGAGCGATTTATTGTCATCATCGTCATCATCATGTAAGCCTGAGACCCCCACTGCTGTAAGCATCCTCTCGCTTCGTATGAAACTATCACCTTTGGCAAATGCCCGAAAGGCACGGCTGCGTATTAAAATTGCGCTCAAATCTTTCAAGCCAGGGTCATCTGACACCTCTGCGCATAGTATGACATGGACAGGTCTTGTAAAATCAAAAGTCACTGACACTGGCGAAATAACGAGCAATAGAAAGGTGCAATTTATTGCGCTAAGGTACAGGTAATCTGATGTGATGGCGTGAAGCAAATGAAGGGCTCAAGCATACTCAACGTGACGTCATTGTTCACCTTATTGTGCAGAAGCTTTTAGCGGGATATAGTTACTTTTAGAACGAAATAATTTTTTTTATTAGAGAATACAAACAACTAACATGATTGTTTTTATCATTCATTTGATTCTAATTTTATTTTGGAACACAAACCACTTTTTTTGTATGGACAATAGATATTGAGCTATTTCATAAGCCTATGGTTAATCTTTAATACATCCGTGAGTATGTTTCTAATATCACGAAAAGACATGGAAACATATTGTGCCTGATAAGGTGTTGTTTGAGAAAAGAAAATGTGTAAATCTCGATCGTGATGAATTCGAACTAAAAATGGAAATTGTAAGAAAAAGCGAATGATCTTAGAAATTGTAGCGACAATGACATCTATTGTGTTATTTTCTCATTGACGACTTCGCTTCTCATCGATTTGCGAAAGCCGATCGATAATAATAATATATCAATGATTAGTAGTAGATGAGTTTTATCGATGGAAGAAAATAGGGAACACTGTAAATTCTAAAACACCATCAATAATTGAGTTAGGTAATTTGTAATATTTATTTATTTATTTAATATAATTATGTTTTTCAATATTCTGTTATATTCATGTTTATTTTATCTTTTGTACACCCCTTGCCTTTCTTATATTCATATAGTTCATTCCATCCAAAGGTTGCCTGGAAGAGATCGCTTCTAAGCGATAAGGCCGCCCATTGTACTCGTCTCATGTAATATGTCTTTTTTGTAATGTTCTTTTTCTGGTGTACAATAAAGTGTTTTGTATTGTATTGTACCATCACTGACTGAAATGAAATTAATTTTAATTTCGTTTCAAAAATCATAAGTCTAAGTTATTTAATATGCCAAGTCCTCTCCGAAACCTATTTAAGAGGCAATATCTCTCCTCCTATAATGAAGCGCGCATTTTCTCACAATGCGCCAGGTCCTGTCCTGTTGCTTATTTTTTAAATTTGCGGTCCCACGGTCCGAGGGCAGTAAAAAGCGAGTATTGAGCCTAGTTTTGGTTTGGGTTGCTGCATTTATATGGCCCCGAGTGTACGCCAGGACATTATTGGAAGAAATTGAAATTGCTCGATGAAAACAAAAGAGGAAGATTCTCAATTTGGCTGGTGTATGTTTTTATTTAGGTATGTTTTTTACTCGATATCTTCGTCGTTTGTTAACCAATTGCATCGATTTTTTGGCTAATATATTGAGAACGATTTTGACGTAGTTATAGATACTTGATTCCCACGGAAAATTTTGTCCTAAAATACTGTATTATTGAAATTGAGAAAATAAATCAAATTATTGAGTTCTAACTAAACAAGATCCGTCAAGTGCGAGTGCAACTCGCACGCCGAGGGCTTAGAACATTTGCTAATTATACAAATAAACTATACGTATCGGTTAGAAATGTTGCTATTTAATGCAGACTGTCAATTTTTCGTCTTTTTTCAAAATATGACAAATAGTATGAAAGTTACAGAAATTTCAAAAACTGTTTTAAAATGTACAAAATGATACCTTTCATTTGACATTTGTTTTCACAATCGGGTGGATAGCCACCATATCGAAAAAATCCACTCTTTTAAACAGTTTTCAAAAAGGGTTATTTTTACAGACTTCTCTATATTTTTCTGTAAAACATAGCTTGACGCAACCAACATTTACCTGCACTCTTTCGCAGGTCGTTGTTCCACCGAACCGGAGGGCGTCCTATACTACATGTACTGAGTCGTGATCTCCACACACTTGGACTGCTTAAGTTTAAATTAAGATAGGATGTAGGTCTACAATTCACTTTTTTCCAGCACCATTTCATTGTTTTTGTAACCCCAAAAAAAACTATCAAGCATTTTAGAACCGCGTTTAATGGATGAGAATATGTAGAGGCTTTTATCATGTTAAGCAAAAACTATGGCTTTCGTAATGTACAGGGTCTGTGTGGTTCACCTAATTTTGGCTCGCAGTGTAAGTTAAACTCTATTAAGAATCTCGTTTGTGATGACTGCACACGATTATGGCTTTCCCGATGCCCTTTTTGACCAAGAACTCCAGTGCACCCATATTTATTTTACAGCTTCCATAAGTTTTATTTGACACGTTTTATTTGCGCCTGTCTTATTTTATTATATGTTTGCAATTAGGGCTTTGGCGTCATGAATACCTCTGAATACCTTAGTTAGACCGTATAAAAAAGTCTGGTTAGACGTTCTAACCCCAACACCAACAGGTACCTACTTCCATCCAGACCTTATGTTTTTATGGTCTATCCCGTCGGTTCCTCGTCTTCAGTCTGCAAGATTGCTAACTATCATACCTCATGAGTATTTTACTTGAAAAAAGTAGGTTTTTGGTCGAAACTGAATAGGGAGAAGAGTTCACTTGCGCTTTTGCCACAAACTAGGTGCCACCAATGGCCAATATATTTTCTGACTTCGAAAAAAGAAATTTCTATTTTCGGCTGTATGTATGTATGTTCACTGATTTTTCTGTCATTTGTGGACTGATTTAAATATATTTTTTATTTGTATAGATAGAAAATAATCTCGAGATGGTCCCATAGAAATTTTATGCCAGAGATACTATAATGTGACCAACAAAACTAAAAAAATAGTAGTTCGAAAACGGTTTTACGTTTTTTTTTCTTCAAAATAACCAATTGTATAAAACATCAAATTATGAGTTGGAGACCCGAAAACGGAGTGTGAGAAGAGCTCCCCTAGAAGAGTCGATGGACTGACGACATTTTAGCAGTCGCAGAGAGTCGATTTTAAAGTCGCCCAGCGAGCTACGGAGAGAACTATGCTCGGAGTTTCTCTGAAGGATAGGATTCGCAACGAATACATCCGACAGAGAACCAAGGTTATCGACATAGCTCAAAGGATTAGTAAGCTGAAGTGGCAGTGGGCTGGCCATATCTCGAGAAAAACCGACAGCCGCTGGGGTAAACGTGTTCTTGAGTGAAGACCGCGACTCGGCAAACGTAGTGTAGGACGCCCTCCAAACCAGGTGGCATGACGATTTGCGAAAGCTGAAGATAGGGCGCTATGGCGCTCATTAGGGGAGGCCTATGTCCAGCAGTGAACCAGTATAGGCCGATGACGATGACGATGAGAGAGTCGATGGAGGCGGCTCAGGACCGCTATTCGAAACGTCGTTTGGGGGAGGCCTCTGTCCAGTAGTGGATGTAAACAGGCTGATGATCATGATCCAAAAATACTCGGGATTCCTTCTTAAACAATATTTTCCTAACATCAACGGAACTGGAAGCAGTAGTCATGTGAAACGCACTAATCTACCGGCACTCATTACTTGCATTGCATGCGAATGATTTAGCAGGCAATAGGCCAAGAACAAATCGATTGTAGTTACCCAATACTTGGAGATTCAGAGGTTTCTGATGAGGTTATAATAAGTCTACACACGCATTGAATGGAGATTGATCTATGTTGTGGTTAAGTAGAGGATTTGTTTGGAATGTAAATCGGCACTGATGTAGAGCCATAGGCAGAATAGTTACGGAAGAGCTAAGCTGTTGATGTCTTTTATCTTCAATCTATTGGGTTCGATTGTTTATTTGCTTTTCTGTGGATTTCACTATCTCAACTGTGGTATTCCGTGTGTATTTATTTAACTACCTTTAAACTACTTTGTCAAAGGTCAAAGTGTGAAGTTATTCAAGTCACTTATTGTGTTGGGTGTGTGGAAACGATATTCTTTAGAAACAGTTGGTAGATTACTCACTTTGCTTCGCAGAGCCTATATTATGTTTAGAAAGACATTTTTCTTGGCTATACTGTGAATGAGACAATAATTTATTTACCGACGGAATATGCTAAAACTCTATGGTGACATACTAAGTATTGTTTCGTTTTTCACAATGAGCATGAGTTGTCATAGCGTAATAGGGCAAAGATCTCTTCTCCTTCAGATCTGTCCCACAAATGTGCAAAATCAGTTGATGCGTGAATATTTTGAATTTGGATAGGTACCTATCCTATCTATACCTATAGACAAAACCAAAACTACTGAACGGATATAGATACATAGATAGAAGATGCAAGTTTGAAATAAAACAATACTTCAAAACTAAGTGACAATTGGCGGTTTGGCGCTCAAGAGCTATCATATGCTAATGTACCTAAATCTAGATCTCCTTTTTAAACGACGTTAAAAAAAGGAGGAGGTTTTATGTTTGGCTGTATGTGTTTTTAGGGTTTCAAACATCGGTTTTGAAACCCTTATGGTCTCGCTCTGTTCGTCCCCGCTCTTTCTTGAATATCTCAGTAACTACTGCAGCTATTAACTTGAAATTTAAAATAATGATACATTTCGTGCACCATTACTGATTTCAAGAAAAAAATATACAAATAAATAAAAAATGAAAATGAATAAATTCAGTACAAATTTTGATGTTGAAATTTCAAAAGAGACCTAAGAAGGCAAATGGCGTATCAAATGAAAGGTATCGTTTTGTACATTTCAAACCACTTTGTGAAATTTCTGTAAGTTTCATACTTTTTGAAATATTTCAAAAAAAGTCGAAAAATTGACCATTCCCCCCTAGCTCCGAAGATTGTAGACCATGTATTAGGCGTTTGTAGACATCGATCTATATTTTACAGGAAAAATATAGAGAAGTCTGTAATAATAATTTTTTTTGAAAAATGGTCAAAAAGGGGGGGGGGGGAATTTTTTTTCAAAAGGGGTTTACCTACCCATGTGGGGTATCAAATGAAAGGTATCGTTTCGGCCTTTTTAAAACACTTTTTGAAATTTCTGTAAGTTTCATACTTTTTAAAATATTTCAGAAAATTGATTGTCCAAACAATTGGCAAATGTTTGAAACCCTCGGCGCGCGAGTTACACTCGCACTTGGCGGATCTTGAAAACTCAAACTCAATAACTTTATTTCTTTAGGCTTACAAAATAAGCACTTAGTCAAGTCAAATTTAATACTATAAACAGGTTTATAAATAAATTGTTTGTGTATGGTCGTTGATTTCTCCAATTTTCTGGAATGATTTTAAAAATTCTTTCGCCATTGTGTAGGTAATGACCCCGAGGTTTATTCCAGTTTACCCCCTTGACAAATTCCCTAGAAAAGATATAAGATAGGATAAGATAATGTGGTGCTTGGCAGATAATTTGGTGCATTTCAACTAAAACCCTTTTTTATACGAAATTTGTATTTCTTAAAAAAAAACAGTTTACTTTGATAGATTCTATTCGATTACTCGACTTCTACAGGTTTTTTCACTGCCTGTTGTAATTTTTAATCTGAACATTTTTTTTATATAATTATATAAATTAATTATATATACATATAATTTATTTACCATAACTATTACAAAGACCTAATGTTACATTATGAGATAGGTACTTAATTAATAAAGATTACAGATAATTAAGAGAGAACATTGTTACTGGTGGTCCCCGCACTAGGCTGGGCCTGTTTCGCGGGAGACCGGGTGTACAGGTGGATTTACATAGTTACATTTGAGAACATTTAGGTTCGTTACCATAAATGTTTAAAAAAATTCACTTACTTTTTTGCTTGATTTTTGCATCAGGCGCACTTTTAAAGGGGAAAATTAAAAACTTTATTTAAATAAGTCCAGAATTCCCTGTGACCGTTTTTTCTTAATCCCAAATTGGAGAAAATTGGTTCAAAGGGAGAGCTCGAGGAGGTCCCATAATAATTTTATTTCCGTGGAATTAGTAGGTATTTAATTAATAGTAAAAATAGTGTAAAATTAAGGATTTTAAAGTTAGTTTATAGTTTTTTTAAACTATCAAATTATATCTTGTTAAAACTCGTGCGTAGCTGCGGGCTGTAACTAGTCATCCACAAATTGATGTTTTCAATCCCGCCTCGCCTTCAATAAGCCGCCAATAAGGCGATTGTCAGACCCGAGGTGCACTCATAATTAATATTATTACAGTACGCGGATCATCTGAGCCAATGACCGGAGATTTATGCGAGATTCTATAGGAACTGTAGACTTGCAGATGGTATAGTCCGTGACGGCATGGCGATCGTGCGGGGGGTACTGCGAAACTGATCAATAAAATTAATAAATAAATAATGGTGGACAATTCACACAACATTATCTAACCCTAACCTACCTAAGCAGAGCTTGTGTTATGGGTACTAACACTTACATTTACTAACACTTAACACACACGGTTTGATATTTTATTGCATATAGAAAATGACCAGAACACCCGCAACAAATACCTACAGATCGTACAAATATTTGTCCCAAGGCGGGAATTGAATCCGCAACCTCCTGCGTCGCAGGCAGACCTTCGCCCACAGCGCCACAAAGGTCATCGTGAATAGTCGTGATGAGACGTTAGTCCTGCGATAATCTCGCGAGAATCTTACCTCTACAAAATCTTACCTTACCTCTAGGTACTAGTCCAGCGAGAATCGCAATATTACAGAGTTGTAGAGTAGTCCCACTCCCAGCATCGCCTCTAGCCATACGGAAACGTGCATAATACAATAATAATACCCATGTACTGATTACACCGTTCGAATACATAATTAATGTGGGTTCACACTGGGTCAGGAGCGCGGGAAATAAATACACTTAAAGATATTCCTAGATCTCTAATTATTATACAATATGGTTGTATGGAGTCAATTAATAACAGAAGAGAAGAAGAAATGTGTGAATTTATTTTTGAAAACACTTGTATTTGAGGATTTTAACATGATGTGCTCTAACTAAGATAATGTTTGTAGTTGTCAGTTCTATGTCCTAGATGGTAATATGAAATAGCTTTTCAATTTCTTGTTGTTAAGAGGCGCGAGGACAAAAGCCTGCGAATCATTTGGCGCATATTTAAACCATAGACATAGAATTTTTAAACCGACTTCACATTTTTCTAGTCATGTTTTAAAATGTCTGTCGGTTAGGCCTCCCGACCCCGGCGTGCCCAAACTGCAGGTGAATGACTTATTACCAGGCGCAGGCGCAGGCGCAGGCAGCACTCATTTTTTTGATAAATTAGCAACCTTGTTGCCAAACGCCTTTTTGCCTTTATTTCGGGAGTGTGAACAACCTTTCTGTTTAATTTATTGTTGCTGCTATCGAAACTTTATTTGAACGTAAGTAATAGAATTAATTTGTGAATGTATTAAAATAAATGATAGGTTTTAGGTGTTGTTTACCTAAATGAAAATAAAAGTGCCACGTGTAAGACGTGGCAATTTTATTTAGCAGGTATAGCATTCGCGAAGAAAATTATTAAGGTTTACAAAAAAACAGCAGTGCAGTGTTTATACGAGAGTCTGCAGAGAATTTGCTATCAACTGTTCAGAAATGCTATGGCTTTCCTATCAGGCGCTTGATATCGTTGAGCAGCTACTCTACATATTTTGAATATCGGAATAAAGAATAAATTTTTCATTCGGCGTCTCTTTTGGCGTAAGTCAAAGTATTTATAATATCCATGATAGATAGTTTGTATGAAATGTAGTGCACAGTAAAAAAAATGCATTTGTGTGCCAGTGCTTGTGAATCATGCTTGTTAGCTAGTACATTTTCGTGACATGTAAAAACTGTTTCGCCTTCGTGCAAAGCACCCAGAGCTACCAAAGCACGAGAAAAAGAATTATGCTGAATACATTATAGGATTCAATTAGGCATTCATCACTAGTGCACTGGCAGGAAAAAAGATAGCAGTACGCTCCATTTGAATAGTTCCCAGAAGAGCAAAGTTCAAAGAGCACACCTATTGACACTTATTTTTTGGTCGTCGTGCATTACCCGTATCAGCACCAGACCAGCACCACCTCGCCTCACAACTAGGTCAGAGAAAAACAATCTTTAAGCTGTGTGGCATTGAGACCAAAACAGCTTTGCCAGTGAAAATAGTGAATGTACAGACATCGTTCCGTCTACTCTTGCGCTACTAAGCAAGATCATCGAAAGCGCACTGGCGGGTGTCGGGTTGATGATGAATGTTTCTGACTTTGCTGATCGTGTGCCTCTGTAATGGATGACGACTTTTACCCAACACATGTGTTGCTTTCAAGACAGTGAAAAATAAAGCCAGTGCCACAGTGCATGCTATGCCTTACATGTGAGCGCGTCGCGTAGCGCGGTGCCGAGCGACGAGAGCGCATCCCGCAGCTGGGCCTGGTATGCCTCCAGCATTCGCACATCTACACACCAACAACGCTTGAATGGGTCTTATTCAAATTATTACCGATTTCATGAGTACTATTATTGAATGGTTGCCAAATGTCTGTGGTGACTCTTTAACTCACTGGAAGATTGTGGCAACGAAATTGATGACAAACATAGGTCAAAATTTTCATTGAACAATGTCTACACGTATGACAAATTTAATAATCTCTAATTGCCTTATTCGGGCAATCGAAAGAAGTAAATGGTAGGCACATAACTTTTTCTATCAGCAAAAAGCAGATCAAGCTATCGTAGACTATCAATTACGCAGTAGCAATCATGCACTAGAGTGAGGTACAAAATATGTGTTCAAGTCGACCCATAGCATTTTTCTGGCCCCCGGATTGGCAATGTTGATATTGGGTTCGGAATCACCCCCTTTTCGGCTAGTGTGGCTAGCAATGTACTGCTACATATGCGGAATGTATAAATCTACAATGGTACTCACAAGCAGGATGATCATACAGCGGAGAGACCCTGGTCCCCTCCAGGGCTCCCCCGGTCAGCTTAGCCGCCAGCGTCTCCAGGAACTCTCTGACCGTCGCATCGTTCTGTGCTGATCGACTGCTGGGCCCAGGACTCTCGCGGCCGTCGTACTCCTCATCTGTAAGAGGACATAAGTACATTGTCATTTATTGATTAGGCATGAAAGTAATTTAATTAGTAATTTTTTAGAAAGAACACTTTGTGTGTGTTCTTATCCGAAAGGGGGTGATTCCAGAATCCTATGGTTAATATTTCTAAGAAAAAAAAACCAGTTAGATTTCTTCAGAGCTAGCAAGCCAGACTCTCACCTCTTTCCTAAATAGGGTATTATGAATAGACTTTGTTTATCGATTCATATTATTTCATTAATGAAAAAAATGAAAAATAAGTCTGCACCCAGTTTCGGGTGATAAAAACACTGCCCTTTTATTGAGACGTCCCCGTTTCCTTTGTCAACTCAAAGAGCTTCTGTTCCTTCAATCCAAATAAAATTAGAAATTAATCTATACATCTTTATTATTACATTATTTTTTGCTGTTAAACAAACAATAACAAATCGACTGAGTGATCTCTACATCTTTATCTTTATATCTATACTGTAATAATATCAATTTCGGAAATGTGTTTGTTTGTTTGTCTTTCCTTCACGCCCTAACTAAGCAACCAATCGACTTGATTTTTAGCATAGAGTTAGTTGAAAAGATGGAGATATATTCGAGTACCTATAGGCTTCGCACGCATTGTTTAAGGTTATATCTATCCCAGATAAAACCTTTAACAATACGAGCGAAGCCGCGGTCAGCAGCTAGTAAATCATAAAAACCATCAAGCTTGACCGGTGACGTCACGTTTAGAAATTTTTCGATTTATCTTAAAATATACCTTTGAATAATTCATTATAAAAATACAAATTTGTCATTTATTGTTAGCATAGGCTGTTTTTTCTTTCCGATCTCCGCGATTCAACGTGATTCACACAGAATTGTTAGAATTTAATACAAAACGTATTTTTGTAGGGATCCTTAACTCAAAAGGAAAAAACGAATCACACGTCCGTCTGACCGCCTGTAAAACCTCTTTTCTTAGGAACGCGAGGAGGGATTGAGTTGAAAATAACATCAAATACTCAGGTACGTAACTTCTTGGACCCGTAATATAGCTTCAAAGCAATTCAATAAAAAGTTACAGACTTTAGTACTATACTTATAAATCTGTGGTTACAGAAGTATATGCCAAAAAAATGGAATGCTAGTCGATATTTAAAAGCTGATCGTCTCACCGATTTGCTCCAGCTTGTCAGTGGAAAGGGACCAGGGCATCAGGGTGGCTGCGCGCTGCGCCTGCCGCAGGAACCAAGCTCCTGACTCGAATTTTACGGGCCTGAAATAAACAAAATAGGCTTTTATAAGTAGGTAGGGCAAGAACATCAGTAAAGTGACGTTCATTTCATTTATTTATTTATCGTTTGACACTTACATGTACTTAGACAAGTCAAACCATAGTCAAACAGTTTGATATTTTGTTAGAACTAGCTTATCTATCTGCAGTGCCTATTATCTACCTTATTTCAACAGATAATTTTTTACCAAAAAAAACATGTCAGTTTTGTTTCTTATTTCTAAGGGTATTTTATAATAAAATTTTATGGAGTGGCACTTAAAGCTCTTCTTAATTTTAGATGGGTGTAAAGCTTGTCTAAAGTTATAGTTCTAATAAAAATTGTAGCGTCACTGAGTACAATACTTTCTGTAAGTCCTATTTCGAAAACGAAGTTTGACAAGATTAGAGTAGACTTCAATATGTTTTATTACTGCAGTGCTCTGTCTTGAACGACCTCATGGATTTAGGAAGAACCTTCACGATATAAGCTTCTTGGGAAGAACGTACTTCGCAGATACCACGTCCGTGGTCTTGAACTTCGTTAGAACGATTCTTGTGATTCGTTACACCTGTGTGTGTGCTCATTTTTATAATATAACAATCAGTACCTGAAATCCTGGCAGATGCAAGGGACGAACCCGCCTTGCTTGTCGCCGCCGCACTCAGAACACACGCCGTCCTCCTGTCTCGCCTTCAAGCGTCTCCTGGGTGGCTGATCATTTCTGGAAGTAAAATAGTTTTAGTAAGACAAGTGACTGCTATACAAGGACGCTTGTTTAGTGGTTTGAACATCGTGGTCCTAATACCGGCTAGATAAGATATCGTATAGTGTCCTCTATCCAAATATACATATAAGTTTCACTGTACGCCACGATTTTGAAATGAAAACGACGTGGTGGCCCTCTATTCAAAACTCTTCAAACCCCTTTGATCTGCCGTCTGCGGTACTGGTCAATTCATAAGCTGTATTGCCAGTATTGCCGAAAGATGCCATAATCAATCTCGATGTGATTTTAACATAGTTTTAATTTGAGAGGTTTTGTGTATTTTCTTTCATTCTTTATGGAAGACTCTATGGAGCATAACTGAACTTGAACTCTAAGGAGTTGGTTTCACCAACTAGAAATGTAAACCAACCGATAGAATTTCGAATGTCGAATGTGAGTGATGGTCTTAGTTTCGCTGTTTTGACACCGTGCAATATTGCCATTGCATGCACATTTTTTGCTCCGCTCCATTTTTTTAGTAGAGCCTTCGTAAATCTGATCCCGATAGTCAGCAGGAGGACTCAGGTGGTCTCGCTCCGGAATTTAATGGTCTTGTCTCACGATCACTATCGCCAGAGGTAGGTACATCATTACCTGAGCCCGCACACGTCTACTGCTGGACTAGCCCTCCCCCATACAGCACAAATAGCGGTCCTGAGCCGCTTCCATCCGTCTATCCATCCATAGGTACAGGTAGGTAGGTACACATTTCATAACAAACATTGCAGCAACAGCAATTGGGTAATTCAAGGTGAACGAGAATGGGTAAAAATAAGTCACTATCCCTATGTTGCAGGTACTTGCAATGTTACCACATAACCAGAGATCGTGAAATAACTAAAGCCAGTTCATACAAGATACTACTGTCGTACATTGTATGGATAAAGCACAAACATAATATTTGCTGCGCCGGATAAAGCATTATTAAATATTTATATATACTAGGTTCTGATACATTTGTCTAATTTGTTTAATCCATTAGTTTTTGCGAGAAAAGTGGCTTAGGTGGGGTTCCGCTTCCGGTGTGCCCTACCATCGGCAAGCAATGAATGCTCTTCCAAGTTTTTTTTAATCGCAAATAGACCTCGCTTGAACAAATCTCACCTAATGAGTGACTTACTAATTTATATTATAATATTTCACTTGTCTAAGGGCATATTTTGTAAGCCTAAATAAATTTCGTTATTAAAATCTGAAATCTGACGCACATCGTCGCCGACGATGCATCACGAAGGTCTAATAGACACACTAGACACCTGTAAGACCTATTCATCTATTATCCTGAAACTATGGTCTTGAAGACCCAGGTTGTAGTTAAATTTTGGGGCATTGGTGCTTAGCAGCAGAGAGGAACAGTGTCAGTCTTTGGATAGCACAGTCAAGATTGTCCAGACACAGAGGTCGAGTGTGACATGCTCCGCGAAAGGTGCTATTTACACACCGAGGATTGCATTACAAGCGAGTTGCAATGTCTTGGAGTCTTGTAATACTGCACTATCAGACGAATCTTTATTACGGCTACCGTGCGAAGGCCGCGTTGCATAGGTTCATCAAACAAAACTTTGACTTTCGCTGGTCTGACGACCATCCAGTGACTTGCCGGCAAAAGCACTCTATAGCTTACTTATCTTCTACAAGGCGATAAAATCATCCTCAGCAATGTATTTATTTTATTATTATTTATCAAGCAGCGCATCAGCATTGTCATACAGCAGGGCAATGCGGCCGGTGTCTTGGGGACGCGCGCGACTGGTATTGAAGTCGAGTCGACAAAGTCAACAATCTCATCCCTTAGCATTATCTTAGATAGGAGTTCTCTCCCTCATTCCAACATTTGTCTCGAGGCGGAAATCGAACTCGCAACGGGTTCGATTTCCGCCTCGGGACAAATGTGTGTACGATCTGCAGACATTTGTTCAGGGTGTTCTGGTCGTTTTCTCCGATCTTTGTACTGTATTGTATTATGTATATCTGTTATCTAGTACCCATAACACAAGCTCTGCTTAGCTTGGGGCTAGATAATGCTGTGTGAATTGTCCAGCATTATTTATTAGTATTATTAGATTTTCGTTTTAACGAGTACGGGCCCAGGGTGACTTATCCTTCCACGGGTTACAAAAAAGCTTTTAATTTGTTTCTATTTGATTGTAATTTTCTTTAACAAAACCAATTAATGATCATACTTATGATTAATATATTGTTTTTATGTTAATTACCTATGTATTTATTGCATCGAAATAAACCCTGGTGGCTATTGTGAAAGGATAAAGATAAAAGATAGGGATAATCCTTAGTCCTTATTGACACCAACCTTACTCGAACTCTACGAAGAGTTGCTCATGTACCTACGGCATGTGAACCACTCTATCTCAATATTAATGGTGCTGCCATGGACAAATGGCGCTTCCTTACAATATGCACCTCTTTATCAGGATTGAATGGGTAAGTCAAAAGCTATGCAAATCAAAAACATGATAACCTCGTTATAAAATTATCTTTATTGATTGCAAAGGTCGTTCAAATTAATATAAACAAAGTTAACGCATTGACGTCGATGCAAATCTTTTAGAATACCTTTTCTCTTTGGATGAAAACAAACCAAGTCCATCATTAACTCTATGGGATCACGAGGTCCTTCATTAAAAGAGTTCCTCCAGATAAAGACCAGTGTTTTGAGATGTCATTGGTTTTGAGACAAATATTGAGACTTTATTATAAAAAAAGTTTGGTACTGCCTGTTTATTAAGGTAGGTACTCATAAACTAGCCAACAACAGTTTTTTTGTCAATGTTCCTATTTAAACTTTAACTCAGTAACACAGTAATATCATTTTCTGATGTTATTTACCTAATTGCAATCCTAAATCCAGTTTTTCAGGTTCCCGTAGGAAGTCAGACCAAATTATTATTTTCCTCATTTCCGGTACAAACTGGCTCAACGTGGTATACCAACATGGATAGTAAACAGGTAGTTTACTTTCGCTTTTCAAGACAACTTTAGTCTAGTCAAGAACCACAAAGATTTCAGGTTTATGTAAATACTATTCTAGCCCCCACTACACCGACAAGAATTAATATGTATTTTTTTCTGCTAAATGATTTGAAAAACGTAAAAATATTAAAGTAGAAAATAAACTTGGTCTACATGTCACGAACAATATCTCTTACTTGGGGTTGACACTGGCTGAGGATAGTGATTAAATAAAGTCAAATTTATGTTTAGTGAATTATGAATTATGAATCAAACGTTCCTCTTTCCCGGTCTATCCATTAGGTTTATTCCACAGATTATTGGGTTTATTCACGAAATCCTGCAGTCATGTTTAATAGTTGCAAGTGCTTCCAAAACAATACATTCACATAATGAATCACAAATTACGATCATGACATGCAATCTAATTGTGCAGGCAAGCATACAGGACAAACAATAAGAGGCATCCATTTCTAAGCACTTTCGGAACAACACAATAAAGTCCAAACAGTCCATTGATAGTTCACATTTACTTCACGACTCATCATCCTCGAACCACATGGAAGTGACACTCCTGGTCTGCTCCCGAGCCTGCTCCTCCGTCACGATCCGGATAACCACCACCTCCATCATGCAAAGCGCGAAGAGTATGATGAACATGGCAAAGTTGGAGCCCTGGTGGTGGAACTGGAAGCTGCTGGGCAGCGGCCCTGGTGGCGGGAACGCTGATACTCCGAACGTCATTAGGCTGGTTACTCGGTACACCATCATCGATCTAAATCTTCATTATTTGAGGAACCTGGGTAGTGTTGGTAAATCTTATTTGGTTTTCATATCATTGGAACATTTCGAGTTGAACCAAATTATTGATTTCAATCCTTGGTTCTCAAAATTAATTTCAAGAGCTTTTTGTCCTGATAAAAATCCTGAATCCCCTGATCTTCCTGAATCTTTGAATTGCAAATATAAGTCAACTAAAAAATTTAATATTCGCAGCACGTCGACACCACTCCAAATTACTCCATCAAATGCCCGTCTTTGAATTTCAAATCCACGTGGGTCTCACGTTTCCACTGCCGATTGATTAGTATGTTCACCTTTGTGCACTATCGAATGTATTGTATTCATTTGTATACTTTGTTGTACGTAGCAGGTACGTGCTTATGTGTCGCTTAACTAACCCGTACTAATATCGTGCTACCAAAGGACTGCGCTGGGGTGCCTATCTCGCCGTATCTGTTGTAACTTTTCTTATGAAATATAGCTTTAGAATCACTCCGCCATTTCCCAATGGAAGTGCAAGTGAGCGATAACTCGGTCAAGGCTGGAGGTGTTTGACCTTGGCGACTGTTTGTTTTTTTATATCCGTGGACGCATCATTTTTGCATGTTTGGTGGAATATTCTAGTCTAGAGTGACACGGAAGGTTGTGTTATATTTCCATAAGATTAAGGCATTAAGGAAATGTTTTTACAAAGAAATTAAGCAATTCCTAGGCCAAGAATAGTTAAGTTTATTGAACCCTGCCTGTGGAGTAGGTTAGGTACCTACCTAATATTGTTTCCAACAACATAACTAATCATAACAGGGCAATTCAAGTCAAGTGAACAGCCAGAATAGCACAGTGCACATAAGTACTTAGGAAGCAAGAATTATGCTTACCATTAGGCCTATACTTTAGGGAATCATGACTTCGTTTATTTATATAGTGAAACCTCCATGGAACGTGTTGGCATAGGGTTGTACTTTTGCATTTCTTTAGAATACATATTCCGATGTCACCGCGTGGCTCGTCATTGTCACTGTCAAACGCTTATTAATAAACGCGAATCAGGAAGTGAACAAATACAATATGGTCTTATTGTCTCATTGAATGTGCCGTGTTCTTAAGTATTCCTTGTTTACGTACCTCATGAGCGCTGCTTCACCTATGATATTGATACGACATACATAATTGAAGAAATCAAAACCATGTTCATATTCATCGCGTACAAAGATGCTCCTGAGTTATCCAGCATCCGTCGACGGTCCAGCACATCACAAATGTCAGAAGACCTATCCGTCGAGAAGACGCTGCTTGTGAACCCAGTCTGCCCTGTCCGCATCATGCTGGAGTACATCAGAAAGAAGTGCAACCTCGGAATCTATACAAACTTCGATTTGTGTGATGAGAACGGTATGATGAAAGGACTATTCGATTTGGAGACGTACGCGTACGCCACGGAGCAGTTCGAGCACAGGAAGACGTACTATGTTATTGTGATTAAGATGGTTGGTTTAAATTTAGTTTTTTCTCTTTTTAACGTGTTTATTCTAAGCGTTCATTGTAACGCTTAGAGTTAAGTGAGAAACGGGAAAATCAAATAATTAACAAATAAACATATAATTTTTAGTCCAATTAAAAAAGTGAAAAGAGGAGGCCTACGTGTAACAGTGAACTAATAATGGCTGATATGAAGATGACGTTTAGTGCTCTGGTGTTTCAGGAAGCTGAAAAGCGTCTGTCATTGATACCTCAGTTGAATCACGAGAACAAGCTGTTCCTATTACTGAAGGAGCGCTGCAGGCAGGCGTTGACGCTGTCTCCCAGTTCCACCACGCTGCCGATTGTGATCGAAACACCGCCCAAGTCAACGCCGCCCAAGATACCGTCCAAGCCAGCGACGACGAAGAGGAAAAAATAGGCGACAACTTTTGTGTTAACTTTCGCGATTTGTTGATTATTATACGATAGTGAAATATTTTGCACATAATTTTTTCTTTAATTAAAAACGCATGTGGCTTTAAAGGAACCGGATGATTGGAATAAATGTACCTAGCTAGACCTACACACAAAAAAAATAATTTGAGTTAGAACTTATTTCAGACAAGCTCCTGTCTGCGGCTTCGCATGCACTTTTCCGGGTTAAAAAGTAACCCAAGTCTGTCCCCGGGATACCGTCTACCTCCCATGTCACATTTCATTACTATCAGTTTAGCCATTTAGGCGTAAAAAGTAAGGCAGAAATGTGTCGATAACAGAAATACAATGCTTTTATAATATCAGTAGGCATATAGAAGTATGGATAACTGCTGATAAGTTGCCGCCCTCGGCTTCGCACGCCTTTTAAAGTAGTTTATGTCCGTCTCCAGGATGCCATGTACCTCCGTGCCGAATTACATAAGGATCCGTTCAGCCATTTAGGCGTGAAAAGGTAACAGACTGACAGACGGATAGAGTTACTGACGAATTTATAAATGGATGCGAGCATGCGCCTTATGTTTTTGAACCAACAACACGACGTGTTGGTGGTTCTTGCTGTTAATGAAGTTGCAGGGTCTGCTGTAACAGTCCGCGCTAAATATTTCTAAAGTGTTTTTTGCGCCTGCTCCACATATCCCTATACTAATCTAACCCTACTGGTAGGGAAGAATGGATTTTTTTCCACCTATTACTACTACCTATGATAAAGTACAAATACGAAAAAAAATAGAATTATAAAACGATAAACAATAAAAAGTTCTGGAGTAGGTAACGCTCATCCTGTGTTCAGAAATTCCCAAAGTTCCTGGGATGTTTTCCAAAGGGAAACTGTAGAATATTTTTTATAAAATTGTAAGAGTTGACTCTGTTGAGCATTTCTGTACTTAACTAATCATATACCTACCTAAATTAATTCTAACAATAAACCAAAGTAAGGGAAAAGTATGTATAAATAGTAAGTATCTAATTATATACATGGTGGACTGCAGGGCATCATGAAACTAATAAATATTAATCCTTCCGGTGTTAGCGACAAGCGACAGACAAACCATATTTGGGAAGCACCTGACCGGGATTTCAAAAGGGAATCCGTAGAGTTCATAAAACTCGCGCAGAGTTCCTTACGATACAATGAAAACCAAACCTACTAAAGGATTCTTACTTTAAATCCGGATGATGATGTGTGATGAAGTTAACAAATAAAATATATAAAGATGGACAATCAACACAATCGTACATCGTTTGGCCCTAAGAGTTTGTGTTGTGGCTAGATAAATGATCATCATCAGCCTACATTAATCCAATCCAAGCTGGACATAGGCCTCCCGTAATGAGCGCCATAGCGCCCTGTCTTCAGCTTGCCGCATTCAGCATCCAGATAGATGATATCAATCATCATAAGCCCTCTTACGTCCACTGTTGAGCATAGGCTTCCCCCAAACAATGCACCAAATAGCGGTCCCGACCCGAGCCACATCTATCGAGCATTGCATTGACTGGTATATTTAATACGCGAACGCCTAGGTAGCGACCTCCTGTACTAGACTAGACTCATAAATATTAAACCTATACGTAAGACTTATAAAGACTAAAATTATACGACCACACACACTTGACGCTGCTTCTTTCCTGCGTCGAGTCACTCCGGACGGAAGCAGTGTAGAGGGAACAGTCGGAATATTAACTATCTCGACTCCATTATGTTATCGATACAGAGCTTTAACCGATTCCGATCGATTTTTACGTGGCCGTATCGATTATCTAAGTAAAACCTTGGCGGTCGCTAACGCTGAAAACTACCGAAATTGTTGACTTGGTACGCGGTAGGTCAATTACATTATGTACACCGTAAGGCTTGTAATTTTGTACAGTGATGTAATCAGGATCCCGTTAAAGAGGCAGCCGTGTGGTGCCGGCTTAGAATGTGCACCAAGTCTTCCCGTGTGGGTGTCGTAAGAGGCGACTAAGGGACATACACCGGGCGAGGGGCAGCAGCGCCTCTTGCAAAATATATCTACCACCGAACTGCGATCCCCAACCCGCATGCCCAGCGTGGGGTATTATGGGTACTACCCCCCTTGGGATAAAAGCCAATAAGGTGATTATCATGGGGAGGCCTGCGTCCAGCTGTGGACCATTTATAGGCTGTTAAGGTTGAGGTAAAGAGGTTCGAAAAACTACTCAAGCTACTCAATTTCAACTACTCATTTTCAACCATACCTAAATAATAATAATAATGCTGGACAAATTTACACAGTATTTATCTAGTCTCAAGAGCAGAAAAATAAACAGATTTTTTTAGAATAAATCATTGAAAGTTTACCTTACGAACATTTTTGCGAGAGAATTAAAATTTAGTAATACTGATACTCGATTTTTCTGTAGCCTTTTGAAGATCCTATTACATCACATGAGTACTCTGAAAGCCAGCGTCATAGGAGATCCTTGTTTCGAAGACTCAAAAGCTCTACCTAGACATGACCATGACGTCATATTTGTAAAGTTCGTAATTTTTTTATGCCATAGGTACACCGTTGTCATTCTATATTTTAACGAAAACTGAGATAGTCAATACCTGTTAAGATGCCCCCGTCTGACCCTAACTACAGCCGATGGTCAGCGCCAAATGCGCTTTGGTCTCGTTGTCACGGTCCGTTGCGCGACGACCACAGACCACCACGGACATTTTATTTTGGTACTTACCAAAACAACAACGCTACCACACTGTAGTTATTCTAGCTAGTGTATCAGATTAGATCAGCCCAACAATGTCTGTTAATTCTATGGTGTTCAGATGAGTCCTGGCACAGAGCAGGCGGGGGAAATCAATAAATAAAAATGAAATAATTAATAGTAAATCATCATCATCAATCAGCCTACATTAGTCCACTGCTAGACATAGGCCACCAGGCAGCAGTCTTTCGCAAATCGTCACCTCACCTGGTTGGAGGGCGTCCTACAGTACGTTTGGCGAGTCGGTCTCCATTTAAGAGCACGATTAATTGTAAATACTAGTTTTAATTTAATTATTTGATTGTACTTTTCTTTCCTAATAAATAAATGTTATCAAGTTTCCTCCTCTTCCAGTAGGTAATCTTATTGCTTGGCGAAATTTAATATAGTCCAACCTGGCGTCATTGCCCATTGGGTATGAATATTGCAGTCTGTATTATTATGACTCGATAAAATTCTTTCGTTACATTAGATAGATCCCGAATTGATCCCATAAAAATATTATCGAGGCATTAGTATTGATCCCATCAAGCTTAAAACGTATCTAAAGCATCATGCCATGGTAATTATCACATCACTCGTAGCAATTGGTTTTCATGGCAACGGGCATAAACAGTCCTTTCATCTATATCTCATCACATCAAACAAAATTAGAATCGAACTTTAACTAGATGTCGCCACTTGAAAGTTTTTATCGCGCTTTCGAAGTGCTCCTTCCATACCCATTTTCACTATTTAGAAGTTTGGAGTCTGTTTATAGTTTCTAAAACAAGCCTAGCCTTAGAAAAATGTGAGTTCAATTAAAATTTTAGCTTATTTTTTTTTGTAGAGAAATTAACGGCAATTGGGCAATGCTGACCAAACTCTTTATTTAACCAACCTGTATTTATACAAATATTTGCTATATTTTTATAATTATTCTGATTTTATGCAAAGAAACCGTATTTTATTTTGTTCGATTTAAAAAAGAAAACGTTAAATTTGGTAATTTTAATAACAATAGTAGAAAAAACATGCAAAACGGACATCATTGTCTGTAAAACAAGCATATAATGGTGCGATATAAGCTTGAATTTAGCTCTTTATTGATGTATACCCACTCTGAATAAAATATTATGAATAATAGGATAATTAATATCTCTTGTAATATTTATTCTGCTATATTAAAACTGATTTCCGCAAAGCAACACCTGAATCTATTAGTATTCCTACTTTCACGTTCTATGTTTTATTAATGTTAACATGACCAGTGAAAGTGCAATTTTGGGTGTTAGGTACTTTTTGGTAAAATATGAGTAATTTAAGTACCTAACAGATAGGTGTATAATGTTTATTAGGTACCTACCTGGCAGTGTATACAGCTCACAATCCAAAAGCTTCAAATCAATGCACTCCGAATTGCCACTTCACTTCACCACAAATCTGAACGAACAACACTATGTATAGGTAAGCACTTCTTATCAAAACACACCGCTATCACTCCATATCAAATTAGCTTGATCAGGTTCTATTGTAATATAAACTGTATTTTGTAACAGTGAGGCTAGTTATTCGCGGAATGGGTGTGATGATATTATTCGGGTATCCGGTTGGTGCCCATTCGGAAGTTGTGTCCGACTGGTGGTCACGAGCTGACTGATGACTAACACCAGCTGCCGATGCCGGCGATGTGCTCTGTGCATCACATTCAGTCGCAGGCCCACGGTGCTTTAGGGTACTCGTTGCAGTTTTAATAGAGGCTCAAAAATTCAAATAGAATCGTAGATTCGTTATCATCAGTGTAAGAAATGCGGACGCAATCAATCGTCCATCAATTTTGCGCGAGACTAAAATTTTACAAACAGTTTTCGTATATTTAATAACTTTTGGAATGGTAATTTTATAAATTTAATAAATAGAAAGGTTTTTAAATTGTAAATTAATAACGCTTTTAAATTTTGCTTCTGACACAGGATTTGAACCTAAACCACCAAAGAAAAGTGCTCATTCATGTAAAGATTTTTTTTTACATATTAATATATACATCTTTCAAAACAATAGTGAAATAAACCTACAGAACCCCGCTATCGACGCACTAGCGTTCACCTAATTGTCGTCCATTCCACCGTGAAAACACATGGTCGATACCTGGTGCGCCTCCCCCATCGAACACTAGCAACTGCCGCTGCAGCCGCCACGGTTCGAGCGGCGCCCCAGTTTCCTGCCCATTAATTATTATTTAACGGTTTTGCAGTTCAAGGCTCCGTTTTAATTAGGAATCGACTTTTGTAATCGGGTTATGCGAATTAGACGTGGACCCGGCAGATAATAATTATCATCAATCACTCTGGAATATTAAATACGCTCTGGAACTGAACTATAAATTAGCTTTGGTAAAGTCAAAATTACCTACAAGGTTGTGTGTTAAACGTAAGGAAGACGATAGTATCCTTTAGAGAAGTGAGTGGCGGTCCGCCCCGGGTACCGAGATCCAAGGGGCTCGCTTTGCTCGCTGTTGTTTTTTTTATTGGGATTGTAAAATAAATACTAGAAAACTTTCTAATCTGACGTAAAAAGGTTGCATTGCAGAAATTGCTCAAAGCAATAAGGCCGCCCATTGTACATACAACGTAATCTTATCGTAATCTGTATTGTACATACAACGTAAACTGTCCTATGTTTCTGTTTTATTTGGTTGGTGTGCAATGATGAGTGATTGTATCGTGTGCTATTTTGTTGACAAGCGCCAAAAAACTTATTCTTAACTCATTTACTGTCTTAGCTTGCTTGTCTTGCTAAGCATGCCTCACCAATTTTAAAACAGGTGGCTACTCACTGACCACTCGCTGATACTTATTTTGAATTCGTTTCATACGATCTTCACAGTCTCGCCTCAAATTCTCTAAACGTTTCAGGGCTCACTCCACTCGCTTTTATTGTTTTTTTCATATTCTTTTATTTTATTTATGACCACCCAAAAATGTGGAAATGTTAAAACGTTTAACGGCTTGCTCTGCTCGCCGTTAAACATTTTCTGTATTCTAAAAGTTTTTGCTGATTGCCGAAAAAAATCGCAAATGTACTACGGCTGTGTAAGGTCGGGTAAGCAACAAAAACAATGAATGTTTTTGTTGCTTACCCGACCTTACAAAACATCAAAATTACCGAAGCTCGTTCCGCTCGTCGTTATTTTGTATGCATAGCTTTTTATCTACCATCGCAATCTTAATGATTTTCAGGGGTCGCTTCGCTTATTGCTATATTGATTCCGAAAAAGTAACAAAAATTTCGGCGGCTCGCTCCACTTGTCGTTAAAAAACTTTAAATTTGTTTTCAATCGCCGTAAAAATCTCGAAAATATTGCGGCTATCTCCGTTCGCCGTCTTCGTCTTAGACTAGTAACTTGTCTTCTAGCTAACCTCACCAAAATCCCACATTACCTACATTGGTAGAGTGTAAGTTGACAAACATAGTTAATTTTAACCAAACATCGAAAGAATCCTAAAAAGTTCAAAAAATGTCGCGGCTTGCTCCGCTCGCCGTTACTCATAATTGTTATAAGTTGAGAGTTGAGATTGTCAACGAACCCCCAAGGCTATACCGTATTTTTGGATAGCTTTTTTATATAATGGGGGTGCATGGTAGAAAATCGCCCCGTCTACCAGCCCAAGCTACGCCGCCGCCACTGTGCCTACCTTGTCAGTTTCAGAGCACTCGCCATAGGATAACATAGCTGTATGAATAAATAAATAGCACCAGAGTAGTTAGTGCGTTAACCAAATTCGGCAGAAGAATTGAGGATAATATCCTCAAATTAACCGAAGTTTACACGACTATATTATAGTCGTGTAAACTGCGGTTAATTTTACATGGTAACTTCGGTCAGTCTCAATTTCTGCCAGAGGTACCTTACCCTACATAGGTACAGCCTTGCAATAACTATTAGAAAAATCCTTATGATTTTAAAACTTCTAACAATTACTTAACATGTTAGTCAAATGTTAATTTTATCTCACAACGTATCATGATTCATGGCATTACTATGTAAAGTATACTATACGCACTACAGTGTGAATAGTGTCCATAGACCCATAGTGGACGGTTCCGGTTCAGCTCTCCTTTTCAAACTCACGCAAAATACGAATATGACGAAAACCAGCTATATTACAGTTGGACGATCCATATCTCTAGTTATTCAAATATCAGCTGTATTTGTATATTTTATGATAATGAGGTTAAAACCAAGATCCAGTGAAACAGTATTAGATCACCGAATTATGAAACTAGGTTGTTGGATAAGGAGTTAGTTTTTATTTTATTTTCCTAGTTTGGTTATTTACGGTTCAGGTGCAATTAGATAACGTTTGTCATAATAATTATTAAAAGTAGTCCTACAAGTTTTCGAGTACCTAATATTAAGTGTAAGAGTACTACATATATTATATCGTACCTGCGTCGTCGTTCGACTAATATGTTAAATAACATTTAAAAATGTACATAATCATTCAACGGTATCTTTACAACATACCACTGATTAGTGGTGACATCTAGTAATGAACGTTGAAACTACGTGGTTACAACGTTCGTTGAAGGCCTTGAGCTTGGAGTGGCCAAGGTTTACAGTGCTAAGTATACGAACTATACGAAACGATGCTACTAAGTATGTACGATGCTTGAGTTGTATTCTACACTGCCACCAGATGTCACTCCTCGCTGATTTGTTACTTTACCATAATGTTTAATATTATACATACCACTGCAATGACCCTACAGAAGAGTCATTCGTCAACTCACACCATCCAACTTGTCCAATGTTGTATGAGTTGACGAATCGTAAAAAAAATATTATTTTCGTTCGGCAACTCACACCACCCTTTGTTTCCATTGAATTTATACCTCAAGTACAGTCACCGAAAAAAGTGGACTGTAGGATCTAAGAATTATTATTGTTCTATTACCGCCATTGTTTGTAAACATCGTCGTTTTAAGGAGATCCATAAATAGACATTGGAGGTTTTCTTTAGTTTCTCGAATGTTTGTATGTGGTTGGCGGACAAGACACTCAAAAGGGATTTTGAATAATGAGGTAGGTATCAAAAACCGTATTATGATAGAAAACCGTGATAGAAAATACATAACTATAATTGGTGGTATTGTGGCAATAAAATCCAACTTACTTGGGCCAGGTGAGTCCATTCGCGACGAGATAGCAGACTCCAGACACGATGCCGGCAAGCAGACCGAGGCTAACCCCAGTCGACAGCGACAGGCTGTCCGGCATGGTTGCTTCACTTCTGATGCTGCACTGGTAATGTCATAACATCGCTCATGCGACTTCAGAAGGCTTCAAGCATCAGGCATTTGTTTTGTGGTAGGTCACAAATGGATTAGAGCTGCCGATAGTGTTTTATTTCTTACTGGATTTTTATTCTTGTGAGAGAAGAGAGCGATAGGTAGGTCACATTCGTTCATGCAGGATGGCAATTTTGGCTCACTAGAGCTTGAGCAAGAAGTTAAGTTAAGCTTAGATTATGTGCTCTTGTTTAAAAGGATTTTCAATAGAGCTACTTGAAATCTGCAATTACGACTGAAGATCGACCTGAAACAAAAAAAAAAACAGTTTAAGTGCTGCGTCATCTTTGCTATATTTGTGGTATTTAGGTACCTTGTTTGTGGTAGAGATTTGGTAATGATAATATAACTATCAATGTAAGTTAACTTGTTTTGAAAAAGTTTGTGGGCGGTAAAACAGCAGCGGGCGTGTGTGCTAAACCTTAGTGGTGGATAAATTTCGGAGTCCGACCAGTGGCTCTGGAAATCACCCGTAAAAAATAAAATTACGAAATTTACCTCTTTGTACCACATAAACTTTAATGTCGTAAGTTTTGTAACCACAAGCAGTTAATCCCATAAAATATGTGTCATATCATAAAGATTTACAACAGTTTACAGCATATTACTAAGGGACACGTCCCACCCTGTGGTATTTCGCTGATGAAATTCCCGAATGCCTGACCCCGAGCTTCTGAAGGATTCCTGGAATTCCTGGAACTTGCAGATTCCCGGGAGCCAGCTTGTAATAGCCAACCTGCATGGTCAGCATTATTTTAACAACCGGTGTCCTTGAGAGTAGATTATGTTGGGCAAATTGACAAACTTCACAGCAATTTTTATTACCTCTTAAAAATAAGGTGGTTTCTAAGATATTCACAGTTGAAAATAACTATTGCTCTGTTCTTTTTTTTCATATTTATATTAATTTTATCTCAGAAACCTAACGTTTTAGAAAACTTTGTTACGTATTTTTTTTATTTGTAAAAGTAGGTACATACTTCTAAGTATGTACGTACCTCCTTTGTATAATACTGCATATTGTGTTTCCAGACTAACGTTATTTTAAAAAGCCTTATAAATTTATTACTTCTCATAGAGTCCTAAAGTTATCGAAATGTTATTTCGGTAAATTTTAATTTTTTTATCTAAATTCTATTCCGGTCAACAAATGAGCATTTTTGTAATTTGTCTCTATTAGTTGCAATTTTATTGAAAATTAAACATCAAGTGCGAGTCTGACTCTCGCACCGAGGGTTCCGTATAATTTTAAGACTTTGTTTTTACCAAATATCATGATTTAAGGTCAACGGGAAGTAGGTACTCTATAGGTTTTGGTGCCTTGCGTGAATTCAAAAATGCAATACCTCCACGCGTTCTTGAGAAAAGAAGGTTGACAGACGGACATTCAGACAGACAGAAGAGATTAGTAGTATAGAATAAATTCAAAAGTATTCAAAATAGCCTTTATTCAGAAAGAAAATAACAATCAAATAACAAATTTAAATTAAAACTAGTATTTACAATAGAAACAAATTAAATTCATAAACAGTCCATTTATGAATTTATTCTATACTACTAATAATAACATTTTAAAGAGGAAAGATGGTTGTTTGTTTGAATGGAATAGACTCCGAAACTGCTCGACCAATTTGAAAAATTCTTTCACAATTAGAATCCTACACTATCCCTGATGAACATAGGCTATAGAATATGCCCCTGTGAAGCCGGGGCGGACCGCTAGTAAACCATATTTCTGCACTTACCTATGCGTGGTGTTCTATTAACTACAACTACATGGACAAAAACAAATCGATTACAAATTACCTTACATTGAACCAGACACAATAGCATAGAACCTAGTTTACACCTCTGCGCCAGTCCGACCGTTGTTCGGCTAACGAGCCTGCTCCCATTGCTGAGATAACGAAAACAATACCAACGGGACCAAATGCTTGAGCTTTAGATGCATCTGCACCAGATGTGAGAACGTTTTCTACGCATTGGGAGCTTGGGTGAGCATCGTGTTCTTCAGAGCTCCCAATACGTCTAACTTTTGAATTTTACGATTGGGTAAGAATATAGGAAAAAACATTTTCTATTGCTTCGATTGGGTTGAGGTTTTCGTAGAGGTTTATGACTCTAATGGGATCGAATTATATATACTTCTTGTTCGATTTCGTTTAAGCTTTTACATGAAGTTGGTACATAATTAAGATTCATAAGGGATACCTTGGTCGTTGCGCCCTAACCATATTAGTGTTTCTGTGTTCTTAAGCTCTAACACTTCGAGCGGTCGATGTAGTAACACACAGTTTTCATATGGTGGAAAAATAAAACAAACAGTAAAAGCACGTCTTTTACAACGGGTCATGGGAACTTCCCATATAACTTGATAGATAGATAGATAGATAGAAAACACTTTATTGTACCACACAAACACAAAATACAATACAAAAGGAATTACAAGAAATATAGGAAGTACAAAGGGCGGCCTTATCGCTTTAAGCGATCTCTTCCAGGCAACCTTGGGATGGACTGGACATAAAAGAACAAAATAGACGGTGGCATTTGAGTGATATGAAAATAAAATAATAACATTAAACATACACTACTTACCATAATACCTAACATACATATACTACTTACTAATGATAAACTTACATACACATAAAAAACTAGTATTTTTGTTAAGCGGATAAATAATACTGATGAAGCCGTTCTTTAAATATAGGAAGTGATTTTGCACGTCTGATGTCCAGGGGAAGAGCATTCCATAGACGGATAGCTTGTACAGTGAAAGATTTTTCATAAAAAGTAGTAGAGTGAGCAGGAACTTTTAAGACGAGAGTTGCTGATGAACGCAACGAGAGAGAATGAGAGTCAGACAGGAATTCAAAGCTCTCCTTGAGATAAGATGGGCTGTGAGGATAGAACAAGATACTGTACAAGAGGGATAGTATGTGAGTATTCCTGCGAAGTCGGATAGGCAACCACTTGAGTTTAACGCGATACTCGGATACGTGGTCATATTTGCGAAGGCCAAATATGAACCTGATGCTGAAATTCTGGAGGCGCTCAAGCTTATTTAGTTGATCTTCAGTGAGGTCCGGATAGCAGGCGTCGGCGTAATCAAGGATAGGGAGCAAAAGGGACTGGGCGAGTGTAACTTTAGTGGAAGTCGGAAGGGAATTGCGAAGTCGAGCCGGCTGATGCAAACATCCTTCGGCTGAGTTCAGCCAATTGCGGACCCCAGGATAACTCACTGTCTACGATCAGACCCAGGTTTTTGACAGTTTTACTAACAGGAATTATAACACCATCAAAGGAGATAGGAGATAGGGATTTAACATCAATTTTAGCAATCATCCTTGAACTACCCACAACGGTGACTTGAGTCTTCTTAGGGTTCACCAAAAGACCGTGCGCTTTGCTCCATGCCAGGATACGTGAGAGGTCATCATTTATTGAGGTTATAGCAGACGTAAGGTCATTGGTTGGTGCTTGTTGGTAGATCTGGAACTTGCTTTGGGAAATCTAGAAAATTCTATAATTTATCTAGAGATTTTATGCAGTTACCATTGGCATCGTAAGAGTTTGTCTTCCGTTAGACCGTGATATTTTTTTTTGCAGTGTCATCTTTGTATACGATTTAGATTAGACAGTTATCTTGCAAAGGTCAAATAAGGTGAAAGTAATCACACAGACTAAAAGAGTAGCGTACCACTATTAGTTGTATTTATACAGGAATTATTAACAATTAATATCAATACAAATGTAATAGCTAGACGTAGGTAGCTACATAATATATGAGCATAAAAACAAACAAATATACGATTTTATTACCGGGGTAATAAGTTAGGTATATTGTATTGTACTTCTTTCCGCAAAGTTATGTAAATGAAGGTAAGGCAATATTGTAGGAACTTGTCATGAACATTTCTCATTTTGTAGGTACTTCCCAGCCAGAAGTTGTTGCTACACTAACCAATGTAACATTTGTTTTTGACCAGCTTCAAGAAACGAGGGAGTATCCGAATTTTAGACCTCATAAAGTTTCGAGCCGTGCCATTGTAAGGTTCAGCAACGACAACGCAGCCCGTGGATATCGTTCGAGCAGACTGAACCTACGAAAGAAAGTGCAGTAGTTTCCTTCTGTATATTTTTAATACCATCACTGCGATCAACAATCCTCCTGCCGAACATGGTGATTATGGTAAAACCACCTTTATTTGAGAGAGGCAAGTTCCGCACAGCATGGGCGTAGGTATGTACGATGAGCATGAGGGGATTTTCAAGCTTTGAGTGGTAGAATGTTTAAGTTTATATTACTTGTATCTTTGACCGACTGTACCTCCATATCTCTGCACGATTAAGGAAGGACAGTGTGCTTAGTATTCCGATTTTATAGAGCAGTGTATCGCTTTCATAGAAATAAACGTAAGAGCCGGGAGTGGTTCGCTTAGTATGGAGATATGGCGAAACCTCATTTATCTTTAATGTGGGCATAAGGATATTTCATTTGTATATTAATTTGTTAATTACTAAAGTTAATTGTAATTTGTTAGTAAAAGTAAATTGGGATACTTCAACTAGATTTTGTCAATGCTAAGCGCAGTACCGACAGAATTAATAAGGGTTTATAAGGGTTTAATTATTTAATTAAATTTTACAGATAGTCAACAAGAGACTAAAACGAGCCTCGCCGCGATACCTACATTTTGAAGTCAGATAATCATGAATAATTATTAAATTCAATATGAGAATAATTAAAAATAATTATGTAATAGTAGGGTAGTTATGTAGTGCAGGTGGGATGACGATTTGTGAAAGACTGCTGGCAGATGCTGGATGCGGCAAGCTGAAGACAGGGCGCTATGGGGCTCATTAGGGGAGGCCTATGTCCAGCAGTGGATTGGTAGGTATAGGCTGATGATGATGATGTAATAGTAGTAGAACTGAGATGAGAACTGAGAGTAGAACCCAGGCGCAGCCGTCAGTATAAAGTCTGTGTCCCATTGACATAGAATTTTTTCACAATGGTAAACCGTAAACCTCGGGTTCAGGTTTTTTGTTCATGTCAGTCACAATCATAGACATAGAATTTATTCACTGCGTACATTCATTCCTCAGAGCAATAACGTACATTCTAAGCCTATGGTCACAATAAAATAGGATCTATATAGGATCTTTGGTTACAATCGAGTCGTATTCCCCCATCGAGAAAAAAATCTACGTCAGATATATTATTATGTCATCTGCATTTGTCACAGACTTTATGCTGGCGACTGCTGTGACATTTGTATATTTTTTTACGTTTTGTGACTGAAAATCTGAACTTTAAAGATATTTATCAGCTTTTAGCCGAGTTTTGGATATATTTTACCGCCATGGTCGACTTACAATGCCTTATAGGCATGCAGTGCAACAAATTCGTAATGCTGGCGGCTGACCAGACACACACTCCTCAAAGCATCATCGTCATTAAAAACGGTTATTAGATGCAACTCTTGGCTCTTATATGAATAAAGCTGCCACTTTTGGCTCGATTCATATGTAATTTTACGAAGTAGTAAGCTCTTTTCACATTCATACTTAAGATCATAGAGAAATCTATGCCTGGGTGATGTCTTCTCAGACAAATTTCAGCCACAGCGGCCAGTCTTAAGAGGTTAGCCACCTATGTATGGTTACAGTCTAAATGGCTTGGAGTCATACATTCCATGTAATAGGGTCTAAACTAAAGGTTTCTCACGAGTCAGTCGATTTGCACACGCTGTTTATCTTATGACCCTTCTTCTCCAACGAGATCAACACGGGGAGGCACTTCGTGAGGCATTCGACTTAATATCGGAGCAAAGTTTTTCTCGTTCTAGTTCCTACAACTAACTTATAACTCACTGTCATTATAAAAGCACGTTTCCCGAACAGGCTTTGCAGGCGGCGGCTTTATGGTTAGTTATATCCATGTTTGATATCGGAGGGATAATGGGACCCATATCGAAGGGTCCGCCTAGTTATATCCACATACTTAGATGTGACACTTTGGGGTGCTTGAGGATCCAATCATTGAGGTCGTTATTCAATTGTGAACACTAGATTGAAATTGTTTGTCATCGATCAAATCTACGGAACCTAGGCTGCTTGATCTTAGGATCAAATTGACTAGTAGGAATAGGTCTTTATAATTTTGTACTAGCGAGCCGTCGAAGTCTGGCTTAACTCCAGCAGTGGACTAATTTTGACTTATGATAATGAGCCGTAAGTAAGAAGAGTACATACAACCATTACTCAAAATAAAGTTTAGGTAAAAAATATGAAAATGGAATGAATTACATTACAGTTAAAAAAGGCGATATAATAAAAAACAAAACACTGTATTGCACAATGAGAAAATATATAAAAAAAAGAATACAGGAAAAGATGATAGAGTTGCACAATGGGCTGCCTTATCGCTGAGAGCGATCTCTTCCAGACAACCATAGAATGGGCACGAAGCAAGCGATCTAAAGTGTTAGTGTCAAATTAGATCGAGATGAATGGAAAAAGGAAAGGCTTTCTTCCATTAGTTAGATTCGATGGGCTCTTTATAATAGAAAAGTGCTTATTATACATACATATGTAAATCTAATTGAACAAATAAGGTTATTTCATTCTTATTCTTTTTGGTGTTTCACACAGTACGAGAGGGTGAGTGAGACAATGCGCAGTTTTCAGATTTGCTAGAGCTAGATTTATAGTAGGACAATTGTGTAACTAGTTCTCAAATAACCTGAATTGATGAGAAACCTCAGTAGATTTGTAATAATGGCCACAGATTTACGCTGAAGATGTCTGAAGGATAATATTGTTTGCGATTGCGCAGGGCCATTCGCGGTTATGTGTGTCGACATTTGCAAATTGCCGCGACTTGAGATTTTAATAACGACCATACGTCGTGGTCCGGTGGGAACAGTCGCCGGAATAAAATAGCTTAAGGTTTTTAGAACTGTATTTTAAACCCTTATTTATAGGTTAGCGCATAAAAGAAACTGTTTGACTTTTTTTTAGGATCGTGCGTATCTAATCTAAGAGTGCCCTTACCATTAGATTAATATCATAAATCATAACATTATATATAATATAATAATTATCATCAATTTTTTTTTCTGATAACATTATTTATTTATACGTTATAATAAATTAAAACTTTAAAAGTCAACCAACAACAAGTAACTTTATTAGTCATTAATAACCCGCAATATTAAATTAGAATTTGGTTTAGTATCTCGTAGGTCTGACTGTACAGATGTATTTGAGCAGAGTGGCATATTTATTTTAAGTGTTTTAGCAATTTTCCCATAAGTTCAAGCAGACGTTACTTTGTAACTCGTACTCACAGGCTTTTAATATTTTAAAGTATTACAAGGTTTTCTCTTAATCATCGACAAGCCTGTGTTTAACTACAATGTTGCATTTAATTTAAGTACCTACTACTTAGATAACAATTCTCAAAATTAGAAATCAAACAACATCATCTAGCCCCAAGCTAATAAGGTAGTGTTATGGATGCCAGATAACTGATTTAGGTACTTAACACATGAAACTTAAAGATTTAAAGTCTTTGTAGGTACCTATATTGTAAAATATAATGTATGTTTTGATTTTCGTTACCTCCTATTTATAACGTAATCATCCGAAAAGAAAGCTAAAAAGCTTTAATTTGCAGGAGGTCGAAACCTTTACATTTTGAAAGATTTGAAATTTAAATTTTGTAAATTTTTAAGATTGTTCCATGTCTCCTCTTAAAGGTTTTTGGATATTTCCATGAGAGCGCTCTGCCTCTAATCAAACCGAGTGTCTCACTTTCTCAGTTAATAAATACAATGATTGTTTGAAAAAAATAAAAAGTAATATTATATTCCTTAACATTGATGTACACTGTTTTATAGAATATAATCCCTCGGGGACAAAAATTATGAGACCATCTCGAGGTTTTTTTCTACAATAGCAAAAAAAATTATCGAAATCAGTCCACAACTGACGAAAAACAATTTACTTCTTTTTAAACTCAGAAAACTATGTAGGTAAAGGTATCTATTCCTGTAGTATATCATAATTCTCATGGCAGCTAAACACAAGCCCTGTTGATTTTGATGATATGCGATGCTATGATAAACATGATGATTTGAGGAAAGAATCATGTACTATCTGGTGCCAGCGCCCTTACACGCACTTTTCCGAAATAAGATGTAGCCTTTGCCTTTTCTTGCCTAGTCCACCTTCTTGCCATACTTCATAATAGCTTAGCTAAAAAAATCATAGCAGACATACATAGAAACAGTAATACACTTTTTTATGTTTTCACTTATTGGCAGACGAGCACAAACTGCACGAGATAGGCGACCAGATGCTCCTCGGCTTGATAGGGGACTCGGGAGAGACGGTGCAGTTCGCCCAGTACGTAAACAAGAACCTGCAGCTGTACAAGATGAGGAATAACTACAAGCTGAGCGCGGCGGCAGCGGTGCACTTCATGAGGAAGAGTCTGGCGGATCGCCTTCGCTCCGGGGAAACGGTACTAACTTCTTCAATAACTACAAGCTGAGCGCGGCGGCAGCGGTGCACTTCATGAGGAAGAGTCTGGCGGATCGCCTTCGCTCCGGGGAAACGGTACTAACCTCTTCAATAACTACAAGCTGGGCACGGCATAAGCGGTGCACTTCATGAGGAAGAGTCTGGCGGATCGCCTTCGCTCCGGGGAAACGGTACTAACCTCTTCAATAACTACAAGCTGAGCGCGGCGGCAGCGGTGCACTTCATGAGGAAGAGTCTGGCGGATCGCCTTCGCTCCGGGGAAACGGTACTAACCTCTTCAATAACTACAAGCTGAGCGCGGCGGCAGCGGTGCACTTCATGAGGAAGAGTCTGGCGGATCGCCTTCGCTCCGGGGAAACGGTACTAACCTCTTCAATAACTACAAGCTGAGCGCGGCGGCAGCGGTGCACTTCATGAGGAAGAGTCTGGCGGATCGCCTTCGCTCCGGGGAAACGGTACTAACTTCTTCAATAACTACAAGCTGAGCGCGGCGGCAGCGGTGCACTTCATGAGGAAGAGTCTGGCGGATCGCCTTCGCTCCGGGGAAACGGTACTAACCTCTTCAATAACTACAAGCTGAGCGCGGCGGCAGCGGTGCACTTCATGAGGAAGAGTCTGGCGGATCGCCTTCGCTCCGGGGAAACGGTACTAACTTCTTCAATAACTACAAGCTGAGCGCGGCGGCAGCGGTGCACTTCATGAGGAAGAGTCTGGCGGATCGCCTTCGCTCCGGGGAAACGGTACTAACCTCTTCAATAACTACAAGCTGAGCGCGGCGGCAGCGGTGCACTTCATGAGGAAGAGTCTGGCGGATCGCCTTCGCTCCGGGGAAACGGTACTAACTTCTTCAATAACTACAAGCTGAGCGCGGCGGCAGCGGTGCACTTCATGAGGAAGAGTCTGGCGGATCGCCTTCGCTCCGGGGAAACGGTACTAACCTCTTCAATAACTACAAGCTGAGCGCGGCGGCAGCGGTGCACTTCATGAGGAAGAGTCTGGCGGATCGCCTTCGCTCCGGGGAAACGGTACTAACTTCTTCAATAACTACAAGCTGAGCGCGGCGGCAGCGGTGCACTTCATGAGGAAGAGTCTGGCGGATCGGCTTCGCTCCGGAGAAACGGTACTAACTTCTTCAATATCATTTGTATTAAATACATAATATAAAAGACATGATACAAGTTTTGGAAAAATCACTATAGAGCCCTGTATTATTCAGTTCTGTATTTTTAAACCTAAGGCTTTGCGTTTTATAATAAGCTCCATATCTTTAAAACATTCAACAAACCGCTGGACAAAGGCATATTTCAGCTTTGTTTTAATACGGGATTTTCATTCATTTGCAAACGAAAGTAAGAAAGTTCCATGACAAACGTGCAAAATTCTCTTATTTTCAGATTCTCTGCATCACTTTCTCATCTAAAATCAGTGCTGATTTCTCTCTAAATAACTAATTAATCTCAATGTGAAGCAGTTATTCTAATTTTACGATTTAATTAATTAAATTGTTGGTGAGTTTTAAATTTTTGTTCTAACAAGAAACTGTTTATGCAGATTAGGTTGATTCGTTGAGTGAATTTAATTTAAACGTTTAAATTTTAACGATATAACTAATTGGTTTTCTCAATAAAATGTTGATAGTGTTACCTACATGCTAAAATGTTGCAATGTTTCTTATGTAATCTAATCTATATTTAGGTTTATAACAAGAACTGAGATATCTATCGGGTATCCTAAATGTAAAGGATTCTTATGAATATGGAATAACCTGTGCATTTTCAACTCATACAAACTCACACAAACCCTACAAACAAGCAATATTATGAGGCTATAAATAAAAGACCACAAAGCAAAACATAAATCAATATTGGCATACTTTAAACTTGTGCGGGGAATATTTCTCGCTCGTAAAGGGTAAATGCCTGAAAATGGAATGCAAATAAGATTTTCACCAAGCGCCCGCAATCTCCTTCAAAGAATTTACATTTAAGTTTTATTTACAAGGACTAAAATTCGTTGTCTCTAGGTACCGCTCTTACTGTCAACTAAAATCTGAATCATTATCCATCTAATATTAGTCCAGTGCTGGACATAGGCCTTCCGTATTGAGCACCATTTATGTTTAAATGTCTTCAGCTTGCCGCACAAGAAAACGACGGAGCTCGTTAATTTAGTAGACTATACAACATTGATGTATCTTTTAAGCCTTGGCCGTGAAGAACTATGACTGTCAGATTGCACGTCAATTTTACCAAAAGTAGTCGACAGAGGGCACTTATTTTTTACGTAGACTTATGCAAAGTTTATCATTTGTAGAAGATTTAAACTTCTTTTGTTTTGGTTGCCGGCACAATCACATGGTACTAATTTTATTCCTAACTAACATTTGCCTGCGGCTTTGCTATTTTGTAGGTACATAAATAAGTCTGTATCTTGGCCACGCATAACGGCGAAAGTACATACTGAATGAACTCAAATAAAACTTGCGGGGTGGTTACGACTCAGAAGAAATAAAAATTCAAGGTCCATCTCGTCCAATGGTTAAAGCTTTTTACTGAAAATCAGAAAATTGCTCCCCGGCGGCGCCAAACTTTTCAAACTGAAAAAAAAAGTCCAACGCGATAGGCTGACATATCGCAGATATCCTTGATTTCAAAAAAGTATATTTAGTAGGTAATACGTTTTACCTTCACAAATTACCATCATCATCATCAGCCTATAGGTACCAGTCCACTGTTGCACAGGCCTCCCCTAATGAGCGCCATAGCTCCCAGTCTTCGGCTTGCCGCATCCAGCATCTGCCAGCAGTCTTTCGCAAATCGTCATCCCACCTGGTAGGAGGGCGTCCTTTACTACGTTTTCCGAGTCGCGGCCTCCACTCAAGAACACGTTTACCCCAGCGGTTGTCGGTTCTTCTTGAAATATGGCCAGCCCACTGCCACTTCAGCTTAAATTAAATAGCTTTAGCTTAAATTATCATAATTTTGTTTTAAAACGTGATAATATATTTTATTTTGAGTTTCGAAAGTCAAAATAATGCCAAAATCTAGAAAAAGGTGTATTTTTAAACACTTAGTTTAACTGTAACGAACGTAAATGATCAGAATAAAAAAATACGATAAGTAAGGAAAAAGCCTGTAGGAGCCGAGTAATGGAATAGAATTTCTCTATATATTATATAATATAATCTATATAAATAAAATAGAACAGAAAACTGGGTAAAATATCAAGAGATCTCTGAAACTGCAAGAGATATGAAGCTGAATTTTAAACGGAGTTTCCTTTTAGTACGTAGGCTAAGAACGGATTTTTGGAAATTTACTTGAAGGAATGTTTTCTAAAAAAGTTTTAAAATTCTAAGGGTTGGTTGTAAAACTTTGGCGTTGATAGTTTACATGGAAACCAACACATAAGGTATTATTAAAGTCCACGCGAATGAAATTGCTGGCTGGTCAGTGGTCAGCTAGTAATATATAAAGAGGAAAAATTTGTTTGTTTGTTTGTTTGAACAGGATAGGCTCCAAAATTACTGGGCCGATTTAAAAAATCTTTCACTATTAAAATGCTACATTATCCCTGACGAACATAGGCAAAAGAATATACCCGTGCGAAGCCGGGGCGGACGCTTAGTATGAAAATTAACTGATTTGTAAAAATAAAAAACCCACATAAGTTCTTTACGAATTACAGAGCAAGACTAATATGTTATTTGAGTAATCGTTTAGATTTTCTATTCTTGCTTAAATTTTGAACAATTCAATAAATCCGGCCGAAAATTATAGACCAGCGCTCAAAGATCTACTTATGAGCTTCTACCTATTTTATTACTACGGGAATTTACAAAAAAATCATTGGCTAGTTTGTGGTACTTAGGTACCACAAACTAGCCAATGATTTTTAACCCTTTATTTTTATAACGTAAGCTTCGTCTGTAATAGATTGATTTTTTACAGTTAAGGCAGAGATGCGAAGTTGTCTTGGTGGATACAAGTGCCTAAGTGCCTATTGTCTAATTGTCTATAGGTATTATACAAAATAAAAGTATTACATATACAGTATTTAAAGAACCTTATGGTAGGTATCACCAACGGACCAACGGTTTTTTTTGTAAATTCCTATACATATAATAAAAATTAAAATAAGTGGTGGCGCTCGGGTAATGCCTTAATCAAATGATAAAAAGAAAGTATTTACATTCAAGTATAGCATTATTCAAGCATACTGTATACGGCTTTTTTTACATTTTTTACATTTTAGATAAAAAAAATGGAATCCTTTTGCGAAATAGTTATGTAACCCTCGTATTTATAGTAAAAAAAATATGTTTTTTTTATCAGCGCGTCCTACCTGTCATGACGTATACGGAGCTGATTGAGACTTAGACACTCACTACAGGGCTAGTCCACGAGCTATGGCAAGAGCTATGCTCGGAGTTCCTCTGAAGGATAGGATTTGTAACGAATACTTACATCCGACAGAGAACCAAAGTTATTGAGATAGCTCTAAGAATTAGCAAGCTGAAGTGGCAGTGGGCCGGCCATATCTCGCGAAGAACTAACAACCGCTTAGATAAACGTATTCTTGGATGGAGATCATGTCTCGGTAAACGTAGTGTAGGACGTCTTCCGATCAGGTGGTATGACGACCCATGAGACTGAAGGCGGATGCTGGATGCGTCATGCTGAAGACATAGCGCTAATGGGGTGCTCATTACTGGCCTCCCAAGTAGCAAAATAGATCCAATAACTGTCTTCAAGACTACATTTCAATACTCCAATAAATTTCTACTAGTATACTACAACGCTGGATTTGGGCGCATTTATTGGAGCACAAGTTCTTGTTATGCTCCCGCAATGAGCTAACAGAATGCTAATAAGTCTAATTACTGTCTTGCACCAGTATTTGGAAGCACTAAAGCTCCTTTAGTTGCCTTGACGAAGATTACTACTGGTAAAAGTACTCCTGTTGTTATCTACTTCTAGTTCGTTTCAAGTGTAATTATGCTAATAATGTGCTAATAAACGTACTTTGCTTTCAATAATTTGTAACACATTTTACAAGCTGGCTGGGCAGGCCAATTCTTTTTTGTTGCTGATTTGTGTGCAGTGTTTAAAACGTAAGTAATTTTAGTTATTGTTTCATTTAATATTTATTTATATGAAAAAAGCTTAGCTAGAATTAAGTGAGAATACAATTTAACGTGTGGCAAATCTATATTTACTGTAATAGTGTACAGTGTTAGGGCTAAATTTTTAACGCGCTTACATAAATTGAATATTAAGCCAGTTAGTGTAAAAATATTATAAGCACATAATTATTGTTTTTTTATCATTCGCCATGTTTCAAAATATGCTCTGTATCAAGACATTTATAAGACCGTAATAGGTAAAACTACGCTAGATTTACTCTTAGTTAAGATTAACTCACCACCATGTTGAATCACATTAGAGTTCCTCAATTGATGTCTGAAACCCTGCAACGCAACGGCTAAAATTTTTTTATATAACTTGATTTCTTTATCATATGTGTTAAAAAAAAAGAAAGAGTTAGATTTTCTGACTCGGCCATGTATCCATAAAAATCACACTAATGGCTCTGAAAGGTTTTAATTATTAGTATTACGCTGTCCAATAAATCATTTTCACATTTACAGAATGATCGCGTTCGTTGATGTGGACTGTTTTTTGACTAAAAATGAGTTGCGCCAACTTATAGGTACTTACAAATTCACAATGGCCTAGCCGTGCACCCACTTTGTTTTATATGCTAGCTGCAAGGGATGTGTCTTAATTTTAAGATATTGTTTGATACAAAAAAATAAAGATTAACACCAGGATAATGATCTGTTTTATTTCACAACGTATATAATAAGGGTACAAAAAATAATTCTGACTTGTAATCAATTTTAACTAATTTACACTCCACATTTGAGTATATTATGTTTAATGGCCCACATTTTAACTTCTTTTCGCAATTGTAAATTTTTTTCATAATCAGGTATTTCGACATCTGATTCATATTCACTGTCATCACTATTATTTGTAAAACATGAATCATCTGCACGCTGGTCGTTAATACTATATAGTATATCACTTTCGAATTGTACGGAACCCTCCAATAAATTGCTGGTTCCTGCTTTTTCATAACTTGCTTCAGATGATAGCTTTTGCGTTACCGATTCTGCGTGTCTTTTATTTACAGTTCTTCTTCTTCTTCGTTTCACTTCTTTTGAAACGTTTCCATTCTTGTAAATCCATTGTAATCAGTGATAAATAATATTTGTAAAACTGGTAAACAGCCTATATAGTATTAGCCTAGCGCTTTAGAAGATTATTTACTCTTACAGAATCTTCTAAGCGTCTTTATTAAGACTACATCGCCCTCATACTTATAATGATCTCAGCTAAATATATGCTAAAATCTGGGAATCTTACACAATGCTATTATAAAACTAAATTGCTGCATATTTGTAATGATCTCAGACAAGTATATTATAAATTCTGAAAATCTTACACAATGCTTTTATAAGACTATAATTTTCGTAGGACTATTTAAACTTTGTCAATACACTTATGAGATTACATGTCTTGTAATTATCCTATAAAATAGTGTACTACTAAACTACAAGTTTGTTATATTAGTGAATTTGCTCTAGAGAGTAAAAATGCTTGCGCAGTGCTATTATAAGCAAAGATTTCTTAACAAAAGCCATTAAAAGAGCTTTTTTAGTCTAATTTTACCTATTGTATTTTATTATAGGATTTCCTTGCTAGTTGGGCTATGACTAGTAGTGGTCTAACATAGGCTGATGATTGTATTGTAATAACTAACTCAGTCACCTAGTAAGTACCCAACATATTGAGTAATACAGATATTATAATACTAGTCTACATCTGGACCGTTATTAATTATTCATTAATATTTATTTATGTTCATTTTCCATTCTACCAAATTGATAACTCTGTCAATGAATAAAAATACTGCAAAATCCTTGTAACGTAGGTGCAATCCATTATATATTCTATTACAATGACAAATGAACTATTGAACCCGCAAAACAAAAGTTGTCAAAAATCGTAATTCGTAAGGCGTGTCCAGCTGTCATCGCGAAAAAAGTAACATGACCTCGCGTCCGTCCATGGAGGCGGCTAGCCCCCGACTGAAGTTAGTGGAAACGATATTGAGTTATATACAAAGGGATATTTGATCAATAGGGTTGAATTTAGCGTAGCAAAATATTAACTACGTTTCAATTACATCGCAAAACGCCTTACAAAAATAAGTTTTTTGGGATTTATTATTATTGTATTGAATTCTACAAAAATTACGAATGTTTATTAGAAAGATATGATGTAGAAGTAGCGGTTCCTGTATTTTCTTTTTCATCTGGAGTTATATATTTTGTGTAAAGGCTCAAACGCGCTGCTATTTATAAGCGATTTTCTCCAGTGATTTATTATAAAACTACACAAAACAATGAAAAAAAGAGGTAGTAAAGATAGTTATTAGTAATTTGTTTATACAATGTGGTATTTTTCATCACTTAAATCGTATGCACTTTAGAGCAAATCAACAAACTGTAAAAGCTGTTCGTTCAAGTAAGGCATCACTGAGGCCTCTTAAAGGGCAATGTACGCTTCTAAAAAAAAAGTCCGAGTGAGTTGCAAAAGCTTTCAATGAATAAATTCAAACAAATCGTCAAACATATCCTTTGTCCCAACAAAATTTTAAATTATTTAGAGGGTAAAAATTGATTGGGACCAGTTTTGCTCCAACTCGAAAACTAACTACGTAATAAAATAACATAATTTCTTTACTTTACTTTTAAAAGATTGAAGCGAACAAAAACCAAAGTTATTACTTTGTTTCATTGTTTATAATTTGTAATTTGAATTTTCTGATGTGTCCAAGAGTCATGTAAGGCCTAGAAAATAAAGCACTTTGATGTTTTAAGTTTATTTTATTTTCAATATATTATAATTTCTGGCTCACCGCGTAATGCCTTATAATAAGTAATCCTCTCCCCAGGATACAATCTCGGCTAGACGCTGAGGTAATTATTCGACATTTTAATCCATTTCAACAAAAGGAGGAGGTTCTATGTTTGGCTGTATGTACGTTTTTTATGTATGTTCTTCGATAACTCCGTCAATTGTTGTTGTTATTATGAACATTATTATGAAATATCTATTGGTGATTATTTTTCTATTGCATAGTGAGTGATCCTTAGAATGTTACATAAATACCTATAGAATTTTATTCTAGAGGAATAAATACCTAGAGTACTTGTTGTACGTAATGTTGTTCTTCGATCAAATACTCGTAGATCGAAACAACATTAGAACAACACTACTGAAAAAACTGTGTATGGAATTTGAATTCGGTATTTCGGTTTTTCAATGCCGTTAAAATATTTATAATTATTTGTTTTTGCTTATTTTCAGCCAGTACAAATGAACATGATAATATCGGGGTTCGACGAGGGCGGCGGGTCCCTGTACGTAATGGACTGGCTGGCCACCTGCATCAAGGTGCCTTTCGCAGCCCACGGGTTTGCGGGCATGCTCTCCCGCGGGATCCTCGACCAGTATTATAGGGATTGTTAGTATTGCTACACCCCCCTGACGTACAGGGGGTTGTCATCAGACTCTGAATCTGTACGCGTTTACATATACAGGTGTAGGTATTATTTTTGGAGGATCAAAAGAAGAGTGCTAGTGGTTTTTAATATGCTTCGAGTGGTTTTCTATTTAGGTACCGATTTTTATAGTTTGTTTAGAAATGAAAACCTAGTTTGTTGATTTTGATTAAAAATAAAGGATATCTTAATATAAATAGATTTAAAAAAACTGCTTGGAAATTTTCGATTTATAAATCGGTTTACAAATAAAAAATAAATGCAATAGATATTCTAAGAAAATGTTTATTTATTAATTAATATACATTTTCTTATTTTTCTTATGGCTCACCATGCTTGCTTCCAGCTCTAACAGAAGCAGAAGCCTACAGCATCCTCAAGATGTGCGTCCGTGAGATCCACCACCGCTTGTTCTTTAACCTGCCAAACTTCCACGTCAAGGTCGTCAGCCGGGGCGGCATCCATGAGCTGCCTTCCATCACTCCTAAGACCTTCCTAGTCCAGGATTAAGGTGTCTTCGAAGTGAAGATAGTGTTTTTTCAATTTTCGTTGTAGTGGTTGACGAGGTGCACGATTTTTCCTTGGAATCATTGAAGCAATTCTAGGAAGAATATTTAATTCATTCTTCCAAGACGTATAAAAATCGTGCTATTGATGTTTTAGATTGCATATATTTTCAGATAAAATAAGTTTATTTTGTAGAAAGTTTTATTCTGTAGACAGGTTATTGTATTCTGAGAAAAGTTGTTTTAACAATTAAACATTATTTTATATAATTTTGTTTTTGTTTGTACATGTAAATAAATGAAGAAGAACTTCCACATAAAAAAACTGAGGAGCAAAAAACCTTTCATGGCGTTGGCGTATTAGCAAGGTTATTGAGGACAGTCAGTATAACAAATATAATTAGGTATGCCCTTTTCAGGTCTCCGCCACGATTTGCAATTTTAATTCTACTCTCAAACCAAATATTGGAAGACCTCGCTCAAACAAGTAAAAGTTTCATGATAAAATTTTAATTGTATAACTTTTTATCCGTTATCCCTTGATGCTCCTGTTTGGCCGTAAGTAGTTGAGTTGACAACTTTGGATTGAGCTGGTTTTGTTGTACATTAAACATTTAAATTCACCATCTTGCCACACATGCTTACAAACAACTTCGAGGTTCGTTGTGGAAAATATGGAGTGTTATCATGTTGGTCACGGTCAGCCCATGACAGTCCACAGTTGGACATCATCCCATCACCAACACATATGTACATCCAAAGCTGAACAAGCCTTCCTCAATGAGGGGGACATTATGCCTCCCCTGATGAGAACCCGAACACGCCGCATCATGAAGAAAGGACGGCGAGCGAGGGTCAAGAGGACGTACCCTTTCGGGAGTTTTGTTTATTACTCTCAACACTAGTGCCTGAACAGTGGTGCAGGAGCTACCTACTAAAGACTAGAAGATTCTAGTAGGCACCTGCTAACAGATCATCAGCCCACCTGTCCGCAGAGCTTCCCACACTACCGTTTTCCGAGTCGCGTTCACCACTTATATTTGACGTGTCTAAGTGCTTAGTTTGTAAACCTAAAGAAATAAAGTTATTGACTTTTTTTGACTTTTGACTCAAGAACACATGCCTGCCTACCCTAGCAGTGGTCGGTTATTTGGGAGATATTGCTGGCCCACTGCCACTTCAGCTTGCAAATTTTTTGCTTAGCTAATAGTAGGTACTGTGCTATAATGCAATAACTCACAACATCAGATTGAATTAGCTACGGCCCCGAAGATTACATATTCGTGTGAACTATGAACTTAGACACGGGTCTGTGAGAAAAAAAACATCGGCTTGTTAATTAAACATGATCGAAGATACCCGTGTGGTCCCGGCTTAGAATTCGCATCACCGCAACTGGCTGTCGTAAGAGACGACTACGCATGCCCAGCGTGGGGATTATGTGCATTACCCTCATGAGATACAAACCAATAAATCGATTATCAGGGGGATGCCTGCGTCAAGCAGCACCAGGCTGTTGAGGTCGAGGAAGATAGTTGCCTGATTATAACCACCTTGCAGCTAGCGTGGTTACGGTCAGGTGAATCAAGTATACCGAATTGGTGGATCAACTTTATTTGCAATATATAAATATACAAAGTCTACTGTGCGTAGCTCTTAATACACCCAGGTGATTTACTCCAGGTGTATTAAGTCTACCGGGTGCTTTATTGAAAGCTGTATACTTAGTTTACTCAGGTACACCAAGTCTACCGTGCGTAGCACTTAATACACCCAGGTGATTGGTTATAAGTTTGATAAAACGTATTAAAGATTTTATGTTCTCTACCCTAGAGACCAGAGATAAACTTGGAAAATATGCGGCCTATGTCCAGCTGTGGACCAATATTCTGATGATGATGATGGTCCTAAGGGGGAGGGGGTGCCATAATCAACACCCTATCTTACTACCTCTTTTAACTGCGTGGGGGGCTACGTATGTATATTTCTCAAACTAAGTTTGGTAGGTTTTTGACTAAAACACATAATTGAGAGAATTATATCAAGCCTTTGAAAAGCGGCCCGTTGTTGCGGCGATTCTGTTAGTCACCGGATCTTTTGGAATATTTGAGACTTTTGATCTCCCTTTGATTCACTTTTGATCTTCTTGCACCATTTCATGAGATGATAGCTTCAGTATTCGGTTTTGCTCGCGTTTTTTGGATAACTACTAATGTCCTTCTTCAGTTTAAATACAATTTACCTCTGACACATTTCAATATCATCTTGTCAAGCTTTGCGCGGTTCGTAAAGGTTTCAGAACACATATTTTTATTTTATTATTTATTCTAGGCTAGCTACAACGAAACATCATTGCAAAACGCTGTGTTACCAATACATCCGACAGAGAACCAAAGTTATCAACATAGCACTACGAATTGCATGGTGAAGTGGCAGTGGGCCGGCTTTATCTCTCGAAGAACCTACAACCGCAACCAAAAGGTGTTTTTGAATGGTGACCACGAATCGGTGAAGGTAGTGTAGGATAGCCTTCGGCCAGGTGGGGTGACGACCTGCGAAAGACTGCAGGCAGATGCTGGATGCGTCAAGTTGAAGACAGGGCGCTATGGCGCTCATTAGGGGAGGCCTACAGCAGTGGACTAAGGTAGGCTGATGATGATAATGACCTACAACGTCCCACATATGGGCTAGGATTAACGCTTTATGTATAGATATAGCAACATTCACAACAAGGTTTATCAACAAATATATTTAAGGAGATCTTATCTTTAAATGGAGAACGTGTCGCAGAAGATATTTTGTAACTGGAAATAGGTGAGACTCAGTATCTGCATAATCTCTAAGAGCAAACACTGCCTATGTTTAGGTAATTACAAAGGTACCTACGCTTACGATGTGCAAACAGCTGTCAAGGTGTTGATAAGAGGAGACGCACGACTTGCTCATTAACACTTTGAATGCTACATAAACCTACCTACGTGTGCAAGTTTGTACGTAATTATCCCAGAGTAAAGTAATTTTTTTATTATATTTTTATATAAATGGAGAATACCTTGCCTTACCTACCAAATATAAAAAACCATAATCAAAGCTCGAATAAAAAATCATAGTCCATTGCACAAATGCACATAGAAACCGTTCCGGATAAGTTCGCGTTATCTAGATTTAACGCTAATTATATTAAGAACTAGTTTCTACCCACGGCTTCGCACGCTTTGTTTCGTGAAAAAAGTAGCCTGGGTTTTAATCCAAACTTAGAGATGAAATTTTTCATATCTACCTGTATGAAAAATTTCATCTCTGTCATGAATGGTAGTTTTGGCGTAAAGAAGTAACACACATCCTTATCCATCAAAACTTCCGCATTTATAATATTAGTGTGATTCATAAATTGACTAAGATTCAGCATTAAATTTTCAGAAAGATCTTTATTTCTACGCATTTTACTTTTAATAGAATAGGTGCTTATATAATTATTTTTTCCAAAGAAAGTTTATCCCAAAAGACCTTTATTAAATAAATGATATTATAGCAATTGCGTATCAAATAAAGAAAAACTGATCCTTCGGAACAGTAGGAACCTATGCGAAGTGGTGGTGTGTGTCCTCCTAGCCGAGTTTCAACCATGGCGGCCAGTCTCACCGGAGACCAGAGAGGTGTGCAGGACATATTATAGTGTACAAGTGTGCGCACAAACACAGGAGCACTCTGTATTCCCTCACTCTCATAATCCGATGGGACGGCAGACCAACACGACCGGGACGACGTCAGGCGCAGGACCATAGGCTTAGCGTGCTTTCCGAGGCACGGGGTGTAACACCGCCATATTCCTGACATATATGTGCAACTCTGAATTTTTCTTGCAGAAAAACTACAATAACAAAAATTGGCCTGACCCGGGAATGGAACCCAGGACCTCATTATTAGCGGTTGAACAAGCTGACCACTAGACCATCAAGGCAGTCGACTAGGTATAGAAAATACAACTGCCTTATATCTAGGTTTAGAAGTGTTGATCAATGATAAAGAGTACCTATGGTAAAAACGGTAGCTCACCTAGTTTTAACAAACTTTTAGATAAGTACGAATTTAAAATAGGTAATACATTTTGTTTCCTTTCCTTATGAATGTGAGCGTCACTACGAACCTGGTTTGTAAATTTCTTTCCACCACTAAAAATCGTTATCTTCTCTTATGCGATATGACTCTGATGGTATTATCTACTAGAAATAATATGTTAGAGGCTTTGCTCATAATCATTCAAAAGTTAATTAATGCTGACTAAGCGTTTTTGGTGAAATCATGGAAAGTTTCTGCAAACAGTAAAACAAGTGATTTCAAACTATTGACATACGTAAGAACCCATCAGAGGCGTGGGGCGGTCACGGGTATTACATGACTGTGACTTTATTATACACAAATATTATTAAGAAAACGTTTTTGTGAGTCGAAAATAAATATCTTATTTTTATTACTTTATATATTTCAAATTTCTTATTAAGGTACTACAAACATTATGGTTTAAACTATGTTATACCTACCAGTGTAGTCCACGTGGTAAAATTTCGTGAGAAAATACATTTTTTGATACAGAAAATAAAATAATATGAAACTATTCCACAATAAAAAATGAACCAAAATGGTAGATCACCGGCCGCGAAGCTGGGCTCAAGCAGCTGGTGACTAGGGCTGCAAAAAAGGGAACTTCCTGACGATACCTGCCATGTCATGTCAACTGAGATCACTTAGTTTTGTTAATAATACAAAGAACAGCCAGTAGGTGCAGACAAACTCGCGGTCAGGGTGGTACTCTACAACCTTTTTTATCTTTATTTAAATTAAGTTATGATATCAACCTCTGAGAAAACCATTTTTTTAGCTAATAGACCATCGTTTGACCACAATCTCACTTGATGGAAAATGAAGATGTGGCCGACGGTCTAGATCTACAAGATACCTTTTCACTCGTGTCTTGAAGAGAGACAGAATTGTATTTTGATGATTATTTTCTTACGCTTTATAAAAATGATTTTTTTATGCAACACTAATGAGATATACTTAATTTTCTTTTGATTTGCAATATTATAGGTCTTTTCTCTGCTACCTGTTCTAGGCCCCATAGAGCTGTTGCTTGACATAGCTTCCTCGTTCGTACTCCGTGAATCTGTACAAATTAAACGAAGTGCTTTCGTAACTTTTATTTGCCGAGTAAAATTTTAATACGATTGTCTTCACCTTTCAGTTTAATGTGTTTTCGTATTTCGTAACTTTATGAATTATATACTGACTTCCTTACAAAATATCCACCAGTTATCGCAGCATGTTATGAACTTCAAATTAGGGTTTTAATTTAGTGTATCATAATTATACTTTCCTAGTGATATGACAAAGACAAAGGTTGTATCGTTGTAGAGATGTTTGGCCAAATTAAAAACCAAAACTACTGAATCGATCAGGCTAAAATTTTGTAAACATGAAGATCTGGATCTAGAATAACTTATACTTCGGCTACTTTTTATTCGAAAAAACGCGTACGAAGCCGCAGGCACAAGCTAGTCTATGACAAATAAATAAAGCTGAACAACAGTCCCAAGCTAAGCAGAGCTTTCTGAGCGTCTGGTCGAAGCGACGCGTGACCCGAGAGCTGGTGAGTATCTGGCGCAGCGCATCAGCATTGCCATACAGCGGGGCAATGCAGCCAGTGTCTTGGGCACGTTTCCGACTGGTATTGATATGGATCAGTTGAGCTAGGTACCTGTAGATTGTTTGCAACAGTCTGCAGCTAGCTCACTAGGTTAGGTTACTACAAACAGCGCCTCGCGGTTTTACTCGCGTAGTTCCCGTTGCCGTGGGTATTCCGAGATAACACATAACATAAGTGACTCTCTGAAAGGTAAGCTTTCTAATGGTGAAAGAATTTTTTTAATCAGTTTAGTAATTTTTAAGTTTATTTGTTACATAAAAAATTAAAATCTTTCCTCTTTAATTTATTAGTGTAGAAGTTGTCTAGGAATGAAGTCGAATTGAATCTTTAAGTAGGTATGCAAAAACACCAATTTATTTATATAACAGCAAAAAAGAATTACAACTAATATTTACACTTACATTACTTGGTATGCAATGATTATAGGAAGATCGGTTATCCGGCAACAGTTATTATCGCGGTTAACCATGATTTTACGTTTGACCGTGAATTTTCAAGGTAGCGCAGAAATGTCGCTGTAGAGCTGCGCGATAATTTTACCTTCTATTTCTCTTTACTTTAGTAAGAAGCAATTATTTTCTAAGATTTTTGTGCTTACGAGATATATTGTGATGATTTAGCAAGCGTATAAGTAAGTAGCTACTGCTGAAGATGTTTTATCATAAAGTATTCATCATCAGCCTATGTTAGTCCACAGCTGGACATAGGCCTCTCCTAATGAGCACTACAGCGCCCTGTCTTCAGCTTGCCTGAAAGTAATATACCTACCTATCTATTGACCGGTCACATGTTTTATTCGCAAAAACTAAACATCTAAGTACCTACCTACCTACTGAAATGACAACAATCTCAATGAAATTTTCACATAGGTACAAACATACCACAAAAATAAAATAATAAGTAATGATTGATATTCAAATTAGTACAGTCATTGAACAAGATCTTATGCCTATTTGTAACAAAGGTAATTATTACAAAAGCCTCAAAACAATTCCAGTTCCAACAATGAATTATTTAAAATTTCATACAAACCGGTCACAAATGCGGTAAATCTCAGTGAAACAAAGTCACCTGCTCACAGTTCAAACAAAAAATCTTTTGGATTTTTTTTGAAATTCACAAGCACAAACAATTTTGAACCTTAAACACAGCGTTACAATCTTCTACAATAGAAAACTTTATCACCATAAAATTTTATGAAAATTTATTACAAGCGATCACGCGATAATAACCCTTATTCTCGACTGATAAGGTGTTATATGTGATGCGACCGCGAGAAGAGGCGAGGCGCGCGCTATCGGCTGCGCACGAGTCGATTTGTGAGAAGGCTGTTATCGGAAGCCTCCCGCCATGTTGAGTGTGTGTAGACTGTAGAGTCGCCAAAAGTCAACAACTTTGAGGATTATTACTTCTAAAAATCGTAACTCCGTTCAACGTATCCAATGAAAATATAACTAAAATTGAGAGTACGCACACACTATAAAACAGAAGTAAAGCTTAAACATGATGTGACAAGGTTTAAAAAATATGTAGGATAATGATAATATATGTATATTTTAAGTACTTTGTAAAATAAAATTAAAGAATGGCTTCTCTCCCTTACCTACAAAGACTCGAAAATTTAATTAAAATCAAAGGGTGCATAAATAACACACAGCTAAGATACAGGAAGCTCCTGACGCCTAGAATGTTCCAGATTGGCGTCCCCAGTTCTCATGAGCTACACACATAGACATAACACACACACACACACGATCGTTCAATTACTCCTGTTGCCCGGACTCTTAAAGACGGGTGGCCTCAGGAGCTCCCCATGAGCACAAACATTTACTTGAGTTTTTTATAAAGTTAGAAAATGAAAATAAAACTGAACAATTTCCAACAAAATCCGGCAGCGTGGTCACACAACAACGCTGACTGAATGAAAGTATGAGAATGGTCGGTACCTACACAAGAGTTTAATAATTATTGTAGAATAATTAATGTTCAATAGTTTATAGAATAGTCATCAAATAGTTAATTGTCATGTATACAAACAAATCTACACTACTATCTATTATTTTACAGAGGAAATACAATTGTTTGCTTGAATTGAATAGACTTCGTTAGAAACTAGACGTAGTGATTACTGGAACGATTAGAAAAAACATTTCACCATGAGAATTCACATTATCCCTGATTAACATAGGCGATAGAATATACTAGTGCAAAGCCCGGGGCGGGCCGCTAGTAAATAATAAAGGGCATTTCATACAGCAAAAAATGTAGAAGAGCAGTAAAAAGCAGCAGTATAGCATTAGTATAGTAGTAATAGCGGATTTGGTGCAGCTCGTGCCTCGTCGTTTTGGAGTAAACAACTCAAAAAGTCGCAGTACGTGCGTTCTGCTAACAGGAGAAAAAAATACTCAAACATTTTATCGCATTTCGTGCGTCGAGTACCTACAATATAATTATGTACAACTAAGTTTTAACCATAGAGCAGCAAAACTATTACCGAATTTATTCACTCAAAAGAACAATGTTAATTTAAACTTTTTATGTACTCGTACAATAATCTTACTTAGGTACTATCTTCAAAATCAAATCAAATCAAAAAATCTTTATTTCCATAAATACAAAAATGTACCTAACGTAAAAAAGGTCAAATTCTAAAAATAAAACATTGACACGGAAATAAAGTGATATTTTTGATTTCGGTCGTTTCGGTATGTAGACTAAAGTAAAGAAGCGAAGAAGAAACCTTTAGCCTGTTAGTTGTTATTTTTCGAGTTGGAGCAAAACCCGTCCTAAGCTTTATTATCTTCTAGATAATCTAATATTTTGTAGTAAGCCCTTTTGCACAGAAAGGTTTTTACAATTTGTTAAAATTTATTTATTGATAGATTTTGCAACTCACTAGGAGTTTTGTTGTAGGAGTAAGAGTTATACATTGCCCTTTAAAAGATACATTAATTTTGTGAAGCCTAGTTGTGGGCACAGCAAGTTTATGCTTATTTCTAGTATTTATATTATGTATATCGCTATTTTTAGGGAAGCTTTTGATATTTTTATGAGTGTAATTATCTTATACTAAATGTACATAACTATTTGCAAAAGGAACCCTAGAAACAGATCTTTACAACTTCAGTGATCGGTACTCAATTTGGTATGGACTTTGAACCTTTTAATTATTAGTTAAATTTTTTGTTAATGCGGCGAGATAAATACATTTTCTGTGAAAATTTCAACTGTCTATCTTTTACGGAACGGATAGACGCGAAGGCTTAGTACTAGGGTCCCGTTTAGTTACGGAACCCTAAAAGGTACATAGAAGAGCAAAAACAGTTATTGGTTTCAATTATCTATCACTGTGACTGCCTCACACATCGTATCCACATCCGATACAGTCGAGTGCACATGACACTTGGCTTACAGCGATATCGATTTACATCACAAGTACATTTATAGTACCTTCCTACTTGCTTCACTCAGGGCTGGTTGCTGCCAAACCGGAGACTTTACACTTGTGTGAAAACAATCACTGGTATACTACATACATTTAGAAAAAAGTTCTGATTGACACCCCAAGCAAGAGGGATACTACGTGCTTCTTTGCCGAAAACTCAACTTGTCGAAATCGCAATTCTAAGTTTGCTTGCGACTTCTTAATATGTTCGTTGAAAATTCATTTTCTTAAGTCGCTGTTTTGCATATTGTATACATGTATATAACATGTATACAATATACATGTATATAACATGTATACAATATAGTTTTAATTTTAATTTATTATTTGATTGTTATTTTCTTTCTGAATAAAATTATTGTTACATACATTTTACATTATATTCCGGTTTGTGCTGTGATGTGATGCTGTTTTGAAAGGTTACATATTATATTGAATCTTGATGGGATCAATTATTGTCAAATAGTGCCTCAGGGATCTCATCTTGGCCCACTACTTTTTAATATTTTTATTAATGATGTTATTCGCTGCTTTAAATCTTCTAAGGTTTTGCTTTACGCAGATGATAAAAAGATATTTAAGATAATAAAGTCTCCGAAAGATTGTGAAGAATTACAAAATGACTTGCATAGATTAAGTAAGTACTGCAAGAATAATTTATTATTTTTGAATGTAAAGAAATGTAGCTGCATCACATTTTCTCGCAATAAATCAATTATTCACTTTAATTATTGCTTAAACGATTTTCCACTTCAGAGAGTTACGGAAGTTAGAGATTTAGGAATTCTCATTGATAATAAACTGACGTTTAAATTCCACATTCAAAATATAACAGACCGCGCATATCGTTTATTAGGATTTGTGCTTAGACTCAGTAAAGATTTTAATAATTGGAAAACAATGGTGGTTCTCTTTAATTCCCTGATCAGACCTATCTTAGAATACGGTTCTAGTGTCTGGAATCCTCATTACCTAGTATATGTTGACAGTATTGAGCGAATTCAGTCAAAGTTTATTAAACACCTTAAATATAAAATCAATAACTCAAATCAATCTGTTATAGTTAACATTGATACACTTCAAAGCCGACGCACGATTAGAGATCAAATTCTGTTGTTTAAAATCTTAAGAAACTTGGTTGACTCACCGTATTTATTAAATAAATTGAGTATAAAATGTCCACGTATAAATGCTCGTAATACAAATAACCTTTTTATGCTATATAATTACAGAACTAATTATGCATGTAATTCATTTATTCCTAGAGTAAGTAAGTTGCACAATGAAACATTTTCTGAATGTGACCTATTTTTGCTCTCTAAAAATGAGTTTAAAAAACAAATTTCTCTCTTGTGTTAACTTTTTATATCATGCATGTTTTGTCTATTTTTATTATTTTTATTTGTTTCTTTATTTGTGTTTCCTAATTAGCGTCCGTAACGTTGTTGTTTTTTGTAAATAATGTTTCTATTAGTGGCATCTTGATTGGTGTATACATAGTTATATCATAATGTTAATTTTAAGAATATTGTAAACTGTTTGTGCCTTAATAAACGAAAAATAAAATAAATAATAAATACTAGTTTTAATTTAAATTTGTTATTTGATTGTTATTTTCTTTCTGAATAAAGGTTTTTAATTCTATTATTGTTATTATATTTAAAGATGGTTTTTTGTTTGTGGGTCAGGTGGTGATAACCAATGAAGCACATTTATCTTATGCTTTTTGAGGTTGTTCTGTTCACACGTCTAGTCTCCTGGTTTGTACCTATGAAGAAGTTTTGTCATACAAATAAAATGCTCTGTGCTATATTTCTGCGCTTAGCTAGTTTTAGTGACAATTTGGCCTCCTTAAAACATACACACACAGTCGAACATAGCAACTCCTTCTGAAATCGGTTAAAAATCAGCCCATTTCCGCTTTGATAAGGGTTGGTTATTTAGCGTTTATCCTGGGTAACCATTGCATTTCCACATTTAGCAAAGTTTAGGGAAACAAAAAGCGATTAAGTTTGATAACTTATAGGCAGGATTTATATACTCCTTCTTATCAGCTCGTAAACTGCCACATTCCAGCAGTAGAGTCTTTACTATACGTTACATAGTTAAAAGAGTTACTTTAGTAACAATAGTAAAAGTTATCCTCTTTATTGGTTCTACTGTCTCACAGCCCTTGAAACTTTACGTTATTTACAAGTTTTACAAACAAGATGTACGCAGGTACTATCAAACAGAATAGTACGTTTTACCTACACATTAGGTACGAGGCGCATGATCATCATTATCAGATAAGAAGCTCTTTCTTCAGTAACGCAATGCAGAAAGATTTGAAAATGCACGAAAACACTTTTCTCCTTTTTTGGGAAGTCGTGTACAAATTCATTCACGGCACTCTCACTCTTTTAACGTTTTGACTGCCCAGCCTATGCGGTGATACCCACGGAAAAGGAGTGAAGTGTTTTCGTGTTCGTTTAAAAGATGACTAGGAGCAGAAATCCTTACTTACGATCTTCTTCGCTCTATCTAACATAGGTGATGTCTCGGTGACATTATATTACATCGTTTTTAATGTGGCGCACCCACGGAGCCTCCGTGGGCGCACCTAATTATCTACATCTCTACAAAATTTAGCAAAACCATGATGCATATTCAAGCAACCGGATAGTTATTCAATAAAGTTACGAAGCCTAAGCTACCAGATACGTTGGGACCGAAGCCGATTAGACTCCCAAGTTTCCGCTGACACTGACTTCCGCTCACCATATCTGTCTCTGAATACTACACCGGAGTAACCTAAATCTAGGCCAGCTCTAACATTACATGCAACATGTTAGTAGATGGTAGAATTAATCTGGCCCCACCACACCTTTACTAACGGAACGTTGTTAATCGCTTGATTTACTTAATTCCATTTTCTAACCTGAAATTCCCTTCCAGGAGGAAAAATCGAATTCTCTTTGGAAGACCCTGCTTAAGACTTTCATGGGTAAATACCTACATGTCCATGAGCTGTTCCTCGTCGCGGCGCCCCCCTTCCCGGGTCGCCCCACCGAGCCTGGGCAGCGAATGCATTTATTAAGAAAATTGGTATAAAAATGAAATAGAGTAGGTACGTCTTAAATCGCATAAAATACAGCAGCAAATTACCTCGCCCAGACCTACGAATAGTTAACTTTTTTCATATAATTATCCTCTATAATTAATTTAAAATTGGGAGGGTAAAATAATGTCCTTTCAGCTTTATCGTCGTTCGAAATGAAAAACCGCACTCAGGGCTCCATTTATTAAAGTTCAGAGGAGGCTGCACTCGCGTCGTTTGAATTTCTGTCCGCAGTAAATCATGGCTCCAATTTAATCTCGATTTGAATTCGCAGTCGTGCGAGCTGGGAACTAGGGATGGGAAGCTTTCATCGATATAACACATTGCATACAAGATAATTATGACATGTGTAGATCGAGAGACATAGATATCGAGATATTTATGTTCGCAGATTATGCTGTATAAATTATCCAGCATTATATATTTATTTTAAAAAAAACTTAAAACCTATGGTTAGTAGGGGAGTCTTATATCCAGCTTGGTCTGATGAAAATCTGTGGAAATGATGATAACCATTTGATAAATATGGATTAAATAGTGCAAATGAATCGTGTGTATTTTTCAATCGAGGTGCTTCAGGGAGGCCTACGTCCAACATTGGACTGGTAAGATCTGAGATATGAGTCTGATGATATAATTATGTGTGAGTATTTTTGAAAATACATACATAAAAATATTTTTTAATAACAGATTATAATGCTAGGTAGGATACAAGTGTGGGTTGCTACTACTAGTACTACTGATAATTTGTAAAACGTAACTTCACAACGATTCCAGAGTCTTTCAGTCAGTATTTATCTTGTTTCTTATACAAAAGACATCAACGCGCTCCGTGCTATGATCATTATAAAAACACGCAATATATTCATGGATTAAATAGCTTTATTACCTAAATAATTTCGATTATTGATCATTTTCTATTTTAATAGTGATCTAGCTCTTGTCTGTGATTTTATACGCATTTTGTAAGTGAACCTACAAGAATTTGAAGTGTATTATTTCAAGCACGCTAGATTTGCTAGTTTTGATGGATTAGGCAGCCAGACAATTTTTCGATAGGTTTATTCTTAATCGATATAAGGTAATCGTTTCTTATAGTAGGTGAACGTCCCTATCTGTGACCCATTTCACGTGGTCTAGACCACTACGCGCTTCCTACAAAATGAAAAATGAAACCGATACCCTATGAGCACCCGAGAACAGCCAACGGTTTGGATTTGAGCTTTCAGTAGATATTCAGTGCTTGTTAAAATAAATATGCAACCTAGGTAGTACTTTGGTACTATTATTACTACCTTTATTAATGATACAGACTCGGCCTGGTGTGAGGCCCATCGGAAAAATCGTACCCTCAAAATATCTTTTTTCATCAGTAATTTGATGTATCGTTTTTGTTACTTCTATTATGTGCCTAGGTATGTTATGTATGTATACTCCGACTTAGAATGCAAGATATTTTATGTAAACAAAGACTATTATAATGAGAACTCCACAAATAGGTACCTACATCAGTATTTGTTGAGTTTTCATTAATAAAAATATGTTATTGCTATCAAACAATAACAGAAAATAACAAGATAACAGCAAGTATATAACTAAAACAAAAAGACAAACTTCACAAACGTACAGCGAAAAATGTAAAATTTGAATTCGGGAAAAAAAAACAAGAGATCGATTAAATGATGAATAAAAATTCATGCTTTCGAGATTCTGCGCTTTGCTTTGAAACTAATGTCGTTCTTTGCATACAAAAAATATCTGGTTTTTGAATCGGAGTCTATGTACTTTTCGAGTATTTATGTTCATGTGTTATGTTATGATTCAAGGCGCGCATCACTATTGTTCGGCGAAGTTTGCTCGGGTGTCTTTGTAGTTGCTACGGCCGCGGAAAAGCATTGCTGGGTGTGTGTGGAGTGGTGCAGGTTATTAGTACCTATAGGAACCTAAAATCCCTAATCTTAAAAATAAAATCAAGATGGGTATTAGGAATTCTAACCTGCATCTAAAACACACTATGCTCCGTGCAGATCGAACTGAATCGATTAAAACAGTGTCTTTGCTCTCCGGAGAATGAAACACCATGCCTTATTGTTTTAGATCTAAGTAGTAAAACCTTTATTAGTAGGCTGTTAGTGTTAGGAAGCACTTCCAGATATCTGTGCTTCCAGCCACTTTATATCCACAACTCTTTATATCTATGTTACGTTGCTATGGTTTACTTATTGTTATTATCTTTGACATACAAATTATATTTTTATTAGAATAATGTCTTGGGTGTATTTCTTTCTTTAATATGGTAGCAGAGCGATATAAATATTAATGATTGTTTATTCGTTGCAATAGTGGACAAAGAACTCGAATAATTATGCAAGCCGCAGGCGTAAAAATCGAGATCGGTCGACTCGACGGTCCAACTAACTGGCACACATGGAGGTACAAGGTAAAGCTTTTACTCAAAAGTACTCCAGGCACGCTAGAAGCAATTGAAGGCAAGTTAATTAAGCCAAAAGATCCGGGAGTAACGGCAAAACCCGAAGACATAAAAAAGTATGATCATGAAATGCAAATGTTTCAAAAGTGTGACAGTCAAGCGCTTCTTATTCTTACTACAAATATGACCGAAGAGACTTTACAAAAAGTAATGCGTTTTGAAACACCGTGTGATATGTGGAAAGAGCTTCACAGGCTTTATGATGGGGCAAAGGAAGACAGGAGTTATGATCTCTGTATGAAGTTTTTCCGCTACCAGAAAAGCGATGAGCATGATATGGCCACACATATTTCGACTCTCAAAACTGTATGGTATGATTTAAATAATGAGATTGACGGAAATGATCTGCCAGAAATTTTATTGACATGTAAAATATTAGATACACTTCCGGAACAGTACTTCAGTTTTAAGTCAACCTGGTTATTGATGAATAAAAGTGAGCGAAATATTGAAAACTTAACCACACAAGTATGTGCTTACGAAAGATCTCTGAAACAAAAGAATATGGAAGAAGGCGGAAGTACCAATGAACTTCTTATGTTAAAAGGAGATAAACGGTATGAGAAGCAAGGGCAAAGCAAAAAGAAATGGAAGAAATGCAATTATTGTAGAGAAGGATTTCATAAAGTCACAGCATGCAAGAAGTGGATTGCGGACGGTAGACCCCCCAAACCTACAAAGCATTCTTCAAATATTGGAATGTTGTCAGGCCTAGCTTTAATATGCGAAAGTAAGAACACAGATAAAGACTCGTTTTATGTGGATAATGGCGCTACGAGCCATGTTACCAATAGAAGAGACATATTCCAGATCTTCGAAAAATTTGGTGAACCTCATAAAGTAATGACAGCTAACGGAGAGATAATCGAAGCCATTGGTAAAGGTTCTATCCAACTGGAAGCTGACATTAACGGTTACAAAGAGTTACTGGTCTTAACAAACGTATGGTACGTTCCAAGCATTGAAAGAAATCTTTTTTCTGTGCTAGCCGCGCAAGATATGCTAAAGAATAGCATCTTTCTGTCAACTGCTCAGACATGTGAAGTGAAGAATGATGGCAAAGTCATTTTAGTCGGGAATCGCGACAAGTATGGTGGTCTATACAAAGCTTGAGATAAACCAGCTGACGACGTCACAGGATCTTCAACTCTACCATGAGCGTCTAGGACACCAAAACAAAAGACATGTAGCAAAGCTGATACAAAGAGAGCTTGGAGTGAAGCTAGACTCAAGTTCCGCTGATATCTGTAAAGGCTGCGTATACGGCAAGAGCCATAGATACAAGTTTGGAGAGAGACCAAGAGCAACAAAGCCTGGAGAGCTAATCAGCACAGACGTATGCGGTCCATTCCCTTACTCGATCTCAAAGTCAAGATACTATGTTCTGTTTAAAGACACCTACTCAAAATATCGATGGATCTACTTTCTGAGACAAAAGTCTGAAGTACATGCACGCTTGAAGGACTTTCTAGCTGAAGCAAAAACTTCCGGACACGTCGTGCAGGAATTATTGAGCGATAATGGAGGCGAATTCGATAACGAACAAGTACGCAATACTTTGAGACAATACGGCATCAAGCATAGGTTCACAATGCCCTACACGCCGGAACAGAACGGTTCTTGTGAGAGAGAAAATCGTACAATTATGGAGATGACAAGAGCACTAATGCACGCTCATGATAAAATACCAGAAGGTTTATGGGCAGAGATAGCCAAAGCTTCTGTTTACATTCTTAACAGAACGGGACCTACTCCTGTAGAAGGAAGGTCTCCGCATGAGCTCTGGTATGGCAGGAAGCCTAGGATCAATCACCTAAAAGTCATAGGATGCGATTGCTATGTGCATGTCCCGAAACAGAAGAAAACAAGTAAGATAGCGAGTAAAGCTGAAAAAGGGATACTTATCGGGTATGACGGTGACGAAGGATATCGATCCACTTGTCTTTTTCAGAACTTCGCATGACGTCTCGGTATGAAGTTGGTTCAGGAATAGATATAGCCTCATTAATAAACTGATCAAAACTAAACCATTGTGGAGGTCTAATCTGGCTTCGATCACGCAGTTGTCGTGTCGTAGGCTCTGTATCAGCTGTCTCTTCTTCTTCCAGTGACTCATAATCCTCTTCGACGCTGTCATTTGCTTCTGAAGGTGGACGAGAATGACTCTCCTCGCGAATTATTTTTGAGTATGTAAGAGGCAATGGGAGCTCGTAAGTATTCGTGTCAGGTTCAGGTGATTGTGAAGTCATGTCAATCTTGTATTTCTCTAGTAAAGGCATTTCATCAAAAACAACATCTCGAGATCTGATGAGTTTAAGATCCTGAACATTAAAAACTCGATATCCTTCGTCACCGTCATACCCGATAAGTATCCCTTTTTCAGCTTTACTCGCTATCTTACTTGTTTTCTTTCTTTAATATGGTATTTATAGGTACGATATGGGTATTTAAGATTAAAAAGAACCCTGATGGTACAGTCGATAAGTACAAAGCACGATTAGTTGCTGTTGGATATACACAAAAAAAGGGAATCGATTACGACGAGACATTTAGCCCAGTCGCCAAGATGAGCACAATCCGAATTCTTTTGAGTATTGCTGCGAACGAGGGTTTAGTACTCAGACAATTCGACGTCTCTACAGCCTTTCTATACGGTACTGTAAAAGAAAAAATCTTTATGCGACAGCCCGAAGGATACGATGACGAGACAGGTCGTGTATGTAAGCTGAAAAGAAGCTTATACGGTTTGAAACAGGCACCTAAATGTTGGAATGAGTGTATCCACGACTTTCTTATGGAATCAGGTTTCATCCGGAGCGAAGCAGATCCCTGCGTCTATGTCAGAGAAAGGGGACAAAAGAAAATATTGCTCGCACTCTACGTGGATGACGGATTATTGGCCGCGTCAGATCAACAAGAGGCTGATAACTTCATTGAAAAAGAATTAAAAGGACGTTTTAAAATAACTACAAAAGTACCGTCCTATTTTCTTGGCCTAGAAATAGAACAACTCAAAGATTGTACTATCAAAGTCCACCAAACAGCTTATACTAAGAAATTGCTAGAAAAGTATGGAATGAGCAATTGTAAAGAAGTTGGGACACCGATAATAAAACCTGTAAAAGAAACAGAGGTGCAAGATAGTCCTGACGAATGGCACGAATTTCCTTATCGACAAGCTGTTGGGTCTTTGTCCTATTTGATGGTTGGTACCAGACCGGACATTGCGTACGCAGTTGGGGTAGTATCTCGAAAACTAGATAAACCAACCAAAAGTAATGTACAGCAGGTAAAAAGGATATTCAGGTACCTGAAAGGAACGATGGATACAGGACTTGAGTACAAGAAAGATCAAAGGCGTCTTATCTGCTATAGCGACGCTGATCACGGAGGCGATGATGCAACTGGATGCTCCACGAGCGGGATCGTTTGTTTGTATGCTGGCTCAGCAATATCCTGGCGCAGTTCAAAGCAATCCATGGTTTCACTATCATCTACTGAAGCGGAGTTAGTAGCGGCCAGTGAGGCATGTCGTGAGATTGTTTGGTTAAGGAGATTGTTCCAAGACCTAAAAACAAACCTTGATGTACCAGTATTACGAATTGATAATGAGTCTGCAATTAAACTGGCATACAACCCTCCTTATGAGCAACACCGAAAAACAAAGCACATAAAGTTGAAGTACTTTTATGTCAGACAATGTGTTTCGGAAAAAGAGATAACTATTGAGCAAGTACCGACGGCAAAACAACTTGCTGACATTTTTACCAAGCCGGTTTACAAACCAAGATTGGTGAAACTCGGTGAAGAGTTTGGATTAAACAAGATTCGCCAAGTGCGAGTGTAACTCGCGCGCCGAGGGTTTCAAACATTTGCCAATTATTTGGTCAATCAATTTTCTGAAATATTTTAAAAAGTATGAAACTTACAGAAATTTCAAAAAGTGTTTTGAAATGGTCAAAACGATACCTTTCATTTGATACCCAACATGGGTAGGTACCCCTTTTTGAAAAAAAAATCCCCTTGACCATTTTTCAAAAACTATTATTATTACAGACTTCTCTATATTTTTCCTGTAAAATATAGATTGATATCTACAAACGCCTAGTACATTGTACATGGATCGGTCTGCAATCTTCGGAGCTAGGGGGGGGGGGGGAATGGTCAATTTTTCGTCTTTTTTTGAAATATTTCAAAAAGTATGACACTCACAGAAATTTCAAAAAGTGTTTTGAAATGGTCAAAACGATACCTTTCATTTGATACCCCACATAGGTAGGTACCCCCCCTTTTGAAAAAAAATTCCCCCCCTTTTTGACCATTTTTCAAAAACTATTATTATTACAGACTTCTCTATATTTTTCCTGTAAAATATAGATCGATATCTACAAACGCCTAATACATTGTACGTGGATCGGTCTGCAATCTTCGGAGATAGGGGGGGGGAAAGGTAAATTTTTCGACTATTTTTGAAATATTTCAAAAAGTATGAAACTTATAGAAATTTCAAAAAGTGTTTTGAAATGGTCAAAACGATACCTTTCATTTGATACCCCACATAGGCAGGTACCCCTCCTTTTGAAAAAAACTCTTTATATCTACTATGTTACGTTGCTATGGTTTACTTATTGTTATTATCTTTGACATACAAATTATATTTTTATTAGAATAATGTCTTGGGTGTATTTCTTTCTTTAATAGTTAGTAGTTACATATTAAATACGTAGGATCGTTCACCCTATATCCTAAACCAAATCAGTTGTTGTGTTTGAACAGAAATGCCTTTATCTAAATACGATGAATCTGAATCTTTACAACGAACAATGACAATAAAACAAATAATCAGTGAATAAATTCTAACATATTTATTTATTGACTATTGATCTTTGATACCAGGTTCGTAACGTTGATTTGAGATCTTTCATTATTTGTATATACAACAACATAACTGTTCAGAAAAAGAATTGTTAACAATAAATATAAGTCCTATATTTGAATTAGGTATAAGACACTATAGATGCTCGCGGCTTCGCACGCGTTGTATAAGGTTACTATTTCTATCCCATGGGATAGAAATAGTGGAATAGAAATAATGGGAACTGATTTATGGGAAACAAAGTAGAAAGGAGCCTATGTTACTCTCCATCCTTTCAACTAACTCTATGCCAAAAATCAAGACAAATGGGAGCTTAGTTAGGGCGTGAAGGAAGGAAAAACAAACAAACGTTCACATTTTTAATTGTGCGGGTAAGCACTGTAACAAAAATCCTTAGAATTTAGCAACGGCAACACCTCTAGTCAAACGAACTAAATGTAACTTTAGTCTTTGAACATCGGAAACTTTAATTGTTTTCTCTGTAGGTGGAGTCACCGGCGCTACAGTCCGTAAGAGGTCCCAAAGATTTTCGACGAGAACCGACAGAGACTTCGTGGCTTAGTTGGTTAGAGCACACCCGTACTAAGGGTGGGACGCGGGTTCGAGTCCCGCCGAAGTCGAAAATTTTTGGGAACTTATTTCATTTCTTAGAGATGCTCAGAGTGCGGGTAAGCACTGTAACAAAAATCCTTACATTTTTAATTGTTGTATAGATTTTCAAAATTTACAACTTTTTATTAACCTTGTCCATTTTTTTTCAACATTACAAAAGATTAAGGAATTTTCTAAATCTGTTTTTGTTAATAGCATTAATGGATAACTATACTATCAAATGCTAACTGACATTTATGTTACCAAGGAACAGTTGTTCTTTAATAACACGATAAACAAAAATTTGTTTTGCTATTTTCCCCCAAAAGTTTGACTCCTGTGGGATAATAAAAATGCATGGTCATGCAACGGCTAGTAAAAATTTGGACACAATGAAATTCCGAAATATTTTTAGTATTAAGTACCAACTTTAGAAACGCTTTACCGATTCGATTCTTCATGACTATTGATGTTGTGTATGAAAAAGTTGTACATAATCGATTTTGTTATTGTTACTCAATATTTTACAGATATTACTGAGGCTTCTAAATGAATCAGATATACAGTAATAGGCTAAAATAATATTATTTTTGTTTTTCTATTTGCTACTTGCTTTTGTCCACGGCATTACACCAGTTTTTCTGTGATAAAAATTATTACAGATTGAGTTACTGTCATAAACCATAAATTAATTAATATTCAATAAATCTATCTGTTAAAAAGTAACTGTGTGTACACCTACTTCACTGTGTCATTCCTGTCAACAATTAGAGAACATCATAGTCGTGATATCCTCAATCCTCATCTGCCTATAAAGGTCCACTGCTGGACGCAGGCCTCCCCTTGATAATCGCCTTATTGGCTTTTATCTCATATAGGGGTAATGTAATGCCCATAATTCCCATGATATACCAAACACAAAATAAAGTTAGTGTACCTACTAGAAGTCATCTGGTTGCCTGGAAAAAAATCGCTTTAAGCAACAAGTCCGCCAAATCCATTGCTGTGTTCTATAATTTGTATAATTAAATTCAATCTGTTTTGTAAAGTGAAATTATTAACATAAATTAAAGCTAGTTACCTACTTTATTCTGAAAAATATAATTTTAACCTGTGTATCTTTATTTCAATAAATGCTTTTGCAAAAATAGTTACGTATGTGTTCAAAGATCCTAGGATCCTTATGTTATAATTATTCTTAGCTCTCTATTTAGAAACCGGCAAGACCAAGCTCCCCTCGCAAAGAGTATGGAACATGGTAGGCTACTAGACTATTTGGCAAAAGGGTGTACAAAAACGCATGCGCGGCAGACAAACGTCAGTCGTGTCACCCCGTGGCACGGAAACGAAAACATAACCTAAACCGGGACCAAAACAATTCCTAAATACGTGTAAACTCGCTCTAAACTGGCCTAATTGAGTACTGATGGTGCTTCTACTGCCCGTGTGTGTACCTCATTCTATTGGTGAAAATTAATCGAACCATTCGATGCCAATTGATCATCATTGAACATACGTTGTGAGATGTCATTCAGTTGTTGTTTATTCCTTGAATGGTGTTGAAGTGTATCTGATTTTGTGCTGTGTAGTGACTAATGTTTTTCTATTGGCTTCTTTTTGCCTGAAAATACCGTTATGACAAAGTTTTAAAGAGTTGCTCGAGTGTTTTTGCAAGGTGTTGGGGTTTGTTTGAAGTCGTTGTCTGTCTCTTTCTCACTACTCGAGGGGATAGGAAACAATGTTGATGATGACAATTTTTGAAGTTATTAACTTATTCTAAAATAATATATTTAGCTTCTGCACGTAATTCTGCTCGCTCTTTTCAAGTCGCCTAATAACGACCCCGGTTAAGGCGCATACAGCACCTAAACTAGCGCCACCACCTACTTTATGTTATTATTCTGTTTAACAAAGGAATTTTCAAAAATCCTTCTTCCAGTTTGTGATACCTATCATAAGCTTTTTTTTAATGCCTCTGTAATAGTTTTATTCTATTTAGTTTAGGAAGAGATACGAAAATAGATTTTGGTGGCCACCAAGTGCAACTTCGTATCTCTTCCTAAACTAAATAGAATAAAACTATTACAGAGGCATTAAAAAAAAGCTTATGATAGGTATCACAAACTGGAAGAAGGATTTTTGAAAATTCCTTTGTTTAACGGAATAATAACATAAATTAGGTGGCGGCGCCACTTTGGGTCCGGTATGGGCCTTAACCGTTCACCCCTGCCAAATGTCACCAATGCCACAAGGTTATTGTCTTAGACAATAATGACATCCCATCGTCATACATTGCGTACATTATTGAAGTTGAAGAAATTAATATCAAACAATTTACGCATTCGATAACAAAGTGACGTAATTTTTCTCTATTCTAAGCTAGACAACAATCCCAGTGCTTGCCCTACAGCTGTTTAGGAGTGTAAAAGCAACGATCCTAGGAGGATCCTAAAGCAGTGAGATTTCAGGAAGTTGTGACGTAATGGTGCGACACTAATTTCCTAATCTTTCCGACCTATTTGTCTCGTCTCGTCTCGTCTCGCGCTGTGCCTGGATTTATTGTGTAGGTATGATTGAGTTTGTCAAGTGAATAGATAACTCGTGCGCCGGTGCTTTTTGAAATCAAATGACGTGACGTGACATCATATTTTATTGTAAAGCTAGTCCTGTCCGTGGATTTGCTCCCGTTTTTTATGAGTCAAGGTTCAAGGGTTCCATGGGAACTGGTTCATGCAATATAAGCCTATGTTTTATTCCAAGTGTAAAATTAGTCCCATGCAAAACTTCAACCCAATCGGTTTATTAGTTTCATCATTCGTTTTTCCAAATCTTGTTAATTAGTGTAATTAGTATATCTCGCTTACTTAGAATTCCTTTCCGTAGTAAGTATATATAGTTATTTTAGCTGTTTAATTCGAAATCAATATTTTATTTAGTAATCCATACTCAATTTTATAACATAATATAAAATAGAAATGTCTGGATGTCTGTTACTTTTAGACAAAGATTCTAGGAACGTTCTACGTTCCTAGAATCTTGTTAATTAGTGTAATTAGTATATCTCGCTTACTTAGAATTCCTTTCCGTAGTAAGTATATATAGTTATTTTAGCTGTTTAATTCGAAATCAATATTTTATTTAGTAATCCATACTCAATTTTATAACATAATATAAAATAGAAATGTCTGGATGTCTGTTACTTTTAGACAAAGATTCTAGGAACGTTCTACGTTCCTAGAATCTTTGTTTAAAAGTAACAGACATCCAGACATTTCTATTTTATATTATGTTATAAAATTGAGTATGGATTACTAAATAAAATATTGATTTCGAATTAAACAGCTAAAAAAACTATATATACTTACTACGGAAAGGAATTCTAAGTAAGCGAGATATACTAATTACACTAATTAACAAGATTTGGAAAAACGAATGATGAAACTAATAAACCGATTGGGTTGAAGTTTTGCATGGGACTAATTTTACACTTGGAATAAAACATAGGCTTATATTGCATGAACCAGTTCCCATGGAACCCTTGAACCTTGACTCATAAAAAACGGGAGCAAATCCACGGACAGGACTAGCTTTACAATAAAATATGATGTCACGTCACGTCATTTGATTTCAAAAAGCACCGGCGCACGAGTTATCTATTCACTTGACAAACTCAATCATACCTACACAATAAATCCAGGCACAGCGCGAGACGAGACGAGACGAGACAAATAGGTCGGAAAGATTAGGAAATTAGTGTCGCACCATTACGTCACAACTTCCTGAAATCTCACTGCTTTAGGATCTCATTGTTTTTGCACGATTACACTAAAGTCTTAGGTATTTACGAGAGATTAGCTTTAAAGTTTGTTCGGAGTAAAGGTCCGTTCATATCTACCAGCACAGTGCATGTCAGACTCGCGCAGACTAAATATTCATTCCGGCAGCACAATCTGTGTCTGTCGCTGTATGCGCTGTAGATGTTAATACTGTATAGTATTATGTAAATGCCCGGCAGACAAAATAATATTATTTTGTCTCCGTCGGACCCCTTGGGACTAGAAACAACTTAATTATCATTAAACCTTTTCTGACACAAACATCTTTTCTTTCTTCTAAAAAGGTCTTGAGAGACAGACATACGGACCACAAAGTGATCCTATAAGGATTACTTTACTCTCACACTTTCACTTTATTCCTTCTGAGGTATGGAACCCTAAAAACGCAGTCAGATACGTATATAAATAAACTGTGTTTATTTAAATTTTGAATGTCAATGCCGTGTTATCAGCTTACCTATCAAAAACTCGACGCTAAGTTAATGGCAATCAACCGAGTGGTTACGATAGTTGTTGTGCGCGCGTCGCTGGTGACGGCGGCGGCTCCCTGGTGGGTAGAAGAACGTCTAAAGGAAGTTATTGCTGTTCGCGTAGCTTTAGGTACTCGCGAGACCTTCCTACGACCTATTGTAGTTCTCTAAAGGGCAGAGTGCTCTAAATAGATAGGTATTTCAATGTTTTGACATTTATCTTGCAAGTTAGAGAGAGCAGATAGAAACACTTCTAAATTAATTTAGTTAGCAACCTGTAGCGATATGTACTCGTATTAATAAGCTTTTAATCATATTTGAGTACAACGTAGTGGGCTATATTAACACTAAATTTATTATGTACTTAATTCTTATAATTAAGTTTAAAATATAGTTGTTTGTTGTAATAGATAGGTAAATAAAATAAAGTGTTTTTGGCTTTATGAAGTGAACACAAGCTATCGAATGATCGTAATTGTAAAACAGATTTTGCTTTGTGTCCAGGTCACTTTGCTACTCAAACCTTTTAACCAAATTTTTTAAGGGTTACAAAATAAGCACTGATGGAATTAGGATACCAGTTTCTTTTAATGATTGGTTTCATTGAGTCTGACCTGCTTCGGATCCTTAAATCTTACCAATACCGAGACTATTGTTTCTCCCGCCAGTCTTCTCGGCATAAAGACTCTTCAGGAAGTCGTACCATTTAGTTTATTGTCTCGAGTGTCTGCGAGTGTATCTGTGACGTTTATCGTGAAGAGTGGAGCACTTTTGCAGTAGTGATGTCTCCTTCACACTGTTGTTTTTTATGATGGCCATAAATAACGTATGGGGAATTAAAAACGAATGCGTAGATGAATAGACAGTTAATAACCTTGAACGACTGCACTGGGGTGTTAAATACCTGTACATTTTAGTACCTTGTTGTTGTAAAAAGCACTTATTGACACACTGAAGGCAGTTAGGTTACGCCCTTCGTATGTTTGAGCGCAGGCCAGGCATTACGGGGTCAACATAGGTAATAAGATAGTAACTTTACAATAAACAGTTCAGTAGATTTTATCCATTTTGTATGGGTTTTGCAAAATGCCTAAAATCTTTTAGTGAAATATTTACACGATTTATAAACGCTAGGCTAAAACGCAAGACATTTTGAGAGAGGGTAAATCTAGTTAAAGACTTCGTGGAACAGCGAATGCCTTTCAAATATCAAGCCTTTTGATAAATTTGTTTTATCCACAGCTATGTAGTTCTACTTTTCTAACTCTATGTTTTTCGTACAGTGAGAAAAAGACAGACAATATTTTGTACGGTACTTACTAAGATAGTCAGCTTTACAGTATTTTGAACTATACTTTTTCTTCTCAGCAAAAACCAGTGCACGAGCATCTTGCGTGGCCATGAGAATAAATAGACGTCGTTTTTATGCGGACTATTCAGTAAAATATTACCTATTGTGCCAGTTTAAAAATATGTGCCTACACTACAAAAACTAATATAATAAAACATAGTGGCCTATAGTTAAATCTTCAACAAAGTGATGTACAAAAGACTGTTATACATAGATAATACATTTTTAACGTAAGCATAGACAATTTGACTTAGGATTTGTGATCCATCAAAAACTGTGCGTCCTGTCGTGACTTAATCGTGTTCTGCGAAAATACAAATAGGTTTTCTGAACAATTTCATACGGAGTGTTTATCTAAGCCAGGGCTTATCTATTCAATATCGGCCAATTTAGACACAATAATCCCTAAACATCGCAGATAATCGTCCATAATGCGGTGTACTATACACTTTTCCAGATAAGATTTTCGGTATTACAAAGACCGATATTGTACCTATGTAATCTTATTATTCGAACTGTTGCGGACCAAAACTGTGATACGGAGAGTGAACACCACTGGTGTCTTATTCTTAAGATAACCAATAAAGTGTTATATGAAAATGACGAAGCACTATGATCCGTTTCCATGTGAACCAAACATGATCAGAAAGAGCTCAATCAGCTCCATCACTGGAGCCATGGACGAAGCATCTGAAGACCCGGTGACTAGCAACAGGAACGTTCCAGTAGATCAGATTATAACAGTGAAAAAATATATAGTGTACCCTGCACGGTGGTACGTGCTATTTATCTTCGTGTTATATTCGGCGTCGAACTCCTTGCAATGGACGCAGTACACTATCATCAGTGATATTGTGGTGAAGTACTATGGTGTGGACAGCACGCTGGTGTCTTGGACCTCGATAGTCTACATGATCACCTATGTGCCTCTGATCTTCCCTGCAAGCTGGCTGTTGGACAGAGTGGTGAGTTCTTTTATTTCTTACATAGTACCATTTTAGTCCACTTTATAATTTTACGTCACGTTTTTAGTCACGGTAATTGGAAGCAAATTGTAAATTTAAAATGCTTTGGTTCAATTGCCTTATGCATTTTTTACAATAGGTACCTATTATTGTTTTCAACATTATAAACAACCCGATTTGTTAAGCCATTCTTTGAGAACGAAGCACGTGCACTACATAAAGTGCCTACACTGATTGTGCCAGCACGTGGTCGCTAAATGGACCATTCAATATCTTAGGTATCTTATCTATATTTTAAACGACGACGACCATGAAAATGAACCGGCAAAAACTTTCATCACAAACTATATTTTTACGGAAAATTGCAACTTTTTATTAACAACATTGTCATCATTCAGTCCTTTTATTTATGTTTTTATAGACTTTATTAGATAGTTTTGCAAAATGTAAATCCTTGCCTATATTTCTCTATTCTGGGATCCCAAACGACCGAGAAACCAGTTGACTCATTAATTATATTACCAAATACCACAGCAGTGTAACCCAGTTCCCACCCTTTGTGATCACATTCATGCACCACCCCTCCCCATTGTAATAAGACCTCTGACGTGGCAGGAAGCTGTTTCCTACTGAAAGGCTTACAAAGCAGGCTGACCTCTAAGATAGATCACATTAATCTGGATAAGCTGCTGATGCTAGTTGTTTATTATACTAGATTATACTAGACTAGCTTGATGCCGCCCTCGGTCTTGCGAAAGCGACAAGGTGCAATAAAGCACTTCTAGTCCATAGCACAATAGCAACGGTAAATACAAAGTATTTTAGGAACATGGTCTGTAAATTGGCTGATTGATCGATATTTAATGTGCTTTTGACGACCCCACAGAAGTCTCCACTTATGCCTTGGGTCCGGCGAAATATTAGACCAACGCCGGGTCAGCCATGTTGAATCTTATACAACACGACAACAAAATGCTTTTTCACGTCTCTTCCTCAAAAAGCGTGTCCTTAAAGCGTGGCATCTAAAACTCGAGTAAGTATACGCCCTTGGGAATAAAAGTTTTTTTTTATCTGAAATCATCATCCAGTACAAGACTGTTTGTTGGTGTTCCAGTTACAAAAAACATTTACAATTCACTTGAATTTATTTTTGAAAATGGAACTGAAAGGTAAATAAAAATGTGAAATGGACTCTTGGACTCTACCAAACCGGGGACGAGACAAAATGAGAAGAAATATGTTTGAAACAACAAATAGAAAGTCGTCGCTGACTCATCTCAGCGAGCGGAGCTGTGTCAGTTTGACTTGTCCAAGTGCTTATTTTGTTAGCAGAAATAGAGTTATTGTAACTTTAACTTTATATAAGATGTTTGACACGATCGAAGTGAAGATGTGAGCTGTGCCTCGCTAGCGGACGACGTCACGCAGAGACGAGAAGAGATCGGCGGCGTGCAGTTCGCGGCGACGGCGGCGCTGCTCTCAACAAACTTCAAACGCTCGCCGCCGGCGAAGCAGTTCCTCTCTAGCCAGCACACATCTCCGTCCGTTCCAGTCTACCAGTATACCTATCCGCAAATTTCCGGTGGAATCTGGGCCTAAACCTACGGCCTAAACAAAGAGTTAGTCACATTGGTCATTACTTCAAACGAGAATCATGTTACTTTGTGTGCTTTACCGTTTCCATTTTGTGATACATTTTCTTTTGCTTACATAACAAATGTTTCGGCCATCACTCATGGACATCAACATAAAAAGGAGTTTATCCTCGATAGATAGCTCCACTGACCTAGTTTTGTAATGGCTGTGATATTTCGTAGACGATTAATGACAAATCTGATGGGACTCTCATTTTGTGAGATTCGTTTATAAGAATTCCTACAGCCATCGTAAACCTAAGTGAAGGCATTCATATTGAAATCTCTCGTTTAATTGACACTGGTAGTTAAATATGTAGTTAGGTTTTCTTGTTTGACGATCGATGTGGCTCGGCCGGGTAAGGTCCGCCAGCGATGCAGGAGGTTGCGGCTTTGATTCCTGCCTTGGGAACAATGTTTGTACGATCTGCAAACATTTGTTCCGGTGCTTTGGGTATTTGCTATGCCAGTAATCAGTCATCATCAGCCCGTACACGTCCATTGTTGAACATAGGCCTCCCCCACAAACGACGACGCCGCGAATAGCACTCCTAAGCCGCCTCCATCCATCGACTCCCTGCGACCGCTATTTTATTTACCGACTTTTTCCATGTTTAATAAAAAATATCTATGTAATTTATTTGTATTATAAATATCAATCATCTACCCATAACACAGCTCTGCTTAGTTTAGAGCTAGATGATACTTTGTGGATTGTCCAGCATTATTTTATTTATAGAGTAATATTGATACCTTTGTCTGTTCGAAGTACTAAAATGACCTCCGTCTTAACGGAGGCAAAACATGCAAAGTTTTTAAATTATCACCAGGGTGCCAAAAGCTTGGTCGTCAGCCTTGGGGATTGACTTTTTATAACGAATAGGCATAAATCACTTTAATAATGCTAATAACTTAATTATAGGAGTTAGATATAGCTCAGTTAAAAAAAACGTCACAATAAAGAAAATTTCTCAAAAAATGTTAAGCTGTTGGTACTCATCATTTTGCCTCCGCACTTCATCTTCATTCTTTTATGCGGACCCCACAATAGCTTGAATCCGATTTAAAAAAAATTGAGGCTAATAATTAATGAGTTTTGTGAATTTCTAAATGCAGTTCCCGGTGTGGTACAGTCAGTCGCAAACTTAAGTGCCTTGCCGGTTTTTAGTTGACGCCCCAAATGCAAACACGCCACCCAGATTTGAGTTAAATTAAAAAAAAACAATAAGATATCATAAACTCTAGTACCTAACCTACCCATCATAACACAAGCTCTGCTTAGCTTGAGGCTAGATAATGCTATGAGATTTTTCTAATTGCATTATTATTTATTTAGACTTTTATTTAATAACTATTTTCGGTCTATGGTTTCGCGAGCGTTGTTTCTATGAAAACGTTTTAGGGTTATTTCTATCCTAGGAAGAGATACGAAAATAGATTTTGGTGGCCACCAAGGGCAACTTCGTATCTCTGCCTAAACTAAATAGAATAAAACTATTACAGAGGCATTAAAAAAAAGCTTATGATAGGTATCACAAACTGGAAGATGGATTTTTGAAAATTCCTTTGTTAAACAGAATAATAACATAAAGTAGGTGGCGGCGCTAGTTTAGGTGGTGTATGCGCCTTAAATGTAGATACGAAAAGCTACGAAAGTTTATACTTACGTTTTAGTCACAGACTATATACTGGCGGCTGCGCCCTAAAGGTTTTAGTGCAGTCGATCGTTCTTCGGTATCCTATATGCGTGATGAGCCGTGAAAATGAATGGCTTCTGTTTCCCGATGGAAGATACCTATCTACAGAGAAGAGAGGACAAAACGACTTCTTACGCTTTGATTTGCGACCGGGTTCATATCGGAATTTATAATAAAGGCCAGTTAATAGGTTCAGGGTCAGTGTATTGTGTTGATGTTTTCGAAGTTATTATTATGGCTTTGTGAAAGTCTTTTGTACTAGATTATACTAAACTAGCACTTTCATAGCGATATGCGGATCAGTCTCGCGGCGGCGCGGCGAGCCCCTGCGGGTCGCATCGCCGCGCCGACGCTAGCAGTGATCGTGTTAAGTTACGGAAAAGCTAGTAGGCAGATGCTGGATCCTGTTATCTGAAGACGGAACTATGGCGCTCTTTAGGGGAGGCTTATTTCCTGATGATAATGATGATGATATGCCCCTCGTTGTACAAGCCACTTCAATTTCTCTAAAAATGTTTAGTTATTTAGTAGAAACTAGTTGGGAGAACGGAGAGGAGGACATTTGAATAATAAATAACAATAGTGAGAACGGAGAGGAGGACATTTGAATAATAAATAACAATAGTGAGAACGGAGAGGAGGACATTTGAATAATAAATAACAATAGTGAGAATGGAGAGGAGGACATTTGAATAATAAATAACAATAGTGAGAACGGAGAGGAGGACATTTGAATAATAAATAACAATAGTGAGAACGGAGAGGAGGACATTTGAATAATAAATAACAATAGTGAGAACGGAGAGGAGGACATTTGAATAATATATAACAATAGTGAGAACGGAGAGGAGGACATTTGAATAATAAATAACAATAGTGAGAACGGAGAGGAGGACATTTGAATAATAAATAACAATAGTGAGAACGGAGAGGAGGACATTTGAATAATAAATAACAATAGTGAGAACGGAGAGGAGGACATTTGAATAATAAATAACAATAGTGAGAACGGAGAGGAGGACATTTGAATAATATATAACAATAGTGAGAACGGAGAGGAGGACATTTGAATAATAAATAACAATAGTGAGAACGGAGAGGAGGACATTTGAATAATAAATAACAATAGTGAGAACGGAGAGGAGGACATTTGAATAATAAATAACAATAGTGAGAACGGAGAGGAGGACATTTGAATAATAAATAACAATAGTGAGAACGGAGAGGAGGACATTTGAATAATATATAACAATAGTGAGAACGGAGAGGAGGACATTTGAATAATAAATAACAATAGTGAGAACGGAGAGGAGGACATTTGAATAATAAATAACAATAGTGAGAACGGAGAGGAGACATTTGAATAATAAATAACAATAGTGAGAACGGAGAGGAGGACATTTGAATAATAAATAACAATAGTAAATAACAAATTAAATACTAAAAATAAGAAGTTTAGCGGCAGACAGGCCGGAGGTGTCTGGACGAAATTCGACAAATCCTGCCAATTGGACGGAGGTAGCGGGATCGTGATGCCTGAAGGAAGTGGGGGAGGCATTTGCCCAGCATTGGGATGAACATAGGGCTAATATAATAACATAACCACCAGATAAACTTGGTGTAGAATATTTATGCAATTTACATTACTAGTCGGTTTGAGATGGTTCCTTTAATAAATTATTATCTGAAACTTGACGTAAAGCAAGTGAAATTAAGTTTTTTATGTCGTGGTTTGTATACAAACATTCTAAATCGAGTTTGGCTGGTGTATATAGATTGTTGGCTCTTTTATGTTTCGCTCTCGGAATAGCTGCTGCCCGTGGCTTCCTTTATGCTTCCTTTCTAAAGTCCGAACGGGAATAAAACGTAACTTAACTAATTATTGTTCATTATTCAAGGCTTACAATAATGTAAGAAAATAGACCTGTAAAATTTTATACTATTTTCAAAGGTTCTCTTCACATCCATTGGTTCTACTTACAAAGAAACGTATATCAGTAATACCCACGGTAGACCTATAAATATGGCGCTGACCTGGCGGTTATTAGATTTTCCAATGCATCATAAATAATTTGTCGGTCGGTTTAATATTTTCTAACATGAATGTTCAGTACCGTTTGTCCTATTCGCAGGCCGTCTAATAAATAACCGATTACAACGATCGGACGCCGTGGTATCGCATCGCATCAGTCTCTGGTACAGCAGTATTGATTTCCTAGTAGTCCTTTCCTTTGTAATACAGTAAAATGAATTGAATGCTGACTACAACGCGGCTCACTTAGAATGTAGCTAAGGCTACCTGTGTACCTTACTTATGTATGATGAAAATACAAACCTCATCATATCATTTCAAAGTTATATTTGCAATAGTTTGGTTGAGTCGGTCGAACCGGCTTACCCAATGAACTCAAAAGTCTTAGACTAAATGTTCAGGGAATCTGTGTGGTGTCATTGCTTGTTCAATATCTTAGCGGCTTACAAAATAGATCTACCACCGAACTGCGGTCCTCAACCCTCATACCCAGCGTGGGGGTTATGAGCATTACTCCCTATGAGATAAAGGCCAAAAAGGCGATTATCAGGGAGATGTTTACGTCCAGCAGTGGACCATTATAGGCTTTTGAGCTGAGGTGACAAAAATTTACTGCGATCATTGATCTTTTCAGCTTATTCTATTCATTATTATCATCGTCCGCGATGGATTTCACTCATGCTAGGTGCCGATACTGACTGATGCCCCCCGACGACGCGTACTACGTTGTCGGCCCACCTCGCAACTAGTCGTCCGACGTTCCTTTTCCCATTATTGGCCACCTATCAGTTGTTGTTATGTTAGTTATTTTCTATGTAAACCAAAAATATCCAGTAAATTAGGTAGTAATAAAATACTTAGGGCTATAACACGATCACTGCTAGCGTCGGCGGTGCGACCCGCAGGGGCGCGCCGTTTTTTCACAGACTTGCAGATCGCTCTCTGTGTTTTCAGCCATGAACGTGCTAGTTTTTCTTCATAGGTCTAGTTCTCATAACATTAGCTTTCATTATGAATGTAAGTGAGTTACTATTATAATTTTATATTTTATATTTATTACTACGAACCCAGTTTGTGTTGTAGAACACCAACGTTTCATCCCTTAGCGAGGGAACACCAGGGCGGTTCGACTCGCGTTTGAGAAAAATCAAACTACGAAAGTTCTTAAAGTACTAATCAAAATGATTCTCTGTGAAAATGTTTAGCATGACAAAGAACAAAAACAGACTTGAACTGTACACTTTTGTTCCATTGACCGTCAGAGTTTTCAACAAAAGGATGAGCGATGTGCCTTTTTGCCGCTTTTCATGCGTCATTAATTTTTGTTTACCCAACGCTGTGACTGTTACCGAATGACTACCTGTGGATCCTTTGGTTATTAATGATAGTGACTATTCCCATCCTCCTTTTCTTTCTTTATCTACTTCCTACTTTCTGGAAAGTTGTTGGTTGATACTTTTGAACAAGGAGGATTCGATTATACACATTTTAAATTTGTTCTATCTCATAACACAGATAAATATGACAAGTATCTTTGTTCTCGTCCAAAAAAAAGGTTTTTCTTGCTTCACGTTTTTCGAAGGAAGAATTTTAACGCAAACTTGGATCTTCCTCCCCGTACGGGAATGCGTGTAGCCAATTCCGGTACCAAGTGAACCATTTGACTAGTCGAGAATCTTGGAGACCTTCTACGACTTTAATGTTACAACGTCTACGAGCTACATCGAGCTGTTAGTCCACGGCTGGACATATGCCATGGCGTTTATTAGGGGAATGAACGCCATGGCACCGGTCTTTAGCTTGTCACATATAGGTACAGTCTTTCGACAACCCTTATACCTATAGACCTTAATATTTTGTCTTCAATGTTCATACTACAGTTAAAATTTAATGTACTTTGGTGATGTGTAAACCTATGTATGATAAAGCGAGGTCAAGCAGATGCATATGAGTTGGATGAAAGTCATGTTTAATTCAGTTTGCCTAGGTTCGCCTCAAGCCGAGGGTCACCTTTGTGCTGGTTTCACGAGCTTCGTAAGGCCGGGGGGTTGTGTGTGGACAGCAGAGTGGACTAGACTCAGAAAGAACCAGTAAGTAGCATAGTGTCAAAATAACGTCACATGAATAAGATCATCGCGTTTTTCGTTAGGTATTTCACTTATGCTTTATAAGTCAAAGTGCCGACAATTATCACCATGATAATAATGATGCTACGTTCGATATAGTTTTTTAAGTTTTTCTTGTTCTCTATTTCGTAGTCCTACAAAATAAATAAATAAAATAAATAAATAATGCTGGACAATTCACACAGCATTATCTAGCCCCAAGGTAAGCAGAGCTTGTGTTATGGGTACTAGATAACTGATATACGTAATATTATACATTACATAGATAGATATTTTTTATTATACATAGAAAACACCCAGACCAACGGAACAAATTTCTGCAGATCGTACACAAATTTGTTCCGAGGCGGGGATCGAACCCGCAACCTCTTGCGTCGCAGGCAGACTCTCGCCCGCTGCGCCACTGAGGTCGTCAAAGGTCCTTTAATTGTCTTCTTCCACTAGTGGACAAAAATTTAAGTGGACAAATCAATAACACTTTGTTTCTTATTAGTTAATAATTACTGTTTATAAACCTGTTTTATTATAGTACTGGCTTCGCCCCCGTGGAAATTTATGTTTCCAACTTTCTTAATTTTTTCCTTTAATTTTTACCTTCTCCTGACAATAACAAACACAACAAAGAAAGATTTGGCCAAATTGGTCCAGGCGTTGTTGAGTTATGCGCTTACCAACACATTTTGCGATTCATTTTTATATTATAGAAAGATAAAATTTGACTGTTCTAAGTGCTTATTTTATAAGCCTAAAGAAATAAACGTTATTGGTATTTGATAATAATATGGCCAAAGCAACCACCCAATTAGAGAGACTATTTAGTTTGTTGCTTTGGCCATAAATAGGCCCTTTGTGATTTGGTTTTGATAACACAAATATTTGCGAAGCCTGAATTAGCGGGGAGAGCCTAAGGAGGAGTACCTACACAAGGCCGAAGGGCATCATCCTCTGCAAATATGATTAGGCTCAAGTGCGCATTAAGTACGTGGACACACTGTACTAAACTACTGTACTGTACTAAACCTTACTCGTTTGATAAAGTACTCAGCGATATAATTATAAGGCACATCAAATTAATCATGCATACCTACATAATAAGTCAAATAAAGGAGATGTACAACGGCTTACTTATCACTTAAGTAATAGTTAATTATATAAATGATCAGCAGAGAAACAAGTAGCGGTAAGCATTCAATACATCGTGTTTCTTACAGCCGGCCTTGCATAATTTTATGTAATTACTTAGCCGTGTGATGCCAGCTTGGAATTTGCATCACCCAACTCTTCCCGTGGGTGTCGTAGAAGGCAACTAAGGGACACACACCGGGGGGCGGGCAGCAGCGCCTTTTGCAGAATAGATCTACCAACGAATTGCGATCCCCAACCCGCATGCCCAGCGTGAGGATTATGCAATGGACATTACCCCCCATGAGAAAAAAATCAGGGAGAGGCGTGTGCCCAACAGTGGACTATTATAGGCTGTTGAGAAAGGCTTCGCATTGATAAAATGAAATCATTACCTACCTATTGGTATTTAAAAGTTCTTCCTAGATATTTTCCTTATTAAAGCATTCACTAGCGCCTCTAGGATTTCTACTATCAAAGTTACATAACGCGAGTAAAAGAGACCTTAAAGCAACAGCACTACTTACTATTATGTATTCTGTGGTAAAAGGGAAAACGGTGAACCTTGAGTCAAAACTTTACACAAAACAGCCATTATATAAAACTTGTAATAATTACCTTATTTCAATTTACTCCATTACGAACTTCTGAATTAGCCGAACCCGTTGTGTCAAATGGTTCTGTTCTCAAGCTAAGGGTCAGAGCGACCTTGCAAGACCCTTCGACCTTGAAGATACAGGTCCCATTCCATGCTTATTCGGAGCCCTTTGAATCGGTCGTTGAGAAGATTACGTTTCTACAGTACTTTGTAAAGTTGGACTGTCTTTGAGCCATGAACCAGAGGGCATTGTGTTTTCTAAAGTAACATTATATTTTTGTACAGTTGGTCGTAGGTCTATGGGCGTTTGATTTATATTGCACGAAAAGTACCATCAAATTTATTATTATAATGGGTTTTTATCATAGATGTTTATAATTTGCGACAAATTTTTGTTTTGTTTTATTTACGCTAGGTTGATTCTATATAATGTAGATCGCAGAAATTGTTAAAAACCGCGAAATTTCAGTCTCCTGTGTATGTGTAATGTAGAAAAATAAATAATGATGGATAATTTAAATAAATGCATCCTTAAACGAACACTTTCATGGCCCAGCACGCAGAAGTTGATCTCCGGGTCCATAATGTAGCGGCAACAGTTACTGGCGGCGAGGCAACCGTTACTGGCGGCGAGGCAACCGTGAATGTGTTCGGGCAATTTTAAAATCACACAAATTTTAAGAGCACTGGCAATGAATTGCTATTAATTGTTCGTAGGAATTTCTTACTTATTTTCTCGATGAATAAGAGTATTCATATTAGTCAGCTAACTTATTGCTTCTATTGTAAATACTAGTTTTAATTTAAATTTATTATTTGATTGTAATTTTCTTTCTTAATAAAGTGTTAACTTAATTTACGTGTGTGTGTGAAGTGTTATCTAAAAACTTTTGCATTGCTATTTCCCATTCTGTCTCATTCTATTCTCATAAGTCATAGTGGGAAATAACACTGTTTAGCAGCTGTTTTAAGTTAACAGACCATTAAGAATAAGGGGGTAAGTCTAATTATTGTATGTACATACATACCTTTTTCTGCTTTTCGTCTGCAAACTTAGCAAAATCCTTACTAGCCCTCTCCAGTAAGGATTTCGGTAATTTATTAGCTTTTTAATTACTAAATAAAACAGCTTTTCAATGAAACAACTTAATTTTCTTTAGGTTTGAGATATGTCTTCCAACCTGAACTCAGCTGATCCTGTCGACCTTCGTCTGCGGTCCAATATCCATTTGCGTAGGTTCCCTTGAATTCCCTATTCCCTTGATTTATCTGCTGGTTTGGGTGAAGGGCGGATTAGGGCTAAGACGGAGTACCTACCTATACATACATTCACTGATAAATCCCCCCAGATGTTGGCGATACCGGAAAGATCAATTGATACAAGGGACTGTTATATTACTAAATAATGCAGTTCGATGTAGAATTTTCCGCTCTATGGATTGACACACTTAACTTACAGAATTTTCATAAAATTTTTGAAAAAAAATTAAGTTGCTCTTTACGTAACGCGATTATTGCTTACTAGCGGCCCACCCCGGCTTTACACGTATAGGATTCTATCGCCTATATTAATCAGGGATAATGTAGGATTCTAAAGGTGAAAGAATTTTTCAGTAGTTTCGGAACCTATTCAATTCAATAAAACTCCTCTTTGTAATATTATAGTGTAGACTAAAATCAGTAATAGTCAAGTAGCCTGTACAGAATAAAACAGACAAGAGGAGATCGTAATATACACAGATTTTTTAATTAATGAAGTACTGTTTAATAATAATAACATCTTCAAGTGTCTCCCTCTAATTTTCGTTTAATTAGTATAAAAAAGGCGTCTTCAAAATGAACTTGAATTTTACTTGTTCAATTATCACCACTATAGAAGCTCTGCAATATGGACAGACAGGCGGAACGAATATAAAAGGTTCTGTTTTTGCCATTCGATACCGGAACCCTAAAAACTCGACAGGAGCCCTCAAAGAAGTGTTGCTATAAATTGAAAATATATATGGTCTGCTCCTGTTAGATCTGACATTATTTTTACTCTATTTGGTAACATGTTGTACAGTTTTATCGAGTTACAAACAAAGCTTTTGGAGATTTTAGTTATTCTTGTTTTCGGTACTACTAAGTCATTTTTATGTCTTGTATCGTAATCATGTCCCTCTCTAACATATGTATGTAGAATGTGGTTGAGTACGTACAAAAAAATACGTAACTAAAAAGTATTAACTGTCATCAGCACCATCAGAGGAATTTGTACGTATAACAACAGACGTACCACATAGCAATATGGCGTCTACAAAGTCCAGCGTATTCGTCAAATAGAGTATGTGCATAGATATTTTTGTAATCGACTGTTATTGCTATTACATTACCGAAAAAATATAACATCACCAACTCAGAAATATTCAAATTATTAATACTCAGGAAAAAAAAGAAAATTAAAACTGCATTCAGTTTCAGGTGATAAAAACGCTGCCGTTTATCTGTGACTTCACCATTCAGTTTCTTTAATCAAAGCGCTTTTGTTCCTTCAATCGAAATAAAATTAGAAACAAATCAATTTAATGATAAAAACCATCATGTTTGTTCCACCTCACCTCAACAGTTTATTTTTGGTCCACTGCTGTATGCAGGCCTCCCCTATTAATCGCCTTATTGGCTTTCTCGTGGGGAGTAATGCCCATAATCCCCACGCTGGGTGTGCGGGTTGCGGATCGCAGTTCGGTGGTAGATCTAATCTGCGAGAGGCGCTGCTGCCCGCCCCCGACGTATGACCCTTAGTCGCCTCTTACAACACGCCTTCGGTGCATTGCATAATCAACTATTTTGTTATTTTAAATTCGCTATCGTGTTGTCCAGGCTACATAGAACGTGAGTGACACTTGCGGCTCTGTAATTGATTACTGCCTATTCAGGTTTACATTACAACCATAATGAACGCTGTTTCGAATATCGACGACAAAGTAAACGAAACAAGATTAGGTATTTAGTTATTTCGAGAAAGGGTTCCCGCAGTTAACAACTTCTCTGATCAATCAACTTGGGTGACTTGCTTTGCTACAAATAAGTATTGTTTTCTTGACATCCTATTGATCAATCAAATGAAAATGGGTTTTCTTATGATGATATTATTTTAGACGACCTCTGTGGCGCGGTGGGCGAAGGTCTGCCTGCGACGCAGGAGGTTGCGGGTTCGATTCCCGCCTCGGGACTTGTGAAATGTGTGTACGATCTGCAGACATTTGTTCTAGGGGCTCTGGTCGTTTTCTATGTATAATAAAAAATATCTATCTTTGTATTGTATTATATTATGTATATCAGTTATCTAGAACTCATAACACAAGCTCTGCTTAGCTTAGGACTAGGTAATGCTGTGTGATTTTTCCAGCATTATAATTATTATTTTATTTTAGATAGGTACCTACCTAATTCTGTTGTCGTAGGTATTCGTAGTAGTCTTTCTATCTATTTGTCTTCTAGTATTCATTAATAACTGCACAAACTGCGATCATAACCCAAAATGCTTCCTTGAAGACCCTCATTTAAGGGGCCTCTTCCCAGTCCGTTTTGTGAAAAGGATAGGCATAGGATTTCACGTTCATAAGAGCGGGACAAAGCAGAACGCGTGTGCAAATATCAAGAGCAAAAATCAAGATATTTTCTTAAATATTTATTTTGGCGAACCTGTTACGCTGCCTTTGATTTATTTTTCAACATAAAAATCAAATCAGTAAGTAGGTAACATTGTTTTGGAGAAGAAGGCAAATATGTATCAAAATTTAGATATTTTACATAATTTTTACAACTACTTAAATTATCTGGGCTCTTTTGTACAGAATGAAATGGAATATTAGGTGTAGGAGTATAAGAATCCTAGATTACATATTTGAACAGCAGCAGGATCTCAAAGATCACGAAAATGTTGATTTTTTCGAAAGACCAGCCTTAATTCAGGTTTTTCAAGCGATTTGTAAACCAGTAATTTATACCTACCTACATAGACCCTTTCTATTTTCAGTAGCTAGCCCTGCTACTGTGTTCCCTTTGATAACCAGCTCGTAGCTTTGCTTTAGACATTCTGAGAGGCATGCAGAGGGCTCTACGCTTTTAATTGAGAGTCTATTTTAGCTTGGTTACCTCGGCCCGGTAGTCGTGACTCGCCCTAGTTCTAGTTTGGTCCCTAGGAGAGGTGTTCGTGGATATGATTTTCAGTAGATAGGGTTATGTTGTTCACGAGAATTTGGTGTTTAGCAGGATGCTAATTTGTAACAAATCACAAGTCAAGCGCCTCTTTTTATCTTTCACTTTGTTTAAGGTGATTTTTTTATTGTATTAAGATACAACACGATCGGGCTTTACTTTTGCACCATTGTTTTTACACAACATACAAAAGACATAGCCACAAAATAAATAAAATGTCTTGACATTTCTTTGTACCTATTTGAAAAGTTATGTCTCCCAGAATTTGAAAAGATATTGAAAATGTACAAAGATTGTTTTTTTTTGTTGTAAGTAAATGTACAAAGACTGTTATTTTGTTCGACGTTCAGTGATACTTGATACTTATAAACAATTCGTTACGCCGTCAATAACAATGGCTTATTTACGAAAATTTATTTTGTTCAACATTTTCAGAAAATATTTTTCTAAACGGATTTCCCTTAGGTTTGTTATAAATACCGGATCGCTGGGAATGCACGCAAAAAGCAGATTTCCTATGTGCTCCACTCTCAAAATATGCACTGCATGTGAACTTGCTGGCGTTATCATAATTTGGGGCTGAGCATTTAATAGAAACTAAAGCGGACAAACATGTTCTTTCAGTTTTTTTTATTTAGCATGATGTGCTGAAAATTAAATATTAAAACACGTTAAGTTACATCAACAGATTGTAGTCATTGTACGTGTTGCCATTGCCGGTGATCGGCAAGGAAATTGACAATGTACCTAATCATGCAAACTTACCTACACATTATTGTTTGTCTGTTATCATTAATGAGCGGCAAGCCATCAATACGGACGTGGAGTTTATAGCTGCTGTACCTTTATTGAAATAATAAATAAAGCTGGACAATTCACACAGCATCATCTAGCCCCAAGCTAGTCAGAGCTGTGTTATGGGTAGATGTTAAACTCATTACATTATTTTTACTTAAAAACGCAGCGCTCATTCTCCATACATACGTCCTTTCCGATACATTTGGAAACTACAAGCCTGATTTTAATGATATTTTGAATCCACAATTAGATAAAAAAAAAGCAATTTTCGTATAGTTTTAGTCTGTCATAAATATAATCATCATTAAATAAGAAAGAAGCTAATTTGCCATATTTTGAGATCACCAATCGCCGAGATCACACTGGGCGATTACAGACGATGCTCGGCGACTACACACGCGTATGCCCTACACTTGCGTGCTCGCGTGTATAATCGCCGAGCATATTCGATAGTGAAGACGCCCCATCAGACATCTTCATTGTTGTGAGCACCTGTTTATCACTTGTCTATTTCTTTAATTTGCAAGACAAGCTAACTAAAAGTAGAGTCAAATTAATTTTTCACATTACATGCTTGGCAATGTGTCATCGTCTTGGACGTGCTGAATCCCCCTTGCACTCAGGTTTCTAGTAAATCTCTCGCTCCGCTAGCGCGATACCTTTAAATAAATAAATAAAATTATTTTATTTCGGACTACATATTTTATTTCGATCCATAATTTGTTAGTAGTTGTGTGTCCTTAAAATTAGTGTTAGTATTTTGAAGTAAATTACAATTAAATTAAAATTACAATTACGATTACGATTAAATTTAATTAAAATTACAACAAAAACGTAAGATATTGACCTTGGTTATTATTTTACTACTAGCGGTCCGCCCCAGCTTCTTATGAAATCGGTCCAGTAGTTTTTAAGTTTATTCGTTACATACAAAAATAGAATTATTTGCTCTTTGTAATATTAGTATAGATGTAGATTATATATAGGTATCTTACAGGTACCTGAATAGGCTAGTTGTAGAACATCTCGTTAGATAAGGTTCTGAAGGACATGGATGTAGCAATCCATCTTACCTTTAATTGGGTTCTTTGTTTTATTTGCGGAATATTTATTTTTATTTTCGTTTGTTTTGATTAGAACGATAAGAACGTAAACGTGCCTATGTCAATGTACCGTAAAACTTATTTCAAAGTACCATTTTATAGCTTTCTGCAAAATAACAGATAAAGTCTGATAGGAACTTTATTGGTTGTTGTTAGGCAACACTGAATAACGGTATAATTATGACTTAAAAAGTAATTTGTTGGCAACATTATGAGCCAAAACAGAAAGGTGAAAACATGAATGCTTGCTTTTCCCCGAGGCTCCCCGAAAGCGTTTTCCCTGTCCATCCCAGGATACAATCTTGCTTCTTGGCAAAATTAATTATGAAAAAAGTTCAACCGCGTAGGCTGGTGTTGAACACCAGTCAAGGCAGCTTGCTCGGTTATCTTTGACGTTTAATTTATGAAAACTTCTGTAAAAATACATGTAGACATACAATAAGTACATGCCATAAGAACTCATGTCTTAATAATGTACTCTAGCCGTTAAAAGGTGACAGACATACCAAATGGTTACAGTTATTAATATTATAGGTAGGTATGTATAGTAAAGTAATATTTTGCTTATTACTTTGATAGTAAACTACTTTGTTTGTACGTTTTACTCGAAGGCGTCATTTCTTATCTTCGTAGGTACGTGGCATACTTAGGTACCATACTGACATCATTGCTTCCCCCCTCCCCCAACAGCATCATCTCGTCATTAGGTGTCATTAGATATGATTTCAATGACTAAATGACTCGTTGGAATACAATGGAATATTACAGTTTAGAAGTAAGAAGGTCGTAAGTCGTGTGAACTAAAATTGTCTACCATTTGTTTATTTATAATCGACTTCGAAAAAAGGAGGAAGTTTTATGTTTGGTTTTATGGATGATTTTTATGTACAATCAATTTCACCGTCTTATAATTATGGACCGATTGGAAAATTCTTTCACAGTTGTATGAAGAATGAACCCGAAGAGGGCCCATAAACATTTTATTGACTAGGAATTAGTGTTTGGTACACAAGATTTAAAGTGTAAAATTATGGGATTTGAAGTTGTTTTAATTTATTTCGATAAAATCAAATTTAATTACATCCCTTACACAACATCTGACTACATTCGCATGTTCCGTTAAAAATATGTAAACAAGGTCGTTATTCAAGAGTAACTTCTTGTCTCTAATTAATTAAGATGGGATATGAAAATCTCTTTGTAAATGTTAAGGTATGTTAAAAATAATGCTGGACAGTTCACACAGCATTATCTAGCTCCAAGCTAAGCAAAGCTTATGTTATGGGCACTAGATAACTGATATACATAATATAACACAATACATAGATAGATATTTTGTATTTTACTTAGAAAATGACCAGAACACCCTGAACAAATGTCTGCAGATAGTACACAGATTCATCCCGAGTCGGGAATCCAACCCGCAACCTTCTGCGTCGCAGGCAGACATTCGCCCGCCGCGCCACAGAGGTCGACTTTTTTAAATGTTTTCTAGACTGGCATTGTGAGGCTAGACGATGATATGTGTATCCAGCATTTTTCATTGTACGATTTTCCGCATCAACAAAAGAGGCAGACTCCAAAAAACCAAGACTTACCCGCGGTAGGTAAAGGCCAGACACGTAAACCACAAATCGTCTGATGAGTTGATGACTAACGCTTATCACAATGACTTGATTACGTTGTTGACATAGCACTAGCGCGCACTCCATGCACCATTATCACTAGACTCGCTGGTGTCGGCAATCAGGGTGGACCGGAAATGAACCATTCATAGATCCTCGCTCGGCGTATCGAGGAAAACGCCAGAGGAAAACAACCAGTCGTAGGCTGGCCGCTGCGCGGGACACACGCAGCCAGACTCACGCCAAACAAACCGCGCGGGAAAACCGACAATAACTTAGAATAAGAATATTCGTAGCTTCGAAAGCATTTGCAAAAATAGTAATAACGACAATAATTTACAATGGGGGAGAAGAATATAGAGGTTTGTGGGAGCGTTATGGATGGAGTGGCGGAGAAGGGGATGGTGGAGTCACCTACTAAAAAAGATCTGACAGAATACACGGTGTATCCGATCCGTTGGCTGGTGCTCGTCGTGTTTGTGTTCCACTCGGCGACCAACAGTCTGCAGTGGGTGCAGTACAGCATCATCCAGGATGCTGTGGTGAAGCACTATGGGGTGTCCAGCATCATGGTGTATTGGACCTCGATGGTTTACATGATCACTTACATACCGCTGATATTTCCCGCGAGCTGGCTCTTGGACAAAGTGGTGAGATATACTTACGTTTTAGTAGTTTAATAATTGACTCAACTTACATTTAAATTTATTGTATTATCTTAAATCGAATTTAAAATTATTTTTCTAGGCAGATGCAGGTAAAAATAAATTAACAAAATAATACCACCTCACATTGTTTTTTATGTTACACACATTAAAAAGGATTAAAACTAATACCTCGGCAATTAATATTTTTGAGACACCTCGATTATTCTCAATACAATTGCGAAAGAATTAATAAAATCAGTTCTTGATTGATGGAGAAGTTGACGAACATGTAGAAAACACACATGGCCAATCATAGGTTCTGTGATTGGCCGTATGCTCCATTTTTTTAAGTCGAACATAAATAGTTGATATACCAAGACCATCTTTGATCCTTATCCGTTTCTAGCCTTATATCACCATAATTGCTGCTCCACAGTACGTAAGTATTTTACCATTTTTGCAACACGATTACACGATTTACATTTCAAAAGGCAAGTTTATAACCAAACCGGTTTGTAACAGGTAAAAAGTGTTAATAAAGATCTTTGCATTCAAGCATACCTACTTATGAACTAATTCAGCATATTTTTTTATTAAAATCAAGCACATATCTTGTTCCATTTCTTTTATTTCTATGTCTAATCATACCTCCTCTCCAAAACCTTATAAACATAATCACATCACATCACACTAATATTATAAATGCGCAAGTCTGAAAGTTTAGATGTTTGTTACCTCTTCACGCTAAAACTACTGAACGGATCGTACTGAAAATTTGCATACAGATATTACTAGACCTGGAATGAAACACAAGCTTTTTAGCCCACAAATGCTGTCCTATAAGATAGATATAACCTTAGACAAGGTGTGCGAAGGGCAGGCCGCGGGCAGCAACTAGTTTAAAATAATTACTTGTAAAAAAATCTAAAACATAGCAACAAAATTTTAGAGAAGATTAATAAATTTTGTCAAACATCCGATTCTCGTACGATTTCAAATTTATGATTAGGTATTACTCAATGTTTTGATTTATTGGAGAGAGATAACAAAACAATTCGGTTTGTTTGATATCGCTTTGAATCAAATAATTTTTGTTAATATTTTTTTTTTATTAAATAAGTATCTATTTTATTATTATAATCACTACCACATTAATTTCTATATCATACCTTCCATACATAGTTCCATACTAATAAATAAATAATGCTGTACAATTCAATAAATAATAATTTTAATATTACGATAGCGATTAAACTTTCCGTTCAAACTTTAGCAATTATACTATAAGTGTGATGTTATTCCAATACCAAGTATTTATTTACCTTAGATTACTTTCAAATCCAATAATGACTAAAGGAAACTCCGCGTACTCGACTGAAAGGCCCGCGTCAGCTCCGTGTTAGTAAAGACTTCTAAATTGGATTCCCCAGTTTCAATTAAAAGTTCTAAAGAAGGTTATATTGAAGGGAACTAAGTAAATTTTATAGCTGAAAGGTTTTTGAAAACGCTTGCCTCAAAACGAGATTTTTAAAGGTGGCTCCCGCCTACGGTTTCACTCATAGTAACTGAATAATAAATAGGTTTTTACCAGACTGCCCCAGGAGGGTTATTTTACAAACCATATTTTATATATAAGTAATCTGCGTAAGGCTTTTCCGAAAGGGAAATTGGAAGTTAAAAAAAATTGTTCGGAAAATCTGAAAAAAAAAATGAGGAATAGTTAGCTAGTGCTTTCTTTAAATTGTTGGATCGAAGTTGTTTAATATCATCTTCACTCCATTCAAGTACGGTCCGCGCGGGCTCGGGCTCCTATTGGTGACAGCTTACGCCTAAGTGATAGGACGTTTTAGGAATTATACTGAACTGCTTATGTCATTTTGTTTGTATTATAGAGTAACCAGCAATCAAAACATGAACCTACTGACGATTGTTTGGTATCCGCTCGGATATTGCCTTATACACACACAAGCCAGTGATAGAATCGCAATGCCTAAGTTCCGTTGTCCCCATTGAATGGGGACAGAGTCAATGGGGACAACGGGAATACATCTGCCCCATATCCTTTGGCGTGACGTAAATCTTCGTCCATGGGGATGAGTGGCGTAATAAATCAGCTTAGAGTAAGAAGCCAATATAGCTGTGCACAATGCCATCCCATTCACACAAGAACAACTTAAGCTTATAACCTGAGAAAAAAAAGAGATACGAATACAATACGAGACGAATGTCTTCTGTCTCATCCAGCTTACCGGTTTTTCGCCGAGCCATCGACGAGGCAATATTTTGTTTTAGTCGTAATATTATATTTCTTGTGATAAAAATGTGATAAAGTGATTCTTCGAAAATTCTTGCACCTCATGCCTTATAGAACTGAAGTAGCAATGGTGCAGCTGTGTTTGGTTCAAAATATACAGTTTCTTAGATTTTAATAGAGACAAGACTCGAAATGGTAATTTTAATTTTTTTTATTCGTATTCTCGGTCTCTCCTCTCGGCCACGCATGCTAACCATCTAGGTATAATCCATCTACAGTATGACGTATATAGGAAACAGAAAGCTGTTGAAATTTTCTATATTTTGTTCTTCCTAGATTTTCAAGTCATCATTCATGTTATTTGTTGAATCTAGATTTGCAGACTCAACACTCTTGGATAAAAAAAACAACTTTACCTAAGCAGGAACTGGCCCTTTCCCGTCGTGTGTACTAAATTAGTTTGTTAAGGAAGAAAATGTACCTTGTAGTTCTTGTGACGTTAACTGCTATAATTCGTATCTATACTTCAATGTTGATCAACAAAACTGGACTGACATTAGATAAGGCTGGAAATGGTTTCCATAAACGACTATAATTGTTAATGTAATATAATTGTTAACCTATTTTATACAAAGTAGGTAAGCAACCCAGTAACAAGATTCGCAGTTCGTCGATATACTCACGTCTTAACACAATCTTGTTATTTAGTAGTTGGTGGTACGAGGAAACTAATTACTAATAGAGGTAGTAACAATTTTGTTATTAATCACATATTGCTAGTCTAATAACGGCTGTATCTTGTTATGGATTTACTCGGGGTGAAGCGGATTTTTGTCAGTTTTCCGAGGGAAAGCTGTCACGATCGATATAGCAAGTTGGTGGAAATAGCAGTGAAAGGTCTACAGACAGTATACCTATTCAGTGTTATTTCCACCAAAAAAAAAAAAAAAACAAATTGCTGTTTGAAAATATTGTTTGAAAAAAAAAAAGAATGGATGAGGCTGTCACAGGAAAAAAGAAACAACTCCAAATTCCTTTGTATTTATTTTAAAATCTTTAGTGTTTTTTTAGTTTTTCGGAACAGATTAGTAATCCCGTGAACGAATCTTGAATTCTGTCCTTATTAGACGGAGAAATCGACTAACTTAAAAATTATATACATGTACCTGCCAACAAGCTAAAACTACAATATTGAGTAAAATTTATAATCACAAACATTCCCTGTTTGTTGCTGGAAAGAAGGAGGGAGGTCTTTCCCTTGCATTGGATTGCATCCTTGCTGAAGTTTAATAACTAACACACACCCTATAAAGCTAGCATACATATATTATTACATACTTTACATATATAGCGAGCCCGCTCGGGCTGAACGTGAGTTAAGTTAATAATCAGAAAATTTCAGTAAAAGTTAATAGACGGACGGACAGACAGACAGCGGAGGCTGCTAATAGGATGTTGGCACTCTGGGTAGGGAACCCTAAAAACTTGATTTCAATCCAGTTAGGAGCATAGCCATACTTTTTTCATTAACAAGATGACTTTGCATACTCATTCAAAGTCAAAAAAATAATTACATGAATTGACCCTTGCAAAATGATAGGTCTGATTGGTCACCACACGTGTAGGTGGAACCTGATTCGTTCATTATGAAAGCCTCCATGCCTGTAAATCATATTTTATTCTACCTTTGGGTCGGGAGCCCACCTGTTCTCGACAGGCGTATGTAAAGGTTCTTTTTCACTAGATATTTGCTTGAATACGTGTGATACGGTCAAATATTATAAATATAATTTTTGTAGCGATATTTCTGTCCATGTCCATAAAGTCCTGTGGAACTATGAGAAGTTTAAAAAAACAACTATTCCCTAGTCCGCCGGGAATAAACATATTGTGATTAATTTTCATCGTGTATTGACATTCGTTTAACCAAAATCCTGCTTGATAGTGAAACTGATAATTCGATCCACGCATGTCTCTAGTAGGTGGGTTCGAACCTCTAAGCTCCCCTACAAACGTAGGCTACGAATTTGTACCATGTTCGTAGTCGACTACACGTCATAAACGTTAATCTTGTCTCATGGATTGGTTGACGTAAAATGTCGCCGGCTGTTGCTATGTGTAGACGGCTACGAACGTGCTTTTGAGGCACATCTTAAGAAGAAGTGTTTACGCCAAATATTAAAAACATGTTATTTTCTTCAAATAGGGTGAAAAACTTTGCCTGAAGCAAAAAGTTCAAATTGGTAGAATTATAATGTTTACGGTTATGGTGACAATAAATATATCAACAAAAGCGTTTAATGTGCCTTTGTTGAGCCGTTTTTTCATGGACCTACTATTTTCTCCTATTAGTAGGACCACGAGGGAGACCTATTTCTGTCTTTCCTATTATATACTATAAATAGAAACAACCAATAATTTATACACCCTGTATATTAAAAACAAGATTCGCCAAGTGCGAGTGTAACTCGCGCGCCGAGGGTTTCAAACATTTGCCAATTATTTGGACAATCAATTTTCTGAAATATTTTAAAAAGTATGAAACTTACAGAAATTTTAAAAAGTGTTTTGAAATGGTCAAAACAATACCTTTCATTTGATACCCCAAATGGGTAGGTACCCCTTTTTGAAAAAAAATCCCCTTTTTTGACCATTTCTCAAAAACTATTATTATTACAGACTTCTCTATATTTTTCCTGTAAAATATAGATTGATATCTACAAACGCCTTATACATTGTACATGGATCGGTCATCAATCTTCGGAGCTAGGGGGGGGGGAATGGTCAATTTTCCGTCTTTTTTTGAAATATTTCAAAAAGTATGAAACTTACAGAAATTTCAAAAAGTGTTTTGAAATGGTCAAAACGATACCTTTCATTTGATACCCCACATAGGCAAGTACCCCTCCTTTTGAAAAAAAATTCCCCCCCTTTTTGACCATTTTTCAAAAACTATTATTATTACAGACTTCTCTATATTTTTCCTGTAAAATATAGATTGATATCTACAAACGCTTAATACATTGTACATGGATCGGTCTGCAATCTTCGGAGCTAGGGGGGGGGGAATGGTCAATTTTTCGTCTTTTTTTGAAATATTTCAAAAAGTATATAACTCACAGAAATTTCAAAAAGTGTTTTGAAATGGTCAAAACGATACCTTTCATTTGATACCCCACATAGGTAGGTACCCCCCCTTTTGAAAAAAAATTCCCCCCCTTTTTGACCATTTTTCAAAAACTATTATTATTACAGACTTCTCTATATTTTTCCTGTAAAATATAGATCGATATCTACAAACGCCTAATACATTGTACGTGGATCGGTCTGCAATCTTCGGAGATAGGGGGGGGGGAAAGGTAAATTTTTCGACTATTTTTGAAATATTTCAAAAAGTATGAAACTTACAGAAATTTCAAAAAGTGTTTTGAAATGGTCAAAACGATACCTTTCATTTGATACCCCACATAGGCAGGTACCCCTCCTTTTGAAAAAAATTTCCCCCCCTTTTTGACCATTTTTCAAAAACTATTATTATTACAGACTTCTCTATATTTTTCCTGTAAAATATAGATCGATGTCTACAAACGCCTAATACATTGTACATGGATCGGTCTGCAATCTTCGGAGCTAGGGGGGGGGGAATGGTCAATTTTTCGTCTTTTTTTGAAATATTTCAAAAAGTATGAAATTTACAGAAATTTCAAAAAGTGTTTTGAAATGGTCAAAACGATACCTTTCATTTGATATCCCACATGGGTAGGTACCCCTACTTTTGAAAAAAAAAATCCCCGCCTTTTTGACCATTTTTCAAAAACGATTATTATTACCGACTTCTCTATATTTTTCCTGTAAAATATAGATCGATGTCTACAAACGCCTAGTACATTGTACATGGATCGGTTTGCAATCTTCGGAGCTAGGGGGGGGGGAATGGTCAATTTTTCGTCTTTTTTTGAAATATTTCAAAAAGTATGAAACTTACAGAAATTTCAAAAAGTGTTTTGAAATGGTCAAAACGATACCTTTCATTTGATACCCCACATAGGTAGGTACCCCCCCTTTTGAAAAAAAATTCTCCCCCTTTTTGACCATTTTTCAAAAACTATTATTATTACAGACTTCTCTATATTTTTCCTGTAAAATATAGATCGATACCTACAAACGCCTAATACATTGTACGTGGATCGGTCTGCAATCTTCGGAGATAGGGGGGGGGGTATGGTCAATTTTTCGACTTTTTTTGAAATATTTCAAAAAGTATGAAATTTGCAGAAATTTCAAAAAGTGTTTTGAAATGTACAAAACGATACCTTTCATTTGATACCCCATTTGCCTTCCTAGGTCTCTTTTGAAATTTCAACATCAAAATTTGTACTGAAAATATTCATTTTCATTTTTCATTTATTTATATATTTTTTTCTTGAAATCAGTAATGGCGCACGAAATGTATCATTATTTCAAATTTCAAGTTAATAGCTGCAGTAGTTACTGAGATATTCAAGAAAGAGCGGGGACGGACAAAGCGAGACCATAAGGGTTTCAAAACCGATCTTTGAAACCCTAAAAAGGTGGCCAGTCCTATCTTAGTTTTTCTAAAAAATGGCCTACTGTTATATCACCTTGAATTAATTGTAACTGGCATTTTAATATGAAATCATCGCGATCTAATTCTTCTTTTCGGCGTCGTGATGCATCACTTGTTCTTTCGCTTTCCATATCCATTATTGCATTTATCAACCGCAGGATCGAAACTGGTGAACGCTTTTTAACATTCTTGTTTAGTTGAGAGTGCCAGCTTTCAACGACATTATTTGTACGGTGACGTTCACCATATACGAACCATGAAGATTTGTAATCTTTGTTCTTCCACCATGTTCTTTCCATATATTTCAAAAATTTTGTAATTTTAAACTCTTATATTAAACTTCTTATCCTTAGAGCATTTATGTAGGTACTACTTGAATGTTCTATATTATTATCATAGGAGTAACGAGAAACTTATAGAGGAGGTAGATTTTTGATTCACCCTAGAATAGGAAAGACAGAAATAGGTCTCCCTCGTGGTCCTACTAATAGGAGAAAATAGTAGGTCCATGAAAAAACGGCTCTTTGTTGGCCGTTTTTTTTCACTGTAAGGTTGCTTTTTTGTATAGCGTCTAAGAATGGCACTACATCTCTGCTACGAAACTATGGTGAAATGTATCAAATGCAACCAAAATTTTTGCTTAGCTATGAAATCAAGCGACTCAACTATTCTATTGATATTTCACACATTCCTCGCCGCTGAGCTATGTAGCACATCTCCAGTGGGAAGACAGCTTTACCCTGCGGCTAGCTGACACGATGCCTCATCCACTCGATGGTCATGACCCTTGTTACCGACACCCCAGGTTATTGGGAGAGAGTGAATAGCGGTCTCAACGTGTCAGCTTGAAACACTGGTATTCGCGACTATTAACCCATCTATTCGTCAGTTGATTCTTGATTCTTCCTAAAGCTGTAACTTAGTATTGAGGTACATTCACAAAATATTACTATTCTATTAAACTAAACTGAACTAAAATGACAGGACCAGCGAAATTTTTATGATTTATTTTATTGTTTTTCGTTAATCACACAAAACCTACTTGACTTTATAGATTGATTATTTTAAGGCCCATATTATAAAAGCTTGCTCAGTCACAGATCTATGCTTGAGTGACAGTTTTCTATGGCATAAACGGCACTCAAGCATATATGCTGTGATTGCAGAGCGAGCTTTCATAGTAGGCACGGGCCTAAGAGCGCAGATAATACAAAAAATCCTTCAGAACAATCAAATGTCGACCTCTGTGGCGCGGTGGGCGAAAGTCCGCCTGCGGCGCCAGAGGTTGCGTGTTCGACTCACGCCTTGGGAAGAATATATGTACGCTCTACATATATTCGTTCCAATCGTTTTCTATGTACCTATAGTAAAAATATGTATGTAATGTTATTTTAATAATATGTATATCAGTTATCTAGTACCCATAACACAAACTCTGCTTAGCTTGGGGCTAGATAATGCTGTGTGAATTGTCCAGCATTATTTATTTATTTTTTAATTTATTTAAATTAAAAGTAAGGGATTTTATCGGTAACGATCTTTATATACCTGGGCAGGTGCTGTTTGGAGTTCCAAGATTCAAAGCTAAATTTAAAGCACCTTTTTAATGAACACGATAAACCACCCGGAAAAGGTCGTGTAGAGTACGGAGCTAAAGCTTTACGCTTTGTAGATTTCACGAAATTAATCCGATAAGTCTGAGCTTAAAATGTAAATTTTGTAGATTTTCTTACAAATGATGTGAACGCGCGCCCTTCGTAGACCCGTAGAGGCGTCGTAGCACTTTGCTACGACGCCGCGCCGGATGGATTGTCTATTTCTGGTGATTCAAAACATATACCCACATGATTGAAAGGTATTGTAATTATGTGTTTTTGTTATAATTATACCTATGTTAATGAGAGCGAGCGAATAGTGAGTGCTCCTGTGTTTGTGCACTATAATAATATGTCCTCCGCACAGGATAGCTTCTTTTGTGTTTATGAGTGTGTGTGCACTGCTCATGTAAACATCGTCTATCAAGTCTCTGAAGCCGTTTTTGAAGTTAATATTAGAAACAAGCCTCATACCTTCAGGAAACCTGTGGATATTTGAAGATTAGTGAAAGGACAAGCACGTTCAGGTACCCATACAACAACGAAACTGTTTTTCTATTGTCAAATCCACTATAAAAGTTGGAATCCTTGTCCGTTTCATTTTGAAGATATCACTCACACATACGTACACACTCTTTGTCTGAAAATTTGCCCAATAGTACACGTTTTGGATTTTTCCAAATACCGCAAAAAAAAAATTGCATACCATAACGAACGATAACAATCGAAGCTACTCTGAACTGACAAACATTTTCGATTTTGGCACTGACAGCCAGGAGCGGCCGGCCTAGACAAATAAGTGCTGCCATACCACCACCACAGTTTCTACCTTATTCTACCATTTCCTACTAATTCTACCATTGATGAATAGAAAAATCAATCTCTGAAAAAAATAAATTATAGAATGAGCGGCCAGGATAATATTACGTTTAGGCGCACGCGCACTAATTTAGTCTTCGAGAATGCTAAAAATGCGTCCGATATAAGTATAGATGCACTGGAATTGACCTCCAGTAGTCTACCTGACTTAACGGTTGATAATGACCAAATAAACAATCTTACACAACAAATAAAACAAATTAAAATGGAGCTGACCAGCGCTCATAAAGAAATTGAAAAACTTTCACTTGAGAAAAGAATTCTTAAAAAGAATTTTGACAATTTATCCAAAAAGTACGATCTCTGCATAAAACTCGCAGGAAGCCCATCAGGTAAGACACTTACAAAGGCGAAGGCCTTGACTCCGAAGAATAACGCTACTTTAAAAAAAAAAAGTATAGAACATAGAGAAACACAAACAGATAACTCCAAATCGAACACTACAGGACAGGAAAAAGAGATTCAAACAGACATGATAAAGAAGAATCCCAGTGAAGATAAAGACACACAAACTCAAACACATGACATGATTACGAAGACTCTTAGTCAAAACCAACATACACAAACTATGGAACACATAAAAATGAATACACAAAGGGAAGACAAAGTCACTCAAACATACAGCCTATTAGAAGTACAACAAAACCACATTTATGAAATTCCTAACATAGCGAAAGTAACTAATGAATTACTCACAAACAAATCTAAAGTATGTATATTAAGTAACAATAATGATAACAGAGTACTGTCAATATCTCAAGATATTATGGGAGAAAGCACTCAGGATCTTTGTCACTTCTTAACCACCAATGCAACCACCCGACAGTTATTTCGGGGACTACAAACAAAGTTAAAAGACTTCACAAAGAAGGACTTTTGTATTATAATGATCGATGATCAAGAATTAAAAATGAATAACACCAACGAAATAATAAAAGATATTAGGCACTCACTTCTGAACTTAATGCATACTACGAATGTTATTCTGTGCACCCCGACTTATCATTATGGCTATCAGCTAGAAGCTGCTAATCAAAGAATTTATGATTTCAATAACCTTCTACAACGTGACTCCGAAGCTTATAAATACGCATACGTACTAGACTCCAATAAAAGTCTGATTTATGACTATAGCATGTTTCATAAACCAACAGGAAAGGTAAATAATAATGGACTACGTTCAATTATGCAAGAGCTGCTCTTTATGATGAAAAATATCAGAAATAGTGACAATAACACAATATACACAGACTCTTTCACCACAAACAACACATCGTTGCAGTTTTTTCGTGAACAACATTAAGACAAAAGAAACCGACAACAATGAAGTACTAGATAATAGAAAGGCATTCACACAACTAAACTTTTTCTTTCAGAATTTATGTGGCTTATCTAACAAAACAGATGAACTTAAAATCTATGTTAATGACATTGGCTATAAATTAGATTATCTTTGTATATGTGAACATTTTCTAAATAAGGATAATATTACAAATTTTAATTTTGAAAATTACAAGTTGGCGTCATTTAATGTCAGAGTAAATAAGAAGCGTGGCGGAACATTGATATTAGCTGATAACAAGAGAAACACAGAAGAACTATCTGTCTGTAAAAAGATGTATAAAATTAATGTTTTTGAAGTATGTGGAGTAAGGGATAAAGACTATAACCTTAATATTTGTTGCTTGTATAGAATCCCTGACGTAAAGAATTTCAATGACTTTATGATTAGGCTAGAAAAATTACTGGAACACTTCTTCGATAAGACATGCATTATCTTAGGAGATTTCAATGTCAATTTCATTAAAGAAACTAAATATCAAAATGAATTAATTACTCTTCTAAAGTGCTATAATTTCAGGTACCTTATAAACACTAATACTTTTTGGAGGAATGAAGTGGAGTCATGCATTGACAATGTTTTAACTAATATTCCGGAAGCTAACATAGATAACGCAGTAGTAGATCGTAATGGATTGAGTGATGGTCATGGGGGGCTGTTTTGTAGACTTAAACTTATAAACATACACCAAACAAAAACAATAGAGCACTACACTGTGAAACGTAGGATTTTTCCTGATTCTCAACATTTAGCTTTTAGAAAAAATATTATAGATAGCGATCTCGGTGAATGTGGTGTTAACGGATTTATCAACACCTTCAAGGACATATTTGAAAATAATTTTTTGGAAAAAAATATAAGAATAACAGCTAATAAATGCAACCAAATAAATTGGATATCTAAAGGTATCCGAGTTTCAAGTAAGGTAAAAAGATTTCTTAATACAATAAATAAATTGACATGTCATGAATCATTATTAACGTATAGGACGAAATATTTAAAACAATATAAAAAGATTTTAGCATCATCCAAAAAATTAGCTGTAAGAAGGGAAGTAGAAAAAGCAAAAAATAAATCAAAATTTATTTGGAATGTGGTCAATAAACACAGAAATAAAAATGTTATTAAATCTATTGACACACTTAAATTGAAAATTGACGATGTTATCGTTTCTGACGCTCAAAAAATTGCTGATACTTTCTCGGATCAATATGAAATCAAACTTGACGAAACCGATGGCAATAATATAAATAGTTTAGCTTTGACATACTTATATAATTATACTAATAGGGTAAGTAATGACATGGAATTTAATTTAACTAATTGTAAGGAAATTAGAACTATCGTGCAAAGAATGAAGAACATACAATCCTATGGCTACGATGGTATACCAATATCTATAATAAAGCAAAACATTGATTTACTAGCTGAGCCTATGACAATATTCATTAATAATTGCCTAGCTTTGAACCTTTTCCCCGACCAACTAAAAATTGCACGCGTAATTCCGGTATATAAAAAAGGGATTAAAAATGATCCCAAAAACTACAGACCAATATCTCTTTTACCAGTGATATCTAAAATTTATGAAAAACTAATTAGAGAAAGGTTGGTACGTCATCTCAATTTCAATATGATTTTAAATACACGTCAGTTTGGATACCAATTAAATTTAGGCACTGTGGACGCTATTGATGTTCTAATTAACGATGTGGTAACAAATCTAAATAAGAAGATGAAAGTAGCAGGTTTATTTTTGGATCTTTCATCAGCTTTCGACATGATAGATCATGAGTTACTACTCACTAAACTCGAGCACTATGGCGTAAGAGGGGATACTTTATGTCTTATGAAATCATACCTTAGCAATCGTAAGCAGTTCGTTGAAATAAGATCCATCGAAAATAAACATGAAATTTTTAGTAAATCTAAAGCAGTAACAATTAGAAGAGGAGTACCCCAGGGTTCAATACTTGGACCTATATTATTTGTTATGTTCCTTAACGATATTATAAATTACATATCTTGCACCATACCTGATGTTGGGTTAGTGATATATGCAGATGATACAAATGCTGTAATTCCAGCAAACAGTCTTCAAGAACTTAAGCACATAATGGAATATACAATTTTGACGTTTAATAATTGGTTCCAAGCGAATAAACTTAAAGTCAATCTTAAGAAGACAAATGCCCTACTATTTAAAACCACCACTCGTCAGCAGGATACAATTGATATTATATGCGAGGACGTAAAGGTAGAATTCTCTAAAAGTGTGAAATTCTTAGGCGTACAAATCGATGAATTCCTAAACTGGAAAAATGAGCTAGACGCGATTTCTAAATCTCTTAGTTCTGCATGCTATGCAATTAGGAGTCTTCGGGATGAAGTAACGGTAAAACAACTCGTTATGGTGTATTATGCTCTCGTAGAGTCAAAGCTTAGGTACAGCATCAAATTCTGGGGAGGAAGTTACAACTACAACATAAGCCGGGCTTTCATCATACAAAAACGCGCTATTCGTACGATAGTTAAAATACCACAAAGGGAATCATGTAGAGAGCACTTTATAAAACTAAATATTTTGACCGTGCCTTGCTTATATATCTTGGTGACATTAGTTGACGTTATAAAACATCCATTTAGATATGAAACAGAGGAGGAAAAACTACAACGTCTCACAACAAGGAGAAAAGATATGCGTACTGCCTATCAACCGACACTAAACATCTCCAAACATTGTTGTAGATATTTAGCGGTTAAATTATTCAATGCATTACCTACTGTCATGAAATCCATTGACAATCCATTAATATTTAAATTAAAATTGAAAAACATTCTGTTGAAGGGGTGTTACTACTCAATAGATGAATTTATTAATGATGACATAGTTTTATGAAATTTTGTGATTTTGTTATATTTGTTAAGGCGAGGATTCCCGGATTTCGGAATTTTTAACTGTCCGTACCTCAATAACTATAAGGCTTATAGTTTTGAAATTCATACATATTATAGTTGAGGATATTTTCTAGTGCATCACTAGACAAAAACACGATTGGTGATATTTCACCCGATAGAAAAAAATTACAAAGTTACCTCTAAATCAAACTTTGAATGATCAGTGTGAATAGAAAAATGAATAAAATGACACAAAATGTATACCAAAACATTGCAAAAGTTATTACGCAGTGCATCACTAGAAAATATTTTAATATGCCATACAAATATTTTTCAAAACACCTAAATACCTACAAAATCGTGCTCGGCTGCCTGCGCATCGTCTTGCTCAGTAGTACTCGCCGCGCTATACCATCGGCCGCTCGGGAATCCTCGCCTTAAGAATGAGAATATTGACATTTGTTAATTAATTTTATATTATTCTTACTTAATACTTTATTATGTTTTATGATTTTATTATTATTATTATTATTATTTTTTTTTTTTTATGTGTATTGTGAATTTTTTTGTGTGTGACATGTGTTATTTTATAAACTAAGTTTTCAATGTACCTAATCATGTAAAAACTTTCAATACGATTTATAATTGTGTATGAATAAAGATTATGATTTTGAGACTGGCTGCCGCCGCCGCCCCGTGGCAGAAATTTGGCTAGAATTACATCACCTCTCACCTACCTATTTTAATTATAAAGGTGTTCTGCATTCGTCCCACTCACCACAAAGTAGTCCGAACACGGAAAATGAAATTTAACCCTGAAATCGTTATGCTTTCCAGTTGAAGTAGTATTCAGATTGCTTTTGTAATACTAGTGTTCATTCTGTTGGCACAAAACCTAAACTAACGTAAAAATATTGACGTCCCTATTTTTACGCTGAAAGAAAATCACTGCAAATGTTGAATATATTACAACAGCATCATCTAGCCCCAAATTAAGCAGAGCTGTAGGCCAAGCACGGGGATTATTATCTGGGATAGACAACAATGACATCGCATCGTCATACATTGCGTACATATTAAAAGTTGAGGGAATTAATTTCTAAATGTCACGCATTCGACGATGATGTGACGTAGCTTTACTCCTTTCTACCCTAGACAATGATTTCCGTGCTAGGCCTACGAAAGCACAAGCCGGAATGGTGGAGGAAAAATGGTGGAAAATAAGGTTCCACCATTTTTTTTATAATTTGAGAGAATAAATATGAATGTCTACGTACGTCTACGTAGTTACGTGTAATGCAATTTAAGATAAAACATTGTTTATTCACAACTAGCTGCTGGCCGCGGCTTTGCCCGCGCTCTTCAAGTAGCCTATGTCCGTCTCCGGGCTACCTCATCTCCCTGCCAAATTTTATTAATATCCGTTCAGCCGTTAAGGCATGAAAGGTAACAGACAGATCGATAGACAGACAGAGTTACTTTCGAATTTATATTAATAGAATGGATAAAATCGGTTAATTGTCTTAATAATCCACTTTCTTAATGATAGCTAAAACCTTCCCTTGAGTTAGACTTCGAGGTTCTCAGCAGTGACAGACAAAGTGTCTGACAAGTGTTTGTGTCCCGAGCACTTGGCACTTGAATGACACTTCAGTTCGTGACAATTCGTGCGTAAATTCACTCCGCTGAAATTGGTATTGTGGCAAACGACGTCGCCAGTGGCGTTGTATGCTGTCAAATACAAAAGTACTTTATAATCATATTATTTGACCATTTGTGCGAACTAATTTTTTACACTTAAAGTAAATATAGAATATCTACTAATATTTTTTTGTTTTTCAAATGATAATTTTCATATTAGATCATCTAGCCCCAAGGTTCCCAATGCTTGTATTATGAGTAGGTAACAAATTACTGTTTGGATTTTATTCTACTACATTTTGTGTTGCAAACAAAAAACTCTTAGTTCCTGCGCCTCGACGTTTCCGTGAAATTACTTATTTTTATTATTTGCCTTAACAGATACAAGTTATATGTAGATAACACTACGCCCACGTCATACCTTTAATTGGAATCTGGATTCCGAGCGGAAGTACCAACTACCCAGCTCTACGTCTCACGCGTTCACTACTGTGTGGAGACTAAAGCTGTGGAGGAGTACATCAAACGGAAAACGGGACTCTCGATGCGCGTCGAGAAGCTGGACTCTCGCCATAATGTGAGCTTCAATTCATTTATGGTCAGAGTTCCAACTCAACATCTCTCGACCTACTTAAGCGCAGAGTTTTGGCCGATGGGTGTCAAGTTTCGACGGTTCACTGGCCGCCTGCAAGGAGACACCGCCGTGCACCGTCGCCAGCTGACACCCTGATTGCGTCATCTACACGTCGTCGCAGTTATAACAGAAAAACGTGTCTTTAGTTAAGTTTTTAATGTTTTATGTATGTTAGTTTTAAGGTATATATTACTATGGACTGTAGCATAAGTTAAATAAGATCTGTAACTTTTCTATGGTCTGAAATAAATGATTATTATTATTATTATTTAGGAATGGAGCTTGATTATGGTGTATAAATTGTCCAACATTATAATATAAATAAAATTTGTAAGCAATCAGAAGTTTATTCAATATTTTTTTAAGCTTGCCATGAGAGCTACTAATTCCTTGTGATTACTTTTTTATGGAACCAATTCGGGATCATTACCTATACAACAGGGAAATAATTTATAAATTCGGTCTATAATTGACAGAGAAATTAACGAACAAAGATTAAAAAAAAAAAAAAAAAAAAAAAAATACGATTAAAATTAAAATACGTACAGTCGAACATAGAACCTCCTCCTGAAGTCGGTAAAGAAACATGACCTCCGTGTGCCAGAGCCTGTGACATTAACCAGTAATGCGTAAGCTGTGGCGTAAGTGTGACAGTGACAGGTGGGCCGCACGTTTCACGCATACAACATACAACTTTCGAGTTGCGCAATATATCACGGGAGGAAACAGGACTGGATTTGAGTGCTACGTGGCGTGGCTTTTGTTTGATTGTTTTTTTTAATGTTATCTTGTGGTTAGTTAGGAAGGTAATTAAAAAAAATCTTATCCTGCCGCTCTTTTTTTGAACTGCTTGTACTTGTTCAACTTTGTTATAACATTTTCTGAAAAATTGAATTTTTTTCTTAATCAATACGGATTAGAGCATTTCTTTAACAATAAGACCCCGATCAAAAACCCAATTGGTAATTAATGAAGAGTACCCATAATAAATAAATAAATCCGGGTATCGTAGCCCTCAGTGATCAATACGCCCCCTGGGAGCACATTACTTCCACACCTCCATTAAGAACTGGATCCTTCGCGAGGATGCGGTGCGAATAGTTTATTACTTCTGGTTTCGGGGAGATGGAATGTAAATGGTTAGATGCGACCTTGGCGGTTTGCTCTGGTATACGTGACGGTTTTGTCTGTAACACATACACATTCACTTACTTGTTTGAAATTATAAAAAGGTCCACATATAACAAACGCAGAAGGTTTATGGTTTCGCCAATTTCAATGCCTTTCTATAGGATAAGTTTAGTATTGATCTGAATGTTTACTAAGGCTATGAATTAAAGCATTATCTTAATTTACCTATTGTTTGTATTCGTTTGTTCTGATAATTTCGTAGATCTTATTTCCACCGGGCTATATAAACGTTTCAGATTTATTTTAAGCCTCACAGTATCTCAATTTGAAAAAATTCTAGAAAAATAATAACATAACATAACATGTTAAAATTATATACTGGAATTTCTGTTAAGACATTTTATATACTGAAATACTGAGAATAGAAAGAACCATCGGAAAGAACTCAAGCGGATTTAAAAATAAAAAGTTGAGAGGTGTCAAGGGACACCCGGATGGAACGAAGTTCCTTTCTATAAGAGAGAGAGAGACAGACAGAGAAACATGCGAACGCCGCACGGCTTACAATAGCTTACAGCAAAAGCAAAAAGTGTCGTTACAACTTTTCGTGAGCATTTTTTCCGTCCAGCCCCCTTTCACAACGCGCGATAAGGAACTTAGTTCCAATAAATATTAGGGATTCAAATTAAAGCTTATTTAATTTACACTAGACATACCTACACATAGATTCTAATAGTAATTTAAAACATATTAATTATAATTTAAAACGAAACCGTAATCGAAACAAAACAGTTTTTTTAAACGATGGTTATCTCTTCCAACGGAGCCCTACCAAACACTTGCCAGACACTCATAACAAATGCTTCATTAAAGTGCGGCGTAATATCACAGCAAAGGACGCTGGTTATTTCCCCGCTTTCGTATTTACGAGCGACAGTAAAATCTGTGAGATAGTAGCTCTGCGTTCAAGTGGACTCAATGAACACGCTACGCAATTTGTTTTTACTTAATCATACAAAGATGGCCTTTTCTGTGGAAGATTTAACTTCCAGGGACTTCATGTTAACCCATTCAATGCCCAGTCTTTCAGGTGCGACCGAGTCGGGGCGCGCCGCGCCTGTGCCGCAGCTCTACCATGGCGAAGTGCTTCAAGGATAATTTAAGTATTAAAAACTGAATTGTGACATAAATATCTATCGCACACGGAGGACAAACGTGTTCTTGAAAACTTTCAAAAAGCGGTTCGTTTCCTGCTCCTGTGGAACCATGGGAGAGTTTCCCAAGAGTGGATTTCGGAAATTAACTCTTGAAATGTATGATAATTTATGATAATATGATAATAATGTATGATATGTTTAGGATTTTATGTCCGAAAACCATTCAGGAAATGTGTAGCTGGACATTATTGAGCTGCTTGGATGTTAAGGCACCGCTGATGCGACTTTATCCACCACTAAAAAGATAACAAGAAATATTTATTGATAGATATAATGAACTAACAAAATTCAGATTGTAGTTGGGATATGAGCTTAGGAAAGCATCCTTCCTAGGCTCGCATTTCATAGTTACATAGAAGCTTGCGAAGATATTTACCTCTCTCTTCTTTTCTACTCAAGCGGACAGGGGTAATTACGAACCGAGCTTGATATGGTTAATTTATTGAGACCCCGAATAAACTTGTTTTCAAGTAGACGAAGTTATTTAGACATAGTCAACATTTCTACGCGAGCGCCTATCCGGATATCCGTACCATTGTGATCACTTCACAATGCTGTCATTCTACAATGCGTCTAGTTTTCTGTACTGTACGTTGCATAGTTGCAAGAATGGTCTTTTATAAGCGATCTACAATAGTTGTTTTCATTTTCCGTCTACAATATTTTTATCAATGAATTCTGCCAGCCTATAACGTGGTTAGTGTTCGATACGAAAATTGCCATAAATACTGATTTACGCAATGGACTTTTAACAGTTTTTTCCTATAAATAATAAATCCTATATAATACTTTACGATGTTTTGATTTTTGACGTATAAACGCGAAATCTAGCCCTTTTAACCTTTCTCTTTGTCTCTGTTTTAAAGTTCCATTCACAGTACCTATATTGAGGGTCCAGAGAGGCAAATTTATAATTCCCTTGTGTACAAACCCTAAAAGGATATATAGCTACTATTGTTGTTTCTTGTCATCATAACACTTAAGCTCTGCTTTGTTTGGGGTCAGTTGGCACAGGTCCAAATGTCCAATATTTAACTTCTAATAATTCGATTAAACATGACAGAATCATGCTATGGAATGCGTAAAAGCCCACATGTAGTCAACGTCCTAAACGTTGAACAGGATCAACGGAATTAAACCCTTGTTTGACCGACCACAATCTCGCCTGAAGGTAAAAGACGATGTGGTCGACTATGTTAGAGAAAGATCTAAAAGACACTTGTTTAATTATTAATAATAATTCATTCTTGTTTAGTGAGAGGTTAAATGAAATTCAGAAACAGATACTGAGAATTGATTAACAAAATTTTCAATTTCAAATATTAGATTCAGTAATAGATTTCACAATAACCTAAAATAAATAATACACAATAACTGAAATTTACAAGTCCCTCTTTGACGCACGCTATCTACAAACTTACTGATTTGGCATTTACGATCGTCTGTATTTCCAAGTACTCTAGATAAGTAAGGCAGAGCTCATATAAAACATACATTGACACTGATAATTACTTCAGTTCATTGTTCTTCCCACTTACGTGTTATTGACGCGACAATGGTCGGCCATTATTCTTCTTTACTTTAAAATTAAAAATGGCACGGAACCACAATTTTACACTTTTGAGGGATGTCCCAAGCCGTCACGTAGAGGCACTGCAAGAAAACCCTCCAAACTATTTAGTAGAATAAAAGCTATCGTCAAATAAATTGTTTCTTTATATAGATTTACTGAGGAACGTTTATCTTGTTTTAATAAGTCATTCCTCGGTATGAAAATTATGAATTACGCATCTTATCCATTATTGTACCTACCTAATGTAGGTATTTTTGTTAACTGCCTGTTTCTACGTAGGTAGCCTAGGAACCTAATCCCTTTAAATAAGCGATTTGGTACTATGTTATTGAAGATTCCTATCAACACATCACCTGATTTCCTACTTTAAGTAAGTATTATGTGCCCCTTACCACCAAATATGAACAAAACAACCACCTATACCTTAGCCAAACTCCTTGTAGAATTTTTGCAAACTATCCACGACACAAATAACTAAAACTGGAAACGTAGGATCCTAGGATCTTTGCTAAAACTAACTCACTTGGCGTCGAGTTTCAGATAAAATTGTAAGCAATAATTTTATTAAAGAAAGGACCCCTAATCGACAAGTAATGTAAATTGCGTATAATAAATAGGACGTAAAAACATAATGAACTTTAAATAAAGTATGGGCGATTTGTTGACAAGTATTCTACAAGGAGTTTGGCTAAGGTATAGGTCACAACACAACCTATTGAACGTTTTCAGCATAAAATTTAAGTTTCTTGACTCGTCCCACTGGTTTCAAATCAAAGTGGGACGAGTCAGGAATAACTCATATTTTTAGCAGTTTAGAATATTTGACAAAATATCGAGCTCTAGACATAAATCTGCAGTTAGCTTCTGGCAAATGAAACAGCTGACTACGATAGATTCTCCAATTAGCTTGGCGCAACTTCTCCTCTCTAACTTTATGCAAGTTATGATTCAAGCAAAAACTTATAAGCGAGGCTGCCGATGGATCTTAGAACTTTGCATTTATTATGTAGAGTTGGGAAAATAGAATAGAAATACATTTATTTAGACACAGGTACACAAAAGTATAAAATAAAATAAACAGACAGAAAACAATAACAATTTAACATGGAGGTACGTGATACAAAAATAGATCCACGACCCTATTTTTGGGTACTATTTCCAATGAAACTACCCTATCTCTATAGGACACCATGGTGGCACCACCAGTAAAGCCACCAACAAAATGTGTACAGTTGTGAGCTTGGTTGCGCAACCTTTGTTGCTGGCATCCGAATCACCCGCTGGTGGCGCAACCGATGATTAATATGGAGCTATTTTGCGTCTCCTTCACTTCACCACCAGATGCGCTACCAGTCGTACGTATAATGATGATGATTCTTAGTTAATGGCAATATAAGTCTGGTTGGACTCTTTTCTGCCAGTGTCAAGTAATGGAAAATAATAGTAGTTATGAAGAATGTTGATATTTTCACCAGAGCCTAGTTCGTTATCTAGCAGGGTACACCGTAAAATAACTTTACTCTTCGTAGTCAATTTTGACACTGACAATCCTGGTCTTTGTTTTTGTGTTTCTTGCTTGGTAGCTCAAGACACCACGGTAGCTCGATCGATGGCGGCAAAGTGGTGTCGTGCCTATTGAATGGAGCTCTAAAGACCTAGTTCATATGAGTACAGGGCTATATAATGTAAATTATGTATTTAAGTTCAGACTGAAATTACTGCCGTTAAGAACATATGTTTGTGAACCTATAATAAATAAATAATAAATAATCCTGCCGAGATCGAAATTTTTAAGAACATTATTAAATTTTCGTGGAAAATTTCACCAGTGCGAGTAACGCACTATAAAGCAAAAAGCTAATTATAATAAATAAATAAAAAAACTCGCTGTTTACCGCTAGGTAGCGGTCTCTAGTCAAGCTACCTCATTCGATTTGTCGTATTCTACCTGGGTATCGGCGCTACATTTGTCGTATTCTACCTGGGTCTCGGCCCTACATTTGTCGTATTCTACCTGGGTCTCGGCGCTACATTTCTCTAGTCCGCGCTACCTGCCCCAGTCAATTTGTTCCATTTCATCTATGTTTACCCCATCTTCTAAAACGTCTCCTACTCTACTTTAAATTCACCTGCCCAACTCTAGCAGATACCTGCTCTGCTCGGCCAGAGATATGTTGCGAGCGACGGTGTACGTGACAGCAGCGAAATGAATTTGCGTGACTTTGCAACTACGGCTATAAAAATGCCAGGTGACGGTACGAGCAGTAAATCGCCTCCGCTTTTTCATACAAAATCTTGCAATATATATAATAGGTCCTAGATTTTTGCGTTATATTGTTGTTGAAGGTTTCAATTTTATTGAAATATTTCAAATTCGTAGGTGTTTATACGCGTTTATTAAATCCGGGGCCTTGGTGTATGTAGGTACCTACCGTTTTTGCTCAATGGTAGGAAAGGGTATGTCAAAAAGTAGCAAGTTTGTATGTAGTTTGTCTTTTGTAATTTACCGACAGCAGCGGTTCCGTTTTCACTTCTTCCACTAGTTGAGAAAAACAAAAACTATCTGGCTTTTGTGTTGTGAAAAGAAATAAACATTTGGTTTGATTAAAATTTTCATTTGTTTTTCCCCTCAATGAGGAATTTTAAGAATAAAACTGTAACAAGCATACGCTTGTTGGCACGTACCTACTAGGTGCAGCTCGATCCAAACATGTGTATGACTGACTGCATCTTGCTTGACAGATCAAACTGACAAAAATATTAAATACTACCAGCCCGCGGCTTCACACGTATTTGTAGGAATAAGAAGTATCCCATAAGTTTATTCCAATTTCAGCCTTATCCATTCAGAAGTTCTGGCAGTGTCTTCAGTCAGACACCTTTCCTCTAAATAGGTATATAATATTAGTTAGTAGGTATGATTGCAATCGCAACAGAAACCTCAGTAATTTCCTTCACAACGTCCTTTACTCAAAGCAATCAAGAAACCATCGGAACTCGGAAACCAAATGCAAAGTTAAATTCAATATCCAATAAATCCTTTCCCGCTGCTGAACAGCGACAGGATTTACCCGGGAATACTGAAATAGCCGGTGAATATTTGTGCCGGTAAATCCCGGGATGCCTACACAACTTGATCGTTTATCTATACCAGGTACACTTTATTGGATTTATTGTTGTATGACTGAAATCAATGGTTCCTTTTAAGTACCTACCGAATACCTACTTGATTGCTTAGTGCTATAATTCGTAACTCCTTTGAAAGGAAGGTGCGCGTTCGTAATTACTATTATCATAATATATCGTTTATTATTATATCGTATTAAAATAGTGAGACATACGAGTAATAAAAAAATAAATAGAAATGAGTAACATATATATAGCTAAAAACGAAATCATATAGCTGTCAGAGAAATTCCATAACACAAAGTAATGAAGACGGAAGACCTCCCACAGCCGTGATGCATGAATGTTGTCAACTCTCAAACTAAGTAATTTCATTTCCCTCGCTCTCAGTGAGCGGAGACACTATGGTGGATGGAAACAACCAACTATGCACGATTTCATTAAAGTTTAGTTACTGTATCAGTTTAGAGATGGTACAGACACGTACATTAATGTGTAATTTAATGTACGCATTGTGTATACATATTAGTACCTTGTCATACGAAGCTGTGCTTAGGTATTAAGCGGGCAGAATGCGGTCGTCTAGTAAATAGTGACTGGTACTAAAGTGTGTAGGTACATAATATTAATAGAGCTAACTGAATACCCAGGTAGTTATGGTTCTGACTTCAATGAAATAACTTCATAATCGCTTAACAACTTGTTTCAGAATAACAGGTTTAAGTAATATAAATTGAATAGCTGAATAATTGAAAAAATAATTTATTTACGATGTAACTAGGAGTTTGGAAAGATTTTCAGAAACTGTTTTTACGTTAAACTATATCAAACTCTATACTGAAACAGAATAGGTCAAAGATGAAAATTATTAAGAGTTACTTATGAAAGGGAACCCTAATCAAAAGTTATTGTCTGGGAATAGGAGTAATTTAATTTGCGAGAAAAATTGCTTTATATGGTATTCCTATATAGAGAACTAATTCTAATAGCACCAAATTTAGAGCACCTGTTTTATTTTCATTTAAAGCACCCACAAAGTAGTTTCTAGTGATTGAGTTTTGATAAAGCTAGTAACCTACAGCCACAGATTGAGTACCTAATTTTACTTCGCTACAGCCAACAAATCCTTAAATACTAGAAAACGTACTGTTACGATGGTGAGTTCTAATCTGTTTCTGTTTCTTATTTATACCATAGATAACAAGTTTTCTTTGTAAGATGATAAAAGATATACTTTTATTCGGAAAAAGCTGCATTAAGATGGACCTCGCTCTTTAGTAGGTACTACAACGATGATACAGTACCTAGTGCAAAATACGTAACAATAAACTTTTTAACACTGAACTTTGCAGAAAAATCGTTCCAACTACAATGTCACCAAAAAACTCACTCACAAAAATAAACATTTTAAGAAGTTTTAACTTTTAAGTAGGTACTCGTAAGTAAAGATTGTTAGAAAAGTAAAATATTCATGTACCTACTTGTGTATAATTATGATTGCAATAAATGAAATATGAAGTACCTAAATTAACTAGCTACATTCAAAGTGAAGAGTTTTCATGAATCGCGGTACTAACCTGACCCTAATCAGCTGTCAGTGAGACCCGGAATAATTCAATTTGCATAGAGGATTTCATGAACGTCATGCCAGGGTGAGATTTGTCTCCGTCTTCAGTAAGCGCTTCAGCTCTGTATTCAGTGAAGGAAACTGCCAGCTCCGTTATTATACTCCGACAGAATATCAAGCTGTATGATATTTTAAAGCTGACTACATTTTATAAACTGTTTCGTATGCTATTTATGTGGTATGAAGAATATGAAGATGCTACAAAATGTATGTAAAATAGCCTTAAACTTCTCTTTGTATATTGATTGTGGGATTGATGCCTACGTACCTAGGACTCAGGTAAAAAGGTAAAGGGTGGTAAAGGTAATAATAATCACTCTACCTCTTATCTACGTCCAATATGTAGAAATTGTGTTTTACACAAAAAAGGATAGAATTACAAGCCTGATCTTAAAATAATCTCTCAAATCAGTTCAGCCTTGATATAATAAAATGTGTTTGCAAACTTTTATTGACATTTCCTCATTTAAATTGTTGGATTACCTACAGCGAGTTAGCAGAGCACAAAAATGGCATTTAGATACATTATTTGGTTTGAGTTAGCCTTGAAGAGTTTTTATTGTTTGAAACGAGGATGAAAACGTAAACGTAGATAAGGATGAGTTTCAAAACAAACAATGTAAAAAAACTTCACTATCGAAGTATTTTTACAGACTGTAATAAAATGTGCACTAAATTTAATGGTTTTTGCAAGTTTATGACGAACGTTGTTGATCTTTTGAATCTAGGGTTGATTAATTATAAATTAAACAATCAAAACATTTGACGACCTCTGTGGCGCGGTGGGCGAAGGTCTGCTTGCGACGCAGGAGGTTGTGGGTTCGATTCCCGTCTCGGGATAAATGTGTGTACGATCTGCAGATATTTGTTCAGGGTGTTCTGGTCGTATAATAAAAAAATATCTATCTATGTATTGGATTATATTATGTACCATTAGTACCCATAAAACAAGCTCTTTTTAGCTTGGGACTAGATAATGCTGTGTGAATTGTCCAGCATTATTTACTTATTTCGATTTCATCGGGATTTAAATCCGCGACCTAATTTTACCAATTGATTAATTTCGATATACTAGGGGCCAAATAAGGTGGCAATACTGGTGGTTACAATCCCTCGCGAAATCACAAAATGCATTGGAATTTATCGCTATTCTGTCACTTTAAATAGGTAAACACCTAAAGCGGTACCGGTCTGGAAGAGTATCGTGGTTCAAATGTACCTACTAGGAAACAAAAAAAAACACAACACAAAAAAATAACATCGAATAATTACTAACTTTTAACAGTTTCAATGAATTCACATATTATAACCTTCTTAAGTACCTACTAGAATTTTAACCAGTGAATTAATGAACAATAATTATGGTTATAAAGTACCAAATAACATCAACATGACTGAAAAAAAATATATGAATTGTGTGTCTTTTTCCTATTGGTCCACCAAGGAGACAGACGGCGGCGTGACAAATGGGAATAAACCCTTCAAACGTATTCTGTGGAAGTAATTAAGCTTACTTGGTGACTCTACTCGACCTATTTTTTCAACTAAGTATTATTCTCAAAAAGTACTAAGATGAGAAAAACTGAGATGAAAATTATGTACCTACCTACCTACCTTTATTGATTTGTTTTACTGAAATTGGTACTTACACTACTTAGTTTTCCGTGTCGCGCATTTACATTTCCCACATGTCCCACTACCCTCGGAGGTGCATAGTTCGCTAAATAAAATAGAAACTTAGTCTTATTTCGAAGCAGATGACTTCAGCAAAAATGTTGTGCATTTATTAGTATGAAAAAGGTTCGGTATCGCATCATCGTCGCGTCGCCGCGACAAAAATAACAAAATATTCAAAGATCTTATTGTGCGTTGTAATCCATACAATACACTTATTATACATATATAAGCTAAAGTAATTCCGCCAGTCTGTTCTTTTCGGTGATCCAAAGACCTCGTCGCCGAGGAATTTGGGGAGGAAATATCAAAAATTAGAAAAATATGCATTTTGGCAGCTTAGATGACACAATTTGAAACCCAACCCGCATGCCCAGCGTGGGGATTATAGGCGTTACCCCCCATGAGATAGAAGCTAATAAAGCGATTTTCAGGGGCAGGCCGCGCTCAGCAGTGGACCAATAGTTGGAGATGACACAAAAGAATATTGTAGTTTGGTTTGCACTGAATCTTTTTTAGTTTGCCTGTGTGAAATGCTCAGTATTGATAATTTATTTAGCTGAACTATTTAGCAGCGCCATCTAGCTATTTGGCAGGGAGGACATAATTATGCTATGTATGTACTTTTAACCCTGGAAAAGAGTGTGCAAAGCCGCGAGCACGAATTATAGTTTCATAAAAATAATAACTGAACGGCTCGAATTGAGTCGTTGATGATGCATTTCCAAATAATTGTTATGTGTGGACCACTAAAGTCAAGCACGCACGAGCGAGGCTTTACCAGAAAATATTAACATTGCGGAATACAATATTTCGCTAAGACCAGTACTTCCTCTAATAAGTTGGCACATTTCGAGCTTAATAAAAAGCTCTTGCGTAATGAAACGAGCGTAACATTTCTATGAAATAAGTGTCCAATATTTTTGCTAGATAGTTGTTGGAGATGGGATGTATGTAATGTTTGCGATGATGTGTGGGTTTTATTTGATTAAAAAGTTAAAACAACGTTTATTGTAACTTGTCTTCTCAACAGAGAGAGATTGACAATTGAAAGGCGTAAGTACCTCTAAGACCACCCATCGTAGGGTGTTAGAGGAAACAAGAGTGAATAGGTAGGTATCTTCTAGACCTTCGTGATACACCGTCGGCCACATCTTCACTTTTCATCAGGTGAGATTGTGGTCAAACGAAGGTCTATAGTATAGATAGGTATAGACTATAAATAAAACGTCAAGTACAAGTCAGACTCGCGCACAGAGGGTTCCGTAAAATTAAGAGTTTGTTGTGTGTGTTCTTGTTTCTTGCCAAATAGCATGATTCTAGTTCAACGGAAAGTAGCGCCTTACAAATATTGGTCACTAGCAAGTTTTCTTTTAAATTTGATGTACTTATTTCCGGTTTTCTAATTTTTCCCTTTCTTTGTGCTAGGTATAAGATCTTGCTTCTTGCCAAATTTCATGACTCAAGGTCAACGGGAAGTACCCTATAGGTTTTGTGTGCATGTGATTCCCTAGAAAATTTCAAAATATTTGGGCATAAACGTCTGTAACGTTTGATTGCGTTGACTTACAAGTTTGATTTATTTTGCGGCTCCAAGAGGTTACGAACCTGACTGAGTAAGACTGTGAATTTCAACTCGATACCTCTACGTGTTTCTGAGAAAAGAGGGTTGACAGACGGTCAGACGGACAACAAAGTGATCCTACAAGAGTTCCTTTTTTCCTTTTGAGGTCCGGAACCCTAAAAAGGAGTCATAACTAATAATATAGATTGTTTGCAACAGTCTGCAGTTAGCTCAATTATTTCATTTGTAAATATTTCCTGCGACACAGTATTTTACTTCTGCAGGTCGCATCGCTTCCTATTTTTGTTAATATGTATACTAGTTTAAGTTCCTAATAAAGACTTTTTTTTTAGTTCTAATTTGTTTCTATTATTTGATTTTAATTAATTTCCTTTGTTTATAAAATATTAAAGATAGGTAAGGAAAATATAAAAAAATATTTAAATTAAGCCTGGTTCGATAATCAAAGACATTTAATTATAGAAACCAGAGAGCTCAATATATGTACCTGTTTCGTCTAGCTCCGAGGCTAAGAGGATGATCCAGCTAGTTTGGGCAGCGTTTGGGAATGTTGTTATGACCTTCGGAGCTGAGACATGAACACTCACAGTAAGGCTGGTCCACCAGTTTAAACTCGCCCAGCGAGCTATGGAGAGAGCTATGCTAGGAGTTTCTCTGAAGTATAGGATTCGTAACGAATACATCCGACAGAGAACCAAAGTAATAATAAATAAATAAATAATGCTGGACAATTCACACAGCATTATCTAGCCCCAAGGTAAGCAGAGCTTGTGTTATGGGTACTAGATAACTGATATACGTAATATTATACATTACATAGATAGATATTTTTTATTATACATAGAAAACACCCAGACCAACGGAACAAATTTCTGCAGATCGTACACAAATTTGTTCCGAGGCGGGGATCGAACCCGCAACCTCTTGCGTCGCAGGCAGACTCTCGCCCGCTGCGCCACTGAGGTCGTCTCGAAGTTATCGACATAGCTCAAGGAATTAGCAAGCTGAAGTGGCAGTGGGCTGGCCATATCTCAAGTAGAACGGACAACCGCTGGGGTAAACGTGTTCTTGAGTGGAGAGCGCGACTCGACAAACGTAGTGTAGGACGCTCTCCGGCCAGGTAGTATGATGATCTGCAAAAGGCTACAGGCAGATGCTGGATGCGGCAAGCTGAAGGGCGCTATGTCTCTCATTAGGGGCGACCTATGTCCGTGGCAACATTAATATAGGCTGATGATGATGATCTAGCTCCAAGTTAAGCAGAGCTTATGGTACTAGATGACTCTAAAAATATTTAGGTTTTGTATCCATGTGACTTCATTACATCTAAATAATACCTATATTTTGTTAAAAATATGGAATGATGAATGAATTAGAGTTCAATGAAGGTTTTTGTTGTCCAGGGCCTGCGAGTAACGACTATAATCGGCGCAGCCGGCACCTGCCTCGGCGCCTGGCTGAAGGTGTTCTCCGTGCCTCAGGATATGTTCTGGCTCGGCTTCTTGGGACAGACCGTGGTCGCGATCAGTCAGGTGAGCTAATACATTCTAAGCGTTTGATATTTTACATTTATTATTTCGTGACTAATAATGAGAAGTGCGGGTAGTGAGGCAGATCTGATGGTTCCGTTGTAAGTTTATTATCTCCTCAGCAATATTATTAAATATTAGCACTGCAGGGCCCAGGCCTCTCTCCTCTCTATCCATATCAATCCGAAGGTCCTCTTTTCTTTTTGCCTCTGCTATTATTCAGAGAATATCCTGTTATATTCTGAGTTTTTGTGTTTCTGAGTTTTTTTTGTCAGAGGAAGTCTGAAACCATGAGAGTTATGTTAGGCGTTACGTGCTCCATTTTGTAAAAATAAATAGTTCCGCATTTTCAAAGTCAAAGATTTTTGAAACCTTTTATTTTTTATTATTATCCTGAGGGAAATGCGCACGCATATCGCACTGCCACGGGGAGACAGTACGATTATGTGGGACTCCAACCTACTAAAACCCTCAGGGTGTTTCCGTCTCTGCCGCTTGTGGTGGGAACATGGGAACGTTTTCTCTTCCGAACCCACCACGGCTGCCCGATATCGGGCCCCTCAATGGGGGTGTGAAGCACCCCCCTTCGCGACACGCCAGAAACACGTGACGCGCCGCGACCACGTTTTTTTAAACCTACCCATGTGGGGTATCAAATAAAAGGGATCGTTTTGACTATTTCAAAACACTTTTTGAAATTTCTGTAAGTTTCATACTTTTTCGAAATATTGACCTTTTCCCCCTCTATCTCCGAAGATTCCAGACCGATCCTCGTACAATGTATTAGACGTTTGTAGATATCAATCTATATTTTACAGAAAAATATAGAGAAGTCTGTAAAAATGACTATTTTTGAAGAAAAAAAAAACATTGAAAATGGTCGAAAAGGGGGATATTTTTTATCGAAAGGGGACCTACCTATTGGGGTATCAAATAAAAGGCATTGTTTTGTAAATTTTAAAACAGTTTTCGAAATTGCTGTAGGTTTCATACTTTTCAAAATATTGCCATTTGAAAAAAGACGGGTAATTGATTGTCCAAATAATTGGCAAATGTTTGAAACCCTCGGCGCGCGAGTTACACTCGCACTTGACGGATCTTGTTTTTATAGTTAGTTTCTATGTCTATAAATAAATGTAATAACGACTGTATGCTCAAAATTTTGGAACACCTTGAAACTACTCTGTCACCCGCGGCTTCGCAGTACCTACTTCGCACGTTTCCGGAATAAAAAGTAGCCTCTTTATTATTCCAGGTCCAGATCTTCATGTGGAAAACTTCAGCTCGATACATTCAGTAGGTACCAGGTACCTTAGGTACCGTAGGCATCTTCACAATGGCATAAACTTTCGCCAATACTAGAAGTATATAATAGATCAAAGATGAATCCAAATATAAGATCCGAGCTGATTGTCAGGATATGGTGTGATTCCAGGTGTTCATCCTGAACGTGCCACCGAGGCTGGCGGCGGTCTGGTTCGGCCATGACCAGGTCTCCTCGGCCTGTAGCATCGGTGTCTTCGGGAACCAGGTAACAACACTGAATTGAATTTATAAGTCAAAGCCCATTGTTCTCCTATAAGTGTCTTAAAATGTTTATGAGTTTTATTACGTTTCAATGCTGGGTTAAGGATCCAAACCTGAAACCATCCCTCGTCTTTTTATTATCTATAATAAATAAATAAATATCTATAACAGGTTTCACAAACAAATTCATTAGTACATTTTTCAGCAAAAATTTATAATTTATAGAATTTAATAGTGAATTTTAGGTGTGCTGTTTCATGAGATGTTCTCTACTTCACGATATGGACCGCCTTCGGCAGTGAAAGTGTTTTTTCGTTTTTTTTTTCTATATCTACGTAAGAAAAATCTTAAGAAAGATTTATGTAACATGAGTACCTATAAAATATCAAAGATTTAAAAAAATGTAAAAACAAATACAAAATAAAAAAGAATTCTTCATTGCATTTTATACTTATTATTTTATCAGGGACCTCTAAGGTTCATGACGCTGCATGAGATGATGATAAAATAGTACGTGATGATAAAACTGTACGTAGATCCTGCCTGAAAGCAAATTATTGTGTCGTTGCGTTGGCGTTGTTTCTGCACGCGATGTTTCTGCGCGCATTGTTTCTGCACGAGTTGTTTCTGCGCGCGTTGTTTCTGCACGCGTTGTTTCTGCACGCGTTGTTTCTGCACGCGTTGTTTCTATGGAAAAGTTAAAAGTTGTTTTAATCCCATGGGAACTGTTTTATGCATGAGATATACTTAACTAACCAACATCTACGCAAAATTTCCGCCCAATCTATTCAAAAGTTTCTATCGATCCATCCATCAAAACTAATTCATAATTATTATAGCGTGAACGAAAAGCGTCTAAATTTTAATTGTTCTTTCAGTGAAAATTTCGCGTATTCTACGGTCTACTAACAAACCTGACTGACAAGCTTGTTACAAACATTGAGAACTAAAGTTATTGCATGAAGCAGAGTAAATTTTATTCGTTTACATTTTTTTTCAAAAATCCGTTGTCAACAACAATAACTTCTGTCCTTGAAGGCCGAGGCAATGGAGATAATCGAACGATTAACATTAAAAATATCGCAACGGATTTTAAAAAATTTCTCCGGCGAGTTTAAACAATGGACCCTCTGACTGTTGAGAACAGCTTTTGTTCAGGTGAACTTCAGTCCCACGATCTTATCGTAGATTGTTTTTGATACAAAGGATTCCTTTTATTTTAAAGAAAATCTATCTTTCATTTTACTTCACGGGTTTATTTGTGTAGGCTAGTTAGCCTACATAGTTATGTAGGTAGGTCTTTTTGTACAAAGTTCCTGAAACAGGTAAGTGCTGCTTTATAAAAAAGTTATTCCGGTAGGAACTTAGGTAAGTACCTAAATTATTATCAGTTTAAAAAGTTTTTGTGTTTTGTATCATGTTTTGTGTCATGATCTCGCTATTTTTTCGTAGACGTGGCTAAATTCACTTATAATATTTTATACATATAAATATCTACATTGCTTGACGTAGCATTAAGAATCTGTCTGTAAAGGGACTCAACGTTTCGTTTACTTTAACGAGCTGACGGAGCCGTTTGATCTCTGCGAAACCTTCGCCGCATATTTAAATAAGTTGCCTCCAAAACGAAACCGCTATAAAGGCTTTGGGACTTTATTACCGTTCCGGGTTTTGCTATAAAAGGCCCTCATTAACTTCTTAGGTACCTACTGTTTAGCAACGATCGAAGGAATTTAGAAGTGTTGGAAATTTATATGATCTTGGTCCATAGTTTTTGTACTAACTCCTTCCAGAGGTAATTATGAGCGTAGTATGTAAGAGAAATCATTGAAAGATGTGGCTAATAGTATATTTTTTATAACTAGGGACTAACTATTATATAGAGGTCGTTTATACTACCGAGCGTAGAGAAGGAGGATATTATTTATTTATTTATTATTTATTTATTATATGGGTGGTAAACGATATTTTTCACTTAGAGTGTGACAAAATAGAACAATCAAAACTTACCTTCAGTAAATATTGCACATCGATTTCACTTCTCTACTTCACAAATTTGTCGTTAGTCTTTAAATCCCATATTTCGCGTGATTTCGATCGCAACAGATAGAATATCACATTGATTATTTCTTTGCCATTCTGTCTCATTTGCAATTAATTTTCGCTTGATAGCATTTTCAATAAAATAAGCCAACTTAATCTTCAGTTAATATGTAGTAAACAAATGTGGCATAGATTTCGCGCTGATTGATGCCACTTTTTGTGTGTCTTTGTTAAACGCAACACAAAGTTACTACTTATTCTAATTCTTCGCATTCTACCATGAAGGAAGAAGTACCATACCATACAAAACCTCCAAAAATGACCATAAAGGCGCTTTGAGTACCATTTTCAAAATTAAATTCAAGTTTAATTGTTCATTGTAAATGTAACACCAAAAAGTAGAGTTTTTATGCAATTATATTTTCGAATCGGTTTGTCCTACGTAGATACCTAACAAGTTATTTGAGAAAGGAAGGACTCACTTGTGCAAGACAATTTGCTAGATTATAATTGACACTTATGTAAGTAAGGTACTCTTTTCTAGTAGGTAGTTTGGTAGGTAGGTACTCGGAGTTTATTGAACACGATGCGTTCTGATGGTTCGAGGCGGGAGCGAGGTCTCGGATGCGATTAACCACTTGGCGCGAGACAGAGGGGTCCGTGATTGCACGTGGGTAATGGAGCTGAGTACTTCCATATTAATACTTACTGCCATTGAGTTTGAGAGTGTTCTATTGTAGGTGAATCAACATTATAGTGTTGCTACATGTGGTTAGGTAAGTCAACGTGCATTATTACTCAAAATAATAAAATCCGAAAGATGTCCACAGCTGGACAAAGGCCTCTTCAACAACCACAACCTAACTTTAGCTGATAATAACGGCCTGCATAGCACGTTCAAGTTTTTAGAAGAATTTTAGGTAAGTACCGCACTTACCTCGACGTTCAAGTGGTAATGGTAACGCAGACTAAAAGCTAACGCCTGTGGCTAACGCCGTCGATAGGCCATCGTCGGATGCTCCGCCACAGCTCCGCACTGACCGCATCCACAGTATCCATATTGGATTCTATTTATGGTTTGCCATAGAAGTGCGTCCACTGATACGCACCGCACGAAGCATCGGACTGTTGAAAATGCCGGCGGCGACGGGCGACGGTGACGACACGTCTGAGTTCTGCGTAGTGCGGATGACGTTAATCGGATTGCCGGTCAGTAGACGCACCCGACCGCTCGCTCCGTCCGCCTTTCTAAAGCTGAAAGCGCTGCACCTGGCAGCGCGGACGACGCGTCATTTTCTGCAGTCATCGAATTTTCTAAATCTTTACCTATATGAAATAGTATGCAGCAACGCGCACCTATCGGCAGCGAACCCGCGGCATTTCAGTAAAATGCCATGAGGAAATGCGATGATTGCAGGCAATGCCCGCCTGCACTGCAGCGCCTATACCTAGTGCTATAGGTGCGCGCTCAGCGGAACCCTCCCGCGCAGCGTGCCGCCGCCGATTCATTTGCCATTTTGTGACGTCAATTTTGAAAATCTCGCGGTCGCGATGGCGATCCGGTTTCGGTGATTACCGTGGACGGACCACCCGGCATTGCGCTCAAATAAATCCGGCGCTGAGTGCGTAGCGTCCGATGCGGCCTGCCGACCTTTATGTAGGTAGGTACTCATGTTTGTGGATGTGTGTGGTAGGTAGGTATACGTAACATATTTAAAGTACCATGTCCTGCTACTGCCCTGCTATATACCTATACTTAACTAGGTTAGTAGGTAGAGTAGGTACTTACTTAGCCCATTACCGCGTTTTTGTTTCATTTTGTTTTTTGATAAATGAATTTTAAATTTTGTTATTGGCGCCAGACAAAGCCTCAATAAATTTTCCAAGTGACCTTTTGTCCGCGGCTATCAGAACATGAAACTGGTGATTAATGGCCGAGCTGTGGCTCTCCTGACGAAAATTTAAACGATTTGTTCTGTATACCTAATGGAAATATTTCTCCCATTTAGCAATTTATTGAAATCCACAGCCAAACAAAAACAAGAGTGACAGACTGCTGAATAATAGGTATAAAAGATAGCGCGAAAGAAACACTATAAGGTATTTAAAGCAGTTACTGATAACGGAAATCTTTTGAAATTTTTGCGCCAAAAAATAGTGAATGAACTTTACATGAACCATTGACAAGAGATAACACGACTTTGTAAGGGCCGTGCGCTCTCGTGCGCTTATAGGAAATCCATCTATACGCACGGCCGTAGATGATCTACGGCCGTGCGTGAGGGCCTAGCATGCCATAATGTGAATGTGACCGACGACGAATTTGGTTATTGAATGAATTATTAGTAGGATAGGAACGTTCATTTTGGGTTTTCATAAAAAAATAAGTTGTTTATAAAATAATAAATTATTAATTATGTATTTGAGATAAATTAACGAATGCTAGAAGAACTCAACCGCGAGGTTTGTTAGTGGAATAATTTTATAATAAAAAGCTTAATACATAAAATACAATAATTGTTTCAGCTTGGCGTGGCTCTCGGCTTTGTACTCCCGCCAATACTGGTGAATGCGAACGGCACTACGCAGGAGATGGAGGCTGACTTCCGGTTGATGTTCTACCTGGTGGCTGGTTTCACCAGCGTCCTCTTTGTCTTCATACTACTTTGTGAGTTTATTTTTGTACATTGATGGTCTACACTACCTAAGTCGTTACTTAGGTACTCACTTCATGGGTAACAAGTAGGTATACCTATCAATTATATGTCTCAAATAATATATTTATTTTAATTTTTATTTATTTCAATATACTTACGTGGGTAAACACAGAATATGTTTAAGGAATGTTCAAGTAATTTAACTTAGAAGTATATTTAAAAGTACAATTTTAACTTTAATAATGTTTCCGGCTTGCTAACGTCTAGTTAAGCAAGCCGGAAACATTTATAAAGTTACTAGACTCTAGTAGATGAGTATGTAGATGTACCTAACCAGAGCTCTGTCCCTCGCACTAGGTCTCTGTAGAGCCTGTGTGGCGAGGTTACAGAGGTTGGCTTGTACACTTTTAGCCTAAGTAGTTAACATAGTAAATTAGTTAGTGTTTGCTCGACAAAAACAAGGATTAACGAGATTTAACAAAAATAAGCTAAGACGGAGAACAAGAAACTAACTTACTTATTGTAGGTAGTTACTACTATATAATACTAATATAAAATATACCTACTTAGTACCTGAGAGAGTGAACTCTACCCCGAGTTGTGTATTTGTGAATCTGAATCTGATTTATAATGTATGAATGAGCACTCAATAATACTTTATAAGTGATTTACGAGTAGGTAGGTGTACCTTCCTGCTTTTCCTAGGATTGTTCCTAACTTTCTTATAAATTAAATTTAATAATTTAACCCATTAACGCCCAAAATTAAACCGTCCGTAACTTTTTGGTTTTATTATTGTTTATTACATGCTAAGGGATGATATAAAAGACCTGTGAAGAAAAATTACGAAAAATTATAACATTTGTCGAGTTGTGAGGGTGTACACAGCTGTGTACAATGGGCGGTTCAGTTATGAAATTGCCCAAACCAAGGTCGCTCCACACATAACGTTTTCTTGCATAGTTCGCAGCGCCAACGATCTCGGCTGTGATAAACCACACATCTCAGCGGCTTTCCAATACGCTCCTGATTAATTCCATTGTTTTTCCGTTCCAATCCATCAACAGCTGATGAAGACCGGCGGCTCTTTGTTTTGGTTGGTCGCAAGTACGCTCGTGCGATAGCCCTTCTGAATGATAACTGTTCCATGTATAAGTCACGTCTTCATCAGTCTAGCTAAGTAAAACGTGCAGACGCCAAGCATTAGCAATAGCCATGTCAAGGAAGTACGTAAATATTACCCACCACCATTTTTTCCCTTTTATAGCTATGCGGTACAGACAGACCAATGGACTGATCCATTTGATCGACTCCTCTGTCAAGTCTGGAATGTCAAGTTCAAAGTTATGTTTGTTATTTTGACCTGCATATAGTAGGTAGACTATTACTCGTGATCAAATTCAAAACATCATCAAATATCTTCTCAAACAACGTTACCGGGCTACAGTTTTTCAAGGAATCGCAAACATTTCTTTGTCTATTTTTGATAGCATCGGTGACTTCGTTTGTTAGTTTAGGTTTAGGTAGTATATTAGGTAATCTTTTCCTCCATACGGGAATAGAAACGTCTTGCCTTGTCTGATTTTGACGTTGTGCTTGATTAGAAAGCGCCTCATCATCACTGTCGTTCCAGTCTGAATTAGTATGATCGAGATACCTCTGAATCACCTCAAGTGTACAAAGAACGTCCCTTGGAAGAGTTGAAGAAATCAAATCTTCCTCATTTCCTTCTTCTTCATCACTCACAACCGCAGGATTTGGTGGCACCAAAACTACGTCGTACTCCTGGTCATCATCTTCATTCAATATTGATTCAAGGGCATCGTCAAGTCTTGAATAGTTGTTTTACTAGTAAAAACACGTCGTTTCGCCATTATTTATAACCTTCGTCAACACCTGTGGATCAATGGTGATTACTATATGGAACCGCCCATTGTACACGCTTGTGTACAGAACAACAAAGTGACATCCAGTACCCTATTTTACTGATAAACTCTCTTATTTACTGTGTCACGAGTAATAATACAGTCTAATAATTGATTTTATTCAAGATTAAACCCAAATACTACATTTTAAACCATAAAAACGTAACTAAAACAACTGACCTCAAAATCGTTACTCGCAGTCCATGATAGAAATGAAAAAAACAATAGCAAAGTGCGCCAACTTCCGGTAAAGTAAGTAACTAGTAGGACACTGGTGACATCTAGTTTCCAATTATTGTATTTCATCCGACATAACTATCGACAAAACATTCTAAACTACCATTTCAATTGGTGTACACGGATGGGTACAGAGGGCGGTAATGGGTTAATTTGCCCACTTACATAGACAGAAAATAAAAATAGTATTTACAATAGAAACAATTGAGCTAACTGCAAACAATCTACAGGTAGCTCAACTGATCCATATCAATACCAGTCGCGCGCGTGTCCAAGACACTGGCTGCATTGCCCCGCTGTAGTATGGCATTGCTGATGCGCTATGTCAGATAATCACTAGGTCTCGGGTCACGCGTCGCTTTGACCAGACGCTCAGAGTAGAAAGATAGAAATCGCGTTTTTCTTTCTTAAAATGATAAATCTATCTCTTTATTAACCCATATATGCCCAGAAAGATTTAGGTCTCCGATTTTCGTAATTTTTGCATATGTTGTTCGTAATGGAATATAAATAGACCCATATTTTTTTATTTTGTGTTTCAGTAGCTGAAAATTACTTTTTTTTAATGGGTCGCTATCGACCCCGCGGGCAAATAACAGTTTGAAAACAGTAAAAAGTGTATGGGTAAATTAAACACGGTATGTTATTTGTAAACGACAAAATTGTATATTTCTACTAATATATTAGTAAGTTAAATAATTAGAAACATTTTGGAACAAAACAAATCAATATAACATAACATATAGCTTAGGTACCAGACCATCATCTCATAAAAAAACTACGTAACATCAGGTTAGGCATGGAAATTAGCTAAGCTTTTGTCATGAAGATTACACAACATGTACTGCACATTTTTACCGTCATTCTTATAAACAGCACACTGTTTTCTATACAGGGTAACCATAATCATATAATGATTATAATACATAATGATTAGTCGCGTGTCTCCTCCCGGCTAAACGTACGTTCGTCATAACTTGAACAGGGTGCCCAGGTCCAGTTTTGTCAGTCCCATACTTCAAAAGCAAAGTTCTTGTCATTGACCTTCGAAACTCCAAGATATCGACGTTGGCTCCCATTCATCTCGCCAGCAGAGCATGCCATGTCAGGATGGACGTGTGCTACTTCTTGCCTCGAATGGCAATGCAATAGTGCCAATCTTGGCATCGAGCTGATCAACGCCACCCCATCCATAAAGCTGTATTATTCAGCGACCACATTTGGTTGATCAATTTCAATCCTTCTTTTGAGGGCTGCCGATTATCTGCTAGCTTGGGTGCATTGTAAGATCAACTCGGCGGGGGCAAGTAGCTGATGTCGGTTCAACCTTTCAATATCGCCGCTGTTTTCATCTCCAGACTCACCATCTGATATCGCTCCATCACAAGGCGGGTCTAAATAGACGTCAACGTTTTGAAGGCCTTCGTCATCACCCAAACTCTTCAGGACATCTACTATTTCATACTATTCAGTACACGACGTGAACTAAGAAAAAGGGGAACATTCTGTATCATATCTGCCCAGCGGGTCGGTAGTGACCCATCAAAATATTCGTTATAATTACAGGGAGAAAAACATATTTGATACAAAACTTAAGTACTTGTATACCTATAAAATATATTAACTTTACTAAAAATTCAAAAACACAAAGTAGAATGTTTGTAAATAAACAATAACTTACATTTTTGTCGGAGCCGGTGCATAAATTTCGTTATAAAAATCAAGTCACAACTTTCACTGCAATTAACTAATCAAAATTGAGTTGTGTTGACATGTGAACTGTATCGGTTGATTAGCTATATTACCAAAGAGTACATAAATGGCATTAAACACAATATATTATAAGAAATTTTTATTTTCGAGGCATTTAAACGGGAGAGCAAAGTTTGGGTCGTTTTCGTGCTTCTGGGCACATATGGGTTAATTTTCTATACATTATACTGTGATGTACTTTAATATTCAGTCTTCAAGAAAGCTCCGCCCACGCCGCCCTCAGCCGCCGCGGACCAAGGTGCGAGCCTGGACTCAAACTTTTTCCTGTCCATCAAGAAGCTGATGATGAACCGCAACTACATCCTGCTGCTCTTATCATATGGTCTGAACGTTGGGGTCTTCTACGCTATCTCTACTTTGTTGAACCAAGTCATACTCACTTATTATCCGGTAAGAAAATCAACCAGTAATCATTGAGATAAAACTTACATTATCTTTTTGTTTCCGTCGCTAAATAATTTTAAATCACCGATGACCTGGTGAAGGTCACGAGAAACCGCTGGATGCCAATAGCTTAGGAATTCTCATGAGAGATGAGACGGTGATAGTGAAGGTGTTCTTTTGTTGATGGTTAAGGTCCATCTGAAGCTGCATAGACAAAACTGAGTGTACCTGAGTAGTTTATAGTACCTAGGTAAATAAAACTATGTCTTTGTTTTTCAGGGTCACAATGCTGACGCTGGTCGAATCGGTTTGGTGATAGTAGTCGCTGGCATGTGTGGCTCTGTGGTATGCGGCCTGGTACTGGACAAGACGCACAAGTTCAAAGAGACAACCTTAGCAGTCTATGCCGCATCTGTCGTCGGCATGCTGATATTCACATTTACTCTGAACTGCGGCTACATCGGGGTTGTGTATCTGAGCAGCATTGTACTTGGGTGAGAGCTTTTAATTTTTTAAACTACTTGCCTTGCAACTAAGAAAATGTAAATGTGCTGGTAGACTCGTTTAGTAAAACAATTAAGTAAAGTACCTATGTCTGTTTAACTTGCAACGTTGATCACAAATTTACAAAAAATATATATTAGGGGTTCCCAGCGGCCCGGTAGCATCCCGGTGCACCGTAGAGGGTTGCCGAGAGGGCCCGAGCTTACACGTGGAAATGTCTTATCACGTGCATTCAAATTACGTGAAGAAATTCATACTTTTTTACTAGGCCAAGTTCAAACTTCAGATACTTTACTGATTCAAACTACGTTACTTTTAGTTTACTAAATAATCTTTCGATATATTTGATAAACTGAATGATTTGAATCTTTCCCTGCATGGTTGCCTACATGCATATTTCGAAGTTAATAGAAAAAATGAACATGGACGACAATTTTTTTTGTTTTTTTTATAGTCCACAATTGCATAAATACGCAGTTTCAAATGAGCTTGTTGTCTCACAAAGCTTAATGGCACTGTTCACGGAACGTCTTTCGAAGCTCACAGAATGGTTGTCGAAATACTTTGCCGAAGACGATGTCAAAAAATATGATTGGATCCAAAATCCTTTCAATGATTTAATTGAAAAAAACTCTCTTGCGACAGCAGCCTAAAAACAATATTCAAATGTTCCGATTTGGTGGAATTTTGGGTAATTATCGGTGGTTCAAAATTTTTAAGCTCAAAAGTAATAAGAATTATCATTCCCTTTGCAACTTCTTATTATATTCAGATATAAATATTGTATTAAAGCAAATATTGGTCAAAGATAAATAATCTGGAGCAAGAAATGATAGTAGCGGTATCAAACCCGCTTTAAAAAAATGTGTGAAGATCACCAAGCTAACACGTTACATTGATTAAGTTTTCATTATATTTTATATCTCATTTTTAGGGTTTCAAACATCGGTTTTGAAACCCTTATGGTCTCGCTCTGTCCGTCCCCGCTCTTTCTTGAATATCTCAGAAACTACTGCAGCTATTAGCTTGAAATTTAAAATAATGATACATTTCGTGCGCCATTACTGATGTCAAGAAAAAAATATATAAATAAATGAAAAATGAAAATGAATAATTTCAGTACAAATTTTGATGTTAAAATTTCAAAAAAGACCTAGGAAGGCAAATGGGGTATCAAATGAATGGTATCGTTTTGACCTATTCAAAACACTTTTTGAAATTTCTGTAAGTTTCATACTTTTTGAAATATTTAAAAAAAAGTCGAAAAATTTACCTTTCCCCCCCCCCTATCTCCGAAGATTGCAGACCGATCCACGTACAATGTATTAGGCGTTTGTAGATATCGATCTATATTTTACAGGAAAAATATAGAGAAGTCTGTAATAATTATAGTTTTTGAAAAATGGTCAAAAAGGGGGGGATTTTTTCTCAAAAGGGGCGGTACCTACCCATGTGGGTTATAAAATAAAAGGTATCGTTCTGACAATTTCAAAAAACTTTTGAAATTTCTGTAAGTTTCATACTTTTTGAAATATTTAAAAAAAAGTCGAAAAATTTACCTTCCCCCCCCCCCTATCTCCGAAGATTGCAGACCGATCCATGTACAATGTATTAATTGAGAAGTCTGTAATAATTATAGTTTTTGAAAAATGGTCAAAAAGGGGGGGATTTTTTCTCAAAAGGGGCGGTACCTACCCATGTGGGTTATAAAATAAAAGGTATCGTTCTGACTATTTCAAAACACTTTTTGAAATTTCTGTAAGTTTCATACTTTTTTAAATATTTTAAAAAAAGTCGAAAAATTGACCTTCCCCCCCCCCCCTATCTCCGAAGATTGCAGACCGATCCATGTACAATGTATTAAGCGTTTCTAGATATTGATCTATATTTTACAGGAAAAATATAGAGAAGTCTGTAATAATAATAGTTTTTGAAAAATGGTCAAAAAGGTGGGGATTTTTTTTTCAAAAGGGGGGGTACCCCATGTGGGGTATCAAATGAAAGGTATCGTGTTGACCATTTCAAAACACTTTTTGAAATTTCTGTAAGTTTCATACTTTTTAAAATATTTCAGAAAATTGATTGTCCAAATAATTATCAAATGTTTGAAACCCTCGGCGCGCGAGTTACACTCGCACTTGGCGGATCTTGTTTTTACCTATTGTAAATGTTTCTTGCGTGTCACTGAAAATATAAAAACTCATCGTCATGTTGCGCATGTTTTGATAAGTTATATAAGGATAGGTACTAAGAATAAATAAGGATACTAAGTAGATTGGCTCAAAAGCCAATCTACTTAGTATCCTTATTTATTCTTTCGATTACTAGAGAATACTGGACGCGGAGACAAAATATTGAACCTGTAGTGCGCCGTGAACTAAAAAAGTCTGAGAACTCCTGATATATATTATATAAATACAACATCTACAGGGTACAACGAAGGGTTGTACCCCAGTTTAGGACAAAAAACACGAGAAAATTATAAAAAAAACATTATCAGCGACATTATCGGAGTGGGCGACGGCGACGCGCCTTAAATGTACCTAGGTGGCACCACAAATAGGTACATGTTTCCTAGGTTCTATGACAATAAAGAACATGTATTCGGTATGATGAATGATGAATTCGAGGGCATCATAACATAGGGGCGTATCCGCCAATTTGGTCAGATTTCGATTTTTAGCTGTCGTATACCCTCTTACCGTTTTCCGTGTTATAATTATAACAAAAGGTCGTAAAATTCTTTTAGAAAACAAAAGCAGTAAAACAAAATAATAAATAGGCGTATTGTAAAAATATTCGTAAAGAGTTTTAACAAAAAGGCGTAAACTAACATAGGCCCCTATCAAAAATTGTTTTCGTTATAACAAATGGTCGTATGCGCATACGCCTCATTGCGTTCAATATTTTTAGAGGCGGACCTATGCACATACGCCCATTTGTTATTATAACGAGTCTCTTCTCCCGCCGCTCACCAATGTGCTAAACAAATTCAATACTAAATGGTATAAAATTTTATTTTGAAAACTGACAAACATTTTATCCACACACTATCTTATTGATCTTCTTGTGATGTAGGAAGCCCTGGACGCAGCTAGGGAAATATTTTCGTCATTAACCTTTTAAATTATTGGATGATGGTAGATTCTGATAGAACTTGAAGTATGTGGTCGGAATCAAACCAGTTCCAAGCATCTCCTGAAAATCCTTTAACTTGGCATTAGACACTGGTAATTGCCGAGTATAGCAACTTGGACTTATAGCATAGCTTTGCTAAGACTAGAGGGCAATAAAGCACAGCTTCTAGATCGAAATTGACACACGTTATGCTGGCATCCTGCTTAGCTATTTCGGTGTCATTATTTTTCTCCTTTTTTGCTAAATCTTTCTGAAAATCGTTGCGGGCACTGAGAAGTTTTAGCAGCTTCTCAGGAATAGATTTGTTGCCTTGGAACCCACTGATGACGCTGACGAGACCCTACACAATCTGGTCGAAACGTTGAGAGACGAGGGCATCAAGTTCTGCAAAATGCAGCGCACTGGCAGGAAGTCTAAACTGGGGGGTCCAAAGTATTCACTCAGCAGCTTGGCAGGAGCCACCTGACGAAGCTTATAACGCACGATGGGAGGACCGTATTGTTGAAGCCGGAGATCTTAGCAGAGATCGAGGATTCTTGAGCCACCCTGACACGCCACTAGACCGAGGAACTGCCGGACATCAGTCAAGACGAGATCGTGTTGGCTCTGATGATGCTTAAAAATGGAAAAGCCCCCGGTGAAGACGGAATATCATCAGAGCTTTTGAAAGCTAGAGGAACCCCTGTTTTACAGGAATTACAGAACCTCTTCAATGCCGTCCTTCACAGTGGAAGAACTCCAAAGGCATGGAGCGGGAGTTTGATTGTGTTTTTTTTTAAGAAGGTCGACAAAACCCTCCTTAAAAATTACAGGCCCATATCGCTCCTGAGCCATGTCTATAAGTTGTTCTCACGAGTGGTCACGAATCGTCTCGCCAGAAGACTTGACGAGTTCCAGCCACCGGAACAGCCGGGTTTCGCGGAGGATATGGCACCATAGAACACACATACACACGGTTAGCCAGTTTATACAGAAGTCCGAAGAGTATAATCAGCCCCTGTGTCTGGCCTTTGTGGACTATGAAAAGGCCTTTGATTCTGTCTAAACCTGGGCTGTTCTGGAATCCTTACAGCGATGTCAAGTAAACTATCGTTATATCGAGGTACTGAGATGTCTTTATGATGCCGCCACCATGAGTGTCTAAGTACAGGGCCAGCAGTCTAAACCTATACAACTGCGCAGAGGAGTGAGACAGGGGGATGTTATACTCCGAAACTGTTCACAAGCGCGTTGGAAGATGTGTTTAAGACGCTGGACTGGAAAGGTAAGGGCATCAACATAAACGGCGATTACATCTCACACCTGCGATTCTGTGATGACATAGTCTTAATGGCGGAGTCGCTTGAGGAGCGCTTGAGAACTGGATGCTGGCCGGCCTGGCTTCAGCCTCGCGACGCATCGGTCTTGGCATGAACTTGGAGAAAACCAAGGTCATGATCAATGATCACATTGATCCGGGACCGGTGGTCGCACATGGTCACCTTCTCGAAATTGTTTCCGAGTATACTTATCTTGGGCTGACTCTGCAGTTAGGTAACAAAAATTTTAAGAAGGAGGCCAAGAGGAGGATCCAGCTAGGTTGGGCCGCGTTTGGCAAACTACGTCGGGTCTTCTCGTCATCCATATCCCAATGCTTGAAAACGAAAGTTTTCAATCAGTGCATCCTACCCGTCATGACCTACGGAGCTGAGACGTGGACACTCACGGTAGGGCTGGTCCACCAGTTTAAAGTCGCCCAGCGAGCTATGGAGAGAGCTATGTTCGGATTTTCTCTGAAGGATAGGATTCCTAACGAATACATCCGACAGAGAACTAAGGTTATCGACATAGCTCAAAGGATTAGCAAGCTGAAGAGGCAGTGGGCTGGCCATATCTCGGAAAGAACCGACAACCGCTGGGGTAAACGTGTTCTTGAATGGAGACCCCGACTCGGTAAACGTAGTGTAGGACGCCCTCCGACCAGGTCGGATGACGATTTGCGAAAGGCTGCTGGCAGATGCTGGATGCGGCAAGCTGAAAACAGGGCGCTATGGCGCTCATTCATCATCATCATCATCAGCCTATACCAGTCCACTGCTGGACAAAGGCCTCCCCTAATGAGCGCCATTAGGGGAGGCCTATGTCCAGCCAGTGGACAAATATAGGCTAATGATGGTGATGATTGAATTTGTTTACGCCCGCACATTCTAAGAAATTTGTAGTACAATAGGGTTATTTAGACAGAACAAAGAGGCGTAACCGCCATTTTTTTTAAGTTTACTAGAAGAATTCATTTTTTATTACAGATTTAATTGAAGAACATAATAATATACTACTTAAGAAATAATCATCACATTTAGTTAAAAACTATTAAAGTTAGGCAGTTTTTTCTTCCTCCTGTACAATTGCAAAAAAGTCGATACGCCCCTATGTTATGATGCCCTCGAATTGATGATTTGCTTTTATTTATGTTTTAGAAAACTATTTTTTTATTTTACATGTTCTGTAATCATAATCAAGTACACTCTGTATAGATAGATACCTGATTTATGTGAGTTTCCAGATTCTTCATGACCGGATATTTGCCCGTTGGTTTTGAATTCGCGTCTGAGGTCACTTACCCTGAGCCTGAGGGCACTACATCTGGAATACTCAATGCTGTCGTTCAGGTAAGTTTTTACTTAGATCAGATCATAATAATCTAAGTAGGTACCGAAGTAGGTATTTGATGTTTAACCCAAATTTTTAAAAACTGCATGTTATACCTGAACATTGTACCTACTATTATCTGCTGTATCAAAAAATCGTAGAACAAAAGTTGATCCCCTCGGGGTCTAGAAGAATCCCTTTCGGTTTATTGCACAATGTGCACTGACCCCATTTAAAACAAAGTTGTCTTAGTTACACTATTTCTAACTCAAGAACGGCTACACCGATCTTAATGATCTTTGATTTGATGGATTTGTCTCCGCCCCAAATTGCAGAAAAAATAAAACTATCTTGTGGCAAGTTATTTTACATAAATTTAAAAACAATATAAGTAACATCCCGAATGAATCAGCTTTGTAAGACAGACAGAGATAAAATTTATGATAATATTGATCAACACCAACCCCAAAACATAAAATAATATTTTAAAACTTAAAAATCTTGGAGTTTTCTTCAATAGCAGATGGAGTTTCCGCTAGGTAGCACTTTATTTGCATTTTCCCCCGTTTTATAGTGTGGCTGGCACCTCAAGTACCCAATCCGGGGTCCCAAAGCATACCGTCTCTACCTTTGGGGTTACTACGGTCAATAGCCCTTTATATACCTTTCCCTCTCCATTGGTCAGAGACCCTGAGGAAGTTTACCATTGCTCTGCTGCGACGTGCGCAGAGTGATTGTGGTCAGGGTTATTCGTGGGTATCGTACCGTCTTCTATGAAGGGGCGTGATTGCTTGCAGGGTTCCCCCATGGGATATAAAGGGGGAAGTGCCATGCTTGAACCTATGAATGGGGGATGGCATTACGTCTTATAGAGGGTTATTAACCTGCGTGCCGGGCGAGGAGCCGTCTTGAAAGCTCTACATTCGACGGATCCTGCTGAGAGATAAGTGAAAAGAGCGGGTGCCCTCTTCAGGGGCCGGCTTTTGGACGATTTAGGCTTTCCGCCCAGTAGCACCACTTAGATGGTGTGTCAGAGAACTCCAACTCTGTCAGGCTGAGGAGGATACAAATCTCCTGCCCATAAAAACTATTCAGTCGGTAAAAAGAGTGACCTTTTCGAATTGAATAAGAGTCATGTTTTTTTTTTTGCAAAACCAGTCCAAGTAACAAACAACTGTCGCGTGGACTACTGACTGATGCATAACACTTAGTCGTTTGGGCTTGTAACGTATAAATAAAAATTTATTTTCCTATTATAAAATTTGGCTATATACTATTAGTTTAAATTATTTTAAGGACTTGGTTTGCGTATCAAAATAAATCGTTTGCCATAGAAGACGCTTGCACTGTGTATCAAAAATTACCACTTAGAGTGAAGCTGGCTGCAAAAGATTTTTTCCTGGCTAAATTATGCCATTACAAAATTGCAAAAAAGAAATGAATTTGGCGCTTAGACTACATCCATAATTGTATACAATCATCCCAATGCGGGAATCAAACTCGCAACCGCCTGCGTCGCAGGCGGATTATGCCCATTGATAAATTGAAAGAAAATTCATGTAAAAAATATGTTTATTTTGTAAACAAGGAACGCATCGCAACACTTAAAAATAAGAGGAAAAAGTACATGTAAGCCAAGCCACATGCTTTGATTCAGCAAACTGAATCTGAGAAAATGGCGGTGTATACGTGTAGGTAGAGTGAGAATTCACAAATAATTTTCTCTTTTCAGATTTTCGGTATCACCATTACTCTGTTATACGAGGCGATGCTGGGTGCTGTCGGCGACCGCTGGTCGAATCTCACTCTGTGCGCGATCCTGGCTACGGGAACTGTCATCACAGCTGGCATTGGCTCTGACCTCCGACGCCAAGCCGCACAGGCTAAGGGTTAAATAATCAATAAATTTACCGAGCCTAACTAACTGTTTGGCTTGTGACATTTGAAATTTTATGTTTGAGCGCATTATTTCTCAGAATTCTATCAAGTACTAAGTGTAATAATTACAGGCCTATCCAACAAGACCGGCTATTGATTTTTTTATAAACTAGTGAGACAAACATCCAAATCAGTAGAAATCGAGCTTTTCTTTGGCGGTTTCAAAAGTAAAATAATAAATGCGTAGTAAATAATAAATGTGTAGAAAATAATAAATGCGTTAAAAATAGACGATTGGTAGGTATACAATTATTATACAATGTATTCTTTAGCTGAAATATTATTAAGAAAATTAAGAGGTAATCGTGACAATAATTGTGAGTAGAAGAAAATTATTTTAGGTCTATATTTTTTGCCAAACTATTGGCAGTAAAAAATTAGATGTAGGATTTTAACTTTAGAATTTAAACGTTAATACGTTTTGCAGTTGTGTGTAATTTATATGTAGTGTGTATGTAATATTCTAATCGGTTGCGAGAAATAAGCGAACAAGTAGGTATATATTAATTTATTTTTCTAACTTTTAATGATGTTTTTATGTTGCTTTAGTATGTTTTATGAAAAATTCCATTGCTTAAGTAATTTATAACTTAATAATTTTAAGATTATAAATACTGAATATTTGTTGCATTTTGTGGATTTTAAAATAAAATACTACTACTTATGTAGTCTTGTAATTTTACGTAATTTTGTTTGTGAGTAGGTATATACGACAATTAGCCTTTATATAGGTAATATCTCCTGGTGTTCTACATAATCAATACTTATTATTAAATGTTATAGATCAATAAACAATTGTCGTACAGAAATGGGATTCTGTTGTTAAAAGTTTAAGGCATATAACTACTAAGGGAAAAACAAGAAAATTAGGTGTTTTCGAACCCGTTTTCCGACGAAAATATTGATTGTGGAGCTCTGAAATTTATATATCCTGTAACACACATCCTGAAAGGTCCCTTGGAGGTTCCAAATATTTGCTGTTAATCATAGTGTAGTTGTTATACTGTTAGTTATAGTGTATGTGTAGCGGCTTTGAACCCACTTTTTATCGGCGTCTCAAATTCGATTAGTACCAAATTCAGTATAGTGATTCACTTAGTTCATACTTACTGCTTGGAGGTCCATTAGCTTCGAAAAGCAGTCAAATTAATGAAATCAAACGTAAAAACGTAGTTATTTGCACCTACAAAATCTGTGATTCAAACCTGACCAGTTACACGTCGCCCAACCGCAGAGGATCCTATTATTTGGTTGATTATGGCACTACATAGTATGCTGAACCGAAAACAAGCACTCTTTGCTGCATAAAGGCGCGCAGAAAGGTTCAAGGTCATTTGCCTTACTATTCGTCTTAAATAATTCTACTGTTTGCACAGTCGGGTAAGAAGTTAGTAAAAAAAATCTGGCTCGCTTTTTTTATTTTTATAAAGCGAGTGAAATGTGGACTTGTTGGTTTTTATCCATTTAGTTATTTTAGATGTCGTGTAGCTTTCTTTGTACGTTTTTCCATACAAATACAAAGCGATTTACATTAATGGGAAGTGTGGTTGGTATGAATTGTGATTTTTCCAGTATTAATTTAAGATATTTTGATTAGGTAAATGCTACTTACTAGTAGCAATACCAATTTATAATTTTAATGTGTTGTGACCTATCTATAAATCTGTAAATACCTGCCTAAATAATAAATAATACTGATGCGGCTACATTTATTCATTTATTAGTTTACAAAACAGAGTTAAATCCTTATAAAATAGAGTTAATTATTTTAACGATCAAGATTTAAATCAAAACAAGCAAAAATAAAAAAAGATGGAAAAAAATTTAAACTGAAATTAAAAACTTACCAAAAAACTCAAAATTAAACGAAACAAACCTAATAATGTACTTACTTACTTATTTGAGGGACAAAAAATTTAAAGTAAAAAAAATAACACTAATTACTAAAATAGTCTTAATAAGATTAACATGAGGTAACTACCCGTAACTACCTATTTAAGATTCTTGTTGAACACTAAATAGCAACCTGATTAGTGATTACGATTAGGCACTGTTGTTTCTAGAATTGGTAGGTCTTAAATATAATGTACAAGGTTTTATAGTAACTAGAAAATCCATTCATAATAGGTTACCTACCTATATGCGTAAATATAGTTTTTTTTAATCGATTAATAATTTTATTATCTAACCGAAAAAACTTAACATTCATTTTTTGATTATATTAAGTTTCGGGTCATAAAAACGTGCCCTTTTTCTGTGACGTTACCGTTCACTTTGTCGACTCACAGTGCTTCTGTTCCTCCAATAAAATGATATATGTTAAAAACCACCATATGTCTGTTGTGTGTTTTGTATACATATAAATAATTTTCTTTTTTTCTTTAAAAAAAATTATCTCGCTAAAGCTTCATAACATACGGTGAACGGTGACGACATCACGTATAGAAATTTTGTAATTCTCCGAGTCTTATTATATCTACTTTTCAATGATTAAATATCGCAATTAAAAACATAAAAAATAGAAAAACAAATATACAGATATTATTTCATTATCAATAGAAATTACAAATAATCAGCTTTTTTGAAGTTACATGCATTACACCCATTAGGGTAGGTCGTATTTGTTTCACCAATAATTTTATGTGAGTTTTTAAAAGTAGGTACTTAGCTATGTATCTAGTATAAACGATGATCTGGCTCAAAGAGCCTTATATGCAAAATAGCTGCATAAATATTATATTATTATTTAAACAAGTTTTATCAAGAAGCTTGTATTGTATGATCGTTAAAATGTTAATAAATAATGTAAAAAATGTTTTGTGTTTCTTTTTAGGGTTTCGAGATCGGTTTCGAAACCCTTATGGTCTCGCTCTGTCCGTCCCCGATTTTTCTTGAATATCCTCAGTAATGACTGCAGCTATTAACTTGAAATTTGAAATAATAATAAATTTAGTGCACCATAACTGATTTCATAACTGATTTAAGGATCTAGGATAAGAAAAAAACCAAATGTAATCCAGAAATAAAGGCTTAAGTATTTTATTTTATTTTTATTTTATAACTGATTTCAAGAAAAAAAAATAGGTAAATAAATGAAAAATAAAAATGAATATTTTCAGTAGGTACCTAGGTAGGTACAAATTGTGATGTTGAATTTTCAAAAGATATTTAGGGGGGCAAATGGGGTATCAAATGAAAGGTATTGGTTTGTACATTTCAAAATGGTTTTTGAAATTTTTGTAGGTTTCATTCTTTTTGAAATATTTTGAAAAAGTAGAAAAATTTACCGATCTCTGAAATTTGCAGAGCGATCCCTGTACAATGTATAATGGCGTTTGTAGATATAAATCTATATTTTTTTTTATATTTCCATTTGAAAAAAGTCACAAAAGGGACAGTCCAAATAATTTGGCAAATGTTCGAAACCCTCTCGGCGCGCGAGTACACTCGCACTTGACGGATCTTGTTTTACTTATAATTATTCTGCGTACAGACTTACGCAACGAACGAACATAAAATGTAATGCGAATGGAGCAAACAGGCAATTTCACTAGTGTGGTCGTCCTGTAAGCCCGATCCGAGTATAATAACTTTATAGATTAAATAAATTTCTTACGCCTATGTAGACATTTGGTAATAAGTTGGTGAAGTCAATTAAAAAAACATAATAGGGATATGTAAGTACATTTCGTGTGCCTGTACTCTACAACAACCTGTAGTACCTATTCATTGAAAGAGAAAATGAAAATACGCGAGAGGTTACAACCATAGACATAGAATTTTTTCACTAATAAACCTAAAATAAAACGCTTCAATAGCGATGAAGTAACTGTTAGATTTGATAAACCCATAGTGAAAAAATTCTATGTCTATGGATGAACCATTGTATGCATACGTACATGTAGACGAGGCGTGTATTTTCGGTAGCGGTAAGTGGTTTTATTCTCATACTTGGGGGAGCTTCTTTGGTAAGGTCGTTGAGATGTAAATCCATCCTCTGTTCGTGGTTTTGTTTGTCCAAATGATGACATTGATAATCTTTGGAAAACTGACACTGACAACTGAACCGTGTTGTCTATGCCGGTCGGTGAAAAAGGGCAGAGGCAAGATGGCGGGTGGCGGGCATCGGGCTCTTTGTATCGACCATGCGTAGAATTCACGATTTTATCAGTTGATTGGTGGAGTTTTCGGTGCCGTAGGGCTGCGCAGGGCTGTTCTGATTGTCCTAGCCTTTATCAGAAGTGGGATGTAACCCTGTCTGTCTTCACGCCCACTGATGGTTTACCTCGAATGATACTAGGAAAAGTCTGACTCGCACATCCACACCAATAATGGCGGAAGACTCAAGCGACTTTACAACGGGAGTTCTGTGCCAATTACTTCAGTACTACCAGTACTACAGTCGGTTCCTTCTACTATCCTAAGAGAATGAGATTAACAAATGCTATGGATGTTCAGAAATGCAATTGGTTTGTAATAGAGGTGCTGGTAAGGTCTGATCGTTTCATGCTAAAATTGTTGGTTTTGTGAATACTTCTATTGGATTGATTTGTAAATACTAAAGGTAGTATGGTTATTAAGCAAGCAGTTTGGGTTTTAGTTGGTTTATTGTGATGTGACCATACTTTTGATTGATTAGGTATAAAGAATCTTGAGAAAGAAACTAAACAAATGTCTTTCGTCAACATAAGTAGCTAATCAAAGCTAATCGAGTAGTTGCCCAATGATAAAGCATAGCCGGTGTAAATATGTCCCAATGCTAATAATCATAGCCGATGTCTTGTCAATGACACAACTTGCCCATCTGTTGCAATGTTTTCTTGTGAATTATTGTTTTCAGGGTTCAATGGAAGTGGAGGATGCCTGCTAGATATTGACACTAGATATTGGCAGACCACATCAATCATGGAGGCACATAAGGATTTAGTGATTGACGGAGCCAAATATGTGTGTGATAGTGCCAGAGAATCTACTTAGCATAGACTGTCTGGGAATCAGAAGTGCCTTATTATAAAGATAAGTCACACCTTCACAAATCAGATTTGTTTCAATTCCAAAGTAAGTGTATGTTTATTGAAAAAAAAAGAAAGTAAAACAATAAAATTAGTTTACTGTTGATAAAATTATAAAACCTGAATATTGTCTTGCATTTTGTTGTTCTGTTCATGTATTTGTTCAGTTACACATGTTACAAAGACAAGACTTGATTAAACTTGATACATATTATGGAGTAAGTATGGGTGCTAAGATGTGTTCTATTTTAATAATTCCATGATCAGATCACTAAACACTGATCCACATGCTATGTGTAAATCTTGTGTGACTCTTTATCATGTCATTTGCTTTCCTACTTTGTGTTTTTTTCTGTTGTAGTCTGCTGATATATTTTGTTGTTAGTTCTTGTTCATGTAGCATCAGTCCTTCAAGGATGATATTGTTCGGTTCTGATCTTTGTTTCTGTTTCGCTGTTTTTGCTGGAAGGTGAGGTCTTTGTGTCGTTATTTGGTTATGGTGCTGCTTGGCATAGCTAGTGTGAGCATCTTGGGTTACTACACCCAAGATTGGTCCTTGTTGGCATGGTGGCCATCTGAGAGGACGCGTGTGGGCATATTGAGTACGGTGTCTCAATATGAGTTCTACAGGCATACGGTGTTGCTTGTAAGAGCTGGTGAGAGAGTCTTGGGTTCCTACACCCAAGATTGGTCCTTGTTGGCATGGTGGCCATCTGAGAGGACGCGTGTGGGCATATTGAGTACGGTGTCTCAATATGAGTTCTACAGGCATACGGTGTTGCTTGTAAGAGCTGGTGAGATAGTCTTGGGTTCCTACACCCAAGATTGGTCCTTGTTGGCATGGTGGCCATCTGAGAGGACGCGTGTGGGCATATTGAGTACGGTGTCTCAATATGAGTTCTACAGGCATACGGTGTTGCTTGTAAGAGCTGGTGAGTGTCTTGAGTTCATTCAAGATTGGTTCTCTAGTCGTGGTCTGAGTCGTCTAGCTAAATGTTGTGTAGTCTCTAAATGGTGATCAGATGTTGTTTTGTGGAATATGGTTGCATCTTGTGATTCTGTTGTTCTATGATCTAGTTATATGTGTCTTGCTTGATGAAATTGGTGTTGACCTGTGTTGTGGTCAAGCAGTGTTTCTGGTTTCGGTCCCCTCATCTCTCTGGTGGTGCCACTGTGGATCTCATCTGTGGTCGGTAACTAGCAATGGTTGATCAGGTGGTAGTAGGACGTACCTAGAGTATGTACCTGCTAAGAGGCTGGAAGTCGGTGTGTAATGTGCAGGTGCCCAAGCCCATAATCAGGCTGTTCTTTAAAAAAAAAAAAAACAGTTTGTGGACAGCTCTGTATAATTGGCTAGAGTACCAATGTTATTGCATGTTGATTATGTGTTTTTCGACAGAACGCGGCTGAAGCGAGTAATGTGTGCGGTTGGTTGGTAGGGGTGGCGGAGCGTCCGTGCTGCGGTGTTGGCTTGCGTCTGCCTGGTGTGCGCATTAATCATAGCAGGAAGAATGATGTCAGGTTGGACGAGCGAGTCTATGGCGATATGGCGATATCTTCCTCTTTTTATTTGGGTGCTGTAGTAAGTACATGGAACGTAAATAACCCGGGGTGTGTATCTTTATCAACAACAACAAACAAGGCATAATCGGCTAATTGCTGCGTTTGTTCATTACGAGGCTATTTCTCAGGGCTGGGAGTGTGGTGAAGCCGAAGCGATGACTGACTATTTCTCCGGGCTTGCAGTCTGGAAAGGAGATGGCTATAGTGTTGTGAAAGTGGCTAAGTATCGTAGGGTAGCCAACAACTGTATCAGTCTTCCTGTAGTGCGGTTGAGGTGGCCAACAACTGTACCTGATAGCGTTTGTTGGCGTGGTGGCCAAAGGCTGTATGCGTTACACTATAGCGTCGTCCGTGGACGGACTCATTGTCAGGCATTGGCCGTGTAGACGAGGCGTGTATTTTCGGTAGCGGTAAGTGGTTTTATTCTCATACTTGGGGGAGCTTCTTTGGTAAGGTCGTTGAGATGTAAATCCATCCTCTGTTCGTGGTTTTGTTTGTCCAAATGATGACATTGATAATCTTTGGAAAACTGACACTGACAACTGAACCGTGTTGTCTATGCCGGTCGGTGAAAAAGGGCAGAGGCAAGATGGCGGGTGGCGGGCATCGGGCTCTTTGTATCGACCATGCGTAGAATTCACGATTTTATCAGTTGATTGGTGGAGTTTTCGGTGCCGTAGGGCTGCGCAGGGCTGTTCTGATTGTCCTAGCCTTTATACATAATCTATCTCGGACGAAAGAAATCACCGCGTGTTTTGACTCATTGTTCTAAGGGTAAGGGGATCTTTTTTTTCATTGGTCTTTGTCTTGTCTCTGGCCGTTGCCATGAAGATGGCGCCATTTTCAGAAAACAACAAAACAAACAACGATTTGTTTTGAAAATATTGAAAATGAAAGTTTGTACATAATGAAAATTGATTAGTAGTAAAAGTAAGAATACCTACTAATTATGGGAAAGCGTTTTATCTTACTCGTATCATGACAATAGACCCAGGTTAACTCACATCACAGTGTAAAATGTTGAAAGAACTCCAAAAATTATTGAAGTTCAATGGTATTCGCTATTTCGTGTGACATTGTGAAGCTTATGTCAAGAAGAGTTTATATTTACTGAATAATAAAGCACCGAAGGAGCCCACAAACGGCATGAACCGTCATCAGGCAACTTGTACAAGAACTGACCGAGGTAAATAGTGACCTACCTTCGTACCATACCTTAAGACAGGTGGTATGGTATGTCTATACTTACAATGTACCTACATAAAAAAACACCGATCTCATAACAATTCATTACCTAGATAAGTTCGTTAATTCCTACATATCTGACTCAATATGTAGGTACCTCCATCATAGACCTTTGTTGGTGTCCAGTAAAGTCGTAAGTGCTCAAAAATGTAACTATTGGCAGGTTCAATTAATTACTGTGTAATCTGTGCTCATGTTTTATCAAGGTACCTGCAGACTTAATAGTATATATTATTATTACTTAAAACATAATTAGGTATTTATTTACTTTTCTTCAACAGATATGTATCGGATATGCCCTTCAAAATTGAGCAGACGTGAGCTGGAAAATTTATATTTTTCTCTTCTGGAGAATAATGTAGATTTAAAGAAAAATCTGAACATGCAGCAAGAAAAGATCAAGACACTTTCTGTTAAGGTCCAGAGGTTGAGCTATCCGAGAAATTGTAATGCAGCAGGAAAGGACTGCCCTGGTACTGCAGCGATAGTCAATGAACAGAAAGATAGGTAAAATAACAGCCAATCTCAGTAACATTAGGTATATCAAATGCTGCCCATTTAATTAGCCATCGCAACCAACCAACCAGCCTTGCCTGTCCACTGCTGGATATATTCCACTCCCTGATAAGCATCTTATTAGCTCAAATCATTATGCGGTAGTGCTACAATCAGCACGCCCAGTATGGAACGCAGTTTGTTGGTGGGTCTTTTCTGTTGGGAGTGTTGCTGCCGGCCCCTCAGCGGATGTCCTTATAATATAGACCATAATTTCCAAACAATTGTAATAAAATAACTTCTTGGAGCATTTTTAGGGTTCTATAGGTACCTCAAAAAAAAACCCTTTAAGGATCATCAAAGAATAGTTTCGGATTATCGCTAACCAAAAACCTATAGGGTAGGTAGGCCCTTGACCTAGAATCATAAAAATTTGGCAAGAATGAGGTCTTATAATTATATGAAACGCTCGGAGCGCGAGTCTGACTCGCACTTGACTTTTGATCTCTTTTTCTAATCTGTGTGTAGCAATATCGTAGATGATAAAAATTAATTTTATTGTAATAACTTCTCAGCATTATACAGTTAAAGAGAGCGAATGATCGTATGGCAGAGAGAATCCGTGTACTCAACATGAAACTATGCTCGGTCAAGCAGTTTGCAGGGAAAAACAAAGCAAACAACCTCAAGTTAGTAAAAGAAATTGGACATTTGTCTGTTGATATGCACGTTGATAAGCTTTAATTGGGTTGCAGACCGAGAGCTAAGCTATCTTAGCTCTGCTTTCTTAGCTTAGGTACCTAATGTGTGTGTGGAGAGTTAGGTCGGCTTTCAGCAGAGAATATAGGCATCTATGTTAATGGGTGGTATAGCTTATTGTCTTACCTGACCCCCAAATACTCAAACACAACTCGCAACTTTAAGCACTTTTCAAGCCGCGATCTTTTGAAAGTTTACTATGTAAATCTGTTACGGTGGTTCGTCGCGGGTAGGCGCGAGATTCAAATTTTCAACGAGCAATAAAACTAGCCCAATTCGTAAACCATTTTCTTTTATCCTATAATCAAATCAACTTTGTTTCATTTGTATTTTGGGAGCATTTGGGAAAATGTAGATTTTTAGTTCTTTGTTTAGTTTAGCACAAAGTTTCGTATGTTCCTTATTAGTAGGGGAGCCCAAGAGGCTAAATGGGGATTTTCGCAGCCGCCAGTATTAAGTCTGTGATTATGAGCCAAACTAGCGACGCGCCACCTACCTACTGTATCTTAATATTTCGTTGAACAAAGGTAATTTCAATATTTTCAATGGACAGTATTATAAACTTTTTTAATGCCTTTATCATAGTTTTATTTTGTATAGTTTAGAAAGAGATACGATGTTGCACTTTGTGGCCACCAAACTCAATTATTGCATCTCCTAAGTTATACTATAGTGTTCTAGTGCTCTATCATTTTTTCTTCGTAATTTTATTTCTCAATCTCGTTTCCATGATCATGGAACCCAAGAACAAAATATGTTGAATTTTATGTGATAACATTTTTTAACCACGGGGATCCCGTGAGTAGGTACCTACTGAAATCTAGGCCTAGTTTGACAAGCAACCCTTTAGGTTCGATCACATTCCTCGTTAAAGAATTACTAAGTGCTTTTGAGTATTCGAGGGTGAGTCTGGTAGTACCTACCTACGCATGTAAGTTAGCTCTCAGTCTGCAACCCGCTTAAAGTTATAATGTATTCTTTCAGCAATGTAACCTTGAGTAGTTCAAACACCAAAAGCAATTGTAGTACCTCTTGTACTAAACTGGATAAGTGAGTGCATTTTCAAATAATTTTACTATTAAATTTAATTACATGGCATGACATTTAGACATGATAAAATAATTGAGGCGTTATTGGTAGGTAGGTAGGTACCTTGGTCATTGGTGACTACCAACGCCTCAAGTATTTTAGGATAAAAGTAAATAAAGTTAAACATAATTATATTTTACTGTAAACACTTTTTGGTAAAAAAAAGGTGTACTGAAAAGGAAAGTGGAAGAAAAATGCAAGCTGTGCCGACCCCACCAAGCGTGGGATAAGGACCGCAAAATGATGATGATGATGATGAAACGCTAGGTTTTTTTATAGTAGGTTAGGTACCTACCTAGTACCTACCTACATAATATGTAAGTTATGAACTATGTCGTTTTTCAGAGCTGGGCCTTCACATGCCAAAACAAACTCTGTTGGAACTCAATCAGATTGCTTTGCAGAAAAGTAAGTTATAAATGACTTACCTAAATGATTATGTGGTAATAAGGCATTTACACTTCACGTAACTTATGGTTTTCCAAAGGCATGGTGCGAAATCTAAGGATATTATTGTTTTCCCTGGTAAAATCATGGTCCCAAATTATGCAAACGATGCGGAAATAATGTAAAATGAACTTTCATTCTCGTTTTTGATAGTGTTACAGGCATAGACTAGTAAGTATAGCATAGACTGAGGCATACCACTAAAAACTAACAGTTCATAGCAATGAAGAGATTCTTTCAAGAGATGAGATTTGTTGGTGCCAGGACCAAGCCGCCTTCAATTGATGTATTTGTTAGAACGCTGAATGCAGTTGAGCTTCTATATACAAAGGGGTTTGAAGATTTTGGTCCTAAAATCAGCCGCCATTTTGTTTTTTCTTCAAAGTCGCCGCGCACAATAAAAGTTATATATTTGGACAGAGGACACTAAAATAAATAGAAAATGTTCTATAACATAATGTCCTAAAGCGTCAGGTTTCTAAGATATTCACAGATGAAAATCACTATTGCTCTAATGAATTTATCATGTTTACTGTTTTCATCAGTTTTCACGTTGCCTAGCAACGTACCGATTGATGATTTTGAGTACCTACCTACCCAAAGATCCTACGTACCGCTAGAATCTTTGCTGCCTACCTATTATATGTACTCGTAGGTATATTGTGAAGCATATGCCGACAAGAAAAGAAAAAACAAATGTTACTGATTCAGAAAGTGTTTGATTAAAAGTGTAGCATAGTAGGAAAATTACATCAGGTCAATAAAATGTTTGTACGATCTACAAATAGTTTTTCCGGGTGTTCTCGCTATTTCTATGTATAATAACAATATCTATCTATGTAATGTATTGTATTAATTGCCATAAAAAAAACAATTTGAAAAAGAGAGTTATTTTAAAATGTTTTTTCATGGCTTAATTATGAGCTATGCCAAGTCAAACAAAAGTACCTACTTACCTGACGGTCATCGAATAAGTGCCGTGAATAGTTTATAATGATTGGATGACTGGCTATGAAGACTTCAGTCAGAAAATAAAACTGTATAGGACGTGAAGATCTTCGCCGTGGGCCAGGGATAGTGCTGATTCCACAAAAAAAACATGTTCTGGCACCAACATGGTTTGACATTTTGTCAAAAAATAATAACTTGTCAGGTTTCTGAGATATTCACAGATGATTTTTTTTTTATTTACATGTGAATATCTCCGAAACCTGACGTTTTAGGGTATTATGTTAGAGAACATTTTTAATTTGTTTTGGTGTCTTCTATCCAAATATATATGTAACTTTCATTGTGCGCGGCGATTTTGAAAAATGAACAAATTTTAGGGCCACCCTCCATACAAAAATCTTCAAACCCCTTTGGATAAATACTATGGTGTGAAGATTTAAAAATGCTTGTATATTTTCTATTTTTATTTTCACTGTAAATTATAAACTGCACTAAATTGTATCTATTTGCCTAGAATTTTAATTACATACGTATCCTAAATCCTTTCCTAAGTATTGGATGTTGTTTTTTAATTTTACTGTATGACTATCTGTCAGGTGAATGGCGAATGTTTAACAAATGTTGATTATTCACCAATCGTCTGATAAATAGTCGCAGAGAAGTTAAAAAAGCAACATACAAAATATTGAATTAAGCGCCTATTTAATTTGAAGCTCCCGCCAAACGCCAGTTACCGTGGACTCAAGGTAGGGGCGCTAGAGTGCTCTAGTGTTGGCATTTTTACTCTATGGAGTCTTGCTTCTTTCCGTTAGGATATATTATTCTGTGCATAGACTAGTACGTATAGCATAGACTGAGGCATAGACAGAATTTAATCACTATGTTACAGGGTCATGCCGAGATTATGAGCATACAATTTGTTGCTCTGTCTAACGTATAGCGTCCTCTCATATATTTTAATTTTCCCATGGTACCTACTTGTCCTGTTGGCATTTCATGCCTAGCTAGTTGATACCCGGGGTTCGATGCGGGTTCGATCCCCGCCTCGGAACAAATTTGTGTACGATCTGCAGAAATTTGTTCCGTTGGTCTGGGTGTTTTCTATGTATAATAAAAAATATCTATCTATGTAATGTATAATATTACGTATATCAGTTATCTAGTACCCATAACACAAGCTCTGCTTACCTTGGGGCTAGATAATGCTGTGTGAATTGTCCAGCATTATTTATTTATTTATTTATTTATAACCCACTGTCACGGAATAACTGAGGTCACTGTGAGTGTGTTTTTATTGGCAGACATACCGAACTACCCTCATTTTTTTGTGTTTTGCTATAAACTTATTGTGATAATAACCATGAATTCAAAAGTTTTATCAGTCATCTAGTACCTACCCATTACACAAGCTCTCCTTAGCTTGGGGCTAGATGATGCTGTGTGAATTGTCCGGCATTATTTATTTATACAATGTGTCTGGTTACCGGTGTCGGAGACTGGGGGGGTGAAATACGCTAAATTTTATCGAAATCACTATCCCTATTTTTTTTTCTCTCCATTATAAAATGGCAGCCATTTTGTTTTCTTTTGCCTCGAAGCACGGTTGCTTGTACTGATTAAGCTACATATATAGCTACCCATGTAGGGGTCCTAGGAAGACGTTAGAGGACTCATTTGATAGCCTATAATGTAGACAATAAAATAATAATAATATTGTTGCAATTTCTATTTTATAATATAGGAAAAGAGAATTTATAAAACAAAAACATAATTTTTCATAATTTTTTTAAAGTTATTAGCTTTTTCATAAAATCTAAACTGCTAAGCTACTTTATTTTTGTTTCTGAATGATAGTACAGAATGTGTGCTTCAAAATAAGTCTTACATCATGGAGAGAGAAAAAAATGGGGATAGTGATTTGTCGATAAAATTTACCGTATTTCACCCCCCCCCAAAGTCTCCGACACCGGTAACCAGACACATTGTATAGGTATAGATTTTATTATGCCTGCCTACTGGCCGGTGCCCACCTTAAAAACGCCATGTCTTGGAGCGGAGCCAGTATTTCAAGAATAAGAATAAGAATATTTATTTGCACAAACTTATAAAACATTGTTTAAGTACCTACTACCTACTGACTATATACAAAGATGTTCATTTTACATAGGTACTGCAGTAAGAATAGAATAGATGTTCACAGAGGTAGGCTTCCACTTCCTCTAAATATCATATTAAAATATTAACTTACCAATTCTTCTTTCAGATATTCTAACTCAAGCTGTGACATTAAATGTAAACCTACCATTAATGAATTGAATGTGAAAATCAACAATTTGCAGGAGGTATGTACACACACACAAAACCGTGGAGGCACGACAATTTGGAGGCCAACAGGTACCTGGGCTTACCCATTGAGACGTTCGTGAGTGATGTCTGATGATGATGATCATGATTATAATTGGTTTATCATAGCCCGTAGGTAGGTATTGGACTATAGTCCATTGGACATGCGTCCCCTTATGAGCGTCCACAGTCTTTCGCAGGTCGGGATCCCACCTGATCGGAGGGCTTTGCCTTTGTGCCGTCGCGGCCTCCACTCAAGAACATGTTTACTTCTGCGGTTCTTCGCGATATACCTATATTTAGCCGGCCCAATGCCAATTCAGCTTTCTAATTCTTTGAGCTATGTCGATAACTTTGATGCTCTGTCGGATGTAGGTAAGGTATCCGTTTCGAATCCTGTCCTTCAGAGAAACTCCGCAAAGCTCTTTCTATAGCTCGCTGAGCGACTTTTACCTGCTGGACCAGTCCTACCGTGATTTGTTGTAAATACCATAACCCCAGTAACGTCATTAATTCCTTTAATTAGAAACTATTTGTGCAGTCACTTTCGAGGCTAGTAGTTCACGGTAGGGCTTATCCACCAGTTCCGTTTACTCTCTGTAGATCCAGTGATCAAGATCCATTTGGTTCCATTAAGAAAACTTTTACTCTTTAGATCCATTTCTGATGATTTGGTTCTAACAAGAACTTTTATTATCTGTAGATCCAATGATCAAATTTATTTTGTTCCAGTGAGAATACCTTTTGTCTTTAGATCCAATTTTGATGATTTGGTTCTAAGAAGAACTTTTACTTTCTGTAGACCCAATGATCAAGATCCATTTGGTTCCAGTGGTAATACTTTTTATCCTTTAAATCCAAAATTAATTACTTTGATCTAACAATAATTTGTTCACTCTGATTAAAAAGTTCTTGCTTTGCTTCGGGCTGATTCTAGATGAATCGCTTTTAAACAAGATCCGTCAAGTGCGAGTGTAACTCGCGCGCCGAGGGTTTCGAAAATATGCCAATTATACAAATATGCACCTACCCAACGGTTAGACTTGAAACTGAAATTTTTTCAACCTAATTCAAAATATTTCAAAAAGTATGAGACCTACAAAAATTTCAAAACCTGTTTTGAAATGTACAAACCGATACCTTTCATTTGATATCCCATTTGCCCCCATAAGTCTCATTTGAAATTTCAACATCACAATTTGTACTGAAAATATTCATTTTCATTTATTTTTTAGGAATGGTGCAGGAAATGTATTATTATTTCAAATTTCAAGGTAATAGCTGCAGTAGTTACTGAGACATTCAAGCAAAACTGCGGACGGACAGAGCGAGACCGGGTTTCGAAACCGATCTTCGAAACCCTAAAAATAGGTATATTTTCTGATATAGGGTAATAGGTAATCAATCTATTTACAACAAAGTAATAAATAAAGTCTCTTTGATATGACCTTCGTTTATAGGATGACAAACGTCAATAACTGATCAAGACGATAATTATAGTATACTTACATTGAGTTCAATATTCACATAATTCTCCGATTGCATAAAATATGGATGAAGACGAAATAAAAATTATTAACAGTAAAGGTGGCCATGTATTATTGTATGCGGGTTATCGTTTTCACAAACATGTGACTAATAAAAATAACACAACTTTGTGGCGTTGTGAAAATTACAAAACCACTAAGTTGAAGTGTACCGGATCGGTTACTATAAATTCGGTGAGTATTTTTACTGTTTCTTAGACCGTCTATTCCCCGCCTAGTCCCCTCACGTAACTTAGCTTATTCAAGGTAGCTAGGTACTAAATATTTCTTATTCATTATTTTTAGGAGCAGACTACAATCATAAAAAATAAACCGCATTGCAATATATGTCGTCCTGACTTAGCTTCAAACTCAATTGAAAATACATTGCATGGTGTTTGCGATGAAGCAGCAAAAGGTAAAGAACCTGCTCCTCGTGTGTACAAAAGGGGCCTTGCTTTCATAGAAAGCAAAGGTTGGCATTTTGCTACTAATAAACCAGTACCTTCTTTCAATGAGAAAAAATCTGGAATATATCGACAGCGAAACAAACTGGCTGAAGTACAAAAAATTAGGGCAAACACCGTAGAAGCAGTTGAGATACCAGTACAATACAAAGATTTTTTAATGGCAGACTACTCGGATAATAAATATAGAATTATTGTATTTAGTTCACAGGACGCGCGGAAACAGTTAGAAAAATTAAATAATTATTTTATGGATGGCACGTACCAAGCCTGTCCTGTCCCTTTTCGTCAGATTTTTATAATTTATGGAGATGTCGGCAGTGACTCTGATAGTACGAACATATTTCCATTGGTTTATGTATTCATGTCTCATCAAACGTCGGAGGCTTATACAATCTTGTTCAATATAATTAAATCCCAGATACCAACTTGGCACCCCAAAACTGTAACTACTGACTTTGAGAAAGCCCTTATGCTCGCTTTATCAAAAATACCCTTTACTCGTGTGGAGATGAGTGGTTGCCATTACCATTTTTGTAATGCAATTATTCGCAAAGCTAAGGCTTTAGGCATTAAGAAAACGAAACATAATAGAAGGATCGTTACTCTTTGCACTAAACTTCCCCTACTCCCTGAAAATTGTATAGAAGAGGGCTGGAATTATATTAAGAAAGAAATTATGCCTGACAACGATTTAAATAAATTCGTTAATTATTTCGAAAATAATTGGATGAAAGATGAATATTATAAAATCTGGTGTGTGTATGGACTGCGTCATCGCACCAATAATGCCGCGGAAGGTTGGAACCACAATCTAAATACTAACATAAATAAAAATGAGGTGCAATTTTCGCAAATTTTGCATATCTTACAACAGGAATCATCAATCACTTCCTTAAATTGTAATCGACTGGAAAGACAAGTCATCGTGCAAACGACGTAAAAGCAGTATTGAAAGTGACAATTGCATTTTGTTTGCTCAGATGCAACTTGTAAATGGGGATATCAATGTTGGCCATTTTCTAGATAAACTACGTTAATAAATGTATTTTATTAGAACTACCTATTGCGTTTAAATTATTTCTATTTATAGATGAATATTATGGCAAGATAAAAAAAGATTTTTATCTAATTATAGGTAAAAAGGTTTGTTAAATTCTGACTTCTCATTTACCAGTTATTGTAAAAGTGGTTTGTATTTAAAAATCAGGCCTTATGACGTCAGTTTCGTAGTTTATTCTCAGTAGATCCAATTTGTGACGCAATTTTTTTAAATAGATTTAATGAGAAAAAAGATTCTTAATGGAACCAATATGGATCTAGTAATTTTGTAAGTAGATGCAATAGATCCAATTTGTGACGTTGTTTTTTAAAATAGATTTATTGGGAAAAAAAGTTCTCAATAGAACCAATTGGATCTTGATCACTAGATCTACAGAGAGTAAACGACCAGTTCAACGGCGACCGATTGACTGCATTCGCGCATCTGCTGCGGCATAAAATCTCCTTGAGCGTTGCTCGCACATTTTCCGCAGGAGCTCCAAATTTCCCGGCAGCGTATAGAAAAGCTTGAGGCCCTGGTTATACGGCTGCAAGGCGAGAACCAGACCGTTCGCGGCGGGCGCGCCGTCAGCGAACTCGCGTTGCAGCAACAGGACGCCAAACTCGACGAGGTCAAAGAGAAACTGAGGTGTGCTGAAGCTAAAGTCAGTAAGTATGCTGCTGCTTTTAAAATAATAATGCTAGAGAAATCACACACTATCAAGCCCTCAGCCTTGTTAAGGTGATGATGAGACCGATATGAAGTCTCAATTGGCGGACTTGTCTTTTGATTATAAGAATTGACGGCTAATTCTTATAATAAAAAGTAAACCTACGGTTTATGTTATCACTGTTGTACATAAATATCTCTGTTGATTTTATTTTAGTTACATTTAAAAAACGGAACTTCGTGTTTTTCTACTGCTAATTTCACATTGGTTTTATTTAGTCTGACCAGATAGAGGTTACCATACCATGGCATGGTTACTATTGGCATTGGCAAAGACATGGCAGGTATGATTACCTTATTACTTTCTTTAAAGGACATTGACCATTTTTGTATGAGAGTTGGACCAAGTGCTGCCTAGAATGGGCACTTAGAGCATTATGCTCACGGGGCCAATTCAAATAGAAAAATTGAAAGGGCTTTAAAATCTATCCAAGAAGCATCGAGAATAAAATTACTTACTTTTGAGATTTTTTTATTAATAAAACAACAACAAATCATCATCATCATCATTATCACCCTATGCTAGTCCACTGCTGGACATAGGCCTCCCCTAATGAGCGCCATAGCGCCCTGTCTTCTGCTTGCCGCATTCAGCATCTGCCAGCAGTCTTTCGCAAATCGTCATCCCACCTGGTCGGAGGACGTCCTACACTACGTTTGCCGAGTCGCGGTCTCCAGTCAAGAACACGTTTACCTTAGCGGTTGTCGGTTCTTCTCGAGATATGGCCAGCCCACTGCCACTTCAGCTTGATAATCCTTTGAGATATGTCGATAACTTTGGTTCTCTGTCGGATGCATTCGTTGCGAATCCTATCCTTCAGAGAAACTCCGAGCATAGCTCTCTCCATAGCTCACTGGGCGACTTTAAACTGGTGGACCAGCTCTACGCACTGATGGAAAACTTTCATTTTCAAGCATTGCGGTATGTATAAATAAATAAATAATAAAAAAAGGATCATCCTCTTGCTGCAGATGCTTGCTACCCAACTGCAGAATCTGCCCAAGGTAAGTGTTTTCGGAAACAATTTCGAGAAGGTGGCCGTGTACGACGACCAGTCCCGGATCAATGTGGCCATTGATCATGACCTTGGTTTTTTCCAAGTTCACGCCAAGACCGATGCGTCGTGAGGCTGAAGCTAGGCCGTCCAGCATCCGGTTAAGCTCCTCCTGCGTCTCCGCCATTAAGTCTATGTCATCAGCGAATCGCAGGTATCAGATGAAATCGCCGTTAATGTTGATGCCCTTACCTTTTCAGTCCAGCGTCTTAAACACATCTTCCAACGCGTTTGTGAACAGTTTCGGGGATATAACATCTCCCTCACACCTCTGCGCAGTTCGATGGGTTTAGACTGCTGGCCCTATACTTGGACACTCATGGTGGCGGCATCGTACAGAGACTTGGCATCGCTGTAAGGATTAGAACAGCCCAGGTTTTGACAGAGTCAAAGGCCTTTTCATAGTCCACAAAAGCCAGACACAGGGACTGATTATACTCTTCGGACTTCTGTATAATCTTCCTCACTGTGCGTATGTGGTCTATGGTGCCATATCCTGCCATAACCGCGAAACCCGGCTTGTTCGGGTGGCTGGAACTCTTCGAGTCTCCTGGCGAGACGATTCGTGACCACTCGTGAGAAAAGCTTATAGACGTGGCTCAGGAGTGTGATGGGTCTGTAGTTTTTAAGAAGGGTATTATCTCCCTTCTTAAAAAAGAGCACTACCAAACTCCCGCTCCACGCCTTTGGAGTTCTCCCACTGTGAAGAACTGTGTTAGACAGGTTCTGAAGCTCATGCAAAACAGGAGCTCCTCCTGCCTTCAGAAGCTCTGAAGTAATGCCGTCTTCACCGGGGGGCTTTTCCATTTTTAAGCCGCCTCAGAGCCTCGTCTTGACTGATGTCTGGCAGTTCGTCGGTGTAGTGACGTGTCAGGATGGCTCTGGAATCGTGGTCGTCCCGTTGGGCATGAGGGGCATGTGCGGCGTATAAAAATATATACTTACAACAAGTCACATTAAATAAATATAATCATATTATATGTATTTCTTGACACCATTATTGTTATTACTCAATTAAGATAATGATGTTAATTTTATCATTATCATCATCATCTATAATAACTGTCCAGAAACAAAGCATGGCGTTCAGTAACATCTTATAACGAGGTCTGGTCCAACATCCCATTTTTTTATGCAAAGTAAACACGCGGCCTGGGATGGTTGATACATTGTTAAGAACAAAACAGACACTACAACCAAAACGAACAACAGATCACAACATTAGGCTGCGATGCAAAATTAGAGGAGTGTATGCAGCAGTTAGCGCCGTGTCTGTGCCTGCGCCATGCAACACAAGAGAGACGACAAAATGTGCAGGAATCCACGTAGAATTATCATAGATTTATGTAAGTATTGTTTTTGTGCATTAATGTTAAAATAAATGTAGGTAAAATAATAATTGGCCACCAAAATCTACCAGAAAAATAAAAAAATAACCCGTGGACGGATCGTCCTAAAACATTTTTTGTTTATTTTATTGACGTAGGGAGTTATTGGGAAGTACTCCCATGTCTGAGCAGCATTTGGTCTAATTTGGTCAAAGTCCTTTAGTTACAAAATATTGTTACAGACGATATGAACATGGAACTGACGTTAGAAAAGAAAAAACTGGCAGAATTAGAGACAGAACTAAAATTGGCCGGAAATATCAGAAATATGTCCAGCTCTACTGCCAAAACCATTGAAGAGATAAAGCAGATAAATGTGAGTTCCTGAAGACGAACGCACTAGCGATTAACCAACATTCTTCTAGGAACTACGTAGAAAATATATTTAAAAAATATTTTCCTCACTGCTGTTGTGTTAACCATGCCAAACCAAACTTGTACTCATTATTCGCTGTTAAGGGTATTCTCAATTTGATACTGTCATTATTAGAACAGATCCTATGTCTAGTCGAAAATTACGAAATTAAGACCCTGGTCTAAAACTAATGCGTAAAATGTAAGAACAGAGTAAAAACGATCTAATAAAAATCTTGTCATCTCCCAAGGTGGGGGGCGAAGCAATTGCGCCAACGGACGAAGCAAAATTGATTATGGATGAGCTAAATGTGGCAAGCGATGAAGTTCATAGGGCACAAGATAAAGTAAAATTTATAAGAGGCGAGGTATCAAATGTAGAAAGAAATGATGTGAATAGGGTTCCGGACGACGTAGAATATAATTGGGGCGATGTAATGGCCAGAACCAAAATAAATACTGAAACGGACGACAAAATATTCGCAAGGGGCGAGAAAGATGTGGCTGAAAACGAAGTGAATAAAGTACTGGAGAACAGAAAAAATTTGACTACAAAAGAAGTCAATAAGATAACGGACGACATAGAATTGACAAGAGATGAAGAGAAAATGGCGAGAAACGAGGATATTGGAGCAGCAGATGACATACAATTCGTAAATGGCGAGCAAATAAATGAGACTAGAATCTGCGTAAATAGGGTACCTGACGAAGTAGAATATAATTGGGGTGATTACATGACTGGATGCCAAGTAGATACGGAAGAAAACGAGGTGAATTTTGCCAGACACGAAATCAATAGGCCGCTGGACGACAAGTCAAGGGTGATAGGAAAAGAAGTCGATAACTTATCATGCGGCGATGACATACAATTTATATGGAGTGAGGGGATAAATAAGACAAGTAACGATACAAATAGAGTACCAGACGACGTGAACACGGATGAAGACATAAAATTGACAAAAAAAGAGATAAATATAGCAGGAAACGAAGTAAAAAGGAATCCTGAAGAAAAAGAGGTTACAAGAGACGAGGTAACAATGGCCAGAAATAAAGTCAACAAGGTGCCGGATGACATAGGACTGACAAGTAACGAGAAAAAATTGGCAATAAACGAAGTAAATAAAGTACCAAATGACGTTGAATATAGTTGGGGCGAGAACGTGGATGTGCCAAAAATCGAAGTGAAAAATGAAAAAGACGACGTAAAGTCATTGAGAGACGAAGTGAAAGACGACTCTGGATATAGAGAACAACAGGATCTTAACAAAAACATTGAAACAGAAAAAGATCAACAGAACATAAAATTAAATCAAGATCTTATTAATAAAATATCAGAATTAGTATCACAACTAGAAATGTTAAAGATAACTGCTGTAAGTATTTTGCATGTATTTCAAGGAGTACAAAAATAACTGTTATAGTGTAATATCTCTTGAGAAATATACCGGCGAATTGCATTTCGAACATGATTTCAAATCCACCAGTGTCCGCGCGCGTCACTTATTCAAAATTTGCGTTAAATTGACTGTATTGGGAAAATTAGGCTAACTATTGCGACAAAAATTCGATAAGATCCGCGAACCCCAGTTGGGTATTTATGATTATTTGTTTATAAATAATATAGAACTACTATTAATTAATTATGTCATAGGCCGGTGCTTATACAGTTGCGAATAAGATAGTAAAAGAGAAGCCAACGGAATCTAAACAGCATGGCGTTAAAAATAAAACGCCTGACGCTATTTCCTCTCCGGCCAATAAGCAAAAACTTACCCAGAAATCTAACGACGTTAAAACTAAAGAAACAAACAATACTCCAAGTCAGGCCAAGAAAGAGATGCCAATGCAATTTAAATCATACGAAGCAAAACCTAAAAATTCTGACCGTATTTCACTTCCGATAAATAAGAAAAAACCAACTCAGAATGAGCCGTATTATGTTAAACCAAAAAAACCAGAGGCTATCTCCTCTCCTACTTCGATAAATAAGCAAACACCAATACAACAATCGTACGAAAGTAAAATGAAAGAAACTGACATGATGATTACAAGTCAAACAGATAAAGAAAAACAAAATCAATACGGAACGTGTGGTGGTACAGTGGAAGCAACTGACAATATTTCCATTCGGAATGACAAACCAATGAAATATGACTCTAATGATGTAAAAACAGAGGTTGGTGATATTTTAATTCAGAAAAATAAAGAAAAACCGACTATGCATAGATCTGAGGAAGATGACGACATTGTAACTCGCATGACAAAAAATCTAGCAGAATATGAATCTATTGAAGTTCCAGCTAAGGAGGCTGATAATATTTTGAGACGTTTAAGTAATGCCAACGCACCGAAATATGAATCTTATGACTTTGAAACTAAAGAATTCGACGATATTTTAACTAACAATGATACGATAGAATGTATTCTGGAAGTGAACTCAACTAAGGAGGTAAAACAATACAGGTTTCTCATTCCTAATCGTCGTTTAGAAAACTAAATTATTCAGACGGTTATAATAATTCAGTTTATGAATCACATTATTCATATTTTGATTTAGTAATACTTTGGTTTACTCTGCGCTCATCATTCTATACGACGTAGTTACGCAAGAAAGTTAGGTTCATAGAATTGTGTAGAAATTGTATCTTATCGCTTTAAGCATTTTTTGTTGAGATAATTATATTTTGTGTTTGATTTTTACCTCTAAGTAAAAATCAAACACAAATATCGAACATACTACATTCACAATTTGTACAATAAATTGTGAATGTAGCCGAATAAGCCTGCCTATTCTTTCAATCCAATAATCGGACAAATACTTATTTTGTAGCGGAACAATTTCAAAATTCAAGAGCCAGTATCAAACAATGCAGTTAAAGGAATGAGCCGCGATTCGGAGCAGAAACCAATCAACTATCCGACTACTCCAGTAGACGAGTTTGACTTAAGCCATGAACAAAGCATGTTCTCGTAAGACCAATATTGCATTATTTTATTAGCTTTAGGCTTTGCCTGTAGTACCCTTACCCATAGGGTATATGATATGCATAGTTTTTTTTAAAATTTTTTCGCTACTTCTACTTAAAAACGGTGACTTTGCAAAGGCCGATTTTACTCGCATGTGGAATAATAGAGATAAAAATAAGGTCCTTCCATTTTCGAAACTCATCAGTGATTTGTCACTGATCTGATCATAATAGTGTTCTGCTGACTATTGGTGAAAACGAAGGCTGCATCTGCATACCTATTGGTTTATACTCTAGCCATGCTTTCTTGAAAAACAAAACGTTTACATTATCCAAATGTTATAAACTTTTTACTTTTCGTACGGACGTACCGCATTTGTTGTTTAACTGTTTTTAAATGTATAAACCGATATCTTTCCTTTGATACCCAACCGGATAATCCCCCCCCCAATTTTGACCATTTTTCAAAAGTCTTATTTTTCATGTAAATAGATCTATATCTACAAACGCCACAAACAATATCGCGATCGCTCTGCAAACTTCCGAGATCTGATCTTATCTGAGTCTAGTACCGCACTCACCCTGAAGAAGTCCCTCGTTAAGGGATGAAACGTTGGTGTTCTTCCTACACAAATTAGTCAAACCGCTTACATCCCTAATGAACTCGTCAAACTACGATAGTTTTTTATAGTAAAAGAACGATTGGATCGTTGTCATACTACGGGCAGCTGATTCGTCGTCGCTGAGGCACCCTCTACAGAGAGGGCTGGTCGCTCCGATGGTAAACAGGTGTTTTTTAGTGCGCAGTGTCCTGTTAGTGTTCCCACCAGGATACGCAGGTCCGATCTGTTTAGGTTCAGTAGGCGTTTTGATAGCTTCGGTGATGTTGATGGAAGCGCCGCTCTGGCTTGTTTACAATCTAGTAGGCGTGTCCATCGTTCGTTTTGCGATTCTCTAGTTCTGAGCCTAATCCATGTCTGGAGTAGTGAGAATGGCAGGTGTAGGAAAGGCGATGGACCTTCTGTCTGTGGTTGTTTCCGATCCCTTCCGTGCCAGTTCATCAGCGGCATCATTTCCTAGAGATCCGCTATGTCCTTTAATCCATTGGAGGGTTATCCTGTTCTTGGTGGATATCCCTTCTAATGCTGAGTGACATTCGTATACGAGCCTGGAATTGCAGCTGTTTCCTTTCAGGGCCCTGAGTATGGCAGCACTGTCGGAGAGAATTCGTAGGTACGCATTGGCCATTAATTCCTCTCTTCTGCACAGCTGTAGCTGCCTGGGTTATTGCTACACATTACTTACACATTCGCTTTGGAATATGGAGCTGTGTTTTCCTAGCGTTATTTATATATTAATGTTGAGTTGAGGTCCAAAGAGTGAACCCCAGCGCTCGTACCTATATTGGTTTTGGAGCCATCTGATCCGATAGGGAATAAATAGATAAATGAATAGAAAGGACTCGCTTCGATGGAAGTATTTGAAAGATAATGCGCACAAGTGTTACTAACTAGGGCCTCCGTACCTACTAAACACTTACAGTTTGTCAACTCAAACTGCTTGTTCTTTCAATCAAAATACAATTAGAAACAAATAAATGATATAAACCACGATTTTATTGATTGTGTATTATGTCTAATTAATAATTTCATTTCTTTCTTTCTTTCTTTTTTTTATAAAGATATCCCGCTAACGCTTCATGACAATACGGTGAACGGTGACGTCACGTTTAGAAATTTTACGACTGTAATAATCTACTTTTTAATGATTAAATTTTACAATAACACATTAAAAAGTAACAAAACAAATAAGCAGATATATTTCTACATTAATAAAGGATACATATAACAATAAATAAATATAATAAAAAAACATTGAAGTCTTGTGCATACCCTATTACCTACCCACCATCGGCATCTTCTTCACACCCAGTTAACACTTCCATGGCCCGAACACACGTGTCCGTGCGCTCGACCTCTGAGCGGGGGCTTGGCAGTGAATGCGTTAAGCGATCGTGAGTAGTGGCTTTGTGATTAGAGTTTCGTCGCCTTCGTTGAATAGTTATGTACGTTCTGCCTTTTATGTATGTACCTAGCTAAGCTACTTATTAAAAGTAGGTTGGCCAGGGATCATTATTTGACCTTTATAGGAAATAACATTTGAATATTTTGTTTTAGTGAAAAACTAAGCAGAGTCAGCCCTATAGCACAGGAGGCAAAGAGCAAGATGATTCCAAAATCCCCGCGGAGTGACGATGACCCTCGTTACCAAATCCCTGGTCCTATCCCAGTTGACTTAAACGACCAGAAAAGAGAAGTAAGCGGAGTCCCTTACATAAGAAAAAGTTTTGATGATACTTCTGAAATTGACTCTTATAGAAAAAGGCCTACCAAAATATCTTATGTTGAAAAAAGCAAACAAGTTGGTTCTATCAGCGAAAGTCCATTAAAAAGAATAATCGATGAGAAATCAGCTAAAAGTAAAAACTTTCACGGAGAAAGCCTAAGAAAAAAAAGTTTAGAAGAAAAATCGGAAAAAATCAGAAAAACCTTCTGTGAAACCTCGAATAGAATAAGTTTTCAGAATTCCTCCGAGGATAATATTACAAAACCTTTCCGCGACCTTTCAGCGAGGCAAAGTTTTGACAGAACGCTGATGGAGATCAGTGCTACCGATAGCAGAGGAAGACCTGGTATTAAGAGCAAAGATCCAATGAGTACAAGACCAAGCATTAGTCTATCTGATAAGATAGCAAGAATATCGATCGATGATAACAGTCAACAAACTTTACCATTTGATGACACACCGCGACTTTCGCTGTCCCCTAAAAACGCGGCAATAATAAAAGATTACGCGCGGGACGTAGAACTAAAGTCAAAGAAAGTCAGACAGCGATTCAGCACGCCTTGTGCAACAGTAATGAATCCTGATTCAAGCCGTAACTTGCAAACTACGGAGTCTATACTAAAGTCTAAGGACGCCGGTACCTCACCTTGTATCAGGGAGTCGTGTGTAAATGATGGTCCGTCGACGAGTTTCCCGTTAAATATGAATGATGGTGGCTACGCACCTCCCACTGTTGGTGGCCAAGAGAACGCTGGGATTGTGCTCGCAACGACGACAGCAGATCGTATGAGAGTTGTCGACGAACCTTTTGGTAAGATTTTTATTTGTACATAAAGGGTTAACGGTATTTAGTCTGATGTTTTAGCACTTCACACTGGCTTGATTTCTTGGCTACTTATCTACAGCTTAGTAGTTATAGGTACCTACTAAAGTTTTAAATCTTACGCTACAGGATATTCAATGCACGGTCATAATTATTGGCCTAAGATGCAGCAAGTTTTCCCAGAAAGAACCTATTCATTCGAATTTTAAGACTCGGAGATTGTACCGTGGAAACAGATGTAGACAGTTTCGTTAATATACCAATGAATCCTTGCCTATCCCGATCGTTCCAGAAATATGCGGTGCCAGTGCAATGGTCTGCGTGTGTCCTCCATCAGAAACGCTCGGGGTGTCCGCTTTCCGCACGTGCGAGGGCAACATTCGCTTCCGCACGACTCAGCCGCAGGATAATATCAGGCATTGTGCCTGTCGTGCAAAAGCGCTTGACCATTACGACGGCGAGATGGGTACTTTCATATTTAACTAATTTTCCCTAGAGTTTGTATTAAATGATGAGCCGTAATTAATATAACAAAACAGTCCTCGTAAAACACGCACGTTAGGTACCTACCTAGTTAATAGTATGAAGAAGATTAATAGTGGTGAAAACTGGACAAAATCAGCTCATAAGTTATAACATAGAAAAGTAAAAAAAAATCACCACCCAGCCAGTCCACTTTCAGGGTTTCGAGATCAATTTCGAAACCCTTATGGTCTCGCTCTGTCCGTGTCCCCCTTTCTTGAATATCTCAGTAACTACCGCAACTAAAATATAAAATAAGTTTAATTGGCAAATGTTCGAAACCGCGAGTTATACTCGCACTTGACGGATCCTGTTTTTTTATTGCTGATGGGCCACCGTCTCATTTGAATAAGTGATGACGACTGCTGAGTTTGGCCCCTGATAAGCGCTGTTATGGCTTTTATTAGGGGTTATGCAATAATCCCCACATATCACACAGCCCCAATGCGATCCCCAACCTCCATAATGCCCTGCGAGGCATTATGGAGGTTGGGGATCAGAGGCAGGATATCGCACCGCGGCAGAGTCTACGTGGAGTAACATAGTTACAAAGACAGAATGTAGTTTAGTTATTAAGGTTTGATTAATTGCAGGCGCCGGAGCATCGAGCCGGCGGGACTCCGGCACGTCCATGGGCAAGAAGGCACCCGGAACAAGCTTCTCCGTCGCGGGCAAACACTCGCGTGCCACCTCGCCCGACAACACCGACCATGAGATACCGTCCATAACTGACTGGGCTTCGGAGAAAGGTGGACGTAAGGCCTTTACAACTTTCAAAAATCTTTTAACTTAGTGCTTCATCATCATCATCATCATCAGCCTACATCAGTCCTCTGCTGGACTTAGGCCTCCCCTAATGAGGGCCATTTGCGTCCTACCCCCCAAATGGTACGACGCCAATGGCCCATAATCCCCACGCTGGGCATGCGGGTTGGGGATCGCAGTTCAGTGGTGGAGTTGTTCTGCAGGGGGCGCTGCTGCCCGCCCCCCGGTTTGTGTCCCTTAGTCGTCTCCTACGACACCCACGGGAAGAGTTTGGGTGGTTGCTATTCTATGGGCCGGCAACCACACGGCTAGTGCTTATTATACTTAGTGCTTTATTTCCCTTGAACCTTACGGGGCTCTTGAATACGAGACAAAATTTTAAAGTCGGTTCCAATAAAATTGGACAGTAACACAATTCCTCTCCAATTTTGAGTACTATTGATATATATTTCGCGACCATCACAGAATGTATGAGAAAGTTAACTACCAAAGTTGTGGCTATGCGAATCGAAGGTAGAATTAATGCCGAACTAAGCTCACATACTGAAACAAGTTAGGTAAAGGAACAGGCGACTACGTGTGTAAATAGTGAATCGCTTAAACTGATATTATACTTCCAGAAAGATCGTCCAAAACCTGGGTTGACGCTCGCGCGCGCATCGATTCATTGAGCGAGGAGAGAGGGACTACAACGGACTCTGACTTACCCTCCGATCACTACACCACGGCCAGCGAGGGGGAAGTGCGAGGTTTGTAATGCAATACGATTACCTATTCCAAGTTGTGAAGCAGATTTTATACGAAAAAAAATCCAGAGTTTCGGTTCTGTGCTTGCTGTCCCACGGGCCACGGTACCGTCGAGAGAGCGAAGATCGGATTCTACGCCGTCAGTCCAGCGTCACAGCACGATTGATATAAAGCATACAGAAAAAATATTTACAGGAATTTAATAATAAAACGTCAAGTGCGAGTTAGACTCGCGCATCGACGGTTTAGGCAATAAACCACAAGTTTACGGTTGTCAGATTTTTCCCTTAAGAATAAGAATATCTTTATTCGTAGCTTAGATTGTTACTTGTGCTATAAGACATTGCTTCTTGCCTTTCATGGTTTTATGTCAACGGGACCCTATAGGCGTGCATGTGATTCCCTTGGAACATTAAAAAAATACATAAACAGCTGTAACTTTTGATTGCGTTGACTTAGAAGTTTAATTTATATCGCGGCTCCAAGAGATTACGAGCCTGCGCATGATATGAATATCAACTCGATAACTCCACGCGTTTCTGAGGAAAGAGCGTTTACAGACGGACAGACGGACAACAAAGTGATCCTATAAGGGTTCCCTTTTTCTTCTTGAGGTACGGAACTCTAAAAAAGTATATATTTTCACTTTGCAGGTGGATTCTCATCACTTGGCGAAAGAGATCCTGGCCAAGGATCGTATCAAGCTCCTCAGTAAGTTAACAGTCAAATATTTCTTTTAAAGGAGTCTTATGCAACCACACAGTAAAAATCTGCTGTTGTCTCAGCAGGTCTCAGAGGGATATCAGTCATCTAGTATCCACAACACAAGCTCTGTTTGGGGCTAGATTATGCTGTGTGGATTGTCCAGCTATGTTAATTTACTTAACTATCAAGCCCCAAGCTCTGCTTAACTTGGGGCTAGATGATGCTGTGTGAATTGTCCAGAATTATTTATTTAATAAACTTGATGTGTTTCCTTCCAGGCGGCAGAGCCTTAACAAGAACGATTCAATGGAGAGCACGCTTCAGACCATCAGCGAAGAGCTCGCGCGTTGCCGCAAGCTTCTGAGCAGCCAGCGGAACCAGGAGGTGATCCTATGGCCTTCTCTTACTAGTTAGATTACAATAAAGAGAGAGACCGTGAGGACCGAAAAATGCTTGAGTCCGTACGAAGTCCCAAAGATTTTCGACTTGTCGGTTACTTGATTTCGCGGCGCAGATAGTTAACGTATTCCCATGATGAGGGAAGGTCGCGGGTTCAAGTCCCGCCGAAAGCGATAATGTTTCAGATGTTGTTTAATTTCTTAGAGATTACCCGAGTGTGAGGGCTTACGCACTATAAAACATAAACCTTATGGGTCAGTTACACTTAGTTAAGTAGCAAGTGCAAGTCATTAGTATAATTCGTCACTTTCAAACTGACGTAAACCGGGGATTAGATTACATACAATGATGATGGTAGAGTCTATACTACTGATGCGTTCAATCATTTCTCTCTCTGTGTGTTCTCTTCTCTGCAAAGGGATAAAGAAGGCTTACAAAACCAAATATATAGTGTGTCACGACTCATGTGTACAGTAGAGCTCGTAAATAAATATTTAACTCATAGGAGCAAATCACGGAAGTTACTAACAATACGCATTTTTGAAAAGTGTCCAATAAATTACAAAACCACACGTCGTATCATTAAGCCAAACTTTTTGGTACCACCTTATACCTACACATATTCTAAAATGTATTCAATCGAAAAATGCCATAAGATGCATTTAAAAACAACATTCATTTCAAGTTGTGCACGTAATTTGACGAAAACGCTGGACGCAGTGGACGCCATATTCCTCTGTAGCCGTGACGTCAGATGGCCGAGTACTTAAAAAAGTGCGCTGATGTTGCCGATGACAGTTAATACTTATTAGTTTATCTACACCTGTGTTACGTAATAATATTGCGCCTAGGACTTCATGGTGCCAAAAACAGATTATAAAAACTGGAAACTTAGAATTGAATATTATTATTTATTACTAAAACTCAAATTTTCCGACGACTTGTTGCCTACGCTATCTCAATAATATATTTTTAGATTTTTCTCGTTTGTAGTAAAATCAACCCAATAATATTGATTATTCATTCAATATTATTGGGTTTCAAGCTTTTTCATCAGTCCCTCGTCCGTTTTCGAGTTCTCACCTTTTTAATTATACGTGGAAGCTTCTGTTTTGATTGGTTCCGTTGTTTGATTTTTGTTATTACTTCTTGTTAAGTTTTAAACTTATTGATACTTAAGGCGACCCAAATAGCACCGCCGCCACCGCCACTTACCTAGTATATCTTATTGACCGAGCGAGCGAAGCGTATCGTAAAAAGTATGCATCTATGTAGTGTATTGTATATAATATATTATATCAGTGTATCTAGTACCTATGGCACAAGCTCTACTTAGCTTGGGGCTAAAATGCTGTGTGGATTGTCCACTCACATAATTTGCAATCGCCGCCGTTCTAATGAATAATAAATAATTGACTAAATAATATTATTATAATGATATTTGTTTTGTTCCTTCTTCCATTATACTTTTAAGTATATGTAGTGTATCATCAATATACATAAATACCTACACAATAAAACTTGAAAATCAAATGATGGTAAATATCCTGTTATAAATAACTTAAATAACTTGTGTATAATACGTAAGCTAAGATGTCATTGCTATGTACCTACGTAGTTAGTGACGTTAAGTTATAGGGACGGACGGATTGTGTAATAAACTTTATTACGGAAGGTTTGTTGTTTTTCAATTGATGTTCCCCAAAAAATGCCTACATCATAATAAACTCTCACTCAACTGCAATGGTGTTTTTCACCTGAGTTAAGCTGCGTACCTTTGACTCATTTCGTCTCTCTAGTAGCTAAGCGGCGAAATGTGTCAAGCATGACTAAAGCCCGCACTCCAACGAAGCGGAGATTTGCGGAGATGTCCGTAGCAGAGACTTTTTTCAACAAGGCTGTCTCCACCAAAGCTGTGCGGGGAGATGCGTACTGTCTAGACTGGAGCGGAGATGTTTGCTGGCTAAGGCAGAGACGTGTGCTGGTTAGAGCGGCCGAGCTGCTGCTGCTGACGCCACCCGCTTGCGAGGCACACCTCACATCCCCGTTTCGATCTTTCTTTGTTTCTTCGCATTCAAATATGATAAATCTCCGATCGGTGTGGAAGCTGAGCGGAGATAGATGTGTGAATAAAGACGTTCTATTGGTTGTTTAAACACAGCTCTTCGCCGGTCAGCTCAGCTTTGGTCTGGCCCTTACGGAGTGTCACCCTCCCTAGGCTACAAAAATGACTTTGATAATCTAATCAGCCTTTTGTTCTCATAGTGTACAGTGTCGTTCATTGTTAGCTTAACACCCTCGTATGTTCTAAGTCTCGTAATTATATCAACATTAGTTTTATTTCATTAAATTTATTGTGTTTTTTATAAAACTACTTACTATATTCAATAAAAAGTAAGATTCTAATTTTAAAATGATTATGGATTCCTAGAAATGGTCTTCAAACGTAACAGGGGTAAGCTAAAATTGAACGACACTGTACAAGGCTCAGAAATCATTTTTAAATATTTCTTTCGTATTTTACTCTGCTATATCATCGGCCTTATAAACTCTTTTGTATAGTTTACTAATTATATGTATGTGCAGATCAAAAGAATTAGCTGCCTGTCCCAAAATTGGGTAAGTAGACAATACTTTAATTAGTTTCAGTCAGTCGTTAGTAGCACCAATTACCTCATCTGTGGTAGCACTCTCGCAGAGAGGTCCTGGACGCGATGGTTATGGGTGAAGGGCCGAAAGCGAGGTAGCTGTTGGACTGGTGTATGGTATTGGAGAGGTGATGAGCTGACACTTGGAGACCAATGATCGATACGCACGAAAATCATCAGTACGCAGCCGGCTATCGTAAAATCATGGAAATTTAGTATTTATTTATTTAATAGGCCCGCTTATAAAAGGGTTTTTAAATCTTTAATCATATTTAAATTGGACGTGTTTGTATGCATTGATAACTCACAATCACATATTTTAGCCAGTTGAAAATTCTTATGCAAGCGAGGCTTTAACTATTAATTTTAACCAATTACCTACACACTACGCGCAATTACTTATAAAATAAGATAATAGTAGAGGTGTTTCCAGAAAGACAAGTCCGTAGAGCACGAGCTGCGCGCGTCGCCGGCCATTCGCCAGCTGTCGGCGACCTACACGCCGGTCTGCGTCTTCACTCTGCACATCGGCACGCTCGTCTTGTCCGACGATGTGAGTTGACCATTCACTACTCATAAAAGTAAGGCATAAAGGCAATTATTATTATTTATTATTATCTTTGTATGAACCCCAGAGCGACGACGTTCTGCTCGCCGCATCAGACATTTGTCAATTTTGTGCAGATCGTCATCTCATCTGGACACAGGTCACAGGGCATCCTTACTATACCTCTACAGGGTGGATTTTTGGACGGGGTGGCAGATCTTAACCGGTGTAGCTACAGGAAAATAGTCTCAGGAGACGGAGCTTTTTGGGATTTCTAACTATTTTAAGTACCTTCTTACTCCAACTTCAGTATAAGTTTTTGATCAGTAGGTAGGTATAAGAAACATGATCGATTGGCATCAACAAAAGTTATCGTGTAAAATGTCCATTTTCTTGCTAAATGTACCTACTTTTATTGAAAATCAATAAAAAAGGATGAAAGTTTCTTTTCAGTTCGTACCTTTATCGAACGGAAACGAAAATTTCGTACGAAATTGAGCTGCTTTTTCACTTTGGAATGATGATATTTAGTATAAGTATTTTTATTATTTGACACTGTAGTTTTGGTTCTTACATTAGTTTTGTGTGTAAAAATCGTAAGAATAGAAAAAGTGTAAGAATCGAAGGTGCCCTGCCTTGTATCCCATAGATTAGTTTGTATTTTTTTTTAAAGCTTTTACAATAAATATGACGGCGAATTAATAAAATTGTTTTAAAATAATCCAAATTCGCCCAATTCACATCTATCTGGGCCTTAAGCCCTATTTCGTAAGATTAGGGCTAAACTTTTTGTGATCGAAGCCGATCCCGCGTATGTTAGAAGGAAATAAAAAGTTTGGGTGAAGGATCACACGAATCTAACAACGAACCTTACCTATACCACCCGGTTGTTTCGGACGCGTCATCAACAGACACCGTTCGTTTCAGATCTCGAAATATAATCAATATTTATTTTTTATGCACGGATGTAGGAGAAACATGTCCATCATGCGAAACTTCGTATTTCGTATCTACCAAAGTGTTATTCGTTGTCACATTCAAGTTTTCACTAAGTAATAGGTTTACAAGTTCCGGTACGTTATATTATTAATGTTATTATAGACAATGTTGTGGTCGCGCGACAAAAACCTGGTGCTGACGTGGAAGTTCTTCTCGCAGAGCGCGGCCATGACGCGCGTCCAGCCCGGCCGCGTCGCCATATTCGACTTCGTCACAGAGTATGACGTCATCTTTAATGACGATATCCTGAATTATATGAAGAACGTAAGCAAATCCACCATATTTCAGTTTTTTACTTCTTTTTATTTTGCGCAATTTATTTTCCTATTACTTTTACATAAACCCAGTGAAGAAGTACCTACCTATATAGTAGTATTTACCTACTGATACTTACCAACAGTCGGTGCTAGAGCCCAAACGGGAACATCACAAAGAAATATACTAACACTTTCATTATCGACGAATGACGTGTATGGTATCGTAAGAGTCTGGGCAATGAATGTGCTAACCTATAACGTACCCTTGCTTAGCAAAAGGTTTTCCGGAATTTTTCACCAAGAAACATTAACATTCCCAGTTTTTTATTACGTTTAAGTAGGACTTGCATAACGTTTTGACAAAATGAACCGTCAGGCTCAGAACATTAGAAGGTTCCTAGTCGACCTGGAATGAGCCGAGAGCACACGAAGAAGAACGATAGGTAGTGCAGTAAATGAAGAACGGTTATGTTCCAGTCGGATATGCCGATAGTGCTCTGCGAGTTGGGGAAGGAACAGGAGCCGTACGCCAAGTGCTCGCTGCCGCTGCAAGAGGCGCTGCTACACGCGAACCGCCGCGCTGACATGTCGCTAGCACTGGTATTATGACTTATTTTATGATGAATATCATTATAATCACTCGCTATCTATCTGCTCAATATTTATCTGCGAATAACGTGGATATTTTTTAGAATAACCTGCCGTAACTCCTACAAATAGCACAGGTAGTCAAACAAACAAAATGTTTACATTAGTACTTATTCTATTATACAGTGTGTCCCTGGATAAAGTGCAACCCCGAAAGGGGGTGAAACTAGATCAAAAATTATCGACAAAAAAATAGAAAAAAAAATTTAAAAAAAATTCGTATATACTTTATTGATGAATTAAAATTTTTATTAATGCTAACTAATGACTCTATTTAATAAAAAAATGATTTCTTCCAAAGTAGTAGGTCTATTTTGTTAAAATAAAAACCATAATCATGTCAGATATGTGACGATGACGATAAAATAACAAATAACTCACAAACGAGTGGCTATCGTGACTTAAAGTTTAATTTTTGTATTAAAATTACATTTTTTATGCTGTTTTTTTCCAATAATCTCCAAAAATCTTAAAATTAAGCCTATAATACTACATATTTTTATGACTTTTTATTATTGTCTATCATAATAGCTTTTAAATAAAATAAAAACCTACGTTCTAACATAAAAAATGTGCTGGCTAGGAGCATTTAAAGTTGACCACTGATTACGTCACCACTCAGGTAGAGACCCTTTTTTAACTTATATTGTTGTAGATTATGGTCGCTGGGCCTGTTCTATGAAAGATGAAGGGTGGGGATCGAAATAGGACTCACAACAAGGCACGCCAGTCGCTCCGATATTCTCGCCAAAAAAAAACGTGTATTAAACGTGTATAATAATGCCATCGACTTAAAACCTGATAAGATTTTATACTGTTTACTAAATAGATAAATAAATTTTCCTTTGATAATTTGTCAACTAGTCGTGACCCCTTATTTTTTCTATAGTCGACTTACAAAAATACTAAATATTTTTTTGTTTATCAGATCTTAATGGTCTGATAAAAAGTTAAATAATATCCCAAAAATTACCCTAGACGAGTCTTGAACCCGCAACTGACATTTGTAATATTTATAGTTTTAATACAAATTAAGTATTCTTAATAATTTATAGTACACTTACTTACCAAGAGTTTGTTTTGTAAGAAATAAAGTTATTGAAATCCAAAAATCGGATGTTCCCTTAGTGTGGCTTACCCACAGTTAATGTACCCTGTGCTTATGCTTTACACTATAAAAGCTAAATCATAAGGCCTCCCTAGAAAAACATCTTCAAAGTAGCTAGAAAGCTTTGATGATGCAATAAACATTCTATCTAAATTTTGCTAATATACCTACCTAGTCCATCAAGCATTATAGAGGGTGTTTGGTATTGCGAACAGCACATTATTCGTGGTGTTGGGGGCCATGGCTAGGTACATTTCTCTCAAAATCAGCCAAAATCTCGTCTTTTAATCATCTTTTTTGATTGTGGTTATTGTGCAACAAAATAACATGCTGTATTTTGATTTAATTTAAAATTAACTTAAATCACATTTTAATAATCGTGACACTTAGGACACTGAGTCAGTCTACAAGAGAAAATGTAGACCACGCCCTGGATGCATGGTCTAGATTTTTCTTTCATTATTATCTTTCATTCCAAAAAAAAAATGTCAATCGCAATACCAAACATCCTGTATACTTATTGGCATAAGCGAGTTCTTCAATATCTTCGAGCGTGCACTTGTCGCAAACTCGTAACGAAGTAGTAATTTTAGCAAGTTTTATTGCTAGTGTAAATTCTTGACAGGTACCCTGCCAAACAAATGACACAGATAGTAGACAGGGCTTCGGAGAAGAAGTAGGAGTATTGGACATCTGGTGTTCTCTCAGATTAGAAAGGTCTCTGCTACCTGTCATCGATCGAGCTATGCACAAGGTAAGCACATGTACCAAGCTGTCCCACAGCTGGACTAAGGCGTCCCGCCGCGCCGGTCCCTCCACGCATCTCGGTCTAACAAGCTACCATTAGCAAACACGTTTCCACGTGACGCTTTTTTAAACTTCCATTGTAAACGCAGCAAATATTAATTATTAGATAGATACCATACAATAAAATTACGCAATTTTTTGTACTTACATTTGAACGAATGAATCTTAAGCTTCTCAAAAGCAGATTCTATCAAAAGGTGTAGCGCAGTGAAATACAGTGCATCAATCGGTTGTTTTCAAACATCGACTCAAACAGGTACTTTTTAAAAGTTTAAACCCTTGTATAATAATGTGTATGGTAAATAAATGCGTTAATTTACATATTTTACCGACGTTTCAGCAGGCTTACAGGCTGTCGTGATCATGGGACGACCCTGGCAGTTTGCTAAAGATACTTGTATCATGTCGATTAGTTTCAGTTTGTTCATTGATAACGTTTAACTTACACGTCATGTTCTTAATTCTAATTAAATGAACAGTAACGTCGTATAAACTAATGTTTGCTAAAATAATTATTTCTTAAATTATAAATGTGGAAATAATAATAAATTAATTCAGAATTCAATAAACGGGGAAGTTATATCACCGAAATTGTTCACACGCGCGCAAAGTGCTTAAGACGCTGGACTGGAAAGGTAAGGGCATCAACATAAACGGCGATTACATCTTACACCTGCGTTTCGCGGATGACATAGTCTTGATGGCGGGGTCGCTGGAAGAGCTGAACCGGATACTGGACGGCCTAGCTTCAGCCTCACGACGCATCGGTCTTGGCTTTAAATTGGAAAAACCAAGGTCATGATCAATGGCCACATTGATCCGGGACCGGTCGTCGTACATGGCCACCTTCTCGAAATTGTTTCCGAGTAGGTACACTTACCTTGGCTAGATTCTGCAGTTGGGTAAAAACAATTTCGTACCGCAATGTTTGAAAACGAAAGTTTTCAATCAGTGCGTCCTACCCGTCATGACCTACGGAGCAGAGACAGACATTCACGGTAGTCACTTGCTAATCCTTTGAGCTATGTACGTACCCCCGTACGTACATAGCTCAAAGGATTAGCAAGTTGAAATGGCAGTGGGCTGGTCAAACGTAGTGTAGGAAACCCTCTGACCAGGTGGGATGTTGATTTGCGAAAAACTTTTGACAGATGCTGGATGCGGCAAACTGAAGACAGGGCGCTATGGCGCTCATTAGGGGAGGCCTTTGTCCAGCTGTGGACTAATATAGGCTGATGATGATTATGAAGTCATCAAACATAAGCTAAAAAAAATCTTAAATTTTATCTACGAATTTCCGGTTTTCTGATTTTTCCCTTTACTTGTGCTATAAGACCTTGCTTCTTGCCGAATTTATTGATTCTAGGTCAATGAGTACCCTATAGGTTTTTGTGTGCATGATTCCCTAGGATTTCCATTTCATTTTTTTTTCATTTCATTTCATTTTAGGAAATTTCAAAATATTTAGGCATAAACGTCTGTAACTTTTGATTGCGTTGACTTAGAAGTTTGATTTATATCGCGGCTTCAAGAGGTTACGAACCTGAGTAGGTATATAGGGTGTGAATTTCAACTCGATACCTTCAAGCGTTTCTGAAAAAAAAAGAGGGTTGACAGACTGACAACAAAATGGTTCCTATAAGGGTTCCTTTTTTCCTTTTGAGGTACGGAATCCTTCAAAAAATCTCAAATAAATAAAAGGCATATTTTTATAAACACCGTCAAATTACGCTTTGTTACGTTGTCACTGACTAGGAGTATAACAATTTGGAACTTATTTTCAACATAGTGAATTAACCTATTGTGTTCCTTAGCCGTCAAACAACAATCCCTTGTGGAACCCGACAGTGCCGAGGGAGTCGCGCATCATCCAGCAAGCGGCGGAGGACGAGCCGTCGCGGGACTCGAGTGCGTCGCGGCAGTCGCGCAACTTCGGATTAGACAGGCTCTCGCAACACAAGCGGGCACCGGTATCTATGCTAACTGAACGAATTGCTCATCGAACCGTTCTAAATACACAAAACACTGCTGCTCTTTTTCTGGAAGTTTCCTTAATCGACTGTTGCCACATCCATGGTTTGAATTGGAGAGATCGATTTTTATGCCGCCGCCGTCGCCGCCACGGCTTTAATGGTAGATATTTATTGCCTGATTATATAAAATAAAAATATAAGTTTGAATTTTTTTATACAAGGATAGTCATATGATTTCGTGTCCACAGAAGCGGCGGCGGCGGCGGGACAAACATCTACGTTTTTGGAACTAAATAATTAGTAATACCTAAATAACTGGTGATGCAACGAATGTATTCGGCGAATAAATGATTACGAATACTGTTAAACACGTGTGAATAACTTTTGTACTATTACTTAATGTACTTACTCATTTTCTTTTGATTGTCTATATTAAAGTTATTGTACAATAATTTACTAACATAATGTTTAACAGGCGCGTTGCTCATTAAAAACAAGATAATGTTTAACTAAAGCTCTCAAATTTATCGCCGTATGCTGATCCATTGGTCTTCGAGACGATACACATTTACAACTGGAAAAAACTCGCGCAAAAATATTTTTCTTTTAAACAGTCGCCTCGGAGAGGCTTTTTTCAAAGGCTGGCAACATCCAGATTAAAAAAATCAGTTACAAATGTTGTTTTCTTAGCAAAATTTTTACTGTTAAATTCTAATTATTAGTACAATAAAACAAATAGAAAAATGTTACATAAATGAGTGTTTTTATTTTACTTGGCCGAGTTATTCGTATTCGAAATTCGTTGCATCGCTATAACATAACATACGTATCAATATAAGTCAGTTTCTGATATCTTGTTCAAATGATGTGCGGTACATTGCACTGTCATTATTATTTTATCATTATTTTTTTGTCACTCGTGTTTTCACGTTCAAGAAACCAAAGAAAAACAAAGTTGAATTTTATGTAACTCAACTTCGACCCGTGAGTCTGATCTAGGCCCAGTTTGAAAACCAAACCCGTCAGGTTAGCCGCTTGTAATCATATACTTTATCTGTCTTATCAAAACTATTGCAGTCGATGAAAGCGGAAGTTCCTCGCCGCTCGTACTGCGAATACCCGACCGGAGAAAGCGACGACAGAAACTTCTACGTACCGGGGCAGGACATACCCTGCCACGCCTCCGAGCGCTACGCCGATGAGGTCAGTACACATAAGAATTATCAATCAACTCAGTAAAGAGTTGATTGATAATTCGTACTAGAAATTAACATTAATAAAAGTAGTAAATCTCAATCGTATCTCATCGCAATACAAAAGATGGCCTTGTCGCCGAGAGCGATTTCTCCCAGGCAACCCTGATAGGTTACTACGTCATATACACGTGAGACTTCGCGTCCTCGGTTCAGAGTCCATACAAGTGTTGAGAGTCTAGAGTGCAGCTTTAGAGAAATCTGTGATCGATTTGATGATGGTTCAACATGTTTTTTGATACTGATAGGAAGTTTGTAGACGACTTTAAATCATACTCAAACTTTAAAAAGTTAGCTACATAATAAACTTAATTAGGTACTTATGTGATCTAGTCCAGTGTTCGAAGACATTTAACTTAACAGAAAATAGTCCAATATTTATGAAAACTCCTGACAAATCTCATAATCTTGCTCTATGCATAATCTCAACTGACGGCGACGTTCTAAAACAGTAAACTGACTTCAAATTCCTGAAAAATGGTACATTTTGATAGCGAGATCAATTTTATTCAAGTGGCGACATCTTATCGGTCATCATCAGTCATCATTAGTTAAAGTTCGATCCTAATTAGTTTGTTTACGCCTGTTGCTGAAAATTATATCATAAATTTAGATACGTTTTACGGCGCACATATAAATTCCTTGGGGACACGATCTTTAATAAGAGCACCTTAAAATCAACCTTTATACTTACAACAAAGAAATAATGTTCATTATATATTAAGAATTGGCGAAGATATCACCAAAATTGTTATAAGATAGTCGTGTTTTTTCAAGATCATTACGTAATTTTTAAGCTTGACGGGATAAATAATTACCTGTTTCAAGAAGAAATGAGGAAAACGATCTCGAAACCATAACAATACGTACTGCCGAACATAAAACCTCCTCCTGAAGTCGGTACAAACCACAATAAAACCTAGCACACTGACTTTGGCTAAGAATGGATAGTCCTATCACTGATGACATTTCACTTCACTCGCACCCTATTTTTATAATGTTAAGCTATTAATAATTGTCTCTTAGTTCGCTGCTTAGATACAGAACTGTAACTGTTACTGTAATCTGTGAATGTATGACTAGTGATGTGTCTTGTAGAGATTTTTTCGTATCCGAAGATTATTATATTTTTTTTGTGAAATTTAATTATAAAATGTAGACTTTTTAAGATTCAAAAATTTCTTAAAATGGTATTACCGTTCACAATTAGTTAAATTGTTAGCACTCGTAGTTAGTAGTATAGTTAGTAGTTAGTTAGAGTGAAAGCACTTAATAATACATTTTATTTTTTGAAACAATTTTTATTTTATTCCATTCCGATCCACGCCTTTTTAATTTTTTATCTAAACTGCACTCAGTTTCGGGTGCTTAAAGGGCTGCCATTTTATTGTGACGCGCCAGCGTTAACTTTGTCATCTCAAAGTGCTTATGTTCCTTCAGTCAAAATAAAATTACAAAAAAAAAACATGTTTGTGTGTTTTGTCTTTTAATTTATTCTTCCTTTTTTTCTTTAAAAAAATATAGCCCGTTAAAACTTATATTTACACTTACATCTATTTTCTAAAAATCTAAGCCGTCACCAGAAGGCAGAGTGCCCAGAATGCTGGCAGCAGTGGCAGCCTTGCCACGTTGAATGGCAATGCTAATTCGTTAAATAAAAACCAGCATTCCGATCAGTCGATCGGAATGCTGGTGGACTCTATTAGTAGTTTTGTAAGATCTTTATAGATAACGTGTGCCCCAGGACCCCAAGGACCTAGGGTTTCCACCCCAAACGGCTCAAATAGGTAACCTCTGTTAAAATATTTATGACAATAGGGTGAACGGTAATACCATTTTAAGAAATTTTGCGATCTTAAAAAATCTACTTTCAATAATTAAATTTCCTTAAAAATAACATCGAAAAATACAAAAAGAAATATGCAGATATATTTCAATAGAGAATACTAATAAAAATAATCAGCTTTTTAGAAGTCACGTGCCCTATTGATAAACCCATCGTTCCGTATCCGAACATAAAACTTGTAAAGTCGTATTCCTCGCCTAGTATTGATTGTAGATCGAGTGATGTCGAGTGCCAAGACGCGCCGGCATCTGATTCACGTGGGCGGGCGGGCGGTGCGGGCGGTGCGAGTGCCGCTCGGTACTTTCATATCGACAATGAGCAAAACCAATCAATAATCCTATGCTTCAACTTTCTGTTATTTCAACTAAGTTAAAAAAGTTTAAGTAAAAGTTATGAATATTTCCATGATTAAAATATTGTCACCGTCATTTAATATTATTGAGACGCGCTAGAGCGTCCAGCCTAGGCTATTATCTATTACCTAGCCTATTATGGGAAGAGACTGGCGACGCGATACCAGTGAGTATCTTTACTCTACAACAATTAAGCACGCTTCTGGTCCTTTCTATATCTGAGATCACTTGCAATTTCGCATGCCAAAAACTACGAATAAAAAAAAAAAAAAAAAAGGAATACTTGATTTTATACATAAGTAATACAAGGTTCTCGAGTTATTGAGGACCGAAAGTACCATTTTTAACAACTGATTTATCAAAAACCTTTAATAAATAAATAATAAATAACTTCTGATCTAATCACTTCTAGATAACCTAGGTGGTTGAAATTTGGCATAAAGATAGATCATCAAACTTCATGATGTAAAATCAAAAATCAAACAACTACACACTCTACACACTACTAACGGAACGAACCTCGATTTCATATTTATATTTTTGATAGGATATACATTTACTAGCAATATATGGATTTTGTTGTCTGAAATAAAATATTTTTATTTTTATTTTATTTATTTATTTACGCGCAGTACTCACACACTAATACAGTCTCTGGGCCACCAATCGGTGCATGCCTAGAACTTAGATAGAACCTACTTCTGGATATTCAGCCTGAACAATTGTTTCAGACGCAAGAAAATCAACAAGTGTGTCAACAGCCAAGATACAATTTTCACAGTTTTAGCTCGCCGGCGCAGAAAGCTCAATTGGTACATTTCATATATATTTAGGTACTTTCAAAATATGCAAAATTGGTTCAGCCGATAGATCCAGATTATCATTCAAATATTTTTTGTTGTGTACAGTGAATAATATCTGAGTCAGACTTTACCGTGGTATTCTGATCGGTTCTTTCGACGATAATTTAAGCCATTAAGATCATTATCTACGAACTACGTCGACAGTGGATAACATCAGGCTGTATAATATACATGTTGATTACCGATAGGCCACAAGCGTCGGACGTCTAGTGATTAGACGGGCAGACTTAAGGTTCATTACGAATGTAAGCCGGTTAACTACGAACCTGATTTGTGTTAGAAGAACACCAAAGTATCATCCCCTTCTTCAGGGTGAGTACGGTTCTAGACACGCACGTTCTGCATTCCTTCGAGCACTGAGCGGAACGCGCGTGTCTAGAAACGCAAGTCTCGCGTAAAGGGATCAATCTCCCAACACATACACACAATAAGGTTCGTAGTTAACCCGCTCACATCCGTCTGAATTCGTCAGAATAAAGGTTGTCGCAGATCAGAACCGCACCTCTGCGCATAGTAAAGTTGCAGCTGTGATATTTTAGTTGTATTTTATATTGACGGGATAACAAACAACACGCGGGCTTGCGGTAAGCCGAGATGGCTTACCGCAAGCCCGCGTGTTATTTGATCACTGTGTAATGTATCTAAATGTGACTAGTTTAAGCTCATATTCCAATGGTTATTGTTGTGCCGTGCGTAAGCCGTACTGGATGGGTGTGCTAAGTCGCGTCGTCGCGGCACTCCGTGTGGAGTCTCGCAAAACGCTGGAGCCGTATACCCAACTGTGGGTGAAGTAGATGATGTTGATAACTATAACTGGCTACCAAGTTCTTGTGCCACACCATTGTCGCATGTGTCAATCCCTGCATAAATAATTATGTTTTGCAGGACTATGGAAACAGCGGACGAGACGTCTATGACAAGTGGTCTTCGGTAACTAGTCATAGAATATCCTACTCTTTCTCTCTCTCTTGTTATTCCCTTGAAGAGGGGATATTTCCTCAAAGCATGGGTATCGTTCTCTAGGGTAGAATAGACAATAATGACATCGCATCGTTATACATTGCGCACATTAATAAAATTGTACTTGAGGAATTTTTTTAATGTTAAATTACTTAATTTTTTTACAATCAACCATAGAATTGGCTGATGGGTCATTTTAGTCTTGAAGGAACGAGTTTCAAATAATTAACTCATTCCATGACAAGGTGACGTAATATTTCTCTATTGTACCCTAGACAAGGATGTTCGTGCTTGCCCCATTGGCCTCTTATTAAAAGAGAAAAATGGATACAGGAAAGTCAAGTCCAAGTCAAAAATGCTTCGTAAAATATGTAGGCATTTATACAGCAGTGGGACAACACAGACTTATAAGATAAACGTTTGTGATTTGGTTATGGCAAATCTATATTACAGTATTTGAGTCTTACCATGCACGTAGATAGTATATAGTTTCGGGAAAATTATATAACTTTGAATTTTTGTTCATTTTAGCCAGACAATCAACCATCAGGGATCATCATCAATGAAGTGGTGAGTAATTATGTATGAAGTACTAACTACTAGTATCATAAAGATTCGTTTTTCGGACCTGGTACCGAAGAAAACTTTAAAAGCAAAACGTTATTAAAAGACAGCTCGACGACCTCTGTGGCGCGGTGGGCGAAGATCTGCCTACGACGCAGAAGGTTGCGGGTTCGATTCCCGCCTCGGGACAAATGTGTGTACGATCTGCAGACATTTGTTCAGGGTGTTCTGGTCGTTTTCTATGTATAATAAAAATATCTATCTATGTATTGTATTATATTATGTATATCAGTTATCTAGTACCCATAACACAAGCTCTGCTTAGCTTGGCGCTAGATAATGCTGTGTGAATTGTCCAGCATTATTATTATTATTTTAGCTTACTTTATTACAATTTTACATTACAGATCAAGCCGATCACTGCACTGCATAATAGCTATGAATAAAAAAGTACTTTGTACACCTAGGCGAGAAGAGAACGTGCCTGATTCCTATCGAGTGTGTCATTTAAAACACATGAGGTAGAAATCACACTTTCTCCCGAGTGATACGTAGGTATCTAGTGCTTTATACTACACCTACCTACTAGGAAAAATCTTTAAAACACATGAGGTAGAAATCACACTTTCTCCCGAGTGAAACGTAGGTATCTAGTGCTTTATACTACACCTACCTACTAGGAAAAATCTTTAGAACACATGAGGTGGAAATCACACTTTCTCCTGAGTGATACGTAGGTATCTAGTGCTTTATACTACACCTACCTACTAGGAAAAATCTTTAAAACACATGAGGTAGAAATCACACTTTCTCCCGAGTGATACGTAGGTATCTAGTGCTTTATACTACACCTACCTACTAGGAAAAATCTTCAAAACCACTCGTATCAATAGAAAATGTAAACTCGAATTATGTCAAAATCGTACGCAATAAATCGCGCGTCCGGATTTCACAAGGTTCTTTTTAAATTATTGTTCCGAATATTACGGAAGACGCCATATTGTACGTCGGATTAGGAGTAAAAACTTTTTGTCGTTTACTTATTATGAAAAAAAAAAACATAGCTAACGGCAGCTATTTCAAGAATTAAAATAAAAACACATATAAGAAATGGATTACCATACACTTTTCAAGGGAATTCTATAGAGTTTTCCATCCCGCTCTTTAGTACGCTTGCAAACAGGAATAATCAACTTTCTCAGTAGGTGTCGTATAAAAATTATAAATCAAGAGTTCACCATTAGTTTTATTCAGATTGAAAAGATCACTTATTCTAAGAGCGTTTTGTAGGCCTAATCGTTGACCGTATCATAAGAGTCATGCTTCCTCTTAAGTAAATAGAGACTATAAGAAAAGTGCCAAATGGACACGTTCTTAGTAATTATGTTGGTTTAAAATTGAGTTAAAACGAAATCACCCATTAAACAATTCTATGGCTAGATTGTAGTAAATACTCGAGTGTATCTTACATTCATAATATAAAACGTGTACCTACCTCTATACTAGATATAAAAAAATACCTAAAGTTGTGCTTTAACCTTTACGGTTTTGATTTCAGCCCGCGAATATCAGAACAGATAATGATATGAGGCAAGCATTAGAAGTAAGTATTAAAATAGTAGACTCTTTATTTATTTAACAGCAAAAAATAATTACAACTAATATTTACACTTACATCTATTTACTAAAAATCTAAGCCGTCACCAGAAGGCAGAGTGCCCAGAATGCTGGCAGCATTGCCACGTTGAATGGCAATGCTAATTCTTTGACCGAAATAAAAACCAGCATTCCGATCACCTGTGGACTCTATTAGTAGTTTTGTAAGATCTTTATAGATAACGTATTAAAATAATATTTTTTCCCATTACATACATTGTAGGTTGTTACAAGGTCCTTACTTAACGTTAATTGTTCCAGCAACAAGTAAAACAAGATAACATGACTACGTGGCCTAAAATGGAAGAATATGTAAGTTCAATTTCATGTCACACACGCGCACACATCAACAGCCTCCCTATAATTTGTCTGGAATCAATATTTCTTAACAAGAACCGTCAAGTGCGAGCCTAACTCGCGTGTCGAGGGTTGCGTTCATTTGTAAATTGTACAAAATATGTAATAGGTATAGGTACCGATTAGAGACTGCTATTTTATTAATATCGAGAAATAATAGGTACCTTTCAGATGGATCGCTCTGCAAACTTAGGAGATTAGGTTCTAATTTTTTGCGAATTTTGTCAACATAGCTTTTTGATTTATAGGCGTTACTCGCACTGGGCAAATTTCTATATTTATATTTTCTAAAATCGTACTAAACGTATCTTTAGTCATTGAGCAGGTTTGGAAAACAATCAAAGTTTCCCCTGTAGCTGTCGCTAACGGCGCTATAGCCGTAAAAGGACCCAAAGATTTTCGGTTAAACAGACTAGGGTTGCGTGCCTTAGTTGGTTATGGCACACTCGTACAGAGGGTGGGGCGCGGCTTCGAATCCTGCCGAAATCGATTTTTTTGTTTTTAAATTTTTGGGACATTATTAAATTTTGTCAACATGTTGCAAAAAGTATGAAACATAACGAAATATCAGTAACTGTTTTGAGATGTACCAATACTTTTCATTTCATACCCCACTTGGGTAGATAGCTTCCCCTCTCGAACTCCCCCCCCCCCCCCCCCCCGCCCCCCGCCCCCTTCTTGAACATTTTTCAAAAAACGAAGACTTTCCTATAAATAAATCTATATCTACTAATCTACAAACCCCACATACACTTGACATCTATTAAAAAATGATATGCATGCACCCTATATTATGCGTACGAGTTTCTTTCAGGTTGTAAACACCTACTTGGAACGGGTATTTGGAAGTTCAGATTCTAATTTGCTATAAACTAGGGTCGAAATCTTGCCACTGCAAAAGTAACGAGGCTGAAATTTAGTTTCATTTAATGCATGACTTGTGTCATACATTTATTGTAACGTGGTTGTAACACTTTGGCGATGAAACTTTGCATGAAAACTAACATTAGTTGGGGTATCTCCTTAGAGCATTTATAAATGCTCTAAGGGTATCTCAGTATTTCTAACGTCCACGTGATCGAAATATTCTTTGTTTCTGTTTATTTATTATATTTTATCTCCTAAAGTCCTTTATTTATTTAACAGCAAAAAATAATTACAACTAATATTTACACTTACATCTATTAACTAAAAATCTAAGCCGTCACCAGAAGGCAGAGTGCCCAGAATGCTGGCAGCATTGCCACGTTGAATGGCAATGCTAATTCGTTGACCGAAATAAAAACCAGCATTCCGATCACCTGTGGACTCTATTAGTAGTTTTGTTTCTGTTAGTAAATTTTCTAGGATACATTTACATTGATATTACTCGGATTGTGCACCATAAAGCTATTCATAACTCTAAATGCCAAATATATTCAACTAAAGGTTTTATGTCTATCAGTCATTTAGCACCCATATAACAATCCTTAGATTTTGAGAAATGTGCAGTATTATATATTTTTATATTGTTTTCAGGACGTCTCTCTGAAACATTCTAGTTTTGGATCTGTGGTAAGTCATACTTTAAACTAAAGGCTACTCGCAGCCTCACGCCACGCGCTGTTCTAACTGCCCATGTGTACGACACACATGGGCAGTTATCGGCAGTTAGCGTCACGGGTGCAATAAAAGTTTTCATAAAAAAAACTACCTCAGTGGCCTGTTATTAATAAAATATTATTGTAATTAAGTTACATGATGATGATTCACTTATGAGATAAGTTATTATATTAATAGTTATTTGTTCAACAAGTGAGCAAAACTATTTTTAATAACATGCCGATATTAAATCCCGAGTTAACAAAGCAGTCTAGAGTAAGACTGCTGAGCTAGCGAGGGATTTAAAAGGCACGCACGAAACAAATAACTTTTGCTATCGAGTTATACCTCCTCACCTCACCTCAATAGCCTATATTGTGAGTTATACAATATACAACTTTTCACCTAGACCACGGCTGGTAATCTCTGAACAAAAATAATGGACTTTATGTCTATGGGTTAATCTATCGTAACTGACAGATTCTCTCCCCTTTTCCTTCATACTTCTTTCCTCTCGTCTCTGAGAACAAACGCCATATTGGTTTTGCTATGTTTGTTTACTTTGTTTGAATTGTTTGTTTGCGTCAAGCTCGTTCGCATTTGTTTCCCAAAAATTATTCTCGCAACTTCTGAAAGCATCAATAACATCTTGCAATATGTACAACTACGTAACGTGCTGGCTGTGTGGTGAACTGTGATAGTTGACGAAGGGACGTCAGTTTACATAATGTTCCCAAAAACTGAGCCAGGACTCGAGAAGTGGTTACATTGCATCAATAGTGAAAGACTGCGAGGATTGAGTCTTCAGGAGCTTCACCAATAGTTTGTGTGTCGGCAGCAGCGACATCATGAATAAATAATAATTGGTGCAAAGGTGCAATGTAATAATAGGACACAAAATGTTATGTGAGTCAGGGTGTGGGCAGGGTTCAAACCAAAACGTTCCTTCAAACAATGCATCCAAAGCTTTTACAAAATATAAATTAAACGAAATAAAAAAATACATAAATTACCTTTCCTTAATTAATAAATTTAGGTAGGCATTTTTTTTAATTAATAGGAATAGTACATGACTAGCATAGATTGTGACGTCATATCCGGGTCTAAGCAAATAATTAAAAAAAAAGAAACTGTCATTCATGATATGTGAGCTTTTTAGTGTCGAAATCTGGTCTATGGGAGTGCCTTGTCTATACGCAGTATACTTACTAGTCTATGACCTCGAATAGCGAGAAAATATTTAGATATTCTAAAAGAGGTCGAATGTCAGATTTTGTCAACAACCGAATGCTATAAACCTTTTTCTACCTGCAAATAAACGAAATTAGTATAGTTTCTATGAAGGTTGAATGCGGTCAAATCTCCTTTCCTTCGGTAAGCTAAAATGAGAGAGGTGCAACTCCCATGTATGTACCCGTTGTTTGGAAGATTATTTAAAATTGGCGCTGTCAGCCTAGGAGAATGGTCTTCTCAAGCTAAGTTGTCAAGGTACACAAAAAATGGCGCCGCCTTCCGTGAGAAAGTGGACCTCCCCTGGTGCAGATTACCTGTGTAGTTTTTTATTTTTTACGGCGCCGTCCATAGATTAATTATCAATAACTTAATAAACCATCGTTATTTAATGCAACATTCTGAAATCAAATTACTTTTTCAGCAATTTGAATAATATCCTTTATTCCACATGTGAGCAAAACCAGGTTTTGTTTACTGTTTTTGAGCAGCAAATTCACCGGTTTCGAGCGGCGAGAGGTGAAAAAATATTATTCGTCTAAGGATTTTTATTAATTCTTTCAGAGGAGCCTAGCAGCCAGACATAAGTTAGCTAAGCTTAAATCTCCACAGAAGCACCAACCGGTAAATTATTGAAATTTTATACTAAATATATTATATTAAATGTGTATAAAAATCGCTCTTTTATTTTGCGTTTTATATTTCTTTTTTTATGTATTTTATTTGCTTTTTTTTATCAGGACCTCATCGCCACCGATAGCTTTCAAGATATTCTCAACAAAGACAAACAATACATCCGTAAGTCTTTTCTCGACCACATGGGTTATTTAGAAAACGTAATTCGGAAATCACTTTTGCTTTGCTTTGCAGCTGACAACATGGAAGGCAGTGATCCAAACTTCGCAAAGTCTGCTAATGCCTACAAGTATGTTGGTAGGTATAATTGTTACTCCCTAAAATACCTACACGTTTTTTTTTTATTGTAGATAGCGATTTCGTAAGATTCGGTAAAAACATTTATTATTAAGGAAATAACAGACTAAAATAATAACAACTATTATTTACTAGCGATTTCTAATTTTTCCATGATCGAAACGATCTCGTTCAACGCGTGAGTCATCAGACATCTAAAAAACTTCTTACGTTCTTTTAAAAGTCTCTATCTTTTTCCTGTTGTTTTAAAATACTTCTATCTGTAACAAGAAATTAAAATTCTAGGTGTGCCTGGCATATATAAACTGGCTGAAGCCTCAAGAAAAAGCGTTAAATATTCTAACGCTATCGAGCGGGAATCACTGAAGGTGTGTATTATTTTCTTATTTTTCAATACCTCTGTTGCCATCTTTATTTTTGTGGACTTATAAACAAAGCCACTACAAACCTTATTTCTCGTTTTTCCACTTGCTGCCGGACGTTTCCGACGCCGGCAAAAGCAAAAAAGTAGGTATGAAATTACATCATTTTTCACATATCGGCGCCGGCAATAGCGCGGCTTTTTTAAAGGTTATATTATAACGTGATAATAGTTCCCATGCTCAGCTCTCAATTAAACGCTATAACTACCAAAACCCGCGCGTCATCAGTTTGACGCAGTAACCACCCCTGAATGTTACAGCCAAGCCCCATACTACCTGCCCAGCTGACCATAGACATTACAATCCTCTGGCTAGCCCTGAACGAGGAATGCGAGGCGATGGCCAACCCTAACATAAAGCGGCTCTACGTCGCCTACAGCTTCCTGGGTCGGAAGGGGGCTGAGCTGGAGACCCCTTTCAGCCTGCCCAAGCCTAAGCACTACGCTGACAAGTGCTACTTCAACTTTAAAAAGTGTGAGTAAAATAATGTCAGTTGCTTTTAATCCTAATAACGTCCTTCAAACATGTAAACACACTCACCATTCTGGCGCATCTACCCTAAATTGTCATCATCATCGTCATTTCCAGCCTATGTTAGTCCATTGCTGGAAATTTGATTACCATCGCATCCAGCATCTGCCTGCAGTCTTCCGCAGTTCGTCATACCACCTGGCCGGAGGTCGCCCTACACTACGTTTACCGAGTCGTGACTTTGAATTCAAAATTCAAAGTGCTAAATTTTCTCTTTAGTCTAGCTAGACCTTACAGGACTCTTGGACACGTCACAAAATTCAGATTACATAAGTAAAACTAGATAGTTGTCGGTTCTTCGTGAGACATGGCCGGCCCATTGCCACTTCAGCCTTCTAATTCTTAGAGCTATGTCGACAACTTTCGTTCTCTGTCGACTATGTTTTTATATAAAAAAATAAAATAAAATCATTTATTTCCGGCAACATTAGCCTAGTACAAGATGTAAAATACTTAAAAACTACGGCCCATATAAATATATACCTTAATCTAACATACATAAAATAAACCTATTTACTAGCACGTAGTATCGGTGACGTGTGACACTCAATATTATGTGCTGCGACCGGTAATCGTCCTATGAACGTGCTGTAATTCTTATAATTCTACACTGTTTCTTACACCATAAAAAGGTAAACTAGCTTTTATCGGGCCTTAAATTATTAATCAGGTGGATATACAGTGGTCATTTACACAAGCTCTGCTTAGCTTGGGGCTAGATAATGCTGTGTGAATTGGACAATTCACACAGCATTATTTATTTATTTATTTAATTAGAAACACCCACTTGGGTTTATATTTTTATTGCAAATTCCCTTTCTAACTATTTATAAATATTTTTAACGTATCATTGACTGTTCCTACGTATTAAAATCAATGTATCGGATATTTTATTGCATTTTAAACCTTTATAATAATAGAAATCAAGGGTTGTTTTTTCAAAACTTAAACTTAGATTAACATCAAAATAAAATACGACAAACAAGCCGGACAACTAATTAAAAACATCAAAATTCATCACTTAAATCATTATTAATTTTAACAAACCCTAATAGATCATATAAAGCGGTTCGCTTTAGCTATAAAAGAATATTTAAGCCTGTCTTCTTTGCACGTTATCTGATGTTCCGTGTAGTTTGTAATTGTGAATGATTTGTGATGTGGCCGTATGTCTCCAGCGTTCAACTTACACGAAACGGATCTCTCAATGCTGGGGCACATGGCTACGTGCCGGTCGGGTGGCGAGCGGACCACAGACCCGCGGGACTGCATCGTGTTCACGTTGGTCAGCGAGCCGCCGGAGGACCCGCTCGGCCTCTCCTCTTGCGAGGATGTCGGGTAACGTACATAATATTCGCTCTGTGATCCAATGGTGTATGACCATCTAGCTAGTTAGAGATCTGGCTAACAAGGTACCTTTTTGTTTTTATTCATGTCAAAATTACTGTCTTTCAATTTGTCACTATTGTTCCAGATACGCCTACCTGTACCTAGGCGACGTGTTAGCGTACTGCGGAGGCAGTAACGGGTACACCGAAGTGGTGGGTGTGCGTGGCGTGCGCGGCGGCGTGTGTGGCGTGCTGGCCGTGCGAGTCGACAATCTGGCCGTGCTGAGGCTCTGTCTCAGCTAAGGCGGCCCTAAAGTTGTGGCGTCCTGACACCCTTACATCCTGAAGTACGTCCTGATCTACCTGGCGCTTTAAAGACGTGGCGCCCTGATGCCCTGGTGTTCGGACGACGTGGCGCCCATGCGCCTGACCGTCAGGTTAAATAAAAATTTTAGGTATGTATTCGCCGGCTCGTTACCACTACACACAACATTTTAGAAATTTTATTTATCTTTGCAGCAAAGACTGAAAAACTCTTAAATATAGAAAATACTCCACTATGAGTCATAGAACGCTTGAGGTAATTCTAACTTGTGCTGCAAAAGGCTGCCCCGCCGCCTCGCGAAACATCCGGAATGCTCTATCGAGCCTGTTGGCGACCGGAGTAGAGGACCTCTATAGCCATTCCCGGGGGGTTCGGGCGTCCCCGCAGGCTCCATCTCTAGCCCTCCAGCGATGCACGATCTTGCTGTTCGTCCTGTACTCCCTTACCAGTGCCGCGCTTATCTGCCATCCACCTCATGATATATCTCTCTTATTATGAAAAATAATAAGTCGTTTTCACAGCGGAACCACGTCTTCTCGCTTAACGTGCACCTCTGTACCATCCTAGGCTAGTTCAGTAACTCAAATATCGAATCAATCCACCACTTCCTGAGACTGCGAATCCCTACTATTGTTTCTCACGGAGACAGTGTATATGAATGACTCCCGATGTATCACATACCCAAAGTATTCCCTGGAAAACAATTTCAAACCCAAAGCCGGAACGTGAGTGTATGCTCGAGATGACATTTGTTGTCTGCGCCTTCGTGATCTTGAAGAACCCCAGTTTTTCAGTTATATGGATTTTGGTGGACACTGGCCTAGATAAAATTATCTATGCCAGTCTTTATCGTTCACAAACTGGAGATCAGGACACAGCCAGGATGTTTGATTACATCTGCAATATGGCTGATGTGGCTCAACGACGTTATCATGTACTGTTAGGTGACTTTATCGTTCGCCATCGCAACTGGCTCTTTCCGTACCAGAAAAATGTACATGCTGGTCGAAAGGCCCACAAACTTGCTTTGTCACTTAACCTCTCTCAGGTGGTGAACGAGGCAACCAGAATTTCCGACGTTGAGAACCACTTGAGAACCACACTGCCTCATTCACTACAGGCAGTAAAGCCTTCTGGTCATTATCTAAACCCGTCGAAACTAACTTTTAGCCGTCCTTCACTTCCCCCATTGCTTAAATTGGATTGATAATGATTGGCCCACACTGCAGATGAGAAAGCAAAATAATTTGTTACTCAATTCGCAGAGGCTTCATTCACGCTTTGAGCGCACAAATGTTAACCCACCTAGCCTTCCTCGCTCAATACCACAAAAACGTAAGCCTGCCTTTCTCGGCAATAATAATCCGTTTGTCCAGGTTCCTTTTTTCCGAGATGAACCGGTATCTATAGAAGATCAACTGGAGCTCCTGGTATCATGCTCACACCTACTCTAAACTTTGGAGCCTTCATCTAGTCAAGGGCTAAAACAGCAGCCATGAAGCTAGGAATTCTAATCAAGATTAATCGAAACTTTATACCGAGACAGCTTATTTCCCTTTATCAAGCACAGGTTCGGTCTTGTTTGGAGTATAGCTGTTTGGGACGGCTCGGCAAAGTACCAGCTTGCAGCCTTAGACTCGATAGAACGAAGAGCCTTCAGACTCATTAACGAGTAGTACCTTGCAGAGACTAAGGTCCAAAGTCTCGAACACCGCCGTAAGGTCGCTTGGCTCTCGATCTTTTATAGGAAACATTTCGGAGAATGCTCACAGGAACCTGCATGACCTGATTCTATCAACCCCCTTCCAGTCCAGGACAAACAGATACACAGCGCATTACCACTACTTGGTGGATATAATGTCTACTCGCACAAAGCAGTTTTCCTCCACCTTCATCATTCGTACCGCTGGGATTTGAAACACGGTCCCTGCTGTTGTTTTTCCGGTCAATTACAACCCGAGTATCTTTAAAACAGGATTGAATATGTTGAATAGGATACATCATTGGCCATATCTACACTTTCCATCAGGTGAGGTTCTAATTAAACGAAGATCTTTTATACTAAAAAATACTTTCAAACAAATACTGACTGGCTGTAGAACCCAGCTATTCTGGCCGATTAAATACACTAGAAAGTTTTAAAATATTTGATAAGTCTCTAAGGGTCTTCGTGGCAATAAAGAGTAATTCTTGACATGCATTGGTCCAGTTCTATGCATGCAACAACGCTTTCCGATTAGTGGATAACGTTCGCCTCTAGCCAAATCTCCCTTGCATTCCTAGCAGTGACAGCAGCATAGTACTGAACCGACGGCGTCGGGCGTCGCACGCCCGCTCGAAATAACGCGCGATCGATTGCCCAACCGATCGGTAAACGTGTTTATATACCTCAGCAGTGGTCAAAAAATACGCGCGACCGATTGCTTAACCGATCGGTAATATTATCATTGCAGTGATCAAAAAACCTAACTAACACGCCATACATTTTCAAAACGTTTTGATACGTTTGATTCTTAGCATTGTCTAAACGTGAATCCGTCAACCACCCCATATGTACATAACATCCCTCACGCGCATTGTTTACGTTCAGTGTTTGTGATTTTGTGAAAGATATTCGATAAACAGGTCGATAAACATACGCATAAAACTATATCTAAAGACGCAAAGCTTAAATGAATATAGTGTCTATCAAATAGATACAAACATTAAACAAGACATATTCGAATATGAATACATTTTGGCGGCACATTTAGTTGACACCTTCGCTTGCAAATCAGACAGATATTTCCGCGATAAACAGCTTTTTATGTGTTCAAAATCAAATTATGTACGCAAATAATAGAATGTGTGTGAAAATATATAAAAATATAAATGATAACTGTCCTGTATTTTACTTATATATCATATAGTCAATCTTGCTCATTTGAAATGATATTTCACAAGTTGTTGGTTACTAATTTTGGCACTTGCAAGTTCTGACCGTGATTGAGATCTAATTAATATCTGTCTAATAACCGTCGATTATTCATCTAGTAACTGTGCTGCGTATAGTTATTGCACAAACTCTTGTCTAGTAAAGATTAATCGGTCAATCAGTGCGCTGCATCGGCGCTAGGCGTCCTTGCCCCACTGACGTGCCAACTCGCGGACGAATTTAGCCTACCGGGCTACAAGAACTTTCTTCTGTGTCTATCAATCAATTACAAACCTTACCACCTAATGATAAGAACACTAATCAATTATTATCTACACAACAGACTCAAAAAAAATAATTACAGTAATCGATTCTGGATCTTAGTGCGTTAGGTTAGGGTTGTGTGCGAATGGAACGCGGACTTCGATGTGCTCAGTGACATTTCGGAAAGAGTATGCTTATTCAGCTGACTCTATTGTCACCAATGAGTGAATGCTACAGTTGTGAAACTCGTGTTTTGTATATTACATCTTCAAGGACCTGGTTCTACGATCTACCTTTTCTCCTACCGATTGCTGTTTACCTACTATGGTTTCTGTGTTATAGTTACTCTAGTTTTGAGTTGAATAAGCCGGTGTATTCATCATATATGTAACTGCATTCCTGAATCTTAACATCTACAGTAATAAACGAGAGTTCGCCTAATTGTAAGTTGCTTGTCACAGCATGAATCACGCTGTCTATTTATCCCTGGCAATCGCTGCTGTTGACATTTCCGACTGTGGCTATCGCCACTGATCTTGCTTCATATCGATTCACTGCAAAATTTACATGCAGTGATTGATTTGCTCAGTTTGTGTCTTTCGTTTTATTGATTTTCGAAAACCACGCCGATTGTCGGTATAAATACAAACAGGAATACTTTTCTGAATAGTTTTCTTGTTAGATACTAGTGACGAATTACGTGGTCAAATCTATTATAGTGTGTCAAATATCAGTTAACTAGTAAAAAACATAAAAATATATTTATTTGCAGCAAAAACACATTACAGTAGGTATATAAGGCACTTAATGGTAGATAGTAGGTAGAGTTATATTATATTGTGATACAATGGCCTGTTAAACTGATAGAAAAAGTTATTGCTGAGGGTTTGGAGACAATGTTTTATACTTTTAATAGATCTCACACTAGGCGGAGCCTGTATCGTGAGATCCAAGCTGGTGATTCTTACAGACACATGCGGGTACTTTGTCTCGGTGTGAAACGTACAATACTTAGTTAACACTTAAATTATCTTATCTAGTGCTTAAGTACATAAGTGAGCGAGTCTAATAATTTTAGCAGTACATAATTACAATAGTACCCATAATACCAGTTAATCTTAGCACAGGGCTAGGTGATACTGTGTGAATGGTTGGCCAACATTTGTCATTTATTTTCGTTGAATCTTATCGTAAACTTATGAGTCTTGAACGAATCGCATTAACTAACTGACCGAGCACTAATCTGCACTTCCACTGAAATTAAATCCCATAAAACCCAGTAATATCAAGACAGGCTGATCAGCTGATTTCCCTACGAACGGACTCTATAAGACTCGCATCTGTCGTTTCCATCAGCCCGCTAGTAGACAGGTATTCGCGCGCTTGTATCAGATGATGTGACTAACGGTACCATGGCGTGGAACACGACGCGGGACGTGGGTAGAGAAGAGATAATTATAGCAACTATTTCAAGTTCATGCATTGATTATTCGTGGAGTAAATATTTGTCATACTAGTTTTTTTGTTAGTATAGTTTTATAACTCACTAATATAATGTAGTAGGTACCTCGTACTTTTCGTAAGATTCTTTTTTTTATCGCCGAACGTATTAAAAGTACCTTTTAATGTCACGTGAACCGGTATCTATCTAGCTCTACCGAACAGATAGACATTCGCAATGTTTGCAAACATTTGATTGTATTCTTTTCCATTCAATAAAAGATCAGTAATTTCATGATAAGTTAATTTATTTGCCGTCAACTGAGATTCTCGTTCTGCATTCTTCTGAAATACTCCAAGGTTGCGCTGGTTTATGATGGCTCACGTCCGGAATTCCGACGACATCCTGTTACAATGACGCATTTCTAATAAATCTAGTTCCCAGTTACTAATATTGAAGTATTTGGTCGTTCATTTGGATAAGGACTGTTGTTTCCACCAATGAAATTCTCTTGTGAAACCACGTTGATTGAAGTTTGGTCGCTTTTTGGTGGTTGGCAGGTACAACAACCTGACATAAGTCGATAATGTTGTAATTGTCACAATCTTTATTAACTCGTATACTCAAAGTTCTACGTTGTTTTGTTTGTGTTCCACGTGTTTTCAATGTATGCCACCTTATGTTTAGTAAACGGTTGTAAGGCCTCGTTCAACTCTTCCGTTTCTTTCAGTTTCAGCGCAGAATAACTATAAAGTAGTAACGGTTACGGACAATTAGGGTCCAACAGGTGCCAACCTTTATTTTTTTGATGTCGTTTTTCCCTCACATTTGTCTATACCACCACCATGTCTCTTTACAGGCTCTGTGCTTCCCAAGCTTCCAAACAATGTAAATAACACAGAAGTTGACGACGTCTTGACAAATAAGCGCATCATTAGTACAGCAGTAGTGCTCCATCAATCTCCTTAACCATCCTCTAGCTGGGCGGTCACCTCCAAAGGCGGTATAAATCTTTAGTGCCATCGTCAATCTCTGCAGATTAATAACCGGTTCTAGTTCTGCCATTTGGCATCATGAGCTGGCATTCTGACAGGTGCAGCGTCAATTATTTCTATAAGCGTGGATACTTTTATGAGATTTCCGCTTTAATGGAAAGCTATATTATATATATATATATGTTATATTATATATATGTTATATGCTATATTATACAACCGGCATATCAATCCTTTGGATTGATATGCGGATATGCGGTTGTATAATATTGATAATAGGATAATCCTAACATTTTGGTTTGCGCACTTTTCACGTAGCTTTTCATCTTAAAATTGAGGCATAGAAAACCCTTTATCAAATAAGTGTCGTCTTTTTTCCATTTCTTTACTTCTGAGGTATTGGTTTGTTGATAATTAAGTATATGGATTTATATTTTAGAGATAAAATCTCGTACAATCCTAGGCTTCTCTTTCTAAAGTTGAATGCAAGGTCAACCATGATACAAATACTATATCTCCCCAGGCTGCATATAGAGTTTGTAATTAACATAACAGAAATAACACACCTGTGTCTTTACGACATTAAAACTGCACTTGCACAAGGCATAGCGTTATTTGCCAAATTGATACTAAAATACCTCGTGAATCACGAGCTCGCCTTGGAATATGAATGCACTCATATTTGTATGAGATATTCCATTCAGGAAATAAGCGGGTTATTTATGGCACCTTGACGATGTTGTTCAATATTTAAACAATTTTGTTTGTAATTTGTTTATTTTATTGGTCACATTACATTACAAGCTCTTTCATGAATTAGAAAATCTCGGTATTTTAGAATGACAGGTTTTTATGGCCCTGTCATTGCAACGTTGGCATCTACGAAGTTTGTAGACGAATCACAACGCATCGTAAAACTTCGATAGTCTACAGTCTACGACTGGGTTTATACATTGTTTGTAGCTACGAAAGTCTCGTAACTCTGCTACGCGAGGTCTCGTAGCATGTCTACGAGAAAAGCTACGCCAAGTCTTGTAACTTAACTAGTCGTGTTCTTGTACCGCTTTTCGTTCGACTGCATAAATGTGTTGCAAGCAAGTGTGTCAGTTATCTTCCATTGATTTAATAGTAGCTAAAATTCTTTCTATTCCGAGATGGTTACTTCACTTTTAAAACGTAATATCATGTGCCACAAACGAGACCGAGTTCATTGTACCCATTTGTAAAAGCACAATGGGTTTGTCTTACGTCATTGGATTTATGTACGCTGATAATGTATCTGGAACTTGAAATAACAAACGTGTGTTTGAGTTATTTATTTGCGTTAAATAATCTATGATTTCGTGAAAATGTGCTAGCACATTGCCGTTCTTTTAATTCGTAAAAAATTGGTATATCAATGAATAAAACTAAACTGATGGTCAAAATATTATTATTCACACATCACAAAATAAATATTAAATCACAATCAATTCATAAGATTTTAGATGAATTACAAATTGTTTGCCACTTACATTACATAATATAAATGTAATAGTTCCATAGGTACACGGATACAACTACACACTACCAAAATCTCTCCTAACAATATTCTACACTCTGAGTCTAATAAACCTTAAACAGAACTAATAACCGAAAATGACAACGAACGAACCAATTGGCTAACAAACAAAAACAATGCTTCAAGAACAAGTTTGCTACAAACAGTGATGCTGAGAACGTAACAGTGAACAGTGATTCAAAGTGCCAGTGCTGTGATTATACATACATACATACATTCTCATCAAACACACATACCATGGAGACACAAGACATAGACATAATGACACCAGAAGCTATAGGTCAGTTTCAAAACGGCTCTATCATGGAAAAAAATCGTAAAGTTGCGCTTATCCAAGATATTAAGTCTTAGCGCTATAATATGAGATTAAGGCAAAACGATTAAACGACGTTTAAAAGAAGAATGGTAAACTAACTATGAACAGCAGGTTATAAGACCCTTTCCCTGTCTTATCGTGATTCTTTTTACTAAATAAACGTGGCATTAAGTATAAAAAGCGAGTTTCCCTGATATTTGGTTTCTTATAAGCGTACCGATACGATTTTTTTCTGAAGGTCCTGTTTTTGCACGATGGAAATCAATTGCCTAAACATTCAGTGAGCATTTTTTCTTCCCCAGTTTACATATAATAATGTCTAAATGGATTTTTATCGTGCATAAAACACATTGGCATGTACAAGTGGATGTAGACAGCGCTAAATTATAACAACTACTACATTACTGAACGCTGACCGTACTCGTACCTACACAATTTAACTACTGTAAAATACTAGTATATACAATTCTACACTTGACTAAAATACTACAAGTACAGTCATAATCGTAAAACAACTAAACACTAGATGTGATATAAAATGAAGTAGATATAAGTGAACTAAACCATTAAAAAATCTCGTAATTATAAACTTAAACATTACCTGTTTATTCTTTGCAGTTGCTTAGAATGAAGTAGAATAGGCATTTGACCAAAAGCTTTGTAGTTAGAAGCTTGCGTTTAAACAGAGCGTATGCGTAGATGTAGACAGTGTTAGTAAACGTCTCGCTTCACCATCATTGCAGCCCACCATGTCATCCACTGCTTGCTAATAGGATTCCGATTCTTGCAAGTCTATTGTCTTGTCTTATCAATCTTATCATAACCACTCTCATTGTAACAAAATCCACTCTTTCATCTCTTTATTATGCTTTATCAATTTTCGAAAGCTACATTATATGTTTCATACTGAAACACCTCAATGCAAAAGAGATCAGTAAATGCATGCTGCAATACGTAAAGAGTACGTCCGTGTGCTTAACGCATCCACTGCCCAGTGTCGACGGTGCGACCTGCGGAGGCGCCCTGCCCCGGTATTGCTCGCCGGTAATACTAACTGACAGCGACTGCTATGTACTGATCATCTTATATATTTCCCCTTGCGTTATTATGCCAGCCGTATCCTTTGCCTCGTAACAATCCTTTTATCTAAAAATCGGATAGTCGCGGATAGATAACGGATAGTCTGTTCCGTAGCAGCAAATCCCTCTACTAATTGCCAATCCTTGCCACTACTTGACTGTTCTGGGTATTTCTCGATTTAATTTTGTCTTACTGCTGCTGTAGAATTACCCTTGACACAAATCACAGTGTCCTGCTTGCTTCTTTTTCCTGCTGACTAATTATAAAGTTCATTATCATTAGTAAGGTTTCAACCCTCGCTTACATAAGTGCGTCTAAAGCTCGCGAGTGCTTGTGCAGAGTTCGGCGAGTGGCTCAGCCGCGTCGCGTTGCCGGCGCTGCGCGCGCGCCGACCCAGCGAACGACGAGCCAGGGCTGCCACGCTTAGACTCATCATGGACGTGAGTATTACCTTCTTTACGTTCTTAATATGGTCACTTTTACGAAATTTACAAAATTAATGAACAATACAAACCTAGGCAATTAAGAAATAACCAAAGAAAAACATAAGCAGTTTATAGAATCGGGAGGGTAGGCTTGGCCTAGTTATTTAGGTACTTATTGTATTCCATAGCTTTTATGAATCAGCAACTTGTTATTGTTTTTTTCTAATAATAATAATAAAAACATTATTTTTTTCGGGCTACATAGGTCCAGTTTACATGAAATTGGTATAAGTACATAATAATAATCAAATAAAAGTCATAAAAGTAATAATAATTAAATTGATCATAACCACAATAATCAAAACAAAGAAAAAAGAATAGTATTTACAATAATTATTTGACAATGTTGTAGGTACCTAATATTATTATTATTAGTGTACGCGCTAATGCGCAGTACACTAATAATCCCATATTGCCATGTGTGACGATGTAAGCGGTTAAAGTGCAAGCATTCTCAGTCAATATTTACCATTATCAAGGTTTTTAATAGCCACTAGTGCTTTATGCTTTTAATTAGCCACTAGCGCCCGCGTTTAAGCGCTTAGTTGGTGAAATACACGGAACAGAAAAAACTAGGCGAAATTTTATCTACAGAGATGAAAATACCACTTAGTAAAAATACACAATACACACCAAAAACACTTAGGTACATAAATACCAAATATACAAAGAAAATTGTAAAAGTTAAACATCAAGCTCAACCATGTAAACTTTAGTGCCGATACTTATACTCTATGAATCCTGAATCTCACCGCTCATAATCTTTTATATCGGTTTCTTTTAATCTCCAATAATCATTTAGTCCCAAAATTTTCCTCTGTGAATGAATTAATTGTGTTATGTTAAAAAATGTTAAATACAAGAAAGTTCATCCAGAAGAGATCATTAAAATAGCTCTGAAGTTATATTTTTGTCTCTACCTTGACCCAGGAGACACTTATCTACGTCATATTTATCTTGGTGTAGAGTTAAATTATCTGGACTAAAAGAAGCGATCTCGATTGACTAAAACATTTAGTAAAATTTGCATTTTTTTTTCTCTTAAATATTTGTCTATTAGTAGAAGAAAAAGGTGACATCAATCTGTATATAAATTTACGTGAACGGTCAATAATGTCGCTTTATTTCATGCGTGTAACGAATGCCATAGTTTTACTTGAAATACCCGTTTTTATAAATAAAGCATACGATAATTCGTAACAGCGCCATCTGTTAGGTGATAGAAGCATAGCGTGTGTGTGATCGAAGCTAATTCGCGAACCTTGGCGTGCGTTGGGTGTGCGTTAACTCTGAATATCACAACATACTTTTGTAAGGTGCGCTTTATCGCAGTGTTTTAAGATTTCGATAGATGGCGGGACATTGTGTCTCAAAAATTAATTGATCTATTTTGATATCTCAATTCTCAACCTAAGGGTGCTGCTTTTTTTCAAAGTAGTTTCTTTATTGAATTTACCAGTATAATAAAGTATTTATACGCCTCAGAATAAGCGAGATACATACATTTAACACTCACGCTATTTTGTTGTAAAAGATAAGCCCTTTTATTTTCGCTCTAGGTCTGTTGTATATACAGACCCGTCGTCTTCCTATAAGGGTATATCTTTCAGGATAGATTTTTTCCTTCTAGCTCTTAGATTTATCGTATACCTAAGAATCTTTAGTAATCGGCATGTTGTAAAACTAGCCCAGCAGCAAGAAATAGAGAAATCTAGACTATTCTAAACGCTGTCCTGTTTACAAACCTCCCACTGCTTTTATTTCGGACTTTCAGAGCAGTTATTTGTATTGTTTTGACGAGTGTCTTCTCTGACGGATTACCCGTAATTACTCTCAGGTGTGGGGGTTTTATTTTTGCGGTTAGAGCTTTGGTTATTGACGATTGGTAGTTAAGGTACAAAGAGAAAACGATGTAGGTACAGACTTCTCTCAGTTCACATTTGGTTCTTTTGAGTCTCAATCAGTAAAACCCAGTTCAAAATATACGATCCTTAAACGATCTTATGCAAGTTAAAATGGATCTTGCCAAAATAACTTCTGCTGGCTGTGTATTGAACTGTAGATTCGATGCAGGAAGGAGGCCTTTTCTTGTAAATGATGTATTGTAGGTATAAGAGTGCTAGAGTTCAGTATTTAATGATGTTGGGTTTAAGTACATAACCTGGGCTTACGTGAAATAGTATCGCCTACATAAGATTTCAGAGCTAGCCGGTTTCTAGTATTTCCACCAGCCCCCCCTAGCACGCGGATTGTTGTCTAGGGTAGAATAGAGAAAAATGGCATCGCATCTTCACACATTGCATTATTGAAGTTGAAGATGACAGGTCTTTGAAATACATTCATTTTAAATAGTTTACGCATTCGATGACGAAGTGACGTAATTTTTGTCTATTCTACCATAGACAAAGATCCCCGTTCTAAGGGGGCAGCTCTTTTCAAATTTTCCCGGTGATGCAGGTTTTTATTAACAACTCGAAGTTCCAATTATCAATTTCGATTACTTCATAATTAAAAAGTCTGATATCTAGCCCGATGCTGTGTGGGTATCAAACTATTTACGAGTCCAACAACCGAAGTATTTTCGGAAAAGCCGCATTCTTGAGCATCGCCTTTTAATAAATATAACCGTTATTAAAAATACTTAGGACTCGGACTTTGGCCGTGAAATGATTCGGGCATCATAGAGATATTAGTACGGTAGCTGTGAAGAAAAACTAAGCCTGGACCTTGTACCGAGGTGACAAATTGAATAATAAAAGAATAAGAATAAAGAATAAAATATATTTATTTTCCAAACAGGACTAGGTACACAATATAACAACTTAATTAAGAGAACAAAAAGAAAACTACTTTTGTACTTAGCGCCGCTTACAAAATTGGCTCTAACTCAGCATGTGTTGGATGACTAGCAAGCTAACATCCAACGCTGATCTTCCGCCAGAGCCACACTTGAACGACTGATGTTGCCTTTACCTTTTGATGTGTTTGGTTTTAGGGATGGATGGATAATCTTGAAGAATTGAGAAATTATCACAAATGTAGAAAGCCTTGTATTAATATTATCTTGTGTTAAAACCTGTTACATAAAGATCGTCATCAACCAGACTAATTTAGAGAAATGTCACACACAGCTTTCTTCGAGAAAATACTAGCGACAAACCGTCGACTTCCCGCCAAACTCTCACAATATACATAGAGTTTCCAAGAACTGCGTCCCGAGTGAACCCGCGGCCCTGAACCAGTTTACTAATTATAAATCTAAGTGGATTGTTACGTCAGTTAATGCAAAAGTGGGAACTGGGAAGGTTAGTGTAATTCGTGCGTCCGTTTGCTTTAGTTAAATGTGATTGTGTGGCCTTGGGAATCTCTAATAAATTATTAATAAAAAATTTGGTTCGATACTGTTGCACAAGAGGATCTCTGGTTTTATTTTGTCAATTCACACGTTTTCAAACTATTTCATTTCATTTTCTACTCTTCTACCATTTTATTTGTCGTAAAAAATAGCACACGTATCTTACCTAGGTCATTCCAGGTCCAAATCTTTTTGAGTGCAAAATGTCAGCTCGATCCATTCAAAAATATAAGCATTGTCTTCAGTTAAACATCTTCAGACCAACAGTACAAAAATTCACTTTATAATATTAGCAGGAAGGTCATGTGCCAACGGCAATGGGACAGGCATCTGTGTGAGTTGTTGGAATTGTTTGATACAAACATCGATCTAAGTAAAATTTGAAAGATAAACCCCCAGCGCACTAACTCAACAAATGGCCTGTGTTGTATTCCAACTAAACTCAAAAACTCTCTTTTTCATCAATCTTGTGTAATGTAACTTATGATCAACAAAGACGGAAAGAAGGACATTAGTTGCAAGTACTTTCTTCATATGACACTGGCACTTTATTAGACCCCACAACTTGCGGCGTCGCATCTTGTTCGGTTGTGTGCAAGGTGTTGCGCGCCTCGGCCAGAGTGCGGTACTGCTGTCCAACACTTGGTCATCACGGATTATCGTGTACTAGGGTTGCCGGGCGTATATCTCGTTATGCCAGCCTTAACGACATCATCCCGCGGGCCCTTGTCACCGCTTACACGAACCGAATGCGTGACGATGATAAGAGGCCCGGTCCGGGTTTTGATCAAAAAATATACGAGCGTCTGGTCGAAGCGACGTGTGACTCGAGAGCTGGTGAGTACCTATCTGGCGCAGTGCATCAGCATTGCTATACAGCGGGGCAATGCAGCCAGCGTCTCGGGGACGCTTCCTACTGGTATTGATATGGATCAGTTAAGCTACCTAGCCAGATAGCTTCCAACAGTCTGCAGTGGGTTCAATTGTTTCAAATGTAATTACTGGTGCTAATTTGTTTCTTTTATTTGATTGTCAAGTTGATATCTTAATTCGTAATTGTAGCCGACTTTAATGTTTCTAGCACTAGATAGTTCCTCTTCGTTGTTATCATGTCCTCGTCTAAAAGCAGACATTCATTTATATTTAATTAAGGTGAGTCCTATTGCCCAATACTTTGTTTATTCTATTTCTTGGAGAGGATCACCATTTGTTACAAGTTATTACAACACACGGCTGCTTGCTCTGTCAGTCCTGGATTAAAGGTAAAATATTATTTCAAAATACACTGGTAAACCGCTTTGGATTTATTATGGTGTAACATTGTAACGTTTTGTTGAGTTGATTGTACATATGAATTTGTCTTTAGCCACCGGTGAATGGCTATTTAACAGCAACGCTAAGCTTATTGCAGGTACTTGCGACATTTTAGAGAGATCAAGCTTAAAATTACCAAAAATTATAATCTTTCACAGTGACGTTTTGCCTTTTTAAAATAAATTAAAACAGAAATTATTAGAAGCTTTACATAATTTATTCCAATATTTAACAGTCGTAGAATAAATGTTCGGCAATTTCGAGAGAGCCATAAATAATCCGGCGTGTTGAATAAAACATACGCTTGGATGCACCACATTTTTTGGATCAGTATTTTTTTCACAAATCAAAACAAGTAGCCCTACCTATAAACCCAAAAAATATCTACATAAACTTCTCCAAAATTTTGTGACATCTATCAATATCTATGTTAAATATCTCTTATCTTTATTTAAACTTTGCTTTAATCTAAGTATATGCGCGTTTTCAGTAGCCTTATTCCTTCGGCTGGATGTAATATATCATTCTGCAAATCAATACAATTGTTCAGGAAACTAACAATAAAAGATCATCAAATCTAATCTAATCGGACAAAGATTTTGCACAGATGAAATTCCTTCTAAGCCTTAAAATGCAATGATATCTTTTGTCACTGAAAATGTGCCAAATCTACAACACAGTCATTTGACTCGCAAGGGATGTTTATTTGGGTTACATTTTACTGCTCATGTTCTGCACTGGAATTACGAGGTTTTCGGAATTACACACTCGATCGCCGATTTAATGATCTAGACCAGAGTGATAAACACACTTCTTCCCACACTCCGCCGAAAATGATCTTACCGAATTTTTAGGACATGGAAAGTAGATGGTTTTAAGCTTTTGGTATTTGTATAAGCCGATAAACACTCGATGCTATGTACTAAAAATCTAGTTGACAATTACTGAATAATTCTTAGAAATATACAACTTTTTAGTTTTATAATTTTAACACTGGCGAGTTAAAACATTATCTAAAGATTATCTAACTTTTAGAAGACAGAGAAACATGGTTCTCTTATAGTTTTCATAGTTTTTTATAGTTTCGCTATTGAGTTTCCTAACCTTCAGGTTACTTTTTCCACCCGCAACGGTCGAATAAAACGTTTATTGCTCGTTAAAACTAAAAATCCTAATCGTTTACGACCATTTAATTCAGCCTTACGCGAATGTTGAACTTTAGACATTGAAAAATCGCGGGATAAATCATACGTGGAACTGTAAATCTTGCGTGATTTATGTAGTACTGGTAATTTATTATTGGGAAACATCCTAATTGGGGGAAATAATTTAGTAATTATTCATACAAAGGTATTCTCAAATATTGAGTTTAAAAAAAAATACAGTCTTATGAAAGAGATTATCGTCTTCACAAAATTTTATGAGGAATTGGCGAAGGAAGTTTCACAGATAACTCAATTTTTAGTTTACCTTCCTTGTTAAAGCCTTCCGTCAGAAGCGTTAAGGCCCGCAAAACGGAATCGTCCCTCCCATCTCCATCAGGCTCCCTTCAACATTTCAAATAGATATATCTAACCTTGGTCTTTATGCTCCGTTGGGGTTCCATAAAAGTTATTAAAAGAAGTTAAAGTCATCAGTAACTCTTTCTCAACCTCAACAGCCCAACGCGGTCACATTAACAACAATCCGTCGTCCCTGTCAAACGGCTTTCCTTACCTTGTCCGAACTCTAACATATGGGGTGCATTTGCAGCACCATAAATAACTTATGTCTGTTGGGATTTACGGGCTTATAATTAGTTTGGGTGCGACCCAATTCGGCGTTGTCATGTGAATCGTTTTTCTGGCTCCTGGAGACTTACCGTGTGTGAGCGATGATTTGTTTAAAAGCTCAAACTTGAAGCTCCGAATGTATTTCTATTTATTGACCATTATAACATAGGAAGTTATACAAGGCAAGTTCTGTTGTACAAATCATATTTAAGAAATTTAAATTTAACAGTATACAGGGTTATTGGAAATTAGACCGGATCCTTTAAGGGGGTGATGGGGGAGGCCATTTGCAACTATTTTGACCCCATATTGTATTATCCGAAAGTTAACTATTTTTGAGATATTTCCATATTTGTGTTTTTTTGGGAAAATCCCGTTTAATGTCTTCAATAATTAACTAAAAAAAAATGATCATACAACTCAAATTTTAGTCACAGGTTTAGATAGCCTACAGTCTAACTCTTAATATCCATTAACAAAATCGGCTGAATCAGCATCCATATGGAAGCTAAACGACATGTTTATCGAAATAAAGTATTATTTTAAAGTAAATTCTTCACAAAAAACCCATTTAAAAAAAAAATACCCATGTAAATTTAGTCGGCATGCTATTTTAAAAACATCTACACATCTTTAGCTATCCAACGAGGTATAAATCAATGCACTTAGTTACACTATTGCAGAAAAAAATACGGGTAAACCATAAGTAGGTAGCAAATTTCAATAAATCAAACGAATCATTTTGAAACAAAAAATAAAAGAAAAATGAAATTTTACTTGAACAGTTACCTTTTATTACAACCAAAACATTTAAATTTACAATTCGTTTTCAAAATGTTCTCCTCTATTCCTTACGCAAAGACGCATACGATGGCGTAAGTCAGATTTAACAACCATTGTTGTCAAATTTATTTTCATTTTGTCGGCCGCTCTTATTATTCGGCGTCTTAATTCCCCCGCACATTACAAGACAAATGTGCGCCAATGGTTTGATGAGCATTTTCCGAACCGATGGATTGGTAGAGGAGGGTCCATTCCATGGCCAGCAAGGAGTCCCGATCTTACCCCTGTTAATTATTACGTTTGCGGTCACATGAAGAGCCTAGTTTATGACGATTTGACATCACCTATTTCATCGGTGGATGAATTAAGGCGCCGAATAATAAGAGCGGCCGACAAAATGAAAATAAATTTGACAACAAGGGTTGTTAAATCTGACTTACGCCATCGTATGCGTCTTTGCGTAAGGAATAGAGGAGAACATTTTGAAAACGAATTATAAATTTAAATGTTTTGGTTGTAATAAAAGGTAACTGTTAAAGTAAAATTTCATTTTTCTTTTATTTTTTTGTTTCAAAATGATTCGTTTGATTTATTGAAATTTGCTACCTACTTATGGTTTACCCGTATTTTTTTCTGCAATAGTGTAACTAAGTGCATTGATTTATACCTCGTTGGATAGCTAAAGATGGGTAGATGTTTTTAAAATAGCATGCCGACTAAATTTACATGGGTATTTTTTTTAAATGGGTTTTTTGTAAAGAATTTACTTTAAAATAATACTTTATTTCGATAAACATGTCGTTTAGCTTCCATATGGATGCTGATTCAGCCGATTTTGTTAATGGATATTAAGAGTTAGACTGTAGGCTATCTAAACCTGTGACTAAAATTTGAGTTGTATGATCATTTTTTTTTTAGTTAATTATTGAAGACATTAAACGGGATTTTCCCAAAAAAACACAAATATGGAAATATCTCAAAAATAGTTAACTTTCGGATAACACAATATGGGGTCAAAATAGTTGCAAATGGCCTCCCCAATCACCCCCTTAAAGGATCCGGTCTAATTTCCAATAACCCTGTATAATACACAATATTTATATTCTATTCATAATAATTCAAGTCGTTAAAAGAGGTTTTCAATAAATTTAATCAGTAAATTGCTACACGTGAATTCATTAATACTATAAAATGCATGGTTTTAAAAAAAAAAAAAATTTTAAGTTTAAAATGTTCAAAATTGTCAATGTCTGTGATTTTAATTGGTAGTTTATTAAATAATTGTATTTTAATAAATTCTCCCTGCTTTTGTACCTTCGCAAGACGTACCGTTGGTTTGACTAGTTTTTCTTTATTTCGTAGATTATAATTATGAGTTTGGTTTTTTTGTAAATAGTTTTCTTTATTGCTATGTATTTCTAAAAGACTTTTATAAATATAGAGTGATACCACAGTCATGATTTTATATTTCTCAAAATATTTCTCAGCTGACGTTCTCCTATGTAGGTTGTCCGCAAATTATTCTAATGGCCCTTTCTGTGTCCCATGTAAAGTCTAATGTGAAATGTTTTCAATATCTCTGATATACATACATATAACTGAGAATCTTACAACTTCGACTTACGTTACAAGTAAATCGTGGGCATAAAAGATTTTCTTTTGGCTTAGATGGCAACGGTCCCGTTTTTAGCAGTGTATTAGAGATAGGGAGATAATATATACTTTAGCGTACGTAGTTTTTCTACGGTGGCGTGACCACACATCCGATTTTGATGTAACTTTTTTCTACTGTCCCTCGCTGAGCAATGTCCCATGCCTTCTATATACACATCTCTCTTTTGCGCAACTGAAGTTCAGTTGATTAACGATTCCACAATTAGAAGACGAATATTCTATTCAAATGATGATTTACATGGAGTATGCCTCTATTTACGCGTTTAAATTTAAATTATTGTTTTCTTAATGATGCGCCATGCCTACTATTAATACAGATACATAATACTTATTGTAGACGTGCGATTCTTGCAACAGTGTTCGACAGATAACTCTGCATTTTTGGCTCTTTCATTCACAGTTTGGGACATTAGCCAAGAGCTTCGAATACTATTACCGTCTTTTGAACCGTTGGTCGGTAGGTACTATTGGCTGTCTGTGACGAGTGTCGTTATGTCAGCACGTCTGCGTCTTAAAGCTTCTTCCTGAGACAATGGTCGACCAGTGATCCGATTGTGTGGAACCTTCTATTTCGGCTAATAGGACCCATTTTAATCCCTTTATTAGAGCACGTAAAAGGTCCAATTTTGTAAACAATCTGACCAACACCTAGTTTTTAGGATTCCGTACCAAAAGGGTGAAAACGGAACCCTATTACCAAGCCTCCGCTGTCTATCTGACTTTCCGTCCGTCTATCGGGCGCGGTCTCCTGAAGTCCTCCGTGTGCAAATCGACTCGCACTTGGCGTGTTTTATTGTAAGAGCTTTTTTACTACTCTAGTCTCTCTCTTAGTGTTAAACGTGAAGACGACTTAGGTTATACATATGTAGATAGGTGGCATGACGTCGCCGTCGACTTTATTGATTTGAAACTCAATCTAATCCAGGTGTTTATTTTACATTTAAATTTTGTTAATCAAGACTTGCTCTATTCAATCTCTAGCCCTTTTTACCGCTGTGCTGCTGTAAATTTTTCTGCTTCAATTCAAGTCTTAACAAAGTGCAACTCAATAGTAACCACTTCCCGGTACGTACTCAGCAGTTTATGATCTGTCTTCTTAGAAGCCACTCCATTCGAATCAGAACTAGATTTAAGAGCGACCTCTTTGAATCGTATCCAATATGACAGATTCGTGTGCACTATCCTCTTGATCCCAAAACAATGCGTCTCGACTCCTGTTATTTACGAGCAATTTTATCTCGCCTTTGATATTCGTTTGTTTTAGCCCACGTGCGAGCGTGTTTTGTTTTATTGAATTCGAATACAATTTGTTGTGACCCGGAAATAGCGGTAAATGTATTGCTCTAGCTACAGATATGCGTTTTGACTCAACGTCACAGATTTTCTTCTTTTGCATTTGCTTCCCGTGTTTCATAATAGAAAGTAAACATTTGCAGGGTATAAAAGAAAATATCGAGTTGCAGTCTCCCGGGGCTTCAACTCCCGCGCAGTTCTTTTCCCTCCAATATTTTATGAAGTTGTGACAGCTGTCAAATCACTCTACCGCCGGTACGCCTGGAAGCTTTCCCGCAAACGGTTTCACGAATCAGAGCAAAGAGTTTGTTTATACGAACATTCCCTTTTTGTGACACTCATAATTTTGTCAGTGAGAAAATTCGCTTGAGGTTTTTTCCTGAAAGTGTTGCGTTGTCATAAAATGTTTCGAGGAAGTTTATAATGTTGTTGACATGAGTCTGTTGCCTGTAATTGCAAAAAATGATACGTAATGATTCTCTTGAAAGTGAATCACCTGATTTAACGGGGTACAGAACTTTTGCTTGTCTATAATAATTTTACGAGGTTTCTTCGCTTTCCTCGTAAACAAGTTCTTGTTTCTTAGCTTCTCAAATCCTATTCACGAGATGTTATTAATTTCCTAGTAGCGTGCCTATTTCTGTTCTTTTACACCTGCCGCTCGCCGGAAATGACAAACAGAAAATTAGCTGCAGGCGCAGGTAACTACATCCATAGAGTATTCTTAGCTATTTCCTCTTAAAAGTCAATGAAACTTTAATTTAAAGTCTGACAGTCGTATTTCATCTTGTTACTCTAGATTTGTTTTTATTTTGTTTTGTAATCTAATATAATATACGGTTTTAGTATTTTCGGTTTCGGTCCAAATCCATCTTAGGATGTCCTCGCACGTCGATTACAACTTTAAATGTTCAGCGGAATCGAGAGCGCTGATCAAAGAACAACAACTTACATCTTTCACAACAGTATCCAACTGCGAGTTTCGCATTTGATCTCGATTTCAATACGTTCAATATTCTATTAGCTTTTATGCCAAAAGGGAGAGTTTTGTTTTTTAATTTATTTTGTATTTAATTAGGACCCATTTCGTCCTTCAACCTACTTATTATTACTAACTAGTTTCCGCAGCTTCGCACGCGTTGTGTATATGAAACGTTTAAAGGTCAATGGGAACTTTTATATAGGATAAAAAGTCATTGAGCCTATGTTTCATTCTATGCCTAGACCTACATCTATGCATAATTTCAGCCGGATACGTTCAGTACATTTGGCGTGATGAAGTAACAAACATCCATCCATCTAAATATCCAATCTTTAGCATTTATAATACTAATATTATAAATGACACACTAATGTGATATTACATTATTTATATCACTAATACCATAGATAAATTAAAATTTGACCATGCTAACACGAGTACCTATTACACATATGACATTTTTAAATTATTGATTATTGAAATAATCCTTAGCAAAGTTATTAATCTAGCAGGTAAGTACTTCCGTAATTTTTGCGCCCTGACAGGGTTTTTATGTATTGTATAGTATACCCACAATGCTACTACACTACCTGTGAGCATAAAATGACAATAATTAATATAAATACTTATATATCTGGTCAATTTAGTTCAGTTTTAGGTTCTGGCTCGATTTGTCTGTGTTGCCACAACTCCAACCAGTGTCCACATCAAACAAGATTCGCCAAGTGCGAGTGTAACTCGCGCGCCGAGGGTTTCAAACATTTGCCAATTATTTGGACAATCAATTTTCTGAAATATTTTAAAAAGTATGAAACTTACAGAAATTTCAAAAAGTGTTTTAAAATGGTCAAAACGATACCTTTCATTTGATACCCCACATAGGCAGGTACCCCTCCTTTTGAAAAAAAATTCCCCCCCATTTTGACCATTTTTCAAAAACTATTATTATTACAGACTTCTCTATATTTTTCCTGTAAAATATAGATTGATATCTACAAACGCCTAATACATTGTACATGGATCGGTCTGCAATCTTCGGAGCTAGGGGGGGGGGGGGAATGGTCAATTTCTCGTCTTTTTTTGAAATATTTCAAAAAGTATGAAACTCACAGAAATTTCAAAAAGTGTTTTGAAATGGTCAAAACGATACCTTTCATTTGATACCCCACATAGGTAGGTACCCCCCCTTTTGAAAAAAAAATCCCCCCCTTTTTGACCATTTTTCAAAAACTATTATTATTACAGACTTCTCTATATTTTTCCTGTAAAATATAGATCGATATCTACAAACGCCTAATACATTGTACGTGGATCGGTATGCAATCTTCGGAGATAGGGGGGGGGGAAAGGTCAATTTTTCGACTATTTTTGAAATATTTCAAAAAGTATGAAACTTACAGAAATTTCAAAAAGTGTTTTGAAATGGTCATAACGATACCTTTCATTTGATACCCCACATAGGCAGGTACCCCTCCTTTTGAAAAAAAATTCCCCCCCTTTTTGACCATTTTTCAAAAACTATTATTATTACAGACTTCTCTATATTTTTCCTGTAAAATATAGATTGATATCTACAAACGCCTAATACATTGTACATGGATCGGTCTGCAATCTTCGGAGCTAGGGGGGGGGGAATGGTCAATTTTTCGTCTTTTTTTGAAATATTTCAAAAAGTATGAAACTCACAGAAATTTCAAAAAGTGTTTTGAAATGGTCAAAACGATACCTTTCATTTGATACCCCACATAGGTAGGTACCCCCCCTTTTGAAAAAAAATTCCCCCCCTTTTTGACCATTTTTCAAAAACTATTATTATTACAGACTTCTCTATATTTTTCCTGTAAAATATAGATCGATATCTACAAACGCCTAATACATTGTACGTGGATCGGTGTGCAATCTTCGGAGATAGGGGGGGGGGGTATGGTCAATTTTTCGACTTTTTTTGAAATATTTCAAAAAGTATGAAATTTACAGAAATTTCAAAAAGTGTTTTGAAATGTACAAAACGATACCTTTCATTTGATACCCCATTTGCCTTCCTTGGTCTCTTTTGAAATTTCAACATCAAAATTTGTACTGAAAATATTCATTTTCATTTTTCATTTATTTATATATTTTTTTCTTAAAATCAGTAATGGCGCACGAAATGTATCATTATTTCAAATTTCAAGTTAATAGCTGCAGTAGTTACTGAGATATTCAAGAAAGAGCGGGGACGGACAGAGCGAGACCATAAGGGTTTCAAAACCGATCTTTGAAACCCTAAAAAGATACACATAAGTACAGTACTATAGTTACTATATTTTTTAGAAGTACTGTCGTAGGTATATCTATGATTCTAAGGCCAACTAGCATTTCGGGTTGATTCGCCAGGATAGCAAGTGTGTGATACAAATGTAACCCCTTTATTGGTAGTAAAGTTATGCTCAACTAATCCAATCTTTTGTCTAGTTCTTCTGTGTCCTTGAAAATACATCTACCAATTTTATGTTTTAAACACTTGACCTAGCTGAGAGCACGTAAAAATAAACGAAGCGTTAATGTTTTAGTATTCAATCGAAAAACAAATCATGGTCTATAGATGTTGTTTATAAAGGGCCTTGCTTTAAATCAATTCAGTCAGACTTTTCGGAAATCGTCATTAATTTAGCATTGCATAAAACATAAATTGTAGAAAAATTTAAGAATAACGAACATCTCAACAAGGGCATTTAAGAATTTATAAATAAATTTCAAGGCTTAACTACTTCATTAACATTTATTTATTTTTTAGGATTACCTCGATTTGTTTCTAAAAGCTGAAAACCCTATCTGTCCTCGTGTTTTTCCTTGGCAATATTCATAAAACAAGTAGTTAAGTAGCCAATCACAACATGCTTACAAGTATCTGGAACTCTACCAGTCAGGTTGCATTATTTCCTCACATGAGTACAATGTTCTTAGCGATACATCTACACCGTCGGATAGTGTTTGCAATCGTCTTATACTAACAGAATTTACCTTTGTATTTGTACGCCTCTTTTGATATAACTTTACAAATGGAAAATAAACAGTGTCTTGGATTGAAAGTTTGAAGGTCTGCGCCGGTTTTAACGAAAAATATCTAAATAGAAACTGAAACGGAAAAATATACGCGACACATTATGAGTTGTGACGAGATCGAGGTTAACTGTTAAGGTTGATGACAACTAGAGAACATTTTAATTAGGTGTTGGTTTTTGATTTACGTGAACTCTGAAGTGTTATTATTAATTTAAAATTAAGCTAGTTAAATTTTGTGTCGTATTTTTTTAAAGGTTGGCTTTCCGTGTTTCCAGCTTATTTTAAATTATCACAAATAAATTACGAATCCCCGTTATGCGTACATTTTACATGGGCTGAGCTTTTTTTAATGCCTGTCAAATAACTCAAGTAAATTACCCTACTTTCGTCCGCTATAAACTACAGATTTAAAAGCTATGGAATACGCCGTCCTCTTGTCTTTATAATTGAACTGTGTCGTATGCTTGAACGTCCTGCATAAATTTATTTTTCTTTTGTTTATAAATAACTCGTAACCGGAACAATGTACACGGCACACCGTCTGAGTGTAAGGTGTGAAAGCGGCCGCGCGCCGTGAAGCTTCAGCCCGAAGCTCATGTCTTCAGTCGCTCTGCTCCCTTCGCACCGAAAACCCGCGCACACCCGCTCAAGAAAACACGAACGATAAACTTGATCGCGATACCAAAACAAACAAAAACTTTTGAACTCGAAGTGTACAAACAATTATGCTGGCTTGAAAAAAATCTACGATGTCGTTCTGCAGAATCACGGGGCGTAGCAGGGGGCTGCCGAAGCCCAACTATTTCCCGCTCCTGGCTCCGATTTCTCCAGCGGATGCCAAACGTTGTTGCAGGATCACCGGAAAATCCTACGGGCTGCCTTCGCATCATTACATTCCAGTACTACTTACCGCTCGTTCTACAAAGACTAAAAAGTGCAAGATAACAAATGTTTCTGGAGAAATTGGCCCTCATCATTACGCACCTGAAATTAACTATGGCAATAGAAAACACGACATTCTACCGGACTTTAGGTACATTTTTCCCGTGTTGGACGGTTCTACAGAAGCGCAAAAATGTTTAATAGACTTGTTATTAGGAAAACAAGTGGTGGAGGATAAGCGTTATGTGTACACAGTGCAGGAGAGAAGGTGCAGCTTAGTTTTCTCAGCACAGATGGAAGCGGCAGTGCGAGACGGTGATGTCAGGGATGTCATGCTCGCCAAAGACTCCGACACAGTTCTCATAAAAACAAAACAAGGTCGGAGTGTTTCCATGGACTTTAAAGATTTTACGGATGACACAGAAATATTGTTTGAAGGTGAAGGACCTAGTGCTGAAGTTTTGAAACAAAGAGAAATCGAAGAACTTGAAGAGAGAAAGAAGAAGCGGAAGCGAGCAGCTGGCCTGTCTTCAATGAAAAAAATATTCGAAAATAAAGAAAAACTAGCTGAAGTGCAGGAGTTAGAGGAAGAAAAAGTTCGTCAAGTGCGATCAGCTAAAAAAGCAAAAATAGACGAAAAGGGGCAAGACGGTCACGATACTAAAACATTCAAATACAATAACTTTGACGTTCGTCATATGCGTGCAAAGTCAAGTATTGTAATGTGCAGCGGAGAATGGAGGGATCAGTTACATCCACTTATCGAGTCTTGGGATTGGGAAGTTTTTGAAAAAGACTCCAAAGATGAACAATTCGTACCAAAAGTTAATTCTTTGCCTACCCCAGTTCAAATTACTCCGTATCACTGTGAAGCTGAATCATACGAAGTGAATCGTAATATCAGTGATGTTTCCAGTAATTTTGAAAGTGTGCCCTGTGTTAATCCATTGAAACCCATTAAAACGCGTCCATCTGAGGTCATTCTTAGTGCCGTCAAAGAAATACCAGTCGAACGTTTAGTGGAAACGTCTGATGTTACAGAAAAATTAATAGACTGTGACAAAGTGGATATGCTTCCAAATATGGACATTTTACCAGATATTGTGAAAAATATAAAGAAAGGTAAACGGGAAAAAGTTGCCAAAATATCTGGTTTGACAATAGACATAAACAAAGCCAAAAAGTTTATTCCCGGACAAGTGATTAGTACTCCTCAAGGTCCCATGTTTGTGCCTGGCCAGACTGTTGAAACTCCTGTGGGACCTGTTTTTGTTGCTGGATTAACCGTTAACACACCTGATGGACCTAGTCTCATTCCCGGTCACATAGTTACAAATGAAAATACGAAAGAACCATTTTTCTTGGCTGGTCAAGTATTGAACACTAAAAATGGCGAAGAATTTATCTGTGGACAAACAATGAAAAACAAGGATGACTCGCATCGATTTGTTGAAGGCCAAACGGTTCTTTCACAAGATGGTTTCAAGTTTGTACCCGGAAAAATAGTAGAAACCGGATCAGAAGATGTTTTTGTACCTGGACAAACAATGTTAACTCCCGACGGAGTTCAATTTATCCCTGGACAAACAATTACGGAAACTAATGGGATTACTTTCACGCCTGGTCAAAATGCTAAAATCAATAACGAATGGCAATTCGTTCCTGGACAAGTCGTGCACCAAGATGATGAACTGCACTTCATTCCCGGCGCTACCATAGCAACACCGAATGGACTCAAGTTTGTGCCTGGACAAACCGTAGCAGTTGACGGAGAAACTTTCTTTGTACCTGGAGTTACTAAATCGACGAGCAACGGACTTCAGTTTGTACCTGGAACCACAGTAGATACCATTGATGGTCCGAAGTTCATTGAAGGGCAAATAGTACAGACTGATGTGGGGGAGAAATTTATGCCGGGAAAAACTATTGTTCAAGTCGATGGGCATGTAGAGTTTTCCGTGGCAAAATCAGTAGAAGACATAACATTTAGTGAAAGTGCACCTGTAGGATTACCCATCGATATCAAAACTTGTTCTCTGTCTGAGGAATCACTATATGTTTTCGGACACATGGTGCAAACATCTAAGGGGATTGAATTCTATCCTGGTGCTCGAGTACCAAGCATAGAGGGGAAAGTAGTTCCCGGTCGCCTTGTCAAGAATGATGCTAATGAATCTAGATTTGTCCCTGGGACGATGGTGGAAGGCATTTTCGTACCAGGCCAAATCGTCTACACAGAAAATGGCGAGCAGTTTGTGCCAGGTCAAGTCGTTGACACAGCTGATGGACCCAAATTTGTCCCTGGTCAAGTAGTGAATACTAAATCTGGACCAAAGTTTGTTCCCGGACAAACAATTCACACTATTGACGGCCCTCGGTTTGTGCCTGGTCAAATTATTGAAACAAAAGCTGGACCTACATTTATCCCTGGACAAGTCATTTCTACTGAAGAAGAAGGCTCAAGGTTTGTACCAGGGCAAGTCGTTGATACTGAGGAAGGACCAAGGTTTGTGCCCGGAAGAGTAATCGAAACTGATGACCATGGAGTTACTTTCGTTCCTGGACAAATCGTACAAACACCCGATGGCCTAAAATTCGTTGCACCTGATCTGACTGAAGGTGAAGAAGGTCTTGAATTTTCTGTTCAAAGTTTTGTTGTAACTCCAGAAGAATTAAAATTATTGAAAGTAAAAACAAATCCAAATGACACAACATCGACCAAAGGCGAACTGACTATAGATTCTAATATGTTGAGACAGCTTTCCGAAGCAGGGATGTCCATTGGAAGACAAGTTCCCGCAGACCTACCAGCAATTAGTGTTCTTCTTAACCAAACAAGAAACGCCGAAGTTTTAAAAGCGTTTGTCACTGATTTCGGGCTAAAAGATGAAGTTGCCAATCAATTGATGGATGTCATAGCTTCCATAATAGAGATGAGTGCTCACCTAAAATCAGAACTGGCAGAAAATAGCGGAAGTGAAGAGCACTCAGGAGAATCGAAGAAATCAAGAAATGGCAAAAAAAAGACGGATACGCAAGAAAATGGATGCACTGCTGGAAATGGGCAATCTGCTCATAAAGAACACGTTAAAAACTCTATTGCTGCTGCTGTTTTAGCTGCATTGGTGACCGCTGAACAATTTGAAGAAGTAAATAACAACATCGGGAAAGAAAAGTATCAATTGATTCTCAAGTCTATCGATACCATTTTAGGAAAATCAATCGATGAAGATTTAGTGGCCGCAATGTTCAGCATCCTTCAAAAAGAAGAAGATAAAGAAAATCTTTGTGATGAAATTTTAGAAAACTCTTCGGAACCAAAAGTTGAGCTGATAAAAATCGCACTCAATAAAGCGCTCCATAACAACTCCATCTCCGAAGATTATATCATAGAAAAGTTTGCGGACTTTTTGAGCTCGGAAAATGAAGTATTGGGTCCAGCATTCAAAAATATTTCTAAAAATGATACGAGTCTTTTATACAATGTTCTTGGCAGTATTTCTGACTCAATCTCTTTTATTAAAACTGATCACGAAGCTACAGAAACCTTACAAAAGGCAATTGTAACAGCTGTTCAAGAAGCAAGTGCCAAGGAACTTGAAGCAATTCTTTGTGAAAATAACAAATACAATATAAAGGAATTGATCGTGCAGTCTATAGGGCTCGCGAAAATACTCGGATTGAATGATGTTGCCTTCAAACTTCTGTCAGTTGTCAACGACGAAGATTGTATAGACAAAATATCTGCAGATTCCATGAGTTTAAATATTTTAAAAAGGCTTACAGTGATGCGGAAACTAGCCGATAACACACCAAGTCTAAATTCAGCTTTACGAAAATTAGAAACAGATCCATTGCACGCTCGAACAGATCCTAATCTGAGGAATCTAGTACGCGAGAGTGCAGCTTTAATGATTGTCCCTGAAGAAACGCCTCTTTTGAGCTCCGCAGACGTTCCACTTAGTTTGCTTCAGCCTGAGAACAGTCTAGCGATGGAAGATTTCCTATTCCAACGCAAAAAACATAGAGGAGCTTTACTTATTATAAAGACGGGATTGCAGGCGGTCGTTCCCCGTGAAGCTAGCCGAGCCGTGCTTACTGGACAAGTAGCGTACACGGTTTTAGATGAAAGTGGCATCAGCCACTTTGAACCTATGCATGTTTTCTCAGCCCTTAACCTCAGCAAACCTTCAGCGCATCGGTTCTCCATGTATAGTTGCCCCATCGTCGATGATAAAGATGAAGATCTTGAAACATTCACTGGATACTGTAACATTAGCAACAATCAGAGGATCACAAGGCTTGGCGGCTGGTCTCGAAAGTACAGCGGGGTGTTTCTTGACAGGGAAAACACGAGAAGCAGAATGAGTAGTTTGGACAACACTCCGAGTTATAAACGATATTCTTCGCGATCATTATCCACTTCGCGGTCTAGGTCTAGTCTTGGAAGTCCGCCGAAGGTAATAACTGCTGAATAAATAACTTAAATCCGAGCATCATGAATGTAAAGTGCTTTAAAGTGTAATTTTCAAGGTTTAATATACTTTTCTCGTTGTTACAGGTAGAAGACGTGGTGGTGGCCTCGGCAGACTACACGGCCGCCGCCGAGGACGAAGTCTCCCTGAAGACAGGCGATATCGTCGAAGTTCTCGACACCAAGACCGGTCTTGGATCCAAGTGAGTGTCAATTTCTATATTAATAGCATGAGCTTTGCACAACTGTGCCCCCGTTGGATAAGTCGTAAATAAACACGAATAACCACCGACATGAGCTTGTGTAACTCCAGTCATTACTTTTGAACGTTGATTACTAACGGCTGATACTAACCACGTCACAATATATACTCAAGAGACAATAAATCATCTTGTTCATACAATTTTCTTGAAAATACCAAACAAAACATCATGTTTCAGACCTAGATCGTATGAAAAGCGTTCATTCCACAAATACATCTCTATATTTTCGTATTACCCTTTCCCTGTCACATCATAAACTGGGAATGCATACAGGAAATGCTGCGTGCGTTTTAATAGAAGCGACTAACATTCCAAATGGACTCCTGGATAATTATAGAGGTGGGATGGGGTTCACTGCACTGGGCTTACGTAATCTACTGCGACATTTTAAAATTTACAGGACTAAAAGAAATTTTCGTATTTTGCGCATGCAGGGTTAATTTTTGATCTTTTTTTTTTCGGGGAAACCCATGCATGTTTCATCGCCATTTCTATCATAAGCCTCACTCACTTACTTTATTATATATTGTTAACTTTTCATTCGAAGTACTCATCGTTTTCCTCATTCCTATGTTATTGTTGTAACATAGATATCATTCATTCAATTTGAGTACCCATTTTTCATATAACCGTCCGTGACATTATACATTCTCACATAACCGTGACAGTACCATCCTCTAACAAACCTCACCAGCATCATAGATCATCCGATGACGTAATGAGAACTTGTTGATGCAGGTACAGAGGACGTGTCTATAGTTACGAGAACCATTTCTTCAGTACCCGCGGTCCATCCTTAGACTACGTATTTAGCGTTCCCACTTACAAAATGTACTATTACTGAGACCATGAGATTGAACATTGGAGCAGCCGCCATTTCTTCACTGTAAATATAGTCATATAGCTTAGCTGTTACTACCTCCTTTACTGAAACCTTGCTCACATTGCCGAGCTGTGTTTTATCTTATTCTTTTGAATTTAAGAGTATAGATACAGATACAGATATAGGTACAGAGCTCTCCATAGTGATGCAAGGCCATGTCAGGGGGTACAACCTACATGTGTATCATTATATGTTGTGATCAAAATTATAACGATTGTGATAACTATTGGCAATAAGTTCGTATCATTCATTATTTGTAATTTTGAGTATTATGTTTTATGGTAGAAGGTGTAATAAATGTAATAAAAGTTTTGGCGTTTCTTTTGATAACTTTCTTATGATGTTATTGTTACTGCTTAGAAGGTAGGTATGTGTGGGTATATTAACAGTAGTTTAATCTTCATTTTAAACCGAATAATTTCCTATAGATTTGGTATGTATTTTATTCCCAAGACTGATGATGAATTAAATACGACATTAATTCAAGTTTTTATCTACCAGTCACCACTCTTTACCTATATTTTATAGCTTTCAAATTGTAAAAATAGAATGAATGCTACAACTATAAAATATATAAGTATCTTCAAATATTTATGGTACACTTTGATAGGATAATATAGTGTCATTCCACGATCATGACTCAGAATGACTCACTGTCTACTCTGAACATTAGCATTTTCATTTTATTGAATCAGTCAAGTTAACCATAGAGTGGAGTCTGTTTGCACGTAAGGCGTACTTTCACTATTCAACAAGGCCTTCTCTAGTCATTAAACCACCACTAGTCTTTCAAGAAGTAGACTAAGTTTCAAATATAGCACTACAGATTCGGACTATATCGGGAAGGCCCTTTACAACTTTTGATAAATTGCCAAAAACCTCTACTAGTTATTACTAGAACTTCCTGAAGAATTAAACAATAGGCACAAAAATAAAAACCCAGACAGGACCGTCAGCATATACTAGTAACCTGAAAACCTAGGTGCCAAATTTTCCATTGGCCCTCAGCCAAATTGTATCTACACAGGTAAAGACACCTCTTCAAATTATGAAGTCATATCGGACGTTTTATTCTCCACTTCCAAGATACGTTTATTAGTGTAATCATAAAATTATGATTGTAAATTATTTAACTTGGTATTTGACCCCCTTAATCCTTTAGACATCATAATCTCTTTCATAAGTTGTGTGTTTAATATGAAAACAAAACCAAAAATGCTACTAGGTGATAATGTGCTATTTATAATAATACCAACACTAAGTGTTAGTATTATTATGAATTCCCTGCTAGAGTTTTAGGCCACTGTTGCCAAATATGACAACAATCGGGTTCTAACTACTTTTTTCTCCCTAATGCCTGGTTTGGTGAATAAGTACTTACCTACAAATAATAAGAATACAACGAAGTCAATGACTAAATGACGCACCAGCAAACATCTTCTCGGAAAGCATGAGGAAAAAGTAGTAAATCAGTATGAAGAACAGCGAGATAAATTGATCGGATAATGCTTGATTTTTAAGCTGTCTTGCAAGTAGGTAGGTGTATTCCCAAAAACAACTGCCGAGACATTTGCTTTTTACGGGCTATGATTTGAACTATCTTAACCGTAATCATAAAGAAAAAAGCTTGCTCTATCTATCGGAAACTTCAGAAATTCCGATTCACTTATTCAGACCGTTCAATTGCAGTAGTCATCAAGTATTTCATAAATTTGCAACCTGGGCAAATTGGCAATCCTTTTTAAAACAGACAGAGACAGGTTGGAACCTTTCGACTCTCTTACTAGTCAAACTAGGAGCAGCCACAATCAAGAAGTTGACGCAGTACTGACTCATTTACACGGAGCACTTTAGTAACATCGATTAAGGCAACAGTTGCAAGGCAGCCGGTGTCCTGAAACGGTGCCACCATTGACGTCACTCGTTTTCTGGGCCGCCTGAAATAGCGCGGTGCATGTGGTGCTCAAGTGAAATGGATAGGCCTCGTGCTATGGGGAAACTCTGTGGAGGCAGATGCTTCTATGAGGCAAAAACACCTTAGCTTATTTTTAGACGCCAGACAAGAGATAACTGTCAGAGAGATAGAATAAACATGTGATCAAAACGATCATGATATTGTTGAATAAGTAGACAGTTATCATAGCCCGTATTGAAAGTATAAGTGAGTCATTATTGGGTAAGGGTAGCTACGCTCTTTTTTTTTTGCTTTTAAGATTATCAACTGAGCTAGTTATTTTACTACTGATCAGCCCTTGCTTGATAGAAAACCATAAACTCTGCAATTGGAAAGCAAACAAAAGCTCTACGGTGATCTTACAATAGGTGCTCTTGATCTCATTGACCTCTGCATGAAAATAGCAGGATCACATGATGGAATCAGGCACCTCGTCAACCGTGACACTGAGTGGTGTCCGAGGTGTCAAGTCTCTGGTGACACGTCTTCGGAGACATTTGATTGATGGGTACCGCACTTCTGGATTTGCTGTAAATTTTCGGTTCAACGACGCAGGCATTTGAAAATAAACAAATCCATTGTTGTATTATAGACATTTAGGAGACGGTTCCTTACTCCTATTCACATGTTTGTATGTCGATTCTGTTGGTACACAAACTTCTTCCTGTCCTTATCCCACTCTGGTCAACATGTAAAACTATAGGCAGGAACATAAACTAATTAGACAGCACTAAAACTGTTGCTGTCTCTTTCTTTACGACGGGAATAAAAAGACCACGGCAACATTTTTCATGCTGTCATATTAGTTGAAGCTTAAAGTTGTGCTGATTGAAGAGTAGGTCAATTGCATCTAGATGGGAATACGAGTCAGTAGTCGAGGTCAAGGTCAAAATGATGACACAATACAGTATACCCAACCTACAGTGTTGCCAACAATGTCGAGTTGATAAAATCACTAGCAAGAGCTTTGTTGTAGCATTCAGAGTTATCGATCGACTAGTAGAATCATTATTTTTTACAAAGTTCTCGCACAAAGCAAACAGAAAAGTTGGTGGAAATGTACCATTTCAATCAATTTGCATGTTTTAAATTCCGAAAGATTCGTTGCACCCTGTTGTTTGTTGCTACGAATTCTTTATATTCGTCACCGCGATGCAACTATTTTAGCCTCACGTTTTTGGCAGAGCCCCGCTTGATGTCATATTAATGATGTGATGATGACCCTTTAAATGTGTGCGATAACTCTAATGGGGCTTACTGAGAAAAAAATATGCTACTGTGATGGTGGAAAAAGATATTCGATGGAACTGTATCTTACTGCCAATGGTGCTTTCATGCCGAAGTAATTTTATTGTTGAGGACCAATTCTCAGTCGCTTAACAAAGATCATGAAGATGCTCAACAATAAGAAACCTCGATGTGGATCCACCTGATTAAATCTGAGTTTTGACACTCAAACATTAAATTACTCAACATTTCCTTCGTCTTAAATCTTTCTGAACATAATAGGTATTGATTACCTTCCTTGAGGTCATTTCTAGACTACAGTGTGCAATATTAAGCTATTCCACTAGAGACGTGCGAAGAGCAAGCATCAATACTAAATAGGACCGAAAAATCTAAATCATACATCGTGAGGTCAAGTGTCAACAGGCTTACAATGATGATATTGTTGCAGATAATGATCATCGCACATCTCTAGTAGAAATAGAGCTTTCATTTATCAGAAAGAAATGATCCAGTCCCCTTAAGCTTAGGTACTTGTATGTAGATGACCATTAGCTAACATTCGACCCTGTAACCCATCCCTCCCTCCAGAACGGCCGTGGACGCGACTCTGGACGTGGAAGCTCAGCTCCTCGACACATCAGCTGCGAAACACAAGCTGGCCTGCAGACCCAAGAAAAAGCATCCTAAGGGTAAAGGAAGGAAGAGCGGGGAAAGGTAGGCTTGCATGGAATGTTGCTAGAGCTTTTAATGCTTTCGCAGCGCAATTAAATTTAAATTAGATAGATTGTAGAAGAGAAGCATTTGTTGATACAACACAACTGAGGTAGGTACGTAAGCTTCAGAGTCCTTCGGAGTCTAACTTAATAGTTTCAATAAGTAAGTAATGTTAAGAAAATGACCAAAGTGTAGGAATAAAATAGATTCACATATCACCACCTAGTCTCAAACTAGTAGTTTACGTAATATGATTAAATTTGTAGGATAAAAACCTGTCTAGCGTGGTAATCAGAGTTTTTTCTCTATTTGTCTAATTGCCATTTTGTATTAGCAAATGTAACGAGACCCAAATTTTTATAACGGTTTTAAAAATACTCTCCTATAAACTGTTTCCCTATGCGCGGTAAATTCCAAATCGTTACACAACCAATCGAATTCCTGGCCGCGTTTCCTTCTAATTTAAGCCGAATTTCACATTCGAAGGTCAGCATTGCTAATTTGTCAAGCCATTACCCGAGCACGAGCGCCAGAACAAATCAAAATAAATGGACCTGATGCATTAGCATTTCTTTTCGATAATTTGCGAGTTTCTGCGTATTGCATAACAAAGATGGATTAGCGGCGTGGGCCACCTGACCCAATTGCAAAATTGTGAATTTTCGCGGTTATATTTAAAAATGTTTTATGTCTAGAGAGACATAAAATATTGGTCGGTCCACCTCACGTCTTAACTATTACACATTACTTACAAAGTTGCAGAAGGTTAATGGCCTTTTTTCAATTATATTCATCGAACAAGATATTAGCAAACATTTCCCAGCTGGATCTAAAATAAATATTATATTTCTCTATTTGCCTGGTAAATTTCCGTTACAAGCGGGACTTTTGATATGTTTACCTCCTAACTAGTCCAAACAAAGTTAAGTATGTAGTCAAAAATTTTGTTCCAAACATTTCCCTTTATACCTTTTCGTTGCCTAAGTTATAGAGATTTTACCTTTGAAGTAAAGCTGAGGTGTGATAACTTTTCTAGCTTAGTATATTGTACAGTATTAGATGATATGACAGCGACAACAACATAATTATAATGGTTTCCTTCGTTAACATCGGACATAAAATATTGTGACACGAATTTCAACTCAAGAGAAACTTGGTCAAGATTAGAGTTTTATAATGTCATCACTCATCACTGATTCTTGTATATCTACCAACAAGATGCAGCATCTGTCTTATGAATATTTCATTAAATGTTCAGCGTGATTTTAAAAGAAAATAATAAATCATTGGATGAAAGGTCTAAGAGATATTGCAAAATTTTAACAATAAGCGAATACAGTGTTCTCACCAACAATAGTACCAATTTGTGTGTTCAGGCTTGCTCATATTGTTTCAAACAATGTGCCGCAATAAATTTCATATGTGCTCAACTAAAATTTAAATATTAGTCCATCAGCTTTATTTTGAAAACCTTAAGAATAGCAATTCGTAGTGTGTCTTCATCTAATAAGCTGGGCATCTGTTGTGCTCGTAATTTATTAGGGCACGCCACACTGCCCGCCAATAAATCGGTCAAGTACGCGAAGGAAACTGAAAAGTGAGAATATTGATCGGACTCCATTTGAGTCCTCAGCTCTCAATACAAAGGTCGTGGCTTCAATTCCCGGCCCTACAGCAATGTACGTGTACATGCACATACATGCGGCCTAACTAGCTAAAGCTTTAAGCTTAGCTAGCTGAAATTTGACGTCATTAAGAATTTTAAATATATAAATAAAACTTTTAAAACTATCATGGTTATTAAAACTAAAGTCATTAAACCGAAGAAGTGGTGAACCAACCAAGCAGTTTACAGATAGGTACCGTTAATGTTGTGTGTCGTGATCCAATTGCGTTTGTAAATGAAACCGGTGGTAGTGGTAACTTTCGTAGCAAAAGGCAAAGAATGAAGGTAGATCGATATATCTGCCAATAAAAACCAACTCGTAGTGACTTTAGTTTTTCCGTGATCATGGCGCATGAAACTGTGCCGAAATATAGGAAAACTCAAAAATCGAATCATGATAAATATCCCGTTAAATGACTTTCATTTTAAATCTAGTTTCATATTTTATAATAACTTCCTCCTTAGAAGGTGTGGTGCATTAATCATATAAACTATAGGATTTAGGAAAATGTGTCACTGGAAACATCGCCCGTCTGTCGTTAATTTATGTAGTGTTTCCCCTACAATTCTTTCAACTATGATTTACATCTGTTCTAAAATTTTATGACTGACTTTTACAGGTAAATTGCCCCATTATTTTCATTCGTTTTTATTGAGGTCAACGCTCTCGTTTCTATAGAAATGGCAACTACATAACGTGTTCTGTTTAGTTTCGCCCGTTTTGTGTGAGCTTTTTTGGTAAGAGAGCTTTCATGCTCATTCGTGTTTCAGTATTTCTGACTGTACTCGTAGGTATGTGGGAGGTTTCAGTGTCTGGATAAACATTTCAGCGTGGGAATGGCTTATTCGAATATTCATTTATAGACTTTCTTACTACCCACAGACTTAGATCTCGTTATTCGGAACTTGCCTTTTTAGAACGTCCTAGTTTACCCTTTTTGTAAAATGGTCCAAAACCTTGGGTTTTTTTTTTTTTAAACTTCCCACCTTTGGAACTCCACTGGGCTTGCTACCCGAGTGGGGTATCAATAAAAGATATCGGTTTGTACATTTCAAAACAGTTTTGAAAATTTCTATAGGACCATGTGCAATGTATTTGGTGTTTGTATTTGGTATATCTACATAATTATATATCTACAAACACCAAATATATTCATCTATATTTTACAGGAAAAATATAGAGGTCTGTAAAAATAACCCTCTAATAGGCATTTTTAAAAATGATCAAAAAGGGTTATTCTACCCGAGTCGTATCAAATGAAAAGTGTCGGTTTGAACATTTCAAAACAGTTTTTGAAATTCCTGTAGGTTTCATACTTTATGATTATAATATTAAAAAAAACTATTTTTTACAGTCTGAATTAAATAGCAGTTTCTAACCAGTACCTATACTCATATAACTGGCAAATGTTCTAAACCCTCGGCGCGCGAGTCACACTCGCACTTGACCGATCTTATTTCTATTTATGGACAGGCAATTTGGCACTGAAGAAAACGCATGTTTTTTATTTTTAAATAGTTTCATAATTTATAAGTAGTTTTCAAAACATCTATTCCCGAGGCAGCAGAACGATTAAGAGTCGGTAACTTTCGAAATTCCTGTTGCTTGTAGTTTCTTATTATACAATTCAGTATGAGCTGTGCAAGTCAACATTGGTTACCCTGTAATTAGATTCTGTAGTTTCCGGGTCTGTGTATAAACGATGCTTACTTTTGGGCCAGATGATGCTGTGTGATTTTGTGTGTGAAATATCCAGTTTTTTTTCATGTCCTAAATTACATCAAAGATCAGCGATCATTTTCCTAAAATATGTAACGAGCAAGACATACAGAATGTCATGTTTATTTGTATTGCTTCTCTGCGGCCTAGTTGTTCAAAAGTTTGTTGATATGTTGATTGCTTGTCTAGAAAGACAAGAAGATTTCAAATATTAAAATCTGGTTTAAACAAATACAACCTCGAATCAAGGTTGAGCCAACATAGGAAACCAGTAATAGCTAAAACCGTCATTTATAACTAACTGTACCAACCAACCCAAAACTTTTCTGTGGAACTGAAGGGTTCCTTTTTGTAAAAACAGATATATAAGTAAGTGGCCAATTTTAGTTGGAAACAGAGACGTAATTTTTCAGTTTGTATTTAGTTCAGATCGTCATAAGAATGCTGCAGACAAATCATAAAATTACGAAAATAACACAATCGGATCTATTAACCCGTTCTGCAGTTATAACTTTTATATTGTCCATAAACTTATTTATGTAGGTACACAAACATAACACAAAAACATCGAGGATTTAAAGATCCCATTTGCACACTTACTTGAACAAACTAAAGTATTAAAAAAATATTGAAAATTACTCTTTGTTATGTTACAACTGTCATAAGATTGTACGCATATGCGTACAATCTTGTGACAGTTTATTAAACAATATCATATTAAAATTCACTTTCGTATCGCTAATGAGATCGTAGGTACATGGTAAAGTTTCATGATGGCAATCTCATCCAAAATTACATTTGAGAGGAACTCTAGTAGTTATTTATGTTTGTCATTGATCTTCTGAACTTCAGGTTCAGTTAACTACAGTTCTTGAAAAACCCTCGTTTCAGCTGAGTGAAGCCACGAGCAAGTTAGGTATAAAAGCGGCTTTAAATATTCTAATCCTTAAATAATCAAAAAGCTTTTTAACGAGCGCTCAGCTGCTTCCGTTTTCCTTTGATATTAAAGAATGTTTGGAGCTAATTTTCCTAACCCTGCTCCATGAACTCTAACTGGGATCTAGGATTGGGGACGCGCCTCCGATACGCTTTATTTCCGGACGGATGACGGACAGTTTGGACGTTGATGGCTTGATGTTTATTAAATTAAGCGTAGAAGTTTTTGGGGTATTTTCTTTTGCATTTTTTGCTAAATGCTTTCCTTTTTATGAACATCTTGGTAAACATTGTGTTTGATTGTTTAGAGATACACGATAAGTATTTTATCTAGAATTTTGCTATAGGTCTACATAACCTGTATTAAAATATATGCATATTATATTGGCTTACAATGTGCAATAATTTACTGAGCCTTGCTTATCGTGGGTGAGGTAGATGGTTTGTCAAAATTTAATTATTTATTTTAGATACCGATTTTTGAGATACCTACTGGGCAGGATCCTTGATGTGTGTGGCACAGAAAGATGTTTACTATAGAAAATAATGATAGTTTTCACCATAGCGATGGTTAAAAGCATTTAGTTGTTCATATATCGATGCATCAATATATTATTAGCATATTATGCTTGTACATTAAACCACACTATCATATTCTCTGTCAGTTACACTTTTCTAACTAATACATTTAGACAAGCGGAGGGGCGGTAGCTGTGGAAGATACTCGTTGCGATTTTGAGAGACGTGATGTTTAATCTTGTTGAAGATGACTTAATGTGATTTTGAAACAAATTTGGTAAGGGTGCAGTTACACCTTAGCTTAGAGCGAAAGGCGCTGATTTATTACAATATACCTATAACCCCCCGGACAGAGCACAGGAATTCATGGTTCCTATGAAGTTGTATTATGGCCGGACCGGTCGCGGCGTGATCATCGAACCCTCCAATTCAGCCCGTAGATCACCTACAAGGCGGCTATGGGAATAGGCAATTCTCCTGTGAGAGTTACGTGGGGATCATAGCATTACCCCCTATGCCTAGAGAGAGATAAAGAGTCACCGGTGCTCATCAAGGACGGTCTATGCCCAGCAATCAACTAGTACCTATAGGATGTGGATGTGGGCACGGCCTTAGATAATCTTATTCATTTTACCTCCTTTACCTTTTTTTAAATGACTAGGAATCAAACGTGGGTGTAGCTCTAGTGAATAATTTATTTATTGGTTCCTCTCAACTTTGTCATACACTATGAATCATACCTCATTCTACCTATATTTTTGAAGAATAATTCAGTTGAATACAGAGTAATATTTTAGTTTACGTAAGTGCTCTGAGTATTTTGAATTCGGTCACCTGAATTTTCTAGTTATTGTGAAAAATCTAAAGTCATTTGGCTTGCAATCAAACTATTTTCTAGTGTTGTCTTAGATTTTTTAAACACCACATTTTACACGCTTTTTATTAAGACACTAATTATATCCATAATTATTTATTTTTTTAACTCTGCCTGTCTCGGTCATTAAGGGAAACATCTCAATCAGTAACGGAAATAATCCAAAAAGAGACTTGAAGCAATCGAGTGAAATATGCTAAAGTCAACGACCGGCAGACGTTGATCCGTGACGTCATAGCGAAATTGACGGCGGGACGATTCTCAAGAAAGTTCGTGCTCCAATAATAATGCCATTATCTTGGAGCACACTTGGCGCGGTGAAGTGATGGCTTTATCTAGTCCACGCTATGTAGGTGAGACTTGAATGGACGTGAGCCGATATAAGACAAAGTCATCAAGACAAGACAAAGTGTTATGGGCTATTTATGTAACTAGTCCTAATTTTAATGATTTCTGCTTTATAAGAATTGTCATTCTCTTTTATATCTTTCTCTAACATTTGGCTAGTCAAATGTTTTTAATCAGTTGCTATGCTGCTATGGTTGTTAAATTGTTCTTGTCCAATAGGTATATTTGGCGTGCCATTATCTATATAATTTTGGACTAGAGCTGCGCTTAACTAAGTTTACCCGCAATTTTATAGCTAAACAATTCCATCTGCTGATAGGATAGAGTGGCGAAACACAGCTGTGTTTGATACATTTCGTCTCTCAGCTACGCTTACGCAGCCAAAGCTTTTTGATGAGTTTGCTAGCTCAGGACACCAAATTACAAAGTCCTGAGCCAGCAAACTGATCAAACCTAGAACATTGACCAGATGATCTTTAAACTTCTGGTCTATATTGTTCTTTTTAATATCAAAGGTTGACAGCACCAACTTGTATTCCAGGTGGCTGGTGCGAGTGATAGACGACGTGCAAGGCGGGGAGCTACGGACTCGTCAGGGGTGGGTGCCCGCGTCTGTGCTGCAAGAGAAACAGTCGTTGGAGAGGGACCAGACCTCGCTGGCTGCTAGAAGACAGTGAGTATATCAGACAGTCAGTAATATTGGATAACTCAAAAATCGAATCATGGTAAATATCCCGTTATAAATGACTTTAGTGAGTATATCTGTGTCTGTGATGTCTACCAGCTTACCTTGTAGGTACCTGGATCAAAAAGTCGGACTGCAGACAGTTGCTAGATGGGGCTCATTAATGTCACGCGTGATAAAACAGGTTTATTATTTCCTAGGTTTTACAAGAATTGCGATAGCAGATAAGAAGTTTTGCACAGGTAGCTTGAAAGCCTTATGTCATTAACAACTCTGAAAAGGATAGGCATAGGATTTCGCGTTCATAGGAGCGGGATAGAGCAGAGCAACGTCAGTAAAAAAACAAGTTTTTGCTTATTCATCATCATCATTATCAGCCCTTATCGACCCACTGCTGGGCATAGGCCTCTCTTGCTTATTATCTATTAATTATTTAAAATCTAACCATGACGTAGAAAAACTTAACGATTACTCAAATAAAAGATAAGTCTGGCTTTGTAATTCATAATAACAAATATTTCTATTAAAACCGCCTTTTTAATTCAAAATTTGTATTATTTTTTTGTTATAGAAATCAGTTTATTATTTTCATAAATTATATTCAATTATAAGGGGAGGCCTATGTCCAGCTGTGGACTAATACAGGCTGATGATAATGATGATGATATTCAATTACTCGTCTTTTTCCCCTCCTGTCGTATTTTTTTCATCTGAACATCTACGTTCGTTACCATAAATCTAATTGCTTAAAAATACACCTTTTACTTGATTTTTGCATTAATAATAATAATAATAATAATAATTAAGCCTTTTATTTCCAAACTCCTTAACTATGTACAAAAGTTTTATTAGTGTTTTGCTTATAAATAGGTTAGTAGGTACATATTATAGAGATTTAGTTATTTACACTTGTTGAGAGTTGGATCCCTTCTTGGGTAAAGGCCTCCTCCATTTTCATCCATGACTCTCTGTCGATTGTCTGGCAACCTGCTTTCAACCAGCTTTCTCCTGCTATTTGGACTATATCATCAGCCCACCGTCTATACGGTCTGCCAACATTTCTTTTGCCAGCTGGTGGATTTTTGCATTACCCTTATATAAACAAAGAATCAACAGTCATTTTGGAGTCTATTGAAAATAGAGATTTATTACTAAACATTATTTCGGACTGGACTCCAAAACGAAATTGATTAAAAGTTTTTTTTTAGTAACGATTCATAGCTTATCTGCTATTTCAATTACTTTTAGAACCTAGAAAATAGTAAAAACAATATTTTCACGCCTGAAAAACATCAAGTGAGGCCTATGTCTCACACCATATGCTAGGCACAACTCTTGTGGCGAACAAGATCCAGTTTGGGTCGCTGAGCCAATCTCTAACTGAATATAATTGACAATCTTTTACAACCTATTAAGTTCACGGGATCAGACACACGGGATCTTATTTGATAACAATCACTATTTATAAACCTGTTTATAGTATTAAATTTGACTTTTCTAAGTACTTATTTTGTAAGCCTGAAAAAATGAACGTTATTGAATTATGAATTACATTTGTCTTCAGACTTTAACTGATGATTCATATTTCAAACCCGTAGTCTGGTTTCTCAACCACTCATAAACCATTATTTCAATCTTGGAAAACACGATTTCAATTGCCAAAACCCCATTAATTTGTCTGTAAACATAAATTTCGCTGTAAACATTAACGAAATCACCGAGTCTAGGTAATTGTTGACACAACAATCAGGGCGGTTGGTGTTACTCACGCTTGGCACTGGATCAAGTAAAGCCCTATTTGAGCGGCGACGATGCAGGTGTGACCATTTTGAACTATAAATCTGAATTACTGTTCAAACATTCTTATGTCCTTCCGTTTGAATTGTTCTGTTATTTTTGTTGTTGTTGTGTATTTTTGTTATGGACCTGCCATATCGGATAGATCTTCTCTCCTCATACCTATTTGTATGTAATATTTGTAACTTCAGAATTTTATGCGATTTGCTATTTTACTATAAAAGCTATCGTAGTTTGACGAATCCAACAAACACAAATATGGTTCGTAGCTAACCCGCTTACATCGTTATCTATACTAATATTATGGAGAGGAAAGGTTTGTTTGTTTTTTGAATTTCGAAAGTTATGGACCAATTCGAAAAATTCTTTCACATGAACATAGGCGATGGAATATACCCGTGCGAAGTCGGGGCGGACCACTAGTTAAACATAGTGCTTAACACGCCTCTGAAAATAAAACACCATATCACTGAATAAAAAAGTTATAACAAAGCAAAATATTCATAGTTGCAAAATATTCCGATAGTAAGCAGTGCTACGGCGTAGTGCCGTAGGGCCTCTACGCCGTAGCAGATATCAAACTCTTGGTTTACAGTACTGTAGTAGGTCAACCAATTCGAATCGAAATATCAATTTTATTTCCCTTGGCTCTGAGCTGGATCTAGGTGTTAACGAGGCAATAACTATGGTACTGAATCATCGTCACTTCACCATGCATTAGTACCAAATTGCATGGAAACGTTCCAGGAACTCGACATGCGCATACATTTAGTCATCAAGGGCACAACTTTAGCCTGACATTGTCATCTGCTTTAGCTGTAACCTTCCTTTAGACGTTTGACTATAAGATAACGTTTCGACTTTGAATATATGTTTGTTACCTAGCGTAGAATAAGCACATAATTTTAATTATTTTAATAAGAAGCCAGCTTTATAAAATACAAAAGATTTTCAAACAAAACCAGAGAACAAAGTGTCGCTCCGGAAAACAAAAAGACATTCTGCGTTCTGCAAATCCCTTCATGTTCCTTACAAAGAAAATAACTTACTAATTCAAATGTAGGTACCTAAGTGTAAATTTAAATAACATACTAAAATAAATAACCTTTCGGACGTTACCCTGTACGCACTTTCTCACATCTCCACCTTAATTAAGCATTCCTTTTGGAGCCGTGTGTTGTCTCATCGCTTTTCACAGTGCTGACAAATACACTGCTAATTATTCGGAAACATTTTAACTTATCTGAGACGCGTTAAGAAGTCGTCAACATTGTAGACATTAAGTGATTGAACGTCAGCATTTAAGTCTGGACTTCATATCTTTCTTTCGTGACCTTCGTCGTTTCTTCGTCGACAGATATAATTCCACTCTCGAACACCCTTCCTCTAAACAAGGAGGGTTTTGCCATGATTACCAAGCAAGTGGATTGGTGATCGCAGTGAAGGTGTTGAGGGATACACAGTAGGAAGCTCCTGCCCTTCATCTGGACGGTGCCCTTAGTCGGCGCTTGCGACATCCTTTAGAGTTGGGTCGATTATTACGCCGCAACCGCCACGGTCAATTTCATCTGCCTATTTCTCTGAAAATGTAGAAATTAATGAGTTAAGCTGAAGACAGGGCGCTATGGCGCTCATTAGGGGAGGCCTATGTCCAGCAGTGGACTAATATAGGCTGATGATAATAATGATGATGAATGAGTTATTCCCACAGGTTATTCCTGACTCGTTCCACTGGATTCGGCCCAAAGTGGGACGAGTCAACAAACTAAAATTGTATGCTGAAAACGTTCCTGATTCGTCCCACTTTTTAAAGGCAGGCAAAAGTACTGTCGACCGCAAACTTTTCATGTAAGAAGCATTAGCTTGAATCGTTAGTAAGATGAATCGTATTACATAAATTACTTTATGTGACTTCTGCTATCTTGGTACTTTGGGACGAACTGGGAAGTTTTAATTCCCAGATCGTCCTAAAGTACCAAGAGAGCAGAAGTTCCTTGGATTGGAACTCACTAATATGCAAATAACATTATGATGCAGTTTATTAATTCCCAAATCGTCCCAAAGTACACACATCAACATTGTCTAGGGATATTCCATTTTGAAATGATTTGCTTACTACTACTAAACTATTTGCTTTTTATAAAAAGTTTATAAATGAAATTAAACCTCTTTTGTTCCCTTTTCAAAATTTGGAAAAAAATAAGAAATTATTTTCAGTTTTTGTAAAAATCAACAAATTTTTGAATATCCTTAGACAATGTTGATGTGTGTAGTGTGTAGGTACCAGGAGTTCAGAAGTTCCTTGGATATAGGACCTTAACACTATGATTGCCATTTTTATAAATCATTTATTTTGTTGCATGAAGGTTTTGCCGAAAAGCAGTACCTTTATACGACAAAAAAATATGACAAAATAACGTTGACCTGCCCGCAGATGTCACTGCGAGGTCCGAGTATAAAGGTAAGCTTTCGCAACTCCTAATGAGATTTTCCAATTTTCAAATCCTTTAGTTCCTTTTGTTGTATTTCAGTATCAAAGCGCCTTTGTTCCCGCAACCTGGACTTTATCTCACGTTTATTGTTCTTCGTAATGAGCTGTGTCTTTGTGTGTTTGACAAATTGAGTGATTGATGCCGCCCGCCCCGCGTCTTCGCACTGACTTCTAAGAACCGAGTTCGGTGCGTAGGTTTTATACGTGGGTATATTGGGTATACCGCTTCAGATTTAACTTCTGTTGATAAGAAAAAAAATCACTGAACTGTTGTGAGCTTAAGTTAGGACGCAATCAAACAGCATCCGTTTTACAGAATCTACACACCCGACAGTATTTCGGATTAAATAAATGAGTGTTTGCAGTAGCGAGAGATCCGTGTAAAAAAACGGTCCTATAAAATCGGATCCCTGTGTAAACGTACCCTTAGTAGTACGAGCTCTGAGCTAAGATCACACTTACAAATTAATAATCAGCTTCAGGCACGCCACTTCGCACGTGGTTCGCCTCTTTAGAATTTGACCTGTAATATTTAAGATCTAGCGAGAACAATCACAACAACAAACACTCGTAGCAAAGCCCGATTCCTTTAATAGTAAAAAAAATACATCCATACACCCATAGTCCCATAAATATTTATCTGTTTACAGTTTGACCACTTTAATAAGTCGTATCGGTAAAATTCGTCGGCACATAAAAGACCAGTTCCAACCGATTCAATACGAATACCAACGCCGTTGAAATAATAGACTTTAGTGCGTTGCGTTATGCTTTTAAGTCAACAAAAACAGAGGCTCATGCTATCTCGCACATGTATTATGTACACGGGAAGACAAAAAAAAGGACCAACGTATTTTAAAAAAACCGGTTATGCCGGACTCCTACCGGCTAAATCCACCACTGTGTTTCCAGCTCTGCACATGCTGGCCGAGCCTACGGGTACACTTGCGAATTCTTTCGCGGGATCGGTCTACACCTCCGAACAACATAAAGGCTATTTTTAGGGTTTCAAAGATCGGTTTTGAAACCCTTATGGTCTCGCTCTGTCCGTCCCCGCTCTTTCTTGAATATCTCAGTAACTACAGCAGCTATTAACTTGAAATTTGAAATAATGATACATTTCGTGCGCCATTACTGATTTCAAAAAAAAAATTAAATAAATAAAATTTAAAATGAATATTTTCAGTACAAATTTTGATGTTGAAATTTCAAAAGCGACCTAGGAAAGCAAATGGGGTATCAAATGAAAGGTATCGTTTTGACCATTTCAAAAAACCTTTTGAAATTTCTGTAAGTTTCATACTTTTTGAAATATTTCAAAAAAAGTCGAAAAATTGACCATCCCCCCCCCCCTATCTCCGAAGATTGCAGACCGATCCATGTACAATGTAATAGGCGTTTGTAGATATGGATTTATATTTTACAGGAAAAATATAGAGGTCTGTAATAATAATAGTTTTTGAAAAATTGACAAAAACGAGAGGATTTTTTTTTTCAAAAGGGGGGTACCTACCCAAGTGGGGTATCAAATGAAAGGCATTGTTTTGTAAATTTTAAAACACTTTTTGAAATTTCTGTAAGTTTCATACTTTTTGAAATATTTCAAAAAAAGTCGAAAAATTTACTATTCCCCCCCCCCCCCTATCTCCGAAGATTGATGATCCATGTACGATGTAATAGCCGTTTGTAGACATGGCTCTATATTTTACAGGAAAAATATAGAAGTCTGTAAAAATGAACATTTTCGAAAAAAAAAAACATACTGGGAATGGTCGAAAAGGGGGATATTTTTTATCGAAGGGGGGGCTACTTACCTATTAGGGTATCAAATGAAAGGCATTGTTTTGTAAATTTTAAACCAGTTTTCAAAATTACTGTAGGTTTCATACTTTTCAAAATATTGCCATTCGAAAAAAGACGGAAAATTGATTGTCCAAATAATTGGCAAATGTTTGAAACCCTTGGCGCGCGAGTTACACTCGCACTTGACGGATCTTGTTTTTTTCTAGAATAACGCCTGCGTTCTCAATCTGTTATTGAATATTATTGAAATGAGCTGTAAAATCTGATCATTTGGCTCTCATCCTACGTATTGCAAGCTGCACCAGATTAATGTATTCCGTGAGTGGTGCACCTGCACCTGAGGCAAGGCAACCATACACACACACAGACACACGTGTGCGATCATTGCACAGTCCATTGGCGTGTTTTGGATACATTCATTATCATCATCATAACAGCCCTTAAGTCTGTCACTGTCCCAACAGGGTCTCACAGGTTCTACAGTCCACTCTCCTACAGAAGTCCATACTCATATGGACATTTGTCTATCACTACCAGCCTCCTCAATCCTATCCAGTTGTAACCAGATACATTACGTGAATGTAGTAAGACAGTGAAATTGTATCAATCATACTTGTCATCTCATGAAGCACTAACTGTGCATCTGACTTACTTTTTGTTCTTTTCTTCAAGTAATCTATTTATTTACAGTTAACACACGAATGTTATGTAATACACACTTAACCATTGAACCTTTTCACTTTCCATTCCTCGCAATTCAACGCCTAACGAGACAAAAATTTTATGGTTATGGATTTGCACAAGAACTTGAGGGCCTAAACACAGTACCAGCAGTAGATACGCGATATTAGACCACATAAGATAAGGATATTGTAGTCTTTTTATTTTACTATAATATCTTTCGGACAATGTTTGTTTGTCATTCAAATCCATTGACAATAGCAGTTGCATTCAACTATCATGCCACCATCCCATCCATTGCACCCCAGTTTATTGACTTACAAAGACAATGTATCATTTCCTTCAGTTTATTGCCTCTAGAGAAACAAAAAGCATATTGTTGCATTTGTATCAGTTCCAAGTAAAACATGATGCACCGGACCAGGAATAGAACGCATCTCCAAATCCGCAGAGATCAGACGGATGGACGCCATTGCGCTTTGTTTACGCGATGATGCATCGGGGATCGGAATAACACTGGGTTTCTATTCTTGTTTTCATGATATCTACTGATTTAACGGTGAAGGTAAACTTTGGAAACTCGCAATGAAGGAAATTTTATTCGAAGCGTGAGTTAGTCGCGAGATCAAATTCAATAGGCTCATTTCCTAAAAAATCTATAAGTCCGTCCGTCGTGACGTCACGCGGAATTTTAACTGGTTATATATCTTCACATTGTTTTGTTTAATTCTCAAAAAAAAAAAAACGTGTCCAATAACTTCTGACAATCTAACTGACGGACTTTATTTAGGAATGTAGCCTATCGATTTCTTGCGTCGAAGACGTCGTTATGCGCGACTTATAATAATAAGTCACGCATGAAGACGATGTCTTGCTCTTTTTATCAGATTTCTGTACCAAATACATATATTTTAAATATAGCCTGTGTCGGCCCACTGTTGGTCAAACACAGGTAGCTCACTCGCCATCTCCGCCTGGGTTTCTCACAAAAACATCTTCTTTCTTGTTCTAGTTTGTTTTGTATTTTACTTTGAATATAATGCACTGACTCCCTGCTCCTGCTGCAGAGTTCTAGAACCTACTCATAAATGAGTTACCAAACCATTCAATCCATAATTCATACTTTAAATATCCTTACAATAGGTACGTCTGGCAGACAAGAGACGTAATAAATATAATTCTTGTCCAATTACTCGTGCGCTTGTCTCATTACCAGCCGCTACCGCCAGTCTGATGAATGTGCCAACTTGCAGCTGGGACACGGAAGTTCTCGCAATCATATTTAAACTAGCTAGTGTTCGAGCCTTTGCGGTTTTGTCTGAAGTAACCTACCTACAAGTTACCTCACCTCACCAACCTGTAAGGGTCCACTGCTGGACGCAGGCCCCCCCTGTTTTTTTTATGTAATGGAGGTAATGCCCATAATCCCCACGCTGGGCATGCGGGTTGGGGATCGCAGTTCGGTGGTAGATCTATTCTGCAAGAGGCAATGCTGCCCACCCCCCGGTGTATGTCCCTTAGTCGCCCCTTATATTCTATGTAGGTCTGAAACTACATTAAGTGCAAAATATCAACCTGTTCGTTTTAGTAGTTTTGAAGTGAAAAGGTTACAAACATCCATCCAAACAGTGAGCCAAACCTTTTCTTTATTAAAATTTCTAGGTGTTGTAGAGCGACCTCTGCCCCCGGCTTTGTTCACGTGGTACTCAGACTCAGAAAAGTTAACCACTTGCATGGACAAAAAACAGGATATCAACTATTTCACAAATGAAGATAAGTTTTATTATGTATAACGTTAAATCTATACAATTTCTTATTTATGAATTGTGATTTCTCATTATAAATAACGCCGTCCAATTAAAATCACTGTGATTTATAAATTAACTGACGCAATAACTTAAGTAGTTGATTAACATTATGTCCTCACCCTGATTTCGTTATTTCGAGCGCCGCCGTATTAAATAACATCAAACAGTAAATCTTCCTATTAGTAATCTAGTTTATGAATAAATGACATGAATCTTGGCTTAAATATACCTTCAATAACGAAGATTGTTTATTTGACTAGTTTTACGATCCTCTGTTGTAGACAAAACAAAGTTTCACAAAAACTAATATGCCTACCCACCAATTTATCCATCATCAACTATTATTTCACGACTATTAATAAACATCTAGTGCTATCAACCACACTATCTATCTACTTTTCTTATGACGAGTCATCACTTTTAGCCGTGTGATGCTGGCTTAGAATTTAACTTAGCCACCACCCTAACTCGTCCCGTGTGTGTCGTAAGAGGCGACTAAGGGACATACATTGGGGGACGGCCAGCAGCGCTTCATGCAAAATAGCTACCAAAGAACTGCGATCCCCAACCCGCATACGCAGTGTGGGGATTATGGGCATTAATTCCATGAGATAAAAGCCAATAAGGCAATTATCATGGGGAGGCCTGGGTCAAGCATTGAACCATTATAGGCTGTTGAGGTTGAGGAGTATCACTTTCATCATCATCATAATCAGCCTACACTAGTCCACTGCTGGACATAGGCCTCCCCTAATGAGCGCCATAGCGCCCTGTCTTCAGCTTGCCGTCATCACTTTACTTATAATTTTATTTCATGTCTATATTTTAAGAATTTGTGATGTCTAAGTTTACATTTATGGTATCTACGGAAATAAAGATTTTTTGACGTAGACTTTTACGCGGTTTGACGCTGACGGACTCGTAGGTGACTATAGTCAGTCTCAGTACCCACCCCAGAGGTGGTCGACGTGATTCTGGTCTCAAAGTGTTTGTGTTCACCCACTCTTTGGCAGCCTCTTCAAATGCCCAACACTGAGTCAACTCAATTTATCACAATATATCCTGTCCTTGTCATCACTAAAAGAAAATTGAAGATGGCTGATGATGATAGAGTTATAGATTCTATTGATGTGGCAACAGGCTGACTAAACAACAACCCACTAGTGTCTATTTAGATATTGCAGGTTTGAAAAAAACGTACAAATTTATTTCCAGATCAATGGCAAGGTGACTCTAAAAGTAAACTAAAAAATTATTTCTACCTATCTCTGTGTCTAATATTATTAATCAAGATTTAGATACCCTATGGTATCTTCATTGTAAATTTAAGAAATGTTTAGTAAATCTCTATATTTTTTTTATTAAAAAACCAGTGTAGATTTGTTGTGTTGTACGTTGTTGTGTTGTGTTTTTGTTCTTAATTTTTTTGTTTCCCTACATATTACCTTACTCGGAACATTACGAAAAAAAGATCTTCTGATTTGATTTGATGATTGTTCTTTTGATTTGATTTGATTTACCCTAAATTTTGTAGATAGAAAATTTTATGATATGATATTTAGATGCTATGTTTTTTGGAAAAAGGAATCTTGAGCCTTTTGATCGCTATCGTAAAACTACTGGTATTTTTTGACAATTTGGTGGATTTATGGGATAAAAAGCCTTTATTTTATTTCAGGCCTAGAACTACCTGCATGCAACAGAACGATCCGTCCAGTAGTTCAATGTGAAGAAGTAACAAACATCCATCCATCCAAACTTTCGCATATACCTACATATAATAACAGAGTGATATTGTTATAGCTAGCAGGCACTAACATAGACTCTGCTGAGCTTGTGGCAATGCTCCAGTATTACCTTTTTTTTCTGGCTCAAATTGAAGCGAAAAATATAAAATTTATTTTAATTTAAAGTTTCATATCGGTAATTCAAAATTTTACAAATATTATGTCCACCTACACACCCACCAAGTTTATTTAACCCTCCACCAAACACCCTGTATAATTATTAGTTACTGTCATCATGCCTATTCTTATTATTATAGATGTATTTTATCAGTTATCTAGTACCCTTAACACTAGCTCTGCTTAGCTTGGGGCTAGAATATGATGTTCTATGAATTTTCCTACAATATTTATTTATTTTTTGTCGTTACAATCGCCAACACTTTACATAAAATAATCCTTCTTCAGAGCCGTGGTCCGCGAGCTGGTGGAAACTGAAGAGGAATTCGGTCGAGACATGCAGCAAGTGGTCAGTCGGTACATGAAGCCGATGGACAAGACGAAGACGCCCAAACCGGTGTTCGACAATAGGGAGCTTCTCTTCTCTAACTTCAAGCAGATCTGCGAGTTTCATAATACGTAAGTTGATACTGATAATTCAGGAGAGACTGAGTTAAGCTCGCACGAGAGTTAGGACCGGTTCAACTAGCATTTCAGTCCATTACGAGGACTGCTCGGTAAAACAAGTGATGGTTTGCCCTTGTACTCGCGTTCAATATTATATAGGTACAAAGTATTCCATGTCATCCTCTGAAATAGTGATGATAAGTTAATCAAAGTATGGGGATTAGTCACTTCATGATAACAACTGTGTTATACAGTTGTTATACATAATGTAAGATTATAATGTGATCATGTTGCAAAGTTAATCTAAACTTAACTCAACCAAAGTGGTTTCCAGTGTGAGAATCCTTACACACTGGCGCTGGCAAAACAATCGAACCACTTCTAATTGAATTCACTCAAAGGGAGGGTCGATTTTTGTAAGATTATTTTCGTAAGCATGATTCCTGCCGCAGGGTGCTCCTCGAAGGTATAAAGTACTACGCCGGCGAGCCGTCCATGCTGGGCCGCGCGCTGCTGCGGATGGAGCGCGAGTTCGACAAGCACGTCGCCTACTGCCGCGACGAGCCACGGGCACAACAACTCTTACGGGATCCTACTGTCAGCAAGTACTTCCAGGTATTACATATTGTGCGCTTATTACATTGTATTTAGGGATAAATATCGGGTAGGCTGTATGAGGGACGCAGCCACTGTGAATTCCATGGAACAACTGCAATGGTGCGTGCTAGAGAGCAGCACTCAGTTCGGCACTGCAATAGCATTTCATCCTCACCTACACAGCAGCTGCAAGCGGAGGGGCGACTAGCTTCGCTCACCGGACTTGGATAATGTGCGAGTGAGTACATTGTCCAACGCGACCTATCCCGCTCGAATCGATCTTACCGCTTAGTAATCATTAACCATGCTGCTAAGTTAAGCCACTAAGATTTTCCCTAGAAAGTCTTTAAATCTAAATTTCAGTCAAAAACTGTGCATGAGTCAATTTTGATGTCGGGTTTCGCTGCTGTGTTTGAAATTTCTTCCAGACTAATTCAGTGCCAGAAAGCTCGCAACGCCATCTAAACATTTTCAAATGAACGAGATATTACAGGATATTACATCGTGGTATAGAACCACGATGATAAATAGTAATCCGGGTGGGTGATGTCTCTAAAAATAAATTGGCGTAACCCAAATTCAACTAGCGACATCTACACAATAATTTCCCTTAACTTTTCTGTAGACTGAGAGCGCCATCTGTATCGTTACGTTGGAATTAGATGGGTTTCAGGTTTGGATAGAAACTTGGCAAGCTACGAATACGTTATTCTTCCTGTAGTATTTTGTAGTGTTACTCTAACGAATATGTAGAGGGCGTACGTCGTACCGTTAACGATGTTACATAACAATAAATAAGATCTTTTATATTTTCATAGTATTTAGTTATTTTTGGCTTCATTCCGTTACATAAAAATTCTATAAGTGAATATAATATTATTAATTTTATAATATCTGATGGTTTTTAATCATCGCAAGTATGACTCCATACTATCTGATGATTTTTAATCATCGCAAGTATGACTCCATACTTGCGATGATTAAAAATTATCAGATATTATAAAATTAATAATATTATATTCACTTATAGAATTTCCTTGGCACATCTGTATTTTGCGAATCTTCATTAGGTACTGTTGTAGGTTAGTAAAGTTAACAATTCGGTCACACTTAGAAAATATATAGGTATTGTATCTATGCCTTAATAAGGACGCGAATGCTGCGCTTTTTAACCGATGAAACGAAAAACCAAAGAGGAGGTTATATTATGTTCGGATGTATGCCTTCATATTTTCGGAAAATGATCCCGGTGGTTTGATAAAAAATATTTCCAGGGGATAGCATTTGTCACGAAAATTTAATAATGCCCCAAAAATTTTCTATTTCGGCAGGATTCGAACCCGCGCCCCACTCTCAGTACAGGTGTGCTCTAACCAACTAAGTCACAAAACCACTAAGATATTATTTGTCCCGAAAAACTTAAAAACAGTGTAAAAACCTACTAAGGAACAATAACAAACCGGTATTTGGTTTCTTCAAAACAATTAAATTATAGCCAAAGCGCTTATTGAAAATAAAAACGATTAAAACCGTCTACTTTAAAGGCTAAAATGAAAAGAAACTATACAGGTTCCCTTTTTATATTACTCGTATGATTTAATATATAAATCCGTTCGATCCCTCATCCTGAGCTCATACGAATGCGCAAGCGCCGTTATCAGCAGTTAGGCAGCGCGCCAACTACTAGAATAGTTCGCATGCCGACTATGAGAGCTGTCAATTGCACTCATATCGGGGGCAACCATCCCATTACATAGGACATCTTCGCTCCTGGCTAGACACTGGGTGGCTGTAATGGTACTAAGCATGTTTATTTTCAATAACGACGCATAACGATTTGTATTAAAAAGTATTGGTGTATGGCACATAGGTAGCCTATGCCCAGCATTGGATCAAATCCGGTTGTGAATGAAAATGATAATGAACTTGTTACACCAGATACAGGATACCCAGTACTTAGAGTCACAAAGAGATGAGTCAAAGCAAGATGCTTCTAACAACTTAAGAAAATTAAAGGCCATTCTTTACGGCCACTGAATTATAGAATGACGTGGAAAATTCCAGGTGTTAAGCTCCCAAATGTTTTCAAAATGAGTATTTAGTGAACAACGCTAGATAGTTCAGGAATAAACAATCCTACGCGTCGCCCGTACTCGTCACAACTGACTCAATTCCAGAAATAATGATTCCTCAACTATTTATCAGACATTCATTGTGGTTTCAAATCAGTGAAGCTTCTGTCTAAACTGCTGATCGCAGACTTATGGTTTACAGTACCAAAACTTTATTGTTTTGGTTTCGAACAACAACCGTGTTAACAAAAACAGTGTCCGTCTTTAAATACAGGTGCAACAATTCATCAGCTACCAGAACTATCAGATTTTACTATAAAAACTATCGTAGTTTGATTAATTTATTACGGATGTTAGCGGGTTAACTACGAACCTTATTTGTTTTGAAAGAACACCAACGTTTCTTCAGCGTGAGTATTAGATATGGAGATGCGATGTTGCATAGCGAGCGAAGGTCCGCCTGCGACGAGGAGGTTCAATCAATCAATTTATTTATTGCATGAAATACATGTGAAAAAGTTGTAATATTAGAATGGAATGTCACAATGTATTCTGCCCTATTGGGCGTGCAATGACTTAAAATTTACAAAAAAACACTGTTACAATTCAAAAATATATAAAACATATATTTACATACAAAGAAAAAAAAGAATAATAATAACAGTCAATAGAACAAATGTCAAAATAAAAATAGTTTAAATTTAAAATTGCAAATTAAGTTTAAATTATACAAAAAAAATGTCCACGTCCTACAATTTATCGGTCATAAATTCATTAAAGGAGTAATAGCATTTTATTGTCAAGAGTTCTGTCACCTTCCTCCGAAACAACGCACAAGGTAACTCTCGGCAGTTTAATATAGGCGAGAGGTGCTGAGCAGAATATACTTTTATGCATTAGGGTTGTTTTTGAGTTGTGCGTAACAACTCTATGTTTGTCACGCCTATTGCGAACCACGGCATCAGAGAGTTGTTCAAACAGATTTGGGTTATTATTTAGAAACATCACCGTTTCAAATATATATACAGCGCAGGAATCGTCAAAATCGTTGCGGGTTTAATTCCCGCTCTAGGACAAATATTTGGACGATCTGCACATATTTGTTCCGGAGGTTCTGGGTAATTTGTAGGTATGTATAATAAAAACAGTTAGGTAATTTAATATATTAAGTACCTATATATATTAAGCTCTGCTTAGCTTGAGGCTATGGTGCTGTGATGTGACGATGGTCCAGCAGTATCAAAGTCAAAGTCAATAACTTTATTTCTTTAGGCTTACAAAATAAGCACTTAGACAAGTCAAATTTTATACTATAAACAGGTTTATATATAGTCATTATTATCAAATAAGAAATATGATGTTATTGATTTTATTCGCTTATTTATTTATGATTACTAAAGACCTTTTAAACAATCGCGATTAGCTAACAAAACAGATTTGTTTACCTTTCGCGTTTGATTGTGAGATGCAATAAGAACTTTGCATGCAATGCCTAGCAAGAACAAGACTGCACTGAAAAGTCTCGGTTTGTTCTTCGGCCTTGTATTGATACTGGAACGTTGGGTCGACTTCCCTTTCTGCTTTGATTTTAGGCTCGTTTTCAATTGATGTTATTTGTCTGGAGTGTGCCTTGCTCGAAGGAGACTTCAAGGTTTGTTTGTCAGCCTTGAAGTGCAAGGACCTAGGTGGACGTTTCCTGGGGGGTGCCGGTGCGAAGTGTCTCGTCCCTGGGTCTGCCCTCGGGCTATGTTTAGCGGCGGAGTGGGCAGCGGCAGCGCGCAGCAGTCGCTCGGAAGCCGCGGCCGCGACCACCTCGCTCGCTCCAGCGCATCGACCTTCGACCACTCGCCCGAGTGAAGTGTGTGACTGTGATTGTGTTCTCGTGATTGCATTGCCGCCTGCGCGCTCAGGTACCAGCATCCCCTCACCGGCCGGTATTATTAGACAGCTGCAAAAATACTGTGATTTTACAATTTTCAATGTTACGGTGTAGTGTTACCAGCAACGCGTCTGGTTTATTTCTAGTTCGCGTGGGAGGATGGGTTTCGCAATATGTTATGTTTTTCAGCTGACTCCGCGCGAGGACTCGCGCGCGACGCTAAAACTCGGCCAGTTGACCTTGACCCAATTACAGCACATGTGCATGGATCAAGGAAGCTACATATGCCCCAAAGTCAATGTTTTGTGACACTTACCCAATTTTATCCTCAGTCCTGGTGATGCCATTGTTTCTTTCCGCTTTTCTTCTTTCCACGAAAATTGTTGCACCTTCATATGTTGCGTTTGTTTACGTGTTCAAATCCACTACAAGTATAGAAGATAATCAGGCAGTTATGTAGTGCAGTGCGCTTATTATGGTCGGCTACCAATCTGTCTACAATGTTATGTAAAAAAATTTGATTGACGATATTTATCTGGTTGACCATTTTCTATTAATACACAGAATTTAAGAGGTTACTGTCTGCTAAAACTTTTTTGGCTTTTATGGTTTTATAGATAATCAAATGACATGGAGCAAATTTCCTTTTTCTACAACAAGTTTACAATGTTTTCTTGATTGTAGTGCCCATAGGAATTCATTTGATTCAATTTAATGGTATTGATATTAACTCGTTGTTGTCTACAACATGTGTTTTTTTTTTTGCATCTCTAAGTACATTATGCTATCTCCAATTACCACTCTAAATTCCATTCTTCCAGCATAAGTACTCTGTTTTAATCTCGATATCAAGCACGCAAGCTCTGCCAATGTCAATATTTACGTTACCAAATCGAACTTTGCGATTCCTTAAATCCATCTATTTTGTCTTCATCTTCAAGCTGTGTGCAACCTTGTTTACTTGCACGGCTTACGTCATGCACATTGTTCCACGGTACCAGTTCCTCCAAATCACCCATTTCCCCAGCTGTAAACATTTACTGCGCGCTAGTATTCCTCACAGTTTAGCAGCGAGCTTTCAACTCAATGTGTCAAGGTGCTCTAAATCCGTTCCACACAAACCTACCGTTTTGCCAGTAATTTATAGTTTTTGTATTTTGTAAGAATTGAGGAAAATTGATTTGTCTGAGTTATGATGTTTACTTTGTAATGGAAGCAGTTCTCTAGCTAGGGGCATTTTAACGACCCTGAGCGAATCTTCAGTTAGCTTTAGAGAATTAACTACCATTACCCACTTGTATTTAGTCAATAAATATTCCCTGAGGCATTTGTTGTTCAAAAGATAATCGGGCAGTTACATTATAATATAACTGACGTAAGTGTTTATACATATACTTAACGTCAAAGTTTTCGGCAAAGCGATGAAGGTGCCAACGATGATATTTTGGAGAGTAGAAATAATATTGTCATAATTGTAAAGCAAAACTGTAAGAGTGCATGGCGAATCAACATCATAATACTGAACTATTACACCAGATTGGTTTTATTTTAAATTCAGTAATATCCTGAAAACTCCCCTATCAACAATCAAAACAAAGCCTACGAGGCTACTACACTTTTAATAAACATTATCGGATGAGAATTCTCTCAACAGTTGCCAATATTTCGTTAATACAAAATAAAACTATGATAGTTGCATTAAAAAAAGCTTAAAGTAGGTATCACAAACTGCCCATTGCAAATTTTGAAAATATCTTTTTTCAACGAATTAATAAGATAACATAGGTGGCGGCGCTAGTTTGGCTCGGGGTACCGTCTTAATGACATTTCACCTCACTTCGATATTTCAATCGCAAAAATTAATAGTGTCGGAGTAGGTCCTGAATTTAATGTAGGCTAAACTAAATCATCGAAAACGCATTATAGACCTACTATGAAACTGCGATGATTCTACTGCTGTTTAGTAGTGGTATAGAGTAGTGATTGTAAAAAATGTTTTTAGGTCTTAGCAGACAAACTTGGTGACGACAAGGGTATTACAGAACATCTCAAACTTCCCATACAGAGGATCAACGACTATCAACTTCTTCTAAAGGTTCGTTTTTATCACACCCTTTGATCACGCATCTTCAAATACTTTCTCTCGTTTCAACTGTAGTGATCGAGATATTAAAAACGGCTCAGTTACTTTGTTCTCATCAACTTTCATTATTTATTTATTAATTTTGCTCTAGAAGCAATACTTTATTGGACCAAAAACTTACAGGAACTAGTGAAATACTCCACTCGTCTAAACGAAGACTGCACCGACCTCCAGAAGGCATTAGAACTCTTCCTCGGCGTTCCGAACCGGGCGACAGACAACAAGTTCATTTCCTCCATCGAAGGTTTCCGCGGTAACATCCACAAGCTCGGCCGACTCCTCACTCACGACTGGTTCACGGTCACCGATACCGACGGCAAGGCCCATGAGAGATATCTATTTCTCTTTAAAGCCAGGATCCTTGTCAGTAAGGTTAAACGGGTGTCCGATGACCGCAGTGTCTTTGTTCTCAAGGATATCATAAGAGTAAGTGTGTGTTTTCTTTAAAGTTTCAAAAGCTTTTAAAATCGTTGTAAAAGCAATTATGAAAGTCCTAAAGTGTAGGCCAAGGGTTACTTTATGACCTTAGATGTATAACAATCATAATAGATCCCCCATAACGTCGATTTATTTAAACTTTTTTCCGAGAAACTTTAGCACACTTATGAATCTTACGTCATTGCATTCACTTTACGCAACAACTTCCGGTAAGAAGCGCCTACGCTTTTCTCCATTAACTAGTGATCATGAAATTTTCTCCTAAAATAACCCAATTGAAAAAACCATCTGTTTGCTTTTGGACAAACTCCAAGCGCCTCTGACTTTTGTAATAGTATCGTAATCATATAACAAATTACCTTTATGTGGTCTAATATTATGAAACTTTTAATGGACTGTAATTAATGGGGTTTGCTTTTTCATTTATGTACTTAGGTAAGATAATGAGGTCAAATACACCTTCATATTTCATGACGTAGAGAAAAATATATTGAACCATTATTTGCAGCTTCCAGAAGTTGAGATTAAAGATACAGGGGAACCTCTAAAGTTTGAGCTTCATTTAAAAGACGGCTCGGCTGTCAAAACCTTATCTGCTCACAAAGAGATAGTCAAGAACAACTGGTTAACAGAGATCAGGAAATACGCCAGTGACGTTGGTAAGTAGGCAGTAGCATATTTTAACTTTGAGTATAGTTTAGAATACTAGTTGTTTTAATTAAATATGTTTTTATAGTTGCACTAGCTGAACACGCAGCTGACGATCTTCAAGTTGAAACAGAAGAGGAAAAAGTCGCTGAACCTCAAGAGGCTGCAGAGCCTAAAGACAAGGCTGCTGAGCCTAAAGAAGAAGCTGCTGAGCCTAAAAGAAAGGCAGAAGCAGAGCTTGAAGATCAAGCTCCAGCAAAAAAAGCTGCGGCTGAATCGCAACAAACAACAGTCACTGAATCTCAAACAACTGTCTCTGTAGAAACATCTAAATCTACCGCCACTGAATCTAAAAAGAGAGAACATACTGAAGTTAAAGCAGAAGCAAAAGAAGAAGTCAAAGAGAAACGTTCTCGAGTCGACGAAGAAGTCGTATTGACTCGAGAAGAATCTCTGCAACAACTTAAATCAAAAAGGAAAGCTTCTTTAGAAGCTGGTACGGCATCCAAGGTTTCCAAATCTGAAGTGGTTGAGATTTCATCTATCTCTGAAGCTCACGAGTCGAGCGCAGTCAGTGTATCATCAAGCACAAAAATAGAAAGCCAATCTTTGACATCGCAGTCGACAACTGAACTAACTGTGATAACCGCCGATACAGCGGAAAGTGCTACAAAGTCTCAAGTTGGGACCAAAGTAGAAGAGAAAGCACAAACTGTTGAAAAAATAGTAGAAAGTGCTTCAAAGTCTCAAGTTGGGACCGAAAGAGAAGAGAAAGCACAAATTTTTGAAAAAACAGTAGAAAGTGCTGCAAAGTCTCAAGTTGGGGCCGAAAGAGAAGAGAAAGCACAAATTGTTGAAAAAACAGTAGAAAGTGCTGTAAAGTCTCAAGTTGGGACCAAAAGAGAAGAGAAAGCACAAATTGTTGAAAAAACAGTAGAAAGTGGTGCAAAGTCTCAAGTTGAGACCAAAGTAGAAGAGAAAATACAAACTGTCGAAAAAACAGCAGAAAGTGTAAAAGAGGAAAGTGGAGGAGAGGTTTCATCGCAAGTGGTAGATAGCAGTCAAGCTGTAACCGCCGAGGAAGCCGAAAAGATGTCTAGGTATAACCGCAGTTCGCGGTTATCTGGAGGTTAGTATAATAAAAAGAATTTGATATTTATCTGTTTGTATAACGTATAATGTGCATATTTTTATTTCTATAGAGTACTCCAGTAGTTCCCGCAAGCTATCAAGCGGCGGTCGCTATGAAACATCATCAACTATTGACAGCACTGGCCTGTCGTCGTACTCCTCTCGCAGGGAAAGCGGTTCACGCATCGAAAGTGGACGGTACGAAACCGGCGGCTCTATCGAAGGATCCGCATCCTCCCGCTACGAGTCTAAATACTCCAGCTCTAAGATCGAGGGAGGCTCCAAATATGGACTAGAGTCGAGCTACGAAAGCAAAACCGAGGGATCAGCTTATGCTGTTGACTCTGACACCACCAGCAAACTCGACAGCATCGCTGCTAAATACGGCATCGAAACCAAGTCTGAAAGCAAGACTGGGACGTCCAGCGTCGAATATGACTCGACGTCTGCCAGCAAAATAGACAGCATTGCCTCTAAGTACGGCATCGAAACCAAGTTAGAGACCAAGACTGGAACATCCAGCGTCGAATATGACTCAACATCTGCCAGCAAGATCGACAGCATTGCGTCTAAGTACGGTAAAGGCGCAAGCATTGAGAGCGCAAGTGTCGAAAGCCGCTCGAATATAAGCATTGAATCTTCCGTTGATGGTAATAAGGTCGAAGGTGCCTCGTCAGTTACCCAAAGCAGTTATGCGAGCTCCAAGAACGGATCATCTTACGAAAGCTCTACTACTAAAACCGCTATCGCTAACGGATCAGTCAGCACTGGACTGCTCGAATCTATCAAGTCGGTTTCTAAGTCTCACGATGGAAAGCCAATCTTCACGACCACTCTCGAAGGCGCTTCCATCGAGCGTAAGTACTTACACAGGTAGAATGTAGAAACGTAGAGTAGACACACCATAGAGCTTGTACATACGCTTGTAGAATCTAACCTACACTTTACATTACTCTAACGCTTCCTCGATCAAGGGCTCGTACGGTATACCTTGAAACTGTAAACAGTTTGGCAACGCTAGGGATACTTCGATCCAATTTGATATCGCAATTGGCACACAAAAATCTCATTTACGTAAAACAGTCATATAAACACACCCGTACGAGCTCTCCTAACTAATATGTGACTCCACAGCCGGCGAGAACGCCACATTCAAATGCAAGCTGCAGGCGTCTACCGAAGCTGTAAAAGTCACGTGGTTGAAAGACAACAAGCCCATGACGGACCGTTTCATGGACCGTTGTTCCATCTCTGGAAATGACACCGACCAGATGCTGGTGTTGAAACACTGCCGGGAGGAAGATACTGGGTTGTACACTGCCCGCGCGGAAAATGTCAAGGGAAATGCTCATTGCACGGCTCAGTTGTACGTTTACCAGAGTAAGTTCTTTGTTTTACTTCTTCTATCATCTGAGAAAGCTAGTATGTAGGCAAAAACGACGTTGATGTGACCTTGTTGCGCTAGTTTATTTTAGTAATTTGGTTGGCAAGGCAGTCTTTTTAATCTTCAATGATAACTGTCACGTTTAATTTACTAGCTTTCTCAGACACCGACGTTAATATAATATTTTGATATATTTCAGGTTTTATTTTAATATATTTCGATCAGTAAATGCATGTATCACCGCGTCATCATTATTAAGACATTGTAAAGCTGTAACCCGTAGATTGGTTCTTTATGTGTACTATGTTAATTTTCCTGTATTTTACACTGATGTAAACGATTTGTTTAATATTGTCGCAGAGTTGATTTGGTGCATGGTTTCTCTTTGTTCTTATTCTCGTCATATGATTTTACAAGTGCTTTATTTTCGCTCTTAGACGACGTGTCTATTCTTGTTGTTGCACAAACTAAATTAAAATTACGTATCTGTACTTAAAATGTTGCTGTTCCTTTCTTTACGATGTAAATAAAAGGAATGACATTTACAGTGCTGTCAAATTAGTTAAGATTAAATGCAAAAACCGAATCGACACCAACCTTACTAAACGTAGTAATAAAATTGGCAATTCCGTTAAAAAAAATTACTTACCATGGCAAATAAATAGGTGTTGATATGACGAGAATAAGAGACCTCTCTTCGACCAATGCTGACATTACACTCAACATTTTAGTGACTCCTGAGGAAAGGAAGAAGCGTAGCGAGCTCAATGCTCCCTACTTTCTGGTGGCTCTCAAGGACACTGAAATCCTGGAGAACACCTACCTTCGCTTCATGATTAGGGTGAAGGGAGAACCCAACCCGAAAGTTACCTTGTAAGTAGTACACTGTTGAAAAACTAGTCCAGTTAATTTTTTTTTTTTTTTTAATTTAATCGGATTTATTTGTAATCGTTAATTCTTCCAACGCCGATCTCTGAGATTGCAAGATTGATCATTTTTGCTTAATTAGTTCAGTGCAGCCCAAGGTCAAATGGGATACAAAAAAGTAGTAGGTGGCAGTGGGAAAACAGCATTAATATTTTGTGGTTCATTATTTTAGATGTGTCGTAAGCACCTCTTACTCCTTTCACCTAAGCACCCTTCCTCCCTCTCCAGTGCTTTACTGCTTTACTGATCCTACTTTGACTGAAACGTCTTCACCAGCTACCGCGATGGAACAGAAATCACCTCCACCACAGAATCCGACCGCATCTCCATTATCCGCACGCGCGCTGACAAGGGCTGCTATGAGCTGGTCATCCCTGACGTCACTCCAGATGACGCCGGTACCTACTCCTGCAGGGCGGCCAACAAGCACGGTGACGTCACTACTGAGTGCAAAGTCACTGTTGTTGGTGAGTTCTTACTCTCACACAAATAGAGCCACCTACTACTCCTTCCGTCGTACATTATCTGCCCTTCTTGAAATATGTTACCAAGTTTATCTGTCAGTGATCCAATCATCTCTCCTCGATATTTAATGACGAGGATTTCCTAGAATAATAAAAGATGAGTTCTAATTCAGTCTCAGTTACTTATTCCATACCTGGCTTGTCAGTGACCACAGAAATCTATGTTATAAGGACCGGTTTGTACCAAAGCGAATACAAGCCGTGATGAAACCAATAAGTTAGTATCGAGTGTACATCACAACGTCATATTCTCGTTTTATCTCCGATTCGTTTTGATACAAACGGTACTTGTTTTGTTATGTAATTTCAGTAAACATAATCCATTAACCAACATGTTTTGTTGTATTTTAATACGCGTCTAAAATGTTTTACAAATGTATTTGGACATTCTCCAGTTTATTTACGACAGTTACGTTGCTTGCTTTGCTATTAATAAAGTCTGGACGTTTTGTTGATTGCATACTTGTCTCAGATATATACGACATTGAATGTTATTTTGAAAGCCTGTAAAATAGCCATAACTTTCATCGATATTGAGTATTCCATTACCGATTAACGGATAATTATAGCAATTCAGAATGATTCATCATAATACTTACACTACACACACGCACACACGATATTGAGGCTCATTCATCTAAGAAATTATGGTAACAGGTGTCATAATTATAAAGAGCAAAAGCTGAATTGGTTTCAGAGTGTATCAAAGCGCTCACATCATTCTGACTGTAACAAGATCTCTTGTCTGCTCTTCGGGACAAGTCTGTATCCGTTTCACTTGAGTTTATGTCACTTTCACTAATTCCAAGTGCAGCGTCTCCTTATTTACTTTTTTTTCGTCTCACTACTGTGATTTTCTTTACAGAGTAATTCTTAGCCCTTATTCTCTTCACAGACGACAAAAATATTTTCTTCGAACTGGCCCCTGGCGGTGAAGGCCTCCTAGCCAAAGGCGAGAAGCCTTCCTTCACCTGGAAGCGCGATGGCCAGGCCTTCGACCCTGAGGAGCGGTTCAAGGTGTTGCTGGGAGACGATGAAGACTCTCTGGCGCTGGTGTTCCAGCATGTGAAGCCAGAAGACGCGGGACTCTACACCTGTGTAGCCAAGACTAGCACCGGGAATATATCGTGCTCTGCTGAGCTTACTGTGCAAGGTTTGTTCATTAGTAACAAAAAGTACTTCATCATCAGTCTATACTAATCCACTGCTGGACATAGGCCTCCCCTAATGAGCGCCATAGCGCCCTGTCTTCAGCTTGCCGCATCCAGCATCTGCCAGCAGTCTTTCGCAAATCGTCAGTTATCAAAAAAGTACTTAATTCAGGTAAATTCTGTGTAGATTTTATGTTTTAACAACTTTCTAGGCAAGTTAAATTTTAATAATTATCAAATAAGAAATAAGGTGTCACATAAGAAATAAAGTGCAATAGGTCTAAAATTAGCCTCGCTCAATTTCAGAGATTAAAGTGCCAAAGTGCTTTGAATATTATTTAACCTTCAATAACCCAGGCGCCCACCCAAAAATGTAAGAACATTAAAAATTGCATTAGTCGCCAAAAACCTAGCAAACGCGAGTTCCCAATATCCCCACGCGGCGTGTACCAATGTGCATTAAATGAGTCATGGTAATGAGCCAAAACATCGATAATAAATTTACTGGAGCGTGAATTTTCATAAAGGTTATAACTGGAAACAGGCCTCCGACAGTCACTGCGTTTGTTTCTATGGCGGCGCGAAACACTGTGACAGTGGTATACATTATTTCTACTAAAAGGTACATTTATTTGACCAAGGATGGCACATACATAGTTACATTACATACACACCTAACAGGTTCGAAGACACTAGACACTAGCCAAACTCGATGTAGATTGTTTGTAAGCAAACCTCAAACTTAATCTAAAATTCACTCGGTTATCGCGTCTTTTTCAATAAATATTGCGTACAATAATTATAGTTGTGGTCATATGAATGATTTCAATTTCCAGATTTTTTGTGCGTAAAGACAAAAGCAATTGATTGAACACATTTTAAACTAAAATTAATAGTTGGTAGCATGTCCTGTCCACGGCTTTTAATAAGGTACTGCTGTACATCGGCGAGGTATTGACTCGATCAATTTATGATATTTCGCAAATAGATAATGTTCCTTCTTCTAAGAAAACGGCGTAGAAGTCTTTTTATTGTGTTAGTTCCAAAAATGTTCTATTAGGTTTAGATCTGGGCTGTTAGCTGGCCAATCTAAGACGGATACTGATTGAAATGTGAGAAATAACAGTACGTGCATACTGCTTTGGAGCATTGTCGTACTGGAATGTGCAAATAACCGGAAGCACCTTCAGCATAAGGTAAAGTAAAAGTAAAAGTAAAAGTCATTTATTTGCAAAACACGTGTAAAAAGGTGACAGATAGTTATTTTTGAGTCAACATGTTTGACCAATATAATTGGTGAGCAAAATAATTAAGAGTATGGCATGCAGGATTTAATTTAATTGTACATAGCAACAGCAGATTCATAAGAGTATTAATTTATCGATTTGAATTTAGTATACTTAGCATAAAATTAGATTACATCATTTAGAAATTCGTCAATATTATAGTTGCATTTTTCACATAAAAGTTTTTTAAATTTGGTCTTAAATAAGTTTACATTTAAGTCTTTGTAGCTCTTAGATATTTTATTATAGATTACAGGTAGCATAGTTTCTCCCAGTATATTTTTGTTTTGGAATTGATCCATGTTTCCTTCTATCAGCTTAACAGATCCAACACGGTTTTGTTTTGCCAAACGAAAGATATTTCGATCAACTCGACGAGATGCGTTTCTCTGTGTAGGCTGTGGTGTACCTACCTACACGCGGAACATTGATATTTACTAACAAAACAACAGAAATAACTGAGATGTCGGTTACTTCAACAAATAGATTTAAGATTAAAGATTTAGAGAATATTTAATAAAACATTAAGTAAATGTAAGAAAACGAAACAATATTGTTGCAATAATGAACAATGTACCCCCAGGTGCCATAAACGAGCTGCATCGCGAGCCCGAGAAGCCGACCCTGGTGATCGAGCACCGCGACGCCATCGTCTCCGCCGGCGCCTCCGCCATGTTGGAATTGCAGTGCAAAGGATTCCCTAAACCTTCCATTGTCTTCAAGCACGACGGGAAGTTGATCGAACCTGACACCAGGCACAAGTACGTGCTGCTGAAAGAAATAATACTTTGTTTCCTAGTACGTAAGATTGACTTTCGAGTCGCTACCGTCTGCACCTCTACCATACCTGTATTCTGGGTTGCAAGTAACATTACAAGTGTTTTAATAAGGGCGTGTGTGTACCCAGCAAAGTATACCTACCCCTTAACAATGGGTCGTAACGTAACATTGTTACACCAATAAGTAGATAGATAAAGCCTTTATTTGCAACTTCAGACACAGGCATACAAAATAATAAAGTAGATAATAGTGCTGCAGGACCTCGATAATCCGAACAGCCATAATGTAATACCCTGTTCGGATGTACGGACCGTTCGGATTGTAGTATGTCGTACTTAATTCTAAAAATTGACGTCGTTATTTTGTGGTGTCTAAATTCAAATTCAACAAGTTTTTTTTTATAATTTAGTGAGACTATGTTTTTATTGTATGCATTATGCAAAATTGTTATAAAATTATAAAATTCTTCAAATCACACTTTTTTATCCAATTCCAGATAGTGCTTTGACGAGTAGTAGGTATGCAGCTACATTCAAAACGCTTTATCCCTTAATTGTCGGAAAAGCATTTTTCGGAATATAAATTTCGACTTCATCTCCCCAGCCGGCGCGCGCAGAATGGAAAAACAATACCAGTGGCAATGTAAAATGTATACGGTACTGTGAGACTGAGAATCAGCAGTTGCACAGGGGTGGTAGGTCGTTCGGTTATAGAGGCGTTCGAATTAGCTAGGGTTCAGACTACGAGGCCTAGATTGTACCTTATTGTAAAAAAACTAATTGTGTTCCGTTCCTGTGTGTTTGTTCCAGGTTCCTATACGAAGACGAAGAGAGCATGTCCCTCGTAATAAAGAACGTGACCTCAGCTGATGCAGGCGAGTACCACGTGACGGCGAGCAACGACCTCGGGGAGGACACCACCACCATGAAGCTGATCGTTAAACAACCGCCCAAGATCAAGAAGGTGGACAACCAGACCTGCATGGTGAGTTTAAACACTTATTTATATAGATAGACAGAATTCAATAACTTTTTTCTTTAGGCTTACAAAATAAGCATTTAGAGACAACTAAAATTTTATATATCCCATTAACAGCTTTATAAATATTATTAATTTTCAAATACGAATAAGTAATAATAATTTTATTCATTTAAGCAAATGTTTTTTCACTAGTAGAAGAAGTGAAAAATAAACCACTAGTGAGTTTATATATCACTTATAAACGAATACATGATTATTTGCCTATAATGCCATATACCGACTAGACATTCGCTTGGTGGGAGGGCATAGACTGCTTGGGACCCAAGAGTTGGTATAAATGTGGCTGCTAATGATGATGATGATAAACATGGGAAAGTACAGGAAGAGGCATACAAAAAATGAATGCGGTAGTAACTTACGTTGCACGCAAATTCATAAGATTTATGAATAGGTACCCAATTTATTTTAGTGCTCTGTCGAAAAATCTATTTCTGTGGAGGGACCAATAATACGGTTCCACGGATCACCAATGGCAGCCGTGTCAAAATTGACGAAAAAAGCCCGAAATAAAAACTATGAATTAAACGTGTGTTCGTTTTGTAAGAGGAATCTACATGTAAAATTTTTGCAGTTAAATTAGTTCCTAACTTTCAACCCCTATTTTGAAACTCTTAAGTAAGAATATTCAAAATTCCTTTCCAAGTACACTCCTACACCCTAAAAGGAAGATTTCAAGTCTCTCGAACCAGCGGTTTTGGCTGTGCGTTCTTTGTCAGTCAGATAGTTACTGCTTTATAATTTAAATAACGACGTGTTCTTGAGTGGAGACCGCGACTCGGCAAACGTAGTGTAGGATGCCCTCCGACCAGGAGGGATGTAGATTTGCGAGGCTGCTGGCAGATGCTGGATGCGGCAAGCAGAAGACAGGACGCTATGGCGCTCATTAATGGAGTCCTATATCTAGCAGTTGACCAATACAGGCTGATGATGATGATAACGACGTAATTTCCCGCCAGGCCGGCTCGACCCACACCGTGACAGTCGAAGTGGAAGGCACACCTACGCCGGACGTCTCTTTCTACAAAGATGGCGTCGAGATCAAGAGCTCCGAGCGCATCCAGATCGTGAAGGAAACAGACTACATTTACAAGATCATCATCAAAGATGCCAAGTTAACCGATACTGGCTCTTATTCTGTGGTCGCTAAGTGAGTATTTTCTTATTATATTTGATGGAAGCAATCATAGGTTTTAGCACAATCATATTTTTGTCATTATTTACCTCTACATCTCTCTTTATCTATTTCTTTTTCGTATTGTTTTGAGTGTCTGGTTGATAGGGACATTGTTATAATAATCTGATTAACTACTTGTAAAATAAAACAAAAAGATTATACCTACGTTATTTTTAATAACCATAATCATTAATTGATCACCACCATAGTCATTATTGAAGGACTGCTGGCAGATGCTGTATGCGGCAAGCTGAAGACAAGGCGCTATGGCGCTCATTAGGACGCCTATGTCCAGCAGTGGACTAATAATAGGCTGATGATGATGATAATAATTATTTAATGTGTACTCTATGTATATGTCAGATAATAATGCATTGTATCATGTGTATGTACATGAATATCTTAACTAGCGGCCCACCCCAGCTTCGCACGGGTAGACTTTATCGCCTATGTTCATGAGGGATAATGTAGGATTGTTATGGTAAAAGAATTTTTCAAATCAATTTTATAGCCTTTATAATATTAGTGTAAATGAGATCAAAATATCAACACAGTAAACCACGCATTGCTGGGCTGGATTAACCTTTATTCCTCCACAGGAACGAAATCAGTCAATGCTCTGACTTCTGGCAATGGCAGGTGACGTCACCGCCGCGCGTCACCAAGACCATGGGAGCTTCTAAAGTCTGCAATGAGAAGGAGGTCGTCACCTTCAAGATTGAGACCGAGTCCGACCCCTCGCCTACTGTCAAATGGTAAGTTTGATGGTAACAACGAACTACGGGAATGGTGATATAACTACGACAGTGTTATTGTAGTTACCTACTTAAAATGTATGTGCTATTCCTCTCATAACATAGTTTTACCTCAATGTTTTTCTGAATTCGGTAGCACTATATTACGAACGGAACATCGGCAAACGAACATTATTTTTAATGTTTTATATTGCCGGCACCACGGGAATTCGAGTGTAAAAAGGAGGGGAATCAAATAATTTGTATTATTTTCGTTTGTTAAACTCTGTTTTTGTAAGCAAAAATTGAAGCTTAGCGTCCTTCGCCTCTGAAACATGACTTCTCCAGGCAGCTCGACTAGAGAGAAACCGACGGCTTCCACTTCGTTAATCCAGTGAAATGTAGGCGGCCGATTAGTCTCTCCCCCCGCCCCCCATACTTTTCCTGAAACGCTTTCGTATAATATTTCGTTGATTACTTCCACAGGTTCAAAAACAAGACAGAGATAACCGAGTCGTCGTCCATCAAGATCTCGTCTTCCGGTTCCGCGCACTCGCTCGTCCTCTCCTCGGCCGCGCGCGCCGACGCCGGCGAGTACTCCTGTGAGGTAAACATCTAATACTATTATTAGCCTGTCTAATTTAGGATGATTATTTTGACAGCTCTAAGTAGGGATGGGGGTAGTGTATAATCGTTAATGAATCTATTCGATTTTCGATTATCGTTCCCATAGAATAGAATTGAAATCGATAGTTACATGGTAATAGTATGGTTTTATTAATAAGTAGTAAATTACAAAAACGTTTATTTTTTATTGTTTTAGGTAATCAGGTAATAATTATTCCGCATAATTATTTTCTTTTACAAAAAACACTGTAATGCAATCTTGTTTACATTGTATTGCTCTACCTGCAGGAACAGAAAGACCGTATCTCTCTTCAATTTTAAAGCATTTTTCTCTCGATTGACCTAAGTAAATGGTGTACATGTTGTGGTCAATATCACATTATGTTTGTCCGTAGATCCGCAACATCCACGGCAGCGTGTCCGACTCCTGCCTGCTGAACGTGCGCTGCGGTCCAGTCTTCACTCAGAGGCTGCAGAACAAGACGGCCGGTGCTGGAGACGTCAACGTGGAGTTCACAGTCGACGTGGATGCCTACCCGGAGCCTAGTGTCAAATGGTAACTCGACTAACCATATTACAAATTGCCATAGTACGGGGCCTTAGAAATTACATTGTTAACTTAAGCTAGATGGCGCTGCTGAATAGTTCAGTTATATAGTATTATTAAATCTGTGGTCCAGTTAAATAAATTATCAATACCATAGATTTAATAGTACTATACTAGTCAATACTGAGCATTTCACACAGGCCAAATAAAAGAAAAGTTTTCGGTGTAATCCAAACTACATTTTTTTGTTTCATCTCCTCCTTAGCAGGCCTAGCCCTGGCAATCCCCTTTTGGCTCTTATCTTATGGTGGTAACGCCTATAATCCCGACGCTGGGCATGCGGGTTGGGTTTCAAATTGTGTCATCTAAGCTGCCAAAATAGATTTTTTTTATTCTTGATATTTCCTCCCCAGGTTCCTCGGCGACGTAGAGATCACCGAAAAAAAATCAGTATTCACTCGAGTAGACTCGGGAAGCACTCACAAGATCATCCTCAATGAGGTCTCAGCAGAATTAGCGGGACAATACTCCTGCAAGGTGACCAACGAGTTGGGAGAAGACTCCTGTGAGGCTACCTTCACTGTCAACAGTAAGTTGGGGTCCATTGCTATAGATATAGAGATCATTCACCAAGGTGTCAACTGAGCTAGCAGGACTTGAGGCTTGAGGCTTAAAGGAAATAAGACAAATTTTTTTTTGGGAAGTAAATCAAACATTAATAATAGTGAAAATTCAATTAAAAAATTGATACTTATTGTATTAAATTATAATAACAAAAATATGAATTACCTATTAGCTACCTGTACTTCGTATTATCAAATAAATGATCAATCACAATTTCAGATTCACACCAAGTTTACTGCATGCCGCATGCATGTTGTCAAAGACAGTAACTTTTTTACCTTTATGCTTTCAAAACAAACCAAATTTTATAGGTACTTTAAACTTTATAAATTAAAAGCTTTAAAATAGTTGTGTTGTTGGTAGAAATAGACACCCACCAACCTCAACTTCCCTCTATTATTAGCACTTCTTTAATTATTCGCAATGTTTGTTTATCTCCAGGTAAGCCACGCATCACCAAGAGTCTCGTGGACATGACGGTGGACGCGGGCAAGACGCTGAAGCTGGACGTGGAGGTGGAGGGCTGTCCCGAGCCCAAGGTCAAGTGGTTCAAGGACGGGAAGGAAGTCTCCACGGATGCCAGGATCAAGATTGGCAGGGATACTCAAAGGTAAAAAGCTTTGGATCTGAGTTACGAACCAATCAATAAATTCACAATTATAGACCTGCCACTGCCTGTAAAATAGGTCTTCACCTAGTTCAGGCACACACATTGTTTTAATTCCATTAAAATGATATTGTGTAGTTACTTCTGTGTTATCCTTTTGGTCGGACTAAGATATTTTAATCGATTAATTTATTAATTTAATTCTATTATTTGATTCTAATTTTCTTTGTTATAAAGATTTATGAAAACTACTAATTTAGGTGTGTTTGACACCGGAAGGCCTGCCACAATTCTATTTTTCACGAATTCAGTTCATGTAGCCTTTTGTGGTTAAAATAACGAGCGCGAGCGCTTCAACATAACCGTGGTGGTTTCGGCTTAAAGATGTTTCGATATCATCTAACCATCCCAGAAATCGAAACAATACAAAACATATTAAACCTAAACCGTATTAGCCATGACATAATCTTATAAGTCGTGTGCGTTACAGATTAGAGAACTACCACCTCACAGTGACTCTAGTGAAGGAAGAGGACGGCGGCGATTACGAAGTGCGGGCCGAGAACGAGTTCGGAAGCGTTAGCTCCAAGTCGACCGTTACCGTGCACAGTGAGTATTGTAATGTGAAGCTTAATGCTAGAGGGTTAGAGTTAGAATGCCGTGTATTCTGTATCATAGAGTCAAGTTGAAGTAGAAACGTGACGTCATCGTTGTCGATTGGGGAGATCGCCTTGATAAGTTGCTAGGATTGTTTACGATAGGGTCAGCTAGAAGTGGGAACGTGAAGTCAGAACACAACATTGTTATAAAAGGAGTGCAAACTATTGAGAGCTGCTCAAATGAGTCGAGTTTACATGTGCCAACAGAATGAACAAAATTATTTGCATTCCATTTTGTAGGAATCTTACATTTTGCTTCTTTTGTTTGTCAGAACAACTCCTATAAATTTTAGTTATTGAAATAAGATACTTAATTAATTGAGAAGTCAACAATAATTTAGTCCTGTTCAGTGCCATCAAAGATTTTCAGCGTCGACAATTTGACGCAGAAACACGTACACACAATCACACTATGGTAAGGTCTTGACAATGTCAAAGTCCACTACGCCAAAGGAATCAGTACCCAACTCTGTCTCGGTAAAGTAGTAGTTTGAATAACCCAGAGCACCGTAGACGGCACGTTGTTTGTGATGCCCTATAGATACCAACCATGAGTATGAGTAGATACATCCAAGCATTCACTCGACTGAATGTTCAGTAGCACTTGCCCTTCACCAAATGTCAAACTTAAGTTCGCTTTTGGAGCTGATCTAAGCCGTAACTCAATGAAAATTTGCCAATTAAGTGTATTTAAGTTTGACGTAGATTAAAATCATTTGATTACCATTTGTGACGTCTATAATTGTCCCCATTAATTAATTTGTTTGTCATCACTGTTGTTATTTTCCAATAGCGAAAGAAGTACATTCGAGAATCACAAAACAAGAGATCACAGAGAACGAACTCGATGAAAGTAAGAAGAGCAAACAGGCTTTGGAAGAAGAGGTTGATCAAGCAGAAATTCTGTCGGCTAAGAAAGGTAAAACAAAGGCTGAGACAGTCGAAGAGAAGTCGTATTGGGATGATGATAAGGACGGAAAGGCTAAATCAGCTGATACAAAAGATGTCAATAAGCCGAACGCTAAGAAAGCTGAAAGATCTGTCTCTAAATCAGAAGTTGCGGAAGAAAAGTCATTCTGGGACGATGAAGAAGATGGCAAATCAAATAAACCCACAGTTGATGAGGTAGCCCCAAAAGTAAGCAAAGCGAGAAAATCAATATCAGAGCCAGAAAAAGCTGAAGAAAAGAACTTCTGGGATGAAGATGACGAAAAGTCAAAGAAACCCACTGTCGTAGAAGTAGAATCCCCCAAGCTTAAAGCCCAAAAATCAGTGACAGAGCCGCAAGAAGTTAAAGAAAAATCATTTTGGGATGATGATGATGATGGCAAAGCAAAAAAACCTATCATAGAAGAGGTGGAGACGCCAAAACTCAAGTCCCAAAAATCTGTAACAGCACCAGAGGAAATTGAAGAAAAGTTTTGGGGTGATGCTAACGATGGTAAATCTAAGAAGCCTGTTATTGAAGAGGTGCAAACTCCAAAGCTAAAATCTCAGAAATCTGTAACAGTGGCTGAAGAGATTGAAGAGAAATCTTTCTGGGGCGATGACGACTCTGGCAAATCCAAACGGCCAATCGTCGAAGAAGTAGAGAAACCCAAGCTGCAATCCCAAAAATCTGTTACTGCACCCAAAGAAGCCGAAGAAAAGTCATTCTGGGAAGACATCAACGACGATGAAAAATCAAAAAAACCCATCGTCCAAGAAATAGACGAACCTCAGGAAGCTAAATTAAAAAAATCAGCGTTACAGTCCGAGATCATCGAAGAGAAGTCTATTTGGGATGAGAACCATAACGAACAGAACAAATCTCCCGTTGTAGAAGAGGTTGTCTCTAAAAAGAAGGTTGGAGAAAAGGGAGCCACTAAATCAGAAAAGATCGAGGAAGTTCCGGTCGACGAAAGCCTGTCTTCAAAACGTAAATCCATCAAAAAGGAACCCCTAGAAGAACCGTTAAGTGCTGGCATCGAAGGTATACAATGCGCTTCAAGCTTCCCTTCAAACTGCAAACAGCTTTTAGTTGCGAGAAACCATTTTCGCTCAAGTTGTCGCATGTTTAACCTGTGTTTTTAACCTTCCACGTGTGTTTTTTTTATGTTAGACAGAGTTTTCCAAACTGTTACTACGTTCAAGACAGGCGAGGACGGCAGCATTGTCATGTCTAAAGTCAGCAGCACACGCTCCCACGGCGCTATTATAACAGGTCAGTATGTAGCTTCCTACCTTTCTCTCCTCCGCCCTGTAATGCCGGACCATAATCTCTAACAACTCATTACAAAATTGCTTCTTATTATCTTCTAAAACATAACGCATTCTCCCATCGCATGTCTAAAATATAGTAAATTACTCGTATACTCCTAAAGTGAATATTACTATTTCAACTGATAGGTCCGGCCGAAACGCACACTTTGCACAAAATGACCACAACATCTGTATTTTACGAGGATGAGGAATATAATACTGGCAGAAAAATCATCGAACCAAACGCGCCCCATAAGACTTCTCTAGAAGTAGAAGAGATTGCGAGTCACAGCTATTTCCTCTCTGAATTGGGTCATTACACGATACCCGATCACATAAGAAGGGGCACTTATGGGATTATAGAAGAAGCAAACGATTCAGACAACGAAAGTATCGCAAGAAGTGCGAGAACACACGCCAATCGAAACATCTCGATCATGTCAGTCTCGGAAGATGAAATGAGCTGGCAGAACGAATCTCTCTCGAGAGAAATTTCCATTGAAGATCTTTCTAAATCCATCTTTGACATCGATGAAAGTAGAAAAGTATTCAGCAAAGACTCGTACGTTCGATCCTCCTCGTTCAAAGAGGACTACTTCACCGATGAAGGTGAAGAAGAATCCCTGATTCTCAAAGAAAAGTCACAAAAAATATTCGATAACGATATCACAGAGAAACTCATCCACATTTCGAAGGAATTCGACGAAAACGAATTTAGAAATGTAGAAACTAAAGTAGATGATGTTAGAAATAGACTCATAGAGGAGTTAGTATTAGGGCCTATGAAGAACTTTGAGAATATAACGAAAGATGTGACTGAAACTAATGTCGAGCGAAAGAGAGCGAATAAATTATTCAGCGTGGTTGAAGAAGATGACGATATCGAAGCCCTGTTGAGACGAAGCCAGAGACAACGAAGCATATTAGACGATATACTTACACACGAAGATGAAAAAGGTAATAGTCCAGTCAATTAAACAGAAAGGAATCATTACAAATGAAGGCTGATACAAAAATAACGCTGAGTGATCTACCAGAGACACTAACTCCTAGCTAACGCTTATAATACAAATATTGCTGAATAGTTGAACGTTCATAATTTCATGAAACTATTTTCTATTATCGTAATTCTAAAGTTTACCTTATCTAAGCGTACGATCGCACACATAAATGGTTTTATGAAATTGCCAGAAAGTTCGCACATATCCTTCAATGTTTCGTTGTATACTCGACTAATGCTGCCGTATTTGTTTTAGCACGCATGCGTAATAACATTCCCTTCTGGCATACTAATACTTGGGGCACTCGAATGCGAAGGAGACACTGAGTCAGCACATCACAATCACATCATCAAGGTAAAATACTTTTTTATTGCACGTTCTTTGCTTTGGTAGTAGCGTGGCTTTCTCAGGACCAATCTACTATATAAGGTACGTGAAAACACATGAAACTATAAAACTACCTTACCTCTACAGTTCACGATCGTATGTAAGTATCACACACCTTAGTAAACTTTCTGTAACAGCTGTACATAATTGGCACTATAATGTATGAACATGTAAATATTTTCAGCGGCTGATGTACTTAGCTTTAATTGGCAGTATTTTTGTCTGATTCGGTTTTATTTTATTTTTCAAGTTCTTAGAGATTCTTAGTCGTAAAATTACTAGTTTAAGTTAATAGGCAACACCATTCAAAGTTCGTTGATTTTAAACGCAACCTATATGAAAATTGACTGCTGAGTCCTCGATTATGGTCTATAATTAACCCAAGGTTTCCCTTATTTCTTTCTATACTTATTTTACTTCCAGTAACAAATAAAGAAACACGAACAACCATACTTTCTCTCCATCCAAATAAGTTCTAATTTTTACCACTAATCTTTCATTATATTTCTCTTGTAGCACCCCCCACACTAGGTGAAAGCACGTTTCAAGACGGCAGCGCTTTTGAAGGCCTCCCTCTGGTATACACGGTTATCGCGGACGGCAACCCCAAGCCCAAAGTCAAGTGGCTGTGTAACGGCAAGGAAGTCAAGCCTTGCAACAGAGTTCATATCAGCAACGACGGCAACTTGTACAAGATCGAGATAGACTCTGTGAATCTGAAGGACGCTGGAGAGTGGCAGTGCGAGATCAGCAACGATCTGGGCAAGAATGTGCTGACGGCACAGCTCAGCGTTTCGTGTAAGTTTCAGTTATTTTACATAATTATTTATTTTGGAGTATGTGCCACTTGTAAGTTAAATGTCTACAAGTATCGATCTCAATTTAACCTAAACTGAAATTTTACTATGACTGACTTAGCTTCTCATAAACTGATATTAAGCTTTCAACCTACTCTTGACTCTTTCAGCGGAGTATGAACTTCGCAAGCCGAAGTTCACGACTCCCCTCGAGGCGCAGCGAGTGCTCCAACGGGAGCCAGTCACGATGCAAGCTGTCTGCACTGCCGACCCTCAACCACACGTGTCTTGGCTGCTGAACGGTGAAGAATTGACCCCTGATGCGACCATAGTCACTGAGGCTGAAGAGAAGGAGATTGACCATGGACTGAAGGAGTTTACCTTCAGGCTACATATTCCTACTGGTGAGATTTGACCTATTGGCCTTAAGGTTGCTTCGGTCTTTGACGTCTTATGTCTTTACATAACAGTTTCTTATTGGCTTGCTGCCACATTTTGTTTTCCAATTACATTACCAGCAAGATTAGATTCTTGAAGGCTTTGTAATTGAAAACTGGGCCAGGCATCATAGTAAAAGTTCTGATTACTTTGGGGCTAGATGATGTTTTGCGAATTCTTCAGCATGATTTATTTATTTATCCCTGAAACATGCAGCTTTGCTTCATTTACTGATATGGAAATATCTCCTCAGGTCGTCATGCAGACACTGGCGAGTACACAATCAAAGCCACAAACAACTACGGCGTAGGAGAGAGCTCGGCGCGCCTCGACATTCTTCTGCGGCCTGAGATCGAAGGTCTGCATGACGTCACCTCTGTGCCTTATGAGGAGACTGCGTTCATCGCCAATATCCGCGCCAATCCCATCGCAGAGGTCAAATGGTAAATGCAGATACTGCCTTAAATCGGCACGTAGCGTAGGTAGAAACAGTAGTGTAGTATAGTGCTCGCTGAGTGTTATGGTTTCCAGTAACGTTATAAAACGAGGTGTCAATTTTTTTTTCACATTTTAAAGTGTAAAATGACATTGATTATAGTTTCTGTCTGTCTGTACAATGTGTAATACTCCAAATATTTTATTTATTAGGAGCAAGGACGGCTACGCCATCACACCGACAGCCCAGTCTTCCAACTACGACATCATAGAAGACGTTGAGAACGAAATGTATAAACTGATCGTCAAGAACATCGGAGTCGACGACGCTGGCGTCTACACCGTCACGGCTAAGAACGAGGTCGGCGAGACCGCACAGCAGGCCAGGCTGTCCGTACACAGTGAGTGCTGTACATTACCTGTGACGTCATCAAGACGCACAAACACTTTGTCTAAAAGATCGCATTAGCGCATAGCGTTCCATTTTTCTTATTCAAAAGGCTAGCCAAATGAAATATAAAAGCTACCCTTTTTAGAAATTATCTGCAAGATACAATCCAAGATTAAATAGTAAATCAGTCATGTGGTCCTTATAACACTAGCTTGGCGAACTTAAACCACAAAAATCCGTTGTGAAATATTAGACACAAATTTAGAATTACTCACTTTTACCGTACTTTTTTCTCATTCGTCAACTCCATTTCCCAGTCGGCGAGCCAGTGTTCACCAAGCCCCTCGTGAAAGACACCATCAAAGACTACGATGACGCGACCCTCAAAGTCCGCTGCGACGGCGTTCCCGCGCCTCAAGTCGTATGGTACAAGGATGGACAGGAAGTCACCAATGATGAGAGGCATACCATCAGTAGCGAGGTCAAAGGAACCGTGGACAGTGTGCTCGAGATCAAACACTTCGAGGCCAGCGACGCCGGCAGGGTAAGGACAAATTAATCTAAAAAATTCAATAGATTATAGATAATTCAAAAAAGCTTTGGATGCCCGGTTGTGAGCTGGGTCGATGATATACTCTTACATTAGCGAGTGTGGATGTGGCAATCAAAGCAGCTTTCTCTCTCCATCTTTAAAAAAAATATAGTTTTAACTAAATTAATATCCTGGCTCTATTCCTTGCTTACGTCTCAATAACATTTTGTTTCGAAAATATCTGTTTTCTTCTTCAGTACAAAGTGATCGCCGTGAACATAGCAGGCGAGGCGACTTGCGACGCCTTCATCGACATCGCGAAGTCTTCGCCCGGCTTCATGCACAAACTGGAGCGAGCCAAGGAGGTGGACGAGGGGGAGCCTCTCGAACTAAAGGCCAAAGTAGACGGCAGCCCGATCCCTACTGCTCAATGGTAAGTAGGTAGTCTAAAGAGTCTAGACAGATATATGCAGAGCCTTGTCAGCAGACCTATCTCCACTGCTGAAGGTGACTCCCCCAAGCAAGGAGGGGTTACGTCATGATCACAAGGCTTGGCATTCGGATCCGTGATTGTAGTGATGTTAAGAATACACAAAAGAAAGCTGCTGTCCTTCCTCGGCCAAGGCAAGTTTGCAAAGACGTTTATCTGAAAAGGTTTAGTGCAGTTGAGAGGCATAAACTAGACCGTGCTAAGGATGCAGCAAGATCCACAACAGACCCATAATTTTTCCTTTTGCACTCTATACTACACCTGAGAAGCATCGTGACCTTTCTGTATTATTGACAGCCCCGCTGTTAGATAAATGTCATGCTCTTGCACGAGACACAGTTTTCTCTTCCCACTTGAATACTTAAGGATAATTATAACAGAAAGATTTCTCTTATTATATATTATATAGAATTTTTTTATCACGTCTATCCATTTCCTTTTTAGACTTCCCAGTCGCCTGGACCCTGGAATGTTCAGACGTGCGGAGTACCAATGTACATTTTCCTTGCAAGTCCGTTTGTGACTAACACCCCGCACTCTCAACTCACATTGAGCAGGATATTCTTCTCGTACAGGTTCAAGGACGGCGCCCCCCTGGAACCGACCGACGAGAGAGTCAAGCAGGCCACTGCACCGGACGGGACGGTCAAGCTGACCATTGACCACGTGACGCCGGCCGATTGTGGAGCTTACAAACTGGTGATCACCAACCCGCACGGCGAGCATGCAGCTTTGTGCGCTGTGGCGGTCAATCGTAAGTTCTCTTTTGTTTTAAAACTTCTACACAGACCACCACTTCTACCAGAACGTAGTGTAGGACACCCTCGGACCAGGTGGGATGACGATTTGCGAAAGACTGCTGGCAGATGCTAGATGCGGCAAGCTGAAGACAGGGCGCTATGGCGCTCATTAGGGGAGGTCTATGTCCAGCAGTGAACTAATGTAGGCTGATGATGATGACACAGACCAGCTGAATTACGATATGCTCCAGCCTGTTCAGCCTAGCAGAAGTGAAGGAATATGGAGCAAACTTAAATGATTAGCTCAAGTTAATATAGGAAAGCAAGTAACGCGCCGCCCATCTAGGGCCATAAAACATTAACACTATAACCTGTGGTTCAGCGAAAAACAAAAGATTTCTTCGGGCATCTTGGTTCTGAACTGTCGCGTAAGATTTCCGCTAGGTTAATCCAGCGACGCCTGAGGCAGTCTATTTTTATACGCCTTTTTATATGCTGTAATAATACCTACATAGTTGTGAAATTTGATAAAAACCGTGTTATTTAACAAAATAGACTTATTCTTTTCAACAGTTTTATTCTTTTCAACAGCCACTCCCAGGAAGCCATCCTTCAGTCAAGAGTTGACAGACGCAAAGGCGGTGGTCGGACAGCCGCTGAAGCTGGAAGCCAGGGTCATGGCCTTCCCCGCGCCCGAGGTCAAGTGGTTCAAGGATGGTGAGTCATCATGACATGTGTACAATTATTAGGGGATTAATGGTTCTCCGACTTCCAGAGCATACGTTTCCACGACACCACGAGCACGTGAAACATCTCACTCGTACACCGCCCTCACTGGCACAGCATGTCATTTAATGCACTCGGCGGCGTCTTGTTTCGCTCGCCATTCTGTGCATGCGATGTCTTTATGCATAATTAATGTACAAGTTGACTGATTTCCCACCAGGTCAGCCAGTTCGTCCATCTCAAGCAGTGAACTTCATCAACTCTCCGGGCGGTCTGATTGGCCTGCAAATAGACAACTGCAAACCTGAGGACGCAGGGACCTATCTGCTCACTGTCACTAATAAACTTGGAGAGGTAAACGTTCCCCCACTGCTGGGCTTAGCCCTCCCGGAGTTTGCACAGTTCCGTTCTGCAACTCTCATTAGTTTACCTTTATCATTATCATCATCATCAGCCTATACTAGTCCATTGCTGGACATAGGCCTCCCCTAATAAATAGTTTCACTTGCTATTAATTTATTCGGCTTGGCGATTACTTTATTACCTACATTTATCGAAAAACGGTTGTATACATTTCGGTTGACATTCCAAACCTTAGCTAAATGATCGACACTAATATTGTAAATGCGAAAGTGTATTTATTTATTTGTTTGTTTGTCCTTCCTTCACTCTCTAACTAAGCTACCAATCGACTTGATTTTTGGCATAGAGTTAGTTGAAAGGATGGAGAGTAACAAAGGCTACTTATTTCTTAAATCAGTTCCTATGGGATAGTAATAACCTTAAACAACGCGTTGCTGCGAAGCCGCGGGCAGCAGCTGGTAAATAAAACAGGGTGAACAAAAAGTTTGTCATAAAAAAAAATTAATACCTTACCCTGGGTGGGGGTACCCAAAAATATCCCATGTATCTAATCGATACAAATTTGACAACGCCTTAAAAAAAATCTTTTAAGTCTTCTGGTGAAAAGAAAACTAAGAGAAGCCAAAACAAAAATCAAAGAGAACAGAAGCGCATTCAGAAGACTAAAAGATAATTTAGAAAGACGTTGCCAAGTTTGTATCGAAGTTGGAGGTGGCCATTTTAAAAATCTTCTTTATTAAGCTGATTCATTATGCATAGTTTAAACTAAAGATCATGAAATATTTTGACCCCAGGCGGCGTCTAAAGCTACGGCAGACGTGACCCAAAAGGAGCGCAAGCCAGCCTTCATTGCAGAGTTGCTACCTTCTACTGTCATCGAAGGCTTCCCGGCGAAGCTGGAGGTCAAGATTCTGGGACATCCCAAGCCTACTGTCAAATGGTGAGTTATATACATATCTACACTAATATTATAAAGAGGAAAGATTGTATTTTTGTATGTAATTTATAAACTACTAGACCGATTTCAAAAACTATTTTGCCGTTAGAAAGCGTTATCATATCACTGGGTTATACTGAGCTATAGAATATATGATACCCGTGTGAAGCTGGGGCGGACTGCTAGTCACTAGTAAAGAAGCTCAAATTCACCTTCCAACAAATGCTATGTCAAATGTTACCTTCTAAACGAAGCATTAAGAAAAACAAATGAAAGTTTCTTCCAAACCTTCTTGCTCATCATTATATTTTTATGTGAGTTTGTGAACCGCATAAACAGTTTCTTAAGTTATCTCATTCTAAATCATGTAACTATCTTTCGAAACACTAGAATAATGCGCTCCACCTTGAAGAGGCATTTTTTAAATTGCTCATATGCGTATTATTTTCTAGAACTATTAGGAGATTCACTGCTCAGTCTTTCAGTATCTTGCTATTTCAATACATGTTTCTATATCGAGTAGCGTAATCTTGGGTCTTGGTGCCTAGCAGTTTTAGTAGACCATCGCTTCCACTAATTAGAAATTAGATGACAATTAAGCCTATATGATTGAACAATTGCAGTATAATTGTGGAATGTTTCAAAGCTTGAAGTGGAAGCGATGGTCTACAAAACTGCTAGGCACCAAGAACCAAGATTCATTTTCATTTCTAATTAACTGCATGATTCCAGGACCCGCAACGGCGAGGAGATCGTCCCTGACGGTGAACGCATCAAGGTTGTCTCTCAACCCGACGGCACGCACGCCCTGGTGCTGTCGGCCGCGGCTGCGAGTGACGCCGGCAAGTACAGCGTCGTGGCCTGCAATGACGTTGGCTGCGTCAATAGCACTGCCGACCTCGCCGTGCACAGTGAGTATTGTGCACTGTAGATAAAGTGCAGCAAGGTGGACTTTATTTTGCACTATGAAGAGACAGGATGACTTTAAAGCAAATGACTTTAAATTTCATTGACTTTTTTTTCTTCTTACATTCTCAAGGTCATGTGCCATAAGCGTGGTCATAAGCCTCGAAATAAATGCTGATTAGCATTTATTTCGAGGCTTATCGTGGCACATGATCTTGAAAATGAAAGAAGAAAAAAAAGTCAATGAAATTTAAATGGCATTGCGGCTTGATAGGCAGAAATGTTATTTGTCCTAAAAATACTTATGACACTGACTGGTAGAAAACCTGCTTGAGTAACCTTAAACTCTACCAAACACAAATATGACGCTATCATAACTAGACCATACGCAATCCTTTCCTACTTCAGACCATAACTTAACCCTCAGGTCGCACGGACGACGCCAGCCCACAAGAGCGTCCGCAACTGATCCACGGTCTTCGTGACGTGACGGCCGAGGAAGGACAACCTCTCACGATCACAGCGCCGATTGTTGGCAACCCTGTGCCTGATGTCACGTGGACCAAGGATGGGAAGCCGCTGATGCCGAGCGATAGAGTCTCACTTACTTGTGATGGGAAGCGGGTAAGTTATATTGTAATCAATCTGTTTTTGGCACTTTAATACTTGTTAACCGAAATGCTATGTATTTTTTTGCAAAGCTTCATTCGCTTACGCATCGTTTCTGATTGGTGGAAATAAAGACTCATGTGATTCTGTCAAGCAAAGTTTAACCATGCTCAAGTTTTTAAGAGGTCACGACCAGTAATCTGGAGAATTGTAGTACCTAATTTCATCTCTAAAATGTGTAACTTCAACCGCAATATCTCAATCGGGAAAAAATATTAACGAATAAAATTATCCTCAGGTTGGTCTTGAAATCAGCAACGTAGAGATGCCAGACGCGGGAGTGTACGGAGTCAAGTTGGTGAGCCCGCTCGGAGAAGACTCTTCCGAAGGCAACCTCAATGTACGCAAGGTTTACCAGGCGCCCAAGTTCTCGCAAAAATTCACTGACCTGCAGCAGGTAAGATTTTTCAAGAATTTCCTGGAAAATTCGTCTTATAAATTGCGTTGTATTTAAGATTTGATTGATGGGTGCATTCCCCAGCTACCCACATTTGATGCTAAATTCCCCGCGCGAGTCATCGGAGTCCCGACCCCCGAGATCGCATGGTACAAGGACGGTCAGCAGGTCAAGCACTCCGACAAATACAACCTCAAGCGAGACGGCGATGCCTGCTGTCTGTACGTACGCGATCTGAAACTGGAGGACAAAGGGAAATACAAGTGTGTGGCGAAGAATAGAGAAGGAACAGCGGAGTGCGAGGCTAACTTGGACGTGGTGGATAAAATGTAAGTAGACCTATTGGTTAGAGAACAAATTACATTGTTGTGGTGATGCTTGCAGCCTCTATGTATTAATTTGGTAAACATTAACAATCGTGTAAAAGCTGACTTGTACAGTCCAATGTTAAGCCAGTCAATGATAGCTCACATCCACATGCCTTTTCTTAACCACAGAGAGATACAAGAGTACAAGGTGTTCATGCTCATGATTAGATCGTGTATTTTAATAAAGGAATTCACCTTTGCGCCGGTCGTGTCTTGAACTCTTGACTAGTTTATAGCTCAGTCGTGGAAATAAAGTACTTAGTCACCTAGGAGTCTTCTACACTGGTCAAAGACCACACCTTGCTTTTTTTTTCTTCCAGCGGCAAGAGCCAGCGCGTGGAGCCACCGTCTTTCCTGAAGAAGATCGGAGACATTGAGGTGTACCGCGGCATGAGCGCCAAGTTCACCGCCTGCGCCACTGGCTCGCCCGAACCTGATGTCGAATGGTCAGTCTAGATCTTACAAGATAATACCTTACATTGACCCTACGTACGCCGTATCCTAAGTACGCCCTTTAACTTCTTAGTAAGCTACTCCCTACTCTTTTGTACTCTATCAGACAAGCAAGACTACCGGAGATTGAGTTCCTTGTTTAGGTCTCGCTGGGGAAAGTAATTTCCACTTCAACATTACTTAATACCAGTAAATGTTTTCCAAGATTGTTTGGGTTCTCCTCTTCATTGAATGTTTTTTTATTTCATAGGTATCGCAACGGTGAAAGGCTGTTCCCAGCTGAACGTATACGTATGGACAAGGAGACCACCGGTCTGCTGCGTCTCACCATCTCCGGGATAGACCCTACAGACGTGGGAACCTACCAGTGCCGGATCTACAACCCGCATGGCGAGGACACGTGCGCCGCTCAGCTCACATACGACAGTGAGTTTATAAGACTGATAGCTTTGATGAGTAAAAACAAAGGGGAAGGCTGTATCATGGCCGCAGTGTAGAACGTTCAGCGTCTGGTGCTGTGACAGATCAGCACAGCGAGGTTCCTTTTGCTCGCCAGGCTATGTGACGGGTGCAGCTCGCATCGCTAGACTGTGTCTGAATAGGATATCATGTCGTTACACAGATTGTCCCAATTATTCTGAATACTTCTTAGAACGTACTCTCTTCTGCCTGCCTTTGCTCTTTGAGTCTCTCTGTCTCTCTCTCTCTGTCTTTAGAAGGGCCAATAAAATACTGACTAGCGGCCCGCCCCGGCTTCTCATTGGTAGATTCTATCGCCTATTGCCTGTATATTCATCAGGTATAGTGTATTATTCTAATGAGATGATGATTCTTGAGTGCATATGTTAACTAACTTTAATATTAATTTAGATTAACAACAGCTAAATATTTTTTTGTGAAAAATTTTATCCTTTTATCCTGTCCAGACGAGGGCGATACTGAACGCGACACAGTTTATACTTTTAGCGTCAGTATGGTTGCATTATGTTTTTAGTTTTTAAAAAATATATAATTGGTACGAAATAAACGTTTATACTTTTGAAATGGTGAAAGAATTTTTTTAATCGGTCTAGTAGCCTATATTCAATTCAAACAAACAAATCTTTCCTCTTTATTTCATTAGTGTAGAAAAAGGATCGTGGTTTTGACATCCTCTGTGGCGCGGTGGGCGAAGATCCGCTTGCGGCGCAAGAGGTTGCGGGTTCAATTCCGCCTTGGGACAAATATTTGTACGATCTGCAGGTATTTGTTCCGGGTGCTCTGGTAGTTTTCTATGTATAATAAAAAATATCTATCTATGTAATTTATTGTATTATGTCTATCAGTCATCAAGTACCCATAACACAAGCTCTGCTTAACTTGGGGCTAGATAATGCTGCGTGAATTGTCCAGCATTTTTTTTTATTTGTTTATGGTTTCATTATAATTTAGGTTAATATTACCTTTCCAGCCTTAGAGATCCAGCAGAACAAACGCCCCATCTCGGACCAGTACTCCGATTTCGACAAGATGAAGAAGACTGGGATCCCCATGCCGCTGTCCGACAGACCCATCATCTACCGCATGGCCGACCGCCATCTCACGCTGGGTTGGAAACCGTCCATCCCGCACGGACCGAGGACTCCCGTCACTTACCAGGTCATTCATATAACCGAACCATGATAGGGATTGTGCGAAGATTGTCCACTCTCTAATGAAATAACTGGATTTTACCAATACTTTTTCTTTTTCCCCGACTGTTACAGACCCTAAGTAATTATAATAGCTCTTTGATTTGTCTAGTGAGTACTTCGTTAGTGTTCTGAATAGATGCGCTGCAAGGTATGTGAAGCCAAACCCAAACTCTTCAGAGAGATATTCCCATATTAAAGGATCCTTAAGAACCTCTATGCGTCCAAAACACTGCAAAGAAAAGACAAGTCAGATTATTACATATATATAGTAATAAACTTTCGGAACTTATTGCCTAGATGAGATTGAATTATTATAGTCGCATTGTACTCATTTAGGCTGTGTGTGGCAATTTGCAATTCAGTCTCGAATCCTTTTTCTTTCTCGCAGGTTGAGATGTCAGAACTGCCCGACGGTGACTGGTTCACAGCCCGCACGGGCCTGCGCTCCTGCGTCTGCGACATTCGCAACCTGGAACCCTTCAGGGATTACAAGTTCAGAGTTAGAGTGGAGAACAAGTACGGAGTATCTGACCCTTCGCCCTTCGCGATCACACACAGAGAGAAGATCAACCCCGACCCGCCCAAGTTTGTGCCCTTCTTGGAACCTGGCATTGATTTCAGACCGGAAACTTCGCCTTACTTCCCTAAGGTTAGTCCTACCATGGATCTATTCTAGATCATTGGAACGCTAAGTCTCAGGCATGAGCAAGATCATAAGACGAACTCGGACGAGCTTGAAACACTACATCACTAGAAACTAGAAATATCGCCGAAATTACCGTTATCTTTTAATGTCGCAGTCCAAACTCCAGGAGATTAATTCGAAGATTCACACTTTTCAATCAATGCGCTCTGCTCCCGTCTTGTAGGACAAAAGAGTGCGGTATCGTAGAGAAAAAAAAATCTGTTGCGGTTTCGCCTTAAAAGAATTTGTAATAAATGGAGAATTTGTAATAATTGTTGTAATAAATTACGCTTTCGTCGAGTATTTCCGCGATAACACATTCCCAAAATAGGTTTGTTCATATACTAAATCTTTACACCCCCTAGGACTTCGACATAGAGCGTCCTCCCCACGATGGGTACGCGCAAGCGCCGCGCTTCCTGCGCCAGGAGCACGACTCCCAGTACGGGGTGAAGGGACACAACGCGAACCTGTTCTGGTTCGTGTACGGGTACCCCAAGCCCAAGATGACGTACTTGTACAACGATGAACCTATCGAGATCGGCGGGAGGTACGACTGGAGCTACACCAGGAATGGACAGGCCACGCTATTTATCAACAAGTAAGTTCATCTTAGGAAATTGTTTTCTTCATTTTTATACCATAGGTAGGTCTCGGATGGATCACTAACTCACATAATAATAATAATAATAAAATCATTTATTTCAGGCAACATTAAATAAATAAATAAATAATGCTGGACAATTCACACAGCATTATCTAGCCCCAAAGTAAGCAGAGCTTGTGTTATGGGTACTAGATAACTGATATACGTAATATTATACATTACATAGATAGATATTTTTTATTAAACATAGAAAACACCCAGACCAACGGAACCAATTTCTGCAGATCGTACACAAATTTGTTCCGAGGCGGGGATCGAACCCGCAACCTCTTGCGTCGCAGGCAGACTCTCGACCGCTGCGCCACTGAGGTCGTCGAACATTAGTCTAGTACAGGATGTAAAATACTTAAAAACTACGGCCCATATAATACATATGGTCATGGAATCAGTTGGATAAATAAGCGAAATTCTAGATTTTGTAGCTTGAATGTACAGCATTGGTTAGGAACAAATGCAAAGATACTTACAATATCGGGAAGACCTAAACCCAGGTTGATAAAAAATGGCACCTATTACGTTCATACTTCTAGGTAGTTCTAAGCAGAATATTTTTAACTTTCAAAATTAATGAGATAGTGCGATAGTTCCAGCAAGACCTATTTCGTTGGTCACAAGAGCACGGAGTTTCATTTCCTTTCCCAGGGAAGACAGTCTGCCAGCTTAGCAACATCAACAAGATTGTTGATTGTAGACAGCTCTAGGATCGCCATTTTTGGAATGTTTGCAGAATACCTAGACTCTCGCCCTGATCAGGACTTATGTTAGGTATTCATTGAGATTGAGATTGTTTAAAATAGTCAAAAGGTAATTCTATTTTCTACAGTTTCAGTAAAGTTACCCCCTTTTCTCGTCAGAATGCTAGAGCGTGACGCGGGGTGGTACGAAGCCGTAGCGACAAACGAGCACGGCCAAGCGCGCCAGAGGGTGCGCCTCGAGCTAGCGGAGTACCCAGCCTTCATCCGCCGGCCTGAGGAGACCGTGGCGCTGCAGCGACGGAACGTCAGGCTCGAGGCGCGCGTTACCGGCGTGCCCTATCCCGACATCAAGTGGTACAAGGACTGGCAGCCGCTGGCCTCCAGCGCCCGGTTCAAGGTAGGCTTTGGAGACCGACATGCAAGTCAAAACATCGGGAAGGTTGCATGAGGGACGCAGACGCAGTGGAGGACGTGAAACGTCTTTTGCGTACCACAGAGTAGCACACAGCGCGCCACGCGCCTCGACGTGCGGTCATGTCAACCTAATGGGAAGTGAAGGTGTCTTTACGCCTCATCTTCACTTTCCATCAGTGAGATTGTGGTCAAACGAAGGTCTATTGATTATAAAAAAAATACTTCGCTCGCAGCACTAGAATAGGTGCTTTGATGAAGGCGACCACTCTGGCTCGAATTTACCTATGTAGGTACTGCTGTGTAGGTAATAGTTAAAGAATCACAGCATGCAAAATGATACATTTAAGTTCCGGATGCGTCGTGCAGCGCTTGATTACAGACTCATTCACCGCCGACAGTCATATGCGATGGAATATCGAGTAATGTTTTCTATTATTATTTATGTAATTTTTAATTATTATAACAAAACAATGCCCTTAGCCGGCACTGCAATCTTGTCAATTCTTATTCTCTTTACATTCTGGTTAAGAACTAGTGACGCCCTTTCCGCAAACCGATTTCATGATATCATGCTCTGATCTTTCAGATGTCATTCATTGAACCAGACCTGTGTATCCTCACAATTCACGACTGTATCCTGAAGGACGAGGGTCTATATTCAATCTCCGCGCGCAACGTTGCCGGGTCTGTCAGTTCATCTGCCATGCTCCACGTTGAAGAGTCGGAACACGAGTATTCTGACAGGTTAGTGTGTTATTGTCGGTTCTCTTGTTTCTTCTACGGGTCTCCTTATTATTGAGCGAACAAATTTTCTGAGACTTTGAGAAATGCCCTCAACAGAGTGTACGGACGTGGGAAATCGCTTGACGCGGACTGCGCAGGACCGGTTCTCTCGTCTTACTTGAGGTAGGTTTATATCCAGCAGTGAACATCATAAACAATGTTTTGTCTAGGCTAGTAGAGATATCAGACTTACAATGCGTATAAAATTGAAGGGATGCATTTTGTATAGTTTCTTCCCTGGATTAACCGTTTTCTAGGATAAACTCAGATGTGTCCAACTATCATGAACCTACTGAAATAAAGCTTTTGTCTATTGGCTGGCTTAGGTTGTACCTAACAAAGGATGTCTTTCGGCTAAGAAGATTATAATTAGAAATATCTCTTCCCCAGGATCCGTGAGCACCCGCCTCGTATAAAGGCAAGCACAAAGCCTTTCGGAGACTTCTACGACCTGGGAGACGAATTGGGACGCGGAGTTCAAGGCGCGGTGTACCACGCCGCGGAGAGACTTACTGGTAATCATTTTAAGATAAATGCACTGTGTTTTCCAAATTAAATTAAGTGCTGCAGTTATTAGTACAGCCTTACACATTTAAGTATTCGACGCTATGAAAGAGGAACTATGTAGTACCTACCTACCTTAGCTTATGTATCCTAGCTCGTTTGAGAGTAAAGGTAGCTTCAATCAAGTGAGAGCTCATCCACAGTTTTCCGGTCACCCCGAGAATGTCATTGCCCACTCACAAGGTCTGCTTATTTGTCTTTTTGATCAACTTACCATATTCTGATCTTCATTGTTGTTAGTTGCTCGAAACAAACTTGTTAGTTGCTCGAAACTAACGTCTGTTTTCTATTTTCCCCAGGTCGCAACTATGCCGCAAAGATAATGCACGGCCACTCCGCCCTCAAACCCTTCATGAAGAACGAGCTCGAAATCCTCAATATGTTGAACGACCGCCATCTCGTCCGCTTACACGACGCTTATGAACACGCTCATACACTGGCGTTGGTGACGGAGCTGGCGGCTGGGGGAGAGCTGGTCAGAGATAGACTGCTGAGAACGCAGGGGTACACGGAGAGAGAGATCGCCGGCTACATCAGACAAGTGCTGCGCGGACTCAAGTACATGCACGATAACAGTGTGGCACATCTAGGGTTAACTGTGAGTATGCATACATTAATATATAATTCTCATCCTCATCCTACCCGTGTCCTCCGTTCGTCAGAAAATCTGGTTTTGAATATGCCACCTCACAAAACCAGTTTCTGCGACAAATCCTTCTCCATCCAGGCCATAAGGTTGCGGAATGCACTACCAGAGCCCATTAGAAAAGCAATATCCTTAATCTAATCTAAATAGTGAATATTGGTACATAATACTTATTTATTTATGTATTAAATAATTATAACTAATATTTACACTTACATCTATTTTCTAAAAATCTAAGCCGAAAAGGCAGAGTGCCCAGAATGCTGGCAGCATTGCCACGTTTAATGGCAATGCTAGTTTGTTGACCGAAATAAAAACCAGCATTCCGATCACCTGTGGACTCTATTAGTAGTTTCTTAAGATAAAATGTAATAGAGTAGAGTACTGTAGTACTTTTTATAGATAACATGTGCCCCAGGACCCCAAGGACCTAGGGTTACCACCCCAAACGGCTCAAATAGGTAACCTCTGTCAAGATTAGCGTATTTTCACCGTTTGAGGAACTCCGCTGATGTTGCTGCGGAACCGGCCCTTACTGATGTCCCTGCAAGATGAGAAGGTGCTAGGGTATCTACACACGTAGCATCCCAAACTAAAGGCCGACCCATCTTCCAAGGAATCAGAGTCACACCGTCAGGCCTTTTGCCATCATCTCGCATTAGACCACATGGTTCGAGAGTAGCTGCCACACTGACGCTGCTAAAAGCCTGACGGATGATGTCATTAATTGAACCATAGCGGGACACACGTCCTGCACTAGAGACACATGCCAGTGCATGGTGACCGAACTTATCAACGGTTTCAAAGCACTGGCAACGGTGTGGCACTAGGCAAGGAGACTAAACGAGGACTTAAACGCAAAGAGGTAGCCACCCGAAATGAGTTATTGTCTAAAAGGGTACCTAAATTTTTGGAAAGCAAAACATATAACCAAAGTCCTAATCGGAGAGCGGGAGTAGACGAGCGCGTTCTGATGAGCTGGTAGACGTATTAAAAATATTTTCCGTACCAACTTGCATAGCGGCTCATCCCACAGTCTCTGAGACTTTGACTTATATAAATTTTCGTTTTTTTTATGTGTTGTATCTAGTTTATCCGTAAATAAATTGAGTTAGGTAATTTGTAATTCATATTTAATTAATATAAATATTTTTTTTAATATTCTGTTATGTTCATGTTTAATTTATCTCTTGTACACCCCCTGCCTTTCTTATATTCATATAATTCTTTCCATCCAAAGGTTGCCTGGAAGAGATCGCTGCGTAGCGATAAGGCCGCCCATTGTACTTGTCTCATGTAATATGTCATTTTATAATGTTCTTTTTCCGGTGTACAATAAAGTGTTTTTGTATTGTATTGTAATTAATAATGCTGGATAATCCACACAGCATCTAGCATAAGCAGAGCTTAGCTTGTGATATGAACTACTAGAACTAGATGACTGTTATGCATAAAACAAAATGTTATAAGATAGATGTTTTTATACATAGAAATATTTCGGCACAGTTTCATGCGCCATGATTATGGCGCATGAAACTGTGCAGAAATATTGGAAAACTCAAAAATCGAATCATGGTAAATATCCCGTTTTAAATGACTTTAATGTTAATAACCATGATAGTTTTAAAAGTTTTATAGAAATGCCCAGTACACCTGGAACAATTTTTTTTCCCCCAAGGCGGGAATAGAACCCGTAAACACGTTCAGCCGCCGCGCCACAGAGGTTGACAAGATATAGATTAGCATTTCAATACTGCGCCAGCTACATGCAAGCAGTTTGGGGTTTTTTAACAATACAATCACTAAAAAACAAAAATGGCCGTCCATAGTAAAACGTCATTTGTATGTCTTTTCCTGTCCTGTGATCTGCTTTGTTTGGTGCAATAAAAAGTATAGAGTCTGCCTCGTTAGTCTAGCGATCAGCTTGTTCAACCGCTGATAATGAGCTTTAAGCCTGGGTTTAAATCCCAGATCGGGACAATAGGTATATAATATATTGGGGTTTTTTTCTAGGCTGCAAAATTCACAATAGCAGTCCAGAGTCAGATTCAGTGAAAGTGGCGCGCGATGTTACATCCCCGTGGTGCCTCGGAACGCACGTAAGCCTTGGGCCGCCTGACCTCTCCCCGGTCGTGCCCGTCTGCCATCCCATTGGAATTCCTCATATGAGAGTCTCTCATATGAGAGTGAGGGAATGAGGGTGCACCTGTATTTGTGCACTATATTATGTCCTGCACACCTCGCTAGTCTCCATTGAGACTGGCCGCCGTGGTCTAAATTCGGCTACGGGACATCATCATCAAAAAATATTTGTATTGTATTGTCACCATAATTTCGCTTTGACGGCATGGCATTACTGTGACACTGCGCGGCCTGCGTCGCTCGCTGTGCAAAGTGCAACACTGACAGGGCATAGGTACCTACTTATCGTCATTCAATATAACCGAACTCGTTTCAGATCGGCGAGCTAGTCCTGTCTCACGCGGGCAGCGACGAGTTGAAGCTCTGCGACTTCGGCCTATCGCGCCGCATCCAGCTCAGTAAACACGCGGCGCTCGACTACGGCATGCCGGAGTACGTCTCTCCTGAGGTAAGTCCTTTGGAAGGAGTAGGTAGTTAAGAAACGGGCCGAGGGAACTAAAGTGGTTGGGGAGTACATTGAGAAAAAAGTCCTCGCAAAAGGTTAATATGAATAAAGAGCATAGTAGGGGTGGTAGTCTTTAAATACAGACCAACAGAAACAATTTGTAAATCATTCTGGTAAATTTTGGAAAGAAGCAATTTTGCAATGGGACATTCTTGGAAAGATTAAGATGCCTCAAATTTGAGGGATGCTGGAGCTTTATAGCTGATGACACCTTATTCTGAGCTAAACACAAAATGCCGCGGTCCCTTACAGATCGCAAATGGCGACGGCGTATCATTCTCCAGCGACATGTGGAGTCTCGGCATCATCACCTACATCCTGCTCAGCGGACACTCGCCCTTCAGGGGACGGAACGACGTGGAGACGCTGGACCGAGTCAAGAACGGCAAGTGGGAGTGGCATGATGAGGTCAGTACACGACTCACAGATGGCATGAGGTCAATGCATTACTTACAGCGAAGCAGATGCTAAATACGGAAAACTTTTCTTCTTCTTTCCATGTCAACGCCCCTTTTTCTACGTTAAGTAAGGCGGTACCCCGACGCACGCTAGCGCCTCCACCTATTTTACCCTACGTGATAAATTCAAAGAAATAAACATAATGACAGTCCCCTGTCAATATAGTATTTATGAAAACTTGTTGTACACTACACTCATAAAAATATCAAAAGCGAAATATCAAATAGCGATATACATAATATTAATACTAGAAATAAACATAAAACTCGCTGTGCCCACAAGCAGGCTTCACAAGATAAATCTTTTAAGGGCAATGTATACGCGATTAAGAGACCTTCAGCCTATAAAATGGTCATAGAGATGTTGTAATTCCAGGTGTGGTGGTCCCGACTGTCGCGCGAGTCCCGTGACTTCATCTCCCGTCTGCTGGTCGTGGACACCCACTCCCGCCTGGACGTGGACGCGGCGCTGGCGCACCCCTGGCTCACGCTAGCGGACAGGATCTACCAGGAGGAGTATCAGATTACTACCGACACTCTGAGGAACTACTACAATCTCTACAAGTGAGTGAAGTCATGTAACTAGACGTTAGACAATTAAGTTTCAGGTCAATATCTGAATATTTTATTAGGGGCTTCTGTCATTCACTGGCTTCGCACTTCGGGGCGATGGTGATGTGCAGTCGCCGTAGCAACTGTGGGATTGCACAGACCAAGTCCAGGTCATTGTGGATATGAATAACGGGAAGGGATATCGTTAGCATTGTCTAGGGTCAACTTAAAATCTGCAGCCTGTATAAGTAGAAAAGCGCGGCAGGACTGAAACAAGGCAGAAAACTTGTCTTTTGCTTCGTCTAGAGTCCTGCAGCCGAGTGCCGAAGCAATGAACTTTATCAGACAAGTCACGATCCTCGATTCCTATCTACTACTCACCATTAGATGCACATAGGTCTTACCCCATGTATATCCGATGATCCTATCCATACCAGGTTGTCTGACAGTGATAGCTCTTGAGCGATAAGACCGCCAATTGTCACTTATTGTTTATATGTTTCATTTGTAAATTATTTTGAGCCTAAGAGTGCAATATAAAATTTTCTTAATCTTCTTAATCTATCTATCTACTGAGGGGACGAACGCAGGAAGAAGTTCTGGTACTTAGCCTACTGGCCTATAGGCTAATCCAGAATTTCATGTTTTACGTTATTTACGTGTGATTCCAGAGACTGGACCGGCAACGCGCAATGCCGCACGTGGTTCCGTCGCCGGCCGCTCAGCGGTGCCTACACGCATCCCTCTAAGATGGTTTACCCTCCTGGAGAGATCTACACTCCTGAAGGTAACCACCTAACCACGTTATTCAGAGCTATCATCATCACCCACGACCCGTCGTAACCTACTACGGGGTATAGGTCTCCAATGTCTTGTGCCACTTCCCTGCGTGAGCGTCTAGTTAAAAGAAAGTAGTTTTAAAAAGACCTTCGTTTGACCACAATCTCACCTGATGGAAAGTGAAGTTGTGGCCAACGATGTATCACGAAGGTCTACAAGATACCTATTCACTCTTGTCTTGAAGAAACCCAGGTTGTAATTGACTGGAAAAACAGCAGCAGGGAGCGTCTTCCAAACCCCAGCGGTACGAATGATGAAGGTGGAGGAAAACCGCTTACTGCGAGTGGACAGTATATCCTCCAAGTAGGGGTGGTAATGCGCTATGCGTCTGCTTGTCCTGTCATTATCATCATCAACCCATATTAGTTCACAACTAGACTTAGACCTTCCATAATGAGCACCATAGCACCATGTTCTGCTTGCTCGATCCAGCAACCATCAGCAGTCTTTTGCAATATCTCTTTATATTCGAAACTGCTGACTGTACTGTATAAATTGATAGAAAGCATCGAAGGTTCAGAAAGTGTAGGAGGTTCAAGAAAGTTTTAGTTCATTTTTAGTTCAGTTAACAGCGGTTCCGTATTCCGGTTTGTAATAAACTGAATGTTATCTTGCAGGCTCTCCCGACCGTACCCACGACCGCAAGCCCGTGGACCTGTCGTTCAAGCAATGGGACCACCCTGACTGGGAGGTCTCCGCCAAGTCTGAGAGCCAGTGAGTACAGTCACCAGCATAAATATATGACTATGGGCAGCGCTGCAAAAATATCTGATTATCAATTGAAGGAATAATTATGTGACGATACGTAGCCGGTAAAAATATGTGATGATTTACACGCGGCATAATAATCGTTTGCCTTGTAACAGCATAAGTATCGGATGGGACCGAGTAAAAGTATCTGATAATGCAAGAAAACAAAAGTATGTGTACATATCAGCAGCGTAAATATCTATCTACTGTAAAAGCATAATTATCGGATCACGATAGACTGCATTAATATCTGACACATTTAACAGTAAAAAATATTTACTCCTTCGCGTATGTATGACAGTTGACATAACATTCGATTATTCGAAATTTCTTTTTTTGTTATATTTATAAGCCAGACATAGTTACCACCATACCATTTTAACCAATGTAATCTCCTTGCTAAAAAATTTCTTATGCCAAAAGCTGACATCAACACTTCTTTATTTATTTTAGGAAATTGAAATCTGCTAAAATCATGCCATAAAACGTGAGACGGCGATATCCAATGGCAGGTTGATACTCTTTTCGAGGAGCGTTATACATCATCATCACCATCAGCCTATATATGTCCACTGCTGGACATAGGCCTCCCCTAATGAGCGCCATAGCGCCCTGTCTTCAGCTTGCCGCATCCTGCATCTGCCAGCAGTCTTTCGCAAATCGTCATCCCACCTGGTCGGAGGGCGTCCTACACTACGTTTGCCGAGTCGCGGTCTCCACTCAAGAACACGTTTACCCCAGCGGTTGTTCGTTCTTCTCGAGGTATAGCCAGATTCTGCCACTTCATCTTGCTAATCCTCTGAGCTATGTCGATAACCTTAGTTCTCTGTCGGATGAATTCGTTACGAATCCTATCCTTCAGAGAAACTCCGAGCATAGCTCTCTCCATAGCTCGCTGGGCGACTTTAAACTGGGGGACCAGCCCTACCGTAAGTGTCCACGTCTCAGCTCCGTAGGTCATGACGGGTAGAACGCACTGATTGATGGATGACCGCCATTAAGACTATGTCATCAGCGAATTGCAGGTGTGAGATGTAATCGCCCTTACCTTTCCAGTCCAGCGTCTTAAACACATCTTCCAACGCGCTTGTGAACAGTTTCGGGATATAACATCCCCCTGTCTCACACCTCTGCGCAGTTGGATGGGTTTAGACTGCTGGCCCCATACTTGGGCACTTATGGTGGCAGCATCATAAAGACATCTCAGCACCTCGATATTATAACGATAGCGTCATACAGTTTCGTTCAAATAACGGCTCTATGTTTAGGCATATAAAGTTAATTCTTGCAGATTGCTGAGATATTTTTTTACTGTTCATTGTGTCAGATATTAATGCAGTTTAAATGTGATCCGATAATTATGCTTTTACAGTAGATAGATATTTACGCTGCTGATATGTCACATACTTTTGACTTCGTGCATTATCAGATACTTTTACTCGGTCCCATCCGATACTTATGCTGTTACAAGGCAAACGATTATTATGCCGCGTGTAAATCATCACATATTTTTACCGGCTACGTATCGTCACATAATTATTCCTTCAATTGATAATCAGATATTTTTGCAGCGCTGCCCATAGTCATATATTTATGCTGGTGACTGCTAGCCACCACTATTTGGTCGAACCTTGGGTGGATATCCACTTTCAATTTAGGATTGGATTGGATCCTAGGATGATAATTAGCATCATCCACTACCGGATTCTTAACACGCCAGCCGGGTAATAGGCCTCCAACAGTTTGTGTCATAAACCACGATGTATGCCTTTGTTTATGTCATGCTTCATGGTGTAACCTCGGCTAGTCATCGCGACTGGTTATACTTACAATCTAAGATCTAGCTTGGTTTATGCACCACTCAATTAAAGGTACTGTCAGTTTGAGCCAGCTTTACTTGCATATTTTTCTGATATGCGTCAAGGTTGTTTTATTTTGATTTGTATAAGTGCTTGACGAGACTAAAAGATTTTGTAAGCCTAAAGAAATAAAGATATCGAGTTGAATTTGTTCATGTTGTAATGTAGGTACCCACATTTTATATCCATTATCTTCTCTCTGTCCAGTTACCAGAACGGCCCCGACACATACCTGCTGCAGCTGCGCGACACTCAGTTCCCGGTCCGCCTCCGCGAGTACATGAAGGTGGCCTGCGGACGGTCGCCTGCCTACAACATAGCGGTGCACGACTTGTATGATCCGAGGGTGAGTTGGAAATACCATAGCTTATTTACGACTATTTCGTCATCTAGACCTACAAATATTGCCGAGGTAACGGATAACGGTCGGAGTGGGCTACGTAAACGCTGGACGGCCTAAAAGCCTAAGGTCTTACCTACCTACCATTAGATAGTTTTATACCCAATATTTGACCGTTCTTATACGCTAATTTAATAGAGATGCATGTGCAGTGTGATGGTGGAATGCGTCTAAACGACCTAATCAACTTGGAAACCAGACGTGCTGAACTTGTCAAAACTCCCAACTTTGGAGGATCCTAATTTGCTACAAACACAATAATGATAAAATCAACGAATAATCCGATTGTGTATTCTTCCCAGACGCCAATAATCCGCGAGCGCCGGCGCTTCACCGACATCATGGACGAAGAGATCGACGACGAGCAACGCGAACGGATCAACAACTACGGCACCGAGTCGTACACCATCCGCCGGCTGCGCCACGAGCTGGGGACCAGGCTGGACTCGTACGCCGAGGCCCAGGCGCTGATGGAGACCAAGAAGGACGGCCATCTGCCCTTCTTCAGGGAGAAACCACAGGTACTGCCATCCTCTCCGGCGAATCAATACATACAATAAATATTATAGTCATTGAGTGCACAGCATAACTATGTAATGTTCAACGTAAGCCTTGGTTCAATGTTTATACATGATAGGTATTAATATGATAGCAGTCATGGTTCTTATTCTGGGGAAATTATTTAAATGTGGCCATATTTTGATCTGCATTCAAAATTGCAGAAATGAAAAGCGGCTTTGGATTTAAATAGGTGTGGGTTCATGACAAATATCTAGATAATTGTTCTGTGAATATAGCCTAGGTATTCCTGTTTTGTGTAATTTATGGTATAGCTGTAACAATAGTTGGTGGTAAAGATATTAGCGCAGCGTTGTATGATAACTACTCGTCTCGTTTTACTCTTCCCAAGATTTTACCAGTCCAAGAGGGAGAATCAGCCAGCCTGTCCTGCTTCGCGGTCGGGGACCCGAAGCCCGCGGTGCAATGGTTCAAAAACGACATGGTCATCGCGGAGGGACAACGCATCAAGATCCTGGAGGACGAGGAAGGACGGTCCACCCTCAAGTTTGAACCCGCTATGCATCACGATATAGGATTTTACAAGGTACGTATTTCTTCACACTCGATGGACTAATATCGACCGATAGGCCCCGCCTATCGGTCGATATATATATCAGGATCGTCATTTGAGAGTAGTAGGTAACTACCTATATATTTAGTACTAGACGTAGTTAGTAGTATGTTAGTTTACTAAAATAATTTAAATTATTCGTGAGTGGGGATCGCGACTCGGCATTTATTTTAGAACGCCTTTGGTCAGGTTGATTGGACAATGAGCATTATGAACGTTAAATAAAATGCAGGGAGTTGCTAGTTGCAAACTATTGCATCCAAGACTGGCCGCTATGGTGCTCATTGGAAAGCCTAAGTATTTTTTATAGCCGTGAACTAACAAAGGCTGATGATAATTAAGACTGAAATAACTAAATGCTGTTTTGAACGTAGTAGTTCACCCAATTCAATTGGCTTGAACTACTTAGGTACCAGGTGGCTCCGACCAGGTGGGATGACGATTTGCGAAAGACTGCTGGCAGATGCTGGATGCGGCAAGCTGAGGACAGGGCGCTATGGCGCTCATTAGGGAAGGCCTATGTCCAGCAGTGGACTGGTATAGGCTGATGATGATGATGACTTAGGTACAGATGTTTTGAGCTGACCGCACATTACAGGTTCCGTAATCTGTCATTGCGGAGACTATTAATAACTTTGTTGCCCTCCAGGTGGTCGCCAGAAACAAGGTAGGCCAGACCGTAGCCAAAACCAGAATAGTGGAAGCCACGAACCCCGACGCCCCCGACAGTCCAACCGCCGCCGAAATATCAGACTCGGAGATCCTCCTGCGCTGGAAGCAACCCAAATACGACGGCAACTCGCCCGTCGTCTGCTACAGTCTACAGTACAAGGAGGGAGACAGCGTGGAGTGGAAGACCGTCGCAGAAAACATCGACCACGAATTTTTCCTAGTCAAACACCTCGCACAAGACACCAGCTACCAGTTCCGACTGTCGTCTCGCAACAGAATCGGGTGGAGCGATAAGGGAATCCCGACCAACCTCATCAAGACTAAAGTATCCGGCGCTGACAAGATAGAAGTAACCAAAGCTATGAGGCATCTGCAGCAGATGACGGAATCTGGACAAGAGATCATTCTAGAAGAAGATAAGCCGAAGCTAAACTACGCTACTGAGGAATCTCCTATCGAATGGGCATCGACTCCTCTGATGGATAAATACAGTTTCATATCTGAATTAGGTCGTGGAAGATTCTCGATTGTCGTCAAAGGAGTCGAAGTGAAAAACGATAACGTAGTCGTAGCGAAGATCTTAGAATCCCGTCCAGAAACAGAGGTGCAAGTGCAGAGGGAGTTCGAGTGTCTGAGACGGCTGAGGCACGAGAGGATAGCGAATCTGCTGGCCGCCTACCAGCTGCCCGGGTCGGGGGTGTCGGCGCTGATATTGGAGAAGCTGCAAGGAGCGGATATCCTCACATACCTTTCAAGCAGGTAATTCATTTCGTATGTACCTACTTTCCCCTACCCCGGCTTTGCATTATTTTATCCGGGGTGTGAAGTAGGTACTTAGCCTACTAAGTGGTAAGATAATTAATCTACACGTGTATCTACTTGAAATTCATTAATACCTTCATATCGTACATAATTATAAAATGACAAGGGTAAAATGAGTAGGTACTATTCCACTTAAAATAAGGAAACTAAAACCTTTCTACTATCTCATACTAAATGTATGGGAGTGATTAATGTATTTTTTTTGGATATTTCTCGTTTTATTTTAAAAAAGTTATTAATGTCATTTTACTCATTAGGTAAAGTACTTTCGATATCAGTTTAAAGTTTTTTGATATCTGCAATAGTTACGGAATAATCGCCTGTGCACACTTAACGATTACACCCTGTATAGGCTAATCCAGAACTTCATGTTTGCAAAATTTCAGCCTGATTCTATGAATAGTTTGATTATGAATAGGCTTTGTCTCGTGACAAAATCACATATTCGCCTTTGTGTTTTAAGGTAGTGTTATACATTTTTTGGATTGATTGATTTCCAATGTCATTGCTGATTTACCTAATTAGGAAATCTTTTATCCTTCAATATTTTAAATAATAAATGAATGATGAACCCACAGGCACGAGTACTCTGAACAGCTGGTCGCGACGGTGGTGACGCAGCTGCTGGACGCGCTGCAGTACGTGCACTGGCGCGGCTACTGCCACCTGGACCTGCAGCCTGACAACGTGGTCATGTCGTCCGTGCGCTCCGTGCAGGTCAAACTCGTGGACTTCGGCTCCGCGCACAAGGTCAACAAGCTGGGCACTGTGGTGCCACAGCAAGTTGGCGATTTGGAGTATAAAGGTAACTTATTTGTTTGAGACACAGATAATAGAAATTCTGACATATTCTGTGGTTTGAGAAATGTTAGGTATTTTAGTTTGATAGTTCTTCGTAAAGAGTGGCATCTAACACTTTCATGGCTACTTTCGATGTGCATGACTGGAATGTTAGGTATATAGGTATACCTACTACATGAGAAGGTTTCAGAAACTTTAGCCCAAGTTCAAAGAGAATTAAAATTAAAACCTAGTTCCTTCTTCTTTTAGGCAAGAACGAACCCACCTAACACATAAATATCAACTATCTTCTTGCCTGTCAACCATGATTGATGACTCATCAATTGCATACAATAGCGAAACCGCGCGGGTCGTACGAAAGTTATTCTTAATTTCTTAATTCTTTATTGCACTAATAAAACCTTATTTAAATCTTATTACAAGAGAGGTATCGCAAAGGCGAGCTTAACCCTAAAAAGAGTTATGTTAGTAGGTACCTAGTACCTGAACCAAATCAAAACGAAAAGCAACCCTAATCGTAAAGTATAATTCCAGCGCCGGAGATAGTAAACGACGAGCCAGCATTCCCGCAGAGCGACATCTGGTCTCTCGGAGTGCTCACGTACGTGATGCTGTCGGGCGTGTCTCCCTTCCGCGGCGCCGACGACGCGCAGACCAAGCAGAACATCACCTTCGTGCGGTACCGCTTCGAACATCTCTACAAGGAGATCACACAGGTCAGTCAAGTGCTTGTCACACCCAGCGGTTACCCGCTTTATGACGTACCTAGGTAGTAGGTACCTAAGCTGTAAGCGTGTCTTATGCTGTCTTCGCTGTTTCATTGAAGCAGCCATCCGGTTTTACTGTTTATAATCGAGGCTAATATGAAACAATTTGGCGCACAGAAAATAAAAGGCGATTTCCATTTAAGTGGAGGCAAAGACATTTCTATTATAACCAATGGCTTGGTGGGTATCACAATATTAGGTAAGCCTTTCCCTAAACAGGGACGACACAGACTAAACTACACCAAGTCAAAATAGTGTCATATCGTCATGGGATTACTGATTCGAAATTATTTGATTATTTTATACATCTCTCCGCTTTGGTGGAAGTAGGTACGCACACATTTCACCAGGACCCTTTGTATCCCCCAGGAGGCGACCCGGTTCCTGATGTTCTTGTTCAAGCGAGTGCCCCTGAAGCGGCCGCTGGCCGAGGAGTGCTACGAGCACCGCTGGCTCACGCAGAGCGACTTCATGAACAGGAAGCGAGAGCGCGCCGTCTTCTTAGGCAACAGGCTCAAGGTAACTAGCGACCTCCGTCTGCAATATATCATTATCTGTTACCAAGGTAACTAGCGACATCTATGTCTAATTTTCTAAAGTGCTAAGGAAATCAAAGGGAGTTCTGCAATCTCCCCGAGGTCAATGAGACTTTTGTCTGTCCCTTCTCTGATCTAAAACTTCTGGGTACCTTAAGAGTTCTGTTCTCTCAAGAAACCCAAAACTTTGAGATCAGAAAGTTCAGAGTTGAGACTATGGTTTGTTTTCCTTATAGCAAGAATAGACTGAATCTCTAAAGTTAAGTGCTCTAAAACTTACTATGAAATAAAATGTCACTCTTATGAACCACAGGAGTTCAGCGAGGAATACCACGAACGCAAAGCCCGGAGCGCGTCGCAGGCCGACACGGCGTCCATGGCGTTCGGCAAGTCGCCGCGGATGCTGGCGCGCTCCAACAGCATCCAGGATGAACTGCAGACTAACTTCGCCGGACATTCTTAGACTGCTGAACAACTAAGACAAACTGCTACACCAGAAAGAGGCATACGTACCTACCTGCATCTGTCATTCAATACTAAATCTATCAGAGAAACAAGAGAAAAAATTTAAAATTATAATTTACTAGAAATAACTTCAAGTGAATGTTTGTACAAAGCTAAACACCAATGGGGTAGGTATTATATTTTCAGAGGTTTTTTGTATAATGCGCTTTTTTCTGGTCAGATCCACCTTATTCTTCTGGGATTTGTTTGTTATATTTTTGTTACACCAATAAATGGAGATATATTGACTGTGACAAGCAAATTCGAAAAGCGATCATCAAACTCATCAATCATTAAAGTCATGTACATTTTTGTATGAAACAAACTAGTCATAATGGAATTTTGTTACAAAGAATTGTTACTGATAAGCTTATTTATTTATTTATTGTATACAATTTTATACTGTTTATTTATTACTTACCTTAATTGGTTATATGGATGCTCCAGTATTAATGAATTTAATAAAGAGCATTGATTTAACTCAGTTTTATTTTACAACCCTGTTTCGCCAACCAAGATAAACAATTAGCTTTTATAATAAAATTAGTGAAAAGTATGCACGAACTTGGTAACTAAGTGCTACTCTAATGGGGTTAAGTTAAAACATAACAGTACCTAGTTCCAAAACTGATATAATTCACATAAACAGCAACTGATTGCCTAGTTACTTTAATATTTGACTGGGACTACTTTGATTTTATATAGGGATGTCCCCTGAATAACTACAATGCCCAAACCAGGTAGATACTATATATAATCATAATATATATAGATCAAAAATAATCTCTGAATATGTTTGAAAAATGGCCAGAACCTTTTCTTCATTAAATGATAGTCATTTGAAATTTTGCTTTCCTCGAGTGGTGCTTATACATAACTCGCCATGTCCCTGTAACTATTAATCTTAAGGTATGTTAACCACACAAGTTATTATTCTATCAAATTTCCCAAAATGTATAAGACCATAGTCAAGCCATAGTTCAGTGTAAAATTATAGCATTATATCCTCATTTATATTATGTTTGTTGATAATCAATACATAATATTGCCAAGAGTAAAATGGGGTTATTTGTGTACCATTGAGACTGCCATTCAGTGAAGGATTCTGGTCACTTTATCAAACATTTATTTTTGATGTAGTTTCACCTGTTTTGTTGATTGCGGATATTTGGAGGACCAACTATATAGCTTAAAATATCACTAGTTTGGATAAAAATAAGAATCTTTTGGTAATTCATTTTATATAAATAAAATTAAAACTACTAATCTGGTAAACTGCAATATCAAGATAGGCACAGATAAACCAGCTGTTACCATTTGAGTAAATTTACAGATTTCATTTCATAGGCAACTTGGTATTACATAACACAACAGTCCATGGCTCACCAGATATTAGCTGCATATGTATAGTTCTAGCCTTACTAATAATTAGTTGATTGCTGATCTAGCCTACGATATGGGGTGAATATATAGACTATAGGTAGATTCTTCAAACCTATCTGCAGTAAAGTCGAGTAGCACACCTCTGGCGAGAAGATACCTTTCTAACTTGTCTACTCTTCAAAATAGGGAACATTGAGGCTGATGTTCACATTATGTTCTACTTGCAGAAATAAACTAGGTAGGTATTTGTTTGATGGCATATTCCCCATGAAATATGCAATGGCTGCTGTAAATGTATCCAAAACATAAATAAAACGTCAAGTGCGAGTTAGACTCGCGCATCTAGGGTTCCATACAAACTTCTACTCTTCAGCAAAGAAATCAACCCAGACGAATAGTGCACAATAATTTTCTGATTTGATAACGATTATGACGTAACTTCTTTATTTCCTCGAACTATTAGCCCCGCCAAACTCCGTCTCGGGACTAAATAAGTTACTTCCAAACCTAGGGTAAAAATGTACTAATTTCTCTGAATAAATTATATATATAGGACATTGCTTCTTGCCAAATTTCATGGTCTCTAGGTGGTCTCTAGGTCAACGGAAAGTAACCTACAGGTTTTTGGTCCATGGCGTGATTCAAAAATTATTTTTTCTTTGAATAAACTACAAATTTACTGTTTTAGGATTTTTTTTCTCTTCTTTACTTGTACTATAAGACCTTGCTGTTTGATTTATATTGCGGCTCCAAGAGGTCACGAGCATGCGTATATGATGTGAATATCAACTCGATAACTCCACGCGTTTCTGAGAAAAGTTGACAGACGGACAAGAAAGTGATCCTATAAGGGTTCCTTTTCTTTTTGAGGTACGGACCCCTAAAAATAAAAATTTGACCAAATGCCATACCAAGTTGCCTCGGGAAGTAATAGTGTGGTATTGAATTAACTTTGTCTAGTAACAGAATAATTTGATTTATGCTAAAAAACAGAATATTCTACATGTTTCATCTCTTAGTTTTAGCAATATATTCCGTTACTTTAGATTGAAATTCACTTTTGTTCTTGTTGTACATCTCAGCAGCTTCTATGTTTAGTGGATCTTCAAAATTTAAAAGGTCCTGTAAAGATACATTTATAAATAAATTATCTTAACATATTGCATTCTTAAGTCAAAATTATGAATTATTGCTAAGTAGGATTGTCACAACATACCTACACAAGCTTTTATATACATAATTGAGTATGGTAATATATACTCACAGTAAATAAAGAGTTTAGCCCCCAAACCACATCCTTCAGTCTTCTCGTGGGCGCCCAGCCATGTTCATCAATAGATGTCTGTCGGAGAAGGGACAGGCATATGTCACCATCTAAGTTAATATTCGGATGCCACAACTTAGTTATACATTTTACTCTTGGAGGCTGGAAAAGAGAGTTACAGTAATTAGGAAAAGTAAGTTTGAGGGTAGGTACAAATTAGAGCTGAGGTAGGTACTTGGTTTTGACCTACTAGATTAATTTGAGACTAAAATCCTAAGACTAGAAGGAATAATTATAGACTGAATTATAATTAGTTAATTGTCCAGCATTATTTATTATTATTATTAGTGAACTTGGCAACCGACTGGTACTTACAGCCATATTATAGTCATCGGTTACTGAGACACTGAATTTGAACTTTCCGCCTTGCCAATAACCCTCATCTGGTGCCACAGTCAGCACGAACTCACTGAGAACATTAGGGTCTTCAAAACTAACACTGCACGTAGCTGGAAGATTCTCGTTCATCTCCTGCACTTCTTTTACCAGTAATTTATCGCGTATCGATATCCGCTTCGGCACAGGTTCCATGTTCAGACCATTACTCGTTTCGGTATGCTCTTTTTTTAGTTTCCTGTTAAGTGTGATCATAGTTTTGTGATTTACGTTGCGGAAGTATCACACGGTGAAAAATTGTAACATTTTTTTTTTTTTTTTTTTTTTTTTTTTTTTTTTTTTTATTTATTGTAAAGGAGTTTTGTCAACATGACTATATCACTCCCGTAGATAAACATTACTTGTACAAACAAAACACAACAAAAACAAAACCTACTAGGTAAGTACATCTTACTTTCTAAAAACTAAATAAACTAAAGCTGTTTTACAACTAAAACAAAAAAAAACTTAGTACTGAGAGCCAATTAAATTATCCTACCTACTGGGGTACTCCAAGATATGGTACCGAACATTAAAAAATAACCTTTAATCAAATAACAAAAGTGTACAGCCTAACTAGCATCATGGCCTCCTCGGATAGCGGGGCAGCCAAAATGCTATTACACATACCTACGCTATGGTTGTACATAAATCTAATACTTTGTCGCTGGGCCTCGTTTCGGACACATTCCGTTAACAAATGATGCACACTTTCTTCCACATTACACTCCAGACAATTGGGTGTTTCAGAAAAGCCCATTAAAAACTTAAATTTGTTTGATGGAATATGTCCAGAGCGTAGCCTTAACAGACAGACTATATTCTTTCTATTAAGTTCCTGCTGATGATCAAACCACGGATAACGAGGAGGTCTGCATTGAATAGTTTTGTACCAAATCCCTTTAGTCAGCGAGCGCTCGTCGAAATATTCATGCCATAGAAGTCTGCAGTCTAATTTAACTTTATACAATAATTCGTCATGAGTAGGTAAGCAACCATAAACAATACCGTCTCTTATCGCTTGTCTTGCTACTCGGTCTGCCTCCTCATTACCCGTAATACCCACGTGAGAAGGAATCCATTGGATAATTACATCTTTATTTAGTGCGCAAATTCTACAAATCGAGTTAAGAATGCTGTAGGCTATCGGAAGTCCTCGACTATTCGAGGTCAGCCGAGCCAAATGTAAAAGGGCACTTTTACAATCAGATAAGATGACAAACTTACTACTACTCAGAGATTCAATATACGATAACGCTTCGGAAATAGCGATAAGCTCGCAATGCATAATACAAATATCGGAATCAATAGTAAATCCAGCATGCATATCTATTTGTGGGTCCACAAAAGCTGACCCACAACCTAGTTCATCCTTTGACCCATCCGTAAAAATTTTATAATAAGCACTATATTTATTATTTATCTGTGTACTACACATCTCACGTAATTTATCTAACTTGACACATCTTTTTGGAGCAGTTATTCCGTCTATTGTTGTTTTAATATGAGTAGGTATATCGTATTTACTTATCCAGGTATCAAGCGAATAGAACAAAGGTATTGGGTAAGAATGTATAGGTAGATCTATATATTTACGATGTACTTCAATAAGCAAAGGTAATTTTTTTCTTCTCCAATACTCACTTTCACAAATTATATTCAATTCTTCTAAAACTTGTATCGTAATATTACCAGTAATAGATCTAGCCCGCAGCCAAAATTTAGCTGCAAGGTACTTCCTGCGAATTACCAACGGTTGTAAACATAGTTCACTCTCCATAACGTGTATAGGAGTGCTCTTCAAAAACCCTCCTATTACTCTCATCGCTTGGTTCTGCACTCTATCCAGTTTGCTTAAATGACTTTTTGCACTGACATCATATAAAAACCCACCATAATCTAATCTACTTCTGATTATTGATATGTATAGAAGCCTCAAATGCGATTGATGAACCCCCCATTTTGAACTAGCCAAAACCTTAAAAACATTTAAGAATTTCAAAATTTTCTCCCGTGTTTCATTAATATGTCTTCCCCATTTTAATTTATTATCAAACCACATCCCTAAGTCTTTAACACAATCTACTTGTTCGATAAGTTCATTATTTAGCTTTAGCTCAACATTAAATCTATTAGAATTCCTATTCCAGCCCCTTGTAAAAACACAAACTTTAGTTTTTTTTTGAGAAATGTTTAAACCTAGTTCCGAAACCATATAGTCAAATTCCAGTAAAGCATGCTGAGTAAGTTTTACCGCATCCGATACATCTTTACATGATGCATAAAGTGCAAAATCATCAGCGTATTGAGATATGGAGACTTTGTCTATCCTCTTGCAAATATAACTAGTCGCAGCATTGAACAGTAATGGAGACAGAGGGTCTCCTTGAGCTATTCCTGTGCCAGTGATCCTACTTACTACATCATTATTATGTAACTCAACGGATAACTGCCGCGCGTGTAAAAATTCCCATAAGTACTTACAAATTACATCACCCACTTCAAATTTGTCTAAGGTATTTAAAAGAGCAATTAAATTAATTTTGTTATAGGCACTATCTATATCGATAAAACATCCCACTGTTGTATACTTTTTACTAAAACTAATTTGTATTCGAGAAACAAGCCTTGTTAAATTATCCATGCAAGACTTAGATCGTCTGAACCCAACTGTTTCTCCAGAGAAACATCCATTTTTCTCTAAAAACCATTCTAACCTACGCGTGAGAATGGTATGAAAAATCTTGCATGGACAAGATAACAACGCGATCGGTCTTATATTAGAACTTGAACTATTGTTAGCACGTGGCTTTGGTACGGGAATTATCCTAACTTGCTTCCATTGACTTGGTACAAAACTTGCCGACAAAAATGAATTGTACAAGGATACTAGTATAAGTTTAGCTGACTCTGGAAGATTTTTGATCATGGAATAAGATATTTCGTCTAATCCAGGAGCTGTATCGTTATGTTTAATAGTGTTATCAAGCTCTTGTATCGAAATGGGAGATGATAAATGAACATTCTTACTTGAAAATGTGGGGCAAGAGGGGTCTGCATAGTCAGGTGCTAGGCTGCAAAGTAATTTTTCGGCAGAGTCACTGGATAAACTACTTCTCGTATACTTGGACCCTTTGAGCCATCTCATTTTAGCCCACATTACACTTGTTGATGTCACACTATCAATTTCACTACAAAAACCTTGCCATGCTTTATGTTTCCCGCTGCGAATCAGCCTTTGCGCAGAACTAATTTTAGTTTGTAAAACGTCTAAATTATCAGGTGTCGGGTTTCTCCTGAAGATAGAGAGGGCCCTTCGTCTCTCAGCAACAGCTTTTGACATGTCCTGGTTCCAATATGGCCTAGGAGTAAATTTTCTTACGCAAAGAGGATGTTCACATATCTTAATAAAAGGAATAGATTTATCAGCTGCCCTATTAATCAGTTCGATAAATGTGTCATAGGCCAACTGATTATCGTTTGGTAATACAATGTTCACTAGATCACATTCTACACCTGATTTGTATTTAGCCCAATCTGCCTTTTTAAAATTACGTTTCCTTTTAAGTTTATTATTGGAACAATCGATACTAGTTTTGATCCTGATCATTAAATGGTCGCTACCAAGGCTTTCATTCAAAACCACCCAATCCAAACTCAAAGCTATATCTAACGAAGCTAAAGACAAATCAGGTGAAGATTTTTGAATTACACCATTAACTAGTTTAATTCTTGTGTGTGTGCCATCATTCAATGGAATAAAGTTATTGTCTATAATTGAATCCATAATTTTGTCACCTCTTGCGTCAGTCTTAGTAGACCAATTTGTGTGATGGCCATTCAGGTCTCCAGCAATAAGTGTTCTTCGATTACCTAGAGTGAATATTTGATCCCAATCTCTTGTAGAAGTATTGACCGACGGTGGGCAATAAATAGAGTAAACATCTTCTAAATGGTTGCAGTTCATAATCTTGACATGTACACATTCAATTTGTGAGTTCAGGAGTTGGACAGGAAATTGTTGGGCCTTAATGGATTTATGAGTCATGATAGCCACGCCACCATAGCCATCAACTCGATCTTGTCTAAAAATATTATAGCCATTTAGTCTGAAATTACTACCAGGGTCTAGCCAAGTCTCGCTTATAATGGCGATGTGTATCTTTTCTTGATTTAATAGGGCTTCTACCTCCGTTGCTTTCGGACGAATGCTTTGAGCATTCCACTGGAGCACATTCAAGAGTGATTGCGAGGTGTTACAAACCATAATTGATTTAAAAATTCGCAACAAGGCTGATCAGCGATAAATTTCCAGAAGAATGATAATAACGCCTCCAAAATAATACTTCCACAACTCTTTACTTTATCTACCCAGTGCCCCTCTTCAAGAATTTTGTCCTTTAGTTTCATGAATAAAGCTTTCCACGACATCTGTTCTTTTGGTTTTGCTTTACTATTCTCATCTGGTTGCAGTTCGCTAGTATCCATGCCGTCACTCATATCAGAGATATCTTCAGACCTGTCATCGTCATGAACTTTCAAAATATTTCTTCTATTTCGTCTTTTTTCCGTCTTAGACATCTTTTTGGTCTTTTTCGGGGTTTCTTTCGCTATACTTTTACATATATTAGCATATGTAAAAGTAATGTCTTCTGTAGTATCTTCGGGTTGGGTCTCTCCCACTGGAACTTTATTTGATGCTGATAAAGCAGGTAATGGTGGATCTTCTGAACAATACATAGGACGTGGCGACGGTGGGACATAAAGGGTAACTGCTTTTTTGTATGAGCAATTAAATTCAGACATCAGTTCTCTAATTCTTCTCTCCTTTGAGTATACAGGGCAGATTTTGGACATAGCCATATGTTTACCAGTGCAATTGTTACATCTAAAATTTGTTGATTCGCAATTAACATGGTTTTTCCCACATTTAGGGCAAATAACTTTTAGGGATGGGCATAATCTTAATGAGTGACCGAAACGCCAACATCGGGAGCATTGTGTCACAGGAAATGTATAAGGGCTCACTATTACTCTTGTATCAAAGATAAAAATATGCGAGGGTAAAGATGATCCGTTAAAGCATACTCTTATGGACTCGCTCATCTCCCAATGACCATCGTTGGTATTTTTACGCTTAAGCCGTTTAATCGCCACTATGGGGGTTTCGCAGATGAGGCCTTGCATTATTTCTTCATCATTCAAGTTTAAGTCTATATTTTTAATAACCCCATATGATTGACTGATCTCCAATGTTCTTTGGCATTTATAACCATTCTCATTAAAAGTCTTACAATGCAATAAACTTTCAGCATTCTCTTCGTCGGAAAAATATACGAGTACTTTATATACGTTTATGTATTTTATCTTTTCTACCTTCTTTATATTCTCGCTTCGTAGCTTTTTTGCAAGTCCGAACTGTTTGGGAAGCTGTTCTGTACATGTCATACTCACTTCAATCTTATGTTCTGGGGTGTTTGAAGCCCCATCGCCATCCATACAGTTGTAACTTTTTGATTTTCTCATTGGAGTCGTCCTCCATATTACTTCTTCATTAAATTTTTGCCATCGTTTTCGGGTCCCTTTCGAGTGGGCTACGGCCTTTATCTCCATATTTTCGCCCTGACGAATATTTTCCATGCTCCTACTGGTCTCACAATCATTAATTTCAACATCCATATCATCCTCCATTTCTCCCTCCGATTGGCAATTCAAGATCGCAAACCTGTTCATTCTTGCAAAACACGTGCACGATCTCTTGTCAACAAGTCACAGATAAGCGCGTATGCAGCGCGCGGGCTGCAATTCGTTACGAAATCGAACAATAGATCGACGCGTGTGCTGGCAACAAGCGCCTGTGCGCGACTAAAATTGTAACATAGCAACGAAAAAAGTATTATTTTTGCCCAAAACACAAAATCCGAATCTGCAATTTTGCATCAAAAATAAAGATAAGAGACGGGGCATTCATTCAAGCAAAATAGGAGTGTAGCGTTATTTCACTAGATAGTTAAATAACGGTTGATGAAATTACGTTGAAATAACGTGAAGCCGCGATTCATTAACCTATCTTTTTTTTCTGATCGCAACGACGACGCAACGAAGTTAATAACTACCTATCTATTAGATTTCACGATCACGACACTGAGCGAATCGTGCGAAAAATTGCGTTATGTTCGTTTAGCTGTGTGAATGTGAATAGTGAATACGCAAATTGCGTTATTTCACATTTCATTCGTTTAGCGTATTATGATTTATGACTGATAAGTAGATAGCGTTGTTGAGAGAAACGTTAATTCTTAAATATGGACGGTGTGGTTATGGGAGTAGGAGGGGAGAGGGGTTATTCCTGCATGTGATTAAGCTGATCCTTCTGATTTCTTAAAAACCCATACTCGTAAAAGGGGTTCTGTATGAAGTGGTTCTGGAGTAATGACGGTTTGAATTTCCCTTGGAGCCAAGTTGCAAAGATCTGCTGATCACTTAGACGCTCCCACAATGGGCTTATTTCCCTTTGATATGGAGACATGACGTGAGAGGTTTATGATCTTGCATAAGATTTAATAATGGGGTGGGTATACACTCCAAAGAAACTCTTTTCTTGTCGGTTTGTAACATTAGCTTAACGTCAAAAATCACGCGCTTAGCTACATCGGTCGTGAAATTCTCAACGTCTTCGTTGTTAACGATTCCAACGATAGATAGTTATTTTAACGGTTATCGTTGCCCATTAGACGGTTTCGTGATAAATTCTCTAAGGTTTCGTGAATTAGGAAGTGTTATAGTTATTGCTCTGAGACACAGACGCAGACGTCCCTGTATAGTGACTTGATTGTCAATGTCACATTAGACATTTGGATTGGGACCGGACCTCAGGACCGGACGTTGCTAAAGCCATTGAGAAAAAAAATTATTACCTATAGTAAAGTACCTAAAATGGAGGTGCGAAGTGGGCGTGGCACGCGTGCCTTAGAAAGTATCCTCACTTCACTTAGCGTAGATATGTCGGAAGCGAGAAAAATTATCGATACATCTTATCATCATAATTGAGTAGCTTAGTAGCAAAACTGGCTAGTTAGCTAAAACCAGAAACTGAGAAAAATGCAAAAAACTGTAATCCTTTGTCTATGGTTTTTAGCGTTACGTTGTTGTATAATTCATCTAAGGTTTTTTAATTCATGACCTGTTCATTCATTCATTAGTTTATGATTCACTCATTTCGTGATTTCGTTCGTACATTGAAATCTGTATTCATTCATTTCATTCTTTACTTGTTTGTTTGTTTGTATTATATTATGCAGTTTTGGGTTTTGGTGTAATATTAGTTAAATTATAAACCAATCGAAAAATCAATTGCATACCTACAAAATGACAGAAATATCTTGGCCATGGCAGTATAACTTCCCTCCCTTCTTTACGTAAGTAAATTGAGTGGATCAATAGCAGTACGTTTTGTCTCCTAACCAAAGATTTAAAATCATTGATCGTTTGCTCGTTTTCACCTACCTAGTAGTTCAGTTCGTTTCTTTCCCTTATTAGCTACAAAATGATGAAATTACTAGGTAAAGATTGGAGTTACATAAACGAAGGAAATGCTCATATAGTTTTACTGCTAAGAGACACTGAATTCGTTCTACGTATTATCAAGGAAGGTGAAAAGCCTGTTGATGCTGAGTATTTGCATAATTCAGTGAATTTTGTTAATTTAATCATGACTCCCTTACTCTTTGACGATAATAAGAATCCCCAAGAAGCGGTAACGATACCGCCCAAGGAGTTGAATGAATTCAGTAAGTGGGTAAACAGTTACCCACTTCGTCCAGAGAACCGCAGAAACAAGTCAAAACTTAGTGAATTTGCCGTCAGAACTATCAACCTAACACTACTTGGCCCCACTTGTCAAACCAATTACGCCATAGAGATAAAACCAAAAGAAGGTTTCATAGCTCAAAACCTGAAGCAACTATCCAAGTGTTACTACTGTTTGAAACAAAGTTTAAAAGTGGAACAAGGAGATATAAAAGAAACCAGCTTGTACTGCCCACTAGATTTCTTCTCAGCTAACAAAGATAGAATGAAACGAGCCCTCATGAATCTCATTGACCAGCCTCAAAATAACCTCAAGCTATTTGAAAATGGTAAAGTGATCTACCAAGCTGGCTCCTCGAAAAAGGACTTTGATGACTTTATTGTACGAATGGGCATATTTAACTCAATAATGCAGTTTCTGGAATTCATTATTGAGGTATTGCTAAAAAATAAAGAAATAGAAAATATTACCTTTGAAAATGTGTTTCGATATGAAGCTCAACATCCACTGAGAACCAAAGATGAATGCATTGATCGAAGCAACCTGTATGCATACAAGTTCTCCAACTCCATTCTTTACAAAATTATTCACCTTCAAAAGCTTTCAGAAAATAAGAAAGTTGATGTAACAGCTATGGATAAGGAAAGCACAGTATATGTAGTTCCATTACTAGAACAAATAAAGGCACAGGAACTTAACCTCTATAATAAGAACACTAAGGAAGAATTTCTGAATAGTTTGGACCCCCTGTCCGCATCACTGATATCTGCTGTAGCAAAGGACTGCTCCATCATGATTTGTTTTACTCCAAATTCCATTGAAGGGTTTCCATACGTTAAATTAGGCAAAAAGAAAATCTCGTACAGGCTAGCCGTTACCGACATAGAACCAAAAATGCCCAAATCTTTGATAAGAAGGCAACAGACTGAAAGAAAATTATTTGATCTCTTTAAAAATAATTATAATAAGTAAATTGTGAGTATATCTCATTGAGGAATCAGTAGAGAGCAATAGGAAATATGAAAAACAATCCTAACTACATGTGTCTTTGCAGAATACAACCCCACACGGAAACCAGAGCGAAACAACTGGAAGCATGGCAAGAACTTATCATCAACTACTTGAAGGCCAACAAGCTCTCAACCATAGACATTCGGGAGTCCCTCAACACTCCTCTTTTCAACAATACTGCCATAGAAAGAAAGCTATCCCAAGAAGCAGTGCTAACTATCCTTGAAGAGATGGCTAAGGCCGGACGGGCGGCGCCGGTGGATAAGAGTAGAACAGTCTGGGAGGTGTACTGGCACTCCCTGGACGAGTGGGGCAACATGGTCTACAACTGGGCCAGCGTGAATGGAATGACAAATTCTGTTTGCACACTCTTTGAGCTGCGGGAGGGCGAGAATACGACGGACGAAGGTATTCAATGTTTTATGCCTCCTCCTTACTTACTTGTTACTTGTTTCTGGACTGGTTTCCGCAACTAGGCCACAGGTGGGCCCTTTTTGCGTGTCGGGTGGTGGGCTGCTAATCTAGCCACCCGATGTCCTCTAGGAAGGCCAGCAGCTCGCTGACGCCGGTGCATGCCTCCCCAGGCGTCCTCGGTGTACCAAGGTGTTGCAGTCTTGGAGAAGCTACGCTATCGCACTCTACAAGCACATGCGCGGCCGTCTCCTCAGCATTCATGCACCCCCTGCAAAGGGGGCTGTCCGTGATACCCAATATGAAAAGGTGTTTGTTTAGCATGCAGTGTCCTGTGACAATACCGACGATTTGCCGTAATTTGTCACGTTTCAGATTGAGGAGTTTTCGGGAGAATCTCGGGTTTAAAACCGGGAAGGCCTCCTTCGACTGCCTGCAATCCGGGATACTTGCCCAGTAGTCTTGGTGTTGTTTGACTGTTTGTTTCCGGATCCATGAGCGGACTTGACTGAATGGGAGGGGAATTATTGGTTCGGGCCCTATCGGTTGCGATTCTGAACCTCTCCTCGCCAATGCATCAGCTTCGTCGTTACCTCTGGATCCACTGTGTCCTTTTATCCATTGTAGGGTAACTCTATTGGACTTGCTTACTTGTTCCAGCAGGTGGTGGCACTGTATGGTCAGTCCCGAGTTGTGTTCTCTTCTGTTCAGAGCCTGTAGTACCGCCGCGCTATCCGAGAGGATCCTGATTCTTTGGTCAGTTACCTTTCTCCGTAGTACCGCGGTCGCAGCCTGGATTATGCCCACACATTCCGCCTGGAAGATGGAGTTATAGGCACCCAGTTCTGTAGTTTTGTGGATGTTAAGGTCTTCCGAGAACGTTCCCGCCCCCGTACCTGTATTCATTTTAGAGCCATCTGTGTATATGCGTAGTTCTCGTATATTTGAGCTATCACTTGGCTCTTCGTGCATTTGTATAGTGAAGCCTTTAGAGTTTATGTATGTTTTGGGTACCCTATCACAGAGTGAGAGTAGCATGGGGTTGCTCCTTGCATACTCGTCTATGATGTGGGTGTGCTGTGCTCTAAAGTCGTGTTCCCATAACTGTAAAGCCCAGAGTCTATAAGCGGCTGCGGCCGCCTCTTGTTGCACGTGTAGGTGCAATGGTGTAAGGCCTATTAAGGCTTCGAGAGCTGCCGTAGGGGCAGTTCTCATGCACCCTGTCGTCGCTACACAGGCTAGTCTCTGGAACTTTTGCAGTTTATTTATGGTAGTGCTTTGATTCGTTCTAGGCCACCAGACTAGGGCACCGTATGTCAGCGAGGGTCTGATTACGGTGTTATAGAGCCATAGGGTGATCTTAGGGCTTAGACCCCATGTTCTACCAATCATTCGGCGGCACTGCCAGAATGAGATGGTGGCCTTCTTTATCTTGCTTTCCAGATGAGTTGCCCAGTTCAGTTTATTGTCCAAGGTTATACCTAGGTATTTGACCTTGTCAGATAGTGTAAGTATAATTGTAAAACGTGCGTGTCGAAAAGGAACGGAAGTTGGTAGGTTCCTAATTTACGCTTGTTAGTGAACAGTACTAGCTCTGTTTTGGTTGGATTCACGGTTAGTCCGTACTCTATGCACCATGTTTCGACGACCTTTAGTGCGTTACTCATAATGTTACACGCCACGCTGGCGAAGTGTCCCGATACGAGTATCGCAAGGTCGTCCGCGTAGCCTACCGTGAAGAAGCGTTGGGCATTAAGCTTGGTGATCAGATCATTGGCGACCAGGTTCCATAGCAGCGGAGACAAGACGCCACCCTGTGGACATCCCCTTGATACCACACCTCTGGTGCTTCCGTCTGTGTCTACCCGTACTGCCCTTAGTCTGAGCATGCCAATGATCCATTCAACCAGCGTTGATTCTACTCCGTGCTTCTGTAGGGCTGCGTTGATGCTGTTGAAGTTCGTTTTGTCAAAAGCTCCTTCGATGTCTATAAAGGCTGCGAGACAAAGTGTTTTGTTTGAGATGTCTTGTTCTAGTCTGCTAACAACTGTGTGTAGCGCAGATTCTGTTGATTTTCCTGAGGTGTAGGCGTGCTGTTGTGGATGCAGTGGTTTTCTAGTTAGTATGTTGTCCCTTATGTGCCGATCACAGAGTCTCTCTAATGTCTTTAGTAGGAAAGAAGTGAGACTAATCGGTCTATAGGACTTTGTTTATGCCTCCTCCAAACAGGACCGGTTTTGTCATAATGACCATTCTTGGATTGGTGATCATAGTGGAGGTGTGCACAATACACAGTTAAGCTGCCCTCTGCTCATCTGCTAAGGATATTCCCTTAGTGGGCTTAGGGCTAAGTTAGGGGCCACAGTCATTTTAGAGTTTGGTGGGTTAGTTACAAAGACGACGAGACTCTAAGATGACGGCGAGCGGATATAGACGCAATATTTTTGCGAATTTTTTCGACAACAAAAAAGGCACCAGAATTTTAAAAAATCTGGCAAGCGGAGCGAGCCACCAAATTTTTTATTGTTTTTCAGTTTGAAGAGAAAATTAATTTCAGGGAACAGAGTAGAACCTGTAATTTTTTAAGATTAAGGTGACAGGTTTAATACAGAATATCGTAACGGTGAGACAATAAGAACATTTTTTTTTATGACTAGGCTGTGAATTTTCGCTATCATCCTATTGGACTCGGGGTGGTGATTAGACCTCATTTGGAAGTAGACAACTTAAGTTCATGGTTTTCCTCAGAATTTCATGGACTCGACATGAATGTGCTGATGAAAGCTCTGAAGGCGCTGGAGGCGAAAGGCAAGTGTGAAATGATGGAGTTTGAAGACAGCCAGGGAGTGAAGTTCTTCTGATGCCATGCCGGTCTATCTAAGTCATAGCTTGGTTTCTGTATGTGAGTCAAATTTATACAATATAAATGTAGGACACTTGTATTAGAGGAAAATTCTTCAACCTCTGCTTTATAAAATAATCAGCGTATCATATAAGTTACTGTTAAATGCATTTTGTTAAAATATAAGAATGATTCATAATATACATATTGAAGTTGAAATAAAGTAGGTTTTATAAATTTATTGTTTAATTATATTGGGGTAATTACCTAAATATAAGATAAAAGGAGAATTACTTAAATTAATTAGCTTAAAATGAAAAGAGGTGCATATTTTAAATATTTTATTACAAATACAATCAAACAGTGTAAAATTGTACATTTTCAAAATTCCTTATCTTATTATGCATTATTACTTAAATTAATAATTATAATAACATTAAGAAAACTAAGGTATGTACTTGCCAATTGATCCTGATTTAATTTCAAAAAGGCTACTATTTAAAATGGTGTATCAAAACTGATCCCATTTTCTATATTGATACTGAGTGGCATACTTAGTGTACTAAATCGCATCATTTCAAGGATTAAACCACCGCACCTTTATCCAAAATGTCCAGTATTTTAAATGATTCTTAATTTAATATGATTTTCATAAATACTTGTTTAAATACGAATACCTACATAATACATTCACAAACACGCCTTAGGTATTTACACAAACAAATCTAAAACAATAATTAAACAATCAGTCTTCAACCAAAAAACATTTCAGCAAATCAACGCAAATCAATCAACGAATAAATAAAACTCCTATTTACAGTATGTAAGTAACCATATAGGTGCAAAAGTACAAAATGTTTACATTTTGTACTTTTAGAAAATTCTGTCCCATTTTCAGTGCAAGGGCTTAACCGGTAAAAAATATGTTTTTTAAAATCAGCTGAAAATGGCAGTTTTCATACAGTATATTATAACACAAACACTTCTAGGACCTCCATCATAGTATGATGGATGAGATATGACAAAATCAAAAGCATAAAAATACTCTATCTAGCTCCAGGAAAACTATTACAGTTTTGCTAAAACTACTACATCACAGATATTTTACAACATTTACAACTATTGGAATGTGTTTTAAAATTTGATGAGCTGATAAATCTAATAAAGTACAAGCAAATATGTCAAATTATAAACGTATTATTCATAAAAATGTATTCTATTACATTACCCATCTATAGTTTTCCTCCTCAAAACTTCAATGTGTACCTACTTAAGTATTTTGACGAGGTTTCTACTATTTGTGACTTTCTACAATTTGGTTTAACATTACCTCCTTGGAATCTACTTCTGCTTACAAATGATCACCGGCTTCTAAAGCAGCATTGCAATACCCGTTGGTTCTCTCTGCAGTACCGTTCGGTAGTGCGTTACCGGTGTCCACATTTCCGTTAACGATATTCCCGTTACCGTTGATCCCGTTAATCTTCTCTGTGGAAACGACCAGGTCCACTGAAGGGACGACCGCGTTGCTCTTGCTGCCGGGTGCACGGTAAAACCACCACGCTAGGAAGAAGAACAGAAGGGAACATATCTTGCCGACCAGAGCCAAGGCTAGCATGTACCTGGAATTATAAACAAGTTCAAATACATTATATTTTAAGAATGAATATACATGATATACGCTGACAACTGTAGCGGGACGTGAAAAGTTGGCATGAACGAAAGGAAATATTGAAACTGCGGAGTCAGCCTTTACTTCATTTAAATTAGAAGAATGTTAGTTATGGGTTAATGTTAGCTAGGGCTCCTCAATCAGTCGATCGCAATGATGTAGTCTTACCTGCTCATGTTATAGTTATCATATTGCAAACAAGCACCAGTCTTGTCGCAGGTAGTTGACCACAGAGAACACGACAGGTCGATGAGGAATCCGAACAGGAGCGGCGCCGGGATAGTCCCCAGCAGTCGCACTTTGATCCACTGGATGCCGAGGGCGAACGAGCGCTGGTCTTCGCGCACGCATCTGAAATCATCCATGGAATTAAACAAAGTCCTGGTGTGATTGTCATGGTCTTTGCAGACGCTGATAGATATCGTGTCAAAAAAATTGGCTCATACAAATTCAAAACATTATATTGATATGATAAGTGTCGCTGTTATTATAAATGCGAAAATGTGTTTGTTTGTCCTTCCTTCACGCCATAACTAAGCATCCAATCGACTTGAGATTTTTGGCATAGAGTTAGTTGAAAGGATGGAGAGTAACATAGGCTTATCCCATAAATCAGTTCCCACGGGATAGTAATAACCTTAAAGAATGCGTGGAAAGCCGCGTGCAGCAGCTATTTAAAAATATGTACAGCGTAATGTACAACCTTAAAATAATATAGTAATATGTACAGCGTAATGTACAACATTTTTTTTATTCAGATTTTACAACCTTTAAACAAATGTTTATGTCGGTTGAGTAAGTAACAATAAAAAATCCTAAAAGTAAACACAAGTAACACTTCTGGAATTAACAAAACAAATTTAACAAAAAAAGAAGAAACAAACATAACATGAAATACATACATTACTTAACTAATTAGCTATTTATTATTATTGTGAAGCTAAGCTGCCACTTGAGCAAGCACAGTTAGCTAAATCAATGTACAACCTTAAAATAATATAGTAATGTGTACAGCGTAATGTACAACCTTAAAATAATATAGTAATATGTACAGCGTAATGTACAACCTTAAAATAATATAGTAATATGTACAGCGTAATGTACAACCTTAAAATAATATACTAATATGTATAGAAAGTTGACATTTCGTGTTATGCGAGTTGTTAGATCACCCTGATTGGTAGGTACCATGATCAGCCAGGTACTATTTCTTGTATTTTTCGGTTGTCCTTTATACTAGATTAAGATTATCGCATTTCTATCACGTCGGAATGGTATAGTAGGTAGGTATTTATTAGTTGACTTACCTCAAGGTAGCAGAAAGCGCCGGCATGGTCGCCAAGAACGTGAACAGCATCACGCCGAACGACAGCGCCACGAACAACCACAGGTATGGACAGTCCGTGCTGCAGATGCTGTTGATGGCTTCGTACGGAATCGTCGAGTTACCTGGAAGGAGAAACACCAACAATAACAGCATGGACATAGTTAGCTCTGATGTTATGTATTCATTTGGCTTCAACCTGAGAGTCTTGAGGTTTTAATACAGCACTGTAAGGTAATACAGTGACTGGTGAACCACAATTAAACTATTCTTTCATTGTCTAGGTACCTATGTCTTTCCAAATCTGAAAAAAATGGCTAAGGATAGACCTGATCTGCAAACCACTTTTCTCTAAAAATGTGTTTGACGCTATTGATAGACTCGTCACCTCCTTCGATCGTGAAGCTAGGCAGGTTCCCAGTAGCGTTGATACAGGCACAGTTGTGGAACAGCTGCGCAGGTCCGGCCAGCGAGCGGCGCGTGCAGCCGGCGTGGCACGCGCTGTAGTACACGGCGCCGTCCGCGCCGCACACGGGGGCGTAGCCCGCGTCGGCGCACACGCATTCCATGTTACATTCCGCGAATAGGGAGCTTTGCCTGAAACAGATACATGTATTTTTAAATGTAAGGAGAAGAGTAAGAGCTAAGTAAGAGCTGGTTCAGGAACAATTTGAGAGAAATATAAGTGAAATTTTGAAGTCCTAGACACATTATGATCTTTTTAGCGAACCAATATAATGTAAATGTACCTCGGGATACTGCCATGGAGATATGATAAGGCGATATAAACCGCGTAACTCTTATTGTTACTTTTCTCTTCTCACTTACGAGTAGGTAGGTACTTATACTGCGTACATGTTTTAAATGTTGAAACATGAAACTCACCCAGCTACACCCGGACTGCTGTACTCCGTCGTGACGCCGGCGAAGGGATAATCATCACAGTTGAGAATGAAGCTGAAGGTAAAGGCGGCGGCCACGAGCGTGGCGGCCACGCACAGCTTGATGATCCCGGCGCAGGTGAGCTGCAGCCGCTTGACCAGCCAGCCGCCGAGGAACGTGCCGCCGCCGCCCGCCGGGACCGTGATCACACCTGCCGATTACCTGCTTATTACTATTTGAGACAAAACGAGGAGGAAAAACAAATATAGCGCAAACATGGAACTGTTCCTTGTTAAATCAAATATCTAAAATTCCAAGCAATCTGGAATATTGACTCGCCACTTCTATGACGCCGTTTTGTTAAATCAGTTAAAGTTTAAGTCAAGGAACAGTGGACAGGGTCATTTTATATCTTTATATCATGTTATTACAAGGGATATCGGGACGAAGTGATTTTGCAAAACGTCGTCATAGAAGTGGCGATATAATATTCCAGATTGCCTGGAGCTTTAGATCAGGCCTTAGATTAGGTCGCTATGGAGCCTATCAACAGATATACATACCTTTATAGATAAGATATTGGTCATACCGGATTTTTTTAGAGTTTGTAGACAAATTTAATAGTCAAAAACTTTATAAGAAGACTTGAAATAAGTACAAAAAGATTTAACCAACTCACCTAACAGCAAAGCGGCTTGCGAAGCGCTAACAGCGAACTGGTTCTCGATCAGCTTCGGCAGAAACGCCGCGAACCCTGAGATGAGCATGCCCTCGCTCGCACCAGCGAGGTTCAGGAACAGAAACGTGGGGTTCTTCAGCAGCGCAGCCGTCGCTTTTGGCAGCTCGTGGAGAGCGCTGAAAGCGTCCGACTTCGACGCTGAATCGTGCGCTTCGCTTACTTTCGATGCGCGGATTTCGGCTGCCCCTGTGGACTCAAATCAGAGATTTATTTACTGTTGCACTTCAAAATTGTCTTAGCTCTGATGCCCTTAAAAGTTTGAAGGAACTATCGATGCTGCTCGGTGGTGTGTAAGTTTCTTCAAATGCAAGTCTATTGCTCACTGTCAATGGATTTCATAGGTACCTAACTAAAAGTCTTACCTGGCAGTTCATAAGGGAATGCTAGTAGGGGCATGGCGATCAGCAGACACAGCACAGCAGAGAGTATGAACCCGATCCACCACGCGCCTATCCACACCGAGCTCGCGGGGGTTATGCCCAGTCTAGGAAACGAACAGAGAAATATGATAAATTCAATAAATTTATTTATTTGTGGCGGTCGGACAAAGAATTCTAGCCTATAGATGTGTGTTGAATGCTCCCGAACGTCGAAAATTCTGAATAGAAGCGTACGTCAGATTGTAATAAAACAACAAACAAACAAAATGTTGTAAATCCACACGAGTGAAACTACAGAGTAGGTCTGAAATATCACCAGCTCGACAAGAACCCGCGTTGGGTCACGAATAATAATAATCATCATCATCAGCCTATATTTGTCCTCTGCTGGACATAGGCCTCCTTTAATGAGCGCCATAGCGCCCTGACTTCAGCTTGCCGCACCCAGCATCTGCCAGCAGTCTTTCGCAAATCGTCATCCCACCTGGTCGGATCGTCCTACACTACGTTTGCCGATTCGCGGTCTCCACTCAAGAACACGTTTACCCCAGCGGTTGTCGGTTCTTCTCGAGATGTGGTCAGCCCACTGCCACTTCAGCTTGCTAATCCTTTGAGCTATGTCGATAACCTTAGTTCTCTGTCGGATGTATTCATTACGAATCCTATCCTTCAGAGAAACTCCACGAATAATGGTTGGAATCAAAACAGGGTCCTTAAAATATTCATATTTCAGTACAAAATACTTCTCAGCATCAACTAATCTCCATAAGTAATTAAAATTCAGAATTTAACCAAAACAAACGTGTGCTACGCAAACATCTGTAGTGAAACTCTCAGGGTAGGGCGAGGAGTGTTTTCTTATGGTAATACAGTTTGCCGAACAATCGAAACCCTCTGTAGGAGGAGCATTGCGCCGATGGACATCGAGTGGCATAGTGCTGTGCGAGTTGCCACTCATATCAGAAATTAGCATTACCGGTAAGGGGCTACATTCTGCTAACTAAAGTAATCACTCTATAACAATGGCATCGTCACTGAATGATACATTTTGGTATTCAACAGATTGAAGAACGCGCGTCAAAAGTATCAGGGTTGAAAACATTCTAACAATTTCTCCGTGCAACTAGCCCTATCAGCAAATACCATTGTCATAGTGAAGTGATTGATTAGCATAACAGAACTGGGCCGCTGATCTGTGTTCTTACCTACCGTACATAATCAATCTGTAAACCACAGACCAATGTGCGGTAAATTATCTTACAGCTATTAGACACGATAGACTACTTATGTATAGATTAGGTACATCACGATAGCTATTTTATCGTGATGTACCTTATATTGTGGTGGGTAGACTTTTGTTTTACCGCAATCCTCTGGATGTCAATTTTTTTTTTGAACTTTTCTTTGTCTCACAAACCTACTATTGGACCGTATCTGGACCGAATCGTTTTACATAGGTACGATCTGTAAGAGTTCGGTCCCGCCTTTTTATACGGGACTTTTTCACTGAGCCGTCAGAGATTTGTCTATTTTTTTAGGATGACTTTTTGTACTAACGATGTCGGTATTTTTATGTTAATAGTAAACTAAGTTCATGTACTATTGAAATAAATAGAAAATACACTATGTTATCACTTTTATTTTCAAAATAAAACCTTTTTTCCAAAAAAACATTTAGATTTTTCGATATTATTTATTTATTATTTATTATTGCTTAGTTATTTACTACCTATTACATAAATTTTGTCCCTTAATCTCAGAAATAAAGCACTAACGGGTGGCATTTCACCGGCGTTTGCGGCGATTCACCGGCGTTTGCGGCGATTCACCGCGGGGCGCGGGGTGATTACTAATCTTCCTAGCCATAAGTACCGAGCGCTTAAGTCGCTATTAAAATACCAAAACAAAACGTATGAAAACATGCTATCGAAAAGAAAAAAATACGCAAGTGATCAAGGAGTTTGATTACTTTAAAAGGCCATTTCGCCGGCTTCCAATTCCAACGCTTCCAACAGGTAAACTTTTGTACTCGTATTTTTAATCCCGTTCCCGCCAAATGAATATGCGAAGCCCTGTAAGAGGTCGTTCAAAACTCGTCCCTCGCAAAATCATATTTCGTCCGTGAAGCCGTGCAAGTATAAAACGGAATTAATTTGGCTGAAAACTTGCTATGAGCGTCCACAATACGATGGAAGCAGGAGGCCAACTTAGATGAATGGCGCGGTGTCGCTGCCGAGATTAAATATTAAAAAAGTAGGGAGAGAATGGCTTCTCCGAGTTTCGAGGGCTTTTGAAAACTTTAAATTAATTGATGTTTTCGCGAAAATCACAATAGGTTGTTTTGAAGCTTCTAAAAAGAAATTTTGTCTTGTAATGCTGAGACCTTGTTATCGAAACTCGGAGAACTAAATCGCTAAAAATTAACCCACCACACATTGAACTAAGTCTTTACGTATTAAACTGAGAACATAAAGGCAGCTTGAACTTGTTTGACCCGTTACCCTTGGTTGCTACGGTGTAGCATAAGCGTAGTTAGTGTAGCGGTAGCTGCGCCGTAGCATGAGTGCAGTTGGAGTAGCTACGACGTAGCACGTGTAGCTATGGCGTAGCAGAGCGCAGCTGAGGTAGCTACGACGTAGCACGTGTAGCTATAGCGTAGCAGAGCGCAGTTGGAGTAGCTACGACGTAGCACGTGTAGCTATGGCGTAGCAGAGCGCAGCTGAGGTAGCTACGACGTAGCACGTGTAGCCATAGCGTAGCAGAGCGCAGTTGGAGTAGCTACGACGTAGCACGTGTAGCTATGGCGTAGCAGAGCGCAGCTGAGGTAGCTACGACGTAGCACGTGTAGCTATAGCGTAGCAGAGCGCAGTTGGAGTAGCTACGACGTAGCACGTGTAGCTATGGCGTAGCAGAGCGCAGCTGAGGTAGCTACGACGTAGCACGTGTAGCTATGGCGTAGCAGAGCGCAGCTGAGGTAGCTACGACGTAGCACGTGTAGCTATGGCGTAGCAGAGCGCAGCTGAGGTAGCTACGACGTAGCACGTGTAGCTATAGCGCAGTTGGAGTAGCTACGACGTAGCACGTGTAGCTATGGCGTAGCAGAGCGCAGCTGAGGTAGCTCGACGTAGCACGTGTAGCTATGGCGTAGCAGAGCGCAGCTGAGGTAGCTACGACGTAGCACGTGTAGCTATAGCGTAGCAGAGCGCAGTTGGAGTAGCTACGACGTAGCACGTGTAGCTATGGCGTAGCAGAGCGCAGCTGAGGTAGCTACGACGTAGCACGTGTAGCTATGGCGTAGCAGAGCGCAGCTCCAAGTACCAGGCTTGAGGCTACTAAGTACGCGCACCCGCTTCGCATCGATGAACCACTTTTTCCAATAGCTATTTAGTAAAACTTACGCTCCAGCGTCGACGGAGACAAAGTCCGTGTAGATAGTGAGCATTTGTCCCCCGATGACGTAGCCCAGCGCTGGACCCACCACTGCCATCGTGTAGTACACGCCTATAATTAAAAACTTTCATTAAATTAAAAACGCAGGACATTTCATATGATTTTGCTAAAAAGCCTTTATCAGGCCCCAAAGTAAGAAGAGTTGGCGCTATGGCAACCAGATCATAGTATAACACCTACTAAACGTTTTTTTTTAAATACCGGTGTTGGTGTTATTATTTGGAAAAATAAATCTAATTTGCTGGATCATCTTCGCTCTACGACAAGTCGAACGTTTCGTACGATAGAAATGAGAAATGCGATCGCGATTAAAACTATTTTCAACAATAATTAGTCCGACCATCGATTTCAGTGACCACGAAACCATCACGTCCATAATTTGAATAACCGTTTCATGGTTCGAAAACGTTGTTCCTGCGTTATTTACCGCGTGGATTAATAAACATAAATCCACGTGGATTGGCAGCGTCCATTACTGCGCATAAGTGAAAAGTCACATTACATTTATCTGGACATTACAACCGCAGCGAGTGCTTTCCCATGTTTATTGCCTCTCTCGGAAATATACAGCTGCTTTTAATACACCTCGAGATGTCTGATAAAAGGTCCATTGATGGCTCCGGTGGCTATGTCGAGTTTCTACGGTTACGGGCCTAAATCTCTGCGTGCTGATCAGGTAATTTTGTACCTCCTGTCTTTGTGAGTTCCTTCCTATGTATTCGAAAAATCTAGAAATTATAATAGGGATGGAGGATACATTTTTAGGATACCTTTGTACAGGGTCTTCTTGGGGGTCAAAGTAAAATACCCGACTGCCTTCGAGTTCCAAATCATATCAATGGATGAGATTTCTATCGACTATTATGTTTGAGCTCATTTTGATTATTCTCAAAATTTTCAAGGGAAACTTAGTCCTCTAGAAATCATTAAAAACAACTGAGACCGTGAATTTCTTAGATTCTGTAACAAGTAGGTAGTTAATGTACTATATTTCAAAGTTTTCGCACTTTCGTGAACAAAAAGCGTGTCGCGGGCACTTGCTTCCCACGAGTCAGCAGCTAAGAGTGAATCACTCCATCGCCATTCAGCGGGCTCTCGAGTCTCCGGCGAGGGCCTATTCACCCGCACGCCCGCGCCGCTATCGAGATAACACGGGGTCTTGTGCTGCAGGGCTGGCGACGCGCTGCCACGACTGCCTGATCTTAGGCCGGAAAACCAAAACTCGAATACATCTTCGCTTTCCCACAAATCAAACCGCTAAGGAGTGATAACTTGGCATAGCCTTAAAAGTTAATAATAGAATCAATACGTTCGGTATCCGAGATGAAAGAAGACATTATATAATTTTATTTTGTTTGGTTGGAGAAATATCTGTAACAAAACCAATTTTGTTGTATTTCTGATTTCAAAATCTAAGCTAGTTAAATTAATTCAAACTCATGATGAAAACACGATTAGGGAACCTTTATATCTTCGAAAGTGTACCACATAGCAGTATAGCATGGCAGCGCTTGATATCAGTGGTCAACAAGCCCAACACACTTGTAAGTTGCTTTTAGCTGAGAAAACAGTGGGAGCGAGTGTTGAAACGCGATATTACACACGTGTGGCGAGCTCACTCTCCCGAGAGTGCCGAAGGACCGACTGCTCCCGATCGAGTGTGACGCTGCATTAGAAACACTCTTTATGGAACTTGGGCTTTTAGTGATTACATGCCGATATGGAAGTTGGTAGGCTTTCTCGGATATGATCATCATAAAGGGATTAGCAAAAACAATTCTTGAGTCAACGCTGAACATCAAATGCCCAAAATAATTTGTAGTCTTCCTTTTACTGTAGGAACTAAAGGGGTTAAACCGAAGAAAACAGAATGTTGCAAATCAATATTTTCGTAGGTAAATTATCTCACTAAAAGCGCTAGTTATCATTTGAGGCACCAGCCAGCAGTGCCGAGAGATCATGTGAGGCACCAGCCAGCAGTGCCGAGAGATCAGCGGCCATTTATATCCGAGACCACAGCATGCGTCTCTCATTATAATCATGACGATCTCTGTGGCGCGGTGAGCGAAAGTCCACCTGCGACGCAGGAGGTTGCGGGTTCAATTCCCGCCTCGGGACAAATGTGTGTACGATCTGCAGACATTTGTTCAGGGTGTTCTGGTCGTTTTCTATAAAAATATCTATGTATTGTATTGTTTTATGTATGTATATATCAGTTATCTACAGTACCTACCCATAACACAAGCTCTGCTTAATTTGCGGCTAGATAATGCTGTGTCAAGCGTCCAGGATTATTATTTTTATTGTTATCAGCTCTCTTCTGCATTCGATTCAATTTCAATTTATTTATTTACTATAATTAATACAGTAGCATCGATTACATACACAATTATGATAGATTAAAAGTACCTATTATATTTTTTTTTTATTTTCATAATTAATTAGATTTTATTCATACACCATATCACGCTCACAAAACGGCAAACATTCTGACATAGTTTCACTGAAACCGCGGAGATGTCGCAGTGTGGGCTGATGTTCAGGAGAGAGTTAAGTGCGGAGAGGATGCGCGGGAGGGGTGGTGCGGAGCGCGCTGACGAAGGAGTACGGCGGGACACCATTCAACCTGTGCATCCCACCCCGACAATAGTTTTCGGTATTGCTCAAACCCATGATGTATGATTTAGGACGAAGGATAAATAATATTTGTACCAACTGACAGTAAGTACAACATGAGACTGGATCTGCGCCCTAAGGTTCTTACCCAAGTAGACAGAAGACATCTTCTTCGAAACGTTTTCATCGATGTACGTGACTCCTAGCGTAAAGAGCGGCGTCGCGCCTGCGCCGTGCAGCAGCTGCGCAAAAACAAAGATGGCGACTGCCCACGCGCCGCCCTCCGTCTCTGTCGCACCCACCTCGCCGCAGCGGGGGGAGAGCTGAGAAAGAAGATCTTGTAAGGTGATGAAGAGTATAATAAACCCCTACCCCTGTTCAGTACCGATTTTACCATAAGAGCACACGGGGCCCGGGTTAGGGCCCCCATCGGACAACAGACGGACTTCTTCATTGTGAGTGTGCTTTTAGACGCGTACCTACCACAAATGCGTTAACGATAAAGTGAAGCATCCCTCCGAACAATTTTCGTAGAAAAATACGGTGTGTGTACGAATAATTTTTGCCAGTATAACAACAAATACTAATAATTCAATTAATTACTCTAATCTAAGGGGACCAACGTCCATACCACGTTAGAACCGAGCAATGTCTTGGCACGCTTTATTTTACTTGCCAACAGGGCCTTAAATTCTTGTGTGCCCCAGGGCCCTGCCCCTGTTCTGAGAACCCCGAAGCTGGGACAAATAAAACCTAAGAACAGATTAGTCAAAACCATAAAAATTTAATAAAACGAATACCTATTTGAATGTTTTCATAGAACCGTTTGGATACGGCGTTCAAAAACAGTTCCCGCTATCCATCGTATCACTTATTTATAGACGATTCTGAAGCAAACTCATCTTCATGAGGACCTTTCACTGACTCTGTTGTGTCAATCTTTTTATGATATTTCATTGTCATAGTGCCTTTGATTAGGTAGGTAGGTACCTTACAATGAAGTATTAAAGTTGTAACACTGGTGTATTATACATCCCTCCCATAACCTTCCTATTCAATGTTCTCCTGACTAGATTACACTACGTGGCAGTAAACGCGGAATGTTCTAATCCCCAAAACTAGACAAAGATCATCTACATAATTACGCACATCCATGTTCCATCAGAATCTTCTCGAACATTCGATCGAATGAAAGGCTTGATTACTAATTGAATTAAACTCGGAGGCAGTCTATTGTCAAATTGAATGAATCTCGGGCCATTGAAGTGCATCCGCGTGTTGAGTTCCCCTGTATAGTCGAGCTTGTGAACAGTCTGTATTGTAAGGAACTTTGCAGATCTCTTTTTATCCAGGAGGATGCAGTTGACGTAGGTATGAAAGATTTGAGTGTAATAAGTTTTTAGCAAAGAGATTTTACAGACTGACTCCCGAGTGTATGGTCTACATTTTCAAACTTCTGAAGATGCGACCCCAGTCAGTATTTGACACTGTATGTATAATAGACCTTACGGTATCAACTCACGGTTCGATTAGCGCTGCACAGATCATCAGACTCTACACTGGCTATCCTATAGTTATCGACGAGGAAATGCGGCAGTGCGAAGAGTAGAGATCCGGTCCCCATGAGGAGCACGCCCCAGCCCAGCCAGCGCGGCTTGGAGCTGCTGCTGCGCCCGCCCAGGTACGTCACGGGGACCAGGCAGGCGAAGGAGGCCATGTCGTAGCTGGAACAAAAACATGGAGTAAGTACCTACTAAGATCATTTATTCGGAGCTACTGGTCTCTTACGATTGACTGTCACTCGCATGGAAATAAGCATTCGCTCCCACTACTACTCAGTCCTAAGCACGTGTTCTGTCAGAACCAATAAGAAATATAAATCTAAATATATATATATTTTTTAACAATAAGTACATAATTCTTTGTGTGAAAATAACAAGATCTGTTAAAACAACTTTAGGTATATTTACCGTCAAATGTTCGCTAACACCACCCCTTGCTACAGTAACTTGCGGATAACGGGGCTGGTTCACTTCCCAAATATTACTGTTAGTGATCCCTAACACACATCATCATCGACCCCCAAGTTTAGCAGAGCTTGTGTTATGAGTACTAAATAAAATAACAGATATAGGTACTTAATAGATAACACTAAAGATGTATTATTTTTAATAATTATACATTCATAGAACTAATCCAACCTCTCTGGATTGTCTTACTAAAACCTAGTAAGTAAAGACTGTTATGTTATGTGTAAGAGCCTAAGAGGAAACTTAAGAAAACTGGGGCTAAAACTTTCCAACACAAAGTATTTAGACGGCATAAGTGTTGTGTTGATGGATTAGTTACCTACCTTCGGGTACCCCTCACTCAATACGCATCCATCATGTAGTCAACTGTACCGACAGTCGGAACGCGCTGTTTATTTACTCTGTAGTTACGATACAAATAAATAAGTAAAATGGAAATATCTGTTTGTACCTAATGTCCATATGTACCTACCTACACAATACATCATCATCATCATCATCAGCCAATCTTAGTCCACTGCTGGACATAGGCCTCCCCTAATGAGCGCCATAGCGCCCTGTCTTCAGCTTGCCGCATCCAGTATCTGCCAGCAGTCTTTCGCAAATCGTCATCCCACCAGCCGAGTAATTGCGGTAAAATATCCCATTCCCATTGAATGGGCCATCCGGGGAGAAATGTCATAATCGATTTCGGTTTCCAATATGGTACTGAAGAAGAAGAAGAAAAATATTTATTAGACAACACAACACACAAATTAAACTTTAGTACATAGATATAAACATAAGACTACTTATTTAGTACCTACTAGATATGAAGTACTTATGTATACTAAAGAAAACAAGGATGGATTATTTAAATACTAACACTCATGACGTCATGACCATTGGGTTGGTACTGGTACTAAGAAAATGCATACAGGATGGCGGGATGGGGCGTCGTTCGACGACGGAATTTGTAACGTCAACGTCAAGATTACTTAGAATTAACCTAAGTAAAAGTCAATTGTCACACTTGCCCTTTCTTTGCTCGATTTCAGCAATTCTGATTCTAATTTACAAACAGTTAATACTTTGCAGTAGCAACGAAGTCGAGCAAAACAAAGTCAAGTGAGAGTAACATTAGTACGAGGTGTAATGTAAAAATAAAAACATTATAATTGATTTGAAATTTGTGATATTTTGACATTCAGCATCATTCACAATTCGTCGAAAATTCTATGTTTTTATTTTTGTTACATAAATGATAGGAACCAAAATAGCTTACACCCTGTCTCCCCGGATGGCGATCAATTGAATGGGAGATTTTACTGAAATCACTCGGCTGGTCGGCAGGCGTCCTACACTACGTTTGCCGAGTGGCAATAAAAATAGTAGATCAATACATCTAGACAAGTAGATACTTACAACTAGTAATAATTATTATATTAGTACTTATATCAGTTATCTAGTATCCATAACACAAGCTCTGCTTAGCTTGATAGATAATGCTGTGTGAATTGTCCAGCATTATTTATTTATTTATTTAATCAATATATTAATAATAATATACTGTAAATTCGAAAGTAGCACTGTCACATACATTTTTGTCTCCGACTGTCCGTTACCTTTTCACACCTAAACGGCTAAACGGATCGCAATGAAATTTGGCAGAGGTATATGGCAGAGAGGTATATGGTATCTCGGAAACTGACATAGGGTACTTAAAAAGCGTTTGCAAAGCCGCGGGCAGCAGCTGGTTTTGGTTCTAAATTATCTTAAGTCATAGATTAAGATATGTAGTATATTACCTACCCTACATTACTACCTCTACCCTATCGGACAGGGTGCATGAATACTTACAAAACTGTAATATATTTTTGTCATGCAATAAAAATACTAAAATTCAAAACACCATTTTCTTTAGTTGTTGTCTAACTATTTGTTTTGGCCAATCTCCGAAACTGCTGGACTGATTTCGAAGGGACTTTCACCTGTACTTTAATAACTGATGTTATAGCGGATAAATTAAGTTACTTTTAGAACATAAATTATCCAGGGGTCTGCGCAAAAAAAAGTGTTTTAGTGAAGACCGCGACTCTGCAAACTTAGTGTAAGAAGCCCTCCGACCAGGTGGGATGACGATCTGCGAAAGACTGCAGGCTGGGTGCGTCAGCAACAGGGCGCTATGGCGCTCATAAAGACTGCAGGCTGGGTGCGTCAGCAACAGGGCGCTATGGCGCTCATAAAGACTGCAGGCTGGGTGCGTCAGCAACAGGGCGCTATGGCGCTCATAAAGACTGCAGGCTGGGTGCGGCAGCAACAGGGCGCTATGGCGCTCATAAAGACTGCAGGCTGGGTGCGGCAGCAACAGGGCGCTATGGCGCTCATAAAGACTGCAGGCTGGGTGCGGCAGCAACAGGGCGCTATGGCGCTCATAAAGACTGCAGGCTGGGTGCGGCAGCAACAGGGCGCTATGGCGCTCATAAAGACTGCAGGCTGGGTGCGTCAGCAACAGGGCGCTATGGCGCTCATAAAGACTGCAGGCTGGGTGCGTCAGCAACAGGGCGCTATGGCGCTCATAAAGACTGCAGGCTGGGTGCGGCAGCAACAGGGCGCTATGGCGCTCATAAAGACTGCAGGCTGGGTGCGGCAGCAACAGGGCGCTATGGCGCTCATAAAGACTGCAGGCTGGGTGCGGCAGCAACAGGGCGCTATGGCGCTCATAAAGACTGCAGGCTGGGTGCGGCAGCAACAGGGCGCTATGGCGCTCATAAAGACTGCAGGCTGGGTGCGGCAGCAACAGGGCGCTATGGCGCTCATAAAGACTGCAGGCTGGGTGCGGCAGCAACAGGGCGCTATGGCGCTCATAAAGACTGCAGGCTGGGTGCGGCAGCAACAGGGCGCTATGGCGCTCATAAAGACTGCAGGCTGGGTGCGTCAGCAACAGGGCGCTATGGCGCTCATAAAGACTGCAGGCTGGGTGCGTCAGCAACAGGGCGCTATGGCGCTCATAAAGACTGCAGGCTGGGTGCGGCAGCAACAGGGCGCTATGGCGCTCATAAAGACTGCAGGCTGGGTGCGGCAGCAACAGGGCGCTATGGCGCTCATAAAGACTGCAGGCTGGGTGCGTCAGCAACAGGGCGCTATGGCGCTCATAAAGACTGCAGGCTGGGTGCGTCAGCAACAGGGCGCTATGGCGCTCATAAAGACTGCAGGCTGGGTGCGGCAGCAACAGGGCGCTATGGCGCTCATAAAGACTGCAGGCTGGGTGCGGCAGCAACAGGGCGCTATGGCGCTCATAAAGACTGCAGGCTGGGTGCGTCAGCAACAGGGCGCTATGGCGCTCATAAAGACTGCAGGCTGGGTGCGGCAGCAACAGGGCGCTATGGCGCTCATAAAGACTGCAGGCTGGGTGCGGCAGCAACAGGGCGCTATGGCGCTCATAAAGACTGCAGGCTGGGTGCGTCAGCAACAGGGCGCTATGGCGCTCATAAAGACTGCAGGCTGGGTGCGGCAGCAACAGGGCGCTATGGCGCTCATAAAGACTGCAGGCTGGGTGCGGCAGCAACAGGGCGCTATGGCACTCATAAAGACTGCAGGCTGGGTGCGGCAGCAACAGGGCGCTATGGCGCTCATAAAGACTGCAGGCTGGGTGCGGCAGCAACAGGGCGCTATGGCGCTCATAAAGACTGCAGGCTGGGTGCGGCAGCAACAGGGCGCTATGGCGCTCATAAAGACTGCAGGCTGGGTGCGGCAGCAACAGGGCGCTATGGCGCTCATAAAGACTGCAGGCTGGGTGCGGCAGCAACAGGGCGCTATGGCGCTCATAAAGACTGCAGGCTGGGTGCGGCAGCAACAGGGCGCTATGGCGCTCATAAAGACTGCAGGCTGGGTGCGGCAGCAACAGGGCGCTATGGCGCTCATAAAGACTGCAGGCTGGGTGCGGCAGCAACAGGGCGCTATGGCGCTCATAAAGACTGCAGGCTGGGTGCGGCAGCAACAGGGCGCTATGGCGCTCATAAAGACTGCAGGCTGGGTGCGGCAGCAACAGGGCGCTATGGCGCTCATAAAGACTGCAGGCTGGGTGCGGCAGCAACAGGGCGCTATGGCGCTCATAAAGACTGCAGGCTGGGTGCGGCAGCAACAGGGCGCTATGGCGCTCATAAAGACTGCAGGCTGGGTGCGGCAGCAACAGGGCGCTATGGCGCTCATAAAGACTGCAGGCTGGGTGCGGCAGCAACAGGGCGCTATGGCGCTCATAAAGACTGCAGGCTGGGTGCGGCAGCAACAGGGCGCTATGGCGCTCATAAAGACTGCAGGCTGGGTGCGGCAGCAACAGGGCGCTATGGCGCTCATAAAGACTGCAGGCTGGGTGCGGCAGCAACAGGGCGCTATGGCGCTCATAAAGACTGCAGGCTGGGTGCGGCAGCAACAGGGCGCTATGGCGCTCATAAAGACTGCAGGCTGGGTGCGGCAGCAACAGGGCGCTATGGCGCTCATAAAGACTGCAGGCTGGGTGCGGCAGCAACAGGGCGCTATGGCGCTCATTAAGGGAGGCCTATTTCCAGCCATGGACTAATATAAGTTGATAAGGATGTAAAACTAAGTAATAGGTATTATTCTTACCCCCCTGCAATGACTCCGGTCTGCATAGATCGAAGACCAAACCTCTTCTCTATGGTCGTGATCACCACATTCACAAACCCGTTCACCACCATGCCTGTTACAAACAAACAAAACTTTATAGATAGGTACTTGTTTATTTATTTTACGGTAAAGTAACCGCTAAACACGTTTGAACAATTTAACTTAACAAGGCCAATTTAAAGAATATAACTTTGAAAGTAGCCATACTGTTTTTAATTATTTCATAAAGTTAGCTGCTTTGTAAAATTATATTATTTAAGCATTATAAATATTTATAGCATCAAACAAACATTTTAAAAAAGTGCGCCTTGTCTAGACAATTTAATAAATAATATTAAATAGTAATAATAAGAAACACAATTATTGTTCAACAAAAGAAAAAATACCTACCTACTTTTATTGACATCAAGATACTAGCTAAAAAATAGTGTATTCTTAGAAATAAAGCATAAGTGTATTCCAAGAACGAAATCAAGATAGATTCGAAAAATCCATGCCATTTTATCATTCCGAAAATAAAAACTCCCGCAGGGCATAGTCCGGATGAAATCATCAGATAAATCGGGATATCGCTTGTCGGCCAGGAATAGCGGACAAAAATAACCGGATGTGCCTTGCCTACCCGGTTATTAAAGTTGCACGTCCGGTTTGGACAGCCGGACGGACGGCGGCCGGAACAGACTGGCAGGTGTCGATAACCATTATTTTCTTTATTCAATGTCCAATTGAACGGTTTATCAAGCGCATTGATTGGATTCTGACTATTTCGAGCTGGCGCAAAATAGCTTTTGTGGTTTTAAATAATCAAACAAATGAAAACTAATTATGATATTTCGCAATTAGTATAGCTATACTTGTAATAGTTCAATTCACCTAATAGCTAACTATATTTATGTTTCTTTGTATACATAAGAACTATAAAGGCTTATGTATCCTGGTGCTATTACATGTATCAAGATCCTTCACTCTCTCTATTGGGTAATGTACCTAACTCGCAGGTGGTCCCATTCATCAACATTACCGGTCATTATTTCCATCACAGCCTCAGCATCTGTTATTTACGTGATTGGATACGACTTTATCTCATCTATGCAACTTTTATTATGCTATCTATAATTTCCTAAATTGTTGGTACCCATAAACCAGTAACTGTATCTAGGTACTATATGTTTTAGGTACTATAAATAAAGTTCGTATAGAAGTTGTCTTCAACTTTCAACGGACAGCTCTGAGACTTGACCAACATCTAGCGCAGTTGGAAATGAAGTTAGAGAACATTAAATGCATGGGGTTATGTGAAGTCCGAAGAGAAGGGGAGGACGTAGTAACCCTGGCCATCTCTACTTTCGCGGGGATGATAAAACATTCGAGGGTGGCATAGGTTTCCTCATCAATAAGACCTATCTAACAACGTCCAAGAAATCTCCAGTGTGTCGAGTAGTGTAGTCCAGGGTAGTGTACCTGATCCTTCGGCTATCCAAACAGTATAGCATGAAGGTAATTCAGGTTAACGCACCGACCTCGACACACTCGGTTGTTGAAGTGAAAAATATGTACGAAGACATATCCAATTATCCACAGAAATATAAAACCAATTTTAAGGAGGTCAAAAGGAACCAGCTAAGCTGGGATACGTTTAGGAAACAACGCAAAGTTAAACTCGTCATCCATACCGCAATGCAAAACGAGACAATCAGTGCATAGATAGATAGATAAAAGCTTTATTTGACACTTCAGACACACACATACAAAATACAACAATTATACAGTACACTAGTAAAAACAAACAACAATAGAATACATGTATAAAAACAAATACTAAAATAATTAAAATCTAGGTAAGGTGTCTATGTGTGCTGCAGTATGTCAAAAAGGCCTTGGCTTAGCGTAATATTTTGCTAATGAAGCAAAAACACTGATTTTCAGCCAAGACCTATTGAGAGCCAGCAGAACGAGTTGCAACTCATCCTACCCGTCATGACCTACGGAGCTGAGACGTGGACCACCAGTTCAAAGTCGCTCCGCGAACTATGGAAAGAGTGAGTTTCTCCAGAGTTTCTCTGGAGAATAGGATCGGTAACGAATACATCCGACAGAGAACTAAAATCATCGATATAGCTCTAAAAATTAGCAAGCTGAAGTGGCAGTGGGCCGACCATATCTCGCGAAGAACCGACAACCGCTGGAGTAAACGTGTTCTTGAGTGGAGACCGCGAATCTATGAACGTAGTGTAGTGGACGCCCTCGGACTAGGTGGGATGACGACCTGCAAAAGACTGCTGGCAGAAGCTGTAGACATTGGGCCACCACCGTAACCCTAAACCGTTTATTGTCAAATCAATTTGTGTTCAGCTACCTTCGTTTCCGACTGAACGTAGGTACCTATGTGTTTAAGAATTAATAAACAAAAGAGAGAAACGTAAAATATACTTTTGAATGAAAAATTCTGCTATTTTTAATTCAAAAGTACATTTTACAAAACTAAAATAAAAATCCTATATTATGAGCCCGAGAGTACCACGCACACACCCCATGTCGGACAAGCCGCTTATAGGATTACAAAATGTTCAAAAGGTGCATTCAGATATTTAATGACATGCACATGCACAATAAAGGGATTTATTCCCTATAATAGGTACATAAGTAGGCTTTATTATGAAGCTGTGGGACGTATTAAACCAAAGTATTCTCTAAAATAAACATATTGGCAAGATAGATTGATCTCATTTTACAGGTGTGTTATTTCTCATGTAGGCAACTTCAATGTTTGTTTGGTTTATCCCACAGGTTGATCCATATCCAAATAACAACATAAAAAATATTGAAGTTAAGCCCATACAATTTTAATATGATTTTCATTTCTATGTTGAATATTAATTTAGTTATTTTATAAAAATAAAAATATTCCTTTACTTTTTTTTTTTTTTAATCTGAACAACAACGATGTGTTACATAGCTATGTTGAACGCAGTTTATAACTACTTATTAAAATTAATTAACAGCCTTCGTCTAGAAAAAGAAAAACAAAAAAAATACCTTACTCACATATTTCTAGGACAAAGGTAAAACAATGAACCCAAACATTTATCACGACAGGTTTATTAAATAGCAGAAAAGTCGCAAGGCTCAGTAATGTGTCCTGGAATCCAGACTAATGCGGGTCTTACCGGGATCACATCCCGGGGCGATGGCGATGGCACTGCCCGTGCCCGTGTCCGGGAAATAATGTCCAGCGGATTTGTGGTATAGCCGCGGATTTGTGGTATAGCCGCGGATTCATCTTGAAAAGTTTTGTAGACTTTTCTTTGTATTGAGATAAAAAACGAAGAATTGTTTTAAGGTCTACGCTTTTCGTAGAGGGTCTACGAACTCAACAAATGTCAGGTACACTGTATTGTGGATGATTAGAGTTAGTTCACACCTTGACGTGAGGCGAGGCATCTCGAGACGGAGCGCGGCGCCCGCGCAGCTCAGCTCGGTGCCGCAATTGTTATATTATGTCAATAAAAGTAGTGTAGTAAATAAAATTTTGTGAGCTGACCCTTAATATTTTTGATAAATCTAACGTCAAACTTTCCAATTTTAGCTACATAATTAACATGTTCTGACTTTATAATACAGAAACTATATAATACAAAAAATGACTTTATATAACATAAACATAACAATAATAGCACAGAACATAAAATAAGGCACAAATAAGCATTAGAATGTACAGTAAGCAAGCTGGAGTAGCATGCTTAGCGCGCCTCGGTGCCCACGCCTCGCAGATTGAGGACTACTTGATACTGCACAAGGTACCACTAACTGTAGAGTGGGTATGTGAAGCTACACTGCCTGAAAGTACTTCGTTTAGAAGTTAAGTCGTACGAGTTAACGTGCTTAGGGCGCGCTTGAAATTTCATTTGAACACATTTAAAGGGTTTCATTGTGAAGCAATTCCTTTATATCTACGCTGTTGTAATATTAATTTCTCAAATTAAATCTAATTTTGTTTATAAATATATAATATACTAAAATAAATATTTTATTCTAGATATATTAATAATAAATTAAAACTTAATAATCATCTAAGATTTTGTTTATGAATAATGAAATTCATTTCGGTAAAGTACCACAGTAGTTAGTTCCTTCTTACCTAAAATCATTATTTTATTATTATTATTAGTACAAAAGGAAAAAGCCCAGAACAACGTAATTTTAAACGCAAAAAAGACTAAGTTTACGAATTGGTTCTGGATATAAGTACCTAGTACAAAAAAATAAACTTTCACCTTCACTTTTAGCAAAAAAGTTATAATGTAGAAACACAATAGGTACCTAGAGAAAACAAACGCAGGTAAATAAATGTAGCAAACACGTACCTACCCACCCAATCATTTAGCTAACATAGAACTCAGAATGTTTTGTTCGCAAGGTAAGAGCGCAGCGGTAGAAGCTCAATATTAGCTGACAAAGCCAGGCGCTGGTCTGCGGGTGACACGGTGACATTTTGTAGTGTTTCTAACGAATATTATCATAGTTTTCTATTTAAAATAAAAAAATATCTATCTATGTATTGTATTATATTATGTATATCAGTTATCTAGTACCCATAACACAAGCTCTGCTTGGCTTGGGGCTAGGTAATGCTGTGTGAATTGTCCAGCATTATTTATTTATTGGTCTTATTGGATCAACATTAGATGATATTATGCCTTAGCCAAACTCGTAAAGTGTTTGTAAACAAATTACCTACACTTAAGTTAAAATTCACTCTGTTGCCGCGTCCTTTTATACGCAATTTACATTACTTGTCGATTTGAGATCCTTCCTTCAATAAATATTTGGTACTTACAATTACATCTGAAACTCGACGCCAAACAAGTAAGTTTTAGTTATTTGTGTCGTGGTTTGTTCCCAAACATTCTACTAGGAGTTTGACTGAGGCATAAGCGGCGTCAGTTTGGCTAGGAATCAGCCGAATGTAAGACTTGGATGTGCTTGGATTATACGATAAACCTTCTGATAAATATTAGAAGCGTAGGTGTCGTGTGAGGAGGTCCTCGTGTGATAGCGAAGTAAGGAAATATAAGAGGAAAATATTAACCATTGATCTAAAGAAGCTGTAGTTAGTAGGTGGAGGCGCTTGAATACTGACTTGAATACTGACTTGATTACTGAACATTTATCTAACTGCGAAATCACAAGAGCGAAATACATACTCTAGTTTACCTACATAGGACTCCTTAGCCAATAAAATAAACAATATTTTGTTCAAAATCTTTCTTCGAAAACTTCCACGAAGTTTAGATTACTGTACCTACTAAATTCTAAGACAAACCCACCAACGTAGATCAGTTCAAACTGGTGTGTGTTAGAATAAGAATAGAATAATGCTGGACAATTCACACAGCATTATCTAGCCCCAAGGTAAGCAGAGCTTGTGTTATGGGTACTAGATAACTGATATACGTAATATTATACATTACATAGATAGATATTTTTTATTATACATAGAAAACACCCAGACCAACGGAACAAATTTCTGCAGATCGTACACAAATTTGTTCCGAGGCGGGGATCGAACCCGCAACCTCTTGCGTCGCAGGCAGACTCTCGCCCGCTGCGCCACTGAGTCTGTTAATCAGAAGGTAACAAGTCTGCTCGAGATCTAAACTCAAGTGGTTCCAAACTAATCAGATCATGTTAGTGCAGCATCAGTTACTATTACTTCATTAGTTTTGTTTGCGTCTGTAACGTAGGAAGGGCGAAGCTCGAACAACCAGCAGTCACTAGACGGATTTATTGTTATTAGAATCTGTAGATAAGATAAATTGTCCGCTATTCTTCCCATGTTTGAATAGATTCGTATTGTTTTAGCGCAGCAATATTTCCCCCGCTTTGGAATGCTATTTTAAGACTTATGTCAGAGGTTTTAAAGTTGAGATTCTGTAGATCATTATATGAAAAATGTGTGTTAAGCTTTGTAGAGAGAAAAACCTTTCAATTGTTTGAGATGTTATCTAGATATGTTAGCGGAAGGTAGTAAATAGGCTTTAGTGTTCTATTTATACGTATTAATTATTATTACGTAGGTAAGATTTGAAAATGATCATCTCACAAGAATATAATTTTTTTTTATGATGCATTAATTTTAACCTCATTAAATATTTCACAACAGTTTTTTGCTTATTTTTTCAACAAAACCAATGTTTATCATATAGTTTTTGAATTTGAAATTATTTGTGTCCGGGTCCACGATTACTTCTTTTCTAGAGTAGAATAGAATACTTTTTATTGGCTCACACACACATACACAGTACACAGACAGATACAAAATAAACATAAAAATAATTAATACTACTTAAATAGTGAAGTGAACCAATAAGGTCCTGCCTCAGCTTAATGTTGCTCCACAGAAAGTTGAGCAACGCTGGTTTTCTGGCAGAACCTTGGTGCACGCGTGTCTACACGGACAAAAAAAAAGAGAACAGAAAAATATACATACAACTTATTGGATACCTACAATAATAAATACTATTAAAATATGTATTTTCTACTAAGCTAAGTAGTAAAGTAAAGTATAAAAATGTGTTTATTACAGCAAAAGAAATAGTTAATTACATTAGTAGGCACATAAGTTTCATGGCACGCTTAATATTTAATTTTAAAGAGCTTTAAAGCTACCGAAAACTATCCAAGAATCCTCCATAATCTACCCCAAGTTAAAGTACCTGCAAACTTATGGAGGTAAGCTAAGTTGGTAAGCGATGCAAAGTTTAGCAAATTGCTGCACTAACAAACACCTGTCGCTGATGAATTGCACTTCTACGTGGGTGCAACGGCAACCTTAAGCGCCAGCTACCTTCAAGCAACTCAACCTTGCTTGAAGGTAGCTGGTGCTTAATGATGTGGATCTTTTAATTAACAAACTACCCTCTGCACGTGACATTGCTCATGTAACGTGATAACACGCAGCCTATAGGTACCTATCACTCAGCGGGTATGTGGAGTACTAGTGAAATATTTTAGACAGAATCAGTAGTTTCGGAGGTTTTTTATCAAGCCCAAACCAATGTTCAAGCCATAGGTAAGTACCTACCTCTACTTACTAAATCAGTTTTTATAACGTCTCGTCACGTCAACAGCCTATATTGGTCTACTGCTGGACGCAGACCTCCCCCTGATGATCGCCTTATTGGTTTTTATCTAATAGGGGGGTAATGAACATAATCCCCACGCTGGGCATGCGGGTTGGTGATCGCAGTTCGGCGGTAGATCTATTCTGCAAGAGGCGCTGCTGCCCGCCTTCAAATGTATGTCCCTTAGTCGCCTCTTACGACACCCACGGGAAGAGTTGGAGTGGTGCAAATTCTAAGCTAGCCACACGGCAGTTTTTTATAAGATTTTGCAAAATTATTTCACTGCAGAACTAATACCCGTCACCAATTTTATTACAAAAAGGACAGTTCGAAATATTACTTAATTTTTGGCCCGATATTTCTTTATAAAAATGCGTTGGTAAAACATTTTTTGAGAAGTAACGTGCTACAAATAGATCGTAATCCGCCGTCAGTCAGGTTGTCGCCTGAAACTTTTTAATTAAAAACCACAGAGGTGCCAAACTAATTAGCGTGTGGTAATAACGCGCCACAACTTTAGATGAATGTCTTCATACATGTCATGTTAAGCTGGACCAGAGGTATTCTGAGATTACTTATAAATATTTAGAGTTCACTTCGTAACTTACATAATAAGAATTAAGTTAGGGTTACATTTTTTGCGTGAAGTAGTAGCAGAGCTGTCTCGTTGCTTTATTCTTAGGTTGTTGCTATTATAGTGCGTAACTCGCATTGGGAAAATGCTCTACGAAGATTTAAATAATGACATTGTCTCAATAACCGAAAATCTCTGGGACCTCTGAAGCTTCGTTATCTCGAAACATTGAAGTTATCCAAACCTTTATATTCCCATTTAGAGCACCCACAAAGAAGTAGTTTCCTGTGATGTGCGGTTTTGATTTATCTAGCTGTAACTTTTGCAATTTTCTTTTTAAACCTGGTGAATGTAGCCTTGTGGAGGTGGGAGCCGCAGCTTCTTCGATATTGGTTCTACTAAGTTATAATTCGTTAATCCATCCGCACCGATGTTGAATCTGCATCTCATTTTAATCCTAGTTCGTTTTCCGTTTATTAAAGAAATACTGCATAGCGAACTACTAGGCTTCGCTTAAATCTCAGGGGAATAATAAAAAGCCTATTTTACCTGGACATTATTATTATGATAAAGGCTCAAACTATTATGAATTCACAAGTTTTGAGTCACAAACTGGTACAAAATTTTCCATTCTGTGAACTTAGTCACTTAACAAAGTGAAGTTCGGCCAACAGGTGTGCTCTGGCTCATTTAACTTGGGACGTTTTTACAACTTCTTACAACTTACTGCTTTCTAGGAAACTGATATTTTGTTCACTGAATAATCTCTACTTTGTACCGAGTTAAGGTTTTTAGAACGTTCGGAGTGGGTGCCTGTGCCTATCGTCTTCGTTGCTATCCGTGGTAGAGGCTTTACGAGATTTTGAGCTACGATATTGATTATTGATTTGTAACATCCTCAGAAATCGTTTTAATTTTCTATTAAATCCATCTAGCTAAGAGCTTTCCATTTTTATGCCTCATATAAACCAGTACGGACATTTATAATTGTATGAAACGTATGTACCTCCATACAAATGTAAGGTACAAACAAATTAAAGTATGAGCGGTTTATTTCCCGTAATCTCGTTAGGGATTGCAATAAATGTAAATTTTGCTTCCCCTCCACTGCTGACTATCAGTTTCGATATTTCTATTATAATAGAGATTTGGTGGAACCGTCTGTTTGTAATTTTATATAATTATAAGCTTCAGCTTTTAGTTTAAAATAAATTCCTTTGTTTTGTTAAAATTATACTATTGAAGTTGCCTACTGAGCTGAGACTGAGCATTCTAGCACTACGAAAATGTTTTTTTTATATGATTTTTGTATTTTCTAGCTTGTAAAACAAATCAAAATCATTTATTTGCGTCAACATAATTAAGAAAAGATATAAGTTCCCAAAAATTTTCGATTTCCGCGGGTGTTGAATCAGCGTCCCACACTCACTCGTGCTTTAAAAAAATTTGGGATCTTATTTCATTTCTTAGAGATACCCAGAGTACGAGGTAAGCATTATAATGACAAAAAACAAGATCCGTCAAGTGCGAGTGTAACTCGCGCGCCGAGGGTTTCAAACATTTGCCAATTATTTGGACAATCAATTTTCCGTCTTTTTTCGAATGGCAATATTTTGAAAAGTATGAAACCTACAGCAATTTCGAAAACTCTTTTAAAATTTACAAAACAATGCCTTTCATTTGATAAACCAATAGGTAGGTAGCCCCTCTTTTGATAAAAAATTTCCCCCTTTTCGACAATTCTGAATACCTATGTTTTTTTTTTTAATTTGAATTTTTACAGACTTCTCTATATTTTTCCTGTAGAACATAGATTGTTATCTACAAACGCCTAATATATTGTACGTAGATCGGTCTGCAATCTTCGGAGATGGGGGGGGGGAAAGGTCAATTTTTTTACTTTTTTTGAAATATTTCAAAAAGTATGAAACTTGCAGAAATTTCAAAAAGTGTTTTGAAATGGTCAAAACAATACCTTTTATTTAATACCCCACATGAGTAGGTTTCCCCCTTTTTGACTATTTAAAAAAAACTGTTATTATTATTAAAGACTTCTCTATATTTTTCCTGTAAAATATAGATCGATATCTACAAACGCCTTATACATTGTACATAGATCGGTCTGCAATCTTCGGAGATAAGGGGGGGGGGAATGGTAATTTTTTTTACTTTTTTTGAAATATTTCAACAAGTATAAAATCTACAAACATTTTAAAAAGTGCTTTGAAATGTACATTTCTATTTGAATGGTAAATTTACCTTTCATTTGATACCCCATTTGCCTTCCTAGGTCCCTTTTAAAATTTCAACATCAAAATTAAATTTGTACTGTAAAGGGCAAATAATTTTAAATTTAATTTTTAATTTAAATTTAAATTTGTTATTTGATTGTTATTTTCTTTCTGAATACAGAGTAAATATTCATTTTCATTTTTCATTTATTTATATATTTTTTTCTTGAAATCAGTAATGGCGCACGAAATGTATCATTATTTCAAATTTCAAGTTAATAGCTGCAGTAGTTACTGAGATATTCAAGAAAGAGCGGGGACGGACATAGCGAGACCATAAGGGTTTCAAAACCGATCTTGAAACCCTTAAAACCATGCCAACCAACCAACATAAATAAGTATCTAAATTATTAAATCACCTTTGGGCTAATGCATAAATCAGTCGAAAAAACAAAGAAAATAATTATAATAAGAATATCATGGGGATTTTGAAATATTTTTGAATAATATGCGTAAACCCGTCGGCTAAAGCCAGTCAGGTTCCCGGCGCGTTACATTTTACAGTTAATCCTATGATTTGTGAGCCTCTCGCTGGTTGGCGGCTGTTTTTTAATTAATGGCGGGAATATTGCCACAGGATGCACTCACTAATAAATATTAAATAACTAGCTTCTGCCCGCTTCTTCTCTTGACTCTTCTGCAATGGAAAATTTTTTTTCATTGCAGAAGATTCATTTTCTTTCTTTCCTTATTACCTTTAATTAACTTGCATACCCATGTCCATTATTGTCTCACTTAACTAAAACTTGTGAATTACATAATTTTACCGCCTTCCATTTGGGGGAGAGCAAGACTTCTTGCCGTATTCAGTAAGTACCTAACTATTAAAACTATCATAGTTATTAACATTAAAGTCATTTACCACGGGATATTTACCTTTTTAGTTCTTTCGTGATCATGGCGCATGAAACTGTGCCGAAATAATGGATAACTCAAAAAATTTATTATGGTAAATATCCCGTTTTAAACGACTTTAATAGTACATAACTAGTACGGAAGACAGTCACTTGACCACGGGTAACAACACCTAGATCGAGAGAAGAACGACAATATTATTTATTTATTTTTACTTATTTGTTACATATATCTTACTACATACACTAACTATCTACTATAATCTCAGTTTATAAAACGATTCACATAAAATACCAACCGACACAACAATAAAGAAGCTCATTGAACAATTGAATATCATAATAAATCTTTATTTTCTTCAGCCCTTTGTTCCATATTTTCCTGGCTCCTACGAACCTGCTTACTCAACAAAATCAAAATTGTTTAGTCTTTCTTTGTCCTAAACGTGAATCCAGCTCCATTAATCTTTATTCCTCAAATTACCCAAATATTTTGTCCGGCATGCAGAACAGTGCAGAAACCGCGTCGGTATATCATGCCCCTTTTGTTATTAAAGGAAAAGAGTGAGTCCTACTAGCGCTTTCAGTGTCCCGTGTAAATTTTTAGATTAAGAGTAAAGCTCATGAGATTTTTAGAGCTCGGAGCTGTTGGTGAATTACTAGGTACTTAGGTTTTCTATTTGGGTTGTGTCTACGTCTTTAAATTGAATAATATGAATGGGATTCTTCTTCGTAACATCACACCTTGGGACATATCCAATGCTTTGAAGGAGGCGATGAATAACACTAAATGGATATCACAGCATCAATTTTGCCCCTTTTTTCAATTAAAAAAAATTGCATTTCATTTAAAGACACACTAAACAAACCATTGCGTGAACTTAAATCCAAAAAATTTAACCCTTTAGAATCCCAAACTAAACACAGACGCAAAAGGACAGAGTTTGAGGGTTTTCATGGCAATGGCACAGTTACAGAACCCTAAAATTGAGTAGGTGGGGTAGGTTACACCTGTTGGAGGGCCATAACTCTCCGCCGTCCGCAAAACATAATGTATATTTATGAAGGGAACGAGACCTGGCCATGGACCTGGAGCCAAATGTGGCAATGGATGCGCCACGATCGGGCACGTACACACTTTTAAAGCATGTTACGAAGCTTTGGAGAACTTTTACTCAGTTTATATAATTTTTTGGCTCTATTACCGTTTCAAAAAAAAAAAATCAGAGATAATTTCCGTTGAAGTAGGTATTAAGAGGTTAGACATTACCCTCAAATCGTTTTGATTTTTGTACAATAACTATATGACTTAGATTTTAAAGGAATCCATGTACCATGTCATTGATACTTAAAGTGACACGATTTTGCGGCATGTCATATCTCAACATACATCTATGTAGCTCTATGTAAAAGCTCTCACACCCATGGTGTTGGGTTTCTGGTGCATCGAGTTACCTAATAGGTTTCAGTGTTTCATCATGCTACTGTTCTAATGGAAGTTTGTGGGTCCCATGGCGCGCCTGGATGGAGGGATTCTTGGGAAAGGTTGTATGTTCAACGCCCGTTGTCTATGAACATAATAGGAAATAAAAAAGTTTTCAGTACAAGTATGACTTGATGGTAAACATGGTAATAAAAACATTGCGTTTTTTTTTTTTTATATCAAATAAGTGAAATTAAGTAGGTACTTTATTTTTGTGATTACTTTAATTTACGGGCCATAAAAAATATAATTTAAAATAAATAATAAGAAAGCAGGTAAGTGGGTACTTTATTGACCGCCGTACCTAACTGTTTTAATATTTAATAATGTTGTCAACTGATACAATTTATAACTTTAAAATATCAAACCACCTAAGAAAATTTAAAAATGAATCCGCATTAGCCCGGCTGATAAATATCCCATTTGAAGCTGCAGTTATGGCGCCCGGATAATTTCCCCCGGGTTCAGATCCGGGTATCCGGCCCTGGCACCGGGATGTCTCTAATCGACGTGCTTACAGCTGATGATTCATAATAATAATAGGTAAATACCTACTTAAATTCAATAATAATCATATTCTTTTTTAAAATATTTTTTAAAATATATATTTACGTGGTGTTGTTTATTGTGTATCCTCCACGCTAATCAACACAGTGCATCAACCCAGGAGGGTCAGGATGACAAACTTCGACCTTAAAAGGAAGCCCAGAGAGATGAGATAGATGTTTTAACAGAATGAATGAATGAACACCCTCAACAGCCTATAATGGTCCACTGCTGGATGCAGGCCTCCCCCTGATTTTTTATCTCATGGGGGGTAATGCCCATTATCCCCACGCTGGACATCGCAGTTCGGTGGTAGATCTATTCTGCAAGAGGCGCTGCTGCCCGCCCCCGGTGTATGTCCCTTAATCGCCTCTTTCGACACCCACGGGAAGAGTTGGGGTGGTGCATGTTCTAAGCCAGCACCACACGGATGAACACTATTTTACTAGAAGCAAACATTACTGATTTATCCTACTTATTTGCCATCCTGCCTAGTTATTATTCAATAAATTTATTGATTTGTGAAAGTTCAATTATAAAAACGTTGGTGAAAAAGTATATACATAAATTTGGAAACAGCTTTATTATTAAACTGTGTTGCAGCTTATAGTGTCCAACCTCAGCCAGACTTATTATATAAAAGGTTAAGGTTTCAATTATTATTGTTATTATTGTCATAAAGAATGTTTCGACAATAACAATCTTTACATTTTAGTAGTCCATATACTAGATGTTGTCAGGCATCCATAAAAATACGAAACAAATTTACAAAAAATACAAGAAAAAATAATCTGAAGGCGTTACACTAAATTATTTAAAAAGCATTGATAGACCAAAATACTTTCAAATAAAAAAAAGAGGAGTTGAGAGGTGTCAAGGGACACCCGGATGGAACGAAGTTCCTTTCTATAAGAGAGAGAGAGACAGACAGAGAAACATGCGCACGCCGCACGGCTTACAATAGCTTACTATAGCAAAAAGTGTCGTTACAACTTTTCGTGAGAATTCTTTCCGTCCAGCCCCCTTTCACAACGCGCGATAAGGAACATAGTTCCAAAAAGATTTTGGTGGAAGAGTGCTCATTAGATGACTAAACAATTATTAATACGAATTAAATTTTTATAATATAAGTTATATTAAATTTTCTTTACATTTAAGTACCTATCATTGTATTTAATTTACTACTTATGGCGTTACTCCGACCCAAACTAGCGCCGCCATCTATTTTATCTTATTACTACGTGAACAAAGGAAATTTCAATAATTTAATTGGGCAGTTTGTGATCACATGATAATAACAAGAAAATGCTTACGATCGTGAACTTGAAACCGTAGGTAGGTTGCCAGCTCCATGCGAAAAACCACGAAAGCAACCTTATTCCCAACCCGTCTTTTAACAAATGATCATATTACCAACCCGTCTAGTCCTAATTTGGACCAGTACCCCAATATCGCGCGCAAATTACCCAGTAAATGTAGTTAGCGCGCTCTGGGGGTTGCGTTTGTTTTCTTTAACTATACGTAAAGTATATTCATTTGTTTGTGACATTTTAACCTTATTTGTTCTGGGTTTTCTGTGTAGGCCCTTTTTACTGCACATCAAGTAATACCTTTTGACTAATGAATAAATATAGCATTTTGTTTGTTCTAATTGTTCTAAGATGACTTGTGGATGTTGTAAAAGTCGGCTAAGATAATCTTCCACAGGTACGTGGCAGCTTCCAAGTGTTCTTATCAGCTCAACTGCGACCACCCCAGGGTAAAACTCCTCTTGTTTGGGGAGGCAGAAGTTTGTTTCGGTTTATCTCAACTATTAGCCCGATTCTGAAAATTGCTTGAGTTATGTAGCTAATCAGTTATTTCATTTCTTATTGGGCAAAGGTTTGAGGTGTTCCGCGTTTGTCCCACTCGCCTCGGCCCATGGTAGTGCGAACACGGAAAATAAAATTTAACGCTGAAAACGTTGTGTGAAGCGAAGCTATAGCTAGTTCAGGAATGAAATGCTCATACCATGGTGTTGTTTGAATGCGATCGTTCGTGGACATGTCGTGACGAATTCAATCGAAGTCATTTTATTTGAGCATTGCATGCTGCATTCAGTTCAAGGTGAAACCTGTACGTACTCTCCTATAATAATACCTTTATCGGAATTACCCATAACTATCGCCGAATCGACTATCGCGAACATTAACATAACCAACCAAATCGTATTTTTTTTTGTATATTGTATTGGGAAAAACATGATATATTGTTTTCGATGATTCAGTTCAATGTATTGTATCTTCCAGGAAACAAGAAAAATATTAAATTAAAAATATTTAAAACTTACATCTTTGTTATTGAGATGTTGTTCCAACAAACCTGATTATATTTTTATATCTGATCTATTAGATCCATGCATTGAATATCGCGCTCATTAGATAGGTACAACAAAAGGCAGCGATTATCGAGTTTGTACCGGCGCTGGCGCCGGTAATTTAACGACAATTTGCAAAGAAAGTGCCGTGGTCGATCTTCTTAGGACTTTCTACCACTTTGCATAAACACCTCGTGTGACTCGTGTATTCTTTTCCTTGTTAAAACTAATACTAGTTTCTGCACGCGGCTTCGTAGGCATTGTATCTATGGAAACGTTCAATCAAAGGTAGTTCATATCCCATTGGAACAGATATTTATAAATTAATATACTGGTTTTAAAAATTCTATCGCTATTGTATAGACAATGATCCCCATAAAATGTTGTTCCCATAAAAATTATCCTTGAGGGATTAGTATTTATCCCACCAAGTTTAAAAAAACAACAATATTCTTTTAAATCACGACTAGCTACAATTTTTTTATTGATATCTCACTAATTCTTATTAGAATTTGATAATTATTTCTTTATTGTCTAAAGGTTGCAAAACGTATCTAAAGTATCATCACATGATAATTTTCACATCACTCGTAGCAAATGGTTTCCATGGTAAACATATCCATAGGTATGGGTTTTCCATTCGTCGTGTCATCCATGTTTCATCCATGACTCATCCTCATCCCTTGATAGCCTTGGTTCTCTGTCGGATGTATTCGTTGCGAATCCTATCCTTCAGAGAAACTCCGAGCATAGCTCTCGCATTACAGTAGATTATTGAGCATGTCCCTTAGAGTTACTAAATAGAATTAATTGTTTGTATATATTATTTATTAGGTATAGTGTGTATAAGTATTTATAGTTTATATTTATGTTTGTTGTAAAGCACCGCCATCCTTTATTTTTTCCCCCCAATTCTTCTGGTTGCCTGAAAGAAATCGCTTTAAGCGATAAGGCCGCCAAATCCATTGCTATTCTATTTTATATGTAAAATTTAAAATAATCTCTTTTTATTAATTGGTGATGAATAAAGTATTATCTATCTATCTAGCTCTCTCCATAGAGGCATCTCCGCGGGCGACTTTAAACTGATGGACCAGCCCTACCGTGAGTGTCCACGTCTCAGCTCCGAAAGTCATGACGGGTAGGACGCACTGATTGAAAACTTTCGTTGTCAAGCATTGCGGTATGGATGACGAGAAGACTCGACGTAGTTTTCCAAATGCTGCCCAACCTAGCTGAATCCTTCTCATGCCGTGTACATTGTCTAGTATTATTAATTTATTATTTATTTAATCTTTTGAGTCGTTTTGACGTAAACATCCTTCTTGTTTCTTGACAAACAAAGGTCTCACCTCACCTCAACAGCCTAAAATGGTCCACTGCTGCACGCAGGTCTAATGACTATAAAAAAATAATCCAAAATTTCGCAATTATAAATTCGTATAATTGTGAGAAGGTAAAAAAAATCAGCATGTTCCATGAAATCACAAAAACCAGGAGGAAATACATAATGTACCTACTCAGTTACGTAGGTACATCCGGAATCAATTTTAGTAACATGTAGGTAAATGGTCGCAATCTCTATCGAATGGAAACCAGTTTTATGACCGAAACGAAATCATAAAAGCAATTTTCTACGCAAAGATCGTGAACTTGATAAGCGAAAACCATGAAATTAGTAATGTACATAATGTACGCAGTGTATGGTATGTTACGTCGAAAGACAAAACGTAACTATATAAGTTTTTTTTCTTCTTTGATAAAACTCAAATAATTAAGACAAAGTGCGAGTACCCGGTTAAACTCTGTTTGGTAGTTTTGTTGCCCTGACACAATGGTCATAAAACACAAGCCTGTTTCTTCAGCCTTCACCTCGGCAGCGCATTGCAGTTTATAATACTAACTCGACTTTCTGTTATTGACTGAATGGCTGCAAGTGTAAAGATCGACAATACTGGTACTACATAATAAAGAACTGGCTGGTTAAATTCACGTCATGATCTACTGCGACCCCCAAGTGGATAAGACTGCTACACAGTCTAAGGAGGTAGCATCTGTCTCATGATGCACTCACCCTGTATAGCGCCGGCCCAGCACAGACAGAACAGCGCCCACTTGGCCGTCCTGAAGCGCTGCAGCCACTGCGGCCGGCACACGCCCCAGCCACAGCGCAGGCTGCGGACGCCGCTGTCGCAGTCAGAGGTACAGTCTGGTTCAGGGTGCTCTGTACCCGGCTGGAACAGAAACAAGAATCTGATCAGTAATGGATAAACGACCGCTCAAAGTCAAAGTCAATAACTTTATTATTTCTTTAGGCTCACAAAATAAGCACTTAGACAAGTCAAATTTAATACTATAAACAGGTTTATAAATAGTCATTATTATCAAATATGATGTTATTGATTTTATTCGCTTCAATTTTTTGTCCACTAGTGGAAGAAGCGAAAAATAAACCACTAGTAAGTTTTATAAAACTTTAAATTAATATTTTAATATTCAGAAAGAAAATCATCATGCGCATCAGCATTGCTATACAGCGGGGCAATGCAGCCAGTGTCTTAGGCACGCTTCCAACTGGTATTGATATGGATCAGTTGAGCTACCTGTAGATTGTTTGCAACAGTTTGCAGATAGCTTAATTGTTTCTATTGTAAATACTAGTTTTAATTTAAATTTGTTACTTGATTGTTATTTTCTTTCTGAATAAAGTAACCTTCAGAAAGAAAATAACAATCAAATAACAAATTTAAATTAAAACTAGTATTTACAATGAGATGATAGATTTTAGATTGTTTGCAACAGTTTGCAGATAGCTTAATTGTTTCTATTGAAAATTAATTGTTATTATCTCAGTCTAAACATAATCTAATTTATATATAACTCAATATTTATATAAAACTTAACTAAAGCTTAACATTATTTTCCTTGAATACTATTGTCGGTGCGGAACTGGGCGACATCTGGCCAAGCATTAACATCATTGATGTAATCATCTATGGAGTAAAAGGCCTGCTTGATAAGATTTCGTTTTACGCTGTTCACAACAACTATACTTTTTATTGTAAGTCGAATGAGTTTGAAGCGAACCTAAATAGAAAATAAAAGTAACAATATACGTTTTGTAACAATATACAAATACTCGTAGTATTTGCACATTGTCCTCAGACGTTGAATCTGCACAAAGTCGCCGATTTCTAACCAGAGCGGCAAAAAAACACGGGAAAACATTGTGTCAACGATTTGAGTTTCCAGAAAGCTGCCATTAGGTATTTTTCTATGAACAATCGGTTGTCAAACCTTTCGTCTATTAATTGATGATCAACAGAGATCTTCCAGAGAAAACCAAAACCCAATGACTCACGTTACTGGGTAGGTATACCGTCAGACATTATTGTATGATTCAAATGATTCAAAGCATTCCTGACGCGACGGATGTGCTCCCACCTTCAAGTTATCTTTGAATCACTCGGACACTAATAATTCGTCCTCAGACAACAATAAATAAATAGAATAATAAGCGCACTAAATCATGCTTAAATTAGTGTCAAATACCGGAAGGGGCCACGTATCATAAACTATCATTGATTTCAAGTGTTTGGTTAGTGAGACATCATGCGGCTACCTGGCATATACACATACACACTGGGTTTTTTAGAAGTGCACTTTGATAAAAAGTAGAGCCTTAGGTTTACAGCCAATGCCAAAATGAACTTTTCATAGTAGTATTATTTTGGAATTTAAGTTAAAATAAAAAGTACCTATTTAGTCCAATACGACTAAATAGGTACTATTTGTTTTACCGGTCTGTTGGCAAACAGAAAAAGTGTATTTAAAAAAGTGTAGAAATAAACTACACTTTGAAATAACTGGGCTTCTGAATATACATATTAATTTAATTTGTGTGCATCAAATGAAAATCAAAAACACGCCAATAAATTTTAGTTATAAATATATGAGGTACACAACTTTTACATTATGTATTTCAAATCAAAAGTAAAACAATATTCAGTATGATAAAAAATTGCAAAATGGCGTAAGTTAGATTTGACGTGTGAACGTCCCACTTTGGTCCGAATCCAGTGGGACGAGTCAAGAAACACATTTTTTTTATTTAATCAGCTAAAAAGATCTTCGACCGTCCCCTGGCCGTGCCCTTTTTATTACACGATGACTAAAAGCAGCCTAACAACAGCACAATAACTTCTTTCATCACATACAAGCTCTATCGAACTAAATCTGCTCTCCCACTGTTGGCCCACGTGCATCGGCGATCAATGGCTATAACTCGTCCATACATTGGGCACGCACAATGGACGCTGACAATACACAGCTGATGTCCTGTGCTTTGTGGACATTGATGATGTAGAGTGGAACTAGGTTTGCTTTTGTATGGCAGTTAAATGTACCAACCAACCTATTTGTGAGGACCTGTTAGATTTTAGTTCGGCTAGATAACGTTTTAAAATGGGGAGTAGTTCTTATCCAGTGCTAAAACTAATTTTGTATCTAAAAAAATCTAAAAATATCTAAAATCGCGCGGCAGAAACTATTTCCATAACAGGTACTGGAGTGTTTTTTTATGTTTTGTACCTTTATCAACATACTGTTGATGATACACTCTATTCCTTCACTCTTATAATCCGATGAGTACCTAAATCATACTAAAAGAATTTGTAAGTATGTGTAATTGTGTATGATTGTTATTACTTCTTCGCGGGTTTTCTTCACTTATCAAATGGCTGAACGGATGAAAGATGAGGAAGAGGATTTGGATTAAATTTGGTACCAGGACAGCTTGTATACTGGACTAACAAACTGATCCCGGAAAAGAGCAGTGTTTACGTGTAATGATGAAATAATTCAAATATAATAATGAACGCGGATAAAACCACGGGACGCAGCTAGTGTGTGACACGTAGCATGTGTTTGATTCGAAAAGGATGGGTTCTGGACCCCAAGGGATTTAAAAAAGCAAAAAAAAACTCATTGATTCGTCAAGAAATCTCTGAAACTATATAGGAGTTACAAAGGCAGAAATTTTGCATGGGGGTTCCTTTTAGGGCGTAGGCTGACAGGTTTTTCGGAAATTGGTATTCTTTATTCTGTTAAAATGAGGTCAAAGGTAATTTTGAAAACAAATTCATAATCGTAACTGTTGGCCTGTCACAACTTGAAGCGTATGCTCTTGACTCAAAATAAGTAGACACTTTATTTCGGGTTTTCTTTCTTCATTCGTCTCTGATTCTCACCCTAAAGCAATGGAGCAGAGTCAGGCTCGCTGACTCACCACGAATTCTTTGGCATTACATATTTGAAACTTAGGCACCCACTAAGAACGGATTTTTAGAAATTCATTTGTCTTAATTTTACCATCCTGACCTTGTCAAAGGGTTTGTGATAATAACTTTAAAACGGTAAATTTTGGTTCGTTAAAAATTAGACTTGAAATATTGTATGCTGTGTTTCGGTGTTTTATGAAGCTCGCACCCTAGGGGTCAATGATGGGGATTTGTGTGTCCTACCCTCTCCGTTTTAAAAGTAAACAAATAGTGGAAAACAGCATTTAGAAATTTTCAAAAATACGTTCAAAACTGAGGTTTCAATGACTCCGAGATTTTTTTTTACTACTACCTAATGTTCTGATGGGAATTTTTACTAATTAATTACTATTTCAGTACTTATGTATTATTTCGTACAACCAAACGTCTTAAAATTACGTATTCGTAATTAAAACTCCAAATCTTATACGCTGGGCTGCATGGTCTTCTTTCCCGTGCTATGTAGGTAAGTACTTACATAGTAATCAACTCATTGTATGTAAATAACCTGGTATCATTTAACGGCGAGGTGAAGGGCACATAGTGCGTGTCATATATATTAGCATTGTTATGTTTTTAGTGTACCAACTTACTCGTACATAAGTAATCTTATTCCTAGCTATAGATTGCACTCAGTACATACCATTTTAGTGCACGCACTCATCCTAGATTCCATGGAAAAAAACCTCTTTTAACACATTCTTCTTTTAAAAAGTTCAAAAAGTACCTAGTGCAAACTTCAAACTTCTTTGAGATAAAACTGAGCAAGTAGTTCTTATTTATAAACAGAAATAAAGTCCTCTATTCACCGGGACAGTGAAACAACATTTGAGATTTGAGAAACCGACGCGTAATCGAAAAAGTTTTGTGAAAAAGCGGCGGCGCGGTATGGGCGGGCGGGTCGAGCCCTCGTGCGCTACTGAGGGCAGCGACCACCGAGTCCCGCGGATGAACAGGAATGTACTGCCTGCAGGACCATCAGAACATTAGATATATAACTGTGTCTGTCTATACATGTTGGACGGCTAGGAACTAAATATTATGGTTACCTACCGGAAACAAAATACAACTTAAATAAATGTCTTACTATTATATAAACACTCTTAACAAAGTAAATAAACTCTATTAGATACGTCTTTTCTATTGTATTATGTTCAACATTTATCTAGTTGGTACCCATAACACTTCTTTCTTTTTTTTCTGTGGTTAAATTACGCAGTGTAGATTTTCAGCAATATTACATCACAAGAAATTATTGATACTTTACTACGATTATGGGTACTTATTTTTAGTATTCCGTATCTCAACAGAAATAAAAGAAACCTTTACAGGATCTCTTCGTTGACCGTCGTCAGTCAGTCTGTCAAGACTTGGGAACGCGTGGAGATGTTATGTTAAAATAAAAATCAAATAGGTAGACACTTAAGTCCGGAATCTCGTGCTCGGAGCTTTAAAAATAAGCAATTGTTAAAAGTCGCAATAAGGAGATGAATAACCTTTACGCTAACTAACTAACTTAATGCCGCGTATTTTGACAGTATCAAGAGAATCAAAACCTATAGGGTAAGTACCTACCTACTTTCCGTTGATCCAATTATTATTATTATTTTTGTTTTGAGTTATTTCGTTGTCGTTCATTGTCATGAAATTAGGCCGAAAACTGTAAATTTGTAGACATATCACAAAAAAACATAAGTGAGTTCCTATTAGTTTATGTGGATCCCTCGGTACGCGAGTCCGCAAAAAAACAGAATGCTATTTTGTGTTCGTTTGGGCGCCCAACGTGGTACAAGCAATTTGAAATTCGTTTTAAAATGAACTGAAAAATGTTGTAAAGCTGAAATGTGCCACCACCAGCGACAAGATAATCTTCAGACAACTGATACAATCTATTGGATATTGGCTATGACGAGTAGGTATCGTTCCTGTAACAGTTTATAAAGATATATTTCCAAAATGGCGACCTACAAGACAAATCATTTTACTTATTTCTGTTACATACAATGATATACAATATACAATGATCTCAGAGTGTTTGAGATTCCTTTAAGAAAAGAGATACCTAGGTGAAGGCATCTTTAAATAGGTGGTATGACGACCTTTGTGGCGCAGCGGACGTTCGCCTGAGACGCAGGAGTTTGGGTTCGTTTCCCGCTTCGGGACAAATGTTTGTACAATAACCTAGAACCTAGAACACCTGGAACAAATTAATATTTGCATAGATAATAATATGTTCCGGGTGTTCTAGGTGTTTATTTTTCTATTTAATGTATTAAGTATATTAATTATTAGTATTATACGTATTAATATTATTATTATTAGTATTCTAACCATAGCACAAGCTCTGCTTAGTTTGGGACTTGGTGATATTTGTGAATTTTACAGCAAGAATAAAATATATTAGGTACACATTAGTACACAATTACTGAGCTATTTTATTTATAACATTAAGGATATTATTAAAAGCAAGGAAGAATATTATCCCCACCCAAATGGTTATTGCTGTAGGAGACAGGATCATTGACTTCTTACGGAAAACCGCAACAAGTAAATTGGTTTTACACAATTCAATGAGCTCAGTTCCGGCTCGCTCAGGCGGGTAGGTTCACTTTTAATCTATATTCTGTGGTAGTACTACCCCGCACGTGGCACGTCATGACGTGACTTTAATTTGAATTTAGAACAAAATTAAATTCGCGCCATATTTATGGCCTTTGGGAGGGAAATCGAGAAATGGCCGCGCTTACATTACTTCCCAAGCTTCTTTAGCCTTTTAATTAAAGTTTCAGTGTAAAGGGGCCTTTTCTGAAACGATTAGAGAAGGAATTATTCAGCTCTTAATTTTACCGGCTTTGCAAATTAGGATGTACATTAACCTACACAAAGTTCACCAGCGTGCCTCGCCGTTGGCCCTGAGCCTGTCCTCTCCCCGGTCGTGTCGGTCTTACGTTTAATCGGATAATGAGAGTGAGGGAAGGCAGAGTGCACCTGTGTTTGCGTGCACACTTGTAGGTACACTATAATAATATGTCCTGCGCACATGGCTAGTCTCCGTTGAGACAGGACGCCGTGGCTGCATTCGGCTAGAAGGACATCACCTTCACAAAACTGACGCCCTCACACTGATATTTACCTGCTTAGGCTACAGTGTAGACACGCCAATCTGTAATCTGAGTTAACCAGCCTAAAATGACATGCGCCATTTAAATATAACTTAAGTGTGACTTAACAAAATATTCGTTCGTTACCTACGTAATGAAGTACCTGCTTAGTATACAAATGACACACTGTTATCTCACCTTACTTGATTGAAGAGAAGATACAAGTATTCTCGTACAATGAACGTCAAGAATACAATTTTATATCTTACTAGCAACACGTGCGGAATGCCTCGTCTGTTCGAATGCCTGTCTGTCTCGCCGAGTTCAATAGATCAGTTCAATAGATCTTTATAAGGAAATTTAAAATATCGTTATTTTCTTGCCTTTTTAAACAAAACTAAAAGGAATTTAAGGCAAGCTGAAGACAAGGTGCTATGGCGCTCATAAGGGGAGGCCCATGTCCAGCTGTGGCCTGGTATAGGCTGCTGATGATGATAAAAAGGAATTTATTGAATATTAGTTGCTTCTAGAGGCTTCGCACGCGTGGTTTAAGGTTATTTCTATCCCATGGGAACTAACTTATGGGATACAAAAATGGCCTATATTATTCAACTAACTCTATCCTAAAATCAAGTCGATTGGTTGCTTAGTTAGGACGTGAAGGAAGGACCAACAAACACAATTTTGCATTTACAATATTAGTTAGGATGAGTAGACCAAAACCCTACTAATAAATCACTCGGTCCATTGGTAAAATCCATGTAAATCCATTTGGTAGTTTTTGAGCTTATCGCGGTCAGTCAGACCGACTTTATTTAATGTATGTATGTATGTAGTGATGCATAAATAAATAAATACTAACTGGTAGTGTGTTCGCCGGGTTCTGTTTCCGGTTGGTCCTCAGGTCTATGGTCTGGAAGCCGTCGTCCGCAGCCTCGAAGGCTTTGTTCACGACTCCCTCCGCCATCCTGACTCACTGCAACAAATATATAACTTATACATTTTCCGATATCAATAGTCATAGTGTTTTAGACAGCAAACAAAGAAATGTAGGTATTATTTACGGTGTTTTTTAAATACTTTTTAAAAAGCATATGATTCATTCGTTTAAATGATTGTTCTCGTGTGTCGCATAGAGATATATTTGCACAGTCGAAAGTTGTCTGCAGTAGAAACCACACTCTCAAGGAAATCTCCGAGCAACAATACCACAATACTTCTTGAGAACCAGTACAAGGTGCATTAGCATTCTGCACATGTTAAATATTATCAACCGAGCTGCAAGGTTGATTTATAATTATGTATAATACATGTAAGTTTGACGAAACTGTTTGTGTTAAAACTATACATTTCTTGGCAACTAATTAACGCATTCACTGCCCAGCCTCGGCGGTGCGACCCGCAGCAGGGGCGCGCCGCCGCGACACGGACCCGCAGATCGACTTCTGTGGCTTGGGCCATGAAAGTGTTTGTTTAAACATAAATAATACTGGACAAATCACACAGCATTATCTAGCCCCTGCTAAGCAGAGCTTGTGTTATGGGCACTAGATAACTGATATAGATAATAAAATACATTGCATAGATATTTTTACTATACATAGAAAACGACCAGAGCACCTGTAACAAATACTTGCAGATCGTACAAATATTTGTCCCAAGGCGGGAATCGAACCCGTAACCTCCTGCGTCGCAGGCGAACCTTCACCCACCGCGCCACAGAGATCGTATTTATGTATATTTTTTCATGTGTCTTCCAAAATCGGAAAACTATAATTTTAATTTAAAGGTAAGTTGTATTTAAGTATCTACTTAAATATAATTAGGTTTTTAGAAAATAGATGCAAGTAAAAATTGTTGTAATTAGTTCTGTTGTAATTATCTATACAAATGTAATATTTTAGTACCTACTTATTAGGGCAAACATTTATACAAAACAATAAAAAAACATAACAATAGGTAACTTTGCCTACTTGAAGGTTTCTAGGGCCGCCGTGTAACTTACAAGCCTTCGAGTAAGTGATCAGTACAAAAGCGAAGGTTAAAATAATTAAATACTTCCAAATAATTATGTGTATTTGGTCATAACACGACACGTGGCTTGCTTAAATACAGTCTTATGAATGCTGTTTTCAAAGACATGTACAATGTCTACAGAACACCATTGCTACTGTGGAAATACTGTACTTCTTCGAAACAAAGGTAAACGGAATGACTCATCTCCAACATTCTTACGATATTAAAATCCTAGATTGTTTTTACAGTTATTGCCTTTGGTTACCTATTTAATACATACCTGTCTCCATAGATGATTACTTATGGTTACTTGGCCAGATGTCGCCGAGAAACCGTAAATAGAATGTAAGAAATTTAATGTTGTGGTTTTCTTTATAATATTATAATAAGTACACAGCGTTAATAATCACTTTTTGTGAAACACTGCAACTTGGTAAAATCTAACTTTTTACTTTATAGGAAAATAATATACTGCTACCCTCGACTTCGCACGTGATTCGGGACACCATTCTCTCCAATCTCTGCCAAATTTCACTTGATCCGTTCAGCCGTTGAGGCGTAAAAAGGTAACAGAGACTGACAGATAGAGTTACTTTCTAATTCATAATATTAGTATAGATATACTATTATCAGTAATATACCTAAAATGGGAGTTCTATATCTCGGAAATGTCACAAAATTAGTGTGAAACATGGTTAAGATAGAAATAATTTGTACTAGTTTACTTTGTAAACCTGAAAACATCCACGCAAGTTTGGAAAGATCTGTATATCAGTTACCTCGTAGGTATGGAGCCCGGGTACCCGGGTGTGTTGATATTAATATCATGCATGGTTTTGACGTGACTATGCATAAATAAGTACATGCCACAGGGCCCGACGTAATAAGAAAGCAGGTAGGAACACAGTTGAGAAGGAAAAAGTAGAAGAAAACAACGCGTCCTTCAGTTCCATAATAGAATGCAGATTACAAGATAATTATTATGATACTTGGTTGTATTTAATTATTTCTTAATGATAATACTTACGAAAATTGGATTAATTTAAAATCTTAGAACACATTAGCAAATCTCAGCATATAACTGACCATTTTCAAAATATTTCTTGTTTAAATGCGCTACGACTTTTTTTTTTCAGTGCCTGATAATTTTATTGATGCAATATTTTACGTAGTAGGTAAGGTACCAACTTGTTTACTAAAAACATGGTTTAGTTAGCTAAAATAAAATACTTGCAAAAAATAAGTATTACATCCTAAAGATAAGATACTTGGTCCTTATGGTATTGTAGCTTAGACAATTTAAAGTATTGTAGACGTTAAAGTATATAAACTTTGTAAAATGATTTTGTTTTAAGATTATGGAAAAGAGGGAATAGAGAGTGCACCTGTGTTTTCGCACACACTTGTGCACTATAATAGTGTCTTGCGCTATATATGGCTAGTCTTCTAGATATGACCACCATGACATCAACAAATTTTATACAACTCAAATTATAAACAAAAAGTTATTACAATAAAGAATAAACATAGGTATCTAATTTGATTTTCTCTTTACTCAGTTTTATTGTCCACTAGCTGCTGCTCTGCTGCACGCGTTGTTTGAGGTATTTCTAATACCCCATGGGTACTGATTAATGGGATAAAAAGTACTGGCCTATGTTACTCTCCACCCTTTCAACTAACTCTATGCGAAAATCAAGAAGATTGGTTGCTTAGTTAGGGCGGCGGCGTGAAGAAGGATAAACAAACAAACAATCACACTTTCGCATTTATAATTATTAGTATGGACTGTAAGAAGTGAAAAAGAACCGCTGCATGACTGCGATAAGTTCTAAATACTGAATGGCAAAACTTTGACGCTTCTTCGACGTTTCATTCGAGCTTTTAACAAATCTTAAAGATGCCAATAACGGCCTTGAATTCCGTGTAAATTTATTGAAAGCATTAAAATGACTTCTCTAAGTGTTGATTTTGTAAGCATGAGGAAATAGAAGTATGTAATTGATTTCTGAAATTGTAATTAACATAAAACATAAAAATATATTTATTTGCAGCACAAACACATGACAGTAGGTATATAAGGCACTTTATGGTAGATAGTAGGTAGAGTTACATTATATTGTGATACAATGGCCTGTTAAACTGATAGAAAAAAGTTATTGCTGAGGGTTTGGAGACAATGTTTTATACTTATAGATCGCACACTAGGCGGAGCCTGTATCGTGAGATCCAAACTGGTGATTACAGACACAAGCAGGTCCTTTGTCTCGGTGTGAAACGTACAATACTTAGTTAACACTTAAATTATCTTATCTGGTGCTTAAGTACACAAGTGAGTGAGTCTAATAATTTTAGCAGTAGGTACAAAATAGATAAAATTATCTTTTGTTTTATTTGGCGGTGAAAGGTTTACAGAAGAAATGGTTGACTTTGATTTTGAACCACCTGTAAATCTAAAAGACAAAAATAGCAAACTTAATTCATGATTTTGACACAAACAACTAAAAATTAGCTAACTTATTATTCTGAGAAAATTCTCAGTGTCCATGTAATTTAAGGTCAAAAGCCATTTGAATATGGTTTGTTTAGCTTCACGGACTGACATATCTCTAATATTACAAATTTTAACTACCTTGTTATATGCATAAATGACCGTATATGCTGCCCTAAGCGGTGAGCAAAGGATGAGTTTACTGGTGGAGTAGGTATTTTAAACTCTTTTTGTGACCAATGTTGAGTAATTTTCTGAATTTATTAGTATTCTATGAGCAGCTAAAGTAATGCGAAAAATAAAGAGTTAACGTATATACACTAAGGACCCCACATTTCTTGTATAATTATGTAAGTAGTTGGGTATCTGTACGGTTTTCTATACATGACCTTTAGCACAGAGCGTTGTGCTCTCTCTACTTTTATGAGATAGGATTTTGCAGCGCTTCCCCAGCAAGTTATACAGTAAAGGATTAGTGATTGACACATCGCTAGGTAAATAGAATTGCGGAGTTCTTTACTTGCAATGTCCCGGAGGCACCGCATTATGTGTATTACTTTCCTAATGCGACCTGACAGTCCTTCAAAATGTTTTTTAATTTTAGGTAATGAAACTTAAAACTCATTTGAGTCTAATTTTTATATTAAGTTACAACGCTTTTTAAAGCTTACTGCCAAAACATGTACACGGGAAGCTTGTGGGTTAGGCACACCAAAAACTCGCTAGCGACCCTGCGTGTCCAATATAATAATATATTCAGGATGCTGTTGGGTCTGCCTCGCTTCTGTAGTGCATCGGGGATGTTTGCTGAATATCAAACTGGTGGCTTCGATGCCATCATTCGCAAAAAAACTACATCCCTGATCCGCAGAATGCGTGGCAGTCACAATAGCATCCTGAAAACCATAGCGAATAGATATGCGTCGCCACTGTGGGCAAGCCTGATTCGTAGAGTGATCCCGGGAAAAGTCCCGCTACTCTGGTGAGATCACTCTGGGAATAAGGCCTGCACTTATTTTTATTTTTATATATCTCGATGTGCTTACTAACCACAAGCTCTGCTTAGCTTGGGGCTAGATAATGCTGTGTGAATTGTCCAGCATTATTTATTTATTTATAAATATTCTATAAAAAATACCATTTACTGTGTTTTTATTGTGTTACTAACCACATATGGGTCTATGTTATCCGAAATAGAAGAATTTTATTTATTTATTTATTTACAACGATCATCTTATGTTTCAATATGCGCGTTTGAGTCTTTTGTATTAAAATTACGATTTTCATAAAGCATCGGCAATTTGGAGTTTCCACTCGACAATAATAATTGTAAAATAGTTTTAAACACTTGTAGTTTTCCTCACATACTGCAACAAAACATCACAAAACTTAACAAACGTGTATTCCTGGTGTAAGCTTGTAGTATTTAAGTGAAGCAAAGGTTAATAACATGAGGAGGGGTCGTGTCACGGGTGACTTAGCGCCCGCCGCTTCGGAAAATCATATTCCGATACGAACAGTAAATGGGGTATCATATTACCCCTGTTGTACTCTACTGGGGTACCCGCGCTCTGTAATTACCTGCCATTAGACGCTTTGTCGAGAGTGTAAGGGAGTGGCTCGATCTATTCAATTTATTGTGTTATAGGTGTGTGGAAATTATGTTAGCACTCTGGTTACTGTAGAGTGCCCAATTTGCTTTCCAGAGCCTCGTTTATCTTGCTACATAGTCTTAAGTAGTTAGCTAGTTTATAATTTTTTTTTGCAGGATTGCTGTTTATAACTAAGTTTTAAACCATCAGTGTGTGCAAAAAAGGCTTATGAATTAATTTTAATAGCTTCTGCCTGCAGCCTCGTACGCATTTTTTCGTGGTAAAAAGTAGCCTATATCTTAATCCAGGTCTACAACTAAATCAATCCAAATTTCCATGAATTTGACTTCGAATTCCTGAAAACTGATAAAATACAGCCGACTGTCAGACGGACGGACAAACAGACAGACAGGAAACTAAGTAATAGAATTTATGTCGGGACCCTTTTAGTACAAACAAAACCGTGACAAAATCATCTGTCCAGGATCGGTCGTCATTCGTCTTAGAAAAATGCGATTCGCCATCCGTCAATTTTGTTAGACCCCTTGGTTACACAGGTTGCCATGGAAACTGTTAGACCAGTGAGTGTAAATTATCACGAGATGATGATTGAGATACGATTTGCGGTGCACATTCGAGAATCTTACTTTTATGAGAATACCTCAAGATCAACCTTTAGAGAACAACCAAAGAATCATCAAAATCTATTAAGAATTGACGAAAATATCACCAAAATTGTTGTCAAGTCACAAGTATTACCTATCTTGTGAAAAAGCTTATGTTTTATAAGCTTCACAGGATAAAAACTAATCCGTACGGAACATTAAACAGATCATTGCATAAAAAAATTATTCTATAATCAAAAGAATTAACAAAATCGATCCATAATTGACACAAATCGCAAAAAAACATACATATAGCCGAATATCGCCAAGTAATCAACTAAGTAATGAGTTGAGCTACCTGTAGATTGTTTGAAACAGTCTGCAGTTAGCTCAATTGTTTCAATTGTAAATACTAGTTTTAATTTTATTCTATTATTTGATTGTAAATTCTTAATAAAGAATATAGAAAAGATTTACTATAAGTAATGTAGGTATGTGTTTATAATTATATATTTTTATGTATTTTATAAATTATTTATTTTATCCCATATATATCCGATGATCTTATCCATACCAGGTTGTCTGGCAGAGATCGCTCTTGAGCGATAAGACCGCCAATTGTCACTTATTGTACGTGTATGAAACACGTAAATTGTTTTTAGTCTAAGTGAAAAGTATTTTCTGTCTATCTAAGTTTATTAACAGAGAGACTATTCAGATCCCAGTATGTAGCCAGTTATTAGAGTCCACTTAGAGCGGGTGGCTCGTCAAGTGATTTCCGTATCTCCGAGTGCGCTCATAATTGCGTGTGCGCAGCGCACCTCTCCAGTGTTCATACATTATGCATGGTGAAGCTCGGTTCCCATGGCGCTGTAGGTAGCTCATTTCTGGTGGTACATTGCACAATTAAATATTTGTGGTACTTAAACGTTTTATTTCATTTTCGAAAAAAGGGGATCTGCATTGTACCCCATAGATTATAAGGTATTTTTTTTCAAAACTTTGTCGATAAAAATGGCGGGGAAAAATTGTTTAAATGTAACCCAAATTTGCCTATTTCACATTTAGCGCCGCCTGAAACTATCATACATTTTATATAAATTATTAGCCTAGTAAAAATAACACGTCAAAGATGACGTGTTATTTTTTATTAGGTCACTCTCACTAATTTATTTAACAGCAAAAAATAATTACAACTAATATTTACAATTAATAAAATTTTTTAGCTATCTATGACAGAGTGAGGAAGTACGTTTTCATCAAAACCTTTTACTCAAGCATCTCTAAAAAGCATATTTCGAAACTGCAATATGGGCATTAGTGGTCTTCAATATGAATTCTACGAGAAACCACACCAGACAGTTTGACTTCAACATTTCGTAATCGTTCTTCGTTATCGTTTAGACTGTGGATTAAACACAAGCACGTGACCATTTGTAAAAACAATACCCTACTCTACACCTCAGTTATGGCTGAGGCTAGTTATGTGTTATTATGTTATGTAGTATGGCTTACATCAAGCGCCCTGAATATCTACATAAGCGAGTCGAACGTTAACGTCAGAACCCCTGGACCAAGTGCCATATTTTACGACGACCTCTGTTTCGCGGTGGGCGAAGGTCGCCTGCGACGCAGGAGGTTGCGGGTTCGATTCTCGCCTCGGGACAAATGTGTGTACGATCTGCAGACGTACAGGGTGTTCTGGTCGTTTTCTATGTATAATAAAAAAATATTTATCTATGTTTTGTGTTATATTATGTATATCAGTTATCTAGTACCCATAACACAAGCTCTACTTAGCTTGGGGCTTGATAATGCTGTGTGATTTGTCCAGCATTATTTATTATTTATTTATGTTTGGAAACTATAAAATTTAACTAGTACTTTTTTCTACTATTTGATACCTAAATTAAATACTCGTATCTAGTACCAGTATGAACGAACTACTTAATTATTCTCGATAATTATCTTTTTTTTCCTATCAATACCAGATAATTTTCGTTATTCTGTTCAGTGACGTACATGCCCTTGGCTTCGCACGCTTTGATTCTATATAAACTTTATGAGATTTGTATCCCGTGTGTACTGATTTATGACAAGTTATGTTAATATATCAAAAGTATCATTATGTGGTATTCCAGGATTTCGTGGTTCTAGGTTCGTTTTAGGTGTTTCAGTCCGATTACTTCAGTAGTTTTGGTCTGAAGAAGTTACAAAAATCCATCTATCCATATAAACTTTCGCATTTATAATGTAGGTGTGATTAGATAAAATGAATAGTTTTGTATTAAAGGTCCTTAACCCCTAAAACCTTTTTTTACGAAAGGGATAACTTTTTTTTGAGATTTGCATTTTTCAATTGTTTTTGGCAAGGTACCAGTGGGAGCTGGGCCTTACGTGTAACTGTAGGTTATCACAGAACAGTGTAATCCGCACGATCTAGCGACGTGTCTTTATGCAAAACAAACTATTCTTATCGGAGGATACCATCTTGAATGGGTGTTTGTATATACATAAATTACATCTTGTTCTAGATTTTACTATTTGCAATCTTTGTGCTTGTCGTGAAAGTCGTGATTTTATGAGACTTCCTCTCGCGATTTTAGTTTTTATAAACCATAGCGGATAGTTTCTCGTGGCTGCTCTGGGCAGGCCTGGCGCACAGAGGTCTGGTTCGCAGACTGATCCCGGCAAACCATAGCGGATAGTTTCTCGTCTCGTGGCTGCTCTGGGCAGGCCTGGCGCGCAGAGGTCTGGTTCGCAGACTGATCCCGGCAAACCATAGCGGATAGTTTCTCGTCTCGTGGCTGCTCTGGGCAGGCCTGGCGCACAGAGGTCTGGTTCGCAGACTGATCCCGGCAAACCATAGCGGATAGTTTCTCGTCTCGTGGCTGCTCTGGGCAGGCCTGGCGCACAGAGGTCTGGTTCGCAGACTGATCCCGGCAAACCATAGCGGATAGTTTCTCGTCTCGTGGCTGCTCTGGGCAGGCCTGGCGCACAGAGGTCTGGTTCGCAGACTGATCCCGGCAAACCATAGCGGATAGTTTCTCGTCTCGTGGCTGCTCTGGGCAGGCCTGGCGCACAGAGGTCTGGTTCGCAGACTGATCCCGGCAAACCATAGCGGATAGTTTCTCGTCTCGTGGCTGCTCTGGGCAGGCCTGGCGCACAGAGGTCTGGTTCGCAGACTGATCCCGGCAAACCATAGCGGATAGTTTCTCGTTTCGTGGCTGCTCTGGGCAGGCCTGGCGCGCAGAGGTCTGGTTCGCAGACTGATCCCGGCAAACCATAGCGGATAGTTTCTCGTCTCGTGGCTGCTCTGGGCAGGCCTGGCGCGCAGAGGTCTGGTTGGCAGACTGATCCCGGCAAACCATAGCGGATAGTTTCTCGTCTCGTGGCTGCTCTGGGCAGGCCTGGCGCGCAGAGGTCTGGTTGGCAGACTGATCCCGGCAAACCATAGCGGATAGTTTCTCGTCTCGTGGCTGCTCTGGGCAGGCCTGGCGCGCAGAGGTCTGGTTCGCAGACTGATCCCGGCAAACCATAGCGGATAGTTTCTCGTCTCGTGGCTGCTCTGGGCAGGCCTGGCGCGCAGAGGTCTGGTTGGCAGACTGATCCCGGCAAACCATAGCGGATAGTTTCTCGTCTCGTGGCTGCTCTAGGCAGGCCTGGCGCGCAGAGGTCTGGTTGGCAGACTGATCCCGGCAAACGTCACTTTACCTCGATGATTACTCTGGGAACGAGGCATGCGTTTCTACGTAACAGTACCTAATTACTTAATTAGTTACACACAACAAACATTTAGTAAATTAGTAAATAGGTAGCTTTTAATATTAGCTTGTAATAAAATTTGTATATAATTATTCAAGAATCCAGGAGTTGGGCGTTGACACTACCACACAGTTTTTAAGCTTCGGTAGTGTCATCGTTTCAATAGCATCAGTGTACCTACCATTGTAAAAATATGATCTGAATAAATGATTTTTTATTTTATTTAAAGAGGTAAAGTTTGTGAGTTTTTAGGAGGTAATCTCTGGATGTACTAAATCGATTTGGAAAATTCTTTTACCAATAGAAAGCCACGTTATTTGTGAGTGTCATATTAATATAGCCTATGACACTCACAAATAACGTGCGGGGCGGGCAGCTAGTTCGAAAAAAAGAGATATTACCTATTTATTTTATATAAATTGAGTCTTGATTAGAACACTACATTTTACGTTGCTTCTGCTGTTAATGAGATATACTAGATAACACTTTCATTGTCCTTGACGCAAATGTGGCTCTAGCGCTGCCTGTAGTGTAGGCAGCGTAGCCGAGGCGCGCGGCTGGCGGCAGCGGTGCGATTCTTCCGACCACATCGCATTGGGCAATGAATGTGTTATGATAGGCAAGCTACAAATAAGTTTTAGGTCAATACAGTAACACTTAGTTAGAACTTATTTTTAGCAAAATGCTAACCGGTTCCTTGATTGCACATTAATAACTTTCTCCGAATACGTGGAAAAAAATTGACACTGTTATGAAAAAAATATAACGTTCGATACTGTTCTGCAAAATGTTCATCAAATAGAAAAAACTTAACTGTATTTTAAAGGTTTACTATAAGTTTTTCGTTTCTGAAATAAATAAGAATTACTTCTCTAAGTTATACGAGTATATGACATACCGGCCTACATATAATAAATTAATAATAGATACATTTTCAAGCAGTTAATTTTTATCATGGCATTCAAAACATCTTTTTTTTCTCTAAATAAAGGGTTTTAGTTTTTGTCTCTAAACAAAGAACAATAAGGAAGGTATAATCCTTTATCGATTAAGGAAAAGGTACCTACCTACTTGCTTTATGACGAGTGCTTCATAAGCATGATCTTTGCTCTTTGAGTGTAGACTTGTCAAGAAAATACCCTAATCACTCAACATAACTGTATTTAGCCTAGGTATTTAATCTAGTTACCAACTAAAATTACTACCAAAATTAAGTTACCAACTACCTACCTGACATGGACCTCTACTGCAACCGTGATTTTGTCAAAAAAAAATATTTGTTTCTAATAGAAATTGCAAAAACTATGTATAAGATACCTAATTTACCAAACAAACAAAATTGCGGGTAACTAGGACATACTTACATTCACTTTTAATTCACAAAATGATAACCATTCCTCCGTATGCCAGTTTCCACGTATCACAGTTCACTTCACAACACGAAGCTTTTCGTAAGTAATGTAACACTGATTCTGTAATGATGACGTAAAAGTAAAAGTAGAAGCGTTCGCGGTTCGAATTCGAATTTGTATTTGGAACGTGGCGTGCGCGTTCTCACCTGACGCGGCGCGGGCGCAGACTGCCGGTCAGGGACCGCGCGGCTGCGTGTCTACAAAATGATGCAGATAACTGAACAAATATGAACTAGGAAAATCTCATTGTGACGTTTTTGGTGTACATAGACCATACATAGATAATGGTTTATTAACTATTACGTACACGGTATTTACCTATATTAATCTACTTGATGGTTCTTTCTTACCTAGAATATTTACTTTAATTAAATCTAATTGTCTAGATAAAATCTGACTTATCGTAGATCACGTTGGTTACTAATTTCGTCTAACCAATTAGGTACTTACATAATATCATTGCAATTATAAACTTAGTAAGTAGGTATACCTTTGCTGAATAAATTAAAATTATATTAAGTTTAGGTGCAAAAACTCAACTTTATCGTATGTTCTAAATGACATTACAACTTATCGATATGCTTTACGTTTGCAAGGCAAACAGTTATACTTTTGATTTTCTTTAATATCATTATCTTGATTTTCTTTTAGTTTGACCAATCCATATTATAAAGTTACATATTAATAGTTCAACCCTATTATTTCTATATATCTTGTTACTGACCAGTTCTAAAATTCGAGTAATAAAAAGAAAATAAAAAAATGCCTCATAAAATACAAAAAGCTCCATGCAATCCTTGCGCACAATGGTTTGTAAATACGCGTTCCGGCGCGCCTGCGCAACCTGTCTGACCGGACACGCAGGGTTGCCAACGCAGGGAAACGATCGTCACGCGCCGCCGCGCCAAAACGGAGCGAGACATTAGAATGCGCGCGGTCGAGCTTGGCCTTGAGAGCTAATTACTTACGTAGGTTCCTAACTACACCTTATAGGGCATCTACCTACATGCTCTCGAATCGTGGCGTTGCATACCTGCCTATGTATGTGCTCAAATCAAACTAAATTTGGAAGCTATCAAATATTACTACGTTAATTACTTGTACAGAACCCACCATGTCGAGCGCAGATTTCCGATATTTAGGAACCTACGTATTCAGACGAAACCTAATTCAGTGGAATACGTAGAAACTTCTTTGATACAATTTACATTACATCTCTCATACAGTTTTCTCCCTAAGTACAAGCCATTATCATTAATTTCTGGTATAACTTTAAAAAGTTTCATCATCTTCAATTAAACCTACCTCTAAAAAAATCAAATTGTTGTAGAACCATTCAACTACACTAGCTGCTGCTGCTACCCTACCTCATTAAGTCTAGTTTAATGTCACTTAATTATGTACGATAAGGTTATTGAAAATTTAACTGCTTTGCCGTATCTAATCAAGTGTTTTATGTCTATGTATGCAATAAGTACCAGACATTTCAGATCAAAGCAAGGGTCACGGTTTATTGGATATTTGGATTTGAAATAGCCAGGCTAAGCATAACATTGTTATAAAACACCAGCTTCCGACAACGGCTTTTTTTTCCTTATTACCGAAGTATATGTCCTGAAATAACATTGTTGCCAATTTTTATTGACATTTGTTTAGCCGATACATAATTACTTTCGAAATTATAATATTAGTATGGATGTACAAAAGAGTTTGAAAAGTTTATTAAAATAGGTACCTACGAAAAAATGCCCGATTTGAATAAATTTCAGGTGGCAACCCTACCAGACATAGCGCTACATTGATGAGGCTTTTGCATTATTACGTGGACGTAGCATCAGCACAGAGAAGCTGCCTCACCTGAGTCATACGGTGAAGCTGAGACACGCGGAGTTTACTTTAAACATTTACGATGGATGAGTAAGGCAAGCTAACCATCACGCATTTGTTTCAAACTACATAGGTATTATTTATTATGTACAGTCACGAAAATAATCGATAGGTAATTAAATTTTGAAATAAGTAATTTGAAGAACTATTTTGATAATATTATTATGCTGCCCTATAAAAGTTTTGTGTACTTCTACTTCTATTTATACACAATATTATTATCCATTCACCCATGCATATAAATATATTTCGAAAATATGTACTGTGACAATATTTACGCTTCGCGATCTCAACCAACACTGAGTGGAGGGCCTGCGGATGATGATTAGCCCATACAAACGTTCCTACTACCTAAACGATTTGTAATTTGAGCATAGTTCACCATTATAATGTTGTTTTTTGTATTCGAATAGTATTGATCTAGGTCACTGGGTTTTTTTTTACGATAAAATATAAATAAATAAATAATGCTGGACAATTCACACAGCATTATCTAGCCCCAAGCTAAGCAGAGGTTGTATTATGGGTACTAGATAACTGATATACATAATATAACACAATACATAGATAAATGTTCTTTATTATACATAGAAAACGACCAGAACACCCTGAACAAATGTCTGCAGATCGTACACATTTGTTCCATCATATTAGTTTTACAAAGTATATCATCTATATTTTGTAAAACTAATATTAGCACGCCAACCATTTGTATAAAACATGTGTTATTGGTCGGCAGGTAGAAAATGCCTCGGCATTAAGCCCACCCTTTGTACATAAGTGCAATAAAGTTTTAAATAAATAAATAAAACGCTAGTGTAATACAGTTTATTGTAGCAATATAGTAATTTTTTTTTTTTTTTTTTTTTTTTTTTTTATCTCTACTCTTTATTTATTTAACAGCAAAAAATAATTACAACTAATATATTATATATTAATATATACTATTATATGTATGTATAGTAATTATATTCCTGGTGTTATATTCATCTATAATAACCAGTTTATGATGCATTGTCTTCTCTGCATGTTTACCTGACCCAGTAGGTAATATCTAAATAGAGTGCAATCACATTTTCACATAAGACTACGCTTTACTAAGTATTTACCAGAAGATAAGCTAAATGCTATTATTTGTACTACTTATTTGTATAGCAAATTATGATAACATAATAGCTTTTTCCATTTTACATTACCCGAAACAATAGTAATATAAAACCGGCCAAGCGCGAGTCGGATTCGCGCACTAAGGGTTCCGTACTATTATCTATAAAAATGGCAAAAAAAAAACAAGTATGTTGTATGGGAGCCTTCTGAAATATTAATTTTATTTTAATTTAATTATTAATTTTTAAAGTGAATTTAATTAAATATTCTGTTAATATTTCAAGCGTCTACCTGTTGCCGTTATCGAGCAAAAATATCACGTTTGTTGTATGACGTTTGTGTTGGAGCCCCCTTAAATATATTCTCCCTCCTTAAATATTTTTTTAATTCTGGTTTTTAGTATTTGTTGTTAAAGCGGCATCAGAAATACATCATCTGTGACAATTTCTACTGTCTAACTATCACGGTTCATGCATGAGATACAGCCTGGTGACAGACGGGCAGCGGAGTTTTAGAATAGGATCCCGTTTTACCCTTTGGTTACGGAATCTTAAAAAGACATAAGACAAATATCATTAAAAAATGTCACTTAATTTCCGTGTCAGTGGTTTATTTTATGAATTACACCTTTTCTAAGTGTACATTTTTGTATTTATGGAAATAAAGACTTTTTGATTTAATTTGATTTGAAAATAATATTAAAAGAAACAAACTATAGGTAGGTACTAAGCAAGAAACATGAAACAAAATATAAATTGTGTTCTTTATCAGCCTAATGATAAAGCTTAGACAGTTTCCCAGCCTCCTTAGAACCTCCCTGCCCTTCCAGGTATGTTTGTGCCCTATATAGCATCCCAGCAGGTACCTAGGTACACGGATGTCCCATAAAGACTTGAAAGACATCATCTTGCGGAGCAGCCTTTCACGAGGTGGGTACTTTTGTTTGTTCTGAACCAGGGCTGTATTCAGCACTTATTATATTTTGGGGAAAACCATCATTGATGACGAAGGTGCATAAATACCTATCACAGTTTCTATCTCAGTCGGTATAATTACGAAACAACGTTATTACCAACTGTTTTCTGCCCGCGGCTTTGCTCATGTGGGACCTTGCAACAATGCATTCTTTACCTACTACGTACGTAGCAAGTTGGTGTCCTATATAAGGTCCTAGGAGTAATGCATTGGATAACTCTGTAAGTAATGTCACGTCTGGTTTTAACAAATGAATTGAATCGAATCATATAAAATGCAGTTAATTTGCATTCAAGTACTTAATAATGTGGCTAAGCTGCAGGTAAGAAAGCTAAAAAGTGTCTCCAATGGTTAGAGAAAAGGGTTCCCGGTGGCGGCTGTTTACTCCACTTGGCAGGGCCACTACCGTGACCCTGGTGGCTGTAAGTCTCATGTTTATATTCGAACCAATCGGTGACCGTGTACTTTTTTTACATACTTACCAATTTCCACACATACGGCCTGATTAGCAGGGCTAATAATTTGACACGGATTCGATGATCCATCGACACGGACACAAAATTTAATTGTTTTTGCGGCCTCAAATTAATTCTGGGTTCATAGAAAATTCTTTTCCACTAGTTTCATTCCTCGTACAACACAAAAAATATTAAAAACCGATAAAAAATATTTGAATCCCACGAGCTCACGCCCCTAGGAGCGCTCCTGGCCGCACCTGCCGAGCCCGCGTCTCCGCTGACACCGATACGGCACGGCACCACATGCGCCTTTTGTCGCCGTGTTGGCTAATCTCCAGCTCTTTCTGACTAGCAACATGTTTGAACAGCCGCTTTTAGTTCTTACATTTTCGATCTATAAGTTATTAAATACACTATTCTGAGTACCTAGATACCACTACATAGCTTATACTTATAACTAGTAGGTACCCTTTATCTCTTATTTTTAAAAGGATCTGTAAATCCGACGATACGAAATGATTTCTGACTGATGCGGCTATAAGGCAAAGATCCCTGTAGCCTACGCTACAAGTATCTTTGCAATAAAATAATTTAGATTCGTTTTAGATTTGATTAAGTTTTAAGCAATGTAGTGGATATATTAGGAATAAAGGCTCATTGGTTTTCAGTACGTTGGGACCTAGTTACATGTATTAACATACGGGACTCGCATGGTCAAACCAAGGACTCAGTCCTTAAAATAACTACAGACTTCACGATTTCCAAATTGTTCCTTTTTGAACTGCCCTTATCCATTGTTTTCCTGCTTTAAATATGATATCATCCATTCAGCGATGAACTGGTCGGACCGGGTCTCTCTTGCCATCTCGAGCGCACAAATGCAAGACTCTTGCGCTCCATCGGTTGTCGCTGGTTCTCGCGATGTGGTCCGACCACTTCCATTTTGGTCTTGCAACTCGTAGCCACTGCTCCTAGATTTCTTGGCTAAAATTTAATGTAGTATTAATTTTCAACATTTTACCGTGTAGACCTCGTCTACACCGCGCCGTAGCTAAGCCGCAGTAGTATAGGTGTAGTAAAACATCAATCACGGAAAAATCAACAAAATAATCGAATTATGGTAAATCCCGCTTTTAGAGTTGAAAATTGATAGGTTCAATTTTAGTTTATTAGGTAGGTACTTCATTTTTATAAGCTTACTTACCTAATATATACTTAGTAAGGAACGTGTGTGTTCTGATTGCGTAAGGTTGTCTACAATAGACTGTTCTAGGCATTTCGATGTTTTCATATAAACCTCGTCAAGTCGGAGGGATATGACCAAGGATAGGATGTTAAGAAATTTCACAGCGTAGATAATGAAACCTTTGTAATTGGAAATTGTGAAATGTATCAGGAGCGTGCTTATTGCATGTTGCCGGTGATGCCGCTCAGGCGTAAACAGGATTGATTACTGAGACAGCGACACTGCGGCCAGCCAAGTTCGCAAAGACACTAGCAACGCAATATACATCATCACAATATATTAGTCCACTGCTGGACATAAACGCCCTCCGACCAGGTCGGAGGGCGTCCTACACTACGTTTGCAGAGTCGCGGTCTCAACTCAAGAACTCGTTTACCCCAGCGGTTGTCGGTTCTTCTTGAGATATGGCCAGCCCACTGCCACTTCAGCTTGCTAATCCTTTGATCTATGTCGATAATTGGTTCTCGGTCGGATGTATTCGTTGCGAATTCTATCCTTCGATGGGAGGATTCTTTTTCGAAAGGAGGGCTACCTACTTGATTGGGGTATCAAATGAAAGGCATTGTTTTGTAAATTTGTAAATTTTAAACAGTTTTCGAAATTTCTGTAGATTTCATACTTTTCAAAATATTGCCATTCGAAAAAAGTCGAAAAATTTATTGTCCAAATAATTGGCAAATGTTCGAAACTCTCGGCGTGCGAGTTCACTCACACTTGACGGATCTTGTTTGACTTACGCATGTTCATTTTACGTCTCTTGTCCTAAATTGTATTCCTGTTGCGCTTCAAGTTGCAATAATAATAATAAAAATCATTTCAATTAATTCACGCTATTTAATCAACATCGTAATGCCAACTATTTTCTTATGCATTGATGCCATGATGATTCCGACCTCTATTCATGTTGACAAGTGTGAGACATCCTCGAGCAACTTATGAAAATGCTTCTAAAATTATTTCCTTACTATTTTTTACTTTCAATGAGGTTTTACTCCATCATAACATAAACCACATATTATTTGTCATCGCCATGACAACAGTAACTATTGACAAAATGATGACAGTTTTTTGAAACTTTACAAAGTTATAAAAATAGCAAAATGCTTACCGCCAAAATAATTAGTTTTACCCCGTAAATATAATTTATTGCAGTTTCTCAGTAAGGTAGAAGCTGAAGATATGAAACTACTGAACTTCCACCTCCGGTACCATCCTCCGGGGCTGGTGCTGGAGTATCGTCAGAAGGGAGTTGTGAAGAACAAGGATATCGATCTACTTGACCTCAATTCCAAGTAAGATCATTTTTACCTCTGCTTTAATTTTGATAGATATCTTCGGATCAGCGCAAAAACTGCGTTTTAAATATTTTTTGAATCTACGTTAACAAATTGCATTGTTTGTTTTTCTTTTTGAATAAGTACCTAAATAATGGAAACTACCTACTGAACAACGAATAGGTTTACTTCTTTGGTGTGCGGAGTGAATTCTATTTTTGTAATATGAATTCAGATGAAGAGTTTTGTGCATATCGATGCACAAACTCTTCTGAAATTGAAATATCGTTGAAAAACAAAAAAAAATCTTCTAGTTCAGACCTAAAAGAAGTAGCAGCGAAACTGTTTATGAAGGAGGCTCTCCTCACGGAGGATGTTCGTGACCAGCTCGACACCGTCCTCGAGATCCTGAAGAAGAGGATCGAGCACGAAGGTCCCCAAGGAAAGAGGTTCTACATCTACAAGACGCTGCACACCCATGTGCTGCCGCTGACCAATGTGGCTTTCGATAAAACGGGGAAAAGGTTACTTTTGCTTACCTACTCTTGGATTTTCATTATCTACACCTAACGAAAGAAATTAGTAAATGTAATAACGTTGGGTATTGAGTGAACTCTAGCATGAGTTTAATTCGATATTTTTTTTCTAACAAGGATAAGAATTAATAGTTTCCTTTCATCATACCCTAAGAAGGTACCAAACAAAATTGATACGTTTGCAGATGCCTTTCTGGGAGCTATGACCGGACCTGCAAAGTGTGGAACGTGGAGACTGGCAACGAGATCGCCACCCTCGCTGGACACCAGAACGTGGTCTACTCTGTCGCCTTCAACTTCCCTGCATGGTGAGTGTGCGGTGTGAACTTCAAAACAGAGTTAGTAACATGGTCTACTTGTACGACAAGAATGTGGCTTCAAAAGTGCTTGCTTTCCTCGATATTTGCTTTTGTTTTGTGCCCTTTTTCCTGTACCAATAGGTCGTACGCAAATTTTCGCGGGTCGGAACGTTTGATTGGACCGCGTTGTACGAACACTGGGCAAACTCGATATCTTGTCATTGACCTTTATTCCGTTCTGAAAAGTCCGTCTATCTGAAATAAGCCATTCTAATGTTTGGCAGTGACCGAGTAATCACCGGCTCCTTCGACAAGACAGCTAAAATCTGGGACCCCACGAGTGGGGAGTGTCTGGCCACGCTGTGGGGACATACAGGAGAGGTGGTCGCTGCACAATTCAACCCTAAAACCGACCTGGCTGCCACCGGCTCTATGGACCATAACGCCAGGCTGTTTGATATTGAGACGGGTAAGAAAGAATATATTCTAATCTTTGCCAGTGGTTCCCTTGACAAGACATACAAGGTCTGGAAAGCCAAGAGTGGCGAATGCCTGGCCACGTTGTGTGAGGAAACCGAAACTATCACCCATTACGAAACATCTCGGAATTATTCTGTCTACAAAAGCTAATGAGTCATTGAAACCAATTGTCGGAGAAATCGGTGAACAAACACAACAAAACAATAGATACACACAGTAGAACAAAGAAGTCTCCTTTTTAGGGTAGGACACGTGGGAGAGGTGGTCGCTGCGGAGCTCAACCCTAAGAGTGACCTAGGCCACAGACTCTCTTGACCATAACGCCCTATTTGACAATGAAACAGCTACTTAGCTGTGTGAATCAGCTACACAGCTACTTACGATCTGACTACAGTTTTTGGACGCAAAATTATCCTATAAAAGTTTTGTCCGAACACAAACATTAATTTATCATTGTAACAAGTCTCTTCCGAAATCCTTTCGCCGTAAAAGGGTTAAGATCATGAGAAGTGCCAAGTCAGTAATTTTATTATCTTCGACTATAAAGTTGGCAAATTATCTAGGAGATTAGATAGCTTTTGAGGCTTGCTTTTGCTTTCTCTGTCTTGTAATAGCACAAGGCAGAACTTAAAAAAGGTGGGTACCAGGTTAGAATGATGATTTTTCCCAGGTAGTGAGATCCACACTTACTCCGGGCACACTGGCGAGGTGATCGCGCTGCAGTTCGACCCCAACGAAGGGCAGCGCCTCATCACGGGCTCCTTCGATGGCACCATCTCGATGTGGGACACCAGGACTAAGGAGTATGTTGCAATGATTCTTCGATTATAGGGAAACTGGTTTTTAGAGCTTTGGAAACTAATATAATTCATGGTTACCAATTCTAAGGTGGCCGAAGTAGGTAACTGAAAGGTTGAAATATCAGGAAACGTAAAAAAGCCATCGTTGAGTTAATTTGACGATAGAAATCCCTCCCTAATAGTTTCTAGTAGGATTTACATTTTTCCAGTAGGATTTACATGCGTTGTCCATGGTAACGTTTAAAGGTTATATAAAGTCTGTATTTTATTCCAGGCCCAAAATTATCTATATAAATTTTGAGCCCGATCCGTTCATTAGTTTTAGAAGAGGTAAAAAGATCCGTACTTACAATCTATCGCATTTATAATATTATTGTAATGTGATTACGAGAAGAACCGATCACTATCGTAGTAAAACCAGATGACTGAGAAAAATCTGTTAGTGAACGTTGGTGGTTGCTCTGATGTTTCTGTAAGGGATACAACTTTTTATCCAACCGCGAATACGAGTGTTTGTTTTCCTTTTTTACACTTTTTATCTCTGTGTGTGGTTTTAGTTAAGGCGATACCCCGACCCAAACTAGCGCCACCACCTATTTTATCCCATTATTTCGTTGAACAAAGGGAATTACAAAAATTAAATTGGGCCGTTTGTGACACATATTGTAATTTGTAAGCTTTCTTTATTTTGTATAGTATATGCATTAGGCAGAGATACTTCAAGTCAAAAAAAAAAGCTTATAATAGGTTTCACAAACTGTCCAATGAAATTTTTAAATTCCCTTCGTTCAACGAAATAATAAGATAAACAGGGGGCGGCGGCGCCATTTGCGTCGGGGTAGCACCTATAAACAAGAGTGGAAGTAATATCACATAGTTTCGGAGTGAACATTTTTCACGGTGAGCTTTTTTTTAAAACAGCAAAATTTGTATATCTAGCCGCGTAGCCGTCCTGCAAGGCCACAACGGAGAGATCTCCAACGTGCAGCTCAACTGGGACAGTTCATTGGTGGGCTCTTCCTCCCTCGACGGCAGCGCCAAGCTGTGGGACGCGCGCAGAGTCGCATGCCTCGCCACTGTTGCGTCGCACACCGACGAGGTACGTCAACATCAGCCTATGCTTGTGATACCACAGATACAGCTTCCCTGTTTTACGCCATAGCTTGCTGCGTCCAGCATGTGACTAGTCCTCCACAGATTGTCATGCCATCTGAACACAAGTAAATAAAATAAAATATAAAAGCTGTCGAAATCTTACCTAATTTGAACACAAAACGATTAATTGCTGTAGGTACGCTTCGCTAAAAAAATAACAAGATTTCTCGTTCCTTATCCTGTGTAAACATAATTAGCAATTGTGAAAGGTGATTTAATTTTATTCTTTGATTTAAGGTAGTCAGGTCGAACCTGGCTAGTTCGATTTAGATCCAACCAAGTTAGCCAAAATGACAAGGTTTCACGATGATCTACGTTACATGCTACGTAAACTTTAGTGCCTCTACGAGCTGCGTAGCTCGTGGCATAGCACCTCTACGTTTCACGGGTTATCAGATCACACTGTGATCTTTCCAGCCTCTTAGGTTAGGACTCTTTTCCTATCACGCGGGTTACACCGCGTGCGGATCTGTTTTGTTTTGTTTCACTCAAAACCATAATTTTATAAAATTATGTTTTTCTATTACACGGGCTACACGCACTCGGAACGCGGGTTGGCTGGAACAATTATAGGATTCTTGTGGCCCGCATACGGACCAGATCCGCGCGCGGACAAAATGCCGATTTTACAGGAAAAACCCCTTAGTGTGACTGAGACACAGGATATTTATCGGGATAATAAAAATACCTAGTAAAACCTAATATACGTATTTACATCAATATTTTATGTATATCAGTATTTAGATTTAGTACCCATGACACAAGCTGTGCTAACATTGAGGCTTGTGGAGGCTAGCATTATTATTATTATGAAGTGAAGAACGTTGTTCCTCAACCTCATGATCCAATGCTAGCTTGCCATGAAACTTGGAAATGGTGTCTTCACAGGAAGAGTTCATCATCTAGGTTTCCCAGGTCCTGGACATCTGCTTCGACTGGGCTGGCCAGCGCATGGCCACCTCCTCGAGCGACTGCTCCGCGCGGGTCTACGACGTGAAGGCAGACTTCAAGGAGCTGGCGATCATGAAGGGTCATAGGGAGGAGGTGTCTAAGGTACCGTGTTAGATCAAGGAGTTGGAGTGGTTGCTCGAGTATTAATATCAGTTATAATTTGAACGATAATAACAAAGTTAGGAAATATACCAATAGGCTTATCACAGAGAGCCGTATTAAATATACCAATAGGCTTATCACAGAGAGCCGTATTAAATATACCAATAGGCTTATCACAGAGAGCCGTATTAAATATACCAGTAGGCTTATCACAGAGAGCCGTATTAAATATGCAAAGTAATGTACAACTAGCAGTATACTGTGTAGGTATCTAGATTAGTACCTAACTAAATTTGTAATACCTACATTACTCCTATCCTAGGTCAAAACTTAATTTTACCTTTTAGTAATATTTGTTTCTATTTTTCTTGTTTCTTTTTTGTTATTAGCTAAGTTCCTTTTTAATTTTTATCGTTTGTGTAAGTAGGTACCTAAGTTTAAAATGCTAGTGTATCTCTATCTACCTATTGTACTGTGTCTATGTTTGATTTATTTATTGTTATGTGCTAACAATAAATATATGCTGTCTGTGTTTGTGAACCAAATAAATTTCTATCTATCTATCAGTAACTGATATATCTTGTCCAAACTTTTAAAACTTACAAACAAAGAACACAGTGTACTTCACTGTTTCTAACTTAAAACCTGTATAGTTAGAGCCAGGGTCGGGTTCACTGATTGCGGGCCACTCGCCACTCCCGGCATTTATAGAAGTAGGACTACTCAAAAACATTTAAGAATGTTTGCAACACTGCGAAATGCCTGTTCTTGAGGAAAAAAATTGTTAACTCAACAGATAAAATAAAAGCAACATGGAGACTAATAAATAACGAAACTGATAAATCAAAGACACGCAATAGAGAAAAAAGGTTAAAAATTAATAAATAAATAATAAAAATAAATTAAATACTAATAGATGATAAAGATATTGCCGATGCTTTTGAAGCATTTTTTTCTATTCCAAAAGTTGTACCTATACCCGGTCTCCAAACTCCTCGCCTTAAATGTCGGTTAAATTATTAGAATCATCAGTTGAAAAATGTAAGGAAGTCTCATCTTTATTCATGTAAATACTAATTATAATAGTAAAAACATAAGTCTATTAACATCAAAAATACTGAGGATCATTGGGGTATTTCATACAAAGTACTGAGTTCAATTGTTAAAGAAGTTGCTCCTTGTTTAGCTTATATATTTTCAGTGGTTGTGTCGACGATGATGTTTTTTCCTGGTCTCATGAAATATACCTAGTAAACTGGTACCTCTTTATAAATCTGGTAGCCACGATGATCCAGCCAACTACAGGCCAATTCCAATGTTTCTGTAAAGTTTTTGAAAAGATTATTCTCACTCAGTTTCGTCCTCTCACTTTAACCTACTAGGCTGCTTTATAAAAATCAATTTGGCGACAACTGATAGGTACCAGTACAGTTCTATTGAAGCATATTGGATGCCTGGGATAAAGCGAAAAACTGGGATAAAGCTATAGGTTGATATATTTTGTGATCTTACTACGGCTTTTGATTGTGTAGATCATGGTACATTAAATACAAAATTAAAACATTATGTAATAGGCGCAACAAGGCACTGGCACTTATGCAATCTTATTTATCTGATAGATTTCAAAAAGTTGACAGTGGCAAAGAAAGATCAAGGGCTCAAAAATTGAATTAAACACCCTATTTATTCAGGACGAATAAATAGGGTGTCTAATTACGATATAGTCAGGATACCTATACAAGTAAGAAGAGATGGTAATTACAAGTGTAAGAGAGCCAGGAGAAAGCTGCAGGCGATGCAGCAAAAAGCTGAACCATAGCTGTAGCAACTTTGTGATGTCCCCAGGTTTGCTTCAGCCCAGCTGGAGGCTGCCTTCTCACTGCGTCATCGGACAGAAGCGCCCGCGTGTGGAACGCAGCCACCGGAAACTGCATACAGGTACTGCCTTACCCTCATCATCATCACCAGCCCATCTAGCCAGACGTGGACTGAACTCCCTTCAAAGCTCAACCATTAGCAGGCCGGAACAACTTATTGCAAGGCGAGGTGATGTGATGACAGATGGAGCAAATCCGACTGATTGGTGGTTAGGGGTAAGAAAAAGATGCGTTGGTTGCGAGGTGGATCAACGACTTGATAAAACTCGCATGACCTTAACGGATGTGGTTTGCACTGGATAATTCGACGACCTCTGTAGCGCGGTGGGCGAAGGTCTGCCTGTGACGCAGGATGTTGCTGGTTAGCTTGGAGCTAGATAATGCTGTGTGACTTGTGCAGCATTATTTATATTCTATTTATTTATTTATAACTAGTGGAACTCGTAATAATAGGGAGTCCTGATAGCGAGCGCTTAGTAAAATTCAGATAAAATGATAAAAGACTAAGTTTTACTGACCTGCCCACAATATCATACGAGTCATTCATACCAATGCCTATTCCAATATGTCTTCAGTCAGTCCTAGTCCGTTCGCATCCAGGATTCACTGGTGAACAAATCCTCATACAGCCCAATCATTCCAGGTCCTATCAGGGCACCAAGGGGAGATATTCTCCTGCGCCTTCTCGTACGCTGGAGACGCCATCGTGACCGCCTCGAAGGACAACACCTGCAGGATCTGGAGATGACTGGACTGGTGGATGTAGGGCATCCACTAACATCTTACAACTTGGAAATGAAATGAGCTAGTTATTGTTTGTATCTAAGCTAAAAACTGATTCCTATAGCTCAATAGATGGCAATGAAAATGGTCAATATTGACTTTGCCTCAGGCTCTTTATTTGCCTATTTTGTGTTTCCTAATACAAGCTCTACTTAGGTTTGGGCTAGATAATGCTGTGTGAATTGTCCAGCATTATTATTTATTATTAATTTAATCCGTTTTTGACACTCAATAAGGACATCTAAGGCGAAAGGTAGATTTTATAAGGCCCACGCTCTTAATGTACCTGTAGTTCAAAATCAATTCATACTTAAAACTGAAAGTATTAGTTAAATAAAACATTTAAGTAATGTTATCTATCTATGCTTACGATTATGACATTTATACAATAATGTAAAGTATTAAAGAATTCGTAGAGCGAAACTACCACATAAACTTAGCGGCAATGTTTCGAATGCCTACATTCAACTTATCTACTGTACTAAAGTAGGTATTAAAATTATGACAATAATGAGTTTCCTTTCATTGATATATTATAATTGTTACAAATTGTAATATTAACGAATTTATTAAGTATAATAGAACGACACAGGTCTTAAGAAAGTAACTTTAAAAATGATTTTAAGTTTTTACAATGGACACCTAAACTTTTATGTAGGCATTTATGAAGAAAAAGAACTATTAGTAAGTGTCGCCAATAGCCAGGGCCGTCGCTAGTTTCATGTGACCCATATTCTATCTAGGTCGCAGTTGTTATAGCAGTGAGCAGAGGCGTATTTAAAGATTTGGCGCCCTGGGCCAGTTAGCTTTGCCGCCCCATTTATTTAAGAAAAAAACCTATGTGGTGTGAAATAATAAATGAAAAAAACCGACCAAGTGCAAGTCGAACTCGCACACGAAAGATTCCGTAATTATCTATAAAAACGGCAAAAAAATCTAATGCCTTGTACGGGAAATTTAAAATCCCCTTAAATATTTGTTTTATTTCAATTTAAAAATTTATTTTTAAGACGAATAGTAAGGCAAATGACCTTGGACCTTTCCGCGCGCCTTTATGCAGCAAAGAGTGCTTGTTTTCGGTTCAGCATTCTATGTAGTGCCATCATAATCAACCAAATAATAGGATCCTCTGCGGTTGGGCGACGTGTAACTGGTCAGGTTTGAATCACAGATTTTGTAGGTGCAAATACGTTTTTACGTTTGATTTCATTAATTTGACTGCTTTTCGAAGCTAATGGACCTCCAAGCGGTAGGTATGAACTATGTGAATCACTATACTGAATTTGGTACTAATCGAATTTGAGACGCCGATAAAAAGTGGGTTCAAAGCCGCTACACATACACTATAACTAACAGTATAACAACTACACTATGATTAACAGCAAATATTTGGAACCTCCAAGGGACCTTTCAGGATGTGTGTTACAGGATATATAATTTTTTTTTAAATTTCAGAGCTCCACAATGAATATTTTCGTCGGAAAACGGGTTCGAAAACACCTAATTTTCTTGTTTTTGGGTTAGTATGCGTGAATATATAACTAAATATTTTGTAAATATTTCAAGGGTCTACCTTTTGCCGTTATCAATAACGAGCAAAAACGAGCAAAAAAATCACGTTGATTGTATCGGAGCCCCCTTAAATATTTATTGAATTTTTTGTTTTTTAGTATTTTTTGTTACAGCGGTAACAGAAATATAATACATCATCTGAACAAATTTCAACTGTACATATAACTATCACGGTTCATTAGATACAGTCTGGTGACAGACGGACAGACAGACAGAAGGTAATTAATAGGGTCCCGTTTTACCCTTTGGGTTTGGAAACCTAAAATACACCATCTAATCACTATATATTTTAACACTTCATTTGATTTTTTTTCTATGTACTTACAATTTGATTGACAAAATCGTCAATGACGCTCTCAGAACTTAGTGTTTGTCAACTCAGCTTCTATGTTCAGAAAAGCTAAGCTGTTTATACGTTCTTCGCTTGTAGTGGAACGTAAATAATTCTTTAGCCATTTCAATACAGAAAACGAACGTTCTGCACTACAATTCGTCACTGCGCCTGCGGTGCAAAGCAAAATGCGTAATGCATCTCTATGGGAATAGAGATTGCATTACGAAAATATGACGAAGAGATATGTATGACCGAGAAAATATGGGAAAGCTTCTTTTTAGTCTATCTGTCTTATTTTTAGGGTTTCAAGATCGGTTTTGAAACCCTTATGGTCTCGCTCTGTCCGTCCCCGCTCTTTCTTGAATATCTCAGTAACTACTGCAGCTATTAACTTGAAATTTGAAATAGTGATACATTTCGTGCGCCAATACTCATTTAAAAAAAATATAAGAAATGAAAAATGAAAATGAATATTTTCAGTAGGGTCAGGTGGGGTAAATATGTGACAAAAAGGTAAACTTTTAAGTTGTAAGGTTGATAAAGTTATTTTTAACTATCTTTCAAGGAATTGTATTTTGCCTTCCCTAATTTCCTACACTAAATTGCTACCAGTTTTCTATAAATATCTATCTATGTATCACAAAATGATAAAATGTGTCTCTCATATTTAACCGTTACTTTGGGGTAAATATAAGACACCGTAGTGTAAAAACAAGACAGCTTATTACTTCAATAGCTTAAGTAATTCTGAACTGGCTGGGTTGTCATGAGACAGAGCGGGAAAAAATAATACGAAAAAATAATTCACAAAGTAGGAAATATTTTTATTTATCATAACTTTTTTTAAAATTCAGTGACATGCAACATTTTGCTCGGCACTTATAGTCTTTGGAATGTTCATAACATTAATAGAATATAAAATAGGGCTACAAATGTTTCTGTTATAATACTTATACTAAGAGATCAAAATATTATATTAGAACCAAATGAAATGGTTACAATCAATTTTTTTTATTATAAATAAATCTATTCAATACCATTGCCAATTTTACCTAAGAAGGTAAAATTGGCAAATTAATTTCACTGTGTCATATCATATGACGTTTTGCGCCTCCTTAACTCGCCTAATAACTGATCACAAATTAGGAAAAAGGTATTTACTCGAAAGTAGTAACGTCCCTGTAGTAACACTTCTCCTTCGCGAGTTTCATCATCACGTTGACTTCACTTTTGTGATCTCTTTTTTTGGATATGCTTCAAAATCGTCAACATCAACATTCTATTAGTTTGAATGAAATTGATAAGAGAGTCATAAAGGTTAGAAACGACCTCCAGGTCCGGGTCAGTGTCTTGCCTTGCTTCAAAATAGCTCCCCAAAATTCTGACAAGATGGCCGTTTCCTGGGAAGTCAACTATTTAATCAACCATGCAGCTTCATTGCTTCATTTCTGATCAAAGCACGTCTGGTTGCCAGAGTCACCTTGAATGGCTTCATTAATTGGATTGGGTTAGGTCGGAGTGTGGACTTCATCAGACGGTTTCTTTCAAACTTTAAGTGTAGAGCCTCGGAGGAGTCGGTGATTAGATCCGGTATTGAACCTGTAAATTACTGAATATGTGCTTGCTATCCGTCCTGATGAAGTCTCTGCATCTCATTTTTAGTCCCAGTGTCAGAGATTCGACAAGTCCACTTCCTTTGAGGCTGCTTCTTAAAGAAAGAGTTCATTAAGAACACCCCACTCAACTTGACTCGATAGAAAAAAATCGCAAAGTTTCCTCTAAATTTTCATTTTTACTACGCAAAACCAGTTTCATTTGCTAGTTAATAATATATTTTAATGAAATATCGTCTAAAAAATACTTAACTAAACACTTTAGAAGATTATGGTTTTATTCTTTTGCGTAAGAGTATTATTTTAGAGCAATAACAATTTTTTAAATAAATAGCAGTGAAATTGTACGCGGTCCAACTCTTGCCTCCCTTTTTCGCCTTTACCGCGCGGTGTTCGCTTGTCCTGTCTCGATAAAGTGAACCTACTTCGCCTTAATATTTTTTCGGAGCTTAGAAGCATTTTTGCTGACTACAGCCCCAAGCACCTGGCCTGAGTACGTCCACTGGAGCTACACACAGTGTATAGCACTGGCGTCCTGCTTCAACCGGGAGAGGTCAAATGTGCTGATAAATAAGTGGATGATATACGAACTCACAAGTTTTCACAAAATGTTATGAGTATGTCGTCTTGACTTTTGCATTAGGTAATTAATTTTGTATTCATAAGAATACAAAATTAATTGGGCTGAATAGCACATCATCATCAGCATAATATACTAGGCCACAGCTGGACAAAGGCCCAATACTGGCACTGATCGGCAGCGAATGATGGGCAACGTAAGGAAAGTTGCAATTATAAATATAAATTTATATACATAGGTACTCTTAAGAAATTTTGTATGCCAATGTGTTTTGGTGAAGTATGTGACACTATACCAATATGTAAGGCCTTGTACATAATCCATATTTCTTGCAATAAATGAAATGAAATAGCAAGGAAATATAATAGTAAATGGTCCTTTATGAAGTGCTAGCAGAACCTAACTAAGGAGTGGGCACCTTCCTGAAGATTTATAGATAGACAGATAATGCTTTATTTCATGCCTTAAAAACATTGAACATTCCTAAAGTTTGTTATCCTTATCCTATCGTTTCGAAAAACATAACGTACCTAAATAAAAAACAGAAGAATCCAGCCCTTACATAGTTCAGTATTACTTAGTGAATGAGTATTTAATTAACTTATTAAAAACTAGTTTCTATCCGCGGCTTCGCACGCGTTGTTTCTTTGGAAACGTGCGAAAAATATTTTTTTCACATGGACTGATTTTATAGGGTTTCGAGATCGGTTTCGAAACCCCTATGGTCTCGCTCTGTCCTGTGTGTTTTATTGAATCTCTCAGTAACTACTGCAGCTATTAACTTGAAATTTAAAATAATGATACATTTCGCTATTACCTACTAATAAAAAGAAAAAAAAATATTTTCAGTATGTTACCTACATCCTACTACCTACAAATTGTGATGTTGAGATTTCAAAAGAGACCTGGGGTATCAAATGAAAGGTATCATTTTGGTTATTTGAAAACAGTTTTCGAAATTTTTGTAGATTTTAACTTTTTGTGATATTTCGGAAATAGTCGAAAAATATTTCCATTCGAAAAAAGTCGAAAAATTTACTGACCAAATAATTGGCAAATGTTCGAAACCCTCGGCGCGCGAGTTCACTTGACGGATCTTGTTTAATAAAAAAACTGCCTGCAAATAACTTGCCTGTGTTTCATTCCAGGTCTAGAACTACATCTATGCAAAATTTCAGCCTGATACGTTCAGTAGTTTTGGCGTGTTGAGGTAACAACATAAATAGTATCAATGTTGTGATTTCGTTCGTTACCTCCAAACGATAACATTAGCCGGTCAAACTAAACTATTTATTTATTTAAAACTTTATTGAACTAAGGTACAAAGGGTGGGATTAATGCCCGCCCATGATCTATTTATGTGTTAAGTATCAAGAATGTATACTTATTATAGGGGTGGTAGTAATTCTTCTGGCACCAAAACCTTATCTAACTAGCCTAAAATTATTGCGTCTTTTATTTTCGGTCGACAAAAAGGAGACGGCAACATTTTTACGGTACTTTCGTTCAGGTTTTGTGCAACAAAATCACTAGGTACCATTATCAATATAAAGATCGGCCTAAATAGCTATCAGAGTAGGTACTTGTAGCTTAATTAAATTATTGCACTTTAATAAATAAACATTTTGAATCTTATTTGATAATAATTACCAATAATAAAGCTGTTAATAGTATAAAATTCGACTTATCTAAGTGCTGCTTGTATAAGATTATAGAATTTAAGTTATTCATTTTGCACTAGTAACCGAAGTGTGTAACGTTTCTTGTAGGTATGGATGGATTAAACACAGGAATCAAATAAATATATATATAATCTCTAATAAAATTGTTTCCACAAATTTTGGATTTGCTAACGGCGGCGCTAGAGCCGTACGAGGTCGCAAAGATTTTCGACGAAACCGACTAAGATTTCGTAGGTTAGTTGGTTAGAGCACACCCGTACTGAGAATGGAACGTAGGTTCGAGTCCCTGAAAACGAAAAATTATGTGAACTTTTTTAATAAATACGTAGCTTTCTAACCATAGTAATCTGATGAAGGTAACTCATCCCATAAACATTCTCGATCCCATTACATTACGGTTAAAGGAATAGACAACCCGCCAGTCCACTGTAACCGTACAATGGGGAACCGCTCGACCGTCGCCAGCGGCGGCTACACAAAACTGCACCTTACTTAGCAACAAACATGGAACAGAACACGATAAAATTTACTTTTATTGTAAAACTTTTGTTGTTATCTGTCCTTATAAGTGCGCGCGCATCATTGCCACAATATAGCCTTGGTTTAGGCACAGAATGTTCACTCGGTAAACGGTGAAGCTGTTTGTGTTTTGATAAAAATGGCTTGATTATTATTTACTAAGCAATCAATATAACTAAGTAATCTCAAAACAACACGGGTAGACAAACTCTGCTTAGATTAGTATACAGTGTCCCACGGTCGTGGGATATGAAGGACAAGACTTGTCCTTAGTTCTCTATAAATATTGAAGAGAGGAAGTTTCAATAGAATAGATCATTTATTTATTTTAGATGATTCACAGAATTTTTAAAGAATGCTTGTTTTATCTGGATATGAAAAAAGAAAATATAACATCCTGTATATTTACATATTTTTACAACACTGATAGGTAGAATCAATAAAATTATCTCTTATGGTATAGTACCTCAAATTCACAATGTCCATATCTTTCAAACTACTGAATTTTTAATTTTTAATTAATATGGTAAAGTTCAGGACTATTCATCTTATTATGTTTCGAAAACATTAGAAACATTTAAAAAAATACAGTTAGGTACCTCAAAATGTTTACAAAAATCTTAATTTCCCAATTAATACAGAAGTAAAGATTTTGAGAATAAACATGTTAATTATGTTGGATTTTTTTCATACCTACGTAATAGTAAATAAGCAAAAACTTTATTTTTAGGCTTAACATTGCTTTGTCCTGTCCCGCTCCTATAAATGCGAAATCTTATGTACTCTATCCTTTTCACGAAGACTTGAGGTAGATGTTGAGCTTGGCTTCTGCGTGTCACCGCATCTCTCTATGACACGAGAGAGATGCGGCGACACGCAGAAGGCAACTGTGTTTCTTCATAACCTGTGCTCCCTCCACATCGAGCACACGTATCCTAGCACAGTAGATTTACAGACAAACAGACAACATGTTGTTCCTACTAAGCATCGTGACGCTAGTGTCATGTGCGAGTTGTGAATACAAGTACGAGACGAAGTGGTTCGAGGTTCCGCTGGATCATTTCAGCTACCAGCGGAGCGAGACGTTCAAGGTGAAGTACCTGGTGAATGAGGAGTACTGGGACCGCGGGAGCGGACCCATCTTCTTCTACACTGGAAATGAGGTATGTCATATTATACAACATACCGTATGGGGATCTGCGTTAGGTCTCTGATGGTTTGGTTTACGGTCTTTATCTAGAATCAGTCTATGAAAAGTGTTACATATAAATATAATACAAGCTAGACGGATCGGTATTTATTTATGCTACTTCATACCAAACAAAGACCTTTACTCTATTTTGTAATTATCTCAAAAAGAAACAATCCCGCAGATCAATACACATTACTTTCTTGATTTACAGTATATAAGTTAACAGTTACAGTTCTTGTGATAACTTCTAGAATGAATATTGTTTATTGGTTGTACAGTCACTCTAAGCTCTACGTTACATGCCTGTAGTGGTGGTAATATAAAACAAAGAATCTCAATGAAGTACCATAAACTATCTAGGTCTAGGAAAAAGCAATGCTACGGGTAGCTAGGTGCATTTTTAACGAAAAACTAGATAGGTACCCATATTTTTTAGGGTATCAAAGATCGGCTTTGAAACCCTTATGGTCTCGCTCTGTCCGCTCATTCTTGAATATCTCAGTAACTACTGCAGCTATTAACTTGAAATTTAAAATAATGATACATTTCGTGCGCCATTACTGATTTCTGAAAAAAATATATAAATAAATGAAAAACGAAAATGAATAATTTCAGTACAAATTTTGATGTTGAAATTTCAAAAGAGACCTAGGAAGGCAAATGGGGTATCAAATGAAAGGTATCGTTTTGTACATTTCAAAACACTTTTTGAAATTTCTGTAAGTTTCATACTTTTAGAAATATTTCAAAAAAAGTCGAAAAATTGACCTTTCCCCCCTCCCTAGCTCCGAAGATTGCAGACCGATCCATATAGGTACAATGTGTTAGGCGTTTGTAGACATCGATCTATATTTTAAAGGAAAAATATAGAGAAGTCTGTAATAATAATAGTTTTTGAAAAATAGTCAAAAAGGGGGGGATTTTTTTTAAAAAGTGGGGGTACCTACCCAAGTGGTGTATCAAATGAAAGGTATCGTTTTGGCCATTTCAAAACCCTTTTTGAAATTTCTGTGAGTTTTATACTTTTTGAAATATTTCAAAAAAAGTCGAAAAATTGACCTCCCCCCCTATCTCCGAAGATTGATGACCGATCCATGTACAATGTATTAGGCGTTTGTATATAGGGATCTATATTTTACAGGAAAAATATAGAGATATCTGTAATAATAATAGTTTTTGAAAAATGGTCAAAAAGGGGGGGAATTTTTTTTCAAAAGGGGGGGTACCTACCCGTGTGGGGTATCAAATGAAAGGTATCATCTTGAATATTTCAAAACCCTTTTTGAAATTTCTGTGAGTTTTATACTTTTTGAAATATTTCAAAAAAAAGTCGAAAAATTGACCATTCCCCCCCCCCTAGCTCAGAAGATTGCAGACCGATCCATGTACAATGTATTTGGTGTTTGTAGATATCAATCTATCTTTTACAGGAAAAATATAGAGAAGTCTGTAATAATAATAGTTTTTGAAAAATGGTCAAAAAGGGGGATTTTTTTTTAAAAGGGGTTACCTAATCATGTGGCGTATCAAATGAAAGGTATCGTTTCGGCCTTTTTAAAACACTTTTTGAAATTTCTGTAAGTTGCATACTTTTTAAAATATTTCAAAAAAAGATGATGATGATGATGATGATGATAGGGATCTATATTTTACCGGAAAATATAGAGAAGTCTGTAAAAAAACATTGGGAATGGTCGAAAAGGGGGATATTTTTTATCGAAAGGGGACTATCTACCTATTGGTTTATCAAATGAAAGGCATTGTTTTGTAAATTTTAAAACAGTTTTCGAAATTGATGTAGGTTTCGTACTTTTCAAAATATTGCCATTCGAAAAAAGATGGGAAATTGATTGTCCAAATAATTGGCAAATGTTTGAAACCCTCGGCGCGCGAGTTATACTCGCACTTGGCGGATCTTGTTTAAGTATAGAATGTATACATAAATTACCTACTGGACTGTAAGTAATAGAATTGAGATACAGGGTGTTCGGTAGACCGTGTGCCATGTGGTAGGGTAGGTTTAAGTTTTTTTTTAAGATTTATCGACTTTTTTCCGATTCTAATAAGTTCTGTAATTTATTTGTACGAATTATCATCGCTTAGGGGTTTTTATCAAGATATTGGAATTGGTTCCACCTACCCTCACTTACCATTATGCACATGACATACTACACATTTAATACATAAATTACCTAGTCGACTGTAATAATAAGATAGTAACGACTCGTTCACACGTCTCAATTATTCACACAAATAATCTACAAACTTACATAATGTAAGTAGGTAAGTACTATCAAATAGGTACAAATGATCACCATAGCCCGCATATCTACCTACCTCGCACATCATCCATTGCCCGCATATCTACCTACCTCGCACATCATCCATTCATAAATAATATAATATTCAATCATAACGTTATTTATTCCTACCTCATGTTATGTTTCAGGGTCAGATCGAGTTGTTCGCTAAGCACACCGGCTTCATGTGGGACATTGCGCAGGAGTTCAGGGCCAAGCTGGTCTTCGCGGAGCACAGGTTTCTCTAGGATTTGTCAATAACATCACTACAATAACATCCTGTTCATTTATACGCCAGTTCAAAACAAATTTATTAGTAGGTACATAGTTATGGCACGAAGTATCGTGTTTCCAAACCTCTAAAGTCCAACATCTCGAGATATCTAAGGTTATTGACCCCAAACTAATCTTTTCTGTTCATTGACCTCTGCAAATTGACAACAATATGAATATGAATATGAACAAGCAAAGATTCTAGTACAAGTGGACTCAAATAAAGCAAAATGAATGATCGCATAGCCCGGTCACAATATCCTCGCGCCAGATACAGTGTTTAGCACAAGCGAGGACCACAGGCCACTGATATTCTGTCCGGATAACACCTATCTATCTATCTACCATTTAGTGTCTACATAACATACGTAACGGGGAAGTCCCGCGTATAAGACATGGCGTCAATTCTGTTGGTATGTACCTATGTTAACTAACTAAACTAACAAGGACTTCGGATATGCAATGATTTTGCCTTTAGTATCGATATAATTTGCAAAGCAAACCTTTTAACTAAAATTTATAATGATCAATCCATTAAAAACAGTAGTAAAAAGGTCTAACCATCGAATATTTCAAGCGCCACCTTTTGCCGGTATCAATATCGAGCAAAAAAATCGCGTTTGTTATATGGAAATCCCCTTCAATATTAATTTTATTCTGTTTTAGGGTTCCGTACCGAAAGGGTACGAGACCCTATAAATGAGACTCCACTGTCCGTCCGTCTGTCTGTCTGGCGGTCGGTCTTTTGTTCTGTCTGTCTGTCTGTCTGTCAGTCTGTCTTACGGTCTGTCACCAGGCTGTATCTCATGAACCGTGATAGTTAGACAGTTGAAATTTTCACTTAAGATGTATTTCTGTTATGATGATGTATAACAACAAAGACTAAAAAACAGAATAAAATAAATAAATTAGGGGGCTCCCATCCCATACAACAAACGTGATTTTTGCTGTTTTTATAGATACGGAACCCTTCATTCGCGAGTCTGACTCGCACTTGACCGGTTTCATATTACCTACTTATTTTATACGACCTTAGATAAATTACTTTAATAACATTACCATCAGAATTTACTCGATTGCGCACTAAGTAAATAACGTGCGAAAGCTTAAAAAAATATGACATAATTTAAAGTAGCTAGCTACTGATGCCACATGGTTCCAGATACTACGGCCAGTCGATGCCATTCGGTAACCAATCTGTCTCTCTCGACAACGCACACATCGGCTACCTGACGTCATCACAGGCGCTGGCCGACTACGCTGCCCTCATCAACTCCCTGCAAGGCAATGAGGTGCTGCCCCGGTACCCGGTCATCGCCTTTGGAGGTAAGAACTGTCATAGGTCCTGAAGAAACTCTTTTATCTAAATAGTTAATTTAGCCACACGAAACGGGATACAATGGAATGAAAACTTGTAAGAAAAATATATATTAAATTAGGTGTGTGTGAGTGGTTGAAAGGCATGACTACACGTAAATGCAATCGTGCAAACATTTTTAGATCAGCTTCTGTAGCACGTCGTAGCTACTTGCTACGCCGTAGCATGTTGCTTCGTCGTAGCTAACAACGTAGCACACTGCTCGGTAACTTATTGTAATAATTGCGGTCTGGGCCGCCGCGCCGTCGTCGCCGCCGTAGGGCGTAGCATATTGCTACGTCGCGTCTCGGCTTACTACGCCGTAGCTCATTGTTACACCATAATATTTTACTGCTAAGCCGAATTATCAAACTGTATCCTGTGGTGGAATCTCCCCTACTCATCAGTAGTTGATCCACCTCCTAAAATTCTGACCTTTCTAAATGGTGTTGATAATGATCATTGCTCAACCAACCATACCCAAGGTCACGCAGGTTAGGAATGTGCCATTGTTGTTGTCGCGGGTATCTTATTTCTGAAACTCTGCACTTTGTGCTGTGCATACCTACTACCTATCTTAGCCTTGAAATGATTGTATGTACCTAAACACTATATAAATACCTTATAAGTATTATAAAACGTATTTTACACAGATAACAAAAATGCATTTTGTCAACCAACAGAAAAATTTAATTGGAAATCTTCTTTTATACCATAGTATTAATTGAACATTTATTATGACGCGGCAAACTCGACACAATACTTGCTCGGAAAAGTGATTATCATGTGATAAATGTCTGCTATCTATCAAAACTTAGACATCCCCTTTTTAAATTTAACGTGCCTCCGCCAAACAACAGAGGGTTTCGCCATCAACATTGGTGGATCGGTGTCAATTGGTGATCGCTGTAGAGGCGTTAAAATACTCAGAAGGAAGCTGCTGCCCTTCCTCCGGTAGATTCCCCCAAAGTTGTCGTAAGAGATGACCTTACGCCATCTTTAGGTATGGAAGAGGGTTCGATTAACACGCCGCGACCGCCATAACCAATTTTGTTTTATTATTTCCTCTATGATGGTTCCCATTCAGGTTCCTACGGAGGCATGCTCGCCGCCTACATCCGCATGAAGTACCCTCACATGGTCGCCGGCGCCATTGCAGCCTCCGCCCCCATCCACATGTACCCCGGTATGGTGCCGTGTGAGGTCTTTAACAGCATCCTCAGCTCCAGTTTCAAACACGCCTCCAGTAAGTGCGAGCAGAATATCAGGAATTCATGGAGTGTCCTCAGGTGAGCGCATGATCTGGAATTCCGCACTACAAGTATGACACCTCTATAATTACGCACTACAAGTATGACACCCCTATACCTACTTGGTCTATTTCGCTCTTTGTCAATCGTTTCTAACTACTGTATATCTTATTGGGGTTGTGTAGCTAACACATTCATCATCCAAGCAGAGAGAGCGCAGCGGTCTGTTTTAAAACTTATGCTACCTCTATATACTGAAAACTGCCCTTTTCATACATAAATCCTTTAGATTCTCCCCTGATTTTGAGTTCGTGTCAAATCGTAGAGTTTATAGATTGATCACTCCCTCTATTTAAACGAAGTTTGCACAACGCACAGGTTGCTTTATGAAAATTCGCTTATACAACAAAGTAGCAAGAAACTGTAGCATCAAAGATAAGAGTATTACTGAAGTCAAACATACTATAGAAGTGGCTCGCCTCCTTGTCATGAGACAAAACAGAGGATATTTTAGGCACAGAGATAGTAGGCACTAAATAGTCGTATTTAATTTTAATCTACATATTACAATTTGTTCTTCACTTCTTCTTTTTATTTATTAAGTTTTCAATTCAATTAATTTATTTATGTTTGTATTTTAAATTTAATCAGGTTTTATATTTTACAAATAATTCAAATAAGTACCTACTGACTAAAATCTATCGCTAAATCTATTTTTTTTTAAATCTTATTTCGTAAACAGTAACAAACACCGTAACCCGTAAATTAACCAAATCTTTGAATTACCGTACATAGACTCCCTCGATACAGGCCTAGCCTAGTGAGGGATCATCAGAAATAACCCAACTGTGAGATACATATACGTCTCGGCATAAAAAGGAATCTCTTTGGTCATAGTGAATGAATAGGCACTTGCAATAAATAGGTACCTATAATCTCTAACTACTATGATATAAGACTACCTCCTTGCTTAGCATGTCCTAGATATTAAGTAACTAAGTGAGTATTAATGTGTTATTTTAGTGTAGGAACTAGTCTAAGTTTTTGTTGGAATAAATAATTTTTATCTTTTTTTATGCATTATACTTATCTAGCAATGGATAATTTATAATTTGGCTTTTGCACCTGTGGTTTGCACACACTGTTTTTGGTATTATTATTTACCTTAATTGGAGCTAGGGGGCTTTCAGCTTTGTTTTAGGAACACTCAAATAACCCAATTCAACATTTTTCCAGAAATTTCTCAACAACAGCAAACGGATCCGACTGGCTCCAGAAGAACTGGCGACTCTGCGACCCCGTGAAGACCACCGCCCAAGTGAACCTACTAGTAGACTTCCTCGTCTCCATGTATACCACCCTGGGCATGGTGAACTATCCCTTCCCGAGTGATTTTCTGGTGCCGCTACCGGCCTATCCTGTGAGAGTCGTCTGCCAGTATCTGGACACGCCACTAGAGGGGCAGAAGCTAATAGAGGTGAGAAAAAATACTTGAACCTGTGGCTCACACTGGATCTAGCTACCCGAAAGAAGACCTCTCCATTCTTATCTTTGGATGTGTTGCAGGGGATCGGTAAAGTTCTGGAAACGTTTACAAACTACAACCACAACAACAAATGCGTTAACTACAAGAAGGGCTCTGATTACGGCGAATTGGACTCTAGCGGTTGGGCTTACCAGGTAATAAACTCTCTAGTTCATGCACCAGCAACAAACAATTATCCAACACATTAACACAAGCATTATGAACCGAGCGAGTGTAGTGAGCGAAGCGTCTCTGCATCGACTAGGTACTAGCAAAAGTATGGATTCTGTCAGAATGTCCGTACTCCTCTACAGGTCGTATTTTACGACCGATCTGGGCGAAACTTTGTGTACCTACAAATTATACGATTTAATAGAATATTTTAATCGTCGGGGCTTTTTGTTTAAGCGCTTAGTTTCTCCAAAAAAAAAGAGCATAAAGGTTGCTATCGAATATCTCCGCTTTAAGACATCTGATTTCGATGATTATTTTTTTAGTTGAAGGGTAGTAATTTTAATTTATTCTCGTAAAAAAATGGTTAACATTTGATGAAGATTTTCGTCATGACGAGCAAAGAGCAAAATAGCTCTGCAAAATGCATTTTTGTAACACTTCGAAAGTAGGTAGGTAGGTACCTACTATGTAATAGCCCGGCCACATCTTTCGTCTTCGTAGGCTTGCAGTACCTATGCGCAGGTAAAAATTAATTTTATACATGGCGCTAATGCTAGCTAACGAGACATCTCTGATTTATGAGAATTTATTTCTGAGATTATTAATTTTTAGGGTTCCGTGCCTCAAAAGAAAAAAAGGAACCCTTATAGACTTACCGACATTTCGGACACAAGATTTTCGGACACTTTGTCCGAAATGTGATCTTTTAGTTTTGTCAATTTCTTCACTGACATTTCGGACACCAATGATAAACCCAGTTTTGTACAGTCATATAATAAAGTTAAATTGCAAAGATGAATCCAATGCCTTAAACATATTAATGAGTCTAGCTGCTTGCATGATAAGAGGTAATAAAGAATATTACAAACATTCATTTAAATTTTGTTTAAGACCATTTCAGCAATCATATATTCTGCATGTGGATTTGGGGTGCAGTGAAACTCATTCTAGTATAATTCCTGTTTTATACGCACTACTCCCAAAAAAACAAAACATTTAAGTATGTTACTTTGTTTAGAATAGAAGAATAGAATAGAATACTTTTTATTGGCTCACACACATATACACAGTACACAGTTTACGCAGTGTTTCGCCTCATCAAAAGCCAAATTCCGGTATTTTATCCGAATACCTTTGTACTCTACTTCAAGCGAGTTGCCATGTTGGCGGTTAAATGCGTATTCTCTAAAGCAACTAATAAAGGATGCTATTTCCATTTTTCGCGGTGTTTATGGCGAAGAGCCGACCAATTAGATATAAAAAAAAACTAAATCGAAACTAGTCAAGAAACACATAAAAAGGCGTACTATTTTAGCACTTCTGCCAAGAGACGTAATCGACAATGCCTGGCTCTACATCATGCCACTGTGTCCCAATAATGAAAGACCAGTAAAGTTTAATGATTATTTGTAAGACACTTGGCTAAACGAAAGTTCATTTTTTGCTGATAAGTGGTGCGTCTACAGTAGCCAGCACCGTACCACAAATATATTGGAATCTTGGCATTCTGTAATTTACAAAAAAAAATTAGTAAGACAAATAATATTGCCCAATTTTTAACACTTTTACGAAAAGAGGATAAATGTCAACAAACCCTCTATCTAAAAGGTATTTATATATTTCAAAAAAATCAAAAACTACATCTGAATTCGATGTAAGCCTTAATGTTACGATGACTGAATTTAGGCTATGAGAAATAAGTGTAGAATTGGTCATGATGCCTAAAAATAGCGCTACGACTTATTCTAAAATACTCAGCTTTGGTAACGCTCTTTTTCTTAGTATGTAATGTAATATACTTTAAGCCTTTTATAGCTGATGGTACAAAACAGCTTCAATATTTTGATGGTGTCCGAAATGTCAGTGAAGAAATTGTTAAAATTAAAAAATGACATTTCGGACAAAGTGTCCGAAAATCTTGAGTCCGAAATGTCGGTAAGTCCCTTTATAGGATCACTTTGTTGCCCGTCTGTCCGTCTGTCGACCCTCTTTTCTCAGAAACGCGTGGAGTTACCGAGTTGATATTCACATCATAATATACGCAGGCTTGTAACCTTTTGGAGCCGCAATCAAAAGTTACAGCTGTTTGTCTATTTTTTTTATGTTCTAAAGGAATCACATGCACTCAAAAAGGGTACTTCCCGTTGACCTAAAATAATTTTCGAATCTCGCCATGGACCAAAAACCTGTAAAGTACTTTCCGTTGACCTAGAACCATGAAATTTGGCAAGAAGCAATGTCTTATAGCACAAGTAAAGGGAAAAATCTGAAAACAGTAAATTTGTGGCTTATACATAAATAAAAATAGTACATTGCTACGCTAGGGTTGGAAGTAACTTATAGTCCCGAGACACAATAGTTCGAGGGACTAAATAAGTTACGTCATAATCGTTATCAAATCAGAAAATTATTGTGCACTATTCGTCTGGGTTGATTTTTTTGCTGAAGAGTAGAAGTTTGTATGGAACCCTTGATGCGCGAGTCTAACTCGCACTTGACGTTTTATTTAATAGTCAGTAGGTAGTAAAAGTTAAGTGGTCGCGAGTCAACTCTGATGGTACTATTCGTAGAGCCATAGTGCCCAGCTGTCTTCAGGTTGCCGCATCCAGCATCTGTCAGCAGTCTTTGGCAAGTTGTCATCCCACCTGGTCGGAGGGCGTCCTACACTACGTTTACCGAGTCGCGGTCTCGTACATTTACCCTTGCGGTTGTCGGTTCTTCTCGAGATATGGCAAGCCCACTGCCACTTCAGCTTGCTAATCCTTTGAGCTATGTCGATTACCTTGGTTCTCTAGGCTGTCGGATGTATTCGTTGCGAATCCTATCCTTCAGAGAAACTCCGAGCATAGCTCTGTCCATAGCTCGCTGGGCGACTTTAAACTGGCCGACCAGCCCTACCGTGAGTGTCCACGTCTCAACTCCAGGTCGTGACGGGTAGGACGCAATGATTGAAAACTTTCGTTTTCAAACATTGTGGTATGGATGACGTCTAAGCGCATTGAGTAGTATATTTCTAGGATAGGTAGTTAGATACATATCGAATAAATTTATAGGATGCAAGTTTATACTTAAGTTAGTTTAATAATAATAAATTTTATACAAAGGTACACAACAAACAATAAAATATCTTGTTAATTGATAGGAACCTATATTATGAGCTAGGTCCTACTTACTTAAACATTATCGTATTTATTTCGAATCTGTATCTGACGACGACTGTACAATTACCGCCACGTGGTTTGCGGTCCCGTTTGCCGGAAGAAAAATAATATTATTAAATGAATCCGGCGAAAAGGACCGCGGTCCCTTTTTCTAGCGGTTCCAATTGACGGAAGCCTCCTATACTAGTTTATTTAGCCGAGATGGAGAATGTGGGAATCGAATCCACAACTTTCCGCATCTCAGGTGGACAGTCTTTCGCTCACCCACTGCGACACGGGCGCAAGCATCAAAACATAAATATCGCCTGGTTAAGGCCATTCTCAATTTCTCAGTAATCCAGCAGTAGGTAGGTTAGGTTAGGTACCTATTGCCCAACAAATTAAGTTTGCTTGTGCTCCAGAAAACTTAAACTGTATTTGCCCTTTGCCAGGCCTGCACCGAGATGGTAACGCCGTATTGTGCGACTGGCAAGACAGACATGTTTGAACCCTCTCCGTGGAACTTCACGGACTATTCGGAGGATTGTCGCAAGAAGTTTGGAGTGGCGTCGCGGCCAGAGGACGGCAGGATCACGTATGGAGGGACGCTGCTGCAGGCGGCCTCTAATATAGTGTTCAGTAATGGGCTGCTGGATCCTTGGGCTGCAGGTCTGTATACCTACCTACTGTACCAATCACTTTATATTGCTTTAAAAATTAATTGGCCAAAAATTGCTAAGCTATTTCAATTAGGTATCAAAAAATACTTGCCTCTTGATGGTCTTGTTTGTTGCAACTGTAGGTACCTTAACCTTTCATACTACTTGAACTATGAAGGTAGAACCTGCTTTGAAGACGATCATATACCTTCTATAAACTTTTAGCGATTTTTATCGTTCGCTCTACTGTAACTACTGTACAGGTACTTAAATCCAAAGAACTAAGTAATAAAGTAGGTACATTAATAAAGTAAGCATACCATTGTTGGCGTGTCTTTTTCCCTACAAAAGACTAAAATCGCTGAACAAACTCTTTTCCAATACCTTCGCAGATCTGCGTCTTTGTATCTATACGAATACCTCCTGATATTTCATACACATAACCAGGGTACCTATATAACCTGGAGAACATGGGCTGGCAACATAAAAAAAATAGTCATAAACAGCTGTAACTTTTGATTGCGGCTCCAAGAGGTTGACAGATGGACAGACGGACAGCAAAGTGATCCTATAAGGGTTGTAGTAGAACGTCCTAAGGTTCATACTCGAGACACTGGCAGCCCCATTGGGTCGGGTGCGTCGGTAATGCCAAGCGATGTCGTGCCGACAACTAGCGCCCTCTCTGCGCGTGGGCGCAAACTAAGACGACCGAAGCGTTACTCCGACTAGACAGTTCGCACACGCTCGGCGTCGAAAGTAGTCGCTATTACTACTGTATATCTTGTTACTGTTTGTTTTCTGTTTTTTGTATTGTGTTTTATCCTTTGTGTTTATTATATAATCTGACTGTGTGAAAGAACGTGGCCTTTTATATACCGAACCCCTAGACTGAGCCAGCCGTAGCCGGGCATAACTGCTAAACTGGCTGCCCAAGCGAGGGCCTGTGATTGTGACTTTTCCTCAACTTCAAGTACTAATCTCAGTGAACCTAACTTTTTATAATAATGCCACGTCCTCATACACGCCGCCAATCGCGGCGTCAGTCGGACTTTGAAGACGCCACGGATGAAACCGCAAACGTGCAACCGACGCCAGAGCCAGAGACGCCGCCGCAGCCGCCGCCGCCGCCTACGGCTTCCTTCACGGCGAGCGAATTCACAACAATGATGGCTGACTTGCAGCAGACGCAGACTACAATGATGGAGCGGCTTTTCGATCGTGTCCTCGCGCATGAATCGCGCCGCGAATCGATGTCATCGCCCCTGCACAACTCGCCGACATTTGCCGCATCTACGCCAGCGCCACTTCATGGAACTTTCGCTGCATGTACAGCTCGGTTCAGTGGAGCACCTGGAGACTCACTAGACAACTTCCTGGATGCCGTGGAGGCCTACAAAGAGTGTGCATACGTGAGCGACGATAGCGCACTGCGGGGCATATCCATGCTGGTGGTGGGAGACGCAGCCATGTGGTGGCAGGGTGTGAAATCTTCTATCACTTCCTGGAGTGACGCGGTGACGTCGCTCAGGAGCGCATTTGGAGACAGACGCCCCCCACACCGAATTTATCTAGAGTTGTTCTCGATGTCTCAAAGCAAAGAAAAAACGGAGGTCTTCGTCGCCAGAGTGAGGGCACTACTAGCTCGCCTGCCCCCGGGCGACCTTAGCGAGAAGGTCCAGCTAGATATGGTTTACGGCCTCCTCCATCGGCGGGTTCGAGAGCGCCTGCGTCGAGACGAGTTTGAGTCGTACAACTCTTTACTCCGCAAGGCACGGCACGTCGAAGACGCTACCGAAGAAACTCCATCCGAGTCCCTACGCGCGAGAACCGCGCCGTCGTCTCTACGGTCCGTATCAACGAATCCGCGCGAATCCCGCGGATATAACTCGGCGAGCGCCGCCGTCGCCGCCGCCGCACATAGCAACGACACGCGCGTCCACGTCCCTCCCGCCGCCGCCGCCACCGGCGCCGCCGTTCGCAACAGCGCTTATCGGGACTTCGTGCTACAGCCCGCGGCCGCCGTCGTCGCCAGCACGTCCGCCGCCGCCGCCGCCGTCGGACCTAACTCATCTACGAAGGAGTTTTGCAAGTACTGTAAACGCCGTGGACACTCAATAGACTCTTGTACCATTTTAAAGTCAAAAAGAGAAAAAGTAGATACGGAAGCAGTACCTACATGTTACGGCTGCAACGCAAAAGGTGTTACGCGATCACAGTGTCCCCAGTGCAACGCGAACTATTGTACGTTCGACTCGGCATCGTTGGAACCGATCTCGCCCGATCCATTGGTAAGATGTCAACAAAATGTACCTAACACTTTCCCTCTAAGTACAAGTTTGTCTAACACTTGTAGTAGTCAACATAAGGTCGTACTCGTACCTCTACGTCCAAATAATTCGCCTAACGTTTGTAATACCGCACTTAGACTCACGGATTGTTCACATGAACAGATAGGCATAGTACCTCCGCCGTCGTCGTCGTGTCGTGTTACTGTTACTGATGATGCTATTACCATGGCGAAGGCGAAAGGTAGTAAAGTAACCAATGTGTCCGCAGAACGCGCTCATGCGTTAAAACTAGATGATGGTGCATACGCATTTTCACGAAGTAGGGTAACCATGCCGATGGAAAGTAGGGTGACCATGATTTCTGCGGAAAATTCAGGAAAATTCTTGAACAAAAAATCTGATGCCCTTGGTGAGTACGCGAATCAGTTTGGGGTAACCATGATGAACGAAAGTAGGGTGTCCAATGTAACTGCGAAAATTTCAGGACATTTTTCGTTGGTGGAACCTGATGTCGGTGGTGACTTCGCGAATCGTTCTACGGGACAACAACCTATGTTAAGACCTGTTTTAAGCATAGTAATTTTAGGTGTGCGAGGAATGGCACTCTTGGACTCTGGAGCCAAAAGTAGTGTAGTTGGCCGTAAGCTCTATGAGTTGCTACTTGAAATGAAGCACCCGTGCACTGAGACTACGCGTTATGTTAAGTTGGCAGATGGCTCGTCGCGCACTCGCCGGGTACTTATCACAACCTTAAAGGTAAGAATAACTCCAGAGAGGTCAGTGACCTTAGATTTTACTATCCTGCCAGACGCGCATAATAATGAAACCCTGTTAGGAATTGATTTCTTAGCAGCGGCCGGAATCGTCATGGATTTTGCTGCATCGACCTGGCATTTTTCAGGTTCAAAAACCTTGTACCCAGTCGAGTTTGAGACTCCGAAGTCGTGTACCGCGATCTCATCTGCCGATCTTTTGCGTGATGAAGAAGGCTTAATGCTGGTTGCTGAGCAACGCCAGGAGCTGTCGGACTTACTGCTGCACAACGCAGATGTCTTTGCGGCAAGTGGAGCGCCGACAACATTTGCAGAACATCACATAGACACGGGTGATCATTTGCCCATCTCCGTCCCACCATACAGGCTTACGCCCGCTAAGAAGGAGTTGATGAAGGCGGAGCTGGATAAAATGCTGGAGGACGGCATTATTGAAGAGTGCGAGTCTGCATGGACATCACCTGCCGTCTTAGTCCCGAAGAAGGATGGTAAGGTCAGGTTCTGCGTGGATTACAGGAAGCTTAACGCGGTAACCAAAACTGATGCTTACCCAATGCCAGTCATCGACGAGTTAGTGCAGTCAACTAGACGCAACTGCTTCATGTCCACCTTGGATTTGCGCAGTGGATTTTGGCAAGTGGTTGTCAAGGAGAGCGACAAGGACAAAACAGCGTTCCAGACCCCATTTGGTACGTATCGTTTTAAGCGTATGCCTTTCGGGCTTAAAAATGCGCCCTCTACCTTCCAGCGCCTCATTGACAAGCTCCGCTCGTACCTGTGTCGTGACCTCTCACAAATAGTAGGTGATAGCGTTACTCTCTTGGCTTACCAGGACGACCTTTTACTTATAACGGAAACGTACTCCGGTCATATGGCAGCGTTGAGTGCCGTTTTCGAAAAGCTGCGCGCCTTTAATTTGAGGGCCAATCGCGAGAAATGCGTGTTCTGTCGGAAAAAGGTAAAGTATCTCGGTCACGTTATCACACCAGAGGGCGTATCTCCCGACACCGACAAAATACAGGCGGTCGTAGAAATGAAACCACCGCTAAACCTGAAACATCTGCGAACCTATTTACAGACGTGTTCATGGTTTCGCAAATTTGTACCAAACTTTTCAGCCATTGCCGAACCGTTGACACGCCTAACCAAAAAAAACCAGCCTTGGGTTTGGGAGTCGGAGCAAATAAGTGCTTTTGTGGAGTTAAAGAAACGCCTCACCACCGCTCCCATTCTGGTGCAGGCTGACTACTCCCAACCGTTTGTTCTGAGAACGGATGCTAGCAGCTACGCTATTGGGGCTGTTCTCTTGCAGGGCGAGGGCACTGAAGAGCGCCCCATAGAGTATGCGAGCCGTCTCCTTTCATCCGCAGAAAAGAACTACAGCACCACTGAGCGCGAGGCGTTAGCTGTGGTCTGGGCAGTAGAGCGCTTCAGGGGCTATATTGATGGTCACCAGGTAAGTGTAAGAAGTGACCATCAGCCTCTAAAATGGTTGCTGACTGTGAAGTCACCTTCGGGTAGGTTGGTCCGCTGGGCACTAAAATTGCAGTCCTTCAACATAATATACCAATATACACCAGGTAAGGCCAATGTAGTTGCGGACACGCTCAGCCGTCCACCTTGCACTGAAGAAGGCACCGAGGAGGATAGTTTATGCTCTGTTATTGTGAACCTCCCTTCTACTAGCCCAACAGACATGCGCGCTGCTCAATTGGATGACCCTGACCTGGAAAAGGTCATACAAGATTTGGAAACTCCTGATGAACTTACCCTAGGTCGTTGGCTAGAGCGTGGTTACGTGTTGTCTCATGGTGTCCTTTACCGCTATGATGCTGATGGCGACTCAGAAGATGCTCAACTAGTCATTCCGAGGTCAATGCGGGAAAACATTCTAAAGGAGCTTCATGACTCTCCTACCGCCGGACATCAAGGCATAGAGAGGACGCTCCAGCGGCTAAAGGAGAGGTACTATTTTCCAGGGATGCGCCGATATGTTGTTGAGTATCTGAAGAAGTGCGTAGAGTGCCTCCGCTACAAACCCTTGAACCAAAAGCCAGCTGGACTCCTACAGACTCCGGTTCTGCAACAACGAGGCGAAGTCCTGGCGATTGACTTATTCGGTCCGCTCCCAACCGGAGACAAGGGGGAGCGGTGGGTATTTCTAGTAGAAGACGTCGCTACAAGGTGGGTGGAACTGTTTCCTCTCGTAGATGCCACTGCTGAGACATGTGCTCGTGTCCTGCTGGAGGAGGTGTTCCTCAGATACGGACTTCCAAGACGCGTCGTGTCGGACAATGGAACGCAGTTCGTTTCGGCGGTGATGCAGCAGTGTATGTACGTGTTAGGCGTCAAACAGGAGCTAATACCATTATATCATCCGGAGGCAAATCCTGCCGAGCGGAAGAACCGAGACTTGAAGGTGCAGCTGTCCATTCTCGTGAAGAACACGCATACAGCTTGGCCTAAGCACTTAGCATCCATTCGATTTGCAATGAATAGCGCCACCTGCTCCACCACCGGTAAGACACCTGCGTACTTAACTTTAGCGCGTGAACTGAGGACACCCTTTGACGTCCACAGCGATTTACGAGGCGTCCTTGATAAGGATAACTTCGTTCATCAGGTCACCCCCTTCCTTCGAGACTTTGTGTCGTCACTATCTGATATCAGGGATAGGGTCGAGAAAAGCCAGGATGTTCGCAAGGACGTAGCTGACACTAATCGGTGCAAAACCCCTAGATACGAGGTAGGAGATCTAGTCCTAGTCAAAACGCACGACCTAAGTAGCTCGGCAAAGCATATTACGAAAAAGTTTATGCCAAGGCGTGATGGTCCGTACCGCATAGATACCATCACCAGCCCAACCACTTTCATCATTGCAGATCTCGATAATAAGGTTATAGGGAAATATCACAGCACAGATTTAACTCCGTTCACGTCTCCGTTAGAGTCTAATGTGCCGGTCAGACCTAAAGGGCGTAGAGGAAGGCCACGCATTCGCGATTTAAGTCCCAAGTTGGACCCGGGACGTGCTTCCAACTTGGAGGGGGAGTGTGTAGTAGAACGTCCTAAGGTTCATACTCGAGACACTGGCAGCCCCATTGGGTCGGGTGCGTCGGTAATGCCAAGCGATGTCGTGCCGACAACTAGCGCCCTCTCTGCGCGTGGGCGCAAACTAAGACGACCGAAGCGTTACTCCGACTAGACAGTTCGCACACGCTCGGCGTCGAAAGTAGTCGCTATTACTACTGTATATCTTGTTACTGTTTGTTTTCTGTTTTTTGTATTGTGTTTTATCCTTTGTGTTTATTATATAATCTGACTGTGTGAAAGAACGTGGCCTTTTATATACCGAACCCCTAGACTGAGCCAGCCGTAGCCGGGCATAACTGCTAAAGGGTTCCTTTTTTCCTTTTGTGGTACGGAACCCTAAAAAGATCAACTGGCAGTATCATGCTCACACCAAGTCAACATTTCAAAATATAAACATATTTCACTTTCCCTCAGGTGGAATTTTGAACAGCCTCAGCGAGTCAGTGAAAGCAGTCGTCATCCCGGATGCAGCTCATCACCTGGACCTGATGGCAGCCACGTCTTCCGACCCTCAGTCCGTGCGCATGGCGCGAACGATCCACAAGGCAAACATCGAGGCGTGGATCAGCGGGTTCCATGCCAAGAACAAGTCGCAACGGCGCGCTCGCTACTGATTGATAGCTTAATGAATAAACGTTATAAAGGGGTTTGAAGATTTTTGTATGGAGGGTAGCCCTAAAATTTGTTTATTTTTCAAAATCGCCGCGCACAATGAAAATTTATATATTTGGATAGAAGACACCAAAACAAATTAAAAATGTTCTCTAACATAATACCCTAAAGCGTCAGGTTTCCGAGATATTCACATGTAAAGAAAAAAAAAAAAATCATCTGTGAATATCTCAGAAACCTGACACTTTCGTTCGGACGTTATACTATGGATTTTTTTTTATTTGTTTTGGTGTCTTCTATCCAAATATGTAACTTTCATCGTGCGCGGCGATATAATAAAACAAAGTGGTTGCCGATGTTAGGGTAAAAATCTCCAAGACCCCTTTACATCTGTAGACACTGCGTTTTAATGGTAGGTATAATAAGTTACAGACATCAAGGTAGCCTATCGTATAAACATTTAAACCTATCGAAGGAGGCTTCTTGTGCTAAAACCAACCATGGCATGAAAGAGATTTTATACCTCAAACTCAGGTTCGTTACCTCCTTGGTTTCTATGCAAAATGAGGTTCTCACCACATCTTAAAAAAATATGCGCGCGCTTTTCGTTCTCGGTATAAACTAGAGATTGGTCTCGTTTTTTTTATTTAAGTATGTTAAATAAAACTGTTATGTACTGTTTTATTTAAGTTTTTGTTGTTACTGTTGATTGTTAAGCTAGTTATTACTTTTTTGGAATCAGCACTATCCCAGTGGGTATCAACTCGCTAAGTATGAAATGCCAACAGCACAAGTACCATGGGCACAAGAAAATTTATGAGAGGACGCTATACCTACGTTAGACAGAGCAACAAATTGTATGCTCAAAATCTAGGCATGACCCTGTAACATAGTGATAAAATTCTATGTCTATGCCTCAGTCTATGCTATACTTACTAGTCTATGCCTGTAACACTATCAAAAACGAGAATGAAAGTTCATTTTACATTATTTTCCGCATCGTTTGCATAATTTGGGACCGTGATTTTACCAGGGAAAACAATAATATCCTTAGATTGGTGCGAATGTGCGAACCATGTCTTTGGAAAACCGAAAGTGACGTGAAGTGTAAATGCCTTATTACTTATTACCACTAAAAACTAACAGTTCATAGCAATGAAGAGATTCTTTCAAGAGATTAGATTTGTTGGTGCCAGGTCCAAGCCGCCTTCAATTATTATTGATGTATTTATTAGAACGCTGAATGCAGTTGAGCGTCTATATACTTTGGATAAATACTATGGTGTGAAGATTTAAAAATGCTCGTATATTTTCTAATTTTATTTTCACTGTATGAAAATAAAAATAAACGTGTAAAATAAATTATAATCTGCACTAAATTGTATCTATTTATCTAGAATTTTAATTACGTATCCTAAATCCTTTCCTAAGTATTGGGTGTTGTTTTTTAATTTTACTGTATGACTATCTGTCAGGTGAATGGCGAATATTTAACAAATGTTGATTATTCACCATTCGTCTGATAAATAGTCGCAGAGAAATTAAAAAAGCAACTTTCTAAATATTGAATTGAGCGCCTATTTAATTTGAAGCTCCCGCCAAACGCCAGTTACCGTGAGCATAAGGTAGGGGCGCTAGAGTGCTCTAGTGTTGGCATTTTCACTCTATGGAGTCTTACTTCTTTCCGTTAGGATATATTATTCTGTGCACTATCCCTGGCCCACGGCGAAGATCTTTACGTCCATATACAGTCAGTCATCCAAGCATTATAAACTATTCACGGCACTTACCTAATCGACGACCGTCAGGTAAGTAGGTACTTTTGTTTGACTTGGCATAGCTGGCAGTGCTTGCAATGGCATAAGCCATGAAAAAACATTTTAAAATAACTCTCTTTTTCAAATTGTAATTTTTATGGCATTCATATTTTAATTTATTGTTGTTAAAATCCTAGTAGGTAAGTAATTAATTGTAGTAGGTAGGGTCAATGCGCCAGTTTGCGTCCAATTAGTGGAGTTGTCAGATTCAGACATCGAAAAAAAAATATTTTAGTGAGCTCTTTGGAATAAAATTGATTTCACCACATGACTAAAATACTCTATTGTCACTAGAAAAAAAGACTTTCTTCATAAATTTATCTGTTAATTTTAAAAAAATATTTTAAGCCGAAATACCTATTTTTACCAGTTCTCGTCCAAAATTTCCAGTTTTCGACCCCCTGTAACCCAGTTTTCGACCACCATATATCTGATAGGAAAATCACTAGAAATTATTATGCTAAGAGGGTTTATTATAACTCGTGTTTAGTAATTAGTCATCTTTTATTAGAGGTGCTGTCTCACACATTATTGAATAAAGTTATAATTATAAAAAGTCAATCCTAATCAGCTACAAACAACAGACAGTAATTAATAACTTCTGTTTTACACAATGATTATTATTTACTTACGAATAACAAATTTTAACAGGTAAGTAGGTAGGTACTTTAAGTTCTTTGTTTTTATCATCATCATCATCAGCCTTTTTCAGTCCACTGCTGGACATAGGCCTCCCCTAATGAGCGCCATAGCGCTCTGTCTTCAGCTTGCCGCATCCAGCATCTGCCAGCAGTCTTTCGCAAATCGTCATCCCACCTGGTCGGAGGGCGTCCTACACTACGTTTGCCGAGTCGCGGTCTCCACTCAAGAACACGTTTACCCCAGCGGTTGTCGGTTCTTCTCGAGATATGGCCAGCCCACAGCCACTTCAGCTTGCTAATCCTTTGAGCTATGTCGAAAACCTTGGTTCTCTGTCGGATGTATTCGTTGCGAATCCTATCCTTCAGAGAAACACCGAGTATAGCTCTCTCCATAGCTCGCTGGGCGACTTTAAACTGGTGGACCAGCCCTACCGTGAGCATCCACGTCTCAGCTCCGTAGGTCATGACGGGTAGGACGCACTGATTGAAAACATTCGTTTTCAAGCATTGCGGTATGGATGACGAGAAGACTCGACGTAGTTTTCCAAACGCTGCCCAACCTAGCTGGATCCTCCTCTTGGCCTCCTTCTCGAAATTGTTTTTATCCAACTGCAGAATCTGCCCAAGGTAAGTGTACTCGGAAACAATTTCGAGAAGGTGGCCATGTACGACGATCGGTCCCGGATCAATATGGCCATTGATCATGACCTTGGTTTTATCCAAGTTCATGCCAAGACCGATGCGTCGTGAGGCGGAAGCTAGGCCGTCCAGCGTCCGGTTAAGCTCCTCCAGCGATTCCGCCATTAAGTGTCATCAGCGAATCGGAGGTGTGAGATGTAATCGCCGTTTATGTTAATGCCCTTTCCAGTCGTCCAGGCGTCTCAAACACATCTTCCAACGCGCTTGTGAACAGTTTCTGGGAGGGATATAACATCCCCCTGTCTCACACCTCTGCGCAGTTGGATGGGTTTGGACTGCTGGCCCTGTACTTGGACAGTCATGGTCGCGGCATCATAAAGACATCTCAGCACCTCGATATTTCGATAGTCTACTTGGCAACGCTGTAAGGATTCTAGAACAGCCCAGGTTTCGACAGAGTCAAAAGCCATTTCATAGTCCACAAAGGTCAGACACAGGGGCTGATTATACTCTTCGGACTTCTGTACAATCTGCCTCACTGTGTGTATGTGGTCTATGGTGCCATATCCTCAGGCTCTGTTCGGGTGGCTGGAACTCATCGAGTCTCCTGGCGAGACGATTCGTGACCACTCGTGAGAAAAGCTTATAGACGTGGCTCAGGAGTGTGATGGGTCTGTAGTTTTTAAGAAGGGTTTTATCTTCCTTCTTAAAAAAGAGCACCACCAGGCTCTCGCTCCACGTCTTTGGAGTTCTCCCACTGCGAAGAACGGTGTTGAACAGGTTCTGAAGCTCCTGCAAAACAGGGGCTCCTCCTGCCTTCAGAAGCTCTGAAGTAATGCCGTCTTCACCGGGGGCTTTTCCATTTTTAAACTGCCTCAGAGCCATCACGATCTCGTCTTGACTGATGTCTGGCAGTTCGTCGGTGTAGTGGCGTGTCAGGGTGGCTCGTGAATCGTGGTCATCCCGTTGGGCATGAGGGGCATATGCAGCGTATAAACGGCCATAGAAATCCTCTATCTCAGCGGAGATCTCCGGCTTCGACAATACTATCTGATCCAAAGTTAGGTTTAACTTTTCCAGTTGGTGTTTTCTTTTTTCTCTTCTCCAATTGTCTTACCTGATTTTGACTGTCCTTTTCCTTCTTTTTCTATATTCTTGCTAATTTTCTTTTTCTTGATATTTCTGCTCTACCATTCTTTGTTTTTTCCTTGTCTTCATAAAATTTATAGTAACAAAAAACCTTATAATTCTATTAGATTATTGTTTGGTTTACATAATCTATAAAGCTAAGGTCGAAATCAGGACTTCACTTAATATTGTCCAATTTCCGACCACCAAGAAATTTCATAAACTCAGTATTTTATGGTTCGTTGCTCCAAGCCTGGACGAAATATGGTTTTTAGATAGCTTACGAGCATAACGCAATGATTTATTATACGCAATTCTACTAGAATATTGTTCGGTTTACATAATCTTTAAAGTTAAGGTCGAAATCAGGACTTCACCTAACCTTGTCCAATTCCCGTCCACAAGAAATTTCATACATTTAGTATTTTTGGTTCATTGCTCTAAGCCTGGACGAAATATGGTTTTTAGATAGCTTACGAGCATAAGGTCCAAATTTAATTGAAAGTTTGAGTAAATTTTCATACAATAATGAATACAAGAGACCACCTTATTGACACGATATGTCCATTTCGCGTCCACCCGGTCGACAACTGGACTATCTCAAAATATCGTGGTACAGTTCACGTCCACGCAAAATTTCAAATTTATTGATTATAATTTAGACAGAATAACACAAATCCATATTTTTTAATCCAAGATTAAGTCACATTAATAACCATCAACTCTAAAATGCATAAAAACAATGTAAAACTTACCGTTAAAAATGTGACATGTTGCTAATTTTTCCGTTGAATCCAGACACGTTTCGTCTTTTTTCTTTCGACCGCACATTGATTAATTTGTTTTATCTATTTTGCTGGGTGCTAGTGATGTGAAGTTTGCTTGTGTACGTAGCTTACACATCCAGGTTATTGATATAACTGATTATCATTGTGTGCGAGTGTAAGTAAGGCTATTTTCGACGAAATGTTACCAGTAGTGCCGTGAAAGGACGAGATATGGGCCTGGACGCCTAACTGGTACACCTACCCTACCACATTTTAATTTTAATAAACACTTTCTGAATCAGTAACATTTGTTTTTTCTTTTCTTGTCGGCATATGCTTCACAATATACCTACATAAATATAATAGGTAGGCAGCAAAGATTCTAGCGGAACGTAGGATCTTTGGGTAGGTAGGCACTCAAAATCATCAATCGGTACGTTGCTAGGCAACGTGTAAACTGATGAAAACAGTAAACGTAGATAAATTCATTAGAGCAATAGTGATTTTCATCTGTGAATATCTCAGAAACCTGACGCTTTAGGACATTATGTTATAGAACATTTTCTATTTATTTTAGTGTCCTCTGTCCAAATATATATCTTTTATTGTGCGCGACGACTTTAAAGAAAAAACAAAATGGCGGCTGATTTTAGGGCCAAAATCTTCAAACCCCTTTAATCTTGGGTTTTTTTACCTCCTCAAGAATAAACTAGGTACCTACTGGTGGGCAAGTTAAATGAATGCCTTGTAGAAGTTCATTCTGCAGTAGTTTCACGTAACGTAGGTATCTATGTACTTACCAGTTTGCTACTACCTGCACTAGCACTAGCATCTCAAAAGTGGTAGGCTCAAGTCAGGTACAAGTATGTTCCCCCGAACCCGAACGAAGGATCTTTGGTTCCCCCGAACCAGCGATGCCGACCAAAGAGAATATAAATACCTAGGTACGCGAACGGCGCGGTGACGTCCAGTGGCGCGCTTGACGAGCAAACGGGACACCGATATCACGATTTTCCGAAGCGCGCCTCGGCTGAACTCGGCTCGCACTGTGCTACTATCTGCACGATCTGCGCTGTGTGCCATGTTTAGAAGTGTGCCGAGGACGGGACACGCCCTACGGAACGTAGGATCCTAGGATCTTTGGGGACACACATAGCACAATCGAGTACCTACCTACGTGCGGCAGCATAGACGATGAGCGCTTAAGGTACGCGCCACGGTACGCGCTGATAACCGTCGGTCGAGCACTAAATGCAGGGTTTACAATGAAATATTAATTCAGTTCTAACTTGGACGAACAAAATCGCAGAAAATGCTTTGACACTGACAACAACGTGTCATTTTATTTGAGGCTGGATAAGGCGAAAAACAAAAACGTAAACAAACAAAACGAGTCAAAAACCACTGTTCGCTTTGCTTGATTAATAGTTAGGATGTATTATTCTGTGATAGTTAGGTAGTTTTAACTCAGCTATGAGCACTTGTAAATACTGCAACGAAGCAGAAGACGAGCAGAACCACCCAGGGCTCGTGTGTTACGGGTGTATGAACTTTGTGCATCTAACCTGCTTGCGCCGGCCCGGAACGCCCGGAGACTTTGCCTGCGATGTATTCTTCAAATACACCTGTGAGAGTTGCTCTGATGATAGCCATGAAGTGTTTCTACGGTTCAAATTCCCATGGTAAGTTGGACCTATTGATCAAGTCCAACAAAGTTATTCGGCACAAAAACGAAAAGCATCTTTTAATAGGTTACTCGCTCAAGCATCGTGGGCCACTGGATGATGATCCTGAGGCTGGTATTAGCCGGTACTAGTGGCACAATGACTAAATGTCCTGCTTAGCCGGTATTGTTACTTCATTTGTATAGGTAACTTACTAGTTTCTGCCTGCGGCTTCGGACACGTTGGTTAAGGTTATTTATTTATGGGATAAAAAGAAGCCCATTTTTATTCCAGCCCTAGAACTACCGGTATATAAAATTTCGGCCCAATCTGTTCAGTTGTTTTGGCGAGACGAATTAACAAAACATCTAAACTTTTGCATTTTTAATGTTACCTATGTGAAGTGATTTGTGGGGAATATGTCTGAAATAAAAGTTTACATATTACTAGCAGCGCCTTGCGGTTTCACCTGTGTAGTTCCCATTTTTGTGGGAATTTGAGGATAAAATATAGCATATGTGTTATCTATATGTGTGCCAAATTTCATCCAGATCCGTTTAGCCATTCTGGTGTGATTGAGCAACAAACATCCATCAATCATCTATCCCTCCATCATTTATAACAATAGTGATTAATATGGTTTATTTTGATTTTTAGGGTAAACGTAATCTACCTAACTCTGAACCACCTGAGCACACAGTCGTACGGCATCAGCCATCATGGATACTTCCACTACAAGACACACATCTGTTCCTTTATTGATAGAAACTGGCAAACACTGTTTGGAGCCTCAAAGTAAGATTATCTATTGATTATTTTATTAATGACTATTGACCTAGAGTAACTGATGATAATCTATTAATGACTATTGACCTATTCATATTCATTTATTTCATTGCAATCATTGTGTACATATTCAGGTCTTATTATTAGGTATTAAGGTAATGCTCAAGAGACACAATGGTACCCAAATAGGGCGTAGCAAAAGGTATCGAGAGTAACTGATGATAATCTATTAATGACTATTGACCTAGAGTAACTGATGATAATCTATTAAAAATAACTGATGCCTTCTCAATAAACATCAATTTAGCAAGCTGTGTAAAATAGATTTTTATTGATAGTCAGTTCAAAGTTATGCAACTAATTGGTAGGAGCTAATTTCATGAGCTTAATATCATGAAATTCAGTAAATATAACAGTCAGTAATTCTAGATCAAACTTTATTACAGCAAACAAAAGAAGAACTGGGTTGGAACCATAGCTGGTGTCCTGTCCATCTACAGCAAGTTATTCTTCAAGTCAGGGTCAGCGGCCCTCGGAGAGACAGGCTGGTGGAAGCTACAGCACAGCTTCTCTCCAGCAGTGGCAGCTCGTATAAGTAAGGATTTAGCTGTAATTTAACAATTATTAGGAACCCGAAAACAATAAACTCGAACACAAACCAGTAGCGTAGATTAGAAAAGGTTCACAATATTAGCAGTGGGTGCTTGAGCTTGCTAGAAAATGTGGAGTTTGAGTACAGTTTGCAATCTCAATTCTTACACTTGGTTTTAGTTAGCTAAAATTTTATTAACAAAGAAAAATAGAAACTAATGAGATCTAGAATTTACAACTGAAATAATAGAGCTGCTACTAACCATTTTATTCAAAATAGTTCAAGAAATGGCCCGAGACAAACCAAGGAACCGTACAAGAATCCAACTCAGCACGGACAGACTGCACTTTCTAGCTAAGATCAGTGAGATGGGCTACAAAGACCTTATCAACCCTGACACTGAAGAGAGCTTGGAGCTGGAACCTGTTCCATGCAAGAAGAAGAGGGTAGACTCTGTTGATAGTGCCATGTCTGGCACCTCGGCTTTTGACCATATGGATTCTGATAGTGGCAGGTATAATATATTTTTGTATGATATGATACATTCCATATTACTAACTCTTTCATGACCAACTACGCACTTGCCCATCTTCATGACCAACTACGCACTTGCCCATCTTCATGACCAACTACGCACTTGCCCATCTTCAGCTCCATCTCGTGCCAGCGGCGAAAGCGCGTAAGCACCTACTTAATAGCATAATAATAGTTTTTTATTATTCTGTATTTTGTAATTTAATATTTCGGTATCTATTTAATGTCATTGTTTTTGTTTTGTAATATGGATTGTGTTGTCTGAAATAAAAATATATTCATTCGATCATTCATTCAATGAAAGCCAGAGTGAGCAATTACACTGGTTTATTCAAAAGATTTACCGCTACCCGCCACCATATATAATAATAGGCATCGACGGATCGTTACACTTCTCCCCGCCAAGGGCCGTCGCCGGGGCGGGACGCTAACGACGCGGTTCCCGACCGTTTGGACAACTCTGGCGGCGACTTTAACATGTCCCGCGGTTCCATTGCTACGTCTGCGTGGTCTTCGCCGCATACCGCTTCTTCAATAACGCCCTTATTCTCGGTCCCCTTATCAACCTCAGGTTCATGGTGTTTGGAAGTCAACTTACTCTCGACAGCCGCGCCGACCATCCGCGATAATGAATACAGATTCTTTTGTGTTGAAACTATTTGATCGGCATGCCTACGCCATTCTCTCTCGAGATAGGACCTGTTTTCTTGACAACCGTGGCTTCGGCCCACTTGTCCCCCCTCTGCGTATACTCACGAGCTAGAACCGCGTCCCCTACCTCAAAGCCTTTATCAACGCCTGCCGTGCGTACGACCTGCCGCTCCTGGAGCTCGCGCGCCGCGGCCGCCCGGTCGGGCCGCAACGCGTCCAGCCGACTGCGCAGGCGCCGCCCCTGCAAGGCCACCGCTGGCGATACTCCCGTAGTAGTATGATCACAGTTACGATATTCAAACAAAAATTTACGTCGAGTCCTTCGTACAGGGCTCTTTTAATAGCTTTTTATACAGTTTTAACGGCGTTTTCAAAATAATATTGTCCGATATGATCTTATCTGGGCAGGGACGAGGGAATGAAATTTCCCTCGTCCCTGTATCTGGGAATAATCTTTTGTACATTTCTTCGCTAATCGCTAAAATACGACTGCCCGTGTCCATTTCACACTTCACAATTTTGTTATCAATAGACAAATTGATAAAATAAGGTTGGTTGCCTTTAGAAGCCACTCGACGCGCACTTGTTGGCTTTTTTATTGCACTCATCACAAGTATAGTTTTTGAAACCTGCACTTTCCGCTGCGTGCGCCTTGCCGCAGTATAGAGCTAGCTCGACCGCTTCTTTGTAACTGATCTTTTTCTCTGCGAAGATTCTCGACCGCATTGCGTCGTTTGTCAGCCCCCAAACCTGATCTCGCAAGTTTTCTTCTAGCGACGACCTAGTAGACGACCTCTGGCGCAGCGGGCGAGAGTCTGCCTGCGACGCAAGAGGTTGCGGGTTCGATCCCCGCCTCGGAACAAGTTTGTGTACGATCTGCAGAAATTTGTTCCGTTGGTCTGGGTGTTTTCTATGTATAATAAAAAATATCTATCTATGTAATGTATAATATTACGTATATCAGTTATCTAGTACCCATAACACAAGCTCTGCTTAGCTTGGGGCTAGATGATGCTGTGTGAATTGTCCAGCATTATTTATTTATTATTATTATTATTTATTTTCTTCTAGCGTCGAGCACGAATTGCACTTGCCAAAATGACACGTAGCCGCAAGATGTTTCAATGCCTGTAGCATGGTCAAACATTATTGTATGTATACTATGGCCTGTAGGTAGGTACCTACTCCGTCGGGGCTCGCCGCCGGGGCGCTGGCGTCGCAACCGAAACACGTGTCGCTCAGCAATTTCAGAACGTTGTGGTTCTAAATGTTCCGTCACTAATTTCACCAAATCGTCATAACTTTTATCTTGTGGGAAACTAGGCGAACACACACAGCTCACACATCAGCGCATGTTTTTCTCCCACAACCGTAATGAGCATAGGCACTTTTAACTTGTCATCAATATTGTTTATCGTGATATATTTTCCATGAATGTATTCTGGCCATTGTTTCGAATTGAGATTAAAAGGTTCAATTTTTCCGATAGGCATTTTTTTTCTTGATAGTTAGGTATTACGCGTACATAGGTAGGTATTCACTGTTATTTCTCGAAAAATCCGCGATCGTCGCCAATGAGACGTCAATGAAAGCCAGAGTGAGCAATTAGACTGGTTTATTTAAAAGATTTGTCGCTACCCGCCACCATAATATAATAATAGGCATCGACGAATCCTTACAGGTAGGCAAACTCTGTCTATAAGTAACAAAGAAATATTAGACTAACATAAATAAAAAAACCATACGCATATCCAAACATCGAACCACTGTTGTATTGACAGGTACGAGCTCGAGGAACAGCCTTACACGGACTCCCTGCTGGGCCCGACTGGAGACTGTTACAACATGACCGTTCACGAAGTGGAGATGAAAGGCTTCGACTACACGCCCGTCTCCAAGATCATGAGAGTGCAGGTACGATCCTTTTAGATTAGCAGACCATTTACTACGTAGATATTTGATTCCAACAAGGTACTTCCACAAGTTTTTGCGCCCCTACGTGAAGTGTCCATGCTTGCACTTGACGCTCATACACTTTTTTTTGTCCGCAAATTCGGAAGCGTTTTATATAGGTAGCTAGATTAAAAATTAATAATAAGACTAAAAATAAAAGTAGCACGTGTCTTTTGTCAGGAATCAATCTCTTCGTACCTTTAACCATTTGGTCGTAAAAAGCTTTGTTTATTAATTAATAATTAATAAACAAAGTAGTAATTAATTGAAAACTAATTAGTCTACTTTTTTTTAATACCTACTTTTTTTACCGTCAATAGGTCTATTGATTCGTTTGACCGCAAATTTATCTGATGGAAAGTGAAGATGTGGCCAACGATGATTATGTGGGGGCTAAGTCCTACATAATGTGGCAAATAACATTACCTGATCTGTAATGTAGGTAGCTAGGAACCCAGATAGGAGTTCAGACGAGAGTTTCTTCTTCGTGCCTTTTTGAACATTGATAGATTTTTTTTTTGAATAATAGGATTTTTTAAGGAATACTTACTACCTACAAGAAAAAGTGGAACCAGCTAAAATTATGAAGTAACTATTTTCTGCCCATGGCTTCGCACGCGTTTTTCCTATGGATACGTTTAAGGGTTTTTCTATCCCATGGGAGTTGTATCTCACTCTTGAGTTAGTACCTACGTGTAGGTGGTAACTGTTACATTCAAAGATCTCATTATTTCAGAGCGACACTTCAAGCGTCCACTCTCTCCCCCAAAACCCAGCTCTCTTCTACGACTCGGACTCCCGCAGCGGCTCGGAACACGAGAAGAAGCCGGTCGAGAGACGCAGGGAGAGAGATAGAGATAAACCCGAGTACCCGAGAGAGTCTCTCTTCTCCACTCAACTGAACTCTGTGGATATGCCGTGGGAAGATACTTTTGAGACTAATAAGGGTGATAAGGATTCTACAGGTACATAAGATTAAATTACAAGAGTTTAAATTATAAGAGAAAAATATACGGTACTTTGGCATCAAAAGCCGATAGTGGTGTGATTTTTAGCAACATAAAAAAGTGGGCCTGCGAAGACAGTGTCCATTGGTTATTGCATACCGGCGGTAGCCTGTTACGTGTGTATCTGTGTGTCTGACAACACAGCCAAACAGATGCACCGGTTTTGATTCAGTTCTTTTTATTTGACAGGTGCAATGACTTCATCGGAAGCTTGTCTGATAGATGTCTGCTTCATTTTCTTTTTTTGTCACATTTGATAATAATTTTGTTTAAAAATATTATTAAAATACTTGTCAGTTATTTATGGCTAAAAATGCTAAATAAATAAACCTAATGTGTTTTCTGATTTCTCTCCTTCCAGAAAAGCAGCAGCTGGTAGACCTGACGCAGTACGAAGAGATCCAACTCCTCAAACAGGTGGAAGGGCTGATCCCGAAGGTCAAGGACGCCAGCAGGAAGGCATACCTCTGTCGGCTGAAGGCTAAACTCGCGCTAAGGCGGTTGAAACGGCATAAGCATTTACCGCTGTTTGATTTGGATCGGTGAGTTTACATTTGGATCGGTGAGTTTACATTTGGATTGGTGAGCTTACATTTGGATCGGTGAGATCGGTTTACATTTCTTCTTTCAAATTGTCTCAATCGTTTATTGCAAGTGATTTACAAATTTGGTTTAATTTTACTTTCGTCATTACATTAGAAAACATTTTAGTTTTGTCTCAGGTATCCCTTTGTACTTTCTACCTATCTACTCTTATAATATGATGCTTCTGTTCATCACTAATAGTCATTAGAGATCAGGATCTTGGTAAACCTTCCGCTAGAAGCCGTAACCTGACTCCAAAACCTGAATGTTGACTTATGAACTGTGATGGTATATTTGTGTGAATTTATATTAGTGTCATTTAATTACTCTATGTTAGTTCATGTTTTTTTTTTTTTGTGTATTTTTGTCGATAAAGATTATTTGCGTAGTCATAGAAAAACTGTGTAATGTGAGGTTATTTTATAAGCCAATCTTGTCATACAATTAAATAAATAAGAGCAGTTAATACTTAGGTACCTGCCTTTAAATACATATGTAGACCTAAGTTGTTATTGCAGGAGTGTGCAGATATTAGGCGGCTACGTCACCGAGGATCCTAGAGAGGTGGTCAATGCGGAGAGAGTCTTGGACAGATTCCAAAGATCGGTATGCTACTTTTATATTCTCATATAAACTCTAAGTTCTTAACAAGGTGGAGTTGGTAAACACAATGGAAAAAACTGGCAATTAAATCAAAATTAAAAATTCTATATTTGCATAGGTAAATACAAAAAAATACTCAGATAAGGTCAAATTCTTAAAACAAAACACTGCCACGGAAATAAAGTGATATTTTGAACTGCAGCGACAAGGGAACAGCCCCAAAAATGAGTAACTGGCGGTCAGCGAAACGAGGCTGGATAATCAACGACGTCTTGTATTAAGTTTTCTTGCGGCGCGGCGGCGGCGGCCGCGGTTGATAATAATCAAAGTAAAAAAAGTCTTGTAGGTATCAAAAGAAATACCGCGAGCGTAGTGTGCCGCGAAGAATTTGTGGTCACACACAACAACAATAGCAAGAGAATGCGTGGCCCTGTTGAACCTGGAAGAAGAGGCCCTCAGGAAACTTCCTCCGAGCGAGCGTTTGTTGTCATTGATGACCTTTTGATGATTGAATTTCAGCTACTCCAGCCCCCTGGCACGGGGATTGTTGTCTAGGGGGTAATAGACAATAATGACATCGCATCGTCATACATTGCGTTCTTTATTGAAGTGGAAGGAATGCGTTTCGAACAACTTACGCATTCTATGAAAAAGTGGCGTATAATTTTTCTCTATTCTACCCTAGACAACAATATCCCTGCTAGGGGGGCAGGGAGGTAATAGATGAAGGCCAATGTAAGATTGTTTGTTATCACTTCCCCAGTACCTAATGGACAACCTCTGCGGCACGATCGCCCGCCCAGTGAACGGCACCACGCTGCTTTCCCGCTCCGCCTTGGACCCGCTCCGCTCGGCGTACTCCGGAGCCCTGCTGCGGCCCTACATCCGCCGGGATGCCGCCGCCAACCCGCTGTGGCTGTCCCTCACCGATGAGTTGCTGATGAAGACTCACAGGTATGATGACTACCACTGGTAGGTGAGATTCATGATCATCAGATCACAGCTGAACATAGGCCTCCCCAAACTTCGCCTGCACAAATACCGATCCTGAGCCGATGTCATCCATCGACTCCCGCGGTCGCAGCGACGTCATCGATCCTTCGAGTCGACTCGGAGCTCTTGCAACATGCAACTTCGATACTCAGGCGGGAAACTTTATAATAATACTAGCTGCTGCCCGCGACTTTACACCAGTTGTTTATGGTTATTTCTATCCCATGGGAACTGATTTATGGGATAAAAAGCCTATGTTGCTCTACATCCTTTTTAATAACTCTACCAAAAATTAAGTCGATTGGTAGCTTAGTTAGGGCGTGAAGGAAGGACAAACAAACTTTCTTATTTATAATATTAGCGCATAGGAGATCGCGGTATCATAAGAATAAATACTTAATATAATTTGTTCTAGCCAAACTAGATGTAAAATCTTTGTAAACAAACCTCTCATCCGCGTCTTTTTATACGCAGTTCGCATTGTCGATTTTTGAGACATTTCCTTTAGTAGAATATTGCAAATATGTATGGATAATTGAGATACTTTCGATATTTTTTTTCATTAAATGTTATCGGCGTTACCCCGATTCACACTGGCGTGACCTATGTTATTTTATTACGTTAAGGCCCATACGCCACCCGAAGTGGCGCCGCCTCCTAATTTATCTTATTATTCCGTTTAACAAAGGAATTTTCAATAATCCATCTTCCTGCCTCTGTAGGTAAGAGTTTTATTCTATTTAGTTTAGGCAGAGATACGAAAATAGATTTTGGTGGCCACCAAGGGCAACTTCGTATCTCTGCCTAAACTAAATAGAATAAAACTATTACAGAGGCATTAAAAAAGATAGGTAAGTATCTCAAAGTGCGGCGCTAGTGTGCGTCAGGGTATCGCCAAAAGCCAAACCACAAAATAAGCTCTGTCGTTCACATAAATAAATAATGCTGGACAAATCACACAGCATTACCTAGCCCAAAGCTAAGCAGAGCTTGTGTTATGGGTAGGTACTAGATAACTGATAGGTATACATAATATAATACAATACATACATAGATATTTTTTATTATCTATAGAAAACGACCAGACAAGAACATGGTGTCGTTAGACCAGTGTTGGCTGATGGATACAACAAATGCTGAGACATAAGTGTTGTACGACTCAAACGTGTATTTCCTCTTGTTTTTTATTGTAAGTTGCAAATACTCAGCGTGTGTGATGAAGTGGATCCTTCGACAAGTTTCACTTAAATAAGAATTCTCAAGGTTTACCGGTTCTGAGCTATTTTCCGCTAGAGCGTCGAGCTCGCGCAGACGGGCTTCCACTTCGTCAGTCCACCGTACCTAACGGCGGCCGGGCTCCGATGTTTTTCCCCCACGCTTTCGGAACTCCCTTGATATTTCAAGTAAATCCCTTATTTTGTATTGTAAAGTGTGTGTTGTTCGTCAGGCTCGAGCCAAGCTACGCTCGGCCTCCGCGCGCCACGCTGGACTACTCGTACGTGCGGCCGGACCACATCGCCGCCATCAACAGTCTATGCGCGCAGTTCTTCTGGCCGGGGATAGATTGTATGTATACCTTTGGCTATTAAGGACGGCTTGGCTATTCGACGACCTCTGTGGCGCAGTGGGCAAAGGTCCGCCTGCGACGCAGGAGGTTGCGGGTTCGATTCCTGCCTTGGGACAAATGTTTGTACGATCTGCAGGTATATTTGTTCCGGGTTTTCTGGTCGTTCTCTATGTATACCTAATAAAAAAATCTAGATATATATTTTTTATTAGGTATACATAAATACCTAATACAGTACATTACATAGATATGTAATGTATTGGATTAATTTCATACAAAAATATAAAAGAATGGGGAATGAATGCTCTCTTCTTTGTAATTCGACCATATTTCCACCATAATTCTACTTAACTTTTTTGTGTTCAAATAGTATTTATACAGGTCCTTGGATTTTTTTTTATTCTCATTTTAAGCAAAATGTAAGCCTTTTGCATATTTTTAGGATTCCGTACCACAAAATAAAATAAGGAACCCTTATACTTTGACAAAGTAACCAAAGGACTAGCCTTGATGGATCTTACCCCTCTGCCAAGGACCATGATTTTTTAATCAAGGTCGTTTATAAAAACTACTTCTATAATCGATTTCATCAGTCGCAGTATCGTTATGGCCGAGTAAGGAGCTCTGATAAAAATGACTACCTGTGCGGTCAGCGTCTTTATAAAAAAATCAAACACCTTGAACAGACTAAAAGATGGTGGTTCATTTCACATGCGAGTATTTTTTTGTGTAAATAATTATAATTTCCTCCAATTTGAATCGTTGCAAATTATTTTCATAGTGCATCCATTTTCCGAAATAATCAAGTAATATGAAGAAAAATCGAATTGCTTCGCGTCGTATTTATATTTTATTTTCAGTCATATCACCATTCTGTAAAGTCTTATTTTGAATAACTATGTCCAAATAAACGAGTATTTAACATTTTTTCGCAAGCTCTATGGGTACTCCCACGAGACTAGTGGGCGTTTTTGACAGGAGATAGTTTTATACTTATGGTAATTTATGCCAAATTTCCTTATCACAGGAATGTATTTGTGACCTTATTGCTTAACGCATAAGGTCACCCACGAATTTCTAAATTTGAATTTTGACTTCTACAAGCTTTGAGTTTTTATGTACCGAGACTACCTGAAGGGATGGTTTACTCACTCTGTATCGATATAACTGAGTTAGTTCCGGCCGATTGACATTTTCTTAGGCATAGGTTTTTTTATCTTTCGCATTTTGAAGAAAAAGTCGTAGAGCACATATTTATCTGGATATTTGGTATTTGCCCTCTCTAAAAATATTAAATGTGATAATTGCCTTAAGGTTCAATTTGGTCCACGTGATGACAAAAGCTTTACAAATATCACAAAAACAAACGATAGCATTTTTGTTATAGTGCTTACCCGCACTCTGGGTATCACTAAGAAATGAACAATCTCAAAGATTTTCGACTAAACCGACTGAAGACTTCGTGGCTTAGTTGGTTAGAGCACACCCGTACTAAGGGTGGGGCGCAGGTTCGAGTCCCGCCGAAGTCGAAAATTTTAGGGAACCTATTTCATTTCTTACGCACGAAAGCGTTATCAAGCTTAGTCGTTTATGTGAAAAATTTATAAGACTGGGCCTATACGACTACAAAAAGTTAAATAACAAATTTACAACTGCATACAAAATAACAAAAGGTCTTCATCACTTGAATGGTGATGATTTATTCTCAAATACACGATACAGATATTTATGTTAATCAAAAAAAATTAAGTAGCCACAGCTATGCTATCTATGCTATGATAGCTATCTATATATAATGTAAAAATATACAGATACCAGAATCTCATATATTGCAAAAAAGCGTCGCTGAAAAATATATTAGGCACATTCACACAAAACTGATTCTTAAAAAAAATTTCAGTTTTCAGTTTAAAGTTTCAGTTCAGAATCAAGCGATGTCTAGCCAGGCATTACATACATTATTTAATAACCAGCTGATCAGCTTGCGATTTAATTCGCAGAACTTTAGAATAAAAAAGCTCGATATCAGCTGAAATTCTGGTATAGGAGTAGGAGCATACTTAAATCCGTATTCAAAAACCGTTTAAGCTCGTTTTGGATAATTTCGAAACATCCTGAAATCTGTATTCAGTCATTATCTGTTTTTTTTTTTATTTGAGTTTAAACATTAGTTATATTATTATAATAGTGTAATTACAAAGAAACGATGTCACAAAAAATCTAATGACATTAAGTAAAACTATACAGTGATCATTTAGATTTTTTGTTCATTTCAATCTTTTTAAACGTAAAGAAGCGAACAAGAAACCAGAAAGGTTTTTTTAAGGCAGACCAGAAAATTGCGTCTGATGAACAATGAGAGAGAATTTATTACTAGCATTTTTTTTTATTTTAGTTTTAATGTAAATCTATTCATTACTAAGTAATAATATTTTAATAATATGTATATAAAAAAATACATAATGGACTTGTCATGATTGTTTTAATTCGCTACCAAGTGAAAAACATGGACATCGGAAATCATCGATATTTATCAATCCCTACGAACTTTTGACTTTCATGCAGTAGTGATACCTGAATATATTTTCCCAAGATTTTTGGTAGTTTAGGCATAGGTTAAAAGTAATTTCTGGAGACTAATTTATACTAACAATTTTTTCGCATCTAATGATTTGAGTAAGTCCATTAATGATTATGATTTCATTCAGACAAATACATAGTAATGCCCACCAGGAAGCTGTAGTTTGCATAGGCATTAATTTTGACTATATCAAATAAAAATAAATAAATTAGAATTGTTCTAATTTCATTTTTAAACAAAATATTTCACAAACTTTCAAATTTAAGTAAGTTATGATTATGTTATGAGGTAATGAAGTTTGATAGTAGGTATCACCATAAATTTTCCCCATTCCTCCCCTCCCGCTAAAAATGGCAGAATATTTTGTTTGTAGGAAAACAGGCGAGCCTCGTCCATTGACAGCGGGTTAAATTGTCTAAGCCCTTATAGGATCACTGTTGTCCGTCTGTCAACCCTCTTTTCTCAGAAACGTGTGGAGGTATCGAGTTGAAATTCACATCATATAGTAGGTACTCAGGTTCATAATAACCTCTTGGAGCCGCGATAAATCAAACTTTTACGTCAACGCAATCTCAAGTTACAGTCGTTTATGCCCAAATATTTTGACGTTCCTAGGTAATCATCACATGTACACAAAACCTATAGGGTACTTTCCATTGATCTAGAATCATGAAATTTGGCGAGAAGCAAGTTATTATTGCACAACTCTGCACAAGTAAAGGGAAAATCCGAAAACCGGAAATTAGTTGTAGGTATATAACAAAAAAATATTATTATTGCCTTGGACCGAAAGAAAATCCATAGGACATTACTATGGAACGGCTACATAGCTACCGCGCACGCACGTCGATATTCGGGCCGATTAGGGCACGCGCCTCGAACTGGAGTTGCGAGCAGCATCCGCAGAGTTCTGAAGTAGGTACACTACTCAGGTTATAACTACACAAACTATAGGTGGCATTCATTATAATCCTAACCCGTTCCCGTCTCCTTACAGTAACAGAAGCGCTGCAATACCCCGAATTCAGCTGCGTGGCCTCCTACAAGCGTCTGGCGGTGGGCTGCGCCTTCCTGGTCCCGGACTCCAATCACAACGAGGCCTACATCTCGTTCATACTCACGCGGCCCGAGTGGCGGCGCGCCGGCATCGCTACCTTCATGCTTTACCATCTCTTGCAGGTAAATCAAACTAAAACCTACTACTAACTTAATTAGATTTAGAATGTAATTTGAAATGACGTCATGTCTCAAACTGGCCCGCTTTGTTCGAATCCGCGTTCTGAGATCTGAAACTTCGACTTTGTTTTTACGAGTAGGTACGGACTCGTAAAAACAGAGTCGAAGTTCTGGATTAGTTATCGTGCAAACACTATCATAATGCAAGTTACAGCAACGTCGATTTTAGTTTTTCCCTCGGTGAAGCGAAATCGAAGTTTTTGAGATTGTATTGTTTGCTTTGATGATACCTACTTCATTAATTTTAAAAATGAAACGGCAAAACACAAACTTCGACGATGATGTGAACAAAGCAATCTCAAAAGTAGTCCATTGGTTTAGTGTCAATAATCTTTTGCATAATGAAACCAAAACAAAATGTGTTAGATTTATTCTACCTAATGTTAAACAAGTTAAGGCTGATGTAAACGTAAAAGGAAAAACCTAGAAATTGTTGATAATACCGTATTCTTAGGAATCACCTTAGATAATAAACTTCAATGGGGCCCACACATAGATAAGCTATAGAAGAAACGTAGTTCTGCTGCGTATGCAGTCAAAAAAATCCGTCATCTTACAGACAATATGTATTAGGTATTATGTCTTATGGGATACTGCTGTGGGGGAACGACGAGAAGAGGGCTGTTCATGCAATTTATAATATGGGTCCCAGGAATTCCCTAAGTAAAAAATTCAAAGAAATACACATAATGACAGTCCCCTATCATTATGCCCACAACTAGGCTACACAAGATTAATGTATCTTTTAGAGGGTAGTCTATATGATTCTACAAGAAAACTCCAAGTGAGTTGTAAAAATTATCGATGAATAAATTCAAACAAATTGCCAAACGTGTCCTTTGTAAAAGGCTTACTACAAAACTAAAAAAATTCACTTTGTATTTTGAAACTACCTACTAATCAGCAACACTGTAAATTTCATTTATTCACCATTACAATATCACTGAGCGAGCCAACAGGGCCTAGTGACAGAAAATGTGTTAGTAAACAGATTTTCATTTTATCTACATTTCTAAAGGCTAACTCTTGTTTCACAGACATGTGCTGGCAAAAGTGTTACACTGCATTGTTCTCCGACCAATCCTGCCATATTCATGTACCAAAAGTTTGGCTTCAAAGTGAGTATAAAAACAACATGAATAGTAAAAACATTTATTTACAATGGTTTAGTTATAAAACCTTCATACATAAGGTAATCATATATCTTCCTAGTCTTGTTGACATCAATCTTGACGATCCTCCTTGCATCCAACAGTCTCAGGCATCCCATCTTACAGTTCTGTGCAACCAGCTGATCTTTGATCTCCAGATAGTTCTTTGGAAGTAACCTGAGATTTGAACAGAGCACCTTCTCAGACTCCGATAGCTTTGCGTAACCGGGTAGATCTTCTATGTCCAAAGGCATACTTGTTCTTTTAAACTTCAGTAAATTGCTACTGCCCCTTCCGAATAACTGTGGGTTTTTGATGGGGGACTGGCTGTCAAACTTCTTCATCATCAATGCAGTGGCTTGCTTCTGTTCCTTTAACAAAGTTTCATGCTTTTTCTTCAGTTGCTTGAACAGATTGGCAGCATGTAGTGTTCTGATGCCATTCTTGCGATGGGCGCATAGTTTAGCCAAAGACTGCTGCAATTCATCCTCTAAGCTCATGGATTCCATGAATGCATCAAATTGTATTCCAGTCATGAACTGCATGAAGGAAAGGAGTCTCTCAGCTTTTGATCTCATCATTGTAGCGTCAAACTTCTGCACCCAGGAAGCAAGCTTGTTAGGCATGATGAGTCCGTGGTTCTTTATTATTGTGTACCTCCTGTCTCTTTCTTTCAGCCGTGTGTTCAATGCATTGACTAGTGACACCTTCAATGCATCCATACAGTCATCATCTTCATCATCAGAGTAATTACTCTCAAAGTTAAACATAGTCTCTGCATTGTTGTCATAACTGAGCTCAAACTCTGATCTGAATGCATTATATCCTGCTAGGTGTGGGTCTGAACTGTTGTTTCGAGGTGGGTTCATGCATACTTCAGTGCTGTAAATGAAAGGGGTGATGGGTTTCGGAAACAAGGATTGCTCAGTCTCTGGTAGAAGCTTCAGTTCATTGTACTGAACATTATCTATGTAGTACTTTTTGTAATGCTCCTGGCATTCGAGTTTGGAACGCGTGTGCACTATTTTTGCTATCTCCTCCCAGTTTCCATAACCATAAGTTGCTAAAGCACTAAGCAGTTTGCATTCTTCTTTGGCAGACCAGTTGCAGTTGTCGAATAGAGGGAAGTCATTACGTCTTACGGCGTATTTGTGGTCGTTGCTATGTGACGCCGACTCGCGGCCTGACGCGAAGCATCCCGTGCACACATTGCATTCACATTCACAGCACTCAATATAGGGCTCATGTGCAATTTCCCCGCATAAATCACACTTTGCCTGCAGAATATCATTGCCGAAGGACATCATTTGTTATTTTTTACAGGTGGAGGAGTTGGTGCAAGACTTCTACGAAAAATACTTCGATATCGACTACAAAGGATGCCGGCACGCACTATTTCTGAGGCTTTCTCGATAATTAAAGCTTTATCAACAAATGTGTCGTTTTTATTTCCTATGTTTTTGTCAAAAATTTAATAACCGTAGTCTTGTGAATTATTACAAAACAAGAACAAAACAAGGGTGATGATGATGATTATTGGTATGACACGAGGATGACAAGACACTGACATTACATGGCAGATAGACTTGATAGCGTAATAACAGCTGAGACAGGCAAAACCTTGCAGAAACAAACTTCACACTAGTGCTGCCAACACGGTCTCTACAAAATTACCCAAAAGGTCGTCATCATGGTACAATAATAATTAGACCATGGTCGTCATGGTATGCACAAACCAAAACTCGCACTATCATCATGATGTTGATGTGGTTGTGTTGTGGGTATGGGTACGGTACCAAGTACTAGGCACTATTTGTCTATCAAGCCTCTGCGCACGGGTTTTTTTGTATGCCACTGCTTATGGAAGTGGTTTTCTGTTATCTAAATCCTAGACTAGATGAAAACTTACCTTTATCGGTTGGCTCCAGATAGCGCCTTTACTCTACTTTGGCGATACCTAGCTACCATTATCTAATTTATATATTTATTTGTATCGGGGAATGGGTAGAGCCATGTCTCTCTTTTGGGTCTCAGCAAATATAACGTAATTTTTTTCCAGAAATTTATTGAGAGTTTTATCAGTTCCTACTAAAAGTTGCTGGTTGTGTGGTTTCATGTTGATGATTTAATTTTGGTAAATTAAACGGTAGATATTTTACCTAATTAATTAATTTTAGATTTATTCCTTAAGAACGCAGAAAAATTTACCTCTTATATATTTGAATTACGCTTCAACGTGAAATAAACAATCTTAGTAACTGCTTAGTAAGTATTTTGTTATTACATTTTACCTGACTACCTACCAACCAACGGAGCAATGCAGTTGGCACATCAAATTTGAATCTCAGGCCACCACCAAACGAAAAATCTGTCCCTCATTAATCTTACAATAAATTACTTACGTGTTTTGAAAAATCTCACGTGAGATTAAGGGAGGGGAGGGGGTTCTAGCACGGAGAGGGTGGATCGTAAAATCGCCAAAATAACTTCACGTTTACAAATACAACTGGCTAAACTCCATTGAGATTGGCCGGCCAAACCAAAGGTCGATTTTTTATTTGTTTATGCCGCCATACCGAAAATCTCAGGTTCAAACAAAATACAGTCCTAAAATAAAAAATAGGGACCGGATTTTACAAAATGAATCAATACTAAGAATAGGTAAAGTTAGCCGAATAAAACGTAAAACGAAGCAATGTGGCAATTTAAAAACAAAATACAACATTTTGATGATTTCCGTGGTTTGCTAACTGTCACGTGTATGAAATGACTACAATCTTTAGTCATTGCGATTGGCGTGTATGTCACCGTCAGTCAGAATTTTGTCCAATGAGAACAAAAAGAAAAGAAAGAAAAACATTCCAGAAGAGACGAGAACCAACTAATCTCGTCTCGGAAATTGTGACGTGTTTAAAATTTGAAGCAGCAAAAATAGTTTTATCTCTTTCTAACTTGTTCCTAACCCATGCTCGTATTTGATGTTTTATCTCTTTTTGTTGACGGTGAAGGCCCTGGAAGGTTCTAGACGTTTCAATGTATATATTTTGGCGCGACGAGCGCGTTGCGTTTCATTCATTTGTGAAATTGCTGACAGTGTAGTGTTGAGTTGAACGTAGTGATTATTTGCAAGTTATTGCCAATTTTTCACGTATTGGATTGCTGAAACAGGATTTTGTATAAATGTAAGTGAGTCTGAAAGTGTTTTAGTTTATTTTTGGCCTAAATTTCTACTATTATTTGCATAGAAACCGTAAAAATCTTTTATTGGTGTCGCACGAGTAGTCGTCCGACTACATCACCAAAAAAGGTGTCAGCCAATTTTACGCTAACGGGAATATCTTTCTGTTACAGTGTAAGTCGACAAAATGGGAAAAGATTACTATAAAATACTGGGAATCGCGAAGGGCGCGTCCGACGACGAGATAAAGAAAGCGTACCGCAAGCTGGCGCTCAAGTACCACCCGGACAAGAACAAAGCCGCGGGTGCCGAGGAGCGATTCAAAGAGGTTGCGGAGGCCTACGAGGTGCTCTCAGACAAGAAGAAACGCGAGATCTACGACACGCACGGCGAAGAGGGTCTGAAGGGAGGCTTGGGCGGGCACAACGGGCCCGGCAGCGGCCAGTCGTTCTCGTACGCGTACCACGGCGACCCCAAGGCCACGTTCGCGCAATTCTTCGGATCCGCGTCGCCCTTCCAGGCATTCTTCGACCTGAATGGCGGCGGTGGTGGGAACAGCATGTTCTTCGAGAGAGATATGGACGTGGACATGGACCCCTTCGCTAACATGGGCATGGGCACGGCGCGCGCGGGCGGCGGCGGGCCGGGTGGCGCTTTCCGCAGCCACAGCTTCAACTTCCACGGGTCGCCAAGCCGCAAAGAGAAGACGCAGGACCCACCTATCGAGCACGACCTCTACGTCTCGTTGGAGGACATTGCCCGCGGCTGCGTCAAGAAGATGAAGATTTCGCGCCGCGTCATCCAGCCAGACGGGACATCCAAGAAGGAGGACAAGGTGCTCACAATCCATGTGAAGCCGGGCTGGAAGGCCGGCACCAAGATCACATTCCAGAAAGAAGGTGACCAGGGCAGAAACAAAATCCCTGCAGATATTGTCTTCATCATACGGGACAAGTCGCATCCGCAGTTCAAGAGGGAGGGCTGTGATGTCAGATATACTGCCAAAGTTTCTCTCAAACAGGTAAGCTGTTGTTTACATGTCATCAAAAAGTTTATTTGTTTACTTCTGGTTTGTTTTACTTTTGGAAGAATACAATAGATAACCAACATGTAAATTAGTTCTGGAGCACTCTTACAGGTCATTAACCAGTAGTATTGTATGACTCATATTCAACAATTATTTCATTTGCACTGCTAATTGAACTGAAGAATCTACTTAGGGCTTGTTATCTTGTCGATAAAAAATGCAGTAATGGGCACAAAGACCTGTCTCTGTCTAGATCATAACCTCTGTAATACAGCGGAGCTGTTAACTGTTTGCTTTACAGTGACTCATCTTGATAAACATACTAACAGATGTTCTCTATTGTTGCAGGCGCTATGTGGCACAACCATCGAAGTTCCAACCATGTCGGGAGAAAAGCTGACGGTCAACCTTCAAGGCGAGATAGTCAAACCACACACGGTGAAGAGGTTCTCTGGCTATGGTCTGCCATTCCCCAAGGAGCCCACACGGAAGGGAGACTTGCTTGTTGCCTTTGACATTAAGTTCCCCGAGCGCTTGTCATCAGGAGTGAAGGAAATACTCATGGACACTTTACCCAACTGAAGTGACAGAGATCTTTTTAGGATGGATTTTTAAGTGTATAATAATGTCTTTCCTTCGACCCCAGCTGGTGATTTGCCAGTCTCAGCAGACTGACTCTACAACCGAGGCAGGCACAGTTGGAGATCTGGAATGACTTTTTGTATGCTCAAACCTAGTGTCTGCTAGGAAGCTTAGAAACTTGTTTACTCATTTATGTTGCTGTATCGTTGCCATTTGGCATACTGTGTGAATGATAGCCAATTGTGTGAGTCTCTGTGCGTTGTAGTACAGCGACTAGTGACCTGTTATAAATGTGTTCATGACTATTTAAGTTTGATTAAGCTGTAAATATATTTTTGTAAATATGACAGTGATTGTAAGTTTTAAGTGAGAAGGGACAAATTGTTTGATGTGTTGAAAGAAAAGATAACCCATGAAAAAGTTGAAATTTTTGTTGTGGTGGTGAATGTGTTAGATGTTGGTGAAATTACTACTTATGATTACTGTTCAATTAAAACTTAAACTACACAACTGGTTTTGTTTGATTTTATTTATAGTCTTTGCTACCTTGCAGCTGTTTGCTGTTCACATGACGTGAAGTAAATGATCTAATTTGAGGCCAACAAAACAGAATTAGATTACAAACACAATAGTACCTACCCACACAACCTAAATAAATGGGTGACTGAACCTGTAAGTGTGTGCTGCCACACTTAGGATTAGGACAGTAGATCGATATCCAAATATTTCAACATTGTAACTACTGTGTGATAGTCAAAAAAAAAGTTCGATTGGTAGGAATAAAATATACTAAAAGGAAGCTTAAAACTATGTTTGTTGAAGTGTGAAAGGAGAAAAGGGACGCTTAAATTAATTAGCGGTTGTGGCCACAAGCCTAGCGATATTAGGCCTGTTGGTTTCGTTACACAGCTTAGTCTAGGTGTTGTGATATTACCTAATAAAGCGTTTCCTAGAATTTGTAAGTGGTAAGACTACCGGGATTTACCTAGTGCAGTGCAGTCAATGAAGAAACGTAGGTAACGAAATACAGGTTTCCTGCATCGAGCCTTACGAGGGGTAATACCCAGTTTGACAAAGTGTACTTACTGGGGTACCTAATAGTATTTTGTTATACAAGGGACGTAAGCGAGCTATTCCAGAGCAAGATCCAATTTGCAAGTTAAAAGTTTCGTAATTTTATAGGAAAAGAAATTTGTTCACTAAGGAGTTTTACATTAGCTTGAATGTGGTAAAGTGTACTTTACAATTAAAACATTCACCCTATGCTTGAATTGTAAAGTGATTTGAAAATGGAACGTTATATCTAAACAATCGCTCGCTTACGTCCCTTGTGTAACAAACTACTAATACATCATACCTATCTAGGTATTTGTGGTCACTGGATGGCTGTAGTATAAGTTTATAAGAATAGGGTAGGTACTTTGTTATCATTCCGCTGTTTTCCTAGGTACGGAACAACATGACATGTGTGCGTTGAAGGTCATCTGACGTCACCCAAATGTAAAAATACGCGAACACCGCCCCCGCCCCCGCCCCGCGAGCTTCTCGCTGGAGAAATGCACGATATCCGATAATCCGAATACTCGGAACGACTACCTACCTAACTACTCGACATACAAATCTCACTAACGGTATTTTTAATTCAGAATATTCGATTCTCCGAACTTCGAATATTGTAAATGATCCTGTAGTGTATGTAGGTATACCGGGTATACGTGTAGGGTCGAGTGTTCAACAGTGAAACAGGCGTACACAATGAAACATCCCTATATTTCGGAAATGCGACGTTGTCAGATTGTGCAGTATGCCTAGTCCTGACGGCCTCGTTCATACCCCGTACCCCTCCAGTTTGCGTTCGCGCCGGTTGTGAAAGGACGTGTTTACGGAGCAATTTTCGATTTTATGGCAAAAAAGTATTTTTTTTGGTTTTCTTTGATTAACCAGTTAAATACTATACACAATTCGGTTTTCCTCAGTATTACGTTGTTATGTACATGTATCAAAGATTCACGTGAACTAGATAACTTATTATATTTAAATTGTTCTATTTTGGTAGGTTATTTTTTGAGGTTATTGTAAAATATCCCAGGTGTCCAACAATGAAACAGCGCAAGGGTGGACACAATGAAACGTTTTATTGTGTATTTACTACTTAGTTTCATTATACATGCCATGTTTTATCATTAAGGATTTTTGTTATTATGTTGCTTAAAACCTCGCACTGGGGTTATAAATTTGTACGAAATATTATCACCTAAAAATGTTTTGTCATTGTAGTTTATTTATTAGGAAGGTATGATTTTACATAATTGAACATAACATTATACAAGCGTAATGGAGTAAAAGAGCCATATAAGCAAGCTGGTACTATGGACCACCGGAGTAAAAGAGCTATATTATATGGCCCAGGCTGGTATAAAATGTTCTTTCAAAAACACCGGTGATCCGTATCACCGGTGTTTTTGAAAGAACATTTTTTTAACAAACCGACGAACAGCACACGCTAACCTACACTCATATTTTAGAAACTATTGATTATTTCTAAGACGTCTGTTTCACTTATTAATATTTAAGTGTGTATCTTAACTAAGTCATTACTGTCTAGAGTGAAATAACCATACATAGATCGCCATAGGGATCTTATTAAATAAAACTCCCGAATTTGGTGTTTCGTATTACCAATATGGTCCATATAATGTTCTTTTATTCTATTATGAGTAGGTTCTTAACTGTTAATTATATTGTCTGTCGTTATTGTATGTTACAGTTTTATAATTTTCAGATTAATCTTTAAGTGACTAAATAAACCCAAAGTTAACTTCTTAAGTCTGATTATAGTGTACCTAATACTTTTAATAAAACTTTTTGATTGAAATTAAACATTCTTTATAATTACTCCTTCCAATAACCACACTAAATTAAAACGAAGTCATGATAAAGGCAGTTTTAATAACGGTGTTTCAATGTTGAACACAGGGTGTTTCATTGTGTACATCTAGGTGGACACAATGAAACAAACCTCATTTTTTTTTAAAAAAAAAAACCTCGTTTTCGATATGTATCCAATTATATATGAAACTGTATATATGCCATATTATACCTAATGAAGTAGACTCTCTCTCTGTAAAAAATGGAATCCATACCTTTAAAAACGAGAGAAATATGAGACTCAGAATTTTTGGTGTTTCATTGTTGAACACTCGACCCTATATATCTACCTAGGTCATTCATTAGCCCATCTGGTTCTATAGCGGTGGTAGGTACGTAGCTATACTTTTTTTGGTACGAGTTCTAGGCTTCTAGGTAACTAAACTAAGTAGGTATGCCATCATAAAATAACACGGCATCTTAGTTGTACCTATAATTTAGTTAGTTACTGTTACAACAACAGGAAGCCTATTGTGAAGATTTGTTTTGATTCAAACCTGTCTGTCTAGGTTTGTTTTGTCTAACATCTGCAGGGTGTGTGCGCTATTATGACGTAATGCAGTCCACTTGGGTAATAGATAGCCTTCGGAATGAGTCTGGTTATCGTAAACATACAATAAATAGGTCATTGAGCACTAGTGAAGACCGCCCCGTTGAGGACATAAATATAGGGTAGGGGTACTTTGGGTTGTTTTGGTTGCCGGGAACAAATCGCTTTAAGCGATAAGGCCGCCAAATCCATTGCTGTTCTCTTTATTATGTTAAATTTAAAACCATTTTTATAAACCTGTTTTTTTAATGGTGATGAATAAAGTAGGTATTCTCTATCTAGGTATCTAGTTGTCCATCTCACTTTTTGTTATGGGTACGACTCATCCACAGAGATCTATTCTGATATCTGTGGACTCATCCTTATCAAAATTCTCTTGGTTTTTGTACCCCTATCCAAAAGTGAAGTGGGCAACCAGTCATCCGAGACATACATTTCCAGGGTTCCGCATCGAAATTGTATAAACATCCATTTGAGGGATAGACAACGCAACGGCCTCCGCTTTTCGGAAGCATAAGTTGGAAATAACTACATACCGTGCAATAAATTTACAGTTGAAAAATCCTAAAGTAGTTACGTACCTTACCTTACCTACACACGCTAAAAGGAATGTTTGCGAAGCATTGACTATTAAATTGGCTGGAATTCAATGCGTGGAAGACAAATTCTCTTACGTCATAGTCCGTGACTAGAATGCCTTCTGATCTGAGCTTCTATTTTGATTTGCTACCTACTTAGGTAGGTACCTACACGGCAGCATAGGGGCGGCGCGGCGGTTTGTTTACATCTAATTTGGCTAGACTATAGTTACGTAGCACCTTCATTGTTTTGGCTGCTACTCTATTTACTGTTGTAGGCAAAGAATTAAAATCTTTAGTTGTAGGTAGGTAAGGTAGGCAGAGCTATAAGGAGCAGGAACTGTGCGTAGGTAGGTAGGTATATAAAAGTTAAAAATATTCAAAGAAAACCATTCTGACTAAAAACTTAATAATTATGCGAATTATTGCATGTGCTAATTATTAAATAATTATCTGTAAGGTTTGTTAGTTATTTTGCGCCCTTACACAACTCTGACAATATAAAAAAATACATTTAGGTAGGTAGGTAGGTACCTAGGTACGTTAATATACCTACCCAATTATGGGTGGGTAGTGGGTAGGTAGGTAGGTACCTACCCATAATATTATTTATTTACCAACACATTATTTGTAAGTAGGTAGGTAGGTACCTACCTAGTCGTTAAGTCAGGAACCAAATCCGCCTGGATGAATGTAAGTAGGTAGGTAGGTAACTAACTAATTATTAACTTTCGTCGTCTACCAAGTTTAGACAAGTTAGTAAAAATAGAGGCTGAAGACTAAGAGATAAGACACCGACTGGAAATACCGAAATCAGGATAATTATATGAATATGAATACAGAATATTAGAAGTTATCCTAACCTAGAGTAGGAATCTTGTAAACCCTCGCGGAAGTGCGACATTCAGGAAATAGAAAATTGGCAACGGAATTGAGAGATTTGATGACCTACGTAACTCCAACTCAGTTTAATTAAATTCTTATATTTTCACATTACAATACTTTTGATAGTTTCACTTTAAAATATCTACATAAAATCATAATAAAGTAGGAACCACAGGTAGGAACCTACTTACTATGATATAGTCCTTATTTAATACATTCTTTACCTTCCTTGCCTACATAACGTACCTAATATTAGGTATATTAACAAGACAGGGACGAGAGAAATATCAAGATAAATAGGTTGGGGGTAGGAATTCTGACTGCGTAAAACGTGAGCATAAAACGGAAGAGTGAAACAGTGCAATTCAAGGCTACCTAACATCATCATCATCATGTCAGCCCATATACGTCCACTGCTGGACATAGGCCTCCCCCATACGACGCCCGCCAGCCACAAAGAGCGGTGCGTGCGACCGCTACGATGTCGGTGAACCATCGAGTTGATGGTCTCCCAAGACTCCGTTTCGCGTTGTATCGTGGCCGCCACTCGAGAACCTTTACTCGAGAACCATTAGTAAGAGTTAGTAAGTTCGACTGAGTCTACTTAGTTGTTCTGATGGATTGGTAGATCAAAAAGTTAATTCTAAACAAGGTACCATATACAAAACAAATTGCTAACGGTTCACATCCTTATCGTGAATGACTTGTATTTTTATTATACTTAATTATTTTGATTCATATTTTAAACAATCACAGTCCCCTGGACTGAGTTCTTGTATTTTCAGTAGGTACAGGTACCTAGTATAGTAGGTAATTTGCTAGTGTCTTTAAAAGAAAAGCGGTAGGTAGGTACCCACGATCAAATGTTTTTTAAATCTATTAGATCTATTACTTAATTATTTGAATATACTACCCTTGAAAAGTACACAAATTTTAATAAAAACGACACAATAGGACAGTATTAAAAGAAAAAAAAATAACTAAGAAGGTAGGTACAATTAATTAAGGGGCCTCAGTGATGCCTTACTTGGACGAACAACTTTTACCTTTTTTTGTTTTGCTCTAAAGTGCATACGATTTAAGTGATGAAAAATACCACATTGTATAAACAAATTACTAATAACTATCTTTACTACCTCTTTTTTTCATTGTTTTGTGTAGTTTTATAATAAATCACTGGAGAAAAACGCTTATAAATAGCAGCGCGTTTGAGCCTTTACACAAAATATATAACTCCAGATGAAAAAGAAAATACAGGTACCGCTACTTCTACATCATATCTTTCTAATAAACATTCGTAATTTTTGTAGAATTCAATACAATAATAATAAATCCCAAAAAACTTATTTTTGTAAGGCGTTTTGCGATGTAATTGAAACGTAGTTAATATTTTGCTACGCTAAATTCAACCCTATTGATCAAATATCCCTTTGTATATAACTCAATATCGTTTCCACTAACTTCAGTCGGGGGCTAGCCGCCTCCATGGATGGACGCGAGGTCATGTTACTTTTTTCACGATGACAGCTGGACACGCCTTACGAATTACGATTTTTGACAACTTTTGTTTTGCGGGTTCAATAGTTCATTTGTCATTGTAATAGAATATATAATGGATTGCACCTACGTTACAAGGATTTTGCAGTATTTTTATTCATTGACAGAGTTATCAATTTGGTAGAATGGCAATAATGGAATGGTAGTAGTTAAATGAACATAAATAAATATTAATGAATAATGAATAACGGTCCAGATGTAGACTAGTATTATAATATCTGTATTACTCAAGATGTTGGGTACTTACTAGGTGACTGACTTAGTTATTACAATACATCATCATCAGCCTATGTCAGACCACTACTAGTCATAGGCCAGTAATGAGCACCATTAGCGCTATGTCTTCAGCATGACGCATCCAGCATCCGCCTTCAGTCTCATGGGTCGTCATACCACCTGATCGGAAGACGTCCTACACTACGTTTACCGAGACATGATCTCCATCCAAGAACACGTTTATCTTAGCGGTTGTTAGTTCTTCGCGAGATATGGCGGGCCCACTGCCACTTCAGCTTGCTAATTCTTAGAGCTATGTCAATAACTTTGGTTCTCTGTCGGATGTAAGTATTCGTTACAAATCCTATCCTTCAGAGGAACTCCGAGCATAGCTCTTTCCATAGCTCGTGGACTAGCCCTGTAGTGAGTGTCTAAGTCTCAATCAGCTCCGTATAGGTGACATGACAGGTAGGACGCGCTGATAAAAAAACCATATTTTTTTACTATAAATACGAGGGTTACATAACTATTTCGCAAAAGGATTCCATTTTTTTTTTATCTAAAATGTAAAAAGCCGTATACAGTATGCTTGAATAATGCTATACTTGAATGTAAATACTTTTTTTTATCATTTGATTAAGGCATTACTCGAGCGCCACCACTTATTTTAATATTTTTTTTATTATATAGGAATTTACAAAAAAAACCGTTGGTCCGTTGGTGATACCTACCATAAGGTTTTTTAAATACTGTATCTGTAATACTTTTATTTTGTATAATACCTATAGACAATTAGACAATAGGCACTTGTATCCACCAAGACAACTTCGCATCTCTGCCTTAACTGTAAAAAATCAATCTATTACAGACGAAGCTTATGTTATAAAAATAAAGGGTTAAAAATCATTGGCTAGTTTGGGGTACCTAAGTACCACAAACTAGCCAATGATTTTTTTGTAAATTCCTGTAGTAATAAAATAGGTAGAAGCTCATAAGTAGATCTTTGAGCGCTGGTCTATAATTTTCGGCGGGATTTATTGAATTGTTCAAAATTTAAGCAAGAATATAAAATCTAAACGATTACTCAAATAACATATTAGTCTGGCTCTGTAATTCGTAAAGAACTTATGTGGGTTTTTTATTTTTACAAATCAGTTAATTTTCATACTAGGCGTCCGCCCCGGCTTCGCACGGGTATATTCTTTTGCCTATGTTCGTCAGGGATAATGTAGCATTTTAATAGTGAAAGATTTTTAAAATCGGCCCAGTAATTTTGGAGCCTATCCTGTTCAAACAAACAAACAAACAAATTTTTCCTCTTTATGTATTACTAGCTGACCACTGACCAGCCAGCAATTTCATTCGCGTGGACTTTAATAATACCTTATGTGTTGGTTTCCATGTAAACTATCAACGCCAAAGTTTTACAACCAACCCTTAGGATTTTAAAACTTTTTTAGAAAACATTCCTTCACGTAAATTTCCAAAAATCCGTTCTTAGCCTACGTACTAAAAGGAAACTCCGTGTAAAATTCAGCTTCATATCTCTTGCAGTTTCAGAGATCTCTTGATATTTTACCCAGTTTTCTGTTCTATTTTATTTATATAGATTATATTATATAATATATAAAGAAATTCTATTCCATTACTCGGCTCCTACAGGCTTTTTCCTTACTTATCGTATTTTTTTATTCTGATTATTTACGTTCGTTACAGTTAAACTAAGTGTTTATTTTGCTAGTAGTGGAAACTCTGTAAATAGCCCTCAGCTTAAGTAGGTACTGTATTCTCATGTGCTTACTAAAAATAGTCTTCTTAATTTGTAATTTTTCTAGCTGTAAGTTTTCCGAAAATTTGAAAATAAATAAATTAAAAATACACCTTTTTCTAGATTTTGGCATTATTTTGACTCTCGAAACTCAAAATAAAATATATTTTCACGTTTTTAAACAAAATTATGATAATTTAAGCTAAAGCTATTTAATTTAAGCTGAAGTGGCAGTGGGCTGGCCATATTGCAAGAAGAACCGACAACCGCTGGGGTAAACGTGTTCTTGAGTGGAGACCGCGACTCGGAAAATGTGGTAAAGGACGCCCTCCTACCAGGTGGGATGACGATTAGCGAAAGACTGCTGGCAGATGCTGGATGCGGCAAGCTGAAGACTGGGAGCTATGGCGCTCATTAGGGGAGGCCTGTGCAACAGTGGACTGGTACCTATAGTCTGATGATGATGATGATAATTTGTGAAGGTAAAACGTATTACCTACTAAATATACTTTTTTGAAATCAAGGATATCTGCGATATGTCAGCCTATCGCGTTGGACTTTTTTTTCAGTTTAAAAAGTTTGGCGCCGCCGGGGAGCAATTTTCTGATTTTCAGTAAAAAGCTTTAACCATTGGACGAGATGGACCTTGAATTTTTATTTCTTCTGAGTCGTAATTAATACAACTGTCTTCCGTTTTCGGCTTGCCTTTGAGTTTCGGGACACCCTTTATAAGTCCCTACACCGTTCTTCCATATTTGTCGATGCGTATTTAAACCCAAAAAAAAATCGCCTGGCTTGTTGTCTTATTCTTGACTATCGACTTCTTCAAACCCCACGAATAATCTTAAATTATAACCCAGATCATTCTTCGGTTTTTAGTGACCAGTTGGTCACTAAAAACCGAAGAATGGTCTCCGCAAAGCCTTTGGCTGTGACCTGCTAGGCCCTTAAGTAATATAAACCAGGGCCCCACAAACTCACGGTGCGCCCCTGCAAGTTTGATTTGAGTTCATTCAGTATGTACTTTCGCCGTTATGCGTGGCCAAGATACAGATTTATTTATGTACCTACAAAATAGCAAAGCCGCAGGCAAATGTTAGTTAGTAATAAAATTAGTACCATGTGATTGTGCCAGCAACCAAAACAAAAGAAGTTTAAATCTTCTACAAATGATAAACTTTGCATAAGTCTACGTAAAAAATAAGTGCCCTCTGTCGACTACTTTTGGTAAAATTGACGTGCAATCTGACAGTCATAGTTCTTCACGGCCAAGGCTTAAATATTTCAAATGAAATGGTTGCACGGTGGTTGCACGAGTCCAACTTCGGTAGGTAGTTAATTTATATGAATGTGGTTGAGGGTAGGTACCTACCTTGTTGTCTATAAGTATTATTGTACCAATTATATACATGTTATTCTACAGATAAGAAAATAAAAATGGAACCGTCTAGAGTTCGAAGTAGCGCGACTCGACCATGATTGATACGGCTTTGAGCAAGGACTTGGAGCGCCTTTGTTTGTTTGTCTCCGCATAAATGTTGCCAGCTTGGCGACCTGTCACTTACCCAAATTCCCTAACTTTTGATTAAACCTTGGATACACATATACATACATATTCCACTGAGCATTTTATGCAGGTCACCAATATTATTTTTTCTAACAACGAAATCTATTCCAGCGTAACGTGTCGTAGCACGTCGTGCTACGAAGGTCTACGACAAAATAATATTTATGTAATGGAGTAACGGGGAAGGGGAGGGCGGCTAGAAGAAAGAAAGTTAAATGAAATTTATAATTAAGTTATAACTTTTTTTGAAAAGAAGTGTGTGCGCGTCGAAATCTTTTGTATGCCACGTGAGACAGGGTGGCTGAAGCGGGGCGCGGCGCGGCAGGGGGCGGGCGGCGGCGACGCGTAGCAACATAGATTTAAATCGTTAGATAGGCCCTCACCGGCTCACCGCAGTGAGACCGCGCCGTGTTGTTCCACGGTCGAAGAGAGTGAGGCTCACTAACCTGGAATCAGTGCACATCCAAACACAGTGTTACCCGGACGTGTTGTAAAGGACGTTTGCGAGCAGTTTAGTGTCACAAATCGCCATCGTGTGCCTTTCTAAAGTGCCACAACAATTCTAGAAACACAAATAAAGCCAGAGGTGTAACATTACACTCGTAAGTATTGCGATTTGTTTTAAAAACTTTTATTTTTCCTTCCGCACTGTCTAAAATAACAAATTTAAACGGCGAGTGCACGAAAGAGAGTAGTGTTTGCAACTAATGTGGGAGAAAAAGAGATGACACTATTTTCTCAGTACACTTGTTGTGTGTAGATTGCACACGTTTTAGACAGACGCGTTTTCGATTTCAGGATATGAATAAGACCTTTATGTTTTCACAGAAGTCAATGCAATACAATTATAAACGAAATGGTAATAATAATAATTAGGTTTATTGGCAAAAACACTATTTCTAACTACTTACCGGACCGTACCTTCTACACAAATTGCACAGTTTTTGGACGCCATGTTGACGCACACATTCAAACATTTTCGATTTCAGGGCATCTAAGTGCATACTTTTTTCAGAAAAGTGAGTGCAATACAATTGCACACGAAATGGTAATAGCAACAGATAAGTACAATGGCAGAAACACGATTTTTTTGACTACTCATTAGTGTGCGTGCGTCGGCAATAGTCGGCATTTTGTTAACGCACACATTCAAAAACAAAGCCACAGTTTTTGGTGTCGGGGCCTATCTAACGATTTAAATCTATGCGTAGCAACGTAACAAATGAAAAGGCTACAAAGTTCTACAAAATAAAATTAAGTACCTACCTACCACCTTTCTTTATTGAGGAGGAAGTAGAGGGCTTAAGGAAAGTGAAATTATTAGAGAAACAAGAGATCCACCCCGGTTTCGCACGGGTTCTATAAAAAACTAGTTTCTGCCCGTGGTTTCGTATGCTTTGTATAAGTTGATGTCTATCCGATGGTAACTGATTTGTGGGATATAAATACCCTCCTATGTATGTCTTGCTGCCTATGTTTTTATGTCAGGAATAAAACTATCTGTATGCAAAACTTCAGATCCATTCAGTAGATTTTGCGTGAAGAGGGTCTTAGGAAGAGGTAACAAACAAAGTGTTGTTTGTTAGGTACCTCTTCCTAAGAAAGTGTGTTTAATAAGTTAAGTAAGAAATTATTAATTTAAGACATTCTTGGAAAAAGGTGTAACTGCTGCTGAATCCATTGCGAGGTTTTTGAGCAGACTGACAGAAAGACATGCCGGGTGGTACGCTCAATATTCTAAAAAATTAAACAACATTTAGAAAATTCTCCCACTTTCTAAATAGTTGTAGAGATCTATAAGGATGGATATCGGCTGAAGCTGGTCACCCCGCACCCGGTCCGATGATATTTACAGACACGTGAGGAGACGTAGCACGTTTCTGACACACGTGCGTGACGTGACGAGCGCCACGAGGACACGAGCACTTTCCCATTACGTCGTAAAAACTAAACGAATTCAAGCGTGCGTCGCTGTAAGAAGCTTTCAGCACCGTTTCAACTTTTTAATTTGGCATCTTTACCTATGTACACTAGTTTATGATGGTCTAACGCTACTAAATTCGATAGGCTAGGTAATGTGGATCACCGAGAGCAATTTTTATAGACTCTTAAAACTAGTAGCATTTTATCCTTTGAGCTATACGTATGTTGTGATTTGGTGTGTTCTACATATTATAATGTTAGGGCGTCCTCGCCTGTTATTGTTGATAAGAACGAATATTCAGTAGGTATTTTATTGCATAATAAAAAATATTCCAGAGCTTGGCACTTTAGACCGTTAGGGTATGTCAAAGGAAACTTTATTATTATATTAGACATTCAATAGGATCCCGTTCTTAAATTACATGATATCGTATCTTAGGTACCTACCTACTCTGACATTAAAGAGACATTCATGAAAGTGGTGTCTTGAAAAAATTAAGCTTAGGCGAGTAACGTAATATTATATAACATAATATATAATAATAGACTCTTTGGAGGACACCTCTACAGGGAGGCGGTGCTGGGTGGCTGGAACTGCGTGATCATCTTTTGAAATGCGAAACGTGTTCTATGCCTCTCTGCCTAATGTCATCTTGGAGGGGGGGTCCCTTCCGGGACTCATGGCTAGCACGTGACGTGACGGACGCGGGGCGTCGTCGTCGTCCCGTCTTTAGTACTATACTTATAAATCAGTACTATACTTATAAATCTGTGTATAAACCTTGGTCCCGTCCGGCGTCCGGGTGTAGGCCTCGAGATAGGGATTCTTTATTTGTAATTCGTAATAAATCCTGGTGCAATTCTCAGCCTCAAGCACACAGTTAGGTACTATGTAGATAGACACATTTTTCAGGTCTACGTATTTAGATAGTTTCTCAGCGATGGTGTTTTGCAGGATGTGCGTGTTAGGGATTGCAATAATAATTATTATTATTTAATTGTTATGGTAGCTCTAATAGAGTTAGGCCCTGATAGAGTTAGGCCTACTAATTTATTGTAAAATTTGACTGGAGCTTATTTGTAAGCCTTAAGAAATTAAATGATTTCTGATAACATTTTGACCTTACCCACTATACTGACTTATATTTACTTTTACAGATTCATTTGATTTAATTTTAACTTAACTACATGGAAAACAAACAGTTTAGGTAGGTTCCTACCTACATACCTAGGTGAGCAAACTACACCTAATGAGCAAACCACAGATATCAGAAACAATGAGCAAACTTTCAGTGATATATCCAAAGCTTAAAGTTTTCGCCTAAGTACCTACCTACATACCAAAGATCCTAGAAGATCCTAGGATCCTAGTGTCCGTGATGGTAGCGTACACATAACCGAATTCACCTTTGTTGTTATGCCTAATATATAGCGTATAAATAGAGTATAATTAGTGCAAAAGTAAAATAAATAGCGCCTCCTTGGTTTAAGAAATAATGACCATTGTTTGTGGGTACGACAGCATAACGATCAAGCTAGCGTACACACGACCGTTCTCAAAAACGGCTTATACTATAGCAACAAAATTTATACACAATAATAGAGTATAAATATCGTTTCAGCTATGCAAAATTTCATAATGATTGCTCTCATCGGAACAGAGATATGGAACATGACTATAAAATAACACCTGAGCTGGCGTTATGCTAGCGTACCGTGTCCGTGATGGTAGCGTACACATAACCGAATTCACGTTTGTTGTTATGCCTAGTATAATATAGCCTATAAATAGAGTATAATTAGTGCAAAAGTAAAATAAATAGCGCCTCCTTGGTTTAAGAAATAATGACCATTGTTTGTGGGTACGCCAGCATAACGATCAAGCTAGCGTACACACGACCGTTCTCAAAAACGGCTTATACTATAGCAACAAAATTTATACACAATAATAGAGTATAAATATCGTTTCAGCTATGCAAAATTTCATAATGATTGCTCTCATAGGAACAGAGACATGGAACAAGACTATAAAATAACACCTGAGCTGGCGTTAAATTAATAAAACCTTATGAAATGCTTTATATGAAGCTAAATATAGATAAAAATACTCGTGACAGCTCATTTATAGTAACAAAACGGTTAATTATTACTATCTTCTACATTGTTCGGTGTATTGATTCACTAATAACTTATTTTTTGTTTGCGACAGTAACTACCACAACAAATTTGTTCCTAGAACTTTACATCAACTTTTTATAGTGTTTGATTACGAATTTGCATAAAGTATGACTACTGGGAGAAGGAGGATTTCACACACTATTTATACATTTAACATTTACATTAAGATAACCTCGTTTTCTATAGGAACTATATCGGTTTTTAATGGGTACGCTAGCATAACGCCAGCTCAGGTGTTATTTTATAGTCTTGTTCCATATCTCCGTTCCTATGAGAGCAATCATTATGAAATTTTGCATAGCTGAAACGATATTTATACTCTATTATTGTGTATAAATTTTGTTGCTATAGTATAAGCCGTTTTTGAGAACGGTCGTGTGTACGCTAGCTTGATCGTTATGCTGGCGTACCCACAAACAACGGTAATTATTTCTTAAACCAAGGAGGCGCTATTTATTTTACTTTTGCACTAATTATACTCTATATACACGCTATATATTAGGCATAACAACAAACGTGAATTCGGTTATGTGTACGCTACCATCACGGACACGGATCCTACGAGGTATACTAGAATCATTGCTACATAACATACATAGGTTTAGGTACATTATTAGAATACGCGAAATTTGGGGCCTAATAAAACCCAATTTTTTTATGAAAAGGATAGACTTAGGATTTCGCCTTTATAGGAACGGAATAGGGCATAGCAACGCAAGCCCAAAAATCAAGTTTTAGCTTTAATATTATTCTATTAAATACATCATTAAATACGAATTAATTTGAAAACAAAAACAAAAACCGAAACATATAGAATGCTCTTTATACTTAGTACTATTACCATGTTTATTCTCAAGATCTTAACTTCTGTATTCATTGGGAAATACGCGTTGTTTCTATCGAGAAATTTTATGGAATCGTGAACGAAACTTAACATTGGGTTGATAGTTTGTTTGGAAGATTGTTTGGAGATCTGAGGAAGTTGATTTGAGGTAGTATAGGCTTGAATCATTGGCAGGATCATTTCTGTTGTGGGCAAGATCCAGTGCGCCCATAGGCCGCGGCGCCCGGTCTGCAAGATCCAGTGCGCCCATGGGCCGCGGCGCCCGGTCTGCAAGATCCAGTGCGCCCATGGGCCGCGGCGCCCGGTCTGCAAGATCCAGTGCGCCCAAGGGCCGCGGCGCCCGGTCTGCAAGGCCGTCGTCCTCCTACATGGCCCATACAACAATGATAATGTTCTCTGACTCACTCTCATACACTTCTTGATCATAGAATGGATCTGGTTTTGTAACTAACGCCATTTTTAGGACGATACCTAATCAGCGAGCTTAGTGCTGTGTGGGAGGTGAATCGACTTTGGATTAGAAGGTCGAGGATTCGGATCCTGGCTAAAATGTACCTACTGATTGAGAATCATAGACGAATGCAAACATAGAAATAATTTCATTTATTTTTACGATTATGATAATTATTTAGTATAAATTAACAATAAGTAAAGTACCTACATAATGTATCAATACTAAAATGTAAAACAAACTAAGGTACTTACTTCCAAAATGTATCATCAAATACATGTCATAGGTTCTATAATTTCGTTTAAAAACAACAATAAAACTTAAATCCACTAAAAAAGATTGAGTAGGTTGCGTTTTATGAACCGTTGTCTCATAATCATTACATAACTTAAAACACAATTTAATTATAAATGTATAATTTCTACTTACCTACTGAAACTAAAACATTTCTTACGAATCTATTTAAAAACTTTGAAAAATGCACAGCGCCTTATAAATTCATAACAGCAAAAATATTCTATTATAAACTTTCTTTATTATAAACGAAGATAGATACATGCTAAATGATAGGTATTCTTGATACTAAAAAGAATTTGCTAGTTGCTGTTAAAATTAAAACAAAGTAACTTAAAAACAAAACAGTGATACAGGAACACGAAAATTGATTGCAAATATAATAGAAACTTAACAATATTTCGCACAGATCTTGGTGCGGCAATATAGGAAGCATGGAAAATGTTACAAAAAGACAGAAAATTTCCCAAATTGCCGCAAGAAGGTTGAACTTAACGACAGGTTTTGTACTACTGGTCCAATAGCAATTTATGCTTTCTTTCCTTTCCCTGGCTTCTTCGTCTTCGGAGCAGACGGCTTACTAGGATATTTAGGTTTGGTGGGCTTGGTCGGCATGGCAGTATTAGCTGCCTTGGGATCAGCCCAGGGGGCGAAGTCAGGTTGGGGCAGCTCCATGCAGTCTACCAGAGGATTGGTGGAGGAGACGGCTTCCATGACGCGAGGCTGCGCTTGGTCGAGAAGAGCCTCGTTCGCGCAGATGATGCCTGCGAGAGATGTCTTGCGGATCTCTGTTAGTTGCTCTGAGGGAAAAGACAGGCGTTATAAAGGTTTGGTAGTCAAAACTAGGGCATGGCGGTAATGGGCTAAATTACAATACCGGTAATTTACCGGTATCCAAATTCTTAAAACCGGGATCCCGGTTTTTCGGTATTTTTTCGGTATTACACTATAAATACTAAAATAACAGAAAAAAATCCACTAGTTAGGTACATTTAATATTGTATAAGACTGAATAAATGTACCAAGAAATGTTATTTGAAACCAGTTTAACTTTTATTGACAATTTAAAATGGTCCTTACTAGTATAATTATGGTTTTTCTTTTACTTAAATAATCAAATCCAGATTAGGATGGCAAAGCCTGCTACCTGTATCTCTGCCTGTCAAATTTGGGAGCTTAGTATTCTCAAAAATGTAGCCCTGACGTCGTTCCTGACTTCCATCTAAATCACTTTAGTTTATTTTTCCTTAGAGCCTAAGTCGTCTTATTTGGACCTGGAATTTCATCAATATTTAGTTTTTAAACTAATTAGAACGGTTTGGCATAGTGCTTGCCCCAATGTGGCTCCCCAAAATCTCTTTTGTCCTAATGGCAATAGGACGGGATTTTGTGCGAGTTGACACAGAATTGTTTGATAAAAACGTGCTCCAGCTGTGCAGATCGTGCTCGTTTCCTGGCCGTTTCTAAATGGTATTCAGAAAATTAATTGCAAGCACTTTCTATATGATTATAACACTGGCACTTTATCGGATCTCGTAACTTTCCGATCTTCAGTTGGGTGCAAGTTGTTGCGCGTCTCATCAATGCCAGTGAGGTACTGCTGTCATAGCTCATTACGTCTTGTCGTGTACTATAGGGTCGCCCGCCAGTCAGATATCTTGCCATACCATGCTACATCATCGGGCCTTTGCCACCGCTAAAGTAAAAATTACTCTTGAATCGAATGGTATTTTAAATGACGATGGTAAAAAGCTACGACGACGGTATGACAGTAGTCCCATGGGAGTTGAGTTAGGGAAACCAATTTGTGGGAAGCTACTTATCAACACACTTGTGCCTTTCCATCTTCTCGGACATCCGTAAGGGTTAGTGCGGCGGCAGATTTGGCTTGAGGATCTCAAGAGTTGCTAATATGCAGATCTCGACAGATCCTACGCTGCCTAGCCTACTTTCAATTGTAAATACTAATTCCATCTTTTTGTTTGTAATATTTGATTGTGATTTGCTTTGTTAATGTAAAAACAAATAAATATTTACAATGAACAATCAAATATTTGCCACAATAATAAAAACATATAAAAAAATCATGAAAATGTGCGTAGCAAAGAAAGATAGGGTATTTTCAAAAAAAAAATACAGGAACAGTACTACTTAATTGTATTCTACACGCATTTATTCGTTAAAATACTTTTTTTATAGTCTATAGACTACAAACTCACAAGATGGAAAGTGAAGATGTGGCCGACGATGTATCACGAAGGTTTAGAAGTTATCTATTTACTCTTGTCTTTATGAGACGCAGGTTGTTATTGACGGGAAAAACAGCAGCAGGGAGCGTGTTCCAAACCCCAGCGGTACGAATGATAAAGGCGGTGGAACACAGCTTAATGCGAGTGGACGTTCACCAAGTTCCCCTACTTGCTGTATATACCGTGGTAATGCGATGTGAATCTGCTTGTCCTGTTTGTGTTGCTTGGAGTGGAAGGGAAAAGCGCGTTGGTTTATCAATTTTTAAAACCATTATGACCAAAAACATAGACTGGCTATCAATTTTACAATAAAATTTATATATTTTATATAGAAGTTGTTTGGTAGTAAATATTTGCGTATTTTAGAGCCGCCATAAGGGTTTTCTTCACGCATATTTATTAATCAAACTTTTTTTTCTAAATACCGAATTACCGGTTTTTGCAATTTCAATACCGGTATTTGGATCTGCCTTAAATCATCCGGTATTACCGGTTTTTCGGTAATACCGAATACCGGTGTCCATGCCCTAGTCAAAACAATGTGATAAAAAAAACATCTTTTGTAGATGTCATGTAAGGCCAATAACGATAGTGGTAAGGGGTGATGATTTTGTAAAACAGGAACACTTCATTAGTAAGTATCCCATCAAAAGTCATCCAAAATTGGTGTAGTGCTCGTTCTCGATAGATTCTTCACTCGGTAAACCAACTTGTAGGGTGCTGATGTGTGTGATGCCCTGGCTAGGCCTTTACGTGGCCGTCACTTGAGACCTTTGTTGCACCTAACCATTCAATATTATCTCAAGGTAGTCCACAGCAGGACATAGGCCTCCTTTGATCATCGCCTTAGCACCTGCAGCACCTTTGATATGGCAATCTGTCACTTTCAGGTCTACTCACCTATCGTAAATCCGACCGCCGCATCATCAGTCTCATACCAGAAGCGGTCCCCGATCTTGAGCCTGAGGAACTGGTCTGAGATGAGGCAGGTCAGCGTGGGGCCCAGCAGCCGGCCCTTGGGGTCCTCGGCCAGGGCTCCTGTGTACATGTCTATGTCGTTCACGCTCCTGGAAGAAAGTCGTGCTTGTTCATAGGATATCTAGGAACTTAAAGAAAGTAAGATATTTGGTGATATAGGTAGGTATTTGGATTGATTGAATGTCAGCTGTAAGGCTATAACGGCCCATTCACACTGCGAATCCGTATTACACGACCGTTTATAACTGATTCTTCGCTACTAGACACTTCCAGTAAGTAATCGTTTGCCATCTGAATCCGGAATACTTTCGGGTGTTTGAAATGGTGGGACAAACGGGACATCACGGTGAACTTACTCCTACAACTGAATACGACGTTGTCATCACGAAAAAAAAACGGATCCGGCATAAGGATGCTATATAAATGCACTCTAACCTGCCCAATTCTGTTGCGGAGAAATTGCTGATATTGATGCGATTCAGCAATAATCATTATCAACAAGAGTTGCTACTCCACTGTTGGAAAAAGAAATCCCCTAATGAGCGCCAGAATGCCGTTTCTTAGGCTTGCCGCATCCAGATGCTAGCAGCATCTGCATGCTTGCAGTTATTCCTCCGGATTCTTTCTGGCCACAGGGTGCTGTTTCAGCAATGTCAATGTCCAATGGGTGTCGTAATCGACAAAACTTACTTGTAGATAGTACAGATGCGACTAAGCGAGGAGTTATCAAAGATCTCTGCTAGATCAGTAAAGTTCGTGGGCACGGAGAGGCCACAGTGCTCCCGCCACCTGGGGTAGGGCGGCAGGCCGTGGTCGCGGCCGCGCTGGATGTTCAGCGAGACGAGGTCGAGGCCGCAGGGCCCCGCCGGCTTCATCGGACCGGTGATGTTGCCGATTATTGGGTTCTCGAAGAGATGGTTGCTGAGCTGGAGAGGAAAATACTCGATTATAATTTGCTTTGATCGTGAGTGATAGTGATCTCTATTAGTAGTGATAGAGCTCAATGAGTCTATCTCTAAGTATATAGGTACATATTATATATAATAACTGATAATATCAAGGTGGTGTCGGTATAACTAGACACCACAATTTTATTTATTTATTTATTACGCTCCTTGGTACGTAAGAAATGACGATATTCATCGGGACCTGAATATTGAATTTGTCGACAAAGTAATCCAAATATACGCAGAGGGTCATGATCATGAACATAGGCTTCATCATCATGTGAACGTCGAGGCGATCCAGCTCCTCGACAACACGGACATAGTGAGAAGGCTCAAAAGAACAAAACCTTTTGAGTTAGTGTAGTGATAACTATAGTGTATGTGCATAATTAAAGAACACAAATAAGAAAAGTACCAATGGACACGTTCTTAGTATGAAGTTTTTATAAAAATAAGTTAAATCAAAATTACCAATTAGCAAATTCTGTGGCTAGATTGTAATTATACTCTAGTAGTACCTCTAGTAGTACCTATGTGTGTGTATATATTCTAGATAATATATATAAAAAAAAAAAATATTGAGCTAGTACAGAATTATGTTTCCAATAACACATGGCATGTCAATTTCGAGAAGGTGACCATGTACGACCACCGGTCCCGGATCAATGTGACCATTGATCATGACCTAGGTTTTATCCAAGTTCATGCCAAGACCGATGCGTCGCGAGGCTGAAGCTAGGTCGGCCAGCATCCGGTTTAGCTCCTCAAGCGACTCCGCCATTAAGACTATGTCATCAGCGAATCGAAGGTGTGAGATGTAATCGCCGTTTATGTTGATGCCCTTACCTTTCCAGTCCAGTGTCTTAAACACATCTTCCAACGCGCTTGTGAACAGTTTCGGGGATATAACATCCCCCTGTCTCACTCCTCTGCGCAGTTAGATAGGTTTAGACTGCTGGCCCTGTACTTGGACACTTATGGTGGCGGCATCATAAAGACATCTCAGCACCTCGATATAACGATAGTCTACTTGGCATCGCTGTAAGGATTCCAGAACAGCCCAGGTTTCACCAGAGTCAAAGGCCTTTTCATAGTCCACAAAGGCCAGACACAGGGGCTGATTATACTCTTCAGACTTCTGTATAATCTGCCTCACCGTGTGTATGTGGTCTATGGTGCCATATCCTCCGCGAAACCCGGCCTGTTCCGGTGGCTGAAACTCGTCGAGTCTTCTGGCGAGACGATTCGTGACCACTCGTGAGAACAACTTATAGACATGGCTCAGGAGCGATATGGGCCTATAATTTTTAAGGAGGGTATTGTCGCCTTTCTTAAACAAGATCCGCCAAGTGCGAGTGTAACTCGCGCGCCGAGGGTTTCAAACATTTGCCAATTATTTGGACAATCAAATTTTCCGTCTTTTTTCGAATGGCAATATTTTGAAAAGTACGAAACCTACAGCAATTTCGAAAACTGTTTTAAAATTTACAAAACAATGCCTTTCATTTGATAAACCAATAGGTAGATAGCCCCCTTTCGATAAAAAATATCCCCCTTTTCGACCATTCTCAATGTTTTTTTTTTAAATGGTAATTTTTACAGACTTCTCTATATTTTCCTGTAAAATATAGATCCCTATATACAAACGCCTAATACATTGTACATGGATCGGTCATCAATCTTCGGAAATACGAGTGGGGAGAATGGTAAATTTTTCAACTTTTTTTGAAATATTTTAAAAAGTATGAAATTTACAAAAATTTCAAAAAGTGTTTTAAAAAGGCCAAAACGATACCTTTCATTTGATATGCCACGAGGGGGGGGGTTATGGTCAATTTTTCGTCTTTTTTTGAAATATTTCAAAAAGTATGAAACTTACAGAAATTTCAAAAAGTGTTTTGAAATGTTCAAAACGATACCTTTCATTTGATACCCCACATGGGGAGGTACCCCTCCTTTTAAAAACAATTTCCCCCCCTTTTTGACCATTTTTCAAAAACTATTATTATTACAGACTTCTCTATATTTTTCCTGTAAAATATAGATCGATGTCTACAAACGCTTAGTACATTGTACATGGATCGGTCTGCAATCTTCGGAGCTAGGGGGGGGGGGGATGGTAAATTTTTCGTCTTTTTTTGAAATATTTCAAAAAGTATGAAACTTACAGAAATTTCAAAAAGTGTTTTGAAATGGTCAAAACGATACCTTTTATTTGATACCCCATATAGGTAGGTACCCCACTTTTGAAAAAAAATTCTCCCCCTTTTTGACCATTTTTCAAAAACTATTATTATTACAGACGTATGGTCAATTTTTCGACTTTTTTTGAAATTTTTAAAAACTATGAATTTTACAGAAATTTCAAAAAGTGTTTTGAAATGTACAAAACAATACCTTTCATTTAATACCCCATTTGCCTTCCTAGGTCTATTTTGAAATTTCAACATCAAAATTTGTACTAAAAATATTCATTTTCATTTTTCATTTATTTATATATTTTTTTCTTGAAATCAGTAATGGCGCACGAAATGTATCATTATTTCAAATTTCAAGTTAATAGCTGCAGTAGTTACTGATATATTCAAGAAAGAGCGGGGACGGACAGAGCGAGACCATAAGGGTTTCAAAACCGATCTTTGAAACCCTAAAAAGAGCACCACCAAACTCCCGCTCAATGCCTTTGGAGTTCTCCCACTGTGAAGGACGTCGTCAGAGGTTCTGTAATTCCTGTAAAACAGGGGTTCCTCCAGCTTTCAAAAGCTCTGATGAAATTCCGTCTTCACCGGGGGCTTTTCCATTTTTAAGCTGCCTCAGAGCCAACACGATCTCGTCTTGACTGATGTCCGGCAGTTCTTGTTTCGTCGGTGGTCCTTCGGCTTAGCGCGGACAAAACATAAATAAGTAAATAATGCTGGATAATTTATACAACATTATCTTTCCCCATAAGCAGAGCTTGTGTTACGGGTTAGGTAAATATTTTTTTATTATACATAGAAAACCACCAGAACACGAAAAACATAATACCTGCAGATCGTACAAATATTTTTCCCAAGGCGGGAATCAAACCCGCTACCTCCTGCGCCGCAGGTGGACCTTCACCCACCGCGCCACAGAGGTCGTCAATATAATTATGTTCAAGGTTTCAATTTCATACAACGATTTCGAAAATACGATTTCTTCCGCGCTGCAATTATTTTTATTAATAAATTCTTATATTCTTGTATTCAACGTAGGATATCTAAAAGTTTTAAGAAGAGATCAATGTATCACGCTTTTAATAGTTTTGCGGATCTCACCTCTGTAGTAACATGAGGGTCCACAGTATGCACCAAGGTGTCCATGGCAGATTTCATAGAGTTCTTGGTCCCGGTGTCACTGTACAGTGTGTATGGGTTGAACAGCATCTGGTGTAGTTGCACGTAGTTGACGGTACCGTTCTGAGAGTCTGCGTTGTGGATTAGACCCTGGAAAGAGAAGGCAGGCATTTACACTCATGGTGTGACAGAATATGTCTAAAGAAATACGGCTGATGATATTTTATGCGGGTTTACTTAACATTTCCATTGCTTCGATTGTTTCTACATGTAAATTATGATTACTTTAGTACAGGTTATCATAGGTAGTGTCAATAAAAAGACTATTGACTGATGTGTGTGAGCACCTATTGTTATGTTGGCTTTCTGACTGGTCGAAGGATTTTGATAATGGAAACTATGGTTTATTTTGGACAGAACTTTAGAGAGGTTTTTGCTTCTTTTGAACTGAATTAAATGCTTTAGTTGTACTCGTAACATGGACATCAGGGAAATTAGAATACAAAGAAAAGGTGGTCTGAGGTTTTATAACTTGAATGCGGCCTTCGGTAAGTGAGCTTATATATTCCAAAAATATTTATAACTACACGAAGATCGGTTAAAGTTATTTTGTTGTTAGTAACTGCAAAACAACTAGTTTTCTATCTGTTCAAATTAAAACAGTGTCGTAAAGGCCTAATTTAACTTACCGGCAGAAGAGTGTGAGCGAATCTGAAGGCAGCTGCTGAGAAGTGGTTGGCGATGGAGGGATTCACGGTAGGGTCGTACGCGGAAGAGTGGCCTTCTTCCAGGAGAGTCAGGTTCAGGGCCCACATCACGTCAGCACCTAGAAGTCAAATTATAGTTATAAGACGTTATCCACATAGCATGCACCCTGCTTGGGCACTTAAAGGTAACGCGAGTGGTCTGACCACACGCGTTACTGAGTGCTTAACGTGGATACACCAGCCGTAGTATATTTCTTAGTTTATGCACCAGCCACACATGACATAGAGGAGGGTTCTATCATAACGTACCACCATCAGAATAGAGAAAGATATCTATATCAGCTTACAAAATAAGAAATTAGATGATTATGTCAAATAAGTTTTATTTGTCCTCACCAAGTATAGCAGGCAGGAATTCCGTATAAGTGATATGCTGCATCTGCGCGCCCACGACCCTCCTGGCCTCCTGGTACACGGTCTCGTCGTCCCACTGCGGGTTCAGTTCCCGGAAGGCGGTAGCGAGGCGGTTGTGTTGCCGCGCGAGGATCAGGTGCATCGTGGTCAGGTGGAGGTTCTCGTTGGCTCGGTCGTCACCTGATAAGAGGGAAAGACCGAAAGAAATAACATATAAATAGTTTTGGAAGACTTTGGGGATTATCACATTGATAGCACATGACGATGTAGAGGGTTTTGATGTGGCGTGTCTTTGTAGACATTCCTGGATGAAATCTTTCGAAACTCATTGTCATCATCATAAACTTATCCAGACGTGGACACAGGCCTCCCCTAACAAGCGCCATGTCACCCTGTCTTCAGTCTACCGCATCCAGCATATCACAGTAGTCTTTCGCAGATCGTCATCCTACCTGGCCTTTAAACTGGTGGACCAGCCCTACAGAGAGTCGTACGTCTCAGCTTCGTAGGTCATAACGAGTAGTAGGAACCTGTCATGACATGGCGACATGAGACGTACCGCAGTGCTTCAAAACTTTCGTTTTCATATTTTTCGCGTTATAGATAACGAGAAGAGTCAGCGTAGTTTCCCAAACGCTGCCCAGCCTAGATGGATCCTCCTCTTTGCCTCACTGCCAAATTGTTTTTACCCAACCGCAGAATCTACCCAAGAAAAAAATTAAGAAAAAGAAGAAAAAATGAAGAAGGTGGATGACGAATTCTTACTTCTCTGCTGAGATGGGTAACACTTTTGGCCCTCTACTTGTCCAAGTAGTGAGTGTCCTGTCCACTCGTGGTGGCGGCATCTTAAAGACATCTCAACACCTCGGTATAACGATAGTCTACTTGGCACGCTGTAAGGATTTCAGAACAGCCCAGGTTTAGACGAAGTCAACGGTCTTTTCATAGTCCACAAAAACTAGACACAGGGGCCCATTATACTCTTCGGACTTCTGTAAAATCTGTCTTACTGTGTACCGTCTTATGGTCTGTTCTGGTGGCTAGATCTCGTCGAGTCTCCTGGCGAGACGACTCGTGATCACTCGTGAGAACAGCTAAAATATGTAGAGGGGAGTGAGTGAGGTGGGTCTGTACTTTTAAGAGGGGTATTGTCTCCCTTCTTAAAAAAAGGGCACCACCAACCAAACTCCTGCTCCACGCCTCCCACTGTGAAGGAGAAGGAAGGTGCGGTTGTGTAGCTCCTGTATAAAGTCTCGTATCTTCCTGCAGGGGAAACACAATTAAATTCTTGGCGTGGTACCAAACTTACCTTCCCTATATGCGGATGTTTTACACAATTTTCAATAAATATACCTATTCATAATCTTATATAAATTACCTTACCCAAGAATAACACTTTGGATCTAATTTCTACTACAGTTCTGAGAAAGCTGAATGTGGAACAAACAAAGCGGTGTTTTAATGTTCATTTTTTGATTTACCATTAAACTTGTTTCCTTCTTTGTGCTGGTCTTTCTTTTCAGAACAACATGTTACCTATGACAATATGACTTATGACAACATCTTACCAGTTTCAAAACAATATCTGCCCTTAGCGTTCATCTCGACCGTATTGCAGCCATCGTTGGGGTCCGTGGAGGGCGGCAGCAGCTGCCGGGCGCCAATCTTCAGCATCTTGAGCTCTCCGTCAGCAGCCAGTCGCAGGCGCTCGGCGCGGCGCTCGTTGAAGCCGTACACTGTGGAGCCGTCGATGAACGCAGTGGCCTGGTTCAGTTGCTCGCGAGGACCTGGAAATGTGAACGGTTTTCGGACGAATTGTAAAGGGGTTGTTTATTTGGAAAAACTGAATTAAAATCGAAAACCTCTTAGTGTTTTATTTGGCAATTAAGTACTGCACTGCAATGCAATCATTTTCAACTTTTTCTTTACACTGGAATTCCTGCAATTTTTGTTGAGGCAATCTATTAGATTTGTCAGGTGTTCCATAATCATGCACAATGAGTCACCTAAGAAATGAAATAAGTTCCCAAAAATTTTCGACTTCGGCGGGACTTTCATTTCTTAGAGATGCTCAGAGTGCGGGTAAGCACTGTAACAAAAATGAGTCACCTGTTGCTTTGTAGTCATTCTAGGCTTTAGTTTATTTTATTGTATACTAGCGGTTCACCCCAACTTCGCACGGGTAGTTATTTTTTAAAATTTTCCAATGTTTTTCATACTTCTTATCCTATATATCTATCATATATATCCTATCCCGGACTAAGAGAAATACAACAAATCAAAAACCGTGGAATACGGTCCCGTTGTTCTTGAGTTATAAATGGTGTAAGTAACAAGCCTTTCTTTTATATTTATTTATACCTAGGTTATATCAATGTTAGACGTTGCTATTGACAGAAAATACAATGTGGTGAAAAGTCCCTTATACCAAAATGACAAGTAGGCGCAGGGGCGGACCGCACAAACTCCATGCAAGTGAGATTGTAGTCCTGGTAGAATGGATCCTCCACGTCCAGTTCCACGGGGTAGCACTCCGGGTGCGCCGGTTCGGTAGGGTCACAGCATGCCAAGGAACTGCTGTTGTGACCTGAAGCGAGAAATAACTGACTTAGGCCCGTCATCTCTTATAATATATTATAAAACTATGCTCAGTCTTTGATCTACACTTGAGTAACAATTATTTATTGCAAAAGTGTTACTCAAGCATAGATTGATGACTTAGCACAGTTTTATAATACGGGTCTTAGAGGGCTATAGAAGCTAGGTCTACATTTGTTTCATGATATGATAGGTTATGGTGTAACCTAAAAAAACAACATAAACAACAGGTGCGCGAAAATATGTCTTGCTAGGACCTTTGGGAGGCAAGAAAGAAAATATTCAAAGGGAACGCTTGTAGTGATACCTAGGGACTCCAGTCTCTAAATCACCACTACATTCCTACCACTACTAAATATCCTACCGGCTGCGCCATATAATGTTTCAAATAACAGATGTTTTACCGTTTTCACTAACTTCAGACATATTCTCACTCTTCCTAACCAGCCATAGACAATAGGCTTCTGCTCTGTCGTTTCATTCATAGAGTTACCTATATTATAATGGAACAAGGTCCCTACTATAGATAGACTACTACAACATCACTAATAGTGCAAGAATGAGTCCCTGCTGACGCATTTGTTCACTAAATATTTACTTATAGTCGCCTATGCTAAAGAGAATACTTCTGCAGGTTCCTGTGGATGTGATTTGATGATCTGAGAGTGTTAAGATGCCCTCTACTCAAAGTATGTAGTTGCCATTTAATAAATGGAGGAATAAATGCTTAGGTATTGATTATTGAATTGCTCCCAAACAGCCAGCGTGACTGATGGTTTGTTCTTAAGACCTGGAATACCTGCAGAGATCTGATGATCTGAGAGTTTTGGAATGGTATATTTACCTCTGCTCAAGGCTGTAGCAGTAATGTCATGGTCGAGGAACTGCCCCCAGACAGCCAACATTACAGTAAACTGCGAGTCGTGGGCGTAGCTGGGGCGGTGGACGGTCACGCTGACGTCCCGCGCGCTGGGGAGCGGTGCGCCGCTGGTGCTGTCGCGGGGAGCGCTGATACCTGGGGAAAAGGGGGCTCATTGGACTCGTTCTGGACCAGTGGAATCATTGGAATGATCCATCACAAATGACGTTTGTTTTATTAGAAAAGATAACACCAATACCAGATCAACTTATTTTACGAATCACTAGGTTAGGTACTTTGCCAAATACAAATATTCATATTACACGATCAGGCGATAATCTTTTTATATGGCCAACGATTGGACAGCTTGAACAAGTTTGGGTCTATTAATATTGAGAAAAACAAATATTGTTAGTTGTTATTTGTTCTTGTTTACAAGAGCGGTACCTACACGATGGCGCCATTGTGCTATGTTTATTTATGAATGAATAGTAAAACATGATTATGGAAAGTTTCTATTAAATCGAATACCTACCCAATAATTTATGATTTTTAACCTTCCTTGGCTGAGTTAATTTTATAAAATGTCACCACTCTCTCACTCACACACCAGCTCACAGAAAACATAAATTTTGCTATATTATACGATGCTTGGCAGGCGGATTGGTGATTGCAGTGAATGTGTTAGAAATATTCAGAAGGAAGCTTCAAGCTACATTCCTTCCTCTGGTTTCCTTTTATGTGTCCTATGTACAACATCCACGAGTTGATCTGGAGGAGTCGATTCTTCCGTCGCGACTGCCGCAAAATGTCGATCCGAATGTGCAGTGCAAGGAATACTCTAACATGCCATAAAGTTCATTAAACTTTGTAAGAGCTCTATTTACAAGCACCTGCGTGAGATAAGACTGTGTCACTACTGTTCATTATCTACATAATACTGATTAATGCAATACTATGGTGGTGGTATGAAATCTTAAGTAGTTTTTTTGCTGAAAATGCAGATGAGAACGATGAACTAGATTGTAACACTAGTGGAACTTTAGGCAGGTAATATTGCCTTTGCATACGATAAAAGCCGATGATAAGCTTTCGGCGATATTTTTTTAGAAATAGTTATGATACACGAATGTTGCATTAATTGGGTCTCAATTAATCTTTGTGGTCAATGATCTGTCCTTCACATGTTACCTTTCCTTATGGACCACTGACTTTTGTCATTTGGTGGGTATGTAGCGGTTATCAGAAAGGATACCTAGACTAGATTTATAACGTGAGCAGGGACAAGGTGATCTTACCATAGCCGGTCAGTAAGGTTTTAAGGTCCACAATTATTAATATGTCGCGTAACGATCCTTGTCAATGGTGGACAGTGCGGTGTCTGGGTGACTTGTTTCTTGCAAAATACAGTTTGGGACGCCAGTGTTCTAGAAATCGATGTCTGAGAACATTAGAACTAAATAGAAATCATGATAGACAGGTGCTTTTCTTTTCCTGCTTTTTATTTTCTGCAACTCCTTAAAAATATTTGAGTTGAACTCTAAAATCTTCATAAGAGACCCAAAAAGAAATCATATCATAATAATAATATCATATGTATATCTAACTTTCTTTATCTTATTATCTATCTTTATCCAGCTGATGACTTATGTATGACTTCTTATGATCATGTCATGATGATATCCTTCAAGCTGTGCGCCGGTTATATATAATTATATTGTATTATATCTAGTGTGCGCCAACACAATAATAATAATAACGACGGAAGAGGTCAGGCGCAGGACCAATGTCTTAGCGTACTTTCCGAGGTGTGGGGGTGTTGTCACATCGGCAAATTCCTGAAATCCTGACTCACGGCTCTTACAGCTGTTGTGAATATTTCTTGCTCAAATAATCCCAATAACAATTTTAAAGTGAAAGTTCATCAAATACACACAGGTAGGTACACATTTAGTAATTGAACGTACCATCAGCATAATCTGCAGGCAGAACCCTCCTGAAGGGTATATTCGAGACCCCCCATCTATGAGGGTTAGCCAGATTGTTGCAGGTCCCGTCTTGCGACCGGTACTTGGTGTCCGGGCATGGCGGGGGGATATCCGAGCAGTACGGGGGCTCCAGGAAGGTCCCGTTGATCGGGGGACCTATGCCGGCGCCGCCGTCGCGGTCGGAGAGATCAGTCCTGGAAGTTATTATTGTAATTAGTATAAGTTTCGAATATATTTTTGCAGTGCTTCTCTGGTTGTAAAGTTTAGCCTCTTTTCAGTTTTGTACATTGTTCCTTTTCAACAGAGTATGTATATTTTGATGGAATGTTAGTCTAGCGCAAACAGCTATAGAAGTGTTGAGTTTCTTCCAGGTGTTTTGTACAATTGCATGCAACCCCATTTATTTACATTCCTACATATATCAAAAAATTGTACAACGTATCTTCGTGCTTTGGCAATGATAATGATTACAAAGATTCTTGCGATTATTTCGGGATTTTAACCAGATTTTAGAGGTAGAGTTCTTCGACGGATACGTCGATAGAGAAGTTTGCTATGAGTTTCTCTATCGACGTATGTATCTGTCGGTCGATAGAGAAGTTTGCTATGAGTTTCTCTATCGACGTATGTATCTGTCGGTCGATAGAGAAGTTTGCTATGAGTTTCTCTATCGACGTATGTATCTGTCGGTCGATAGAGAAGTTTGCTATGAGTTTCTCTATCGACGTATGTATCTGTCGGTCGATAGAGAAGTTTGCTATGAGTTTCTCTATCGACGTATGTATCTGTCGGTCGATAGAGAAGTTTGCTATGAGTTTCTCTATCGACGTATGTATCTGTCGGTCGATAGAGAACTTTGCTATGAGTTTCTCTCAATGAAGGGCGAGTATTTTGTCGTAAGTCAATATTATTTTTAGTTTTGGAGCTCTCTGAAGGCTCTGGTTCTAAAAATCTGATTGAAATCCCGAAATAATCGCAAGAATAATCTACTGATACAAACAAAGACAATTAGCGACCTAACATTGCATAAATGCACATTTTTAGAAGCCACTTCAAAAGGAAAAAAGGAATTCTTATAGGATCACTTTGTTGTCCGTCTGTAAATCTATTCGTCGGTCATCTCTCTGTTCTCAGAAACGCGTGGAGGTATCGAGTTGAAATCACATCGTATACTCAGGTTTGTATCCTCCAGCCCCCCTAGCACGGGGTTTGTTGTCAAGGGTAGAATAGAGAAAAAATTAAACTTCGTCATCAAATGCGTAAATTGTTTAAAATGCATTCTTTCAACTTCAAAAATGTACAGCGATGCGATGTCATAATTGTCTTTTCTATCCTAGAAAATAATCGCCTTGCTAGGGGGGCAGTATAAATCCAACTACTTAGTCAAAGCAATTTTTCAAGGGAATCACATGTACACAAAACCTACATACCTACATTATATACTTTCCGTTGACCTTGAATCATGAAATTTGGCCAGAAGCAAGGTTTTTTTTTCGTCTATTTTTTCGTCCTTTAGTAATTCTGACTGTATCAGCTTTTTTTGTGAACTGTGCGTCTGGGTCGATTTATTTGCTTACGAGAAACAAGCGATTCTAACTCGCACTTGACACTTTATTTTTAACAAGTCTGAACATAGTTTGATTGTTTTGACAAATAAACTAAAACCGATTTTAAATCCCTTATCATAACACTGTTTCTAAGTTTTGTGGGAAAAGTGCTAATCTCTCGTGAATACAATTTTTATGAGACTACCTCAGAATCATTCTCTATTATACAATAATAAAAGAATTATAAAAACGATATTGAGGGAGAAAACGACAAACATACATATTGAAATAAAACCGGCCAAATGCGAGTCGGACTCGCGCACGAAGGGTTCCGTACCATTATCTATAAAACGGCAAAAAATCACGTGTGTTGTATTGGAGCCCCCTTAAATATTTATTTAATCTGTTTTTCGAGTCGAGATGAGTCTTAGTACTATATCCCGTTTTACCCTTTGCGTACAGAACCCTAAAACACAAACACAGCCGGACATAGAAACTCCTCCTATTCGAAGTTAGTAAAAAACCAGCCCTCTGCTTCGTTGATAATTCCGCGTTATAAACAAAAAACATTCTTTGTAATACTGTTGTGTATGTATTATGTGTGCGTAAGTCTAGAACTAGTAGTTAACAATAGACTGTGCCTAGGTTAGCTAACAGATTAAAGTGGCCTATCCAGGTCAGCGTCCTATTAAGTGGCATTAGCAGTATCGATTGAGACATGGATTGATGTCTGTGGCCACCGGCGCGGGGCGAAGCCGTACCGCGGTGGTGTCGGCTTCCGAGGTTCGGGTTACTGTCCTAATTTCAGATTGCTGTTGCTGATATTTAGGCTTCATAGAACACGGTCTTGATAGCTTTGGACAACTAGGTATATCTTTCTACAGTCCTTGTAAGATATTTGAGTATGGACTTCCGAAAGGTAATGCTTGAGTCTATTATTTGTTTGGTGGTAACTGGAAGCGTAGAGTCAAAACGTACAGGCAAACGTCCTTTGTGATGAAAGATACAATCTTTAAGGTGAGTATAGACTAGAGAGCATTTGCTAGAGCATTGTATTGTAATGTAAATTTCTTACGAATGTTAAAATACATAGCAATGCTCAGGTTTCGAAAGCATTTCCATGTAATTTAACGTTCTTACGAATGCACGACGTTGTGTTCGACGGAATGCTCACGGCGAGTCTACCTCTGTAACATTTCATTCTACCTGAGCTGGCCCGAGCACATCACTCGCAAGCAGTCACCCACGCTCGTGCCTTTGCTCGATAAAATGTTACATCAAAACGCTCGTTGGTTTTGTAATAATAAAATATCGAGCGTCATATTCGAAGTGTAGTTTGAGTGAATTTAAAAACAGCGTAAGCCCGATGTTTTGTTGCTAAAATGCTTTGTCTATACTCACCCTTACAAGCCTAGATCTGCCATCGCTGGGACATTGTGGACGGAGATCTCTTAAACTTTTATCTCTCTAACGTTTATCTCTTGATTTCGAAAGACCTTACAATACAATACAAAAACACTTTTTTGTACACCAGAAAAGAACATTACAAAAGAAAAATTCATTAGACAAGTAGGTACAATGGGCGGCCTTATCGCTTAGAAGCGATCTCTTCATGGCACCTTTTTTAGGGTTCGAGATTTCAAAACAGCACTCGACCAATACCGACTCCAAAAATTATTCTCAAACAATGTATGCAGTTGTACCTATGTGACTCATAGATGCAAGATACAAAAGAGCCGGAAAAGCGGCCCCTCAGTTAAATAGTTCCGATCTCGACATACCACATACCTACCTACTAGACGAGACGAGCGAGCTGAGCGCCTGATAGTCCACTTAGAACACGATTTCTTCATCTATTGATCTATACATTGTCTGTTCCTAACTCTTTGATAAGAATAACAATTAAAGGTGATACTGGGATATATACGTCAAACTTTCCTGTTGTGACATAACCTATACTCTACCCTCTCCATAGGTTTGTTTTAAAAAATCGGTGAGTTCAAAGGAAGTTATACCTACTAAGCCTAAACCTAATACTAAACCTTTTTTATCATTTATTTTCCCCTCGAGTACCTACTTACTATCTTACAAGTAGGGAGGTACAGTTCTTACTTCCGGAGTAACTGAGCTATAAAAAGCCCACCTCAAAACACACTCAATTATTTTTTAAATATAATATTATAAATCTTTCCAAACTTAGGCAGTTTGGAAGGATGGATGGATAGATGGATGTTAGTTACTTTTTCACGCAAAACTACATATCGAACTGATATTTTGCGAAGCTGCAGCTTTTAATCTAGAATCAAAAATAGATTTATTTTTATCCCATTAATCCCGTATGTTTCCATTGAAACAACGCGTTCGAAGCAAACTCAATAACTTTATTAATTCTTTAGGCTCACAAAATAAGCACTTAGACAAGCCGCGGGCAGAAACTATAATGCATAAAGGTTTGTTTGAAAATGAATTATGCAGACTTTTGGACGAAATGATGGAATGTGACAGAAAACCAGAAAGGGATTAGCTTACACTACGCCGCCACTCGCCAGACATGGCCAGGCTTGTCTCGGCACCAGCACAACGGATCCAGTTTTTCATTGTATATTTAATACTTAAATTCTGTGGTACAAGTTGGTAGACACAGACTGCCAGTTATTAGAATCTTCAAACTAGATTCATAAATAATGCATTATATACCTAATCATATTTACATAAAGTGCATTATTTATTTATGCTCAGTCACTTACTGGACCGAATTAATTGTGCAATCTTAATATACTAAACATTACCCTTGTTGCGTTGTCTGGTACAAAAGTACGTACCTAGCACCATAACTAGATTGACGTCTTTTATATCTGTAGCGGAAATATAATAAAATTAGGTATAAGACGACTCATTCTATGACTTTTGTGACAAAATATTAGAATAATTAGATAAACAAGTGCATGGCATACAAAGTGTGGGTACAAAATTTAGAGCTGGTTTGAGTGTATGAAGTTTAGGAATCGAGTTAAATCTAGATATTTTATCTTTATTTAAGGCCGTTTATAATAATTAGCATCTAGAATAATTCTAAACCGGTTTAATCAAAAATATTTTTTTGTAAATTAGTGACTAGGAAATGTTTTTTTAAGTAGGCATTCTGGTAACTCAAAATGTGAAGGTCACTGGCGGGACTGCCACTTGCCAGCCGCTGAGGTCACAATGTGACTATTTAATATCATTTTAAGACGGAACCGCACATTTTAATTGAAATTTTGTCACGTAGGCTTTTTGTTCCATGAATTTGGAGCCGCTTCTGCGTTTTGGACCCTATACTTATTTCATTATGCTCTACATAAAAAAAAATGTTTTTTATACATTAATAAATCAATAGGTATCGTGAATATTTTCATCGTCACCCACAAACCGGTTTTACGTTCCCCAGGTATAATCTGACTCTAGGACAACTTATTATTGGTATCATAATATGAAACTGCATATAGACATAGTCTACGCATTTTACCCTAATCAAAAACTACACAAGAAGCTACTTAAATAGTGCTAAAAGAATAATAGGATTAAGAAACTTACCCATTCAGCAAAGCCCTAGTAGCCTCCTCCACTCCATAGGCAGAGTCTGCCAAGGGCTTAACGTCCTCCGAGGTGGCGGCTGCCCTTTGCGCCTTGCTGGCAGGAGTCCCCCTTGGTAAGGGCTTCCTAGTCTTCTCTATCTTCTGAAGCTCTGACACAGCGGCCTGGCCTCGTTTGACAGCGGAGGCTATGTCGGTGGGGGAAGGGGGGTCGCCACCCCAGTTTGCTGGTGGTTGTTCTGTAATACAGGGTGTGGAGTTGGTCAATAGATGGCAGATAAAGCAAAGTAGAAAGGATAAGTCCTCAACATCAGGGGGAATAAACCAAACAAAGGAGAGAAAGAGAACAGTTAATAAAGATAATAGGAAAAGTACCAATGGATACGTTCTTAGTATAAAGTCTAAATAGAAATAAGTTGAAACCAAATTACCTTTAGTAGAATTACAAGTAGAATTTTGCATGGATAACGTATAATCAGTTTCCCTCGGCAGACACTTTTTGCATGGATAACGTATTAATCAGTTTCTCTCGGCAGACACTCTTTGCATGGATAACGTATAATTAGTTTCCCTCGGCAGACACTCTTTGCATGGATAACGTATTAATCAGTTTCTCTCGGCAGACACTCTTTGCATGGATAACGTATAATCAGTTTCCCTCGGCAGACACTCTTTGCATGGATAACGTATAATCAGTTTCCCTCAGCAGACACTCTTTACATGGATAACGTATAATCAGTTTCCCTCGGCAGACACTCGTGCTTTGTTACATTTTGCTGCTAGCTCCCCCGACTACTATGTCTACGGATTGATCCGTTCGATGTATAGTCACCAACCTTTCAAAGGCCACTTCTTCTTCAGGAATGCTTGGTGGTCCGGAGAGATCACCCCTTGCCGGGAGGCAGTCAGCAGCTGCATGGGCACAGCAGGCGACACCGGCTGCAAGGCTGACGTGTTGGAGTCATCGTCTATGGTTTCGGCTAGGTTGTACGAGACGGTGACTAGAAGGGCTATGCCTAGGATAGCTCTGAGGATGGAAACAGTTAGGTTATGGATTTTGTATAAGTTCTTTCTGTAATTTACAAGACGCCATATAAAATTTAATGTTCGATTCTGACATTCTGTTTAGCAGTAACTAGGATTATTTCATTTTAATTAAGATTGACATGCATGATTTTTTCCTTACCTTGAAATAACTAGTTGATACCTTTCTATTTAGGGTTTTGATTTGCCAGAAAAGGGCCATTAGAATAATTTGCGAACTACATAGGAGAACGTCAGCTAAGAAATATTTTGAGAAACATAAAATCATGACTGTGGTATCACTCTATATTTATAAAAGTCTTTTAGAAATACTTACATAGCAATAAAGAAAACTATTTACAAAAAAAAAACAAACTCATAATTATAATCTACGAAATAAAGAAAAACTAGTCAAACCAACGGTACGTCTTGCGAAGGTACAAAAGCAGGGAGAATTTATTAAAATACAATTATATAATGAATACCAATTAAAATCACAGACATTGACAATTTTGAACATAAAATAAAAATTTCTTGGAAAACCATGCATTTTATAGTATGATTTAATTTATTGAAAACCTCTTTTAACGACTGGAATTATTATTAATGGAATTAGGAATTTGATGGCTTATTATGAATGGAATATAAATATTGTGTATTATATACTATTAAATTTAAATTTCTTAACTATGATTTGTACAACAGGGCTTGCCTTGTATAACTTCCTATGTTATAATGGTCAATAAATACCTATAATAAATAAATAAATACAAATACCTTTCTATTTTATTCAAACTGAATGTTTGCAATTTTAGATAAATTATGTGTGCATGTATTGGCCTTAGTTAATATTAAAATCTTAGCTGTATACATGTACTCGTACATGTGGGCAAAATAAGTTCGTTCGACTTCGTCTTTTGTTTTAGTTTTTAAAATGTAATACGATATAATTCCTAAATAACAGAAAGTTTCTTCTGTCGCGCAATACAGTAAGCTTCACGTGTGTCACCGACGTCGAGAGGAGTAAGGTCGCGATCTTAGAAACTGCGTACCTACTCCAAGTTCGTACGGCTATCACCCACTTTAGGCTTCGATTTCAATTGGCACCACTTAAGACTTAAAAAAGTTTTCAAAGAATATCAGAAAAAGTTCAAAAGGCAGCGTTAAATTTGAAAATGAGTCAATCAAAAACGTAAATATTGTTTGACTTACACAAATATGATGCATATCGCACACTGAAACTGGCGCAGCCGTTTCTGGTAGCTGCGGGAGAGGCTGGACTCAAAGACGTACGTCGGCTGCACCAGGGGGGTGCGCTCGTTGGATGAGGAAGCTCGCTGCATCTTGTTCTGATGACAATAAAGGAAAAGAATTAATGCATAGACAGGCTGATGATGATGATTACATAAATAAAAATGTAAGTATAAGTGTAATCTAGGCAGATAAGCGGTAGATAAAAATATAACGAAAAATTTGATTTAGAGTAAGAAGCTAAAGTATCGAAGATACACTGGTTATTCGTAACATTTGGGGCTGGTTTTCAGTGTTTGTCCTCTTTCGGGTGAGATGAGGGACTTCGACATAGAAGATATTATGAAGTTGACCAGAAGACCCTGGGTGGGGGATGAAGCTTACACACGGCTTCACCGATTAAGATGGCGTCTTCCACAGTGAGTGTGATTCAGGCGTAAGTTTTTATTGCCTCGAAATTTAAATGAACTAAAAGTTAGAACTAAGCTTCAGGAGGCTCAATTTAAGAAGTTGACAAGTGGTTTCTTTTTTCAGGTTGTTCATGTAAAAATGAGAGATGAGTGTGATAATGATGTCCTCCTAGCGGCTAGGAGGACATCATCATCACACTCATCTCTAAAATTCGGCTAGGACCTAGCCGAATTTTGGCGGAGACAGCCATCACGCGCAGGACTTATATCCTACAGTGTGAATCTTCATAATGTGCACATATTAAAATAGGTAAAACTAGACCGAATTTGGTCGACAAAAATAATATTAAAAAAAAAATTAAAAAAATTTTTTTGGCTTCATGACATTTTGAATATTTTTTTTTTGGAATTGTGATCTTTCTGTAAATAAATCGCTATAACTTTTGAACTACAAGGGTTATCGTGTTGAAACAAAAATTAAAATGATTGCCAATAATAGGACGTTCCGACCCATTAAAAAAACAAGAATAAAAAAGTCATCTTGATGTGGAAAATAAATCAAAACTTGGAAAAAAAGCTATTTCTTTTATGTCAAATTTCAGTAATCGTCAATTTTCTCAATTTAATCTAATATTATTATTATTATTTAGTCTAATTCTACACCATATTAGCTTTCAAATAATAAAAAAAAACACTTCTCTAACTTAACTACAAAGTTTGCTACGAGCGTTTGAAAAAAGGTAGGTACTCATGACGCGATGAAAGTGCGTGCACATCAATAAAAGTGGTAAAAAAAAAAATTTAATATTATTTTTGTCGACCAAATTCGGTCTAGTTTTACCTATTTTAATATGTGCACATTATGAAGATTCACACTGTATTAATATTATAGTACCTACACAAGTGTGTAAAAATATAACAGGCAGGTACCTACCTAACCCTCTTATGTAACAAGACTCGACGACATAATCAGCAAACAGGGTAAACAACAAAATCGTTAGGATTTCTACGCGACGTTAACGTTTTTCGACATTCATAAAGTTTACGGTGTTCATACCTACCCCTCGCCAATTTGTCATATTTTTTGTTATCACACTATCATCGTACAAAAAAAATAATTATAACAAAAAAATTATCTTTGAATTTGTTTGATGTACATGTTGGAAGATAATAATAATACCGTACGTTAATGTAGCCTACGCGTATCAAACGGAGATCCTCCCTCTTCATTGGACAAATGTTTTGTGATTAGGTATTTCAACGACGACGAGGCATCGATCGACGAGAACGTTTTGGAATAAAATGTTTGTAAAATAGGCCCCAAAAACCTTTGTCCATATTTAAATAATATCTATTTACTATACTATTATGTTAAATTTTATTATAAAAAACGAGTTTATAAAATATCTTGCGGTAGGTAATTAGGTTAAATAACTTATCTATCGCAAAGTATTTTTTTTATATCTGAATAATATTTGAATACTTTTAGTTACGTATTTGAATATTATGTATTTACTAACTAATTAAGACTCAGTAAGTGCATTGAGGAAATTGTACCTACTACTTAATAAAATTTACTAAGATGATAAAATAACAATTAAAAAAAAAAATTTAGAATTTGAATTAAGTTGCTAGGATTCAGATTTTTGGGAATACCTAGATGCATCCTAGAAGCTAGAGTAAGTGCCGAGTGAGGGTACTGATAATGTTGGGGAAATTTATGAATATGCGTATGGCCGCTCCAAATCTACAAGGCTAAAACTGAAATAATCGATTTGATACTTTCACTTTAAATAGTTTTTCTGTGGTAGGGTCTGAAAATAAATGCAAACTTTATAAAAATGACAACATAAAAAATTACAACATCAATTTTTAAAACAACAAATCAATGATCGTTAGGGTGTTTATAATGTTTTGTAATATGGTGTTAAATAATCTAAAATATGTGTCTTAATAGTAGATTGTATCATAAGGGAACAAAATAATATTTTTACGGCGAGGGCGCTTTTTTGAATCCAGAGAGATGTGATCCTGAACATAGCGAGGAATTCAAAGTACGTCGCCCGAGACAAAAATATATTTTGCGCCCGAGTGATACCTACACTCTACTTTTAATCACCCTCTGTGAGAAAAAAAAAGGCGCATCAGCCGACGACGGCGGCGCGACCATGGGCCGTCATACCAGCCAGTCTTTATTCAAACAATATTTGCGTTCGATTTCTTTGGCGCTGAACACTAAGATGTTTAAAATAATTTCCTCCGACTCTGTTGTAGTTAGTTCCACCTTCAGTCCCTTTAGTCCTTTTACTTTATTTATTGACGATGATGATGATGGCATACTACTAGAGTTGGGTTAACGAGTGATAAGATCAAAGATAAATGAAAACTTTATAAGGCAATGCTATTATGCATGAAAATTGACTTCTCTATAACAAATTTGTGGTTTTATAGAATTCAAGTTGTCATGCATAATAATAGCATTGCCATTTAAAAGTTTCCATTTATCTTCGATCACATCATTCGATCATCTTCATTCCGACTCTAGATCTATCTCGACTCTATCATTATAATCAGCCTATTATTGTCCAGTTAGTACGTAGGTAGTATGTCATAATTAATACCATCTAATTATTTATTTTATGGTATATTTGGCTGGATCGTGTGGAAGCCGATTTCCGGGAAATACTCTCTACTAGAGAGAGATCGAGAGAAAACCGAGATCGAGATACATGGAAAAGTCTTCTGTAGGACAAGGACAAGGTCAAGATCTTCTTTGACTTAATAGGTAAATCTTTTTGTTTTTGGCGTGCTGTTCGAAAAATATTGTTAGCTTAAGCATTGTAGGGAAGAACAGAAATCGGCAAGTAGTGCAATACAAATTTAGTTTTAAAATCAACAGAGAGAAAGTGATTTTTAAGTTTAAGTGTGGGGGAAATGTTTGTAAACAACTAGCCCCGGCTTCGCACGGGTAGTTATTTTTTCGTCAATTTTCCAATGTTTTTAAAACTTCTTATCCTATTCCGGACTAAGAAAAATCCAACAAGTCAAAAACCATGAAAATCGGTCCCGTCGTTCTTGAGTTATAAATGGTGTAACTAACACGACTTTGTTTTATATTTATACTAGATATAGATGTATATTAAATTTTCCCAAAGTGTACCTAGTATAGGTAATTAATTAGGTATCTATTTATGTCTATGATTGTCTTTTCTATCGAAAATTTCCATAGAAATTAATCCAAAACATCTTAACCCGCTAGATCCCATAGTTGGGCTATTCAATAAAAAAATTATGGTACATATTATTTACAATAACATCATCTAACAATAAACACTAGGATAGGTAGGTAGGTAACGGTAGAACGCAAATTATAATCGTCTATCTGAGCCTATGCATCTCGTGCATTGCACGCACATGTACCTAGGACACGATTTCGTCCAGAGAACCCGCTCATAATACCTAATTGCGTACCAATTCCAGAATATCACTAGTACCTAATTTTTTATTTATCTATTTACTTTATTTAGTCTTAGTAATGTATGATCTATTCTATAATATGTTTGATCTATTCTACATAATTAAATAAATATAAATAAATAAATAATGCTGGACTATTCACACAGCATTATCTAGCCCCAAGCTAAGCAGAGCTTGTGTTATGGGTACTGATATACATAATATAATAGGTACGATACATAGATATATATTTTTTCTTTATTATACATAGAAAACGACCAGAGCACCCTGAACAAAATGTCTGCAGATCATAACACACATTTGTCTCGAGGCGGGAATCGAACCCGCAACCTCCTGCGTCGCAGGCAGACCTTCGCCCACCGCGCCACAGAGGTCGTCGGTTGATGTACAGGGTGGTTTTTTGAGATGGCAGTGGAAGGTGAAATCCAAAACCATGAGAGTTAGAGCGTTATAATAACTTACAGGTGCTATTATTTTTGAGTAAAAAGTAACAATTTGTCAAAACTTACCTACCTTCAGTAGTTAATTGCAGAAGATTTGTACTATAACTAATTAAAAATCAACACAGCTGTAGTAAAAAATAACAACAAAGCACTTCAAAAACTTATCAATCGAATTCGTTTTTCAATATTTATGTAGGTATATTTTTCCGGCCGTCAAGTTCGGTTTTAATTTGGAGTTGTTTCATGCGACCTACAACGGCGGCATGTGCAGATGCATCTAACTAAAGGAAGGACTGGCGAACGTTCCACCCGCGGCGTCCGCGGTAACTAATGAATGTGATGTGCGTAGGGCTTCAGTTACTCAATGGAACCGGTTCATTTGCTATCATTTGGGTGAATTTAGGTAGGTTGAGGTAGGTATCAAAGGTGGGTAAAGTTGTTTTGATAGAAAAACAATGTCGCAATATTTCGTAACTATTTGTACCTATGTTTCTGATCACCATAATATAGTGATTATTCGTACGATCAGTGATTACCTACTGTAGAGTTTGTGCTTGTTGTTTATCTATCTACACGGACGAATGGACAGTTAACTTCATATCCACTAATGGGTATAGGTCTATAATATTTTAGGGTTAACTACATGGAGGATGGCAATCAGGTTGCAAATATATCTGGAGTTTGTTGTTTTTGTTGTTATTTAAGTAGATACGTAGTTGGGTTACTGTATGTGTCGATTATAATTTATCAGAATCAGAAATAATTTTATTGTTAACTGTTGTACAAAAAAGATCTTATGTATAATGAATGTGTACAGTTTCAACAGCTTATCTTTATTAGACATACAATAACAGTTGTAGGTAGGTACCTAAGTCTACCTTTATGGGGTATGTTTTTAAGGTATCATGATTATAAGAGTAGATATCTTAAATGAACTCGAAACTGAATATGTCTAATTAAAATAATAAACAAGATGTTCTAAGATTTGTCCTGTCTGTCTATATAGATAGCTATCATGGTGCTCAAATGGCTTTGTCCAAAAAGCTATAAAACAATCAGAACTCTGTCAAGTGCCATGACAATAAATCTGCACTGTAATGTAAATCTGAATATTTTTAACGAGGCACATGTGGATCGCTCTCAACGTCAAAATGACATTGACAAACAGAAATCCAACTGTCTCCATCCGTCACACCACACGTCATCTTCAGCTGGGCGAATTTTGCCTTGCCATCATCTGCCATACGTACGTCAATCGTCAGTTCGGTCGAGTTTTCGTGAATTTTGGTAAAGTACGTGATTACATTTCTTAGATTTGGTGAATAAAACAGTGAAAATGGCATCAGCCCAAGAACTACAACAGAAGATCAGTGAGCTAGAAGGGAAGCTAACGGCGGCGCTCGGTACTGCAGCACCTGCTAGGGAGAAAATCGCAGTTATGTCGACTGAAGTTGTCGACTCCAATCCCTACAGGTGATTTGAGTATTCTGCCCTATTTCGGCCTATTATCCCTTTTAAACTATATAATTTTACCGTGAATTTTCCTCAACAACAATCTTTAATGTATAAGTTGGTTCATGAAATGCCTAAACACTGAAAACACCTCACCAATATGGTACCACAACGAGACTGCTATGCTTTTCTGTTTTGACCTTTATTGATCTAGTATTTTGATTTCCTACATATTTCCCCATTGCTAGCTTTAAAGAACCTACCATCTGCTATCAAATTACAAGTTAGTTGCTTATTTTAATCACATTCTTCTACCATAAGACATTAGTCATTCATCAACAATTTTATCTATTCAATATCTATTTCTTCCAGTCGTCTGATGGCGTTGAAGCGGATGGGTATTGTAGAGAACTATGAGAAGATACGAGATCTCACGGTGATCGTAGTAGGGGTAGGGGGAGTGGGCAGTGTCACAGCTGAGATGCTGACTCGCTGCGGCGTAGGAAAGCTTATCCTCTTTGACTATGACAAAGTGGAGCTAGCCAACATGAACCGGCTGTTCTTCCAGCCGCACCAGGCCGGGCTCAGCAAGGTCATGGCGGCAGCTGCTACGCTACAGAATATCAACCCTGATGTTGTTATTGAAGGATACAACTATAATATCACTACAATGGATAACTTCCAGAAGTTCTGCGATGCTATCAAGTAAGTAACTGAACATGTTTGTCTAATGCATAACTTTTAAGTATTTCACATTGTTTTTATTTATTTAAAACTTTATTGCACTAAGATACAAAGGGTGGGCTTAATGCTAAATATACTAAAACTTTATCACTTAAATATATATTATACAATATACCTAAAAATATACTAATAAAAATAAGGTTTAAATAGCTAAATTACAATAAAAGAAAAACAAAAACTATTTGTGTAACCTCTTAAGAAAATGCCTGCGCACCAATTGCTTAAAAGCATCTCGTGTATCTGCCTTTCTAATGTCCAGAGGCATTGTTATGTTCACAAATCAAATAAACATTGTATTTAGAATAGCATCAACAATCTCCTAACTCATCCAGTATGACACATTATTGTCCAACATCAACATCACAATAGTTTTTTATGGTTTTGTAACCATTCCATGATGGAGCCTCACTACATCATTTTTACCTATAGCACAACTCTTATATAATTATGAAATATAAATTGCTTATATAATAATTAACACTTTGTAATTTTTTTTCAGAACTGGCAGCCTAACAAATGGCCAAGTGGACCTGGTCCTTAGCTGTGTGGACAACTTCGAGGCTCGCATGGCGATCAATACAGCCTGCAACGAGCTCAGCCAGCGCTGGTTCGAATCCGGTGTCAGCGAGAATGCTGTCTCGGGGCACATACAGTTCATTATTCCAGGGGAGACTGCTTGTTTTGCTGTAAGTTTACATTTTCTAGCTTACTAGTTTCTGTCCGTAGCTTTGCTTATGATTTTTTGTGAGCTATAAAATCATAGCCTAATAGCACTCAGAGATAACGTAGCTCGGCGTCGCGTCGACAAGGCGTTGCATCGTTCGAGCCAATGCAACCAACATCCAGTTGTAAACTTGTATATGAGTAAACGAGGTTGGTTGCATCGATCTGCTCATGTTGATCTGCTTATGTTTGCATTCCCACTGATTCACACCAGAGCGGAATCCTCGGCGGAATCAATCAAACAATAAATCTATAGTTCATTCTTATTGTGGCGACCTATGTGGCGCAGCGGGAAAAGCAGGCTGGAGGTTTTTTTTTTTTTTTTCTTATTCTTGTTTAATTAGGGACTTTGATCAGTAACTAATTAATCAAGAAGATTCGATTCCAGCCTTAGGACAAATGTTTGTATGACCTGCAAATAATTGTTTTGGGTGTTTACTATGTTTAGAAAAATATATATCTATGTAACATATTATGTTAAGTATATTATGTCATCGTACCTACCCACAACATAATTAAGCTGGCTTGGGGTTAGGTGATGCTGTGTGGATTATCCTGCATTATTTATTTCCATAAGTACAATCAACTGTATACCTACTTAGAAAAGATTAAATTAAAAAACATGAAAATAAAATGATATATTTGATTTCTGTCGCTTCAGTACGTAGACTAAAGGAAAGAAGCAACGAAACCTTTATAGTTTTAATTGGTCAATCACATTGATTCGAATACTGTCGCTGGTTACGTGACATACGATTCTGACTTACGGGTCTTTAGTACCTCAAATCTCAGACCTAAATATCTTCCAAACGACTAAATATTTTACTTTGAAATGTATACATTGTTCAGGACTTATTCTATCAATAATATGTTTCGAAAACATGATTACATACAATTTTGTCGATAGAAAAAAATCGCACTGTTATTTTCTAAATTTTTACTAAAACCTTAATTTCTCAATAAATACAGAAGTTAAGATCTTGAGAACAAACATAGTAAATATAACTAAGTATAAAGAACATTTTATATGTTTTGGATTTTTGTAAAAAAGTCCTAAATAGTAGATAATGAGCTAAATCTTGATTTTTGGGCTTGCGTTGTTTTGCTGTGCCCTGTCTCGCTCCTGTGAACACGAAGTCCTTTGTCAGTCCTTTTAAAAAAAAATGAGGTTATACATATAGGCTCTTAATAAATGGGAGCTGACACCTCAGATCCCATTAAACTTTAACCACAAAACAAGTGGGTTTTGCAATAATTAGCACGCATTAGACGCGCATTGGTGATCGCAGGTATACACAGGGAAGCATTGCCTTTGGTAAGTACCGTTAGTTGACATAACTAAATATAATAATGTTCACAATCGGAACCACAATTGGATACCAGAAGACCATATATCAGCCATATTGATAAATAAATAATGCCGGACAATTCACACAGCATTATCTAGCCCCAAGCTAAGCAGAGCTTGTGTTATGGGTACTAGATAACTGATATACATAATACAATACATTACATAGATAGATATTTTTTATTATATACATAGAAAACGACCAGAACACCCGGAACAAATACCTGCAGATCGTACAAATATTTGTCCCAAGGCGGGAATCGAACCCGCAACCTCTTGCGTTGCAGGCGGACCTTCGCCCACCGCGCCACAGAGGTCGTCATATGAATGATAAATAAATAATCCCAAAAAATAGTGACATACTTATAATTTAAATACTAGAAATAAGAACAAACTCGCTGTGCCCACAACTAGGCTACACAAGGTTAATGTATCTTTTAGAGGGCAATGTATACGCTTCTACAACAAAACTCCAAGTGAGTTGCAGAAATTATCAATAAATAAATTGAAACAAATCGTCCAACATATCCTTTGTAAAAAGGCTTATTACAAAATATCAGATTATCTAGCTAGACGATAAAATAACGTGGGACGACTTTTGCTCCATCTCGAAAACTAACATTCCAACAAGGTAAAGGTTTTTGTTCATTTCTTTACTTTACCTTAAAAAGATAAAAGTGAACAAAAATCAAAGTGTTCACTTTATTTCATAGTTTTACTTGTTATTTGATTTTGTGCCGTGTCCAAGAGTCCTGTTAGATCTAAAGGAAACAAAGCACTTTAATGTTTGAATGCTGCTGCATTCTTCTTCTTATCTAGCCCTAGCCCCAAGTTATGTAGAGCTTGTTTTATGGATGCCTACTAGATAACTGAAATAATACAAAAAATTAAAAATACAATACATAGATAGATAGGTATATTTTTTTTGACATTGAATACGACTAGAACACCCGGATCAAATATCCGATAAGCGCCTCCTGCAATAAACTCAACAACTGGTTACAAGGAATACTTAACAAACTCAAAGAGTGACGCTATGACCATAAACTCACCGCTGTGTGATATAGACACATCAGCCACAGGTTGCTCGACCTCATCATGTGTTCATTGTTTGCAGTGCGCTCCGCCTCTGGTAGTGGCATCCAAGATCGACGAGCGCACGCTGAAGAAGGAAGGCGTCTGCGCAGCCAGCCTGCCCACCACCATGGGGATCGTTGCGGGCTTCCTAGGTAAACAATACCCTCTCGTCTCACTTACTAATCACTCTCTCAAAGCAGCTTTGTCTGTTTCTGACTTATTGTCAACAGAATTAAATAAAGGACTCTGGGATCTCAGCTGAACAACGTCCAATGTTGAACATAGGCTACAATATATTTTAGGTTAGACTTATGGCTGTTCCCAATGTATCATATTGGAGAAATGTTGAATTTGGTTATCTACCGATTGGGCAAAACATGAAGTTTTATCCAATCTACTAGTTACCGCCCTTGGCTTCGCACGCGATTTTCAAGTTGTCTATGTCCGTCCCCGGGATACCATCTACCTAGGTATCTGCTAAATTTCATTAAGATCCGTTTAGCCGTTTATAATTATTAGTATCGAGAAATAATTAAGCCTCCTTTTGAATTACCTACTTGAATAAAAATAAACTTTAGTTTGGACTTATTCGCCATCTTCAAATCTTGTATTGCTTCATTCTAAGCCAATATTGCCTAGATAGTTATATAGGTATTGGCCCAGAATGACGACGTTCGATCGCCTGGTCGAACAGCATCCTCAGTTTCATGGCTAATTATATCTGTAGCCCTTTGTACGAACAGCTTCTGGATCTCTGCACCTGAGTGGGAAAATAATAGAGGTACCTATGTATTTTATTATGTGTTACAGTACAAAACACATTGAAGTTCCTGCTCGGTTTCGGCACGGTGAGCAACTACTTGGGGTACAGTGCGCTGACAGACTTCTTCCCCATGATGACTCTCAAGGTAAACAACTCTCACTTTCACTAGACAGCAGGCTATCATTAGACGCGCGATTGTGCGCGAACACCGACAAAACTAATAAACTTAGTTCTGTACGATGTGAGCTACTCTTTTATGTACAAATATTAAGTCATAAAATCTACGTTAAAATTATATTTTGACATTTAACCTAAACAAAATGTCTGAGTACCAGTACTCAAAGTTAGGCTCTGTTAGGCACACTAGATCAATAAGGCCTGTCTAGGTCCACCCGAAGACGATCTCCAAACAACTAAGATTTTGATTGTATTACGTTATGTACACAGTAAATTAATAATTGATGAACACAATATTGCAATGTTCGCAATAGTAAAGTAGTAAAATGAATAACATAATTATGATAATTTATTTGTAATCTAGATAGAAAAGTGTTAAGAATGGTTGCCAGGAACTAGACCTAGGTATATGTTTAAAGACATATTAAGATACAGTGAATCAAATATTTACTATACGACCTGCTACGGCTACCTATAAGATCTGAAATTGTAAACCTGACATCTTTCATTATCATCATCCCCATTTTATCCTGGAAAACGCTAGTGGAACGTGTGACACATAAGATAATTTGTGGTTTTAACCTATAAGAAATTGCTGTTGCGTTAGCGTTGAAGACAGTATGCTTTGTGAAAATGGCCCCCGTGGTTAATATAATGTTTATGCCTGCAGCCCAACCCTCAATGCGACGACAGCTTCTGCCGCGCGCGGCAGGCAGAGGTGCTGGCGCGGCCTGCGCTCGTGGAGGTGGCCACGGAAGTCACAGAGGACGCCGCGCCGCTGCATGCCGACAATGAATGGGGTATGTCGGACTGACAATGTTTCTTTTTAAATAAATTTAATTTAAAGTCGATATATACGAGCTTCGTTTGACCATCTCACCTGATGGAAAGTAAAGATGTGGCCAATGATGGATCACAGAGGCCTAGAAGATATTACTATTTACTCTTGTCTTAAAGAGACCCGGTTGTAATTGACCGGAAAAACAGCAGCAGGGAGCGTGTTCCAAACCCCAGCGGTTCGAATGGTGGAGGAAAACCGCTTAGTGCGTGTGGACGTTATATCCACATCTGACTGGCCTTTGGAAAGGTACCTGTCCACCACGGTGCTGTCGTCTGCATACCCAGTAATACCGTAGGTATGATACAAATAATATAATATGTGACCTTTATTTAAATATAGACTTGCCTGCAGTTTTCTTTCTTGCCTAATAGATGATCTTATTAGCCTGATGTGCAAAGGCTCATTTACTTCTTTCCATACCATCTTCTTATCACGAAATTACAAATAAAATAATAAATAAATAAATAACAAATAAATAAATAATGCTGGACAATTCACACAGCATTACCTAGCCCCAAGCTAAGCAGAGCTTGTGTTATGGGTACTAGATAACTGATAAACATAATACAACACAATACATAGATAGATATTTTTTATTATACATAGAAAACGACCAGAACACCCTGAACAAATGTCTGCAGATCGTACACACATTTGGTCCGAGGCAGGAATCGAACCCGCAACCTCCTGCGTCGCAGGCAGACCTTCGCCCACCGCGCCACAGAGGTCGTCGAATAAAAAATAACACAATACTCTTATTTGATTATTTTAAATAATGTTAGTGTTTGTTTGCAGGCATCAGCTTAGTCGATGAGAACTCGCCTCAAGAAGAGGACACGTCTAACCTGAACTTAGTGGAAGGAGTTTCGGTAAGTGACCTTTCCTTCAAAAAGTCTCGTCAAAAATAGAAATGCATTTTAGAATTCACGTGTAAGTACTAAGTATGCTGTGTAGAGATTATCCAGCGTTCTTTGCTAGTAATCTCATGGCTCTGAATTTAAGTAACGATATTCAGTAATCTTTAGTAATATAATTTTTCTTAAAATAAGATAAACCATATATACCTATTTATACACTTGAATTTCAGTCTGTTTCGTTCAAGTAGTACATACATGTGTATTATGTGGTTTTGGATGCGTCGTTCGTTCGCTCTGTATAGTTTGCCGACAGAAATGTCCATAGACATTTTCTTCTCACTTTTACGCACTTTGAAAAAAAACAACAGCATTGCTTTCGTCCCAGGTGGCATACAGCATCCCGATCGCCGACAGTACTCCGGAGTCCAGCACGGGCGGCGCCGTGGCCGCCTCGGAGCTCTCGCTCGAAGACCTCATGCTCCAGATGAAAACCATGTAGAGTAGACACCTGGCTGTCTGCCGTTTATGTTGTAGGATGTAGATTGTGCGGGGCCGTTTTTGATGTGACAACGCGTAGAGAAAAATATTGCTTAGAAACTGAATTAATCTATTTTTTTCTGTAAGACTTTGAAAATCATTAAAAATATAATAAAAAAAACAATGAATGAATGTGCCATCTGAGCTTTGTCCATGATTGATTTGTCGGCATGGATGTCGGTTGAATTCAGTCATGTGTATTTTTTGGACTTGAGAAATCGATTTAGTAAAGTAAAGTAAAAAGGATTTTTTTTGTCGCAATATCACAAATTAAAAAGAAAAGACAAACAAAGAATAATAAGTGACAAAAAAGAGGCCATCTCTCAGTATGTGCCCAGAAGCGATACATATCGCTAATGCGCGCTGGTTTTATGAGACTTATACTTTGTCTTCGTTTTCTTGAAAGTCTTTATTTGAATTAAGTTGGTTGTAATAATGAATGGCGTTGTCACATCAAGTCAGTATATTTGTATCGAAGGCCTATATAATTCTTGCGGCCATAACTATGTAAAGTATGGTGCTGTTGCGAAGATGAATGTTTTGATAAGATCATGGAATGAAGGAAAGTTTGCATTTTGTAACGTAAGTAATCTCTTTGGCCAAGCAATGGGCCAACTTGTGTCGATCTATCCTTTTATAGAAGTCTGTAGTGTGCATGCGACGTTCTTATACCGAATTATATAATACTTGAATGGATGTGAAGAAGCTAACAAATTGAATATTATACCCAGATTATTAAATAATAATAATAAATTAAATATCTCAAAGAAAAATGTACTTAGAGCAAAGTATAATGTATTTCAGTGTATTGTATGTAATGGCCTAATAAATGCCAAATAATAGCTCAATGTGAAGTAAAGTAGGTACATGTGTTGTGTAAACTTGTGCATTTCTGTTCGTTGTGGCTTTAATGGGTTGTAGATGATTGTTTTTTTATGTAAATAAAGATGTATTATTTCGTGTTGTATGTGCATTGTTGTCATGGTCGAGCACAATGTGTGCTAACTAAATTTGTAATGAATGTGCTTTGTAATTGGTTTTAATGAAAATTGGTGTGGCTTCATGACAATTATGTAAAAATAAATAGGTAAGCATTCCAGCTTTTATAAATGTTTGACATTTATCGTATTTAAGAGAGTGTGTATTAGTTATTTATTTTTTTGATATATTTTATTATTGTAGAGTTAAAGCTAAGTATGAATATCAGGTTTATATCAGTTTTAACGAATTTTATTGAAATAAACTAAATGTCGTCTCTAAGCAGCTTGTGTTTTATGCATTCTATGCTAGCTTTTAGTTTTGAGGTGATCTTCTTGTTTTCAGATGGAATTGTGTTATTCTGAAATATAATGAAATATATATGAATTAAGTAAGTACCTAATTAGTAATCCAATTCATAGCTTCCATAACACAAGATCATAAAATAACATTGTTTTTCCATTTACGTTACCATACCAACTATTCAATGTGTGTTGAATATGAAAAAGAAGACATTCAAAATATATCTCGAACAGCCAATGGAAGGATACCTACGTACCTCTTTTCCTATAGGACCATGTACTTGACGTCTTAATATCTCAAATACAAAAACGTGGTTTAAACTCACACGCCTTTTTCCCACATTATCTTAAAAAAAGACATTTGAAAACGATATTTTTTTCTATTATATTAGGATCTAGTAATACCATCCATCTACGTCTACAATGATGAAAAGGATACTTTTATAACAACTCTTCTGTTTTCTTTCTTTTTCTTACCGTGATACTGTCCATAACGGCCGGCGCCCTCGCCACGACCCGAGCGTCGATCCCGCTGGCTGCGGCGACCGCGAGCGCCAGGCTGCTCTGCGCCGACCCTTCGCATATACGGAACAGGAATACTGGCTCGCCGTCTTGAACCATGTGCTCGAAACTCTGATGAACAAAGTCATTTTCTTTTGTCCTGGATGGATGGATTACATCGAGCTTTACTATTTTCAATACCAACTTACCAAGAACTTAACACTCGGAGTGTTCGCCACGTACTCCCTGATATTCAGATAATGTGTAGACACGAACACGTGCGGACAGTCCTCTGCACGAAACAGCAGAGTGTTGAGTGAGGCGGCGAGTAACGCCAGCCCGTCGGCGCGCGCCGTGCCTTTGCCGAACTCGTCTATGATGAGAAGGGACCGGGGGCCGCATTCACGCAGGCATACTGACATCTGGAATGAAACACAACCTTCTAATTTACCTAATTATTTTGAACCTATTTATAGTCACAAGTCTCAGAAGAACCGGTAAAATAGTTGGAAAGCGCCAGCGTATAATTTTCAAAACACATCAATTTAAATGTGGCTTCAGCTAAACTCTCACCTGTCTCAAGTCTATCAAAAAGGCGGACATGTGAGCCGCCACACACTCGGCTGACTGTATCCTCGAGTGGATGTGACTGACCACTCCTATGGTCGCTGACTCCGCGGGCACGAAGCTTCCTATGTGTGCCAGGTACACTATCAAACCTGCATATAAAACGGTTTGCAAAATGACAGTGTAACACAAGGTGGGATGTTCGACCCTATTTTGGTTTTACTGTACGGATAAAATCTCAAAAAAGTTTAGTTTATAAATATAATATATTCTTAATAAAAATAACTTCTATTCGTACACCTATAGTTACTGGTGGAAAGAGAACTTGCCAATAGAAGCGTAAAGATTGTCCCGTGTCGTAATAACAATTTTTCTCTAAACAAAATATTTCTTACCGACCATCTTCATATAAACCGATTTGCCGCTAGAATTAGGCCCAGTCAGTATCTTCATGAGCCCGGCGTCACCACCACTATGCACGTCATTAGGCACAAAGTTATCGGTCGTCACTATGTGGAGCGGATGTCTGCCTTCCTTGATGTTGATTATCTTGTCTTCAGAGAGAGTGGGGCGGACATAGTTGTACTCTTTGCTGATTTTTGAGAGCGCTATAAGGCTGCAATTTCTCAAGGGTTAGTTTTGGGTTTTCGTTAAACTCTGAATTTTATGTTTTTTTCTTGAAGATTTATATTTGAAACTCACCAGTCCAGTTCAGCGCACTTGTCAATGACAGCTGCAAGTGTGTGAAGGTTCTCAAGTATGACAGTGGTCAATCTCATCATGATCCGTGTCTCGTGCGCCACTATCTCAGGGTATGTGTCTCCTATCTTCACATCTAGTTCTGCAATATCATTGTTAAAAAATATATTAAAAGAAACCTACCTTCTAGTTACTTAGTTCTATTATAAATTTATTGTATTTAGGTATTTTACCTTCGCATCCTTTGCTTTTGTAGTGAATGTAATCGTTGTTCTGAAACTGAAATAAATCGTGCACAAAATTAAAGTTTAAGCATTGCCTAGGTAGAACTCTCAATCAGCTCATAGATTGGTAGAAATATATAAAAGACAGTCATGGCATCTAATATTACTACCATAAACTTCATATCCGGAAGTTCCTTCTGCTCCATTGTCAAGTCTTCTGCCCAGGCCTTCACTCCCAGCAGGTAGCCTAGATGCGGCATGTACAGCATACTGCATTCCTCTATGAACTCGGGCAGTCGAGACAGTTCCACCTTTGCTGTCTCCGACATCAAAGAGTGCAGGGAGGCCATTGTCTGTTTCTCTGTTCAAAAGTTGAAAGTTATCGTCACAGGCATTAAGTTACTTTTGGCCTTGCAAATATTTATTTTGTAGAATACTATCTTACTCATGTCAAGTTCGGAATCCACTCCAGCTTTTACAGTAAACTTCCCTTCAGACTTGGAGAGATCAAAGTCTATGATCCTGTTCATATAAAGCGCCATCTCGTACAGTTTATTGTTATCGCTAGACGCTAGTTTTTCTAGAAATTCCGATTGTTCTGCGTTTTCGCAAATCTCGCAGATCAAAACAGCGTTGTATAGAGTCTGAAAACGTAATAAAACGATAATTTTTACTCTTGTCTTGAGATTATGGAAATTCTTATATACATACATTGTAAATTGACTTCCACTGATACGCCTTTGCTGATAGAGCCTTAATCTTTGTGAGAATGCCCTGTCGAGCAAACAACAAATTACCTATTTACAGATTTACTCTGCCGTGACATGACTAAACTGGTCACTTATTTGGTGAAAGTTAAACACAAACATCTTTTCTGTTTTTACAACAATTGATAAATAAAATAATTTACATTGTTTGGCCAACAATGTAAATTATTTACCCTATATCATACAAAACCACAGATTAAGAAGAGTCAATAAGTTAAACTCACAGTAACGTTCTTGATGAACCGGAGAGAAGAGCAGATGTTTCTCATGAGCGGTTCGTTTTGCGGACGCATGAAGAACGCCACTACGTCCTGACGCCTCTTTAGTGTTGCGAGGTCTCGGGACGGATGTTGGAGATATACCCTGGATTTCAAATTTATAAGGTAATCGGTCGGGAGGTACTTCTTGTCTTATTTCAAATTAGAGAATTTTAGGTCTGTTTGCTAGGTGCAGCCGTATTAAGTTTAAAATACTTGATTGTTTTCACGGGAGTCCGTGTTTATTTCATAATTTTTTCCGCACAGTGCGGTTCTGCTTTCCCAAAAAAATATGAATAACAAATATTAAAAACGTTGGCGAAAAGAAAGCAAAAGGTACCTACGCGATAAATACACGATAAATAATCTTAAATAAATATTAACATCAACCGTGGGTACAAGTGATGACACTAAGAAATTCCAGACGATTATCAAAGATCGACTGGAAGTCTACCAGTATACCTACCTCATCCGACTCTGTCCAACCTTGGAGCTACACTTGCTGAAAAGCTGGAACAGACTAAGTCCCTCCTTGTTGGAGCCCTGCATGCCTTTCTTGAAGGCGCTCGGGTGCGCCACGGTGCTGAAGATCTGGAGACCGCGGTACGTGTCTTCGTCTATTGTTACTATGTCCGCCCTTGAATAGACAAGAAAATTGGTACGCTTATCGAAAATCGTTAGTTGTCCCAGTCCTATTCATATCGACGACGGCACGGACATCTACTTTACGTCACTATTTAGCCTCGTCCCACAGCAGGGCAAAGGCATTCTAGTTTGCATTTAACACTTCAAGCAAATCAGTGTATAGAAATGTACCGAACTTACAGTGAAATAATCCTCAAGCTCAAGAACTGCGGCCGGCTCTGCATATTCATACTGAGATTAGTCCAGTTCAGGTCCAGGTACCGCAGCAGCGCGCCCAGCGCGTGCACTGTCTGCACGTGGCTGAAGTCCACCGCGGTGCGCAGGAACATGGTGCGCTCCTCCTCGGAGCCGCAGGGGGCGTTGGGGAGGGAGAGGGAGAAGATGCGACGCTTGCAGGCTTCGTAGCCTGGAGGAGATTTAAGGGTTAGATGTTAGATTCGAGAAAATTTGTGTCCAGCACTGATATCTGGCTCGTTGTTATATTGAATGCCTATGAGGCACTTGAAATTCAGCAGGATGTAGTGCGTCAGCTGGGCATTTATAGAATTTTGTTTTAGTTAAGTACTAGAAAGAAGAGAAATTATTTAATAAATTAGGTTCGCTCAGGACTGTGTCCAATCCTTTCGTGCAGACTAAAGCCTATCTATTCTAGGAATACGGTATGGTTAATAGGTCAGCCCTCAGTATTCCCAATACTTTTTTTTCCATTGTTATTCGGGCAATAACTTGCTATTGGACAAAGATGTAAAATGTATGCCTCGTAGGTCGATCGAATAGTACCCATTTTAAACTTACTATATTCCCTAGCAGACAAGAACGTTAGCTTACAGCTCCCGTTCCCCGATGCATCAGTATCGAACACCGTTCTCTTGACCTGCTGCACGAAGGTACCCTGCGTCTTCCCGTCCAGGAGGATCAGGACAGGCTCCACTTGGCGGAACAGGTTGAGGAACATCTGGAACTCGGGGGGACGGTCTACTATCTCTTCTAGGATGAAGAGCTGAGGATTAATAACCACTATGTTAAGAAAGTCTTATCATCATAATTCTCCTGGAAGTCTGGGAAGGCATCCTATAACCTGGGAATAACCACAGTTTGTATTCAATGTTTAGGTACTTTCTTTATGAAAAATATCGAAAGGTACTTACATCATAAAATTTATGAACGAGTTGTTCATAAATTAGGTTCTTAGATAAGATACAAAAGACAAGTTGTTGGCGCCAGCCAAAGCCAAGTACCTAAGCAAGTTTGGGCAGTCAGTAAGAGAAGACGACGTACCTAGTAAAACAATCCAAACAATACTATCAGTAGGTAGGTACCGGCAGGCAATGCCTGTTGATAGAAACTGAACCCTACCAGTTTCAGACAGACTTTTCTCACTTATATGCTCATTTTCAGATAGACTTCATGGTTTGAGTAAAAGAACTGAAATGCTTCATACCTACTGTTCTAGTTAGAAACCTTGGTAAGATAATTTTCAAAGCCTTTTAAAGTCTACACACCAAAGTTGTTGGGCCGCCGACAAGTTAACAAAACACTGTCAGTTTGTGAACTGTGTAACTTGTGCAACTTTTCAGTTTGTGAATTTTGTATGTAGTAGGTAGATACAAAATTCACAAACTGAAAAGTTGCACCAACCCGCCGCCCGCCGCCCGCCGGGCGAGCAGTGCGTGGAGACTACATAGGTACCTATGTCTATCCTCTCTATTAGAACCATAGACATAGAATTTTTTCACGTACATTCTAAGCCTATGATTAGAACAGTTACTATTGTGTTCATTTTAAAGTTGAATACCCACCTCTCCAGTCTGCATGGTGTAGTAGGCAGCCCCAAGCCTTCCACTGCGGCAGTACACAACCAGCAATTTCTACAGGTACATAAGTAATAAATAGTCGTCAGTTCAATGTTTTATTCATATGGTAGGTAATTAAATCTATTTAACTACTTTTAATTCACGCAATGTAGGTAATATAAGTTCGAGGGTGTGATTTGTAAATAAGCTTGTGTCCCAGTGGACTACTTTTGAACACGCTACTCATTTTTAGACTAAACATTATAATATAACTTGCTAATTTACGTATATATTTATCACATAATTTAAATATACCTGGTACTTACCTACCTACTAAGGTACCTACCTATTAACCATTTTTATACGTAGGTATACACAGCTAGTTACCTCATAAAAAAAGTTAGGTAGATGTAGGGTAAAACCTAATTTTATGTTGTCCATTTTAGTACGTAGGCTGATGTTTCGATCGCTGTTATCGATTTTGTTAGTTATGTAAGTACAAAAATTTAATTTAATACCCGTACCTACTTAGGTAGGACATGTGTCGAAAATACATAAAATAAATAACAATGAACAAATTCGTACATACATATACCTACCTCTTCAGTATCGCTGTCCTCAGATGTTTCCTGTTGACCATTGTTACTAATGGAATCCGTGACTTCGCCACTTCTAAAATTAACAAAAATTTACTACTTTATCATAATCACTTAGGGGAAATTTGTTAAACTTTTCAGTGCTCAAAATGTTACGAACCTTCGACATTTCGCTAAAATGATATGGCTATCTCTCTTTGATCCAAAGTTATTCGAGCTTATGGGTAGCCCAGCTGCTGATGTTGAAGGCTCATCAGACGTGCTAGTATTCATCTTTTACAAGTTTTCGCTCCCCAAGAAATAATTTTAGGCAGGGCGTTGGGACTTGCATCTATTGAAAGAAAAAAATTCAAACATCGACCCAAATTCAATACCTTCGAATATCGAAATCCCGCTCTTTTTCTTTTTTTTTAAATTAAAACAAAAGAGTATCGTATGGTTATTCTACCAGTCACTTTGACTAGAAAAGAGCTCACTCACCTAAGAGCAATGTCTCTTCTCTATGGTTCGCAATGGTTTTTCCACATAGGTACCTAGCAAAAAAAACTATTTTCTCCAAAAGTACATATTTTTAGGTAACTTACAAGCGTAAAAAAATAGATGAAGTAAATACGTGCATGTTATCGATTTTTTTATTTATACAACATTAAGTGCTACATTAAGAAAATCGACACATAGGTATTTAAAAAAAAGCACTAAGATTTATCTTACAATATTTTATGTTGCAGGTTCATATAAAATTGACACTAAACTATAAGCAAATCTTGGTCTTCTGGGGCATCTCGCCGTATATTCAATCTGATATGACGGAAGAAATGGCCCAAAGCTTCAGCTGTGGGCACCACGGTGGCTGCCATACACGAAAATACGAACGTGCGAAGAGATGCGAAGTAGATCTTCACGCAGCGCAGACATGGAGCAGTACACCAGATTTGCTGGAAAAAAAGAGAAAAATATGGCGTTATTGAAAATGAAGCTATAAAATCATGGTACAATGCGAGACCCATCAAGTTAGAAGACAAATAACCTAAAGAAAAAAGAATAGCCTATTAATTTTGAAAATGGAATAACATCAATCATAGCCATAATCATAGCCTAAAAGGTAGCTAAAACCTTTTTGGTAAAATACAAACGATTGGAACAAAATCTTTTTTGCACGGTCCACGAAGGTCTACTATAGGTACATTCGATCTTCATGACATATAACAAGGAGGCTTTAGAGTAGAACCGACGAGTTTGTAGATCGGTAATAAGCTCATTGGTCTCCCCTCAAAGGCCCTCGTCAGCAAGGACCGGTAGCTCGATATAAAAAGTTGTTGTTGCTAACCTCAAAAGCCAAGCAAGCGAAGCCACATCCCAAGCACAGTGCACACGGCGGCGCGAGTAACACCGAGAGGAGGGTATAGCACCAGTTCCTGGCGTAGCGGAAACAGTTGTGGCTGAGTCGCCAGGCACATTCCGGGCTGCGGGCGCCTTCCGGCTCGCCGACTATGTCGTCCCAAACTATCTGCGGAGAGAAAGTTCTGAAGTACCTAAGTTTAAAACTTTTATTATTGGGTGTCGATTCTATTATTTTGTGTTAGAAACCTTAAATTGCCTGACTGTTCCTAAAAGTGTCTAAAAAATTCTAAGTTTTATTGGTTTACTAGCAGTCCACCCCGGCTTCGCACGGGTAGTTATTTTTTCGTAAATTTTGAAGGGTATAGGGAAATGCGCAGAGGAGGAAATTAAAGTTTTTCTTTATAACTTGGTTTTATTCACTGGGTTTACATTTTCTTGGACATAGCTTACTAACGACAAGATGGCTGATGCAATGTCTCACATCCATAGACTATATCAATATATGTGTTGTGTCACACTTAAATAATTAGGAATGCACCAACTAACTTTTCTAATGTTTTAATACTTCTTATCCTATTCCGGACTAATAGAAATCCAACAAATGCATGTAAATCGGTCCCGTCGTTCTTCAGTCATAAATGGTGTAACTAACACGACTTTGTTTTATGACTTTTACTTTTTTTTTACAATGAATTTAGAAGTTGTCACTTTTCATAACATTTCCACAGATTGAGACGAGATTGAGACCACTTTAAAAGCTCAGAAGTTTTTGATATGAATTGTAACAATTATCTAATAATTTATTTAGAATGAGAATACGTTGCAGAATACAAGCATGATTTATTTTGTGGTATTACAACCACAAACGAAAAATTTATGACGATTTAAAGGTGGTTTTAAAAAAAAGAAAAAAAAACACATATCTAGACTACCGTGGCACTTAGGACATAGGGTCTACCAATCCCCTCCAACCCCCCAAACAATCATGTCGGTCCATGTGCCAAACAACCTGTACATAGATAAGAAATCACAATAATTTAAAGCCCTATTTATCCCTTTTTTAGGGGATGTTTTGAAAATTCCTGAAACACTTATTTTAATTTATTGTGTTTTTTTATATACACAGAAAATATACTACCAATGGCCTTGAAAATTAAAAAGTTACAGCCATTTCAATTCGGAGCCAAACTACGACCCTCAAACTTTAAAAACCCGATTTACTATTTTCAGAAAAGAAATTGAAAAATCCTGAAACATGAATTCAATAATTTTATACTTTTAGTATTCTCTGTAAATTTCAATCAAATCGGGCCACTGCTGAGTTACAAAAAACCAAAAAAAACTTCAACCACCCTTTTAACCCCCTTAGGGGTGAAATTTCCTAAAATCCTTTCTTATCGGGAGCTTGTGTATTAAGAGGTACCTACCCTCCATATTTCAACATTCTAGCTTCAGCGGTTTGGGCTGGGCGTGGTCCCCAGAAAATCGCTTGTTCCTTTATATATTAAGATAATTATAGCGTTTTGTGTCCTGTAGGGTACAAATCTTAAAAAAATCTAAAATTAAACTTGTTTGACACGTTTTAATAATTACAATTGCCAACAAAGACAGCGCAAAATGTTTTTGTCTAATGAAACCATTCAATTATTCATATATGTATATTACATACTTACGTACAGTTTTTTAATGTACCTAGTATACACTTTCAAATATTTTTAAAGAAAATCAAGCTGCTCCTGAGGTAGAAGAGTTTTGGGCGACATTGACGGCAGAGCTAAAACGGATGGGCTGCTCTCTTTTCAAAAGATTATATGAGCGTCTGTTCGAAGCGACGCGTGACCCAAGAGCTGGTGAGTATCTGGTGCAGCGCATCAGCATTGCCTTAATGCGGGGTAACATCGATGCTTCATCACCCAATATGCTGCCACCAAGTGAGCCAAGGAGCCGAAGTCACTTCCCAATCACTATACCCGAGTCCCGAGTCCACTTTATTGCAGACGCCGCCTAAGCAAGCCTTCTGGGCCTCTTGCCAGTCAAAGCCTGATGCGAAAATGGCAGACTACTGGCAGAGACCATACATTCATATTCAGATTCTACCCCAAAAGGGTTCGAATCTTGACGTGACTAATAGAGATATGTGCAACAGATCTACAATTAATTATCGTTTGTAAACATTGTTTAAACATTTAAACTTAAAGTCACATGTACAAACTGTATTAACTCTGAATAATGTTAGAGGCTCGTGTATTGGTTTGAAAACATCGCTTACTGATCATCTTGGCAACTAAATAAATGATTTATTCACCACAAATTGTTTCTTCGATCGGTAGTTATACATATTTAATAATACCTCGTCGAACCCTATAATTTACATTTTAAACACACATGGACACTTGGTCAAAACTGCTATTGTAACATACAAAGACATTCGTTCAAGGTTTTCCGGCCAAGTTTGTGTCATTGACAACTGAAGCTGAACTAAAACATCGAGGTAAAAGAAATTGTTATTTATTAGACTAGGGTTTCATAAATTTTCGACAATCTACCTGACCTTTTCCAAATATCTAATAAAGCCACACAGAAAGGATATAAGAAGGGTTGCAATTAGACAAAACTAGCTTTACCCGGAAGCTTGGGGTAGAAAGGCATTGGCTGTTATACGAGCAACAATTTACGTCGACTCTACATCGCTCGTAACGTATTTTGCACCTCTTGTCCACTTATTTTACTGACTTTGGCTCGAGCATTATGCAGATTCCTACTCATCATAGTAGGTATTAGTAGATCCTAGGGATCTGCCAACAAGTCCAAGTGTCAACTAGTCAAAAGTGGCTCGTTTGCCTAAGTACAGACTAGTAACATTATGTACTGGTAGGACTATAAGGTAGAGTCGGGAGGCAATTTGCCGCGCCCGCCACACGCGTCGGCCACTGGACTTTTGTCACGCGATTACCCTGTCGTCGTTTTCTTTTTACCTCGTACTTTTTGTAGTAGGTACTTACTTGTGAGTTTATTTAGAAGTTAAACATTTGGAAGTAAAAAATATTTTCAGATCAGCTGCGTCGTAGCAGCTCTACGAAACGTGAATGAACTGAATTTTCGACAAATCGAAGGTTATCAGAATAAAACTGCATCTACCAAGGTACCAATGCTGGAATAGGTCCCTTATTAAATTTTCTACACACTGAAATAATAACGGCATTCTGTATGAGTAAAATACCCTATTCATAGTGCTGAGTGTTTCTCACTCAATACAAACCAAAATACCAATATATCCTTCTACTTCACAGTGCAGTTGTTTCACAAGTTTTTCTTTGCAGTAAATGTTTCAGTTCAGTAACATTCGCCGTGTCCAAGTCCGAAACATGCAATAACTGTCCTTTTGATATCAACATGGCGTGCACTTCTACAAGCCGTATTATTTTCGCAAGCTTATCTCTATTGTTCTATTTTCAGAAGTAAATAAATACCAATTGGATTTATGCCACGAGATTTTTCTTTCAGTAGAAAATATCCATGGAAGGTGTTTCACCTAGCAGTTTCTGACGTTGTTTGTTTATTAAGGGCAACACGGCAATAATGTCGGTTCTGCTGCAATAATAAAGTTGATTACTTTGACCATTGGTGACCCATGGTTGGCGGCCGTTGACTCATGCATGACCGTTGACTCATGATCGGTAGGTTCTTGAACGTTATGGACTAAGAAACGTGTATCTACTTACACTTATATTTTGATAATTATAATTCTGAAATTAAAGCTTGGTTGTGATAGTCGCATGATGGTTTATGAAATCCTCTGGGTTATTGCGCAGATGGTGGATGGTCCTCTTCTTTTTTCGAGGTATTTCTAATTTAATGATTCCCTAATAAATGGCTTTAGGGGAACAGGAAGACAGGGTGAGTTGTAATAAAGGAGACCTTTAAACCAGTAGGACCTTGTGAAGTGGCACAAAAGCTTAGAGCCCTATACCCAGCATCGGGTGAAGTCGGGTTGCGGATGATAAAAGATAAAATAAAGATACATTTATTTGGCACAACAAGATGCACAACAGGATGATGATGATGATAGACCCTCATTGAGCCTCAATTGGTTAGACAATGATGATTTCGTACCTACCTATAATATTTCTAGCATTCTCTGACGTTTGGAAGCTTTAGCATTGATTTTTTATTTAATAAATCGTCTTTCTGCTGCTTCGCTATAACTATAAAAATACATACTACATCAATTAGTCCTAGACACGTGTTAGTTATATTATACATTTTTATTATTTTCTTAGTAAGTACCCGTTACTGGTATGACCTTTTCAGTCGCCTTTCCACGATATACTTTGTGTAGAATGTTAATACATTTCCGCTGGTGAAGTGTGATTCTATTTTAAGGGTTGTATTTGCATACCCACGAAAGTATAATTAAACAAGGAGCTTACAAAGTTTTATTTGGAAAGAGTTACACAATTTGATGTGCCATAAAGAAACACCGTTCAGACCTATTTAGGTGCCTTTCATTGAGCTTTTTCGAAAAGTATAATTACTCTTCAGATAACATTTAGAATCTATGAAATAAATAAAACGTCAAGTGCGAGTCGGACTCGCGCACTGACGGTGAAATTAAGAGTTTGTTGTGTGTGTTCTTGTTTCTTGCCAAATAGCATGATTCCAGTTCAACGGAAAATAGTGCCTTATTAGATTATGGTCAATAGCGAAATAAAAACATCTTTAATTTTATCTTTAAATTTACATTTTACGGATTTTTCTCTTTTTTTGTGCTATAAGTAGTACCTTGTTTCTTGCCAAATTTTATGACTATAGGTCAAAATACCCTAAAGGTTTTATGTGCATGTGATTTATGATATGAAATTTCAAAATATTTGGACATAAAGCACTGTAACTTTTGATTGCGATGACTTAGAAGTTTGATTTATATCGCTGCCCCAAGAAGTAACAAATTTACGTATATGATGTGAATTTCAATTCGATACCTCTATTCGTTTCTGAGAAAAGAGGGTTGACAGACAGGCAGACGGACAACAAAGTGATCCTATAAGGGTTGCTTTGTTCCTTTTGAGGTTCGGAACCCTAAAAACTATTATCCCGTGCCTAAGTCAACCACTTCATACGGATACTAACTAGGGCTTTTTGTTACTATAAACAATTATTTGCCAACTACAATTTCGTAGCAGTCGTAGCACATTGCTACGAAATGGAAGCGAATTTTGTAGCACCTAAAGAAATTGCATTAAATCTTGGTCATTGATTTACGTTTTTATGTACATACGTACTGGAAGACATTTATTTGGCATGTCTCTCTAATGTTTCATTATCAACAGCGATATTACTAAAATGCCGTTATTATTCTCAAGAACATAAAAATTACCTGCACATGTTGGTTGAGCCGATTAGGATCCCTATCCTCCAATGCCTCCTGGCCTCTCTCCGACTTGGCACTCATCGTCCGCACCTCTGTAACGAAGGCCTCTGGAGCCCCGCGGTCTAGGATGCTGACGGGAGTGAGGAGGGAGACCGGCTCGCGCAGGACTGGCACCGGGTCGCTCTGGACCGAGCCTGGCGCTCGGAGGGTGATCTCTTTGTGGGCACAGGCGAGGCACTGCCGGGAGGAGGTTCGGGTAAGGGCCGCTTCGGGCCCCAAGTGAACTTCTTCAAATGCCACGGTTAATGTCTTTGTCCCCTTTACCCGGACTTTAGGATTGTAAAGGATTTTATAGTTGTTAAAATAATTTCTTTACAATGAAATGAACTAATGATTTCGTGTCCTTAAAAGTCTATCGCTTTTATTTCTGTCTAAGCAGAAGCTTATTCGGTAATCAAGGTATTTACTTATTCGCAGAGGTTTCAAAAGTTTTCAATGATTGGAAGTTGACGGAAAAGAACTTTCGGTGAGTTTTTTGTTATTGATGTTATTTACAAACATGAACTGTTCATGTTTATATTGTTCAACTAATGTAATTAATTCCTAACCCTTATTTAACAGCTGCTTCTTTGTCAGTTTTCTTACTTCTTTGTTTCGTGTAGGAACCTTCCGCGATTATTCGGTTTTTACACAGCAACTCCTATACGCGTGGTTTGTGAAAGCGCTCACTGAAACTGAAAACTTTCCTTTTCAAAGCTTGACCACTCGTTTGCGCATGCCCAAATACATCTACCTGAGATCTACCTGTACCTGTACACCTACCTAGTTCTTTCTTTTAGTATAAAGGTACTTCTGTGGTCTGCGTGATATAATTAGATTATATTTCATTCAATTAATTAGATTGATATAGGCTTTGTATCATGTACTTTATAATTACTTACTTACCGACCTACCTAAGGTAAAATACATCCACACTTAGTACCAAAGATATCTAAAAACTTCAATTTAGAGGTAAAATCTTCTCAAGTTCATAGTTTCAGATAGAAGGCACCTAGATAATTAATTACCTACATATGTTAATTACCTACTTGTGTACTAAGTGTTCCATGTAGAGGTGCGCGCCGCGCCGGCGCCGCCGCGCCGCGCCGCTGTTTTCCCGCGCCGCCGCCGCCGTGTCTTCGAGTCGGCGCGCCGACTACTATGTTCACCGTAAGATGACCCTGCCTTGTGTGTAATTACTACACATCAGGGGTCGTCTTAGGGTGGGTACAGTGTCTGTATATGGTCAAAAATCAGCATTTCCAATGCTAAGCCTCCTTGCTAGGGTTGTGCTGGCTACTCCTGCTACTAGCACGCCAAGCGAGCGGATTTTTTCGGTAGCAGAACTGGTCCTCAATGCGAAGAGACCAAGCTTAAACCCAACCCGCGTGAATAAAATTGTTTTTATTCATGACAACTGCATATAGTTTATGCAAAGAAATTGTCTAATATAAGTGATCTGTTTTCTGTAATTAACTTTCATTTCAGTGTTTACAGTAATGTTTTATTTATCACACATTTGCTCGTAAAGGGTCTCTTATTTCACCAATTTCAATACCGTTATGTATCTAATTCATTACGTACTTGTGCGGTAATGTAATGTAAAACGCACGGTTTATCAAGATGCTTCGTCTAAAACGAACGGTACTTTTTAAATCTTAGCTAAGAGTTTTTATGTCAGAAAAGTGGTCAACATTTTATGAATAAAATTAACTTCAGGAGATAAAAAATGTATAATAAATAAACATTTAATTCTTTATTTTACCTAATTAATATTGACCATAAATTACAACCATTTATCTGTAACAAAACTCATAAATATTAATTTACTTTATTAATCATACTGGCTGTTTTTGTGCCTTTGCCTTAAAAAATAGCGCTGACGCGCGCGCATCGCTAATTTGTGAACAAGTAAAATTATTCCGCGCCCTTTTTACTTTCGTTGTATTGTTTTTATTTGAAGATGTCGTCAAGTAATGATGATTTTTTTAATTCAACACCGCCAGTAGTCTCAGAGGCAGCGAAAAAGGCTACTCTAAGCCTCTTGCCCGAAAAATCGACCGATAGATACTTTTAAGCGTATCAAAATTTATTCGAAAGTCCGAGTTTTATTTATTTCCTCGCAAATATGTTATAAAACGTCGTATGACACACGTGCGCTTTGATAATTACAGCCTCTTCTTTCTTGTAGCCCTCGCCTACGGCTCGGGCTAGCAATAACGCCTCGGCTGTAGTTTTCAACTTACCGCACTTGTATCATAATGTACTGATATAGCCAGGTCTAAATGACAGAATGGATGAAATACTTGAGCAAAACATCCTTTTGCAGAGGTCAGATCGACTTACACAGGTGAAAAGGCACGGACTAAGGATACTTTCACTGCTACTAGCCAGGTAATGTCTTGCTCCAGTATTTCGTTCGTTTCTATTTACCCTAGATTCTCTATTCACCCTGTTTTACGGTACTTAGTTATGAGATAGGAAAAAATCCAGCCACGCCGGCGCGGCGCCGCCGCGCCGACCTCGGAGGTCGGCGCGCCGCCGCCGGCAAATTTGAGGTCGGCGCGCATGTCTAGTTCCATGTGAATCTATAGTATGAATGAATAAATAAACTAAAGTAAATGTTTCGTACATTTACTAATTATTTATAGATATTTATAGATATTTATAGATTTGTGGAAATTTGGCGATTGTACATAGGTATATTTGTTATCACGGGTAGGCCAGAAAAAGCTTGTTAATTCAGAAATCAACTAACAAACCCAGTAAAGTGTGAATTTTATGAACAATATACCGCCGTTCTAAATATCACGATAAAAAAAACGTTGACCTCGTTTTATAAACACTTGGCGTGATCACAATAAAACATGAAAGGTTTTTACAGTGATTGTAGAATAAATTGAGTGTTAGTCCAGATTTAGACCTACAAAATCATAAGGTAGCTTAGCTTAGCCGGGTGTACCTGTTAGGGTTCCTGTCCCCTGTTAGGTAGGTACTGTGGAAAATCAATAAAGTAAGCAAGTAGATAAAATAATTATACTTGCTTTTCTTCGTCTTCAAAACTATGGTGGGTCGTTAAGTTTGATGAAAATAAAAATCTCTTCAAAGGTTTTTATTTATATCGCAGTAGGTATTTTAGTAGCACAGTTGCACATCTGTGCATGCATAGCTGCATGACTATTCTATAAGCTAGCGTGCTTTAAAATTATAATAATAAATAAAACGACGGATTTAAATACAAATGTTTATTGCGAATAAACAATTCCTTATTCGTAGTGTTATGTACATGCACCTGTGTATGTGTGTCTTACTCACTATGTACAAAAATATCTATGTATATATTATTAATTTTTAGAATAAAATATACGAGACAAATTTATTCTGCAAGTACCAGCTTTTATATACAATTAATCATTTAATATATGTGTTTATAACTAAGTTTAACTCTAAACAAACTTACGCTACTATTGCATGTAGCACCTGCCTAAAACGTACATGTACTTACGGTATATTATTTATTAAATACAAAATACATTAAATAAATATTTTTTCGTTAAGTACATAGTCGTTACAAGGGCTAGCTTAAGGGGACATACACTTATACGATTTATGAGTATTCTTTTCCACAAACAACTTTTTTTCGAAATATTTTGAAAAGGTTGTCTCAAGTTTTATAGGTAAGGATTGCTTTAACTGTGCCAAGTTTCTTAAGAGTGAAGGCACGTGGAGCACTAGTTATCATAACCCGATCAGGGCGCACCTCAGACCCACCCTTGCGATTCACCTTTATTAAGGGGAGTGACTCGGGAATTGCCTCTACCTCTCACATTTCCTCAATATAGAGTAAAGTTTGCGTTGATAGCAACATTGGCTAATGACAACAATGCTAGAAATGGGTTCGTCTGATTTTGTTCATATTGTGCGCTTACCGACCTACAAACTGTATTGATGGCAACTCTATGCGGACGTCAAGACATTGGAAATGTTTACACATCTAATCTTTACATTAATGGAAACTGACACTCCTATACGTAGTAGACTATATTCTTTACTCTAGCCAAATTCGATTATAGCAGTGTAAGTAAAATAAAAATTTAGGGCACTGAGTCTATTTTAAGACAGAAATTATGATCTCCATAAATGCACAGAGAATGAAAATTCCACCAACAATCCATCAACAAGTTTACTATTCATTTCTAATCGAATTTGACTGTATTAAATAGATATGAACATTTGTGTAGGTATCTTTTATTACATTAGCCTATTTTATTAAGTATCATCTCCTTTTGAGTATAAGGAACCAATTGATAGTACATTCTTTGACATAGGTAACTATGGGGTCCAATTTCACCGTTTGTTAAGCCCTTATTATGAAAGGTTGCTCAGTCATAGAGCTATGGTTGAGTAACGCTTATGCCATACAAACACGTTACTCAAGCATAGATCGGTGACTTAGCAATCTTTGTTAATACTAGCTTTAATTCAGCTTAAACCGGATCATCGTGCGCTATATGCTGAACTCGTTTGAAAGCTCTAAGCTAAGCTGTTTATCATTCATCTCCCTCAAATTCATCGCATTCCATTGTAGCGGTGAAATGGAACCAAAGCATTCCCTATACTTAAAAATAAATAAAATGAGATGTAATAAAGTTTTCTCTTGATAACCTCAATAAATCTATAGAAGGGAAATAATTTTATAGAACTCTATTTAAGTACGTATTTTGAGCCTAGATGGCGCTGTAAAATAACAACACGATTACATAAAGAAGGGTAGGCAAAAATGAGGTTGTTTGGTGTAGGGTGGGTCTGCTGATGTGAAGCACGAGGATAATGGGGTGATATGATTGATTGCCGCAAAGGGTAGGCCTGAACAGTGACCTATAAAGGAAAACTTGGGTGCGGCTAAACAATGTGAACGACTGGGTTTAGAAAGATTTAAATAAATATGTTAACTTCGTCGTTTACTCACAGAGCCACGCAACTTTGTTTTGTAGTAAACATAAAAGATTATTTAATGTCGAAACAATATAATAATAAGATCTTAAAAAATAAGGTGGAAACAACACAGTTCGTCCACTAATTACGGACGAACAATATTTAACTTAATTACAAATTGAATTTTGCAAACTTCGATATCGTTGATTCGTTTAACTTTAATATTTGTTAAAAAAATATTGTTGTTGGTTTTGATATTATTTTCTAAGTCATGAAGTTAAGGGATCAGAAAACTCACAATTAAATCTGAAAAAAAAAACTATAAGAGAAGTTAGCACCTGTTTTAAGAACTAAGTAGTTAAATCTATATTAAAGCTTCAGGTATATTTCTTACAGTGGAAGACAATCGGGAAGTAAAGTTACATTTGGGAACATAGAGTTATATCTAATAATTATATTAAGAATAACATTAGAAATAACTGTACTATACAAAACTTAAATACATCTTTTCAGCACAAAACGTAAACTTAGATTAAGTTTGATGAAAATCTTTAATTTTGGATTTAAATATATGTTGTCATTTGATTCAATTATTTGCCTGTAGGTATAACCAGATATTATTTGCTCTTTCCTACTGGAAAGAGCAAATAATATAATATAATAATAATAATGGAGCTATTTTACTAAATAGTTCCATTATTTATGGAATAATATACCTAGGTGGAAACTGGAAACCCAAAGACGTGGTCAGAAAAACAGCTAACGTAACCTAGAAGGAGCAACCAGCAACCAGCAACCTTACCCTGACCCTTAGTTTTATCAATTACTTGAGTAGTCAATTAGTGCCGTGTTATCGTTTACGTTCCAGTTTCAACTCTATGCAATTTTTTCTTGGTTAATTTTCAATATTACTCGACTTAGTTTTGAGGGTAGTCTTACATCAAATGGCGACAAGCGCAGGTCTCGCAGGTCCGGCCGGGCGGAGGATGGGCACGATGGCCGGCTCCTCCGGCTCCTCGATTGTGGACTTTCTGCTCAGGCTGCTAAGGATCATTGGAACAACATGTTAGAATCTGAGACGAAGGTATAAAAATTTGTCATAACTTTTTTATGCTGACCAATTTAGTAAGATAGAAACTAATATGTAGGTTAAGTTGTGAGGTAGTTTCTGGTTACACCACTATATCAGCATTATGTTTCGAGCATGCATGCATTTTGTACAAGTGTACGTTATTAATGATTTCTACATTAACTCTAACAGAAGTTTTAAATGCATTCCGTAGAGCCACGATAATTTCAAAAGTTTTTACTAGAAATTATTTGAAAGCTTTAGGACCATGCTCTGTTACTAGTTCTAACTACAAAGGTAGAATAAGGTCAGGTGGGGTAAGACTAAGCTCGGGGCAAGCACTCACCTGCCGGCGCGGGCGCTAGGCGGTTAGGGGTTAATAGCTCTACCGGGTTCTTCACCACCTTGGGAACAAAATGCTAGTTAGCTTTCTAAATATTACTTTACTCCACTAGATTATGCGCTACGTTTCTTTGGGAAATTTCAAGCTTGTTGGATAAATTCATGCTGTATCTTTCAGAAACGGAAAAATCTTTATTCAAAAGTACTTAATTTTGACGTGGGACCTGGTTAAGTTATAAATATTCACAAATGAACTGGGTCTATATGGTGTTAATATTAGTTAAACTGTAAAAGGTTTCTTTCAAAACTTTCAAGCAACCAATCGTTAGAGTTAACTTACATGGTTATACCATTCAACAACAGGAAATCGTCTACTTTACAACAAAATAATACAATTGAAAACTTTATTATTATAACTGTTTCCTCAACAACTGAAAAAGCTCTACTACTACCTACATGCAACTCTATCTTTGAACTGAATGCTACTCTATCTATCTACCCAGTTAGTAAGCCTCTGTTGAGTATAAGCCTCTTTATGACACCATCCCTGACATCTTCTTAATACCTTACTGCTTTCGCAATATCTTTACGGCTTTCACTCCCCAGGGTCGGTGCGGTGCGACACAAAGGGACGCGCCGCCCTGAAGGAGGTTTACTACGGCGTGTGCGTCGGGGGCACCCTGAGTGTGAACAACGTAGGACATGCTACCTAACTGCTAAGTTAGTCTAAGATTTTACTTCTTTCCGATCCACCAATTCCTTAATTCCACTACATTGCCATGCTACTGCATGCTAGCATACGTCTTGATGGTCATTTTATCAACCAGCGGATAGGCTGCATTAGAATTACCAACCTTGCTTCTCTGGTAAGTGCCCTATCTAAGCATGTCACTGATTTTCCTGGGTAAGTGCCCTGTCTTTTGTTAAATCTCAATAAATATTTTCGTAGGTTGTATAACAGAACCGTCTTTTGGTTCCCTATCCATGCTCCTGATCTAATCTCACCCAATCTGTAGAGGTTGTATTAGACGTTATTCTTAAGTTCCGTTGGCGAGTACCCCAAGCTCACCTGATCTTAATGGGTTGCCTGAGCGACAGCTCCGAGCCCGAGGTGGAGGCTGAGCGGGTGGCGGAAAGCAAGCGCGGGGGGCGCGGTGTGCGCGGCGAGCGGGGGGAGCGCCCCCGCGCAAACTCCAGCCGGTAGTTGTCGGAGCGCGGGCTGCCGCTGAACGCTTCGGTTTCACCCCCTGAGGACATACACCATACTATATATATTTCTATTCAACTTATCAAAAACCATAACCATAACCATACGGCGCGACGGCGGGTCCACAAGTATGACGGGCGGGACGAACTTGATACCATGCAGGCTTAGAACGTGATGAATGAAAGGGAAAAAATGCCTTTGCTCAGCGTTGGGATTTTATCGGCTCTTCATACTCTTTAAGATTATGTTATGAAGGGAAATATTATTTGGGACTTCTGTAGAGGAAACCACTTTAACCCCAACTCATAGTTTTACTTACCCTTAATACCTTAATTCATTAACCCTTAATACCTTAATTCATTAAGATTAACCGTAAAATGTATGTACGTTTTTAAGTTTAAAATTAAAGCGGTCTCCTTTAAGTCCGGTTTTCAGCGCGAGCGGAGCGGGTAAATTAAGGACTCCGTTTGACTCGCAAGAGTCAAGCATAATTGTATTTTCAACATATATTATATACTTAGTCAGTCGGGAAAGACGTTAGACGTTCAGTTCAGATACAGTGAAAATAAATACGATAAATATATAAAACGATAAGTCACCTCCTTAACTTCTCTATCATCTCTGAAACCGTTCCGGCAGTGTGGAGAGAAGCTCATATTATTCCTTTACCCAAAAAACCCAAGCCTTCTGCTCTTTCAGATTTCCGGCCCATATGTATCCTTCCATTCCTTTCCAAGGTCCTTGAACGCCTTGCTCACGATCAACTTAGCTCCTTTCTCACTACTCATAGCCTCCTTAATCCTTTCCAATCCGGTTTTCGTCCCGGTCACAGTACTGTAACTGCCCTTGTTAAAGTCACTGATGATATCAGATCGGGAATGGAAAACGGCCAACTCACTATCCTTACTCTCCTTGACTTCAGCAATGCTTTCAACACTGTTGATTTCGATATCCTCATTGGACTAATGCGCTCTATTAACATATCTCCATCGGCGTTGGGCTGGTTTCGCAGTTATCTGCAGGGGCGCCGGCAGCGGATTCACACTGACGACTCTTTTTCGTCTTGGTGTAACACCACCGCTGGTGTCCCGCAAGGCGGTGTTCTATCTCCACTTTTATTTGCACTGTTCATTAACTCGATCACTCTCAATTTGACTTCTTCCTACCATCTCTATGCAGACGATCTCCAAATCTACACCCAAGCCCCTCTGAAAGACCTGGCCTGCGCAATTCACCGCACGAACAGCGATCTTATCCGTATTCGTGATTGGAGCGTGGCCTACGGTCTCCAGGTTAACCCCAGTAAAACGCAGACCATAATTATAGGTAGCTCACGCACTTCTGCTAAAATTGACTGGTCCACTCTTCCTAAAATTGAATTTAATAGCATCGTAGTTCCTTTTAGCAGAAGTGTTAAAAATCTGGGAATCTTCATGGATGGTGACATGTCTTGGGTCCCACAAATGGATGCGGTTAGTCGCAAGGTATTTGCCTCTGCGGCTTCGTTGAGAAGACTTCGAAACTTCCTGCCTACTGCCACTAAAATTGTGCTCGCTCAGTCTCTAATACTCCCTATCCTTGATTATGCCGATGTCTGCTACCTCGACCTAACTGAAGAGCAGCTAAATAAGCTTGAACGGCTCCAAAACGTATGTATACGTTTTGTGTTTGGTCTACGTAAGTATGATCACATTTCGGAGTTCCGCAGAAAACTCAAATGGCTGCCTATCCGTCTTCGCCGAAATTCCCATATCCTCTCTCTTCTTCATAACATTCTCTTTAACCCTGTCACTCCCTTGTATTTAAAGGAGCGTTTTGAATTCCTCCATAATTCTCATCTTCATCCTTCCCGTGTCCTCCGTTCGTCAGAAAATCTGGTTTTGAATATGCCGCCTCACAAAACCAGTTTCTACGACAAATCCTTCTCTATCCAGGCCATAAGGTTGTGGAATGCACTACCAGAGTCCGAGGAGTATAAGTTCTGCGAATAATATCTTTAATTATGTAGGTACACTTGCTTTTTTGAACAGAACTTGCTAAAGATTCCACTATAAGTAATTACAGGGGGTGGACAGTGCCAGCCAAGCTTCGAATCGTCAATCAAACATCGCCACCCTTTCTCCAAGGTCGTCGCTACCATCAGCGCGCGGCGTGTCCACAGCGCCATGTAAGTACTAAGTGAGCGGCTAATGCACTTCCGTTCACACCTGTCCCGAGTCAAAACGCTTGTCAAATTAGGTACTATAGAGGTACTGAACAATCAAATTAATCAAACATCCACCCTTTCCCCAAGGTCACGCCAATAGCGTATGGCGGTGTCAGTAGGTGAGCAGCGGCTAAGGCACTTCCGTACTCGTCGGCCCAGTGTCAAACCGTTCAATACTTACTCATCAACTTGCACGAGGTGCGGTCTGACGGTAAATTATTGACGTGTTTGTGACATGGTTTATTGCTTAATTCTGATGGACGTGTATGAGGTTTCCGGTTAAATTAAAGGTTATGACAAAAATGGTCATGTTGGTACCATTTATTATAAAGAAACCAAACAAAACTTTCGCATGCTAAGTAAGATATAATGTTATCACAAAGGTCCACTGAGGGACATAGGAACCCTCCGTCATTTAGGTTATTGTTTGTTACCTCCTTTTAACTAATTGGGTCAATAGAGCGAGGACTTATTGCCGAAACCCAAATGAGCTAGAGCACGTCGAGTCTACAAATGTTGTCTCTGGTGACACCTGTGCAACCCGGAATGCACTAGATGCAGATCTAGGTCAGAGATGTCCCGATGGGCCGCAGATATGGTAATCGGCCTACATCGCGCATGCAACGGGAGTTGCCATGCATTCGCTAACTGGGTTATCTATTATTCATAACAGTAGTGCCAGTAATCCCTTGGGGGTGGGTAATTGCAGACACTTTCTATTGTATTTATACTAAAAACAAGAAAGCAACGTCCTTTCGAAAGTTACCTTTAGTTAAAGGTACTTCAGAACTGATATACCTAAGATTCCAGATATCCGATGGGGTCTTTTAATAATCTTCATAAAGTAGGTATGCTTTGTCATCTCCTGAAAAGCAACGAAATGACTGTCCAAGTCAGTTAAGCATTGAGTGATAGGGGTTTATTAATTTCTAGATTTGTTCAGGCACGATTTAGTATTTACCGACTACGGGCAGAAAAGTCTATTCCCAACGTGTCTAGGTATCCATTCACCTCAATCATGCAAGCCACAGTCCTATGTATACATTTCACGTAAATTTCATAACAATAAACTTGTTTCTAAACTCCTGTGTTGTCATTCTTCGGCTATAATCGGTTTTCCGAATAAATTGAAGAAAAGAAGATAGACTGAAGTAATTGTTTCTTTTTTAGTAGACAAAAGCGTATTACCCGGGCTCCGGCCAGCCTCACTGCTGGTCGCAGCTAAAGCCACATGAATAACTATAGAGTAGAGTCTCTCACCAGTGTAAAGCGGTTTAGTAGACATAGGCATCCTGGCGCAGGCGGGGGGATGCGCGTGTGCGCCGACCAGCCCGGCGCCGACCAGCCCCGCCGCCCAGTCGCGGTACACGCGGGGCGCCTCGCTGCCTCGCCACTCCTCTACGCACCGGATCTGGAGAAGATAAGGAATGAGGCATGATAATGAGATTTTTTTCGAAGAAAAAGCAGAAGAAATATTCAGAACTGTAAAATACAACGATAAACTAACGACGAGGTGAGAACCAAAAACAATTGCAGGTTACAAGTACGACAAGCCGTGGAAAAAAGGCCCGATTAAGCCAACTAATCCAATATCCACGCTTCAAGTGATATTTGGTTCACGATAGCAAGTCAATGATATTTCATGTCTCTGTTTACCGGTGTAGAGCTCTTGCTGCGTCCGCTGATCTCCGAGGAGGCGTTGCTGTGCCGCTGCCTGTCGCGAGTGCGCTCCGGCGCGGGGGACTCTCGGCAGGATCCGTCGGGCTCGTCTCGACCCTGGACAATAGAATTAAGGTTCAAATGAAACATACGAACAGAGTCATCTTATGGGCATGTTGAATTATAGAAAATGAATCAATCGAGATAGGTGGTTTAGAGTGTGGAGAAAGTAGCTATGTTATGTAGCAAAGTTAATTTTACTTTTCATCTTTATCATCAGCCTATCTTAATCCACTGCAGGAAATTAGCCTTCAGCTTGACGCATTTGTTACCTTTGAGTTGTGTGAACTGGCAGGCATGCTGGTGGCGCCGCTGCTGACGAGCCGCAGTTGCTGTCTGATGTTCGCCTTCTCCCGAGCTCGCTTCCTCTGGAACTCCTCTTCGACTCTGATACAAAAAGATGATTCACTTGAGCAAGTCTACCTACAATTTTAAGAATACCTACTAAAATCATTAAAAATGCAGAATATTACAATTTTAGATAGATGTTTCCTTTATTTTTTACGCAATTCTGGTCCCAATCTGGAATAACAGGCTTATTTACCCATGAAATTTAAATGAAAATAATAGACTTCCGTTCAAAGAATAGCACCAGCAGATGACTTTAGAGTAGTGAAATAGTAGTACAAGTTTTTAGTACTTATATCTAGCGTTTTTCATATTCATTCATTCTTCTTTATCATTATTTTTTAAAGCAATTGGCCTCAGATAAGTGCAGTCTCAGGTCTATACGGACCTCCTCATGGCCTCCAGCTCGGTCCTTCGCTGCTGCTCCTTGAGGTCCGCCTCCTTGGACAGCTTCTCAGCTAGTCGTCGTCTCTCTAGCTGCCGCACCGTGGATTGGAACGTGAACCGCTTGCCTCTACCCGCGTTTGATGTTCGCTGGAACAACGGGAAGTGCACGTTACAGATGTGACTAGAAATATTGTGACTGCGTTACAGATACTCTATAAATTAATAAATAATCCTGGACAATTCCCAAAACATCATCTAGCTACAAGATAAGCAGACTAGATAACTGATATACTTAATACAATACCTTCATAGATATACATTTTTATGAGCGTTCATAAAAACATATTCTGTTTTTTTATTAAACCCAATTATTTAACTTCTGCCATCCCGAAACATTTACTGATAACTTGGAATAAATAGAGACAGATTATCATTATCATTACAAAACGAAAATCTTTCTTAAGACTAGAAACCTTGACGATCATTTGCTAAATGATGGCCATGGAACGACAGAAGCTAGAAGACTCCACGCCACATTGAACGTAACTCGTCCACAGATCCTATTGTACTGTCCAACAGCACTCCACCTCAAAACTACAAGTTATTGTCCATTCATTGTTGATGGCGCATTCTTCACACTTTCAATAAATCCATTTGGGGCATTTTATAACGTTTCACACATTCACATTACAAAGGGATAACGACGATGATTCACACCTCGCCACACAATAAGAAGGAAGCAACACTCACTTTAATATAAGTTAAAACAATAAGAAGGAAGCAACACTCACTTTAATATAAGTTAAAACAATAAGAAGGAAGCAACACTCACTTTAATATAAGTTAAAACAATAAGAAGGAAGCAACACTCACTTTAATATAAGTTAAAACAATAAGAAGGAAGCAACACTCACTTTAATATAAGTTAAAACAATAAGAAGGAAGCAACACTCACTTTAATATAAGTTAAAACAATAAGAAGGAAGCAACACTCACTTTAATATAAGTTAAAACAAGCCTATTGTTGTTAAGATTTCACCGACATCATTATTGAGGCTTGGCGACCTCGCTCATTGCACTCTATAACTAAGACCAAAAGGAAATAATAAAAGGAGGATACTTCCGCATTTATAACTTTCATCCTTTCCTGTGGTTAAAGACTAACGACGTTAATAAATTAGTCAATAATGATTTTTGAAAAGATTTCTATCAAAAACCAATTTCAAGTATTTAATTAAGATAATGCTTGTCAAGAGGCATATTTTTCTTGATAAGCCAGCGATTGCAATCGAGCTCGTATTTTTATACCAAAAGATCATGCATTCTACTAGTAGGGGTGGTCCTAACTTTAATCAATGATGAAAATAAAAAAGAAAGAAAATAAAATAATAATATACAGTCATCAAAAGTAGAATACTATATTAACAGATTTCCTTTGTAGCAACCGCGATACGAAACTCATTTGAATGATTCAGAGCGTGTGAACCGCGATGCTGCGATTGTGGCGTAGGTATGCTCCTTAACACGTAACTACACTTCACACTACCAAAACGTAACGTGTTCTACTAATGCTGCAACTCACCGGAAAATAATCTTTATCTTCAGCTGATTTGCGTGTGTTATTGCTTAACGAGTGCGAATTCAGTAGTGCATCTGTTTCACAAATTAAACCTTATCTTTCGAACAATTAAGCGTAACTACATTTGGATTGTTATAGACTTGTAATAGTCTAATTTAGTTGCATAGATTTTATTGTGAAGTTAATTGGTTACACAAAGTGAAATTAAACCTACATGTTTATTAGCTTAGGAAATCTGTTTAGGTAACGTAAATGGCTGAGTAAATAAACTACTTTCACCACAACATGATAATGTTTATTCATTGTCTTAAATTTTATACAACAAGCTTTTAATTAGTGGGGAACTGGGGACTTAGAACCAGAGCCCGAGGATATTTGGCGACAGTAGATATAGGGACGTGACCGTGACGTCACATATTTGTATGGGATTTGCGTAGTTCCTTGTCCACACGATAGAGGCGCTGTACCAAAATACATGAAAAAATTAGACACGTTTCGATTCTATCGTCAAATGGACTCAGAGAGGTAAAGTTAATCTTCAAAAATTGTATGATTCAATATGAAATATCCGTTTCCAGAACACATTATCGGTGTTTACCAGTCCACTACTGGATATAAGCCTCACCTGATAAGCGCATCATTGCCTCATATCATAAGCGGTAAAATGTCATAGTCCCCACTCTGGGCAAAACGGTTCGCAGTTCAGTGGTAAATTTGATCTTGTGTGGGCGATACCGCCCGCCCTATAACGGATAAATACATTAGTCGCCTCTTACTACACCCACGAGAAGGGTTGGGGTGTTGCAAATATTAAGCCGACAGTTTGAAGAACGACGCAAAGAAAATATATTCATAAGCTCAATCTCATACCTATATATTCAGAAATGTTCATTGTAAATAAGAACCTTAGCAAAATATAACTTGGTATATATATATATATAGTAATACGTAACCTGTAGTAAGTTCGATGGTAGCCAACATTGAACTTACTACAGGTCTGCTCAATAATCAACAACGCATTCACTGCCCAGCCTCGGCGGTGCGACCCGCAGACCGCGCCGCTGCGACACGGACCCGCAGATTGCTTTCTACGTCTTGAGCCATGAAAGTGTTAATGAGGATGACCTAGACCTACCATAAAAAGGATTTTGAAGTTCAGAAATCATTAGAAATCGCAATAATCGTAATGTTTTAACAAACTTAGTTTCACCGAATAGAGCCGTGGATCGAGGTTGATGGGTATCTGGTGCATATCGCATCCTTTGTTTTTGCGCAACGAATAACCATCGGCACCTACTCTACTCGCATCAAATAAACATTACACGAAATAATGAACATTTTATGCATAAACCGAGCAACTCGCTTACAGAACGAGGTATCAATAATGATATATATTTTATTGTGCTTTGTTTTTATTCTATTGTTGCTGTATCCATATGCAAAATCCTTTCAAAGCTATACAAACAAATTATAAATTCAAACATTTGGTTTGTGTTATTTGTATTCGGTACCGACATTTTGATAACCTTAATGAAATCCATTCGATCTGTTTGTCGAGAGTATAGGCAATTAATTAACCTAATTATTTTGTAATAGATAGAAATTTCGTGGTTAAGTCGGTCGCTCTAAGATGCAAACATTTACCTACGTAGGTACTTTGAAAAACTGAAAGTGGTGTCGAGTAGGCAGGTAAGTCAACTTCAGAGAGACATAGCACTAAAGCATATTGTATGGCGACCGATATATTAAAATTATACAGATTTAAAACAATCAAAAATCACCCAAGTTTCCCCAGTCTGCAACGTCACTTTTCATCAGGAGATTGTGGTCAAAGAAAGGATCAACCAATATAAAGAAAAGTCTAGTCAAGCTTTTGTCATCGAAGAATAAGTACCTACTTATTAACAGTTCTACAGCTAAAAGTGGTGAATGCCGAGCGTGCTAATTTACACATGCTGCTTTTAACAACCATTTACACATGCTGCGTTTGACAACCATTTACACATGCTGCGTTTGACAACCATTTACACATGCTGCGTTTGACAACCATTTACACATGCTGCGTTTGACAACCATTTACTAGAGAAAGTGAAGATGTTACCTAAAACGGAATACAATTTCCCAGAAGGAACTTGTAGTTCACTCTTGACTTGGAAAAACTAAAACGAACATGAAGGTAATAATTTTTCTATTGGTTTCAAGTACAGTTTAAGGGCTTGTCATTTGATGTTGTCTCCATGGGAACGTCGAGTCAAATGAACAGTAAAGATAAATGAGTAGAATTCATTGCCAAAACGTGCAGTGGCGCTAACAAATCTACCTTACCTCGCTATCTTATGTTATGATGACAGATTGGTATCTCTACTTAAACTGCGGTTAAGTACCTGTTGGTGGGTAGGTACTGTTGTTATGGATGTTTCAGATGTTGCTAGTAGAGTCAGCAAATACAAACTCTAGGCAAGTATGATTTGGATGTTTTTTGTATCTTTGTTGGTAGTGGATACACGCAGCTATTGGAAATACGCACCGCGCGGATGCGGAAAAAACCGGATCTATGACGCCAAAAGAGAGTTCATATGTGTATAGCAGTGGATGATTCTAAATATTATAATGATGATACTCTTGGTACCAAGACCTGATCATTGATACATGAAGATGATCATTTAAGAGTACAACGAAGGGTATGAAGAACAGCACAGAGCATTTTACCTTTATAGAAAATCGATAGGCTAGTCAATGAACTTTCAAAAAAGCTATACCAGCAAGAATCGAAGAATAAATCAAGTAATTTGGTAGAATCGTCTCGCTTGTTAACTTACCTGGAAACTGGCATACCAACTATAATTTAAGCAATCCTACGTACTAAGTATCTTCATAACTTGGTCACGTGCAGTTCATCAAGATGAGCGGTCATGTCATGCCTCATTCGCTGCGTGATTCTGATGACACTGCGTGCTTGAATGGCACAAAAAGTTTGCTTGATTCTGTTTAACCTTAAAACTAACTTGTCTTTGTTTTTGCAGCTTCAAAATCGTACATTTTATCACTGAAACTGATAACACCTAACTTAAGCTTAACATTGTTAAACGTTGTTATTGTGTATTTCTTTTTCAATAAATAATTTCATTTCATTTCACTGGTTTTGACTGATGAAAAATGTTTAAAATACAGTGGCAGAAATGAATATTTACTTCATAGACTATTTCGACAACGATGCGTGCGATTTTTCTTGATTTGCATCAAAAAAGTAATTGTAATTTTTATGATGCATTAGCCAACTGCACTTGGTGCTTAATAGAACAGAATGTACCTATTAAGTAAGTGTCTTGCGAAAGAGTTTACCCACCCGAACAAATGTTTTGGTAATATGACAGACAATAGAAGAGACTCTGTCCAAATAACAGAGACCCATGACTTACTAGATCCACGATACATCTTCGAGCAGCTGTTAAGACCTGGACTTATTGGTCGAAGAAGATTCACAACCAGTTGTGAAAGACCCGTGGTGTGTCCGCTGTTAGTGCACATTGCGAGAGAATGGAAGGTCTTCGAGTAGTGGTTAGTTTATGTGACAAGTTAGAATTGCCCGGTTTAGAAACGGTTTCGATGTGTATTTACCCAATATTAGCTCAGCCTCGGCAAGACATGGACAAATTAGTTTGGCCTCCATAATTGCACCGGAGTAATTTCGATCTGTATGTTCTTGACAAATTAGGCGTGAGATTACTTCCTGCGTCAGCTGAAGACACCATACTTGTGTCAATCATCCTCAGAGGTTTTAGATTCAGATAAATATAAATGTTTTGCCCATAAAAACAGCGAAGCATGTGTTTGACCCGTTGGTTGTGACATGACATGAGAAAGGGACGCGGGATGGAAAATTGATGAAGAGATGATTTAGATCTTCTATAATGTCTTCTATCTACATTATCATAGAATTTTTAAACTTAATATAACGTTACTATTGGGTTAGATAGATAGATAGAAAATGCTTACCACACATAATATAACAAACAAAAATAAAAGAAGTAAAAAAAAACAAATATGTAACATTACTACTACTCATTACTTTTAATTCTTGACCCCTTTAACGGTTGGTTTCGGTTGGGTACTAACAGGTCAAATTTGCCCGCCCATATGCACAAAACCAACCACACATTTGCCCAGCTTAGCAAGGCAAGCCTTCACTATCGATAAAGTAATAATTGAACCCTACACACACGTGCACTGAATCCATTTGGACCAAACAGGAAAGTTGGCAAGGCCGTGTCCCATTGTGCCCTGACAATGAGACTCGACTGTCCCCTATTCGTAACATCCAATTGATTACCTGATATGACTCGCTGATTGATTACTTTGCTTTGTTGGTAGTGGAACAATTGAAAATGGAATGCCAAAAACAAAAATTGTTTACGCATTCTATCTTTAATTTATCGCGGTTTTTGATGAGAAACAGAAACGAACAAATTAAGTTTTTGTTGTTCATGGTATTATTTGTCTATCTATTAATTTATGCAAAAAATGCTTAGAATTTTAATCACCTGATTTGGCTATTATTTCCTAGTGAGTAAAGGTCATATCATGGCAGTCTAGATTTATGGATGACTTTTCGGCCTTGACACCAAAATAAATATTGTATCCGATGGAATAGATATTATTACAGAATGGTCAATATTTGACTGGAAACTTGTTATTGGCCCGTGCTAATATCGATTTGATTAATTATATACGACCAAACAATTTTAAGTGCCGTATTAAGTTCGTTAACTTATCGTAAACTAGGTTCTTTCCGCTCCTTGACTTTAGCTGAATTACAAGTAGCTCCGAAGCCGCGGGCTGAAACTAGTAATGCATATGCTGGTAATCAATTTTATAACTCGACGACAAAACGAGAGTTTTCTATATATGATATTTTGAGTTGGTAACATTATTTATTAAAAATGGCTTTATTTAGAGAGACAACTCTAAATAAAGCCATTGATCACTTATATTATTAATGCGAAAGCATGAATGGATGTATGGATTGGGGTGAAATTTTACATACATAAGATAGGGTAAAATCAGTTCCTATGGGAAACAAATAACCTTAAGTTTTCAAATACAAAACGCGTGCGAAACCGCGGGTAGAATTTAGTATTCAATAGTGAAGCTCTCTGTGGGCTCTATAGGCTTAGGTGAGGGACGGTGCTACCATTAGTGAAGAAGCGCAAACATTTCCGTGCCGTAAGTAAGTCGCACAGCCAGCTGAGCAAGCTGACTGTTTGCGTACGTTGCTCAACTGACCTGGTATGTGAGATGCTATTATTTGGTTTCGATAGGACCAATAGCTGGTGTTAGGTTAACTTTCCCTGTGTTATAGCGAAGGACCAAGAGATGGAATGTGTCAAAACAACTAAGAATTTTATTGAATAACATCATCTCAATAATTGATCGTCGAACTTGATATAATAAAAAAAATGCTGAGGGAGCAATTATTGCTCCCATTCTGTTAGCCCGCATTAGTTGGCTTTGACAATGTTGAAAAAACCGTAGATTGCCATAGTATTGTTTATTTTCTCTTTAGTTTGGACGCATTCACACAGCGGATCCGTTTTACATCAGCATTATTAAACGGATCCTTCGCTACTGGAAACAATTGTTTACTGTATCCGGAATACTGTCGGATGAGCTCGCCCTTACAACTGCATATGACGTAACGGAAAACAGCAGATTCGGTAAAACGGATGATGTGTGAATGCGCCACCCCAGATGTCTTTAGTAGTTATAGGTACCTATTCATCACCCGTTTGTCCGCTTGTCAGACTTGGTGACGAAAATGGCAAAACCATCTAATTCACAACGTAGGTAAGTCTCCCGCATGTTTCCGGATCCCGCACAACACCGTTAGTGCACTATCAGCAATCTGCACAACAATCTTGTCTAACTGTGTACAATTATACATTTGTCGCGCCCTGACGCTGATTCGTTTATAGTCATATTAGGGTTGACATGCCTAATATTATATGACTAATATACCACTACCTTCCATAAGATATAAGCCAATAAGGCGATTATCAGGGGGAGGGCTGCGTCCAGCTGTTAGCTGTTGCATTATAGGCTGTTGAGGAGGAGGGTTGACATAATACCGCCGGCTTTATAACAGACTTCAGGAGGAGATGCTCAATTCGTCTATGTTTTTAGAGATGAAAAGTGCATTGCTTGTGTATTTTCCATCAAACATATAAAAAGGTACCTACTAGTACATTCTAAAACTGTATAAGCTTGCACCAATTTAACATTATTTGCATGAACTCTACATTTTTATCCATTCTGGTTATTCCTACGTGAAGTTTTAATTAATAATTTCCGAAAAGTGTTGACAAGTTTTTTTAGTATGCTCCAGTGGCAACCCTACTCTTTGTTTACAAAACTAACTTTTATTATAAATCTCGGCAACCCGTTAATTGCTTGCGGCAAATTATAAAATGCATTCAAGTTAACTGTATTGTACACGTATGTGGACAGTTGCACATTTATATCGTTCTACCAGTGGATGAGCATATGTTACATGGTGATAGACATCGTTATGGCTTATTTATATATTAAATACTTTTAGTAATAAAAACCATTCAAGGAGTATTCTTTTCACCTTGTTGATTATGCTAGAATTTTACACCTTTTAGGTGCACTTCAAATGTCTATACCTATCTAGTCCAACCTTTAATTTCACCCAAGCAAATAATGCTAATGCTAATGCATACATTTTTATGATCAAGAATCAAGATTGAGAATTAAAGATCAAGATGAATAACATGTAAATATTTTTATAAGCTGCTTATGTGCTTATGCAAGTTTTTATCACATTATCCAAAATATTGTGTAGTTGTTACGTGAAGATACAGAAGTTAGATACATGGTGGGAATAGAACTATCATGATTACAATATCAACACATGACGTGTGTTTGTATTCACCATGGGTTACATTAACACGGCAAATGGTCGGGCCCTTTAGACCCACCAACTATATGGCAAACACAACACACTGTAAATTAAGCATTTGTGGGGTTTTCGTGCCTATAACGGTATTTGTAAGGTCTATGGAATTTTTGATGGCAAAATGTATGTAAGTGTGCCGCGATAGTGTTACATAAAGATACGAAGTATGTTTATGTAGGAAGGCTGATTGACAACGTGACTAATACGAGTATAATAATGTAAAGAATATAAACACCTTAAAAAGAATAGCCAAATAATTTACTTACTTTTCGATTTCTTACATAGAGCTATTTGGTTTCCTTTTCTGAAGTAAGTAACTTTCTCATAATAGAGTAGAATTTATTTAAAAAAAATGTATCATAAATGTATCGTAAAAATGTACCATACACAAACCTTTAATTTAAAGTTAAACCTAGTTGGGTATAGCCTTCTACCATACAAAGTATTAAGATAATAACAAACTGTTAAGAGCTTAATAAAATTGCCCATATCACTCAAAATAATTGTAAATTATCTTAATCTTGCTTGTAATCTGGATATAAATAGGTTTATATTGTTTAATACCAAGGTGCGGTTCTGACGTAATAAAGGTGAGACCAATATAATACAAGGGTTTTCAAATAACCCATGAGATCACGGCAAATACTTAAGTACTTAGTATTGCCTCAAAGTACATCATGTTCTTATGTAAGCCGAGGTATGTAAACAAAAACTGTTTACGTGAGATGAATAAATAATATCAGGCAGATAATAATGAAATATGTCCACGTATACATACATACATTCTAAGGTAGTATGTATACGGCCATCAAAACTTTAAGATAATGCCACGGAAAACGTGAAGATTTAAGTCCATTTATTTTTATTCGTTCAGGAACTGGACGTTTTCTATCTACAATGTACTCATAAGCTCATCTTATTAAGGAATTACATACAATATGACGTCAAATATGACGATGTGTGGTTGAGCCTTTTTAAATAATATAAATAACGTACGGTTCATGTTATCTCAAAGAGAGGCAAGTCAGAGTATGTCGGAGAATATTGTATTAATACCCTATGTCCAGTATCTATATGCCATATCTCTGGAAAACACGTTTTGTCTATCGGAGCTAGCGCGATAGCCAATTTGATAGTCGGGTTCATCCGCCTTTCGTGATTTATTTCACAATCGAAATCTCCATAAGCCGCTGACTAATTTGTTAACCAGAGGCCAGAATCATATAATATGATAAAGTCATCCATCAACGCAGTTGACCGTCGTGTTTTCTCTGTGTGTGATTGGCATTTGCTGATAAAGCTACTAATTATCCGATTATCTCATAAAGAACTTCAGTCCAAGTGATACAATACTAATCAGTAACAATAACATAGAAAAACTAAATGAATGATTTTTTAAATCGGTTAGTTTTTATGGTATCGAGATCGGTCGAAACCCTTATGGTCTCGCTCTGTAATCAAAAAAAATACCGTTCTTTTCTACCGTTCCTTTCAGTTAAAATGTATGGAGCGTTTGTAGTTATAAATCTATATTTTACAGGAAAGATATAAAGAAGTCTGTAAAAAAAATAACACTTTTTGAAAAATAGTAAAAAAGAGGGGATTTTTTTTCTAAGCCTTTCAAAAAATATATAGAACACCATGGCATGGCTTATAGCGAAACTCTTAAACAGAGATAATCTTAACCTCAGTTTCCCATAATATAATGTGGCAATGGTGTTCACATAACGAGAAGGTGTATAATATATAAATAATGTATTTATGTTAATAGCCTGCATCTATGCCGTCAGTGAGGCATAGCGTTCATCGCTAATATCGCGTCGTCAAGGACGGTCAAACATTTCGTCCTTTTTGCCATCCAACACCAAAATAAACATTTTTGTGTCGATCATTTTGCATCAATATAGCCTATTTAGTTTTGAAACTGCGCAGTTAAGAGATAATAAAGAGGAAAGCCAATATTAGTTGACTCAAGCATTGGTTTTGCTCCTACAATATAGAGATAGGTACCTAAACCTAGTTAACAAATAAAGTATCAAGTTTTCGAGTTTCAGATTGTAATGAAATTTGGCAAGGCAAGGAGATTATATTGTATCCTAGTTGAGGACGATTGCTACGCTTTTCAATGTGTCAGGAAAGTGCATAGGGCTGTACAAAATGACAATTACTCAAATATGAATTCGGACTCTTCTGATTGCAAGCAATATATAATATAGGTAAATAATTGATGCCTTGTGATCGAAATCATGTACTACAAGTACTCGTACTAATTTACAAATGAGCAGATGTTCCAACTGCAGTATGACATCACGAGGTGCACGCCGCAAGGCCGCCCTCCGGCCCCGTGTTAATAACCATCGATATAATCAGGACATAAACAACTTCTACATTACATACATGTATGTAATGACTTGCTCTGTGTAATTAATAAGATATTTGTTATACGATTTGTAATACTTCTATGATCAGTACGTGATGATGAGAGGCTAGAACAAAGCAGATGTACCTCAACTAGGTGCAACTGCTTTGTTCACAAAAACCGGAATTCAAATGAGATTCATATCGTTATGTGAAGGAAGAGTGGCTGTAATGGAAAGATTCCTCACAACTATTACATTAGAACATTATGTTGTCTATACCCCAGGGATTCAAACACCAAAAAACTAAACCCCAAAAAAAAAAAAATGCTGGAAGCTAAGATATACCTACAGATTTAGGATGAGAGACTTCAAAAAATTGCTTAGTACCTATTCGGTTTTTTCATCAATGTAATTTTGATTTCCAGACCTACCTTTTAATTACTAACAACGTTGATCTTCATCAAAATAAAACCACTTTGCAAAACAACAATTAATTTCACTTTTGCCTACTTTCCTCATTACACAGTAGGTACTAGGTACCACCTACGTCAGGTCATCTGGTGGCATCTGGTGGCTCCTTCTTATTGTATTTAGCGATAATTGTGCGGAAGCCTCCACCTCCACCATCTATGCGTTTCCTAAACCACTCTTGCGCATCCAACTATAAAATCATTATTTTATTCGGTAAGTTGCGTAAATAATTAATTAAGTGCGAGCCAGGTAAGTATGTTATGCTTTGGCCAGGCATGAGATTTGAAATAAAGACTTTCTAGAAAAAGAAACAAAAATTGGTGTAAGAAAAATGCGTACATTTGTTACTTTGTTTTTATAGTTCACTTTGGTCTCATAGAACACTTAAAATTATGATTTAATAAAGTAAACAATAAAGGCAGAACTTTTACGTCAACCTTTAATAAATAATTAATTAATAATTCTATAACAATATTTAATCATGTTTTTTTCCACAGTACCGTTTAAACCATTGTTAATTATATGAAACGAACGTGTTAGCTACCTTGCACCTATATTGACAGAAGTCGTTTAAATCACGCGCAGTTTCAGCAGGTGTTTGTTGTTATCGTTTCAGTAGGTAGTATCGCGTCATCTTTCAGTACATACATAAGTACTAAGATGTAGTACCTACAAAATAAGTTACTAAGAATTGTTAATGTTTAAACATAAATCTATATTAATATTATAACGAGGAATTATTTGTTAGTTTGTTTGAATTTAACAGGTTCCGAAACTACAGGACCAATTTGAAAAATTATTTTCCCATTAGAATCCTACATTATTCGTGATAAACATAGCCTATAGAATACCTCCATGCGGAGCCGGGCGGACCACTAGTTATGAATAAATGCAATATTCGGTATTTATTTATTATTATGTTTGGACAAGCATGTTTATTGAAATCATTTTAGTAATGTGTTTACATGTTAAACCTTCCTAAAAATATTGCTAAATGTAGGTAATTTATTTGAACTAAACATGAAAAACATTCATAAATCTTACCTCACTTTCTTTTACCTAATCAATTCTTCAAAATCACTCCAGTAAAAACAGATGTAAATTAAATTAAAATTGTACTAGTAAACAAGTCACTCATGCGCACAGACACAACTATCGCCCGGCGCGCGCCACGTGCGACTGGTGCTAGGCGGCGGCGCGCGCGCATCCCTCCTACGTCTACGTTATACGTTACGTGATCTACGTGCAGGAAAACTGTCTCTTTTCACGCGCTGTGTGTGATGCTGGGAAAACTTTTTATTTTTTTACTATTTGTAGACGGAAAACAAAGTTGAACAAGATGACTCAACTAAGACGAGACATTAAGTGCACAGAAAGGAACCCGGAACATCCGGTACCTGCAGTTCGTAATACTTGTCCCGAATCGTGATGCTTCTCTTGTTAATTTGTCTCAAGGCGGGAATCGAACTTCCAACCTGATGAATCAAAAATTGGCTGGATCAATAACGCAGAAATTGATCGGGCCAAGGTCAAAAGACTCGAGATTTCAAATAAACAGAAATGCCAGAATAGAAAGCCTAATGCATTATACCCGACTACGACAAATGATATTCTTATAAAAACTGTCGTGTTTAATATACGGACACGTTTAAATCGCCATTTTAATTAATTATGTGGACATTCAGGTGACAAGATGGATGTACCCAGCAGTGATCGGAATAACGAACCAGCTCTAACTGGTGTAGGTGTAACGGCCTCTACACATTTGCCCCTTTTCTTTAAGCTCGCTCAGGTGAGAATGAAAAATAACATGGTCGTGTGTAATTTTAGATAGATAGATAGATAATTTAGCTTTTTGCTTTATAGTGCGTTACTCGCACTGGGCAAATCCACGAAAAATAATAATGTCCCAAAAACTTAAAATAAAAATTATAGGGACATTATTAAATTTTCGTGGAGATAGATAATTCTTTATTGTACCACACAAACACAGAAAACAGTACAGAATTAAAAGCTATGAGTAGACGAAGTACAAAGGCGGCCTTATCGCCATGAGCGATCTCTTCCAGGCAACCTTGTGGGATGGACTGGACATTTAAGAACAACAAGTTCACACACACACACACACGCACACACACACAGACAGTACACTGAAAATAAAATATATAAAAATATATACTTACCTACCTCCATTATAATAATAAAACAAATTGGTAAACAATACTTTCAATATTTTTGAAATTCCAGAAATTATAACAAACTTACATAAAGATAACTACGAGTGCATTTTTTTAGCAGAAGCTGACACCAAGAAACGTTTCACGGTACGTAAGGTTATCGATTTGCTGTTCACAAAAAATTAGACGTCTTTAAAACTTCGACAAACTAAACTTTTATAAGAAACTAAACTAAAGTATTACGGGACCAATAGAAATCCCACAGGAAAAAATAACTTTTATAAGAATACGTCGTGATCATTCTTTTTACATTATGAAAAATATATAAATGATCAAGTTAAACTTACCCGCGGAATCGCCTCTAAATAAACACCTATCTACCTGTCGTATATCTAGTCTGTAACATTTTGCCTCCTTAATATAAATGTGTAAGATAAGCACAGTTATTCACACGAAGGCTTCGTTTTGGCACCTCCGCTGGTTAGTTACCGATTCAACAGAGAATCCTGATTTCTGATAATCAGATCAGACTGTGCATACTAAGCAGATGTTATAAAAACTTTAAACAAACGTTCAAACGTATTCGCTAACAGAGAGTTTGAAAGGTAACAACGCCAGTATTTTGGCGTTGTTTGTCAATCTATTGCATCGAAGAATTTTATGACGATGTTTCGTCAGTAGTAGGTAATGTATCTTTTGCATACGCATTTTGTCTGAATCCATTTACCAAAATGTTGTGTATGCGTGGGCGAAATACACAAGATAAATGCCAGGCGAAAATAAATTGCATAACAACAATAATCAATTCAGCATTCCTAAACTTTCGGATAACATGGTTGATGAACTCTGTTTTGAAAGGTCACAGGTAAAAGAGAAGGCGAGAAGAATCCTACGGTAAGAGAAGAATTGGCCACAATCACAATGGTGATAATAGGGAAAAAAAAACATAACAGAAATTAATACAATAATTGATCACATTGCTTGTTTGCTCCTTCTTCACTCTAAAGCTACTGAAAAGCCCTGGATAGCACATACTGTTTACTGCATAAAGCAGTTCCCATTGGATAGAAAAAAATACTCGAAACTAGTACTATATACGTAAGTATATCTATCCTATTTGAACCACGCTATGAACAAAATCATGTGGCAGCTAAAGGTTTACTTTTATTTCCCTGTAGATCCGGCAAAGGTCTCTTTCTTGGTTATTATGACAACCCTTAAGCTCATTGTCAATGGTAATGTCTACGTGAGAGAAGTACAAATAGCTCAGGATGAAGAGCCAAGTTGTAACGAGGTCACGATCATACAGATCCGTAACAGAACATGGCATGAGGCGTGGACCCCGGACAATATGGGACAGATGAGAATACTGATCATGTAGATGCTAATGGAGAAATTAACTAAGGAATTTAAGACCATAACGTGTATAACAATAATCTACAAGGATTTATAAAGTTGCTAAAAGCTCTGATTATGCAAATGTAGTTATTGCCGATCATTAACAAATAATTTAATCTCTTGAATTAAAATAATAATTATTAGACGTTGCTACGACTGAGATACTTGATACTTATACTATACAGAACAAATTGCGATACTAGATTTTTTTAGATTAGCAAAGTAAATTGGATATTTTTTGTCTAGTTTCGTTGCATCGAAACCGAAGCGTAACAAAGGCATTCTCGAGAATGTCTAAAATAGTTTACGATTTAATTGCTACGTGCGTTAATTAAGATATGGATGTGTTCAGCAAAACCCGTGCGATAGTGACGTAATGTAAGAACGTAATGTGAAGTAATGAGAATGGGAGCAAAGCTAGGAATCCAAAATGAGGTAATAGTTTTAAAACAATAGTGTCGGGTTGCAATATTAACGATGTGACTATTTCATTACGAGTATTTGGCAGTAGACGTAGGTAACTGGAATTCAATGACTACTTATCATGCTTTTAGGGGCTAAAGATACAGGTGCCATATAGGGTGTTAGCACATTGTATACAGGGTGTCCGGTAATTAATGGATAACCCCGCAGGCAGTTGTTGGGGGCAGGGGGGCAACTCAGAAAATAATAAAGAAAAAACAATGTGGGTTTTTTTTTTGAGTGCTAAATTTTATACCTTTGTTAAAATTTTTGAGCACTGCCCGCGGTACTAATCCGCGGTTATTTCCAGAGAAAATCAATTCGTTATTATTCAATTTGTAGCCGTAGTGCCCAAAAATTTGAACAAAGGCATAGGATTTGGCACTTGAAGAAAATGAAAAAAATCCTAGACCGTTGCAGATAGTTTTTTTTTAATTTTTTACTGAGTTGCCCCCCTGCCCCCCCACAAGTGCCTGCGGGGTTATCCATTAATTGCCGGACACCCTGTATAGAATAATCTAAGACAAGGGTCTCTACTAATGTGGCGAGACAACGTAACATAATCACTGAACATACAATGAATAATTTTACAATAACACCTGGACAACGAGAACTTCATCCGCGGAAAACAAAAACAAGGTAATGCAATTGAAAGATTGATATCATCAAAAATTGTATTCTAGGAACTCAAAGATACTGAGTTATAATGCAAATAATAACGCAAAATGGACAACAAACAGTTGATAGTAAATAATGTAATGATCTTAGTTGCTACGATCGTAAATAAATTGTAGCGAACATAATAGTCTAGTTTTCTGTAGCCTCATAAAGCTAGTGATACATTAATCAACATAAAATCCGCTCGTTTTCACGAGAGCAGGTGCCATAGATCAGCATCCAAGGCCCAGCCCACAGATTCAATTTGAGAGTTGTGATATTACAGCAATAAATAAGTTTATCGCAGACAAAGCGAGTTAATGGCTGCGTTGCTCAACCTCAACAAATGGTGGTTATGAGTTATAGGACGACGTGAGAAGAGAATTAGATGGTACAGTTCTGGTTCAATTGATTGCGCTTTTGGATTGACGAGTTACACGCCGCGCCGTCTGATGTAGTGCAATCACGAACTTTGAAAACCATTAATTTTATTGGACAACAATTATCTATATCAAAATTGCTTAAACATACCGTTTGCTAAATCGAGGTTTGGTTGGTTTTAATTTGATAATAATTTAATTATCTGGGCTCTATATCTATCTATCTCGCTCGACCATGAATCGTTTAACAAACATCCTAGATTATATCGTGACAACTAGTTGATGGATGTTCCACAAACTACATACTCGTATCTGTCCGGAACTTTACTTTTGGCAGAAAGATAGTACTACTTGGAATTGTTTCCAACGATAGAAATTGCATGCAACTTTTTCAGAAAAGCCATTTGCAATACCAATGTCGAAGTAATGCCAACATAATGATCCTCTCGGCTTTTAAATTGAGCTCTATACCTTAATAACTCATAATGTTGGAAAATCCACATAGCATCATCGAGCCCTATGTAAGATAAATCTCAAATGTGAGTAGGTAAGGCAATTAACAGAACAAAACCTATGCTGATAGTGTACGGCAGAAGGTTGCATCTTTTAAATTTCGTTCTGATCGTAGATTGGAGGCTTTTGCAACATAACGCGAATATCATGCGATCGGATTAGATAGCTTAGCTACCTGATTTAAATAAATAAATAATAACCATACAGATATAAATCAATACCTAATCTACACTCGAAATCGATATCTTTACCAAGTTTTAGGATACAGTTTCCGCTGAGAATTTGGAACCTGTCATCTAAAATATAATGTGCTCATGATTGAAAAAGATGATATTATACGATGATGTCAAATATGGGACAAAAAACCATTGAGAAACCACGGAGTAAAAATAGCTATGATTCGGTTTTAGGATGTAATTGCTATATATGATACACTTGAAATATAAGAGCATAAGTTTCTTACGCAACAAATCTATCAGAATGTATTTTTTTTACCTTCCAAATAAACCCTGTGTTTCGTTTTCATCAGCCTTGGCAAACATTTTTTTACCTGACTGTACTCAACAGCTTCAATAATTTGATGGTGTCCGAATCGACAGTAAAAAAAGTATTAAAATCAAGTGTCAATTGGGACACTGTGCCCCAATAAATTTTGTCCGAATCGTCAGCAACTCGGACCATCTGGTCGACACAATGTGACCATCGATCGACGGTAGGTAGGCTTATTCAGGATTACTGTCGCGATTGGTTGTCGATGTCATGGTTAAATTTTGAGTTATAGGACACTTTGGACCGGAATATAAAACATTCTATTTGACGTTATTTTCCGAATTACATTACTCAAATTAGTAGGTAATTTTAGTGTGTCGATTGGCCAGCATAATTTTTTTAAATATTCGATTCAAAGAACGCAATTATTGCTGCAAAGTTTTTTATTTGTGTTTGGATATTTTGTATTAAGTTAATCATTTAACTAATGCTAAACTTACCGTGTTACTATTAGGCTCGACTCTCGCGGGCAGCGCTCGTGCGACATCGGGCGAGGCCGAGCGGTCTCGCTCTCTCATCTCCGAGCCGAGGGCCGCTCTCGCCGCACGCGCTGAGGATTCTAGGCAGCCACTCGATTTACTCCTAGGGAATAAGGGAAACAATCCAATCTTTAATTCGTCAATTGTAAACTTACTAATGAATCATGTATTGATTACAAGACTATGGCAATTAGCCAGGCAGGTAACTTGCCTGTAACTTGATCTTAATTAGCATTTACTTAAAGCGCAAAATAAATGTCTAAGAGCGATTTGTGGAATCTCGCCTGACGAGACGAGTCATGCAAACCCTTGTTTAAGGAACTTGGTTTGGTTACCTCTACCCTCGCTTTATATTTATGAAGTAGGTTATCTTGTAAGGTATCACTGAAATTTATTCCAGAAAGCATGCGACATAATCCCTAGCCTAAGTAGAGACCCAAATAGACTGTTTCTAAAACAAACTCTACATTCAGCCAAGTATATCAAAATATATCAAGTATATAAAAACATATAATATGAAAGGAGCTTAAATTAATGAACAACTATTTATTTAAAAACAACTTGTGTTGTGGGCAAATGATAGGATTTTCTGTGACGCATTTAACAATTTTTTTACTTATATTATAATTACAATTATTGCATGCTAGCTAGGCTAGACTTAGCGAGACATGAGCACATTATATGTATTTATAATACCTGTATAACTACTATATTTGTCGCAAATAAATATTTGAATTTTTTAAATATCTTTATAGACAATTAAAAGTTTTTAGATTCTGTTTTCCGACGGTTAAGCTCTATGGAACACATAAAATGGTCGAGCAGTAGATTTATTAATAATTCAAGAATCGGAGTGAACCCTCAAGGGTAAAAAACATACACTGAATAAGCCTAGTTATCACTACAATTAAATTACGTTTGCTATGGCAGATACGAAATACTTCTGTAAAAATAATATCAGTACTGACCTGACAGGTCGATCAATGGGTCCCATCATGGACAGAGGCTGTTCCGGCGCAGGGGGCAAGTACATCACATGCCCACCCCACGACAGGTATGATGTGCCAGGCCTCCATGGTAACTCCTCCTGTTTCACCAATTATATATTATTTAAGTAACCAAAGGAACACACATACCATACAATACGTTGAAGCATAATGTGATAAATAGAAGCAAACATAGGGCCGTTCTCAGTTATGCTTTTCAATTTTATTATTGGCTGGCTTGCCTTTCACTTTTTTTACAGCTCACTTTTATGACCAAGCATTTGATTCAAAGCTCACCTTCTCAGGAGCTGGCAGTGACTCTTCTTCCTTGATGACATCTTCATCGCTAGCTGTCTTCGGTCTCGTCGACGGATACAACAATGGATTAGACAGTGAATTTGGTGCCGATTTTGTCAGGAACCAGTTCTGTTCCGGCTCAGGTAACATCGGCTCATGCTCTATGTCAAATCGTCTCGATCCCAAGGCTGCGCCAAGCGCTCCAGAGACTGATTTCCGTAGTTTTTGCAAACTGTTGAAGCCTTGCGTCAGCTGTTTCCCCTGAAAGCATTCGTAGAAACACGACATCGCTTTAAACTACGAGGAGTTGTTGAACTAGCTCTGGCTGATGAGGAGTAAAGGTTAGTCAGAGACGATGAGTAGAATTAGGTGAGGCCAAGACTGCTTACTGAGAATAAGAAAAGGACAGTCATATGAGAGGCGTAGAAATTTTGTACCGTGCATTAGTATTCATAACACACGAAAATAGAACAATGGTTAGCATTAGTGTGGCATTAGTAACAAGAAAAGTGAGTATTCTTATCTAAGACAGTTGTTAGTTTAGCAGTTAGGTGTTACTTTACGAAAATGTTAGTTATAACCTTTATTCCTCCTCAGCATTTTATTCTACGGGAGGCTAGGGCTATATTAGTTTGTTAGTCACTACATCAAACTAAAAAAATAAGACAAAATTTGGACTTTAAAAGCATAAATAAAAAATAAAATGGATCAAACAAATCACAATGGATCCTTGCCTAACCTCCCGTCTAACATCTTTTTGACTCACCCTGTCCTGCCCGTCCCGGGGTAAGGAAAGGCTGAAAGGCTGTGATCCAGGGCTGTAGGTGGCAATACCCCCTGGACTGAGGACGTTTGCGTTTGTGCCGGCGCCGTCGGAGCTGCTGTCGCCGAGGTCTTGTTGGGGAGTCCATGCGATGGGGTTGGTGTCTTGGACCTGACAATGAAGTTTAGTTTTGGATGTAAATAAAAAGGAGATAATGTGATGTGCTTTGCGAAAGTGGTTATCTATTATATATATTTACCGGCACCTAATCCATAAATAAACTATGTACTGTTTGCCAGTATAAATAAAATCATATTTAATTCAGACATGGTAGGTACAAAGTTAACATACGCAGTCCATATAGTTTATGTGTACAATGCTCAACACGTCGTGTCCTGGGGAATTCCCTCTCTTCATGTTTCTCACCACAGTATGCCAAAAACCAATTAAAAACAAAACTAAAAACGATTATAAGGTTGCAGGAGATTTCGTTGTTAAGCCATTTGACCTTGTGCAAGGTTGTATCAATGAAACTTAGTTCCGAAAGCTCCGATGCTTAGTTCCGAAAGCTCATCTTACATTTTGTCTCGAAGGCGAGTCCAGTCTCTGGTCGCTATGCGCGTGATCACCGCTGATCCCCGAATCTCCAGACTTGTCAGCCGACTCTTCAGACCGAGGTGATGCTTCAGCCGATATATCTGCAGACATCTTTGTTTCAACTGCTAGAGGCTGCGTTTCTAAAAAAATAAAAGTATCTATCAAAAAAGTGTACATTTGGGAACAGAAAGCATAATCAGTAGGTACTCGCTTTGAGGGACCTATAAGTAAATGCCTAAAACTCCACCACAGTAACCTTACTACTACTGTTAGTATGTATGCGTACTGTTGAATTGTGCAGACAAGTTGAAAAACTAGTATCGGCGTCTTTCAATATGCATACCTACAGCATCGACTTTTGAGTGTAGAGTAAATTAAGTTTTTAATACGCACCTGCAGTAAGATGAGCATCCAAGCTGGCAAGCTGTCTCCACGCGGCTGCTGGCGAGAACCTTGGCATAGTCGGCTGTTTCCTGGGCAACGTGGGCCGTAGCCTTAAAGCGATTCCGAGAGACCCTTCTGACCCCTCGCCTTCGGAGCCTTCTGAGGATAAGGCGGATTCTGAAGATACTGTGAAAAAACAAGAAATAATTAAGGAAGTTATAACAAATTATAAATTTTTAGGACCTTTTTACCGGAATCCCAAACCCAAAGTGGGTTTGGGATTCCGGTCGAGATATTCGTTTTTTACATTATTACGGATGCAAGAGTTCAACTAAGGCCTAGAGGAAATAGTAGTTTGAGTTCAGTTTTGATTTTAAAATAATTAGGTACCTATTATGTTCATATTGTTAATGTCTGGGTTCAAGAAACAATGTAATCGTATTTCGCCGCATCGACTCTTCAGCCGACTGTAGATCATTTATTTAAAATTTACCACGTTTTTATGATAACCAATAAAACCAACAAACTAACAACTCAATTTTGTTTAAACTTTTTCATAAATAAAAAAAATATACTCGTTTCCAAGTCCGCTTATTTCATAATTGGTGATTTAATGAGATTTCACTGCTTTTATAATTCCTAAAAAAATATTTAGTTAAAGAATTTATAAACAATTTGTATTAATTGTGGTTGATATAAATTTGCATGCATCGCATGTATCGTGTTAAAACCGATAATAAAATTCTCGTCGTGATATATGTTTCATCCGAAATTCCTCGTTAACACCTATTCAGTATGCCAAATTCATGATATTTTCGAGATGTATAAAATTAAAGCACTACAAGGCAAGAAAGCTTCTACAACATGGGAATTGGAATAATGTAGCTACTTACAGTTTTTCATTTTGCAATCCTCCCGCAATTTTGCGTTAAACTTCTCAAACTCAGCATCTACATCATGGTACCCCAGCAGTTTTTGTTCTATGAGTCTGAAGTCTCCAATCTCTTCAATGATAGGGCTGCCGAGACCTGGAAACTCCTTGAGGTGTTCTCTTGGAGATGCCTGTTTACTCTCTATCATACCGAAATAGAACTGCTTTGAAGGGGCTTGGTTGTTCAAAGTTTGTTTCGGACTGCAAGAAATAATATCGTTAAAAATGTTGTGAATACTAGTCAATAATCAGAAATAAGATCGTTAATCTCTGGTAACTTACGTTTTTTCCTGTGAAATAGGAATGATGTTGGATTCCTTCCTTCTTGTTGGCGAATGTTCTGGGGTTGATTCTTTTCCTGATGCCTGCCCTCGATCGGGCATTGGTCGTCCATTCTCTTTATTGCTCTCCTTGTATTTATTGACAGGTGTTTTACTATTGGCTTTGATTGGTGTAGTCGTTTTCGGCTTGACATCACTAGAACGGTTGACAGGCCTCCTATTGTTTAATAATGGTTCCGTATGCGGGACCTTATTGAGACTAGACTCTTTGACTTTACTCTGGACTTTCGTTGGGTTTGGTTTCTGCACATTCAGTTTATCTTTTTGACTAGTTTTCGTTTCACTTACATTTATTTTATTGCCTAATTCATTTCTTATTCTACGTGTAGCTTTTTTTAGCTCCGCTTGAAATTCATCTTTTTCTTCATTATTTTTCACTAATAGTGAAGGAAGAGATTTTCTCAGGGGTTTGCTGCTTTCGGCTAACGGACTGAATTTATTTGTTTTCAGTTGATCACCGATTATTTTCATTCTGCTCTCATGTGTTACTCTGGGAGACTCGCTATCTCTGTCTGCGATAAGACTATCATCGAAAGTCTTCTCTCTCCTAAGAGTTGGTAATTCGCTGTCGTCTCTTCTAAATCTTTCTGAATACCTGAAATTTCTATTCAATAATGGCGTCTTCCAGGCTTCGCTTTGTTCATTCGTTTTGGATGTTTTCGCTCTACATCCACTGACTCTATCCGTTCTAGTTTTTTTGTATTCTTGTCGATTACTTTGTAGTAATCTTTCTTCTCTTTGGAGCGATGCTGTGCTTTGAACCATATCATTATTATCGGGATACTTGTAATGTAGGTCCTTATCTTTGTATGGCGATCTGTATCGTCTCTCAAACGACGGGTCGTGTAAGTCTAATGACTTGTATTCTACGTGATTTCTGTACAGTGATTTTGAATTGTCGTGGCCGTTTAGTTTTTTGGTTTCATTTCTCGTTTTGAACAATCTAAGTTTCCTGGGTTCCGTCCTCGGGTTTCCTTCACTGGAATCTGGCGATGAACCGTCCAAATGCTGAAAGGAGCATAAACTTATTAGGTTCGTATTTTTTGTAATGGAGTCGATGTGTTGATTTGAGAATCATAATAATACTAACATCATGGCTAGGCGGTGGGGGTGCTCGGTACTTTTTTCGAAAATGTTTGTTGTTATTCGATCTTGTCTTCTGATCTTCTTCTACTCTCAAATCTGGCTCTGATCCAAACCTTTTATTCATACTGCCTAGAAAAATTAAACAGAACGTTAATTAGTTTGCGTCCATAGGATTCATATTAGATTGATCGTCATATTATACAGGCGAATTTCGTAGGGGTTGGACTTGTCCAGCGTGCAACAATATTACCAAGCGTAAAAAGTCAAATCTAAGCACCCCTGTTCGCCAGGGTCAAGTACCTACAGTGGTCGACTCGATGAACATGTCCAGCGACATAATGAACCGCTCGCCGCTACTCTGTCACAACGAAGACAATCTAGTTACGATGGACAAAATTAGCGCGTTATTGGAAAATACTTTAGATCAAAAGCTCAGCTCTTATCTTTCAAATTTTGTCGAAAATTTTCGAAAATCGTTAAGAGATGACGTCAGGAAAATGGTTCGCGTCGATATAGAATCGGTAATGAAAAACCTGAAAGACGATTTTACCACTACGACCAATTTTATTTGTGAAGAGCAGACTTCTCTAAAGCAAGAGCTAGAAAAAAAAACTCAAGCCATGAAAGCACTCGAGGTTGAAAACACGCATCTCCGTAGTGAATTAGGTTTAGTAAAAAATCGACTTTCCGCTATCGAGAAGGTGTCTCGCAATAAAAATTTAGAAATTCAAGCTGTTCCTGAAACTAGAAATGAAAATCCCACCGCACTATTTCGCAACCTATGCAAGACGCTCAACTTAAACATTAGCGACGACCAGATCTACTCATGTCATAGAGTAGCTAAGATGAACAGTGCCTCCGATCGGCCGCGCAACATCCTTGTGTCACTTACCAACCCACGACTGCGAGATGAAGTCCTTTCTGCGTGTCATCGGTACAACCGGGCGCATAAGGACGAACCACTCAACACGACGCATCTCGATCTTCCTGTGAAGCGCCTCCCGATCTACGTCAACGAACATCTTTCGCCGGAGTGCAAGGCTCTACATGCGGCCGCAAGGAACGCAGCCAAAAATAAGAAATATAAATATGTGTGGGTGAGATACGGTCGTGTGTATATGCGTAAAGCGGATAACGCGGACTGCGTCCTTATAAAAGATATAGAGTGCATCAACAAACTTTTATAATTAATTATATGTTATTTACTAACTTTGCTATCAACGATCATAGTAATCGTTCAGTTTAAGTAGGTAGCTTTTAAGTCGGCTTTTATTATAATTATTTTAATAATAAATATTGTAATTCTAGAATCTTTATCAATGTTAATATTTTATCAAAACGTTAATCGCATAAGAACTAAAGTTAAGGAATTTTATCTAAGCATACTTAACTCTGACTATGATATTATTTGTATAACTGAAACAAATCTTAATGATACTATTTTTGATGACGAACTTTTTGACTCTAGGTACAATGTGGTAAGGCGAGATCGACTAGATTCTTGTGTTGGTAAGACTGAGGGCGGAGGTATTCTTATAGCTATAAAAAAAAAGTTCAGCTACATTCGCCAGAACTCATGGGACTGTGAAGTGGAAGACTTGTGGATTACCGTTCTTCCAGACTCAATCAATAACCTCAAATTAAATATCTGTTTATGCTATCTCCCCCCTGATTTGCCTCTTGCTTATTTTGAAAAGTTTTATTTAAATCTTCAAAGCGTTGTACTTAACTGCTCTCATAACGGTGATTTTTTGTGTTTGGGGGACTTTAATACACCTGACATACATTGGTCACTTTCTTCAGACAACCATAGTATGATTGCTGATCTTTCTCATGGTCAAAAAGCCAACTTACTAATGGATACCGCGTTATTATGTAACTTTTGTCAATTTAACATTATACCAAACAAAAATGACCGTTATCTAGACCTCGTCTTCTCAACCCTTTGCACTATTCAGGTTTGTGAGGCCGATCCTATGAGTCGTACAGACAACCATCACCCACCATTAAATTTTGAAATATCTTCTCAAAAAAACGTTCAAAATGGCTCTTTTAAAAATAAGAAGCGAAGTCGCCGTAACTATCGTAAATGTAATTTTTCCGACACATGTAATGATCTTGATGCTGTCGACTGGGAGAATACTTTGACATTAGTTCGTCGGGATGTCCTCTCAGTCAACGATATGGTAACAATATTTTACGACAACCTCATGAGAATAATTAATAAACATACTCCACTTACTAGTGATGACACCAATAGGTATCCCCATTGGTTTTCATCGGCCCTCAAACGCAGTCTTCAAGAAAAATCCAAATTTCATCGACGCTTTCGAACTTTTAAAAACCCTCGGGACTATGATACGTACTCCATGTTGCGCCGTAGATGTAAAAAACTAATAACCGATGATTACAATAATTTTGTATCTACTGTAGAAACTTCCTTGGATGGCAACATCAAAAGTTTCTGGCGCTTCATTAATGGTAAGAAGTCCTCAAACAACATCCCTTCTACACTTAAATACGGAAATTTAATATCTTCGGATCGGCAGGAAGTTTGTGAACTTTTCTCAAACTATTTTAGTTCGGTTTATGAAAAACCTGAACAAGTAACAGACACATCTGTGTCTAATAACATCAATGCTGCTCTATGCGATGTGGTTATCACTCCATATGAGATTTTGCGAAAGATAGCGCGTCTTGATCCTAACAAAGGTGCTGGTCCCGATGGGATCCCCCCTCATTTCGTTAAAAGATGTGCTAAGTCACTCTGCACTCCTCTCTGCATTATTTTCAATGCATCTCTTCAAGCTGGTGTTTTCCCATGCATGTGGAAAACAGCCCATGTAACTCCGATCTTCAAATCGGGAGATAAATCTTGTTGCGAAAATTATAGGCCCATCAGTATACTTTCATGTTTTGGTAAACTATTTGAGTCAATGGTATATGACTCTCTCTACTATCACTTAGAGCCTTTTCTGTCGCCTCGTCAGCATGGATTTATTAAAAAAAGATCCACGACCTCTAACCTCTTGGAATACAAACATTACCTATGCGGCGCGTTTGCGAAGACTGGACAGGTCGATGCTATCTACACGGATTTCTCCAAGGCGTTTGATAAGGTAAATCACTCGGCATTATGTCACAAACTTCGCTCTTACGGTATCCATGGAAGCCTTTTGCGTTGGGTAGAGTCATACCTCTACCGAAGAAATCAACTCGTAGCTATTAAAGGGTTTACTTCCTCGCCTGTTGTGGTAACATCTGGAGTTCCCCAAGGTTCCCACCTTGGACCATTGTTTTTTGTAGCTTTTATTAATGACCTCATTGATAGAATTAGGAATCCCTGTTTGTTATACGCCGATGATCTAAAAGTATACTCTACCATTTCTTGCATTAATGACTCTGTAGCCCTTCAAGCTGACCTGGATGCCGTCGAGGAATGGTGTAACAATAATCGTATGTTCTTAAATGTTAATAAATGCTTCGTAGTGTCTTTTACCAAAAAGAAACAAAAATTTTTAGCAAACTACAAACTAAAAAACCATGTTCTCGAAAGGAAATCTACCGCTAAAGATCTCGGAGTTATTTTTGATGAAAAGCTGGGATTTCATAACCACTACGACTATATCTCAACCAGATGCTCAAAGCTACTTGGTTTCATAACTAGGTCCACAAGAGACTTCAAGGACCCACGGAGCCTCATCTGCCTCTACCACTCCCTTGTTCGCAGTATTATGGAATACAATGCAGTAGTTTGGTCCCCTTTCTATAAGGTTCACATCGAGCGCCTTGAGAAAATCCAGAAAAGATTTCTTAGAATTTTGGGTTATAGGCATGGCATAAATCGAACTCTACCAACATATGAGGAAAAACTTAGTAAGTTCAAATTCATGTCTCTTGAAACCCGTCGTCAATACCTCGACATGATTACATTTTTCAAAATTCTTCACTCAGCCATCGATTCTCCTGTTTTACTATCCTCTATTAGTTTTAATATCAGGCCTAGATCTCGATACCCCTTTCAACACACGTTCGCACTTCAGGTCCACACCAATAATACGTCTTACTACAACCCTATAGTCAGAATGTGTCGTCAGTACAACGATCTTTTAATTAATAATAGTGACAATATTGACATTTTTAACAAAAGTATAATACATTTTAAAAAGGACATTGAAACCACTCTCATTAAGAAGAGTGGGCTTAATTTTTCTTAATTTTAATTTTACGTACTTAATTCTTAATTTTTATTCAAATTTTAGAGATAGGTAGGTTATATTTTCAAATCAAATCAATGTATTTATTGTTTTACTCATTAATTGCCCTATTTTATTATTTTATTATATTAATGCATGCTCTATATTTTAATATTAATCTCCATTACTTGTCTACACAGAACTGCTCTGTATAAATCATGCTGTGTACACATACTTAGGGATACAATCTAGATCATAATACTGTGACTTTCTTATTTTTAATTTTTTGATTGTGTTCCGTTTTGTGTGCCAAATAAATAAATAAATAAATAAATATTATTACATCAAAAATCAAAGTGCTTTATTTGCTTTAGACCTTACAAGACTTTTGAACACGTCACAAAATATCAAATTACCTAAATAAAACTAGGAAATAATGTGGTCATTTTGATTTTTTGTTGACTTCAATCTTTTAAAAAAATTGACATTGAAATTGATTGAAAAATTGACTGTCCAAATAATTGGCAAATGTTCGAAACCCTCGGCGCGCGAGTTTACTCGCACTTGACGGATCTTGTTTTGGCTGCATTCGCTGCAGAACTAGCATCGTTAGCTTAAGTGGGCCCCAATGAAATTTATTATCTAAGGCGCTTCCTAAAAATACGGTACTTTCTACAATTTCTAACGTTTTTACTTTTACATCAGTCTTAACATGTATAACATTTGGAAGAATAAATATAAAACATTGTATTTTAGTGTTGTTAAGCAAAAGATTATTGAAACTAAACCCCCTTTTGAGAATGCTTTTTTCTCATCGTCGAAGTTTGTGTTTTGTCGATCCATCCAAGCAATAGGTACAGTTCATACAACTTTTGTCTACTCACTAAAACTACGTTTTTTTGAGACCACGATTCATTAAGGTATGTATAGTGAATTGAACGCATTGATGAATTTGTTAAAAAAAACTACAATATCATTTAGGTTGTAATGTCAGTAATATATGGTGCGGTGATGGTTTAGACTTCCAATACAAGGTGACCACAGCTCTACTCACAGGTATTTTATTTTGTTTTGTTTTACAAATATTATATTTTACTTGAATTTTTTACTTAACTTTTTTGGCCTAATTGGACGGATTTTAAATAGTATTATTTTTTCACTAACATTTTTTTTTGCATTTTGTCAAACAAATATATTATTTAGACACTTTACTGAGGCTTCAGTTATTCTAGTAGGTTCCATAAATAATGGCCTAAGATTATTTGAATTCAATAAGTTTGTTAATCTACTAGGTATACTGTGGGAGTTAGCTTCTGAAGGCGCATACCCCACCCAAACTAGCGCCGCCACCTATTTTATCTAATTATTTCGTTTAACAAGGGAAATTTAAAAATCTATCACTCTGTTTGTAAATCGAAGTTGCCCTTGGTCCAAAATCTATTTTTGATTCACTGCCTAAACTAAATATAGAATAAAACTATTACAATGGCATTAAAATAAAGCTTATAATAAGTATCACAAACTGTACGATGGATTTTTGAAATTTCCTTTGTTCAACGGAATAATAAGATAAAGTAGGTGGCGGCGCTAGTTTGGGTGGGGTATGCGCCTTAAAGTCTTATCGGTCGAGATTTGAACAGTTTCGAAATAACCATCGTTATGCCTAAGGTCGAGATTTGAACAGTTTCGAACTAACCGTCGTTATGCCTAAGGTCGAGATTGGTGTGCGAGCGATGAAGGGGATCCCGCTCCCTCATGCGCATCTCGCCAACATCTCCGGTAGCACCCGCTGATCTGGACCGGTACACGTTCGAGTGCTGGAAGGTAACACAGAACTATTACTTCAGACCCTGCTTGGGTTCATCAACTGTATTAAAAACACTTTTTATTACAGAAATTACTTAGCGAACGGGGCAAACAATAAGCTTATGATTTTTTCTTGATGCTTATTTCACATTCTGATCCATCACCATAAGATTTAAATGAAAGCTACTGACCACATGTCCATTAGGCGCCCTGGCTGCCTCGGGTCTTCGTCCGCTGATGGTGCCGCCGGAGTGGAGGATAGCGCCGTTGTCCGTGCTGCGGAGCTGCGGTGACTCAAGCAGTAGTGGCAGCACCTATAATATAGACAACAAACAAAAATCACAACATGGTGCGTTTGCCATGAACTGTACTAGAATCGTCACACTTAGTCTCTTCTAGAAAACGTAACTATTACCGAGAGCTAATATGCTGGTCCGCAGGTTTGCTCGTTGTACAGAAGAGGTGAAAATAACTCTGTTCAAATCATTTTGTCAGACATTCTACACGAGCAGCCTATGGTTCACATACACTCAGAAATCCGTCAATACTCTTCGCGTTCAATACAACAATGCATTCAGGATGTTGCTGGGGCTGCCGCGGTTCTGCAGCGACTCCGGCATGTTCGCCGAGGCGCGCACAGACGGGTTCGCCGCCTGCATGAGGAAAAAGGCAGCCTCACTGATGAGCAGAGTCAGTGGGAGCACCAACAGCATCCTGAGAATGATAGCGGACCAGCTCGATGGCCCGCTATACAAACACAGCATTGCTGTATTAATTAAATAATAACAATCACAAACTTAATACTAAACTAACATAGACTAAGACTTATATAATTATAGATTAACCCGATTATGGATCTTTGTTATCTGAAAAATAAATTATCATTACCTATACTTCATTGATGTTATCAGGGACGGCGCGTAGTTCAAACGGATTGGGTATAACAGATTTTTCTTCGCACTCGTTTGCTGTTCAGCCTTTTTTTGTACACCGCGGATTCAAAAAACACGATACACCATCAGGACACGCAATAAAGTTCAGATCAATTAAACTCAGCGTCATCTAGGAGTGCAAGCACTACACAAGAGCTCGACAAACGTATGTGCTTGTCCCGCAGCAGGAAGCGGACCTGCAACCCTCTTCATGGGATCGTTGAAATGAGCAGAATCTGTAAGAGTGTGATTACCTTTGGAGCATGCCTCGGCGGCTCGTGCGGCAGGGTGTGCGCGCGCGCCGGCCGCTGCGGCGCCGCCCCGCCCTGGTGGCTGCCCGCCTGCCCCATCTCACTGGAACCACCTCATCTGTAAACAACCACAACTATGTTAAGTACTGCCTACAAGATGCCTAGCTACAATCTTTTTATTACTTACGTTGCCATAGATTGCTATGTGCGACCGTACTTATTTATTTTTGTTTTTAGTATGTAGGTACGTAATATTCGAGGTAATTTCTAGACATGTTTTAAAAAAGTGCATTTGAGGTCAAACAATCCTCTTTTGTAGGTCAAGGCATCAAAATGATCCGTGGAATCATATTACCCTTAGCATTTTGACAGATTCTAAATAAAAATGTGGAATTATTTCAAGCTTTTAACCTTACTAAAGTGTATGTATGTTTTTTTTATCATGCCATGTACGTTTTTTATAATGCGTAAGTATTATGAAATATTTTCTTTTAGTCGAGCTACCAATAGATGGAGCATTTTATTAAGACAGAATAAAATAATTAATTACTAATAATTTTCTTTTAGTATAACTTGCATTAGGGACAAAATAATCCCTAGGATCATTTTTGTTCTTACTTCAGGGATCATTTTGTACCCCTGGGTGTATAAAATGATCCCTTCTAATGTTTTGGAACATTTTAAATAATCCTAAAATAATATCAAAAAAATTAAGAATTCCATTTCCATTTGCATTAAAATAATTTATGAAAAACCCTTTCAATCCCTTCTCTAACCTTAACATTTTGGACTCAGAAAAGTTTCTCTCTTCAGGGAGATCATTATGCACATCTATTCCCAAGGTTACTTAAAAAGCGCTGTCACGGGCAGAAGCTAGTAATGAGTATACCTTCCTATCTAGCAAAAGCTGTGAGAAATGAAATAAAGTCCCAAAAATATTCGACTTCGACGGGAAAAGTTTTTTGGGACTTTATTTCATTTCTTAAAGATACCCAGAGTGCGGGTAAGCACTATTACAAAAATCCTTGAAAGCTGTAAGTTTGGTCTCTTGTTTCTGCATAAAACGGAATAAGTAATGAAAATTAAAAAAAATATCTACAAAAAATTTACCAAGTCTTACAAAAGATAGACTATTAAAATATTTACAAAAAAAATATACCAAGTCGTACAAAAGACAGAATAGAAGAATTTGAATATTTATGAGGGTGGCATAACTTTTTCAATATTGATGACTTATGCCTTTAAACGAGGTCCACCATAAAACTCTAAAAACATCCTTCTTCATGATTTACGAAGATGCTGTTAACAATCTTCATTTTTAAAATCTTTTCAATTTCCATCATTAAAAATACTATAAATATCAAAAAGTCCAAACAGATCGACACTAAAATACCATTAAACACGAAGGAATTTTAATAACTAACTCCTACGGGCGTTCAACTTTCTCGTCCTGTAGTTTTATGAATGTATTTATAGATTTTTAGCTCCCGAAAAAACTATTATATCCATACTTACTTAGGATTGGACAAGTAAACTAAGCCTGGAGGTCTCAACTCAACTCATCTACATCTTTGTCTTGTGCTCTCTCGTGCTTCCCGTTGAGACAAATCCCCTAGGCGTGGCGTGTGGGGTCGACCCAATAATTTAGGTAATTTACGCCTAAAGTATCATAGATTTATGGGAATAGAAAGCGTGAGCACCTAATGAAACTTTGAAGTTATGATCGTGCGCTTCTGGCTCGGCTTGTTTTGGTACAATAACCCGGGAGAGTCAAGGCTATGGCTAACTATGCACATCGAACTTGTCTACGTTCTAACATTTTTGAAGATCCTTCATTTAAATTTCGTCTCCAATTTTTGTTGTTGTTTTGTTGGTTCATAATAAAGATACGTGTCCAAGAGTACTGTAAGGTCTAAAGGAAATAGCACTTTGAATTTTGAATATAAACTCTGCAATAAACATTTGGATAGATTAAAATCACTTAATCGGAATACTTACCGGGTGCTTGAGTATTCCTATATTCAGCACCGTTTAAAATCACAAATCATGGTAACTATTGAAGCTTCGTAAGGATACCTAACTTTGTCGAGTTTTACAAAATAATATGTATATAAAAAAATATGAGACCTGCAAAAGTTTTTCGACCTCTCTTATTTGATACACCACTTGATGAGGTAGCTCCCCATTTTGATACCTATTCCCACTATTTTAATAATTTAGATATATTGCTCTGCACACTTAGGTTATAGGGATGGAGGGAACGGGTCAGTTTTAAACTTTTTTCAAATGATTACAAAAAACTGTTTTGGAATGCAAAAACTGATACTTTTCATTTACAAAAAAATGAGCCTGTAGGTTTTTTTAAACTTTTTACACCGTTATCTGTACCTATTGAAAATTTTAATTTGAATTATTTTTTTTATTTTTATTTTCATTTAATCAGTACAAGCGTAAAAAAATATTGTAATTAAAATTTCAAATTAATAGCTTTGCTACTTTAGATATTCAAGAGGTTATAACAACAGACAGAGCGATATCATAAGGGTTTCGAAAGCGATCGAAACCCAAAAACATATCAATGAGTAGGTACTAGGTACCTTTTTCTTGTGGTAATTTTCAAGAATGACTTTCACTGATTTAGTATCATTGGTGTTATTTTTCCCTTTTTGTTTATCGAAATCCTTGTAGAATATTGCATACAATTCATAAAAATGGACACCCCTAAACGCAGAAGGCAAAAGCGTTTTCTCTGCATGTCTCGTGGAGAAATGACGGAGATGCGTCCGCGCAACCGCAGTCGCCTACTTTCTTTATGGAAATCCGGCGGCCGATCATGTCATTGAATTGTTCGCGGATTTTAGCTAGTGAATTATTAATTTGGTTAAATTTTGGTTCTTTGGTAATTTATTTGGATTTTTGCATGCTTATTTAGTAAATGTATTTTTGCTGCAATTCCGTTAATAACAGACTTCTTGAAGAAAATTGTATAATATCACAAATACATAAGTAGGTTTATTAACTATCAATCATATTTACTTTAATTAAATCATATAGACACAAATAATAATTGATTAGTAGGTACCTTACAATTGAAATTACCTATTTCAACTGTCAGAAAGTAAGACTGCTAACTGTAAGAAGGTAAGGCTGCTAACTGTAAGAAGGTAAGGCTGCTAACTGTAAGAAGGTAAGGCTGCTAACTGTAAGAAGGTAAGGCTGCTAACTGTAAGAAGGTAAGGCTGCTAACTGTAAGAAGGTAAGGCTGCTAACTGTAAGAAGGTAAAGGCTGCTAACTGTAAGAAGGTAAGGCTGCTAACTGTAAGAAGGTAAGGCTGCTAACTGTAAGAAGGTAAGGCTGCTAACTGTAAGAAGGTAAGGCTGCTAACTGTAAGAAGGTAAGGCTGCTAACTGTAAGAAGGTAAAGGCTGCTAACTGTAAGAAGGTAAGGCTGCTAACTGTAAGAAGGTAAGGCTGCTAACTGTAAGAAGGTAAGGCTGCTAACTGTAAGAAGGTAAAGGCTGCTAACTGTAAGAAGGTAAGGCTGCTAACTGTAAGAAGGTAAGGCTGCTAACTGTAAGAAGGTAAGGCTGCTAACTGTAAGAAGGTAAGGCTGCTAACTGTAAGAAGGTAAGGCTGCTAACTGTAAGAAGGTAAGGCTGCTAACTGTAAGAAGGTAAGGCTGCTAACTGCCGACTAGTGCAGATTATTTGACGGTGGTATAACTAAATGTTTTCTTTATAAATAATGATGCGTTAATAAATTACCTGCTACAATATTTATATTTATTTTAGTAAGCATGTACTCAGTGATTAGGACCTCCCTGATCAAGCCATTTCAGCAAAAAGCTGTGATTACAATACAGAGGACCCGCATTTATCATAGAATAACTAAGTATTTGCTGTTCTCTATCGTAATAAGCAGGTAGGGGATAATTTCCCGATATTGTAGAACTATTCGAGGCCAGCTTGCTTACACATCCGTTCATTACACTGTTAGAAGTAAAATAATTGCTAAAACTAGGCAAGAGAGTTAGAAATTAGTATAATAAGTTCTGAAAATAATTGATACTAAACCCTGTAAGGTTAAGTATCAATTATTTTAGAAAGTGGATATGTGGTCCTTGCCTGTTACGGTAGCCAAATCCTAATAAATGAAGGCATCTGGTTTCTTAATTTTTTGACATAATAAACGATCACATTGTAACGGATCGCTAGAATTTTTAAAGAGTTGAGATGATAAAAAATCGTTGTATCAATTCGCAGACGTGTGAACCACTAAGTTGACAATTCGTTTTATAGTTAAAGATTAGGTATTTATCCATGCAGTTATCTGTATAGCGGGAAGCCTATAGAGTTACGAGCCCTTTTACAAAAAGTTTACGATATCAAAAGCCATAATTCAAGTGTCATCGAAATCAATCGGAACAATCAACAAGGAAGGTGTAGTCAATTCCAAAATATCAGATCCTCCACTTCCTCCATCCAATTTAAGATGGCTGTATCTCGTTCAGCTCGACAATTATCTGGGATGAGTTATGACAGCGCGGGCCGCGAGGAATGCGATAAATTACAGCCAATAGCCGTATCGGAACCTTGGGTTCTGGGCTATTCATCACCACTGTGCAGAAGATGCAGTAATGCAGTGCCTGTAGGGTCAGGAAGAACTAAAGATTGGCAGTCGGTTGCACGTGACTCGGACGTCTCAAGTGGCGAAGACATGTGAATTTTCGTGGGTTAGTCAATCAATAGGTAGAGCTAGGTGATGCTCAGTAAGAGGATACCTTAAAATGTATTAAAATATTGCAGTAGAATTCTCCAAAATAACGTTAAAATATTTCAACCTGCCATAAGATTTCGAGCTACAATATAATTCAATGAGAAAGTACAGAAACCGGAATTAATAGGCGGAATAAATGTTGCAATTTGCTAAATGTTCCGTATATTTTCTACTTATTTCGTTTCTTGCGTTTCATACAATATTATTGTGACCACACAAAATAGATTTGTTGTATCATAATATTTTTCATTTTTTAGCAATATTTAAACGCAGTGTGTTCTCATGTCTATGAATTTGTTATCTCAATCTCATCTGGTATCACTTTTAACATTACAATATGTTTCCAATGTTTCGACCCTCTTCGTTCTTGGTCGACGTTGTTTATTGAGTTGTGCATCTACTTAATATGTACAATGTGAGCAGTACGGTGTCGGGTGTCAGGTAATAGTTTCGCGAGGTGGCGACGCGCGCGGGAGCAATTAGTCAGGTGAACAGTGAACTGCAGGGAACGCAGGGAATCGGGGATACAAATTCACATTTTAATGACAGTATTTATAATCATCTAAATAGTATTTATTATCGTTATATTATTATTATAAATAGTATTTATTATTTGTGACGTGTCCAAGAGTCCTGTAAGGTCTAAAGGAAATAAAGCACTTTGAATTTTGAATATGAATTTTGAATATCATCTATTCTTATTCATTGTACCTTGCCCCCAATTTTATGATGAGTGGAATATAAAGAAGTCGCGGTTTTTTTCTGAAGATACTTGAAATCAAAGATTTATATCTTTGATTTCAAGTAATTTGCTCGCCCGGGGACATTTTTTTGCTATGCCTAGTTTCAGTACCTAGTTACTGATTCAAAGCCAGTGGAATCCTCTGACAAAAGGACAAATAAATAACCAAAGAAAAAATGAGTAAGAGAGGAAGATAGAAGAATCAATAAGTAAAATCTCTACAATTGCACCATATTTCTGAATTCGATCTAACGAACGCAGTACAAGTTCAAGCAACAAGTTACTGTTACGAATTACTTATTAATTTATTCATTGGCATTTGCTGTGGCACTGAACATGGCATAATATAGAATCTGGTATCTACAGATCCTCTTAGAGGCCAATTACATTTACATAATGCTATCGAAAGGGCAGCTTTGTGCCCACATGTGACCACTGCTTTGATTATGGGAATGAGGTCTTGGGGACTACGAATGAATAGCAATTGTCGGTAAGGCTTTTCTCGTGGGCCTCTAAACCTATCTTATCTAATTGAAATTGGAGTAAAATTGTTTCTGTATTGCAATTGCACAAGTTATGAGTGGGTACAAATGAGCCAGTCCACCACCTGCATCTGCGAAGTGCATTAAACGCTAAAGCTATAATAATTTACAAATTAAAATGCACTTTTAGAATACCGTTTTGAACATTCAATTTAAGTCAGGTTTATCAAATTCAACCTGAAATTGAACCTATTTCGGGGCTCACGCACGCATTGATTTTGAGCATAGCTTAACCCATTAGGGCATTATTATGTTTGGTCCTAATGTCCTTAACCATTTTAGATTGAGAATCTCCCCCTAGGCTAACCCAGCTGAGCACGTGCCGTGCGCTACCAGGCCCTGATGGGCGCACGTACAGCGGCCCGCACCGATCCCACAGCTAAAGCCCTTTATCACCTGCCATTTATCTGTGCTATCTCTCTTATAAGCGGTATTAATAAAACCGCGATCGGGCCGGTGGCGATCATTAAATCGTTAACAGTTATGCGCAGGCGCAGGCACGGACGCGGAAAATTATTCGCACAGCGCTTCCGTGCGCCATCTTGGGAAAGATGGGGAGATGAAGATCGCGGTCTCGTTACCCCTGCCAGCTGTCAGATGTCACTGGCGTCTGGCGGTCGTTGACCCCACCGTGACACGAGATAATTATGTAATTCCCGCCTGTTTCCGCGTGATCAGACTTCTTCCATCATTTGCGGGATTGCTGTCTAATCTTTGTCGTTTACCGTTTGAAATCCTGTCCGAGATAAGAGGTCACAGTTATGAGGGAAAACTTTTCTTGTTGGTTGCAAAAAGGGTTTTTACTGCGCGTCAGCTGCATTACCCAGACTCTATAAAAGTGACGGCTTACAGGAATGTAAACAGGAAAACAGCTTTATTTTCCTCTTTGTTTCAAATAAAGCCATCTTAAGAATTCCATTTCCTTCAGACTTTCTTCCTGCTGTAACCGCATAGCGAAGCTTATACCTAATTGTTGAGTGCGCAAAAAGACGCGGTGTCGGTAACGAGGCTCCGACCGCCGCAATCAATGATGCGCGTCGTGAACCGACGTGAACTGGCGGACTATGGACGAGTACGTGCGAACTGCATTCACTCATTGATACCGACTCTGGTAGGAGTGGTGCCGTGGTGGCAGCAAGCAGTGTTTTGGTAAGACACATTGCACTTTGAAGAACTAGGAGGAGATGAAGATACAATTTACGCGAAGCATTGTAAATAAGAAATTAACAAATAATGATGAAGAAATAATGCTAAAAAAATTAAAGAACTCTTTATGTTAGGGATAGATTGCAGATTACTTGATGATTTTAAAATCACGGCTTAGCTTAAAATTTACGAATAAGATTAAATCAGCAGATCTAAACAGCCAATAAATAAGTTGCTTGTTCATATTTTAATAATTTGGCGTGTTTTAAAAACGATAAAGCGACTTCAAGTGACGGAATAATGAAATTGGGTTTGGGAATAATTACTTTTAAGCCCGGACATTTCAATAGCGCGTTCTAATTTTTCAAGTGGCGACATCTAATTGAAATTCGATTCCATGGAAACTATTTATGGAAATGGTCATTATAAAAATTATCAAGTGATGTTTTAGATGCGTTTTACGGCGCACATTCATCAACAGACCATTTTTTAAGGACAGTCTAACCTAAAAATCAACCTTTTTATGATACAAAAAAAAAACATTAATATCATTTACTAATTGGCACATAACCAAAATTGTTGTAGCTATATTGGTGATTTGTGCTGTGTGTGACGGAGGAAATCTACAAATATTAAATTAAAAAAAAAACATACAGCCGACCATAGAACGTCCTTCTGGATTAGTTAAAATCAACTATGATATCAAAACCGCTGAAAAATTATGCTCATAACATGTGCATTGTGCACACTTCTTCAAAATAGAAGTAGGTAGGTAATAAAACAGTTCTCGAGCCCTAGAGTCCGTCCAGACAACTGTATTCTGATTTACTGGCCCACAGATAGCGAAACAGACGGGATGGTGCTTATACACGCTCGAGTAACATTGCTTTCCTCACGTAAACGGGTTAAGGCTGCTTCCTCATAAGATCTTTTGTTTCATTATATACAGGGCAAATTCTGTTATTTTCTAGACGCGCTCTTTGACAGGGCACTACTGTGCCCTATCAAAGAGGGCCTAGGGCCGAAACTTGCTGATGTCGCCCAATTTAGTAACTGTATTACTTTTTTGGACCCGCCACGGAACGTGTTGTATGATCGTGAATTCGAATAAAGTAAAGATTATTTTCAATATCTAGAAGAAGTACTTACATATTTACTATGACATATGTTTTGGAGTTCTCTCGAGGTTCGGCTACTTACTATGAGGACGCGCTGATGCTGTGTGATATGTCCAGCATTATCTATTTTTCAGACATCATGACTACTGTTCTAATTTTTTTTTCCCAAAATACTCATCGTCAAACATAACCCACATTTCTCCATTGAACACATAAACCGGAAGCTCTATCCATTCAGCACCTAATAATCGAGTTATTTGGCTTAACAAAACACTTTCTACGAAGTTCGGAATTAAAACAATGTATAATCGCTCTGTGCTGGATCTGTATGGAATGGTTCACATTTTGAGAGCAGTGCACGCTCTGATTGCTTGTGAACAAGATCGCATAGATACGTGTGTGTAATTGTGACATGGTAAGGTTGTCATTTTATTTCGTCGCTTCATTACTCGATATTAAAATAACACAACGTAGTTTCCATAATCTACAAGGCAAGATCGCACCTTCTTACTAGAAACTCATAGAGTAAGAAGAATTTCCTACGGTACGTCAGACTGACGGATGATCGTTCTGTCTATGGCTCTCTCTCTCACAGCTTATCCTTGGTAAATGCTATTAATGGATGATACGATCCAGGCCATGCAGCATCTCAGCAAGGGTTGCTGTTTACTGTGTGACTCACACTATGCATTCACACAGAATCGAGACAAACTTATTACAAGCCGAGCCTTGACAAGACTTTTTTACAAGTAGCTCAGGCTCAATTCTGTTAGGGTTGAGATATTATTCGGTTCATCTGTGTCAGAGAAGATAAATGCGGCTAAGGTAATTGAGACGCAAGGTCTATTTATGAATAAACCTGCCAAGAACAAAAGGTCCCAGCCTGGCCCTCAGACAAACATTCGGCCGGCAACGACGTAACGGGAAACTTATCGGCCTTCTCGTCACTCGACAAACACGGGGGGGGGGGGGAGTGTCAGGATACTATTTTCGTGTGCACCTCCCGCTGTCCCAGCGCATCACCCCTACGTGGCACGGCAGACGCCAGGCCGGCCGTCATCAGGAGAAGCCCCGTGCGCTGGTTGCCACTAGTTGAGGCGCATGCCGAAAGGTTTTCTTATTTTTATAATTGTTGACTTAAAATTACTGAAAACCCCGTTTTAGTTTTAGATTGAGTTAGGAACGGTTTTAGTAAAACGTTCAATCAGCCGGTTGTACAAGCAGTTGTTCCAAGAAACATTTTTTCTAATCCTGAAAGGCACTTAGTGGCTGACGCTATAAGTAAACTTTTAAGCATGGGAGCTATATCAGAATGCCAAGCGACAGAGAACCAATTTATTTCGAGAGTTTTTCTCATACCAAAGCCCAATGGCGAGAAGAGGTTTATGTTTAATCTTTAACCGTTAAATATCTTCATATATGTACATAATGAACATTAATATGGAGATTACCGCACAGCTTGTAGATTAATTCCACATAGTAGTTACCTAGCAAACATCGACTTGAAGGACGGATATTTTCTAATACTTATGTGTGAGTCTGGCCGCAGGTACTTACGTTTTCAATTTGATCCTGACTAGGCTTTCTGAATTTAATTCTCTACCTTCGTGCCTAGATTACCTACGTCCACAAAGATTATGAAGGAGGATAGCACACCTTCGATGATATTCTCTGCTTAGGCGATACATTTGAATCATGTGCCCTTAACGTGAAAGAAACTTTGAATTTACTTCAATGCTTAGGCTTGGTAGTAAGTTATAACAAGCTATGTTTTATCATAACATCAGACATGTGAATTATATTTTCGATTCGCCCAACCTAACTTTCAATCTCCAATCTGATAAACGCATAAAGATCTCTGCTTTTGTTACAAGGTTCATGAAATTATCAACATACAGAATCCGTGATTTTGCACAAGTTATCAATATCTTAGAGGCTGCTTGCCCGGCTGCCGCGTCAGGTAAGGGTATATATTTTGGAGCATCAAAACTTAGCGTTTCGAAACGACGCCCTGACGCATTTAGTACAGGATGGGGTGCCGTTTGTAACGGGATCAGCGCCCATGGCCATTGGAAGGACTCCGAGAAGCAGAACCAAATTAACTGGTTATAACTGACGGCAGTGTTTCTTGGCCTTAAGACTTTTGCTAACACGCGATCAGTATGTGTCATTCTACTTTGAATAGTTAAGACCGCGCTTAGTTAAGAGGCGTTCAATATCCTCATCTGAATGACTTAGCTAGGGCGATTTGGCATTGATGTGAATAGCGTAGTCTTTGGATTGTTGCCTACGTAAACGCTAAGCAGAACCACGCGGACGCCGCATAGAGAGTAGATAATCCGGACACTGAATAAACGCTCTCCGATAATGGTTTCAAGGACGTCATACGTCGTTTTGAAGAATTTGAAATAGATCTATTTGCTTCTATAGATAATGCCAAGTACGCTAGATACATATCTTGGAGAAGGGCCCGGAGGCAGTTTCTGTAGATGCGTGTCTTTTTAAGAACCGTTAAGAAAATTATTGAAGATAAGGCGAACGGTATCTTCACAGTAGACTTACGCTGGGTGTTATGAGACTCTGTGCCAATCGGTCAAGGGTCGAGGCGCCTCCGCAGACTCAGCCAATCAAACTCAATACCTAACTTTATTTCTTTACAAAATAAACACTTAGACAAATCAAATTTAATACTTATCTAATGGTTTAGTCTTTTGTAGAAAACAAGATTAAGCAGTACTTATTACACCACTGTAAACCTTTGGTGAAACTTCTGTTCAACCAGTCATATAGATCCTTTTGGACCGTCTAAGGTTGCGGCCTTGACTTTTTTTACCTGATTTATTCAGAAAGGGCTGCGCAAATAGTAGCTAAATTCATTTCGATCAACGCGGTAGCTGCTCTAATGGGCGATAATATTGGTTCCGATACTAAGGAGCGCAGAACAAGACCTCCGCGGCCGAGATACTCAAGCACGTGGGACCCATAGCTTGTCCTGAACCTCGTCGGCACCTGGTACGCCAATGAACACCTCTCGCTTGAGTGTATTACTAAAATATCAGTAATTTTTTTGGCCGTCTGTACCGCTCACATAGTTCAGACGTTTTCTTATTTAAGGAAAATATACTTTTTAATATACTTTCGCAGAACGAAATTAAGATTAACATCCCAGACATCATCAAGACCTCATCCCCAGGCCGGGAGTAACCGGTCTTGTGCCTGCCATACTTCAATCAGGTTAAATCGATATGCTCAGGTACTGTTCCCTCCAACTACATTTCTAAGACAATAAGAAATCATCTGCTAACTTTTAGCCTTGTGTGGCACAAGGCTGCCACCGCACAAAGTATAAGTCGGTGGATAAAACAGATCCTCTCCGAGAGATTTCGTGCACACATCACGCACACGCATAATGTTTCAACCTCCGCCGCGACGGCCGCTGGTTTTACCATAGAGACCATTCGAAGATCCGCCGCTTGGACCAGTACATCCAATGCGTTTGGTAAATTTTATAATAGATCGATTATTGATGAAACTCGGTTTACCCACTCTGTATTTTTCCCTATCCAGGGAAGGCACTCTTAGGTTTTTGAGTTTATATTTTGTGTTAAGGGTATAGGATCCCTTTTTGATTTAATTAGGTATAATATTGTTTACCTACACAAAAACTTTCCTCTCTAAACATCTACGTTGTGTTATTTTAATATCGAGTAATGAAGCGACGAAATAAAATATATGATCAAATGAACTTCACTGACGTGAAATTCGATCATTATTTTATGAGTCGCTTCATTACGAAGATATTAACTCCCTCCCTCCCATGGGACCCTGATAGAAAGTTTTTGCTTTCAACTACCTACTCTAAAGAATGAGAGCCATAGACAGAACGATCATCCGTCAGTCTGACGTACCGTAGGAAATTCTTCTTACTCTATGAGTTTCTAGTAAGAAGGTGCGATCTTGCCTTGTAGATTATGGAAACTACGTTGTGTTATTTTAATATCTTCGTAATGAAGCGACTCATAAAATAATGATCGAATTTCACGTCAGTGAAGTTCATTTGATCATATATTATTGAGGTAAGTAGTATTGCAGTGGATATGGAAACTATGAATTAACCTTTTGTTTGTGACATATCAACATCCAGTTACCGCGTTATGAAATACGTTAAATGACTTACAACAGCTCTATTTATGATAATGTAATACAAAAATGTGCGAATGTGTACGTATGTCTTAACAACTTCCTATATGACAAATTTACGAAAACAAAGGTGGAAAAGAAGGTTTACCCGAAAAGAGTTAAAGAAAATTATGATAAATATTTTCATCTGTGAAAAATGAAACATATTGAGAACAAAAATACAGAAAAAAAACAAACGCAAATTCTAGAGCAGTATTTACTTCTTAATAATATGAGTTTTGTTTGTCTGAGAAGTGCTCAGAGAATAAATACAGGCATAAGCATCGCGACTAGACTTGGTGGAAACATCTCGAACGCATAATTTCTCGTGTTCCGCTACATTCCCGATAGCATTGTATGAATGTCTGTCCGTACATTTGTTAATGCCGGTTCGGTTGTGTAGCACGAGCAGGTGGGCTCGCGATTACTGCTTCAAAGGTTACATGTACAGGCACAGACATATATACCGATAGGGCCAATTTTTAAGGCGTTGTTAAGGTGAAGTAGGTCCCAAAACTCAGGTTTTGCCTAGACGGAAAACCAGTTTTAAGGCAAGAAAACATAATTTTTTAAAATCTTTTTTGATGAGTATCGATAGCTTAGGATTTTTGTTAGTAAGTTATGGGGAGCCGAAACACGATTGACTCAACTTGACTCGATAGAAAAAAATCGCAAAGTTTCCTCTAAATTTTGCATTTTTACTACGGAAAACCAGTTTCATTTGCTAGTTACTTAACATAGTTGAATGAAATATTGTCTAAAAAATACTTAACTTTAGAGGATTATGGTTTTAGTTTTTTGCAAAAGAGTTTTATTTTAGAGCAATAACAAATTTATAAATAAAAAGCAGTGAAATTGCGCGCGGGCCGGCTGTTGCGTCCCTTTCTCGCTTTCACTGCGCGGTGTTCGCTCGTCCTTGTCTCAAAAATACGAACGTACTTCGCCTTAAATGAATTCATGATATTTTTAAACCGAAAACGTTTAACAATTCCGTCGTTCATTCTAGCGATGAGTTGATAGATAAGATTTTCTAGCTAGCAAATCGATGAACAAAGTCATTCATTCAAAAACGATATAATATGACATGTGCTCAGATGATGTTAAGAAAATTACAGTGTTTAACAATTTTGCGGTCGACTCTACCATTGTAGTGCTAAGTGAGAGACAAAAATGTGCTTTATTTACCTATAAGTTTGTAGTTTTAACTTATTAAGTACCTACCTATTCGAAATTGGTTTTCTATGGGGAATGGCTGATGAGCCAATCAGTGGGACAGTGGTGCCTTTGAGATAGGCTTGTATTTCTAACCATATGTCGAGAAGAAAAATATATGAAACTTCATAATAGTAGGTATGTCTAATAGATTGTAAAAACGGGTATAGTTATAGTTATATACAGTTAGCTTCCTGTATTCTCATACTGTGGATATAAAGTTTACATCCCTTTTCCTAGTCAAACATAAATCTCGTTAAATGTACGTTCATGATCTCTAACTAATTGTTGTTAATCGCTCATTAAGATTACGAGATGTTAGATAAGCATTATATTGCTCTCGTGTGTTCGGTGGGAGCCTGATCTCGAATTGTCTCTATTCTTGTAAGATTCATAGCTGTTTGTTACATCTAATAATGGCAGTAAATACCAACGCTGTTTGTTTTGTGATTTGCCCACATGTATACAATATAGAGATAAAAATGATTGACGGTATCGAAAAAAATTATTCCAAGGTCCTAAAAAATTAAAACTTATTAAAAACAAATTTTTTGTATGTCATAATAAAATAAACGGATCTATCAATTAACGGATAAATTTGCTAGATAATTCACTTATTCAGTACCTACTGTGTGTCATTTATAGTTTTTAGTTATCAACTTTTTTGTCTTTAATAATAAAATTCCAAGCACAGTTAGTTCTACTGCTAAACGAAACCTTTAGGCATTTTGCTTGCGACACACCACCGGTAAACTACACCATATTGCATTTAAAGTGAATTAAACACTTTCAATAAAGCCCTAAATAAGGGGCCTAGGCTCGCCTAAAGCGGCGGTGGGTACGAGGCTGGACAAATACTTAGCCTTACACGATCAAAGGGCTTAGGTACTACGCATAATAGTAACACCGATAAAGTCTATTAAATTGGGAAATCTAGGTGCGATTAATTTATGGAAGTTGATATTTTAAAAACTTAAACATAAAAAATCGTAGCAAAAATATTTTTAAAATCAGAAATCAAACACGTTTATTTCTTTGGACGTACAAATTAAGCTCATAAACCAGTGCATTTTTTAAATTAATTTATCATCAAATACGTGTTATCGATTACCTCTATTAATTGATACACAAGTAGGCCGAGCTATTTGACAGTCTTTACTCAAATCCAATCGAATAAAGGCTCACCGTGACTCATTACATAGAATAGAATAGAATAGAATACATTTTATTGGCTCACACACACATACACAGCATGAGCTATTACAGAAAACACACGTTTTATCTGCTAGAAACCCGTTTCGATTTCACGACAAACGGAAAATGTGTCGTCTTCCATATGATTCGAAGAAATCTACGAAACATTTGTAGTCAAACCCAGTCATAAATTTCATTCTCAACATATCGGTGGGTTTGGAATGAGCCCATCACCAGTTACTATGTCACAGGGCCAGCGTGCTAATAGAACCGGTAGATGTTTGTCCAAAAGAAGGGCTGCCAAAGGGCCTAACGAACTCTCCACGACAGGTTATCTATTGGGTTAAAAGGTTCAGATTACTACTTTCACCTGGGATCGGCTTTTTAATTAACCTTTTGGTCATGGGATTTGATTATGGAGCAGTGATTTAGTGGAACTGCCCCCCGATCTAACATATTTAGTGGAACTGCCCCCCGATCTAACATATTTAGTGGAACTGCCCCCCGATCTAACATATTTAGTGGAACTGCCCCCCGATCTAACATATTTAGTGGAACTGCCCCCCGATCTAACATATTTAGTGGAACTGCCCCCCGATCTAACATGTTGAGGGGAGTATCTCACATGTCCATTCATGATGTTGCATCTAGGGAGATTAGATTAGTTCTTTATTGATTTTCTGCAAAAAAAACACAGGAAAGCATAAGTATTTGTGTCTTGAGTACCGTTCCAATAGGGTCAACCTCTTGATACCATTTTTAGCGTCCATAAGACGTATTATAAGGATTTTAAAAATGAACAGCGTCTGATAACTTTCAACCTCTGACCGTTTCTACTTCAGCGCTTTGTTTCATATTTGGGTATTTCAGGTTTAAGAGGAAGGACTCCAAATATTCGTAGGTTTTTACATGAAGTAAGAAGACTTTAACCTAACACTTCTTTAAAATGAGGTTAACATTGTGACCCAGTAACTCGAAGCAGGCTGTTTGCCCACGGCGTCCACCGCTGGACAAACATTAGCTATTGATCCACGACTGAGATCTTGCTTCGACAAATATTGGTACTATTGATGAACATCCGACTGGTCTGTGTCTGTTTGTTCTTATTTGTAGTTTGGTCTGAGAGAAACTTAAATACAATGAAACAAGTTAGAAACAAGTTAGAGGGAGCAATTAACGAATGAACCGAGCAATTTTTACAAGCTTTTATTCTACTTGCCCTGTTAGTTAGTGTGGGACAAATCTAACAACTGAATTTTAGACCAGTTATCTTCAACCGATTCGGCTGGGTATATTTATGTAAGTTTGGTGACAATGCAATGTCATGGTACCGAGCTGGTCTGATGATGGAGACAGAAGGTGGCCACAGCAGCTCCTAAACGAAACGACTTAACCCCGTCGAGCTTTTGTTTCTTAGATTTGTCTTACCAAGCACTTTGATCATAGATTATTAGAAAAGCTAGTTTAAAATAAAATAAAATTGTTAACATTGTCTGCAATCAATAAATGAGCATCGACTTTTGTAGACAGATGCAGTACTTGAACCCAAATGTATTAGTTAACGGTGTTTAAGAGGGGGTAATTAACGAAGTAGAAGCCACAATTACATCGCATCAAATCATCGTGAGAGAAAAATCAAGTCTTCTGATTGAGTGACTCAAGAAAACATAGAGTGTTGTCGATCCAGGGCGCAAGTCTGTAAGCATTCTTTTGTTTTGTAATCAGATTTTATCGAAGCAGTATAAGGTACATATAAATGTGTGTACCTATTGTAAAACATTTTAGATATTTCCCAATTGTTCGCATGTCGCTACGTTATTACGAGCTCACGCCGAGCGCCACGCGCCTCGCGGGCACGCGTCGCTCTTGGCGCACTCAGACACACGATACTGCACTAAACCTCTCTAGTATTTAAGAACGCTATGGTATTTGTGAAATAGATTTCTTATCTTTTACATAGATCTACCTACATAGTAGCTTCGATCGGTTTTACAGGCTGTGTTCTTGAGATATCGAATGAAGCTGGCAACATCGATTTACCTTATTTGTTTTTTGGAACGCCTATTTTTCGCCGGTGATAAAGTTAGATTTTAGTTTAAGTTAGCTTGTTTAAGAACTATATTAAAAATCGGTCAAGTGAATGTGTTCGTTTTGAAACTGTTCCCGTTTCAAACACTTATAAAGCAATAATTTAATATCTTCAAGCTTTTATCACAATTCTCAGATCTCAATCACTCGATCAAGCAACCAAATCGAATCATACAACATTTTAATGACTAAAACTCAATTTATATTTTATTATCACAATAACGAGCGAACGGTACAACTTACAGTTAAGCATTTTGTTTAATCGCTGGAAGAAACGAATTAAAACGTGCGCCCGCGCAGCGTAGCCAGCAATTTGTCTACAGCGCGGGCATTGTGCAAGTGACATGTAACGAATGCACTACTGATCTATCATTATGTTTCAGGCTTGTAATGGTTTGCTATAAGTATGGTGCCACAATGCATAGTAAACAGCGAATTGCAAGTCCAGGTACTAAAAGCACCTAGTAAATAAAATTGTGTACTCAATGTTATCTTAATTTCGGTGGCCAGCGGCCAGCTCGGCCAGCTTAAACCACTGTAGCTGGAAAGCTGAAATTTAGAGACTAGGTACAACCACTTAATGACGCTCAACACTAAATGACGACCTCTGTGGCGCAATGGGCGAAAGTCTGCCAGCGACGCAGGAGGTTGCGGGGTCGATTCCCGCCTCGGGACAAATGTGTGTACGATCTGCAGGCATTTGTTCTGGGTGTTCTGGACGTTTTCTATGTATTATAAAAATGTCTACCAATGTATTGTATTATATTATGTATATCAGTTATCTAGTAACCCACCCATAACACAAGCTCTTCTTAGCTTGGGCTAGATAATGCTGTGCTGAATAGTCCAGCAATATTTATTTACATATTTATTACTAATATATAGGTACTAACTATACTAATATTATAAAGAGGGAAGATTTGTCTGTTTTAATTGAATAGACTTCGAAACAACTGGACCGATTTGAAAAATTCTTTTACCTTAAGAATCCTACATTATCCTTAATGAACATAGGCTAATTCATAATTCAATTACGTTTTTTTCTTTAAGATTACAAAATAAGCACTTGGACAATACCCGTGCGAAGCCGGGGCAGATCTCTAACTCTCTCTTTTTACAACTGGTTAATATGGGGTTTGATATTACTGAGGTTTTTTTGTAACTTTTTGACCGTCCGATTGACTTAAAACTTCAAAGGATTTTTTAAAATATTATTGTAAAAAGTTATGCTTATAGCGTAAGACCTGAATTTTTCTTTAGGTATATACTAAAACAACAAGGAATTTCCAAAAATCGATTTAAAAGCTTAAAATGGATGTTATTTAGGTTTATGTAACTTTTGAACCATAAACCCAATTTGTTTGATACTAAAGTACAGAGAATACTAAGCATATAAAATTATTAATCATGCATTTCAGTATTTTTCAGACTAATAATTAAAAAAAAAAACAATTGGAAACATATTTCTGATTTTTAAAATTATTAACTTTAAAAACTTTAAAATAACTTTATTTGTTCAATTAGACATATACATATTTCTAAAATTTAAAAGAACATAAAAATATTATTAACTGTAAGCCTAAAAGAAACAAAATGGCGTCTGCCTCAGCATGGGTTGGTTGTAGGTATATTACTTTGTACTAATATTTGTATTCTATTACATTATTGTAATTTTCTTTCTTAATAAAGGTTCTTTTTTCAATGAACTACATAAATGAAACTTACACTATTTTATGAAATAAAGTGTTTCAGGAATTTTTATATTATATCTTTTAAAAAGGTTTGAAGAGTGATTGTGTCAGAGTTCACGACTTCGCATTCGACCGATGGATTATACATTTTAAGAAGTTATAAGGGAAAATCTCGTTGCTGAGCTGATTACCTTTGTTTGAGTTGTATTCATTTGATACTTGATGAGAGCGTTTCAGGAACCTGCATCGAAACTTCTGCATAAGGGTAATGCTTCGCTAGTGTTTAAGTTGTCATGTTCCTTTAATTTGTTTGAAATTTTGGATGATATACGAAAAAAAAATATACCAGAAAACGAAACTAAAACAATACCTATAAAATAGTGGGCTAGAAAAGTATGTGATTTTTGGTGACATTTTGTAAAGATTTGCTTGAAACTCAGCACAGACAAATCTTGTTGACTTGATGACAAACAGGTTTCAGGAATTTCGAAAATTTCAACAGGGTTTTAGTTAATTGCTTTTTACCCTAAAGTACATACGATTAAAAGCGTCACATAAACAAAAGGTACATACAATACAACCTGACTTTATTCCAGAAAAAGAGGGCTGCCAAAGAAGTTATGAGTACAATGTTCTGTATTCTGTCTACACAGACACGTAAGGTTCAGAGGATCACAAACACAACTAGGCATATTTCTTGAGACAGTTGAGACCAAAGATTTAAAAAATACATCGAAGCAAATAGTCAAACAAAAGAGCCTATTAAAAGAAACAAACAGTTTCTTAGGCTTTAAAACCATGGGAAAAAGCTTGCGTCTAATCAACTTGTTAATCAAAAGTGATCTTATTCAACACCCCAATTACCTCCCGCGCCGCCATTGTTGTATTGACATCTCCTGTCATGCGCACACGCTTCGAATCCATTACAGCGATCATTTATAATTGTTGCGTAACTGACAGATTGGTATGACTGACAGAATTGTAATTGCAATGTATCTCGGATTCGGTGAAAGCGTCGAATTATCGATTAAGGATCGGTTAATCCAAAAAAAGATTTTTCGTTCAGTTTTTGGTTAGCAAGATATTTTTTTTTAGAAATTTAAATTACTATGTTAACTTTATAGTATAAAATTTAAATGATTTCCTGATTTTAATATCTGTTGATATGGGATAATTATTATGTCTAGAGCAAGGAGAGCAAGACAGAACAATGCCTGCCATCACAAAACATTTCTTGATACATGTACCTATGTGCTTGTCATCTCCAAAAGTGTATAGTGGACATGATGATAACAAGGTATTGGAGAAGCGTGGTGATTTGTCAAAATGTAAGTGTGCTGATAACGAATTTGACAATATGCGTTACCATTGTATATTCTTTCTCTTTTTTCTGGCTAGGCTTGGTTCTCAGATTTACCATCCTTTTTTCCTCCCCATGTTTTCTGTGCACATTTTTCTAAAGTTGCAAAGCCTGGCTTTGCAACCTGCGTATTGAAGAAAGTTGTGGCACTTTTCAATAGAAAGTCTGTCACTGTCCGTCCGTCTACAATAATTATTTAAATAATGATTGAGAAATGAATAACACTATGCTGTAAGTACTACAAATAATACTGCTAAAGGGCGAAGTTGAATATATAATGATCTATGAATATTTATATGAAATGGTGGTTACCGCAATTTACGACTTTGTGCCTCTGGCCAAACTTCTTCCTCATCTTTACTTTTACAGGCATTTTCACGCTAGGTACCTACTTACTTTCTAAATCACCTTACCTAGCCTCACTTTCAGTAGCTAGACCAGGCATTCGTCAAACGTATTAAAAAAGCAGTTAAAATGGTAAAGTAATAGTCTATTAATCGTGGGATGTGGCACTTTCGTTCGGTTTCCCATCCGCTCCGTGTTTGGAGCTGCTGGTAAGAACTGGAGGAAATGGTTTTATAATGCACCATTCAGGTATGAGAAGGTGTCTATTGCTGTTTGAATAAGATAATTATAGTGTAAAAACTTACCGCGAAGAAGGATATCACTTCACTTTTCAACCTTTAGTACTATACTTATAAATCTGTGTTTTCAAAAAACTGTAATTACCTGAAAAAAAAAGAAAAACCCTTTAATTTTTGACGTCCTACAAATTAGGTCATGATTAGGTCTGTGCAGAAAGGATGATTAGAATTTCTAGTAAAAGACGATCATGTACATAGAAGTAGAACGTTGTGTTGCTGGAGACCAATGAGTTTGAATTCTAAAAATCAACAAAAAGTTTTTCTCTTTCGATTCCTTAGTCTCTAGCAAACAGGCTAACAAAAACAAAGTAAATAATTTTAACTGAGACTCATTGTAGAGTCTAGTAGTGAAGTGTTTGATCGTAATCGAGATAAATGCCGATCAGTTCAGTCCTTCATCAGCGTCAGGTAGCTTCCACTAAAGCACTTCATCATACTGCGCAAATGTGGGAAAATTGTCGGCCACATCCTGCAACATTGTATACTCTATGTGGTAATACATCTCTGTGTCCGATGGATGGGGCAAACATGACATAAGGAGAGAGCAACTTGCGTCCGGTATTTAAGAATTCATTGCGTAAAATAGAAAATAAATATTTAGTTAGGAACGCGTAATCACTAAAATTATTTAAGTACCTACGTGAATTTCTTAGCAGAATTAAATGACCACCCAGCGTGAATAAAGTTGTACTTTGTGGTTACGCTTTGAACGTCCTATGGATATAATTTTCTCAACACATAGCACATCCTTAATAGTTAAGGGGTTGTAATGTTTGAGAGTGAAGGTATATCGAGTCTACATAAAACACTGCCTGAATGAGTGTACTACGTCGACCGGCGTGCAGCGCTCGTCCTTGCGCCCACGCACGCCGCGGCTTCATTCACTTGTAGGAAGTCGTTTGCTAACTTGTGCGAATTATGTGCATAATAAACTGAGACTACTGAGGGCGGCGCGGCGGCTGTACTACTGCTTGGATATCACTTTGTCACTAGAATTGGAAATTGTCTAGGGTCGGTGTTCTTCTTAATTTCAATTCCAGTTCGCTGGTTCCATCTTTTGAATATGGAGCTATAAGGATATTCTATCAGACTTCACCTATTCTAATAAATCTATCGTAGAACCCGTTACCTTGATGAGAGGTACTAAAGTGTTACTTACCTTACATCGCTCGCTTACCAGATTCCATTCGAATATAATATTCATACAATTATGATCAATAAATAATATTGATAAATTAATTGAAAAGGCCAGAAATGTCAAAATAAGTGGATTATTTCGGCGCACCTTGCGCGGGCGGGGCCATGGCGAAACTAACGTAATGGTGATTTATAGCTATTACTGATACCTGCATCCACGTACCAACGATATAGAGGGTGTCTTACGATGTATAAATTGTAATGGAAATGTATAGTGTAAATTTTACAGCGTCTTCTAAAAATAGGAACCAAAAAACACATCTGTAATTGTACAGTATGATGCGGGATACGCAGCACCAGTCGTTGTGTTGCGCGGTGATCCTTGGACCCTATGTCCAGCAGTGGATGTTTTTCGGATGAAATGATAAAGATGACGATGGTACAGCAGAAAACATGTAAAAAGAAGATGGCATGGCACATACAATTTTGTAGCTTTTATCTATACATATATATCGATGTATGTACTTAAATCCTAAATATAGGCCTAGGCCATCATCTCTGGTCGTAAAGAGAGAACATTTATATCCGTTAACAAAGATCTCGAAAGATTAGTAAAAAAAGGTTTATTTTAGGATTTTTACCCCCTGTGTAGTATTGGTGTATGTTATCGAAACTATTAAAGTAGGCATGTATCTAGTGTTGATTGTATTCTGAACTGAAAGGCCAGAAGTGGAATTTAGAATGGTCAGCGGCATAGTGAGTAAATGGCAGTTTTCTCACGGCTAGGGCTCTGTCGAACCGACATAAATAGGGAGACCTATTAGCGTAAATTAAGGCTACTGCTCCACTTGAAATACTTAAATACTTGGGGTTTACTTTGTGCTTGGATGTTGAAATTCTCTCTGCATAGCTATGTGCTTTATGGATGCTTTGGTAAGATGTTAAGTTCGTGCATGATACCAAAGGCAATGTTTCTAAAAATCATTGATCTGTTGGTTAAAAGAGATGTTCTAAACTATGTGAAGCTACGCTTTAAATTAAATAATATAATAGTCTACTCCAGCATCATCAAAAGTAAGCAAAGCTTATTTCTCTATTGGAAATAAAAAAAGATCTCATTATAAATATTATATATAAATTGCTGTAAGTCTTAGGTAGGTAGGTAATAATGCCCTAGTCGTCAGACTTGTCAGCATTGACGGGTATTGTTTCGCAAAACAAACATAAACACAACCTTACCTAACATTCTTCAGATCCATAAACAGATAAAACACTTTAAAAACGAAACACACGACTAATTGCATACCGAACGACGTAACCTTGAAAGAGCGTATTCAAATTTAGGAGATATCTCACGAGATTGCGCGCAGGTGCATTGCTGCCGGCACGAAATCGTTGTCGTGTTATCATAATCCAGTGGATTTAGTTTAAACTTCAGACGACATGACCTTTGACCCTGATCGTCGTTGAACCCGGCTGTAACCTTTTTTATGCAAATAATTCAGATTTTTTGCTCTTAAAAACTCTTCCGAGTTTGTTCTGAATGTGTCTGTTTGTACTATAAGTTTTATAGAGAGCTCCGCCCTCATGGCTTGAAGTCCTATCAATAGTTGTGTCAATAGCAACAGCCTTTATTTATCGATACAAGGCCGTTTCCTTTTACTTATTTTCATACATATTTAAATCAAATTCATAATTGACAAATCAATTTCCTGTGGATTTGTGTCTAAATGATACAAGAATTTATAGCGACTAAACGTTAAAGGACTAAATTCTGCAATTTCATTTTTGTTCTTGTTTTTCGTTTAACGCGATGGCGCGGCGGCGGCTCAATCCTGAATGGGGATAAAAAGTGATAATATCACTTTAAGTTGTCATGATACACGGTTCCCGTCAGTCCGTGTCAGCCATAGAACAATCTCCGATGAGACCGTGACGGGTGCGCACACGCATTCCTCGGGATCATCACGAATCAACGCAAATTATCATACAAAATGACGTTCTTTTTCAACAAAGTCATCGCTCTCACAAAGCTGGAAGTAATTATTTTTTCCTCAGCGACGGGAGACAGTAAATCTGCGCTCATTTAACTACCATTACGGAGATATTGCTCTATTTGTGCGTCGTCGGCTGCGCACACGTCGACATAAACACCTCAGTCCTGTGATTTTTAGCCGCTTTCCTCGTATTTTTAGCTGCAATTACGTTGGGTCAACAATTATTATAATGCTGCGGCGGATTGATGAGTTCATTTGTAAGATACTTTTGTAATAAGCTGTTTTAGTAATGATCCCTGTTTGCGTGGTTATCCTGTTTTTATTTGTGGAGGTGCAATTATGGATTTCGATGAAATGGAAATGAATAATGTGTAGGGAGCATTATTGATACCTACAGAGCATTGTTGTACAGTGAGTCCGTTGGAAAAAATCTAATTTAAAACATAAAAAAAAAATATGTAACCATAAGAAAATTATTGATTTCAAAGTTTAGAAGAGAAAAATAAGAAGCAATAGGTACCTAATTTTTTCCTTATATATACAAGGAACTTTTAGAGAAAATTTACAGTAACGTACAAAGAAGTTTTTTTTTAGTTGCAATGTTAGGTAGATATTTTTTCTTTAAAGCTATGGTTGTTAAGTTGGTTCATACCTACCTATACTTTTGCTTCGTTTTTTTACCCCTGCAGGAAAGTACCGGGGTATTATGAGTATTACGACTAATTTCAGTTTTGTGGGTTTTGTGTTGATAGTTAAGTTTGCTATACGAAAATTTGAAAAAAAAAATGTTTAGGTCAGACTATTGCAATCTTTTTAGAGCGGTCCCATCCCAACCTGTATGTTTTTTCAGGGCTTATTAGTGCTTTTATAGCGGGTTTTGTCTCTTGACTCTCATAATACTGGCAGCATTGTCTATATAACAATCTCATTATTATAAAAAATTGTTTCGTCAACAAGTCTACCCACAAAGCTGAGCACAAATTGTTGTTGAAACAAATGCTTCTACTATGCCTTCACAGTACAAGCGTGTGGTGCCTTCACCATGGTCACTTGAGCACTGCAAAACTGTGGTCGCACAATCCGCATTCCGTCCGCGTTAAATGATATCTCTGTCGAGCTTACCCGGACAGGTTTTAGAAATATTCAAATTTCAATCAGAATTATCCCACTGCGGACACCCTGCATTAATAAGTAGTATAGCATGTACCTGCTAGTGGCAAAAATCCTCGACTAGCAAACAAAACTAGTATATGTATATTGATATTTGGCAATCATCCTCAAGACTTGCGCAATGAGTGGGACAAATATTACATCCACAAAAATACGCTTATTCAAGGTTATGTCACAATTCCCATCTTTACCAAAATGTCGTTTAGTGACTGTGGACTGTGTATATTCACGTAATAATAATTATATTTTAAAACCGCAAGTGCAGGCGTCCGTTACATCAGCTGTTGATTAAACATCGCCAATTGCTCTTGCGCAAGTCTCCTACAGCTTTCAGATAATAATGAACGAAAAAGACAGCTAAAATGTGTTGCAAACTGCAAAGTAAAATTATTTTGTGGGAATTTTTGTTCTTAATTTTTCTCGAGATCTTTAGCAAGTAAAAAGTTAAATCGAATCTTGTTGAGAGCAGTGGAAAAACTTAAAAGCTTTTCTTTGGCTTGTGTATCGGATTGATTGATGTTGCTGTCTGATTACCAGAATCATTACTCAGAGAAGGTACTATAACAAATATTTTTTTATCTTTCATCACTGATTTTATCGATATCTGAATTTAATCAGCAAAACAGCTCATATGGAGTTTAATAAAACTCCTGTTTTCATTTATAAAAATTGCTTATTAAACGCATAAAATTTTAAATTGAAGTCGTCAATACCTAAGTTTAACATACTTATTGCTAAACCTCTTTAAACGTTTGTGTGGAAACAAAACTGAAACAGAAATAGGTAAGTAATTATAGGTTTAAAATAAATGCTTTCTGTACCTGTGATAGTAAAACATTAAATATTGCATTCATCAATTCCATTCAGATGAAACACAGCCGTCTTCATTCGAAGCCCTAAAAGCTGCGCCTAAAAGTATTCCGTAAGCACACAGATGAGTACCGGCATCCTCGTACATACTTCGAATTACATAAAACAAGCAGGTTGCATGATTGAGCATCTTGCCTTTTACGGCGGTCGGCGGCATGGCATGTGTTAAGTTAAAGCGCGTCTTGCTTTGACCGGGTGTGAACAGCGGTCTTAATGACTCAAACTTCAGAAGACCATAACTATTGAGAAGCATGGCTTAATAATAATGCCGGTGCTTTTAAATTCAGTTTCTAATCATAAACAACCGCTTCTAAATTTCTTAGAACAAAGTGAAAACAAAGTTTCCTCTAACTTTCGTTTGTGGTGTGAATCACCAGAGACATCTATGAATTTATAACAGGACATTGTTTTGTGGTCAGCTGGTGTTGTGTTTGTGGCGAGCGCCAAGAATATTTTTACTTAGTTTGTTGCCCGTTGTGTAACGGGTGCTGTATGAAAAAAAAATCAATCAAAATGTGTAATGTATACCTTCAAAACGCTCCGCCGCTAGGACGGTTAACTGAGCACTTGTCTAAATCTACCAATATTTATATAAAGCTAAGCACAACATTGATTTTCTTAAATACTACCTAAATGATCGTTGCGGAACTGGGCGACATCTGGCCAAGCATTATCCATAAATTATAACATCATTGATTGTAATAATATATAGAGTGAAAAGCTTTCTTATTTGGTTTTTTCGCTTTATCCCAGGCTTGCGATTTATAAAGAGGTACCAGTTTACTATATTTCATGAGATCAGGAAAAACTCCTGCATCGACACACTATTGAAAATATAGGTCAAATAAGAGAGAGAGATAAGAGAAGCAACTTCCATAATAATTGAACTTAGTACTTTTGTTTAAATATCTACACCAAAGATTTTAGATGTTATTAGACTATATATTGTATTGTATAATCTGTAATGTTATTATTGTGATTAATAAATAAATAAATAATTTGCGTTTACTACACTTATGACTAAAGATAAAACCTCCTTCTATTTTGAACAGATAATATTAATAATAAACCTCCATTTAAGGTGAGGAGTGTAACAACTTAACGTTTAACAACTTTAGGAATATTAGAAAAGAATGCATCAGAAGCATCGGCAATATCTTTATCATTTATATCTATTACTGTTGAATTATAAATTTTTAACCTTATTTCTCTATTACGTGACTTAGATTTACCAATTTCGTTATTTATTAGTTTCCATGTTGCTTTTATTTTAATCCAAATAGGTTACGGTTACGTCACACTGTAAAAAACAAGATTCGCCAAGTGCGAGTGTAACTCGCGCGCCGAGGGTTTCAAACATTTGCCAATTATTTGGTCAATCAATTTTCTGAAATATTTTAAAAAGTATGAAACTTACAGAAATTTCAAAAAGTGTTTTGAAATGGTCAAAACGATACCTTTCATTTGATATCCCACATGGGTAGGTACCCCTTTTTGAAAAAAAAATCCCCTTTTTTGACCATTTTTCAAAAACTATTATTATTACAGACTTCTCTATATTTTTCCTGTAAAATATAGATTGATATCTACAAACGCCTAGTACATTGTACATGGATCGGTCTGCAATCTTCGGAGCTAGGGGGGGGGAATGGTCAATTTTTCGTCTTTTTTTGAAATATTTCAAAAAGTATGAAACTTACAGAAATTTCTAAAAGTGTTTTGAAATGGTCAAAACGATACCTTTCATTTGATACCCCACATAGGTAGGTACCCCCCTTTTGAAAAAAAAATCCCCCCCTTTTTGACCATTTTTCAAAAACTATTATTATTACAGACTTCTCTATATTTTTCCTGTAAAATATAGATGGATATCTACAAACGCCTAGTACATTGTACGTGGATCGGTCTGCAATCTTCGGAGATAGGGGGGGGGGAAAGGTAAATTTTTCGACTATTTTTGAAATATTTCAAAAAGTATGAAACTTATAGAAATTTCAAAAAGTGTTTTGAAATGGTCAAAACGATACCTTTCATTTGATACCCCACATAGGCAGGTACCCCTCCTTTTGAAAAAAAATTCCCCCCCTTTTTGACCATTTTTCAAAAACTATTATTATTACAGACTTCTCTATATTTTTCCTGTAAAATATAGATTGATATCTACAAACGCCTAGTACATTGTACATGGATCGGTCTGCAATCTTCGGAGCTAGGGGGGGGGGGGAATGGTCAATTTTTCGTCTTTTTTTGAAATATTTCAAAAAGTATGACACTCACAGAAATTTCAAAAAGTGTTTTGAAATGGTCAAAACGATACCTTTCATTTGATACCCCACATAGGTAGGTACCCCCCCTTTTGAAAAAAAATTCCCCCCCTTTTTGACCATTTTTCAAAAACTATTATTATTACAGACTTCTCTATATTTTTCCTGTAAAATATAGATCGATATCTACAAACGCCTAATACATTGTACGTGGATCGGTCTGCAATCTTCGGAGATAGGGGGGGGGGGAAAGATAAATTTTTCGACTATTTTTGAAATATTTCAAAAAGTATGAAACTTATAGAAATTTCAAAAAGTGTTTTGAAATGGTCAAAACGATACCTTTCATTTGATACCCCACATAGGCAGGTACCCCTCCTTTTGAAAAAAAATTCCCCCCCTTTTTGACCATTTTTCAAAAACTATTATTATTACAGACTTCTCTATATTTTTCCTGTAAAATATAGATGGATATCTACAAACGCCTAGTACATTGTACATGGATCGGTCTGCAATCTTCGGAGCTAGGGGGGGGGGGGGAATGGTCAATTTTTCGTCTTTTTTTGAAATATTTCAAAAAGTATGACACTCACAGAAATTTCAAAAAGTGTTTTGAAATGGTCAAAACGATACCTTTCATTTGATACCCCACATAGGTAGGTACCCCCCCTTTTGAAAAAAAATTCCCCCCCTTTTTGACCATTTTTCAAAAACTATTATTATTACACACTTCTCTATATTTTTCCTGTAAAATATAGATCGATATCTACAAACGCCTAATACATTGTACGTGGATCGGTCTGCAATCTTCGGAGATAGGGGGGGGGGGAAAGATAAATTTTTCGACTATTTTTGAAATATTTCAAAAAGTATGAAACTTATAGAAATTTCAAAAAGTGTTTTGAAATGGTCAAAACGATACCTTTCATTTGATACCCCACATAGGCAGGTACCCCTCCTTTTGAAAAAAAATTCCTCCCCTTTTTGACCATTTTTCAAAAACTATTATTATTACAGACTTCTCTATATTTTTCCTGTAAAATATAGATTGATGTCTACAAACGCCTAATACATTGTACATGGATCGGTCTGCAGTCTTCGGAGCTAGGGGGGGGGGGGGGAATGGTCAGTTTTTCGACTTTTTTTGAAATATTTCAAAAAGTATGAAACTTACAGAAATTTCAAAAAGTGTTTTGAAATGGTCAAAACGATACCTTTTATTTGATATCCCACTTGGGTAGGTACCCCTACTTTTGAAAAAAAAATCCCCTCCTTTTTGACCATTTTTCAAAAACTATTATTATTACCGACTTCTCTATATTTTTCCTGTAAAATATAGATCGATGTCTACAAACGCCTAGTACATTGTACATGGATCGGTTTGCAATCTTCGGAGCTAGGGGGGGGGGGGAATGGTCAATTTTTCGTCTTTTTTTGAAATATTTCAAAAAGTATGAAACTTACAGAAATTTCTAAAAGTGTTTTGAAATGGTCAAAACGATACCTTTCATTTGATACCCCACATAGGTAGGTACCCCCCCTTTTGAAAAAAAAATCTCCCCCTTTTTGACCATTTTTCAAAAACTATTATTATTACAGACTTCTCTATATTTTTCCTGTAAAATATAGATTGATATCTACAAACGCCTAATACATTGTACGTGGATCGGTGTGCAATCTTCGGAGATAGGGGGGGGGGTATGGTCAATTTTTCGACTTTTTTTGAAATATTTCAAAAAGTATGAAATTTACAGAAATTTCAAAAAGTGTTTTGAAATGTACAAAACGATACCTTTCATTTGATACCCCATTTGCCTTCCTAGGTATCTCTTGAAATTTCAACATCAAAATTTGTACTGAAAATATTCATTTTCATTTTTCATTTATTTATATATTTTTTTCTTAAAATCAGTAATGGCGCACGAAATGTATCATTATTTCAAATTTCAAGTTAATAGCTGCAGTAGTTACTGAGATATTCAAGAAAGAGCGGGGACGGACAAAGCGAGACCATAAGGGTTTCAAAACCGATCTTTGAAACCCTAAAAACACATTTTCGAAATACAGACTTATTGCAGGAAGAAACTTTAACAACAAAACCAGGGTATTGTTTATCTTAAGGAATTATGTTCTATTTAAAGAGCTGTAGGTACAATTAGTTCTGATTGGTCTGTTCCCTGCAAGTAGCTGATGGGTCAGGCAGGTAGCGGTATGCAGGTAAGTCAGTCACGACAATTTGGCCAAGGTGATCCGCATCGGCACATGCCCGATGCCGCGCTCTCATTCATTGGTCCACGTTGGATAGCTGTTCCTAGCAGCGGTAATTGCATGCTTCTGTTTCATTTGAATGTTAAATGTTTTGGTGTTTGTATGGATTACTGGAAATTGTATGAAAAGCTATAAATACACTGGAAATGAGTTTGATGTTGTGTGAGATAGCATAGAGATATTTTGTAATGTAATAACATATCCTAATGCTGCCCCAACACCGTGCTTTATTCAATAGCGGTCTGGCCTATCGCCATCGTAGCTTAGAGTATTCCGATCAATTGGATCATCTCTGTGAAGGACTTCCTCAAGGAAACTCTGAACCGGATTACCTTTGCAGAACTCGGAGTACATCATCAATTTAGCATCTCTATCACGAACATCAGCGGGTGCTAGAGATGTTGTACCTAATAAATAAATAAAATAAAACTCGTTTATTTCAGACACAAACTTAAAACCAACATAAAGTCCCATATCAAAATATCAATTAAGGCTAAAGGAGACTTTTAAATAGCTCTGCTTAAACGAAGATCTTATATATACGAGAATTTAGGTACCTATTGCTTTTCTTGCAAAACTGATGCAACAAAACATATGATCCAGCAGAGCTTCTCACTCGTTCAGAGATCCCATTAAAGGCCGGTTCCCAAAGCACAATATCGAACAGAAGTCCGTGAGAATGAGAACCGTCACTAGCAGTGCTTCCGAGGACCGTTGTTGACGGGCCTCATACGTGATTCGATTATACGCCGCGCGGCGCTGCCGGCGGTGCCTGCATGTGGATTATACGCCGCGCGGCGCTGCCGGCGGTGCCTGCATGTGGATTACTTGGAACGGTGAAGTATAAACTTAAAATACATTATTTAGATGCGGTTAAACCTATAAACTGTGCAAAATTCTATATATTACAGAGTGGTAACAGCTTCTGTTAATTAATTTCGGAGCATTTACGATAGACAACGCGAGCCGAAGAAAAACTAACGCAACTTGTCTAGCTTTTGTACTGTTCCCTGTGCGGGTCATTTTTTGCACATCAAATACATACGTCCGTCTAATAAATTACCACCGTCCACTGATGCAGCCGCTATGCAGCAATATAGTTATATTGTATCATTTGTTAGATAGGTCGTCAGGTCATCATTTGGATGATGATGATCAAACAATATCAAGATGCGATCAGTACATGACAATACAATTAATTTTTGAAACATCCACAAGCTTATTCTTGAACAACGCGATTAAACCCACAGTAAATGTTTACAAACAATAAAGCGTCAAGTGCGAGTCGGACCCGCGCAACGAGCGTTCCGTAAGATAAGAATTTGATTCTTGCCAAGTTTCATGATTCTTGGTCAACGGGAAGTACTCTATAAGTTTTGTGTGCATGTGAATCCCTTGAAAACTTCAAAAAGGCTATTTAAACCATTTTTTGATTTCGTTGAATTATTATTTTTACTTTATATCACGGCTCTATGAGAATTTGATGTTAGTTTCAATTCGATAATTTTTAGATAGAATAATTTCAACTTGTTCCTAAGTAAATAGGGTTGATAGAAGGACAGACGGACAACAAAGAGAAAAGAGTTTCTTGTTTCCTTTCGAGGTACGAAACCCTAAAAATTCACTATTAGTGCTCTCTACCGTAAGCATTTGAATGTGTATTGTCAAGAGGAAATGCAAAAGGCGATTTACAATGCGTGGCTTCCGTGATAGAAGATTTGTGATGTGGCAACATTAGACATGTGCTGTCGGGTTGTCACGGTTGTCACTATGTGTTGGTTGATGCTGATGTCCATCCTGTTGTTGTCTTTGTCTTGCAAAAGTTATGGGGAAAGATGCAAATAGGTAATATTCATTGACAAACTGTTTCGATCAATTTTATACGAGTATATAAAACAGTATTAGAATCATTTATTGTCCAATGCTGCAACAAAATTGTTCTTAAAACCTATTTAGCGGCACAATACAATGTACCTACACAACTATAAAAAATAAAGCATTAAGTAGAAAAAGTAACGCCTTTCTAGTAAAACCAACATTTAATTTTATTCAATGTCTGAAACCAGGAGTCAAACCAAAACCAAAGAAACATTAATGTCATAAAAATGTACCTACCTATACTTATACCTAGAGACTGACAATAAAATATTGTATAAAACAATAATAACATTGTGTATATAAGTAAAATTCTCATTAGTAATACCCACAGTCCACACCCATTAATATTAGGAGTTGAATTGGGTCTCAAAGAACATCTATCATTATTTTTGAAACGCTGTGCAAAAAAACTTTAATGCGCAGAATTGGACCTGCTATATGTATATTTTTAATATGTGTAAGTAGGTATCTATATTTTTATTTCCTAAATTGTTGTATGTGATAAGGGTCTTTTGTCGTGTGCCTGCATTAAATTGATTTTATTATTTATTATTTTTAAGTAATTAGATTGTGTTTAAATCACGTCTATATTATCTAGTTCTCACCACAATCAGATAACCGTTTGTCCTTTGCATGGCAGTTTCCAAGAACATTCCAGAATGATGTATGAGGTATGTAAAAGAGTACTTTTCCCCCGGTATCCGTGAGCTGCAGTATCGGTGATCTAGTCAAACGCGGACTGATTGTAGGTACTGGAGCATACATTCACTGGCTCTGTGGTGTAAACTGCAAGCTTTCCAGATTGTTCTTACATGCCTATCCTATTCTTGGAAATTGTATCTGGACTTCTGCAGGCATCATCGGTTTGGTAGAGTAAATTTTTAGTTTGAATTTTTTCAAGGGTCTTTAGAACAGAGTTTAAACGGAGATCAACATAAAAGAAACTAGTTGACGTCTTGCTTTGATAGATTTCTTTTCATTTTGTAGTTGGTGTGTTTTTTCTTCTACGACGCTGATTACATTTTGTTAGAACTTATCGGAGAAGGTCTTGCGCGGAATTGTTACTAAATATTTTCATCTTTATATTTTGCAATGGATTTCCGCAAAGTAACGCCTGAATCTATTTTTTAAAGGTTACCTATTCGAGCCGTTTGGGTTGGAATGGAAACCCTAGGTCCTCGGGGTCCTGGGGCACACGTTATATATAAAGATCTTACAAAACGACTAATAGAGTCCGCAGGTGATCGGAATGCTGGTTTTTATTTCGGACAACGAATTAGCATTGCCATTCAACGTGGCAATGCTGGCAGCATTCTAGGCACTCTGCCTTCTGGTGACGGCTTAGATTTTTAGAAAATAAATGTTAGTGTAAATAAATAAAATAAATAAATAATGCTGAACGATACACACAGCATTATCTATCCCCAAGATAAGCAGAGCTTGTGTTATGGGTACTAGATAACTGATATACATAATATTTTTTTAGATAACTGATATACATAATATTTCATTACCTACATAGATAGATATTTTTTATTTTACATAGAAAACGACCAGAACACCCTGAACAAATGTCTGCAGATCGTACACACATTTGTCCCGAGGCGGGAATCGAATCCGCAACCTTCTGCGTCGCAGACAGACCTTCGCCCACCGCGCCACAGAGGTCGTCAATAAATATTAGTTTTATATGTGAATATACTATTTAATCCCGTATTAAATGTGACACAAAAAAATAGACAAAATATTATTGTTTGCTTCAATAGTTAATTGTGCTACAAATAAATTTCATTATTTTTTGTTCTATACTTGACTCATCTCACACCTCAACTCGCTCCCTCTCACCGATTCCCCCGGACCGTACTTCCTCCGTCCAGCGCACGCGCCGATCTCCGCCATCGATCGTCGCTAATTGATCACCGCACCTGCGCCGACGCACGGATGCATCTGTTCAGCCAGATGGGATCTAACTCTTGTTCGTTTTGTGCACAATTCTGACGGATTTAATGTATGGTTTGTTTTCGTTATTTATGAGGTTGTTTGGTCGCGACAGGTAACTATTGACATGTTAATAAGATCGAGTTAAATTCACCTTGCCAGTGAATGACTAACATTGCGACAATATCTTCAAAAGCTCTTTTTGAAGCCTTTATGAATAAAGCTGACGTTTGGTTTTTTATGCTGTGGAAGCTAATCATTAGCTGACTTGCTTTACCTTTGTTTACTGAAAACACCAGTCCCTTATTTTATCTAAGCTTTTGTACGCCCCTCGCATTCCTCAAGCGCGTCGATGTAATCTATTACATCTGCGATCTAACCCCTGAATGCACCATTAGACGGAGTGGCGAAAACTGAACAATAGAGGACGCCGGAGACGGCTGGAAGTGGCGAAAATTGAACAATAGGGGCGATAGGAGGAACAATGTGCCGAGCCGCGGGCTGAGGTAGGGTGGCTGAGGTACGAAGACGGTGGGATACACTCTACAAGGATGGCTTTGATGATAGGTGTGCCTTGATGAACTGACTAAAAATACGAGGACAGGTCGTCACAAAACGGTGTTATCAAATACAGATGCAATATCTGGGCTATAATCACTTCGGTTAAACATGCATGTAAAAATTGTGTTACAAGCATAGAGAATAAAATGACTACCTATTTTTATGTTTCGTCCAAAATCCATGAAAAAATTTAGCCAGATCCGTTGGCGCAAAGAAGTAACAAACATTGTATTGTATTGTATTCTTTATTAATCAAAAAACTTATACTATTCTTATTTATAAGACACTATAAACCATAGGTTTGTCTAGTCAAACAAACATCAATCCATCCAAACTTCCGCATTAGATTAGATTTTAGATTGATTCGTTCGTAAAGTTTTGGCGTGAAGAGGTAGTGTGTTAATTAGATTGTCATTGTGTTGGCTGAGCTGATGTATTTGACGGCCTGAAAAAACTAAAAACTTGTTCAGACTTATTCGGTATTCGCTACCCAGACCGGCGGCAGTGGTGAATGGGGGCGTAGGTCCCACTGAACATACTCTAAAGGCTCGCTATGATTCGGCCGACATAAAGACGATTTCAGGTATTAGATTAATATAGATACGTACTATACTACTGAGATAGTTAGGTTCAACCTTGGCTACGAGTACCACTTATGTATGTCCCCTACGGATACTATTTCTGCTCAACATGTTCTAGAAAAGTCAAATTCCACAGCAAACTCCAAGTTTCAAAGCTCCGCGATAAGTTTCCAACTAAACGCCGGATAATCAGCCTTACAATGTAGAAGAACATCTCGGAACATGGTCGGGAACATTGTAGCTAACGGATTAATGACAAGATTAACTGCAGGGGTAATTATAAGACTTAAATAGACAAAGCTTTTCTATGTAGGTACTTATAGAAAACTATAGAGAGTTTGCTATAAGTACCTACATTAAGTGAGTATTTAGACTCAAATATAAAAACTACAAATGTTTAGATTTCATAGTTGCTGAACAAGAAATGCTTTAGAAAAATTGCCTAGTGTACCCACGACCCAGTATCCACACCCACCTTCACCACAGCTTCATGTAAGTGTCATTTCATGTCAATTGGCAACAAATACCTACACTAACTGTTGTAACCAGTGGATTTCATAACAAGACCTTTATATCTCGATTATTTTTTACAGTCTGAACTACACTATACAGGGTTATTTATTTTTGATTATTATTTACATATCCTCACGAAAAAAAAAGAAAAATTTATGAAAAGGAAAATATATATATATACAATCCTAAATGCGTGTTACTATTTATAAAAAGGGGCAAGCCACCTTTGATGAATTCGCAATACTCACAGGAGGTACAAGAACCGCAGAGTAATTAGGAAGAGCAGTCCTTTATGTTTGTGAAGCCAGTTGCAGTCGCGCCTTGCCCATCCCTAATGTATTTTGCCATATCCAGCGTTTCTCTGTTCTGGTGTACAAGGCTAGCTATTAGAGCGTTTGGTAGACAATATGGGAGATGCGAGATTGTGTCCATTGTTTCTGACAGGGCGCGCCGTCGGCCCCGCCGGTCGGGTGGTCGGCCACGCGAGCGCGGCCCGACGCAACCTGCTCTATAGAGCTCGGTACAGTACCTCAATTGATTCTATAACTCAACTTATTTGTTCAACCCAAAAAGAAAGACCTGCGAATGAGAATAATACCTTCTACAACTTAATTAAGATGTATTGTCGTTAATACCTATGCTCATTAAAATGTACTACCAGCCATCCAAGCTAACCTCTGCTTAGCTTGGGGCTAGATGATGCTGTGTGAATTGTCGAGCAATATTTATTTATTATCCAGAACTAGAAGGAAAGTTTGTGTACATTTTTATAAAAAACCTTGTTACATTACATTAGAGCTTAAAATGTTTCATGCCTTTTAATGGAGTCCTTGCCAAGAGTAGTTTTATACTGAAATAATTTTAATAGATACACATTATATCTGGTAGATAAGTAATCAATCTTGAAGGACATTTAGGAGTTTAGATTTTAGTAATGTTGTCAGCAGAACCCGGAGCTTCCTTACTGCCAGTCCTTATACTTGGCCTTGTCGTCGCCGGTAGATCGGCGATACCACTTTCAATGTACCTTACACAATGTTTTATGAGTATTGCCGGTCTGCCGGGCCGCGCTGATCGGACATTGAATGGAGCGAGAGAGAGAGAGAGGCGCCGGCAGGCAATTGTTCTACGTTTGATAACTCACGTGTGGCCAATGGATCAGCACACGGCTCAGCGAGACAGATACGAGATTCGGGGTACAGTACAGCAGCAAGCTCCTTGATGTTAGACCCAGTGCGATGTTACACTGTAACTAATAAATAATTCATCGCGTACGGACAAAATACGAGGTTCTGAAGCAGTCGTTCAAATAGTCTATCGACTGCAAGTACCTACATACTAGCAATCTACCAGTTCTGGATTCCCTCCTAGGTAAGGGGAAAAAAACTCAAGTGTACAGCGCGTTTACGTAGATGCTAGACTAGCTTTTCGGAGCTTTCCAACAAAAAATCCTTAGTAGGTATGTGAGAATGTGAGGATGTATGTACGTACATAGGGTTAGTAGGTTTAGAAAAGTTTTTATTTATGAACTAGATGCCCCGCGGCTTCGTCCGCGTGTTAACTTGTGAAATGGAGAACAATATGGATATCGAAGATTGAGAATACGATTTTTTGATCTATGTTTCACATTTATTTCAAGGTCTCAACACGATGGGTAATATTTTACAGCCTCGAAATATATATCAAATTATAAGTTGTAAAGAATTTTGTTATTTGCTCAATTGGACAATGTTTAGGCTGATCAAAGTTTTATAAACTCAGTTGATAGCGATTCATACTCGCATACGCAGGGTTCTGTGCCAAAAAACGCCTCGTTAGGTGACGACTTGAATTTTATTCTAAAGCCCAAAACAGTTATTATTGGACGCAGTAGGTATTAGAAAGAAAAGAGCTTTCAAAGTTTCAATTCAAATATCATAAGTTTTAAAATTTTCGTTTGGTAATCATACGCCGAGGTTATCGTTTGGTAATCATACGCCGAGGTTACCGTTTAGATAAAACATTATTATAATTTATAATACCTACATACGTGTTTCATTATTTACCAAATAGGTTTATTTTACTATATTATAATGTTCTGAGTGAATGTATGGAATCAGAGAATATTTTTTCTGTTTCTTTTTTATATTTAATAAGTAAGTTAAGTAGAACGGAGATAGGTACATGGTAACAAACATTCACACAGACTTTCATACTAAATTTTACTTTAAATTTTAATGGTTGGCGAGCAAATTGGATGACCATGAGATGAGCAATCTCTAGAATAAATAGAAAAGGCATGCAAATAGAACATATAAATTCCGGAAAGCGTCGGATAATATTCTAACTTCTCAGCGCAGTGCGGTGATTGACGAAAAGATTGTAACGAGTAGAGACGTATGCTAATGCTAGTCACAACAATTGACAGACGCAGGATACAACTAGCTGGACATCAGAACTGCGAGCTTAGAAAAAACTATAGGAATATAGGAGTATAATTTTTAGGCTCTATGGTTAGTAGTATACAGACAACACGCAAACGAATATAGGATGTCGAGGGTTCAAGACCGTCTAGAGTGGAGACGATTGAAGCAGGCCTAATCCAGCCGAGTGATTGCGGAAAATATGACATTCCCATTGAATGGGCGATCCGGGGAAAATATGACATTCCCATTGAATGGGCGATCCGGGGAAAATATGACATTCCCATTGAATGGGGCGATCCGGGGAGAATCGTCATAAACGAGTTTGGTTGCGAATATGGTACTACAAATGTATACAATTTTCTGGCGGAATAGGGTCGATTGACAACGGAATTTTTAACGTCATCGTCAAGATTTAATTTGATTAAAAGTCAATTGTTACATTACTCACGCTTGCCCTTTTTTAGGCGCGATTTCAGCAATTCTGATTAAAATTAAAAACAGTTAATTCATTCCAGCAGTTATTTCTTTCATAAGTTAGCTAAATAGTAGGTTCGAACATGCAACACTTTTGGAAGATGAAGCCTGTTCACCATACAGTTAACTTAACGATTACGGAAAGGGGAGAAAACAACGAGAAAATAGAAAAGCATGCGGAAAATACAAATGATTACAATAAACAGTTACAAGCAAAATTAACAGGTCAGGTGACAGGTAGATGAACAACGTTAGCGCTCACCTCAGTTTATTAGCGAAGAGATGCGCTGCAGTGAAACTGACTATTTCATCGTAAACGGGTAATCAACATCAAACAGTGCCCCAACATGTAATGTACTTGATTGCTGGTGTTAATAACTCTCTCACACTTTCTTTCGTCCACTCACGCCGCATTGTCTATGTGAAACCAGCATTATGTGATCTCTATCTAAAGTTCGCTCAAGATAAACTTTGCCCACAAATCGTATCCTGAAAGACCAAGTTGCAGTGGTCGTTGCAGCCCTTTTGTCCGTGATTTTTAATACCTTGCAAAGTCACTGACAAGTTAATATTTATTTAAAAAATAATAGTGATTAAAATACAATCTTGTGCTGTTGAATTAAGGCAGGTAATTGTTTGAGAGGGAATCGAGATCGGCTAGTATGAGTAATCAATTTCAGGTTGGAAAATTATAGCGTATTTAATTAGGTGCCGCGCATGCGGTGCATAGAGACGTTTTAATTTTATTTCAACATAAATAGGAGGTCTGCATCCCGCTGGGTTAATCACAGTCCACAAAAAGTAAAAGAATGTTTTTGTGCGGTCAAAATAAGCGGCAAAAATGTGGTGAGAGGACACCGCGACCGCATTAAAATATTATTTATTAAAATGGCGCTTTTACTGCATTCCCACGAAAACAACTAGATGCATAACGTGACATTTAAATAATTAGTGTTGTTTTTTGTAATTCCCATTGTTGTAAACGCTGCCATTACGAAGTGGAGGAACGCCCGTATAATCACACTACACGTAATTACGAAAAACAAACAAAAATTAGGCGCCTTCGTAATTAGTGCAGCTGGTCGCCGGCCACTCCGCTACGCGGTATGGTTGTGTGGTCTGGGGTCTAGTGATCATTTCATACCCAATTACACGGCATTACGAGGCCTATACATACAGTTTTTATCTGTAATAAGTAAAAATACTAGTAACTTGATCTATTTTTATAATTCGACTGAAATTCTTATGTGTCTGGTGTCTATGAAACTCATTAAAATTTCATTATAATTGGTCCGTCTATCTACCAATGTTGCCCGAGTCATTACAACTGTCATTTGTTTGCAGTTGTTGTTTGGTTTGGCACCCTGTAGGTACCACGAGGCAAGTTCTACATTTCCTTCGGTTATCGTTGCTCTGGGTGCAAGTACCCTCATCGGCACAGGCTTCATAAACACCGGCGATATCTTCACGAAGCAGTAACCCTATACAAAAGTGCCGGGACATACGTCAACCACCGCCCACGCGCGAAAGATGCAGATGCGTTAGTTATTATAACATTAGCCTGATACTGAATACCAGTTACGTTTGGATATTTAATACTAGTATATTCATATATTGCAGGAGTAGAGCTTAGACGGGCACTCAGTGGTGATACTACGCTTGTACAGTAAGGTTCGTCGGGTAACCCTCTGTTTATTTTGAAGACAAAAACTTCTAAAGAAATATTGGGAAACTAGAATGTGTAACTTGGGTAAAATGAAGATAGCAAGAAGATAGCGGTTCTACATAAAAACAACTAATTAAAAATGATAAAACCCTATTCTTAGATTAATTTCAGTGCGAAACGATTTTTGGACGATTAGGGTGTTCGCATAGGTACTCTGTATGGTTCAGCAAAAAGCACATACAGATCACAGACAGATCGTATCCAGCACAGAGCTGACTACGGTGGAGTACATTACCCTACCAGCTCTCGTGTTTCGTCCTGCTCGTCATGGCTCCCGTCTCTATATTCACGTCGGCAACTTACAGCCGATGCAGAATCGATGGCCGCCACTATAAATGGCGCATCTGCCAGACTGTATCCATACCTCCACATATACATATATAATATACGAGTTAGTACAAGTTCCAGCAGATAAATGAACAAGAATGTTGTTTATGTGCCGGTATAATTGAGCGTTATCAGGATCTAATGCGCATGCAGAGCTCGGATTAATTTGCAAAATGTGTGATTTTCCGTTCCGGTTTTGCAAACTTGAATATCCATCGGCGAATCGATTTGAACGAGTTATTTATAGCTTATTACGATGTAGATACTTATTGGCAATAACTTTGATAGTCGTTTTAGTGTGTCGAATTTTCCCTTAGGTGTTTAGTAAAATATCGACTATAATTATCACCAACCATTTATAACCTTTACATACAATAGTTAAGTCACCTAGAGCAGACAGAGAATTCTATCATCAAATTCAAGGTTTTTTCAGGAAGGAAGGAGATCCAAGATTGCTTTTGCGATTGCTGTCAGCAATCTGGTTTTGACTAAAAATGTCCTAGAATATACTCAATCGCCGCGACAAATAACAATGACAGCATCCTATTTGAACAAGCCCGCTCGTTTCATTTTTAAAATAGAAAAACCATGTCGTAAAAGCCCTAAAATTATTTCCTTCACAAATCTCACACGGAATCAATAAGCGAGCAACAATCAGAGTAATACCGTCACAGTTGGAGTAATGGCGCCGTGATCACAGAGCTCGTTCACAGGTTCACATCTCCGTGATTTGCCGTAATGACGGTACTGCACCGCTCCCAAAGTTCCCAGTGAATATCGCACACAGTGCGCGGAGCAACGGCTGGGCTTCGTTACATAATACAACCGAGACATGCGATAGAGTGACACCTAAACACCGAAGGACTGGGGCCATGCAGTTTTAAAAATTGCAACATGGCAGTGTTTGAAAATAAAAAAACTGGCCTAATTTTTTATCGAGGACAAATTGAGTAAATGAATATTTGCTTCTACGATGACTTACTTAAATGTTTGTGGGATAATAAGATAAGTGAATAAGGAAAAAGCCAGCAATATATTCCGATTGTGTGAGGAAGCTGTCCTCCTGTAACACAACTACAGGATAGCTAAGCTACCATAGACCACTGGCAACAGAGTTTCGACCCCATTTGTAACACATATTTTTGAAAATAAATAAACATTTTTGCAATTAACCGTACTGGGTGAGTGTTGGACAAGACAGACAAGTGTCTTAATGGTGTAAGTAAGCTATCCATAATCGTTACGTCACGGTCACGTTACGATTAAAGATATGTTATTAGATGATTTGATTTCTTTGGATTCTACGGCGCGTTTGTCTCGGAAAAGCGTTCAGCTTTGATCCGCAGTAATGACTTGGCTGTCTCCAAAAGCTGTGATACTTTCCCAGGTTGCGTCACAGCGTCCCGTCGCGCCGCGCGCCGCGCGCCGCGCGCCTCCGCTGCGCCTGCGCCGGAATGCGAGTTGTCAGCCGATCCGATGCGCCGTCCTCCGTCATAATAAATAATTGTACCAAATAAAAGGTAATACAGATAATTTGTACCAAATAGTGAGTACTATTGCAGTCGTTAACAACAAGCATAAAGAGAGCGACAGAGGTACATGTGCGTGAAGCATTCAAGTGTGTTCGGCGTCAGTGCGTTACTGTTTGAGACGAGGATCGTCCGGTCAGTATACGCTTCTTAAACTGATACGGGTGAACTTAGAAACTCCTTACAAGAGCTGAAACTAAAAGTATCCACATGTACAAGCATGCACGCACTAGGTATGTAGCTGACGTTGGTACAGACACACACAGAGTAAAGAAAATAAAGAGAATCCGCAAGTTATTACTGTTATACAAAAAATACAAAAAATATCAATCTATGTATTGTATTATATTATGTATATTAGTTATCTAGTACCCATAACACAAGCTCTGCTTAGCTTGGGGCTAGATAATGCTGTGTAAATTGTCCGGCATTATTTAAAAAAAAAAAAATATTTAAACTGTTATATTTCGCTTGACATTTCAGAATAATTAGAAATTCATCAAACAGAAAGCTGAATGAAAGTTGCTCAGATTTTGCAAGATTTTGCCTATTTACAAGGTGCGGTGCGGTGGCCTTATAGAGATAGTATAGAGTAGATACTTAGGTACCCACGTACGCTGGCCATCTTATGCATCATACAGTTTTTTTCATAAATAGTTTGTAGTAAAGGCCTTTGCCCAGCAGTTGGACGAATCAAGCTGTAGGATTTATATTTTAGGTCCTTCAATTTGTTCGTCCTACTTTATAAATGACTGAGTCATAAATTCCTTGGGGTTTAATATAATGCTAACCTTTTATTTTAAGTTAATATAAAGTAATAAAATTTTATGATCCAGTACAAATCCAGAAATTTATACTTAAGTTATAAACATACCAATTACTAGAGAAATAATTGGTAAATATCAATAGGTCATGGATTTAATTGTTAACGGTCACGTTATAACAGATACTATTAGCTATTACCGCAGTTGCGTGAAGTTATTTGAACACAGCTGGTTTCTAATAAAACAGCTGATCTTTCCGAATTTAAAGGTTAAATGATTGTACTTTAACAAGATTATAGTACCTCATCACATCACATCACATCACCTACCAGTGGAGTTCATAAATAGTAATTGACACGAATCAATGTGTTTTAGTCGGATCTATTGACCGTTTCCAAAAATATTTGAAGCGGGTAGGCACTTTTCGTTTAGCGAGTGCGGCACATTAAAATAGAAATACAAAATCTATGGAATAGTTTGACTATAATGACGAAAAGCATCCATCTGGCATCTGAATGTCAGTGTCAGGTCGCGTATTCCAGAGCTGAGTTCCAGAGTCAGGCCATCGACAAGACACTAGACACAACCGATGACCTAACTATAAAAGTTATTAGAAAGACGACCACTAGGTATAAACTCGACTTTGTAACTACCTAGTAACTGGTATTATTAGTTTATTAATCATTATTTCCTTTTGTTTCGTTTTCTTTGTTTTACTTATTCATCCGTAGGTATATCTAATCTACTGGCATGGACATTGGACATCTTGTAGGTACAAAATTTATAAAATCTTGGTTAAAAAAAACATAGCTCAAAAGTTACTTACTCATTTCACTCAGTCGAAATACTGCTGTAAAATGAATGGGCTTCAACTGTATAGCAGACAGTTTGTAACAGATCGGTACATTGTATGAGATGTATGACCGTGCTTACCTCGTGTCGCGACGCCTCAGCACGTGCGCCGCGCCTGCGCCCGCGCCGCCGCTGGGAGCGTTTGTTTGTAACTCGATACACACTGTAACAAACATTCATCATTTACAAAGTAGTTCAATTCTACATGGAAAAGTACAGAAAACTTCTGCAGTCGTTCAATGAAAGTGATTTATGAAGCGTATTTCGATGTGGTTCAACTCTGTGCTGCACTAGCTGCAAGTTCTTTTCTATAAGCTGCCTATAGGTCAGAGCTTATTTTTTATCCTAACGACTGCTCGGCGAGTTGTTGAGACATTTCGTTTACCGTATAATGAATATTGTAGGAGAGAGTTTTGTTAACACGTTGGCGGCCGGTCGCCTTTACTGAATGAGTAGGTATTAGACTCTATAAGCTTGAGTTAACTCACGCACAATTGAGGTGCAATAAACATTCATTTCGTAAATTACTAGAACCACATATTTCTCTTGTTCTAAAGATAAAAATAGAACAAGCACTGAATGTTCCCTCAACCATCCTTATTTGTTAGACTGATCCAAGAAGGTTACACACGCTTCGAAAAACCTGTCATGAATTTATGTAACCCAAGAGTCATCGTCGACCTGTGCCATTAATTCCTCTACATTTATGCGTAAACTGCTTCACAGCACACAACGAGTACCTACCGCAGGTGCTTATTATTGCTTCATAAGGTGCGATCGGTCGTTTCGAGACAAAACTGCAGTTCGGTACTTTTCGCAATCTGATAACGATTACATCATTTACCTGATGCTCGTAGCAGTTCTGTTGACCTAGTGTGATATTACTTGACTTTCATACTACCGCCCCACTATGTCACATGTTGCTCGAAGAGACATGGCGAAGATGTCACGGTATTGTGTTGCGATGGTTCGGCCAACTTATGAACATTAATCTTCATACTACATCTACTCAGAAAGTTGCCCATTCCTTTTCTAAACACAGCTTAGAAAGTCCATCATATCAGGTCTACTAAAATGCGAGATGGAAAACTCTATGGAATTTAATTTCTAACGCGTTTAGCGGGATAGAAAAGTGTGAGGAAAACAAAAAGCTGAATTAATTTTTAATTGATTTTTTTATAGCACTCTAGGAGGTTAAATATAAATTTATTCAAAACATCCTCGAGTGCTGTGCCAGTTATACCATCTGCCTTATCACAAACCTCGCAGACTAACTTAAACCTCCCGGAGAAAAAAATATATAACATTGAGTTGTAGTAACTGTGATAATTTTAATATAAATTACAATCAAAAATTTATTCTTCTTTTTGTCTTTCTCGTAGGTGTACCTAGTATCGGGAGATGTGCGATATCTATCTCGTGTGTTTTAACAACTACTGGATAGGAATCAGGCAATTTCTCGCCTAGGTGTACAATGTTCTATTCCTCGCTGATTTCATAAATTAATGAACAACTTTCTTGGTTTGAAATCGGTTTGTTTATTTTGATTCAAATACGCTTATCCGCTTAGTCAATGGCAAAAGTTGTTCAAATTAACACCAAAAGAACGAACTGTAATTTTATATGGATGTAATTCTACTTGAATAAAATCTACTTTTTAATTTTATCAAAAAAACGTGTGCTAACTACAGCGTACTTATATGGGATTTCATTGATATACTGATTTATGGGATTCACATCACATCACCTACATACACTATCCTGCTCAGATCGAATCCTATCTGCGCGGCTTCGGCTGTCCCTTGCATGAGATATGACGCCATTCTCAATGGGATCCTGGGTTGCCTGGGAGAAATCGCTCTCAGCGATAAGGCCGCCTATTGTACTGGTCATGTTTTAAATTTAGATGTAAGGTTTATTTTTGTTATGTTTTAAGTGCAATAAAGTATACATTCATTTTTTATTTTATTTTTCTTAAACTATGTATTCACAATATTGACATGATTGTTGCAAGTTATATTAAAAACCTAAACACAGTCCCGAGATGGTTTGGATTTGTTCAATGACTTTACTTTGACAGTAGGTTACCTACTAAGTTAAGTTTAATGCGTTTACGTAAACGTCCGGTTACCATAAGACAGGCAGACGTAATGGAGCGCGAGGTTCAAGTTCGCACTTTCGTGGAATTAGAAAGGAGGCGCCCGCGCCGGTAGGATTGTATTGATACACAGTCGATACGTTTTACGTTCCATCTTACGCGGTTCCTAGGGATGTAATGGGGCTGCCACAGTTATTAATTAGGAAATTGAGCGTTGAAATAGTCTACAAACATATAAGGCGGACCACGCTCGACACTACTTTCCGTTGAAATTGAAATTGTAAAGCTATTTGGCCCTAAAAATAAGGCTTTAACACAATGAAAAACTAACATTATTTCGTTCCAACTCTTGAAAAAGACAGCACTTTGATACAAGTAGTAAAAAAAACACAAACATAACCAACCGTGATCTAATATTTTATGACAGGATATCATATCACTGATCCGATTTTTTCGTGTTTAAAATAATATTTATTGCGATCGATGTTCGTGACAACCCTATCTCCGATGCGTCCATTGACCGATCGAAAGTGAAATGTGAAACAGCCGGTGCAGAGGATTAAATCAGTCGGCGACCCCTGTGTGTGCCAGCTGTCACCGCTTACCTACCACTGCCTGTCTGTACAGTACATGAGGTCATTACCAGTAGCCGATTGCTTATTACTATACACTTTCGGAAATGTTATAATTTTTATCGAGTATCGTAAAATATTGGGACCCGAAGCTCTTTCTTAGTTCAAAGTTTCCTCGTGGGTTACGAGTAACTTCTATCTTCGCTGATCCGTTACTTACTGGACTTAAAGTACCAACTACATGAATTACTTTAAAAGTAGTTAGGCCATTGCTAAGTGGACGGTCTCATCAGCCTGGCGCCTGATTTAAATTAAATAGCGCAAAAGTCTAGCAAAAGAAAAATCAAAAGGAGAGTAGGTGTAAATGAACCAACACGAAAAAAATAGTTTAATCATGAATCTTGATACTTTTCACATAATAGGTATAGGCACTCTATAATCGGCTAATTATATCTAATCATAGGAGGAGCATTCTTATTACTTAATCATAACTTAGGAGAACATGATCATACCTTAGTGGCTACATAACTTAATGAGTGCTCTCGTGCTAAGTCATCTTAACACGTCAACTGGCGATTACAGTCGAATCTACAGGTCTTAGCAGATGAAAAATACATTACTCTGGGACACTAAATTAACTTCTACCTAATAAAGTTCCTGTGTCTCCTCTTTAACTATATTATAGTAAGAAAATATAGGGTAGAAAAATAGGTAAAGATCTAAACTTTTCAAACGCGCGGAGTGATATTATATTTTTTAGATTCGTTGTAGAAAATCGCATTGGTCAGTCAGCAACAAAAATCTCGTGATATTTCATAGTTTTAAAATTCATATAACTGCGGACTTTTTCATATTATCATCTTTTTTTTGTGGCGCCATGCATCTTACTTAACCATGGGCGAACCAAAACACACACATTCACATTTGATCCGGACTAAAAAAGCTTTGTAAATCTGTAACAATAATAGACTTTCTGTACTGACTGGACTCTCGGACCTCAGACATACAAACATATGCCTTTAATGAAATAAGTAGTAGCTAAGTACATATTATTTATTTTCGAATGTAATTAATTACAATATTTCACAACCGTAGGTACTAAAATGTTAAGAGCGTCAAAAGAAAACGAGAACCGATCAAATATAAGATTAGTACTTGGTATTTGGTTGCTTTCAAAAATACCTACTTTTAAAACTGTTGCGTTTGCACAAGATATTAATTGAATCTTCTTTGCTGTTCGTGAAGTAACTGAAACCAGTATCAATAACATTTAAAAAAACTAGGACATTGCAAAAATATATTAAAAAAACATTGTGTAACAACATAGCAGTATTTTTTTCAAAATACCAAATCACCCCATATTATACTATGTTGTCATACTGCCCTGAGTAGCTAGGGAGGATGACCAGACCAGGACATAATGGATTGTTTTGGCCCGAATTAAAAACTATTTTTCACTTCGATTGCGAGAAAATTAAATAATCAGAACATTATCTTCATATTATATACCATTTTCAATTCCTTTCACGAATAAGTCGTATTTATCCATGTACAATGTAGGGGGCGTTTGTAGATATAGATCTATATTTTACAGGAAAACTAAAGAGAAGTCTGTAAAAATAACCATTTTTGAAAAAAGTCATTTTTAAAATGGTCACAAAGGGGTGATTTTTTTTCGAAAGGGGTGTTCTTCTTGGGGTATCAAATGAAAGGCATCGTTTTCAAAATTTAAAAACGAACTTAGAAATTTCTGTAAGTTTCATACTTTACAAAATATTGCTATTCGAAAAAAGTCGTAAAAGTCATTGTCAAAATAATTAGCAAATATTCGACCCTCGGCGCGCGAGTTCACTCGCACTTGACGGATTTTGTTTTTAATTTAATTTATATAAATTTGATTCGTGATACAAAATTAATAATTATACTGTTCCATTCGCATATAAATAACTTCATTTTCGCTCGAGGACATTTTCAATTAGATAAGCCAGTTACCTTTACTTCAATTAGTACCTAGTAAACCAACATCTGGAGATATTGCGCTCTTCTTGCGTCGTTTACTGGCTGATGATTTCAAACAAACATTAAAAGAAGAATAATTTTATTACCTGGAGCTTATTCTCTAGTTTTACGCTCGCTAAGCTCCACTATAATGACACACTTTTTGAGCAAGAGAAGTGAAAATACTTCTCATTGGTTGATTACTTATGGACTGAAGATAGACTTATCTTCCAGTTAGGTACCTCCTCCTTGCCTCGTCGTTCACAAAAAATATCTATTATTATTATGTTGTAGGCTGCAGCTCTTTTTGAATGGAGATTTAGCAAAGCTATAAAGATCCAATACTGCACTGGATGTTGTGTTTTATTGGATCTGTAGGTATAGCTAGCTCTTCTAAATATCTCCCTTCAAAAAGAGCTGCAGCCTACAACGTAGGTAATAATTAAATTCCGTTTCATAGGTATTTGTGTTGTGTAGGTACTCTCAGCACCTCACATCTACAGTAAGACAGGAAGTCAGGGTCAATGCCACAACTTTTCCCCTAGATATACTACAGTTCTAATAATTATATGACATATTATTTTACATATTTTCATGTCAGTGATTAAATACATACCTGTTTACGCCAGTTATTATAAGTACAGTTTACATATGAATGGTATTCTATATACTACCTATTAAATGTTTTCCTTTTAGAATCAATTAACTGGATGGAAAGAAAGTTAAGCCCAGGCTAATCACTGCTTTTTAACAGCTGAAAAAATTATATAAAATTACACTATTTGTCACAAAAAATTAATTTCCTACAACGAATTCAAATATTTTATTCCTATAATAGGCTCTCGACACATCCGATCGGATAAAATTTGCTTGGTTTCTGACTAGCAAGTTTTTGCATCTATCGTCACAAAGTGGTATCACCTATTCGTAATGCAATAGAAATATGACATTACGTTCCACTGTACTGTTTAGCGCATGTCTTCTGTGGGTACTCGTACAACTAGCTTCCCAAAGATGTAGGTAACCACAATGAGAAAGGAGACATCACACATTATTACACAATAGAATTTAATTTAGTTATGTAAGGCGCAATCAATTTATGGCACATCAAGTGACCAGCTGCGGGAATGGTCTTTGATGTTCATTTTCAATTGATTAAGAGGAAGCTATAAAGCTTTTGTGTAATCACAATAGCTATAGGCGTCTACTTACCTAACCTAGATAGGTACTTGAGATTGGTGCTTACTTTGACTAACGCGATAGGCACATTATCAGTTTGGTTATTATTAATAATGAATTGGCTGTAGAATTGAATCATTGTAAGTTTCTAAATTATATTGCTGGCGGTAAAACCATTTCGTGAAGAATGTTGGATGGTTGGTGATGCAACTAATGGGTCATCTCATCAGTAATGATATCCAGAGCCTAGAGCAGTATGTCACTTCACCGATAACTTAATGAACATTTTATAACTCTAACCTTACCTTTAAGAATGTCGACATGTGATTCGTGTACCAATTCAATTGTAATTCTCATAATGTTATTGATTTAGTAAAAAATAACACGGCATCAAATATCGATCGGGGTACCGACATCATAATGTTTACTTTCTTTATTATAATAATAATACGCTGCACAATTCACACAGCATCATCTAGCCCCAAGCTCAGCAGAGCTGTTATGGGTACTAGATAACTGATATATAATGCATTATATTTTTATAGATCTTATTATAATTATAATTTATAGATATCTTTAATTATACATAGAAAATACCCAACCCAATACACCCAGTCCCGATGGGGCGGCGGGATAGAACCCGCAATCTCCTACGTTGCAGGCGGACCTTCGCCCGCCGCGAGCCGCGCCACATCGGTCGCCATGTGTCATGTATTCACATGCATGGAGGAATTTAAGTATGTATTACATCCTACTTAGGAATCGTTTCCTTCAATAAAAGAAGAGTCGTCGAAGAGTTGCCTTGATAAGTAAAATATGTTGACATTCGGTAGTAGGTGTATATCAAAGTAGAATAACAGATGCGACCCAATCTGGGCACAGCGCAGGAACGCAGGTCACTGGATCGTAAGAAAAGCACGTTCCCAGATAAGAGACCAACAAGCTTTTTATCACCAAGTTACAAATCCGAAAGCCAGTTCTTTTGTGCGCTCTCACCGGTTAACATTACTACCTCCGACCACTACAAGGATATCCGAGGGTAGTTGTACAATTCATCCGCAGTCATAAATATCGAGTTAACAGTCCAGCGAGAAGAAAAGTGATTGGCAACTTTCCATTGGCGCGTGCTGCTGAATAAATGAGTAAATGGCTTTTATATGACTTGTATGCAAGCTGTTATGTCTTCCCAAATCACCTGTGATATGAATGTTGAGTAACATAGGTACTAATAAACTGTAATGATGTTTTCTGTAACTGTTTTATTAATGAAGAGCCAATCTCTACTTCCTTATAACAGCTAAGTTCATGAAAGGATCCAGCTTTGGAGTACGAGGAGATAGGCTGGCTGGTGATACCTAGCTCTACCAGAAACACAGTCATAATAGAGCGAACTAGGTAAACAACAAATTAACTTATGGCAAGAGATAATAGAAGAGAAAGTATTGTCAAAATAAAATAAGGGGGTTTGGAGTCTGAACACCAGAATTTCATTACAAAAAGCTTAAACATGTCGCCCAAGGACATTCTTACGTAAAACGAGAAACTAACGAGCTAAATTCCAGTCACCGTCTGTAAAAAATGCTATTCTCAAAAGTGAATTTCCCATAGCAAGCTGCAGCCACAATCCGACCGGAGGTTAAAAACAATCCGAGCCTCGATCGAACAATGCCTCGTATTTTGTAACATTTCTCGTTATTTATGCAAAAACCGTGAATGAGCCGGCCGTTCGCACGTTCTCATATAACTGCGCCGTGTGTAACCATTACGACACCCAGTAAACAAAAACATACCGCTCTAATTCCAACCCTATAACAACGGAAAACGCTTTAGATCCCGTTGAACTCCCACCAAAACTGTTCAGCAGTCATCACCCAATGAATAAACATACAGTTATCGAGCCAATTTCAACCCTATCTCAAGGACTTTAGCCGTAGATCTTGGACTTTTACCTCCACCTGCACACAAACAGCCATCCAAGTCTGAGCCCTGCTCAAAACAGATAGAGCTGGAATTGAGATGAGCCTTAACTCCTTTTTCCCTGCAGTTTATTTTACGAAATGCGATGGTTATGGCGCGAGCAAGCTGATCCAGCGGGAGTCGGAATCATTTACTCCTTACGTTTGTTTGTAGAGACTGTAAAGAAATCCAGGGTTCCACAAACAGTTATGCAAAACTGATTCATTTTACACTATTCGATATCTGAACAACAATTAAACAAAAGCTAATAAGTATTCTGGGAATCAATAGTACTACCTACCCACAGATGAAAAACTATGTTATTACAAGACTTACCTGCAGTAAAACATCAATGGTTATCGAATTAAAGTCATTGAAACGGTCACAATGACAACATCCAATTTCGTCGAACAACTTGTTCACATAAACGTAACAAAAAACGCTTGTAAACAGTCGATTGAACCGTAAAATCGATCGATTACAGGTTTTTACCCGACTACTTAAATGGAGGGTTATGTTTTTGTTCGCTTTTTTGCTGTAAGGTCAGCGCGTGCATCCTTGCCAGTAGCGTAGGTCGCCATTGATTCCATATTAAAATTTTTGAACAAACGCCTCTCTGATTGGTTGATTTATTAACGGACTTATTAGCGTAGGCACTAGGCGAATAATCAAAAGCTACATTCTTGCGATTAAATCTTCATTGTTCAAATATCGGTCAAGTGCGAGTTGCTCATTGATTAATTTAAATGTATTGTCTTGCTAGCCTGTGCTTTGCCGATGTTACATGAACCGAACCTATGTTCACAAAGTTTATAATGGAAGAAGAATAAGCCCATCAGCCGAAGGCTGAGAGAAACATTTACTCACACACTTCAAAACATCCGATTAATGTTTTTAAACATTCACTATTCGTAAAGGGCAGTGTATTTGAGAATGTGTGCAGTGAACCTTCAATAACCTCCAATAATGTCCCGAAACACAATAATATTTGTGAAGTCCGTTCCCGGAGCTATCCTAAACAAACATCGGTCATCAACACGACAACTCAATATTTGATTGATACTTTTATCACCATTATTCGTCGAAGTCACAGTTTGTATGAAAAGGGGCTCTGTTCATACAAACAATCCCGGAGACTACATAAACCAGTACACGTTTTATCTCAACTTGATTTTATTTCTTAGTAAAATATTTTTGATGCATCTGTTCATATCGAAATGAGAATTATTAACAGTGATTTTGTGATATTTTTGTGTCTATCTCACAAATACAAAATACCTACATATAGTCAGTATTTCTAGAGGACGACCTCAGTGGCGCAGCGGGCGAGAGTCTGCCTGCGACGCAAGAGGTTGCGGGTTCGATCCCCGCCTCGGAACAAATTTGTGTACGATCTGCAGATATTTGTTCCGTTGGTCTGGGTGTTTTCTATGTATAAAAAAAAATATCTATCTATGTAATGTATAATATTACGTATATCAGTTATCTAGTACCCATAACACAAGCTCTGCTTACCTTGGGGCTAGATAATGCTGTGTGAATTGTCCAGTATTATTTATTTATTTTATTTCTAGATCTCATTGCCAGAACCCTGAGTGTTTAGTAATGGGCTGTGTGCATTATCTTTGTGATTCCGTCCTATAGGTATTAACACCTTGTGTCGTCCAGTACCGGTTCGAGAGGAACTAATTTTGGCATTTATGGCAACGATCCAGTCATTTATTACAAACTCGATAATAGTTTTCGAATAATTTTGATGTTGATAATGATGATTATTATTATTTATGATACTTTGTTATTGGCAATAAGTGTCTGGTTATAGGTAGTACACACTTTTTCAAGTAGTGGAAAATTACTCAAATTATGAAGATCATTTAATATTTTCACCAGAGCCCAGTGATTTGTTGAACTTTGACATGACATGTTTGTGGAATTGATATTATAAAAGGAAGTAAGTAGAGCACTACCACCTAGTAGGTACTGTACGGAACGTGGTTCACTTCGGACACAAGTCATCACGTCACCAATCGTAACATAAATAAAACTCTGAAACATTCTTATACATGTCTTCAATTCTTGCTTTATGAACAATAAGAGTAACACCTCATTTGTATCTACTATCATTGCAAACCTTGTCTTGTCTTGTCTTGTCTAAGACGTCAATTGTTCTCGATTACTTTTATCGTAATCCTACTAAGCGTACTGTTGAGATGGTAAACATACTTTAAGGAATGGCATCGAAGGTGTGGTGAGCTAAATGTTCAGCCTTCACATTTCAACCTCGGGTAGGTACTCAAACCAGCTACAACTCCACTTTTCGACCCTACCTAAGCGAATACGTTTTTATTATATGTTCGGCAAAGTACATGATTTATGGCGATGGTATTTAACACAAATAAATTAGCCGATCAATTTATGGTATTAAAATATCTAATAAACTATTTTTTTTCTTCCACAACAGTATATGCTCATAAATAACTGCTTTATTTTCTACATAAAAAGTTTTTGAAGTACAGGGAGATGTCGGCTGATTGGTAAGAGTGGATGAGACATCATGCTGATCCTATCTAGAGTGAGAAAAGGTCAGGGAGATGATGATTAAAAGTTTTGAAGCTATGCACCAAAATCTGCAAGAATACAGTTGTAAATAGGTACCTAGCAAATCAATCACAAGTGACCCAACACTGTCAATTAACAATGAAGATGAAGCTATCATGTAAGACTTTCGATCTGGGGGGCGGAGATTCAGAGTGTAAGTTGGGTACTGTGATTGTTTTTGTTCTGGTCTAGGCAGAATGTTCATAACAGTTCGCATTATGCTGTGCCTGGGCCCATTGGCTACTGCACCACACACTGATAACCTACTTATACCTTATTCCTATTCATTTTCTATGTACTGTTATTTAAGTAGTTTTTTCCACTCGCAATAATGTTCTTTATGTTTCAGTATTGTAAATTTATCTTGTGTGTAAATGTAGTACCAAATAAATGATTTGTCTATGTCTATGTCTTGCTATCAGTCTGACTCTCCGGTCTTCACTCAAAAATAGTCTTCATGTTGTAGTAATTGTTCACAGTACAAAGGAAACCTTCAAAAATCGTTCATCTCGCAATGCTTCAACGAATTCCTCGGAAGCAACAGAACTATTGACCTTATGGAACTCAAGGCTTCACATAAAACAATGATCAAAAAACATTTACGAATGGTTCCATAGATATCTTAATTGGATTTCAGTCGATAACTTTGTGTTCTTTCACAGGTCATCACCATTTACAGTCCTTCATAACCTAGTGACAAGAGTGTTCCATTTATCAAAGCCAATTTTCTTGGTCCTGCTTCACGTATCCAGCAACTTCCCAGTACTATTACTAAGTTGTCGGTCGACCCACCGCGCATTTGGTTCCATCGTCTCGTGCAGCGAAAGTTTGGGTGAATGTCTTTTACCTCTTTACGCCAAAAGTACTAATGGAAATTTTGAAGCTAATTTTTTTTTCGTTTTCGTCAAATAGGAAAACCGCGTACGAAGCCGCGGACAGAAGGCCTTCAATAAATGGAGAATCACATCCACTTGTTGGTATTTGTTGGTTTACATAAATTATGGGAAAGTAGTCGGTGAAAAATGTCTGCTTGCGGCATGTGGTCAGTTTCACTTTTAGGAAGGTGCGGACGGCGGCGGCGGCGGGGCGGCGCGGTGGCGCGGTGGCGCGGTGGCGCGGCGTGAAACATGTGAGTATCATAGGATACTTTTAGTTTGGACCGTAAATAAAACGTATTGCGTAAAGTTCGCAATGACTCATCTGCCGATGTCTCGATTCTTTTGGCGGAAAAAGACAAGAATGGAAAGCTAATAGATAAACTTTAAACAGCCAAAGAAAGAAGCCAAATAAATTTTACGATTCTTTTTTGCTGAAAACCACTTGAAGACCTCCGTCTTTTGTGTCTGATGACGTGTCTTTTGAGCACCCTAAGCGCTGAGCCCCGCCGGGAAAGCTATGAGAATCTCATTTTGGAACTTTCAGTGTGAGATCGTATGAAAATTCGCAGTGTTCTTGTCGTACCTGCCATCAAATCATATATTCATTTGTTTTAGTTTCAATGACCATTGGCGTTCATTTAATGGGTGAATATTGTAGGTATACCTAAGTATAATTTATCTTCTTGACCAGATATTTTTAAAATTTAAATATAATGAGTATGAGTAGGTAATCATTGGTTTTAGTTTTGCGTAGCATTTCATTCTCATTCATTGACAACATCTCGCAGGTCACGCACGAACGGGCTTTATGATGCTGGCTGGCATCCTGTCCCTCAACTAAAGATTTACAGGTTTTTCATATCGTACATGTTTCGTAACTGTAACTTATTTATGATAACGGAATATTGTAGCTGTCGATCATAAATCTAAAAGCATAAAATGTCAAAAATCAACTGGCAGTAGAAGGCACGAGCTAATTATTTTATGACACGACAAAACGAAGCCAAGTAGATATAGATAGAGGCTTGTTCAAAATGGAGAAAATGTGGAAAAGTGTAAACAAAGAACTTCTTCTAAAATCCTTAGGGCTTGTAAATAATGGTTTTCTAAATACCAGGACATACTAAGGTAAGCTCAAAGTAGATAGGTACACACGGTCATGCACACACCTTCGCAATTTCGTAATAACTGAGACTCTTACCGCGATTACAAAACAGTTGTAATAGACACGCCTTAACCAATATCCATAACATGTAGGTAGGTACACATTAGAAAGTCCATTTCGACTTTCATACTCATTTCCTAAGGTCTGTTATTGCAAAACGGGCGTGTTTGTAAACTCGGTTCACATGCTGTTATCGATAAGAACCACTTTCATTGATTAGCTTTCTAGTTCGTAAAAATGTTTGCAGCGATTATTACGCGCGTATTTTAAGTTGTAATGGTCGGAAATAGACATCGTTACTTTCCATTTTACGAGAACTATTAATTACATTTAGCAAGAAATTTATTTCTCTAATTAATCGACTAAAATACCAAGTACCTATTTATAAACTTACTCGTACCCAAGCCAACAAAGAACTAACTAGTGTGCGCCGCGAGAATCAGTCAGCGAAAAAAATATAAATTTTATTACAAAACTAAAATCTCATCAAAATACGCATCATAATAATTTTTTAGCTTAGTTTGCAAATAAACCTACAAGATTATTACATAATACACTCGATGCATAATACATACTTATTGTTCTCATTTGGGCACCTACCGATGCATTCTTACGTTTATCTTTTGACATCTGCTAGATAATGATTAACTTGTCAGGCTGAGATTCCCCTGTATCCTCTGAGAGACGAATGACACCAGAAGTAGTTCCTGGTCGCTCCTCCAGTAGCCGCCACTCGGACTCCGGCACTGTCGGTGGCGGCGCGGCGCGGCGGGTGCCGGTGGAGCGTAAGTGGACCGCGACGCCGCGGCTGGCTGCACCCGCGGATCTCTACCGATACGAACACTTGCCGACCGTCTGCGCTGCATACTTATTTAGTACTTTTGAACACTGGCTGGTATCTGATGTTTTGACCGAAATTCAGTTGGATTTATCTTCACTTTTTAAGCGTGAGCTTGGCTTAGAGAGAAGAGATCGATATAATTTAAGTGATATCCAGATTCGTCAGCACTAAAGCAGTTGAAGATCCTGTTAGATGATGTTGATGATGTCTTCCTACGACGCAGCGGGCGGCGGCCGGTCTGAACGGAGACAAGCCGTGCGCATGCGCAGGACATAATCATAACGCTGATAGACATTATAGTACTTTTTGTTCAGCTGTGTGTATTTCTTATGCATGTTTCTGTGTTAGTGCTTGTTAAAATTATAATCACATGATAATTTTAACAAGCACTAACACAGAAATGTGGTTGGCATGACAACGGGCGTAAACAAACATTTAACTAAATATGTTTCAAGTGTTTCGGGTTTAAAACTACTACCTACTTCCTATCACATTGTTATTAGTCAGGAAATTGATTTCAGTTCATCTATGTTTCGTTTAATTTATTATTTGTTTTATTTATAGTTTTTAAAAACACGCTAAATTATTTAACAGCGAAATATAATTAAATTGACTTAGGTATTGGTGTCGATTCTGATTAGACAGTAAGCGAAGAATACAAAACAAAGTTACGCCGTAAACTGATGTGAACTAGATCTCTATTAGGTATTTTGATCTGTAACTTCACCGCGAGGTAACGATGCCACCCATAGCGCGAACAGCAAGTACCGACACCTAACTACACTGCGTCAGTCTAGTGTGGGTACAACAATGCCCGTCGGCTAACAACCCTCGCTGGCATACTCCAGTCGGCTTCAATGTGCAAAGGCGCCAATCGGCACCGGCCAATCAAAATATTAAAGGGGATATTACACTAACTGACTTGTTTGTGACTCGCAATAGGGTCTTTCCAACTGAAAAAAATTGTGTTAGAATGCCTTTTTAACGATAGATATATTCAAAAGGAATTTTCAAACAACCTTATTTTTAACAAACTAAACTGAACTAAGAGAATTCCCATATCAGTGGCCACTTTCGGCGTATTAGGACCACAATTGGAAATGAAAAATCTCCCAAATATTAATAAAGATCGTAACCAAAAATATAGAAAACATCTGTGTTAGCAAAGAAAAATACAATCAAATTATAGAAACAAATTGCTGCAGTTTGTTGCAAACTATCTAAAGGTAGCTCAACTGATCCGTATCAATACCAAATATATTCAGTTCTCGTTTCTCGTTAGAGAGATTTATGGTAAAATGTTTAAGTTGGACGTCAAAAAGCCGGTGCTCATTATTCGTCGGAAAATATAATTATCATACGTAAGGGAAACGAGGTCATGACATGTACAAGGATGCGTTGCGATATATATACATAATAATATATATTATATATATATATATGGTTTAAGCCGGTAGAGTGATTGAAACAGTTTGCTTACTTGTTTCAGTTGGCCAAATTGTTTCAATTGTAAATTACTAGTTCTAGTTTCATTATTTTTTTTTTTTTTATAAATAACAAACATTTATTCAGAAAGAAAATAACAATCAAATAACAAATTTAAATTAAAACTAGTATTTACAATAGAATCTGCAAACTGTTGCAAACAATCTACAGGTAGCTCAACTGATCCATATCAATATCAGTTGGAAGCGTGCCTAAGACACTGGCTGCATTGCCCCGCTGTATAGCAATGCTGATTTAATTGTATTTGTCTTTTATATGAGAATATTTAATAATTTGTATTTAATCTCTTGTCGATTTCTGTTCAAGTTGGCTGGTGTGCACTGGCCGACATATCCCGGCGTCTCCGACAATTATCGGCGTCTATTGCATTTCGTGGGAACATTGCATCCCGGAATGCATCCCGTACGTGACGGCTCACGGATTGCCGATACGTGATACTATTGGATGCTGGCAGAAGAACACTTTTAAATGGATGGAATCGTCCTTAAACGACCCTGTGGCTTGCCATGTTGTCTTGATTGTTTGCAATTTTTATTTTAACCCTAAGCAAAGCTTTAGATTGGTAGGAAGTGTCATTTGGAATTGAAGTCGATTTCAAACCAAACTAAACCTTTAGTAGGTTACCTTAAAGAAATCGCAATGATATCCTTGTTAGGTGATTTTGTGCATGAGTATGTATGATCAGATTATCTATAGATATATATTTGCACAAGATGTGGTATTTGGAACTTTAGACTTTGAAGATGAGTTTGGCTGAATTTTGTGACGATTTGAAAGAACTTTAATAGGAACTCTCCTTCCTGCGCATTCGGGTACAAAGATGAAACTTTCTTCTCTGCAATTCTTGCCCAACAATTTATATCAATTGCAGCATAAATGATCATGGTTATCATGATCAGTGCCATGATTGCTCATTCAAATGAGCTTTCCACGTGGCTATCGGAGTCAGCAGGCCAGCGCGCGGGAAAAACGCAACGCCCGCGACATGGATGCTGATGCCACGCCGGGAAAACGTACTCGCATCCGCATTATAATGATACGGCTCGATTCTTGAATATAACTCTTATGAGCTGGTGTTATAAATGTTAATCAGGCCTGGATTTCTATTGAAACTGTTTCAGAAAAATGTGAAACTTAAGAAAACATAACGTTCAGACCGTTCGTTAGTTTTACTATGATGGTACTGGAAAGTGGTACTTACAATGCAAATACAACTGCTGCAGGTATAGTGCTGACCAAATGTATTCTGTAACAAGAAATACTAAAATCAGATCACGAAAAATTCCATAGAAGCCACAGCATCGAGTTTTTCCTTTGTGACCAGAGGCTCTGGTACGACTGGTACACATTCTCTTTCGAATACTTCATCGAATTCGAGTCCTTCCTATAGGTACATTTAGCGCCTTGTAGCGCCCCTACCGGATCGAGAGGAACTACATAGAGTAGTTTGACAACGATGAAACAAAAAACGAATCTATGTAAGAATGTAATGTTAAAACATAATTATTACAAATTTAGTGCTTTCACGCAATAGATAGGATATTTTTACTAATTCGAACCGGAAAATGAGACTTATTTATCGCATTTTATGGCTACACTTCGCTACACAACCTTTAAAAGCCTTTTTCGTGAAAGACATCAAGACATCAATGGTTCTCGATAACGTTTAACGAATGTTTTTTGTATAAACTCAGACTAACGCCTCAGGCAATAAAAACATCTGAAAAGTTAATATCTTTGTATGCCGCTCTACATATTGCCTGTATGAAGAGGTCGAGTCGATGATAATCTACATCCACATTAACTTGTCCACAACCTGACCAACAAACAGGTCAAAAAGTTTAACACTTCCACGAATGATCGCACAACACACACAACAAACAAGATGGTCAACAAACATTGTAATGTCGATGCGAGATACAAGGCGCCGACTGATGCGATCATAATGCTCGGAAATGTGCTAAAAGAACCATTTTCATAACGCGCGTTGCGTACGCACTACGCACTCTCGGAAATGGGACTGCATTCCTGCGGAAACGCAACCCGCGTTTCTATGTAAAGTAGATGTTTTTGCCAGCAGGCTCTGATTAAACGAGAGACGGACCACCCGGCCCGGACCAGTCATTTGTATTTTGCTACCTAAATTATGCGGACAAGGGTGAGTTAAGCTCGTGGATACAGTTTCAGTGGCTATTCATTACCTGACGATGGCGAAGCAAAGGGACATGACTCTTTTTTGTGTAAACTAGCGGAATCCCATCCTAGCATGCGTGCCTGCAAAATATAGGTTATTGCTTATTGTATAGTTATATGCGATATTATGTACAAAACATCACCTATTTAGCTGATTAGAGGCAAAAACTAAATCTATAAAGTCTAAACCACATAAAATATGGTAATAGAAGATCATTGGGTAATAAATTCAATTTAGCAAAAATATGGTAATTTTAATGAAGAAAGTAATAAGCTTTATCTCATTCTATGTAAAATATATGAATAAAGAAAAGAAACTTTTCTATCCATATTGGTTGAAATTTATCGAAAGTTCAATAAAGGTTAAAATTGCGTGTGTTTTCACTTTTTCGACTATTAGATTCAAGCCGACAGCGAAAACGGCCTTAGCATAACTGGTCACGCCGCATTATCGAATTTAAATTCTGGAAATTTTAATAAAACTAGAATTTCACAAGGTTTTGTCTCATGCTCGTCGTTTTTGTTTAAAATTCTATTGGTAGTTTTTTTGCCACGAGCTGTGGTTATGCTAATTTGTTAAAAGGCATTAAGTCCGATCGGTAATTTGGACTTTCATTAAAATATACAGTAGACTACTGATACACGTGACTTTTATTGGAAGATACGAAGAACGTACCTATCGCAATAAAATGTTAGAACGTGAATGTAGGATGGTACATCCTAGTGTGCACAGGCCTTACCACGGTGTGACATTACACTTAGTGTGCACAGGCCTTACCACGGTGTGACATTACACTTAGTGTGCACAGGCCTTACCACGGTGTGACATTACACTTAGTGTGCACAGGCCTTACCACGGTGTGACATTACACTTAGTGTGCACAGGCCTTACCACGGTGTGACATTACACCTAGTGTGCACAGGCCTTACCACGGTGTGACATTACACTTAGTACAGTAAGTACATAAATAAAGTATTTTTATTATATCTGCACTTTGCTAATGAAAGCGCGTTAACATAGACGTGTATTTATACACTTTGTAAATGCCGCAAGACGTGCTATTTTTTAAATAAATACACTTAATAACGTGGACGCTTTATGTGAGTTGCAAATGTTGCAATTTTGTTTGTTAAAGTTTTGCGCAATTTGCATATTTGGATGCAGATGCGTGTCATCCATTTATTGCTGTCTTTTAGCATGTTTTAAATATATATTATTTAATTTACTTCTCTCGGGTATAAATAGCGAGATTTTAAAAACGAACAATTGCAAATAAATGACGGAATACGAAATACGGATACGAAATAAGAAACGAATACGGAAACAATCAGATCTTTAGAACTATGCAGATATAATTATTTATTTAGTTAGTTTAGTAGATATTTGCATTTTCAGTCAGGTACGCTGTGTTGCGTAATATAATTAGGAATGTATACATTACATATATCTATACTAATATTATAAATGCGACAGTGTGTTTGTTTGTTTGTTTGTCCTTCCTTTACTTCCTAACTAAGTAGCCAATAGACTTCATTTTTAGATGCTTAGAGTTAGGTGAAAGGACGAAGAATGACACAGGCTACTTTTTATTCCATAAATCAGTTCCTATGGGAAAGAAAACACCTCTAACAGTGTCGTGATGCCACCAAAACGGGATCAAATTGAAAACCTGCGTTGATCCGCACCAGTGCGGTTCAACACATAGCTGAGTTTGACCCTTTTTGGCCCATGCTTCAAACAACATAACAGAAATATTTTATTTATTTTGTTTTATTTACCAAATAAAATCCACAGCCCTTAATTAATACAACTATGCTATAAACATTACTTTATTAAGTATAACACACTTTACTCAGTAATATTATGTTCGTGGATGTTTTGCGTTGTTATGTAGGTATGTTGTGATAAGTATGTGGAGAACATGTAAGTAATGATTGAACAGTACCATGTCAATAACTTATTGTATACTCGTAAGAATGCCATCGATTTTTCAAAAATAGCAGATTTAAAAGAAAAATTTAAATACTACAAATAAGAATAAACTCGCTGTGCCCACAACTAGGCTACACAAGATTAATGTATCTTCTAAAGGACAATGTATACGCTTCTACAACAAAACTCCAAGTGAGTAGCAAAAATTATCAATAAATAAATTCAAACAAATTGTCAAACATATCCTTTGTAAAAAGGCTTACTACAGAATATCAGATTATCTAGCTAGACAATAAAAAAGCTTGGGACGAATTTTGCTCCAACTCGAAAACTAACATTCTAACAAGGTAAAGGTTTCTTGTTCGCATCCTCACTTTACCTTAAAAAAATTGAAGTGGACAAAAAAAAAACAAAGTGATCATATTTTCTAGTTTTACACATGTAATCTGAGTTTTGTGACGTGTCCAAGAGTCCAGTAAGGTCTGAAGGAAATAAAGCACATTGGTGTTTGTATTGTTCCAAAGCACCAGTCTCACCTACCCGTAACTACCCTAACTAAGCTGTGGCTTCGAAACTTTCAACTCAACTAGTGGATGTCGTAAGAGCTGACGAAGGGAACCTTACAGAGGAAGGGCACTAACTTCCTTCTGTGTATTATTAACGACTCTGCTGCGACCACCAATCCGCCTGCCAAACGTGGTGGTAATGGCAATACCCTCCCTTGTTTAGAGAAGGCATCTTCAGCAGTACGAGTGCTGATCGGTATACATTCAGAATCAATTATTTCTTGTCTTTGTACTTTCCCCAAGAGCGTGATTACCTCGGATCTTATTATTGACCAAAAACAAACCTTCCTCCACCAGTACAAAGTCGTAACACTAAAAACAAACATTGCACAAAGTTGAAAGGTAATCATTCGTTCCGGTCATGGCAGCTACGATAACCACACAATCAGCGAGTTAATTTGCACCCTATCAGAGTACGTTTATGGTTTGTTTTACGCAGATTGTGGAGATCATACACCTATTGATCGATTGGCCGGTAATGCGAAGAGCTTTCTCTTGCAAAGATGGACACTCATGCACAACTTGTCGGCAAGCTTGTGCATGTGTGTGCATGTTGCTGGTTGAAACAATGACAGGTTGTAAAAGTAGCTCGTCACTTCTTTCAAGAGAGTTTAAAGTTTGAACCAGTTCTTATTCGATTATACCAGAGAGATAAAGAGGTACTTACATCATCTAGTTTTGAAAGGTTTTTATTATTTGATCAAGCCAATGTCCATTAGTTCACTGTGTTTACTTTTTGCTGAACTAAGTTGTATTAGATTTAGATTTAATAAGATAAGATAATCTCTAGAATGATGTATGAACGAAAGATTTCGTTTAGTGTATAAAGGTGAGCATGTAGCTCGTAGCCAGTCCATCATGTAGCTCGTAGCCAGTCCATCATGTAGCTCGTAGCCAGTCCATCATGTAGCTCGTAGCCAGTCCATCTTGTAGCTCGTAGCCAGTCCATCTTGTAGCTCGTAGCCAGTCCATCGCCTCATCCACAAGCCCATATCCCCCGGCTCCCACTCATTTACTTGTAATTATTTCCTATCTGCTGTTTATCTTGGAAGCCGCGATAGAGCGGCGGCGCTCACACCGCGCCGCTGCGTGGGCGCAGACACCATTGTAATTGGCCGGTGTGTCGCGTATTTATGTGATAGACAAGGATAAGGGATCGAATAACGGGACCGTGTTTATGGCTCTACCAGCTTTAGATTAGAACCAAGGAATAATAGGCTGAGCTAAAGGCTTTCTTTAAGATATTGCCTGCTCCTTGCCCTAATGTGAGGGTATAAGGTTAATGTAAGCCGTTCCACTGATATGTTTATAGTGCCGGGAAATCTTGATTCTCTTGTGAGATTGTTAAATAGACCAGTCGTCGAACCAGCTCGGCATCCGACGATGCATAGGACTAGTTGAAAGACTGGAATCTCGATCTCTTCAAGATTTTCGAGATTATTTCTTTATAAAATAAACACTTACTACTTAAGCTTAAAAGCTTTTAGCTTAATAATACAAAAGATGTTTAATTTTTTTGTTTCTTTGTACAGAAAATGCAAAATTTCTGAAAAGATTGTGAAAATTATTACAGCATAGGAAGCGATGCCACTACTAGGTATAGTAAAAAGTATTGAAAAAAAGTTTGAAACATATTTTACTCAAATAAAAGAAGCGACGACACAGTTCGTGAAGCAGGCACCGTTCCTGTGTAATCAAAGTCCTAATCCTCTATCAGCGAGTATCAGCAGAGCCTTGTCTTGTTTGGGATAAGCAAGGCTATCTGAATCTGTCCCAGACTGAGCACAGCCGGCATGCGGCACTCGGCGCCGGCACGCGAACAACTATCTCTGTGATAGAAGGGATAAAGCACAACGGTAAGGTCTTTGGAATATACCAACTTGTACCGCGGCATTACATGGGACTTGAACCCAATTTTTAAAAATTGATCTATGAGGTTGGGCCATCGGGGGGTTTACCTTACATCTGAACCTCGTAGATCAATTTTCGAAAATTGGCATTAGCTGTCATAGCAGATAGTTGAAGATCCCACTGGTACGTTCCAAGTTACAGAGGTAATCTACAAACAAATACACTTACAAAAATTAAAGGAACTTTATATGTAAGGAAGATTAATGTCGTTATATCTTTTATGGGTCAGGGTGTTGAAGGTAATTCGAAGCGTTGTCTTGATATCTTTATGATCAGGTGAGACATTTGTTTTGTCTCAAACATAAAAATGTTTATTACTTATATTGTTGTTGTTGGTAGTTAAGACTGGACATGAGATAGCCATAGTAATATTCGTCCCTCTTTTTATTTTACTTTTCTATCGCATTAAAGATCAAACATAAAAACCTTGTTAATGAAGCCTAATTTTGCCGTGTAAATTTCACATGGGAAATATTAGAAGTTCGTGAAAAGATTAATATTTTATGCATCGACGGATCGATGCACGTGTTTGTCCAATTTGTTTTGAATCGATCTCCGTTCAAAATTAATCATCATGCGTCCGAAGAATAGTAAATGAAGAAATCCGAATGAAAATTCGACTTTAATTCACGATATAGATGGTCAAAATAATAGAGAAGGGCAACAGGAAGAACAGGTTCCTCAGGATGCGTACTTCCAGCCGCGGGCTTCGTGCTTCCTGGTGAGATGGAATTGTTGTCAATTTAAATGCTTTATTGCGTGCGTGAATAGATCTGCCAGTTTATATCGTGTTTTTAATAAAGCCGAGGAGAGCCGTTCGCTGAGCAATCCGGAGTTACTAGACAATGTTTGAGGATTCCGTGATCACTCATGGAGATTATCAAATAGCTGTCGGTATCTTAATTTCTGCCCCTTCATTAAATGAATCTTTCTTCTTTTACCTACTTTGAATAGTCTTTTAAAACACACACAAAATATAGACAAATAAAAATAGACCATAACATCGATACTGCAGAAACTGAATTCTGAAAGAAAGAATATGAGGTCCAATCCAGCTTTAAATAAATAAAGTAAACAAATAACCCAGTAGGTATAATAATAATTCACAAAGTTATTATTGGATGGATACACAGCTGTATGCGCAAATACTCGGTTAATCGCTCTATGACTGAGACTGACTCCTGACCTTTAGCGCAGGACTGACCTGCACGTCAAATAGTAGCACCGTTTACGAAATTCTCACGGCTGGAAGCATTTCCACCAAAAACAGACTTTGTCTACCAGCAAAGTCTGTGACACAGCCCGGAGGGTGGGTGCGCCATTTCAGTTAGTGAATATTGTAGGCAGCAGGCAGTATTTTGTTTTGTGAACATGTTTTACGGCCTGCATTATAGCAAAAATAGGAGCTGCATTCTGCTGACTCTCTTTACTATGAGAGTGGTATCGTCGCTGAATAGTCCATAGGTGAAAGAATCTCTAGATAGTGCGTGCGGGTGCTGTTTGCACGGAGAGATTGAAATAATGGTTTTGGCGAACACTTTTAACAATAGCATTGCAAAGCGATTAATTAAGTGGACTAAAGGCCCTGGCTGCTTGCTTTCATACCTTAGATAAAAAGATATTCTAGCAACTCATGAAATCTATATTAATATAATAAATTAAGTGTGTTTGTTTGTTTATCCTTCCTTCATGCACTTTTAATTCCATAAATCAGTTGTTATGGGATGGAAATAACCTTAAACAATGCGTGTGATGCCACCGGCAGCAGCTAGTACTAGGATATAGGTTCCCTGTTTAGAACACGGCGGCTTGCCCCGGAAATTGGTGGAACTAAATGAAATAAAAACGGAACTCCGCTTGTTCGGAGGTACTAGGTGGTCAGCTCAGAACCGATTCATCTGTTGAATATGTGCAGAACAGGACAGGACCTAATCTAAGTTTTTTTAAGCGTTTGATATGTATGAGGATGGTGAACTTTTTTATTCAATAATTTAACAAAATGCCGCGCTAGGGGAAATCTTGTCTCAGAAGCTAAGATCCACTTTGGTCTGTTATACCAGAAGTGCAGTAACTTAGAAATGTTTTAACCTGTGCATGCGTCAAGTAGTAAATATCTGAAACCAGGAAGAGCCTGTTTTCTGTCGAAACTCGTTCGTATCATAGCGTCCAAGATCAGGCAGCCTTCGAGGGGTTTGGGAAACAATCGGCTAATTGCGAGATTGTTACAATTGTGTGGTCCAAGGTGACGGCTGCTGCTGCCGTGGGAGCCGTCCAGGGCTGGGGCAAGTTACAGGATTACGAGGTTTGTTCTGCTACGGCGGACTCATGTTCTCTCAACGGACGAAGTTTATGTGTGCTGCTAAACATTTAACTTTATATTTTTTGTAAGGAACAAATCAGAAGGTAGGTACATAGTTTTATGGATTATTTATGGCCCTTTAGGCAAACTGCATTTTATTGGTCAGTAGAAGCCGCCGTGGGGGCAGATTTTGGACATTACGTGGACGACCTCTGTGGCGCGGTGGGCGAAGGTCCGCCTGCGACGCAGGAGGTTGCGGGTTCGATTCTCGCCTTGTGCCATCCAGAAAGCAACACTCGAGAAACATAACCAACGCCCCGCGAGTAAAAAGACAGAGTGGTAACAGTCTCACGTATTCGCCCAATAAAACTATGTTATAGTAGTTCAATCTAAGTAAGTGAGTACCATTCCGCACTTGACTTGCGGCACCGTCGAAGCTGCACCTTGCGCAAGCGCACGCGGCGCACACACGCCGGAGTCCACACTCACGTCGACAACACTCACGTGAGGCTCAAGTTACTTCCACTGTTTCCGATATTGCACTCTTTTAATTGTTTTGAATCTGAATTTCGTATTGGATAGGATACCTACCTATACCTAAACATGTTATTTTCGGTTGATGAGATTAGACCAGGAGCGCGTTGAAATCTTTTGTATGAATTAAAATAAAGCTTCTTTATAGTATGGTATAATGACGTCTTCTTCATTTGTTTAAGCTCAGCTGGTGCAGACTGTCTTTGTCTTTTGTAAGGTTTGCGATTAATCGGCCAACATGTGGACGGACCATAATTTGCTCTTATTAAATCAAAATGAAACCTTTCGTTGGGGGAACATGTTCGTTCAGCTGTGGAAGTGTATGGATACTGGTGATGAGCGGAGAGATCGACAAATCAAAATGTTTGTGGTCAGATATTACAGAAACAAAATGTTCAGTGATGCAACGTTCGTCTAGTTACAATTAAACCGTTACATTACATTATCCACGCAACGCAACAATGCGTCCATTACTTGACAAGTGGGAAACTCACATGCTTAGGGAAAACTATCTTTCTCTTTTTACCGGCCGCACTGCAAATATTGCGCAACCCACGCTAAATTCTGTTATGTCACTAGAAATCCATCAATTTGCATGTCTTTCAGTTAAGTCACAGCTTCAGTTGAAGAAAGTGATACTTCTTGTTTAAGCTGGATATTTCTTTGTAAAAATTACTACCTTCTTCCTTTTACAGTTCAAGATGAACAGCCCCCTGACAGACGGACAGATAGACAACAGAGGCTTAGTAATAGGGTCCCGTTTTCATTCTTCGGGTACGGAACCTTAAAAAGTCACAACGATCAATTATGGAGAATATATAAAACTAAGTACCTAGGTACCTAGTTGATTAAATATTAGGTAGGTGGGATTAACTAATAAGGTAAGTAATAAAATAAATAAATAATGCTGGACAATTCACACAGCATTATCTAGCCCCAAGCTAAGCAAAGCTTGTATTATGTGTACGTATTGTAAGTATCTCAATGAATCTAATAAATAGTTTATTATTGTATTACCTATTTACAAAACTCCATTAAACATTAACATATGAATTATTATTATACGCATTCGTATGGGAATAATTACCAGTTATAATATAAGTTACATTCAAAGTAATGATGCTTATTAAACTAATTTAAAGTTACGAAAGGATTGCAAATATCGAAGCATTTCAATCGACTAGACTGAGCCAAGACAAATCTCGTTGAGTATAACCTGGAGCCATTACAACGTCACGAGTTACTCATCTGAAGTATGTCAGTGCTCAGTGGTTACAGAATCACATGTTATTGTTTAGATTCGCCAACTCGGTATAATTATGTACCGTAAGGGACCGACAATAACTAATAGAGTTACGTTCAAAATATTATTTTACTTGTATAGAGAAATGTGTCCTATAGATATTTTATTACATCACTAATAAAGTGGTAATATACAAAACCTATCTGTAAAGTTGCAAGTTGTACACTCAATATTATTGAATACCTACACGATTGTAGTCAAAAATTCAAAATTACAGTGCATACAAAATGTCACACGGAATGAAGACTTGTTAGACTATAGAAATACTGTAAGAGAAACATGAAACACTGCAGTTTACTACATATTATCCAATTTTCATTGTAAATAATAAAACAGCACCACCGCTGTAAACACTCCTGAAGGACTCCTCATCCTGGTAAATACCTTGATATGCCACGATTTCCTTAATTTTTTGCTTTTTTGAATGTTTTATGAAATGTAAAGAATATGTACACTTTAGAAATCTTACAATAAAAAAACAATTTAGTCTAATTTAAATTTGTTTAATGTATTCACCCCATATCTAAAACTCTAATAAAGTAGTATAACATTGAATAAAGAGCTATCTTCAGCAATTACCATTAACATTGAAAAGCCAGACACGTGAAAAGTGTACCAGTAGGTCAAAACGTGACAATATGTTTGTGCACGGCTCGCGTCTCTTACACTGCACCGATGCACTAACTTACATTTAGTAACAATTGCATTGCCTTTCGTTAAACATTTTCTACGAATATTGTGACAAAATTGATTCCTACTAAAACCGTGTTAGGTTTAATTCTATGGAACCTACAATCAAATAATGAAATTAACACTAGTAATTTACAATTGAAACAATTGAGCTAACTGCAGACTGTTGCAAACAATCTACAAGTAGCTCAACTGATCCATATCGCTGGCTGTATTGCCTCGCTGCAGTATGGCAATGCTGATTCGCTTTGCCAGATACTCACCAGGTCCAAATGGAACCTACCTAGCTAGGTACCTAACTTCCATATATAGGTAGGTTGGTGGGTGGTGGTAGCTGTGGTAGGTATATTCAAATTATTTTCCTTCTGCAATAATGGTGCTAGTTTAAAAGCCTTTCATTTAAGTTAAATTTAATATGTCCTTGATAGCCGAAGGTATCTTCTTGTCGTTAAAAAGTAATTTGTTCTACATCCTTATTTAAGCACGTCATCGCTTTTAATAATGTAGTCGTATTTAGATTATAAAATCTTCAAATACACCTTTCAATGAGAAGGTCACAGGTTTGAGTCCAACGCTGGGCATGTCACATAACATGAGTGAGTATGCAATATTACCTCATAACCGTCTTCGACATCATTTCATTGTTTTGAAAAAGTTAAATCAGACTTCTAATTCCGTAGTATTTACACTGTTTTTAGAGTTTTTCAGTACAAATACCTCGGAATAATGTTGTGTTTTATAATGTAATGTTTTATACAATAACGAAAGAATTTACCAAGTCGGTCCTTAATTCACGGAGAAATCGACGAACATACATAAAAATACCACTAGCGAACAAAAACTTGAAGTGGACAAAATCAATAACCTTGTTTCTTATTTGATAATAATTACTTATTATAAACCTGTTAATAGTATAAAATTTTACTTGTCTAAGTGCATATTTTGTAAGCCTAAACAAATAAACGTTAATTGATATTTTGATATACAAACAGCCGAAATTAAAACCTCCTACTCTTATGTTTTTCGTCGGTTAAAAATACCGACATCATTTACAAAGTTGTTTAGCCTCTTCATTCACTTCAGTCATTATTCCTCAATAATAGGACGGCCAGTATCTTCTACTAAAGGAATAGGGTATATGCATAGAATTTTCTTATTTATTAATCAGTTATTAATGTTACTACATTACCGAAAAAAATAAAAAACCCACATTTATTGAAATCATCAATGAAAAAAAATTCAACCTCTTATTTATGGCAACGCTTTCTTTTTCAGCGACTCTGCCAGTGTCTGTGTCACAGTGTCATAAACTTCATTACCAGAAATTGATCGGTTTGCCGTGAGGTGAGGTTTGCCGGATGAACAAAAACCATAAAATTTAAAAGCTTTGATTGGCTTATAGCTGTCAAATGAAACATGACAAAGGACGTTAATGATGACACGAACAGCATGTCGCGGATCATAATAGATGGTAAACAAGGTTTAAAATCATCTGATAACTTGTATTTGCATAACGTGAAGTTAAGGGGCTCATACACGGCAAAATATAAAAGCAGGTAATGTAGATATCTAAAGCAATCTAAACGTAATGTTCAACTTGATAAATCCCATTAAACCTCAAATCGGTGATCAGTCATCAGCGACCTTAATAGCGATACAAACAATAAAGGAAAATAGTTCGATCGTTCATTTGCTAAGCAATTTTGACGTGTCGACGACCTTACCGTGGACCGTGCTCCAGTCGAAGATACGTAGGCAGAGGCGATTGAAGCCGATGGACGGGAGTGATAACCTGCCCACGTTATTGTCAAGGCAATTAGTAAGAAAATCCAATGATGCTTGAGAAGGGGAAAATATACATTCCCTCAGAATATGAAATACTTGCCAAATTTAGAGCAGAAGAGGCTAAACTGGCAGATCACCATCAGCATGGGCTGATGAAAATAAAAACTACTTACAGACGCCAAATTAAATAAAATACTGAAATCAAAACATTTTACTATAGCTAAGGGATATTATCGCTTAGCTAGAGGAGCACAGAGCTTAAGCCGAGTTCTATTAGCGAGTGAAACAGTTACATTTTGCATTGAAACATTGTCACGTTGCATTTCATCTGTGAAACAGATCGCAATGCGAAATATCTTGCTTTTATCTAGATTGTGGATTTCTACATTCAAAATAATAGACCACGTTTCTAATTTGTTTAGCCTATTACCCTTGTAAGGTCAATTTAATGTAGGGGTTTTTGGGTTATTATTTGAATATGAAGCAAAAATGTTTAGAGAAAATAAAGTTCTTGCAAAGGTTTTCGGATTTTTTTTTACAAGATACAGAACTTAACAATGTAAAATTTGGTCCTAAAGATTACATGGCGTTCCTCTGGTTAAAAGTATTTATGTCGGGAAAGAACGTTAAAAAAGAACGTGAACACTATGACAACTTAATATAACTTTTACATAAGTAACCTTTAAAACATTCACAAATCACAACCATCAAATGATTGAAAGCGGCTTCACAAAGATATCCACATGTCCGTATGTGAGTGCGACTCGTGTTGCGCAATTTAGCACTGTTACAACAATTATAGAAAAGGCGGTGCAAGGGAGGGTCTACCAGCGATCGGGCATCATGGCAGTCATATGTACTTTAAAACAGCATCATGACTTAAATTCTTTTTAGATGTCACAAGCAGATTATCGAATTCTCCTTGGAGAATGAAAGCCTGAGTCCAAAAGATTTCTTTCATTTTCCTGGAATGTCTAATTATTAGTTGCAAGTGGGCTGTAAAAATGTTACTCCTTCCAAGCCCAGATTTCAAGTTTGTAGTTTTCGCTGAAAGCTATCTCGAGTGTACTTGAACCGCCGCCCGTCAAACGTTGGGAGCGAGTGTCCGGCGTGAGAAATCGACTGTTATGCCGTTACACACAAATTGAGAGATTCTGAAAATACGTCTTTGATTGGCCAATCAAGCATACTACGTGTTTTTGTAACTGTTTAGTAAAAGTACGATTTGGTAAAAGTAAGATTTTAATTAAACCGTGTAACTTTCGGTTATATGTTGTCGTTTTTCGCAAAATCTTAAATTGGTTAGAGCGCTGATTGCCCTAGAATTGAGGGAATAAGAAATGCTTTGCTTGTTTGTAAAAAGAAGCCACGAAATAAAAGTGTATAATGTAGTATATTTTAACTTTCATCAATGATATTTTAATTGCAAACTGAATAAAATATAATGAAATCACATGATTAACTCGACGATTATGCGACAATCTGGGCTCTGCCGTCAATCAAAAGTCTTGGAACTTTAACGCAACATGAACTTTTCCCATGGCACTATACCCCTCGTTGGCCAATAATCCCATAAGACAATACCATACTTAAGGCATGCGTATGCGAAGTCATGTGATGTGCCTTCCGCGTTCACGACCCGGTTCGAATCTGCACAATTAGAGCATGCATAGTTACGTACTTGAACATCTCGTGCGATTGGCTGATCATGGATTAACTGAGGCAAAGATAGATCGATGATGATGGTAACAGATCCTGGGATAGTCAAAGCATTGTTCAGTCTCCTGGAAAAAAAATTCAGACAACGATTCCAGTAAATACTTATTAGATCACATAAAATTGTCATGACTCCAGATGATCAAGTGTTTACGGAATCTAACTTGAGTCCACTACAAGGTTAGGCCTTTATACTGTAGCGAATCATATTAGTAAGTGTAAAAAACTGACTTTCAACTCTATGTACATATATTTGTACTTTTGTATAATCTATGGAGCTCTAATTTATTTTAATTTCTTTCCTATAGCGAAAGTAGCATGTGTGCTAAGTGACTAACTTTTTGGGCGTTTAATACGACAAGTAAATCATTCGAGATCCATTATACAGTTTAATGGAATATTGGTGTCAAGGGCTACTGATCGGCTCTGTTCGAGAAGCACGTATTTTGGGTTGTGACATCACAAGAACAACTCTGAACAAGTTGTAGTGAGGCGTGATTGCTGGAAGCCCTTTTTATGTATTTTTTGCCCTCTTGCATTACCATTCTTTTACTATTACGTCGTTGCAAGGTTTCATAATAATAGTTGACGAAAGTTTTGAATTAACAAGACATGCACGAGAGGTTTTATCTCCGATCAAGGTATTCACAGCCAAGGAGTTCTATTGAAAAGTTTTGATATCACCCACCAATTTGATTTTCCCGATAATATCAGAAAAGCCAAGATTTCGAGAAGGTCAGTGTGTTCTGTATTTTTTTCAAACGAGATTTTTTTTTCGATGTCTAACGAAAATGTATTTTTTAATTACTGATAGCGTATCGAGATCGATTAAGAATTTAATTGGTAAGAACACACCCTTACTGAGGGTGGGTGCGGCGCAGGCGCAAGTCCCACCGAAATCGAACATTTTTGGGAACATTTTTATTTCTTAGAAATACCCAGAGTACTAGGGAAACACGATAAAACCAAAACCTTACCTACCAACGGTTTCAAAGTACCCGTCAAAAAAGAAAATAATGAAAAATAAGCCTTATAACTTCCTAGACCTTCGATGCCGTTATCCAGCTGAACAAGCTAGATCTGCAGAAAAAGTATGTTCTCTACAGACTACTGATTATTTTCCATGAAAACTAAATCGGTTCCCTTCACCGCATGCGCAATCCAGCGCCTCCACTATGTAGGAGTTACGTTACACAACGTGCTGCAAGTTTTTGTTGGTAATTTTCTGTTCCCTAAGTTGAGGCAATAAAGCACAGGTGGCCGGCTTTAGTGAGCTGTAGGTCTTTGTAATTACTGATTGTACATTACTTGTTACAGGTTATCCCCTCTAGCGCCAGCGGTACAAGGGACTACAATGTCAGGTGCGCATGCGCACGCATCGTTATCAACATGAGAAAACTCACACATTAGCTGGCCTGACCGGCTTCCAGCTTTTATAGGAGGTACTTTAAAATAGAACATGGTAAGTATAAATAATAAACAAAATACGTTTATTTCAGGCACAAAATTAAAGACTCATAATATGTACATATACAACACATAAAGTTAACGGTATGGGGTGATGTTTTTCCACAAACTTATGATGAAGAAATTATTTTACCTTCGAGGTGGATATGATCTGTTTTAATTAATTGTTTTCTGAGTAAATCCTCCAACAAACCCTTAGTTTACTAGTAGAGAATAAAGTGATTGACCTTACCTAGCAAAAACAAATTGCAATGCAACACAATAAGCCGCCATTCGTTTGTTTTGATTACCAAGAGTTCACTCAATGTCTTTTTTGCTCGGTGCCTATTGTTACCGCGTCAAACTGATAGAAATTAAGTAAAGACCGTACTAAATGACATTTTGTACACTTATCAAATTTACTTTACACGTTTACACCAAAATGAATGGAATGGAATGAATTTGAATGAAAAGTTAATTTTAAAGAAAAAATCATTCGAAAAAATCAAGTCATTTTATCCTAAATGTAAAAAAAAATCCATTAGGAATTCGTCGTTTCAGAAGGCATATCAAGAACTTCGTGATGCAATCTAGAGCTGGTCATGCACTAGATTTATACACGCAGTGGCCAATGGCCATGCTATACGCGTGCTTGGTGCGCTGGAGAATGCCCAAGTCTAGGCGAAGTTACTGTATCGGCTATTACAGAATAGTCAACATCCTGTCCAGCGATTGCGACAAATTGTCGCTGATTCTGATTTGTCGTAAGAATGGCAATGACTTCGATGGGTTTTATTTTGTAAGAGGGACCTATTGACAAAGTATCTAAAGGATTTTGGTACGTACCTAATTTTTACTGATGTTAAAGCTAAATTACAAAGATAGACAATCTTTTTTTTCTTTCGATCCTTGTTTTTCTTTTTCTTAGTTATTTGCGATCTTTCTCTGAAAATGTTTCTAAAAGATATATCAAAACTATGCCTTCTTTTATCCACATTGCCTATGCAATTGTTATATTTTATAAATTTTTATTTCACCATGTCTGACTAAGAAACTGTGAACAAATCAAACACTGTAATTTAGTGCGGCTAGAGAGTTTAGTGCGACAAAGTTGCACATGTGCTGCGTATTCCTTGCCCGTTGGCGCGGAACCACGTGATTTAAAATCAAATAGAAAGTCGCAGTGGTTCAGAAAAAGTTGCATATTTATTGTCTTTTACTGATTACCATATCTAGAAAGAATTTGAGTCGATAATATCGTTTCTACGATTGTAATCGGGAGCTATGGCCGTAGCTCAGCGCTAAGAAGTTTTAACTGATGTTGTTGACAGACTAATACTGGATCAAAGTCTTATTTATGTACATAAGGGTCCAGTTCCACTAAGTAGGAATTAAGATGTGAAATCAACCGAATCAAGTAATCGTGATTAATGACATCACAAGCCGATAATTCCATCGATGGCTCGAGTTACCTCAAAGATCCGCTTCACTAGAAAATTAAGGGGAAAGCTTTAAAAGTTGTTGTGCTCGTCGCCGATGTGTTTTGGTATTGGGACAAGATCGATAGCTCCTAAGTCTCTTTAAGAACTTTAGAAAGGTTATAGTATTAAGTATGGTATTATTACAATACCTAAGTACCTATTTCTAGGCAACTTGAAGTCGTGATATAGAAAAGCATTTTCCACCTACTTGAACCTAAAGAGCCTTGAGTGAACGGTAGGTCTCTAACAGCACCTAGTGCACCTGTTCTAATTCCTACATTCCTGGTAGCTAGTGGCGATGGGTTCTAGGAAGATCTGCGAACAGATAGTCACGGCCAATGTGATCCATCAATGACGTCACTGACGGCTGTCTCTGATTTGTATCTTCGTTAGCTTTTACCTCCGTGAAGCCTTGGGATCGCTTATTTACTTAAGGCCCATACCGGACCCAAAGTGGCGCCGCCACCTAATTTATGTTATTATTCCGTTTAACAAAAGAATTTTCAAAAATCCTTCTTCCAGTTTGTGATACCTATCATAAGCTTTTTTTTAATGCCTCTGTAATAGTTTTATTCTATTTAGTTTAGGAAGAGATACGAAGTTGCACTTGGTGGCCACCAAAATCTATTTTCGTATCTCTTCCTAAACTAAATAGAATAAAACTATTACAGAGGCATTAAAAAAAAGCTTATGATAGGTATCACAAACTGGAAGAAGGATTTTTGAAAATTCCTTTGTTAAACAGAATAATAACATAAAGTAGGTGGTGGCGCTAGTTTAGGTGCTGTATGCGCCTTAATATCTTTGCGGCGAAGGAATAAGTCAAATGTTCTAAGTTCTGCTTATTGAGAGAAGGCAGTATGTTTGAACAGACTCATGTTAGTATTTTCGGTCATTTTCATACATCGTATGTGATTAATGTTTTTTTTAAATTAAAACAAAGATTGACTTAGATGTTGTTTTGAAACATTTTAAAGGGAGGTGTGTGATTTTTCTACAATTGAGACACCCCACTCCCACCTGCTGAAAATTCAGCTGGAATTAGCTAAATTACTGAATGTTGTGAAAGAAAAGAGATACAGGAGAAGAATAAGTAACTTCTTAGGTTGGTCACTAATAAAGAGTTAAATTGTTACCTTAATGGTAAATTATTTTGTCGGGTTAACTAATTGAAAACTAATATTTGTACAAGAACAGCATCGTTAACGTCAACGGCAGCAGTTGGACAAATAAAATTAGTCACGATCCAAAGCAAACAAAACGAATCGAAAAATAACGTGAAAATACACACTAAAGTACTCCGAGTGGTTCTACACGTAGGGCCGTAGGTACAGTTTAGTTCATTGTTAGCTTACCCCCCTCGAATGTCTCGTAATTATATCAGTATTTTTATTTTTATATAAAACGTGACTTGTTATCTTCAATAAGCAGTAAGATTCTAGTTTTAACATGGTTATGGATTCATAGAAATTGCCTTCAAACGTAACAGGGGGGTAAGTTAACAATAAACGAAACTGTACATAAGAGGAATAACTGTAGGTATAACTGTTTTGAGTGTACATTATCAGTATAGCTAGCCACAATACATACTTTCTATATGTACAGGTACAGGTATAGACTACGGAAAAGGCGTTGAGAGTTTGTAAAAGCTCTTGAAACTTTTATAAGATTTCAATTTCAATCTAAGTTTAGTGTGTAAAGCGAAAAGTGTGTTGAGCATTCCAAATGACCACTTTTTTATATACCTAGATAGATGATTGAATTGTGATTGTGTGTAATCACAATTCAATCATCGTCATCAATGTAGTATAGAGGTGCCTTCGCTGGCTCCGAAATAAAGGTATCACAGTGTTTAAACAATGATAAATAATAATTTGTATTTTGTATTTTAGCATTCATCAATACCTTTGCCAAGCAGTAGCTAGATTTGTTAAAAATTACCGATCAAACGTACCAATTGTTTAAAAAACGCGTGTTCCATAATTTTCACTTTTCAAAAATGCCATTAGAACCTCAGATGTTTGCGTAACAAATCGGATGCCATGGAAGAAAGTTATGCATAAACTTGTAATTTTAAACGCCCATAGAATAAAATAATAATAAATAGCGTTATGGGACATTAGCCCAAATATTTAAAGATGTTGCTGATGGAAAGCGGTATTGACATTGAGAAAAACTCGAATCGGAAGAAACAGGGAACCATGTCACGGATACAACTCACCCAAAACTATAATTCTGTGGCGCGGTGGGCGAAGGTCAGCCTGCGACGCAGTTGCGGTTGCGGGTTTGATTCCCGCCTCGGAACAAATTTATATCTGCAGGTATCTGTTCGGGGTGTTCTGGTCGTTTTTTATATTTTTAAAAATATATCTATCTACATATGTCATGTATCGTATATCAGTTATCCTGTTATATCAGTACCCATAACAAAAGCTCTGCTTGGCTTGCTAGATATTGCTATGTGAATTTTTCCGAATTTTTTATTATTATCAGATGAGAATATTGTCGAAAGTATATCTATTGACTGTAAGAAAAACGTTCTAAAATTCTTTAATATATAATTCTTTGCAGATTTAACTTTTTCTAATCTTGCGCCAACTTCTTAATTCTTAATTCTTTATTGCACTAAAAAAAAAAACATTATTTAAATCTTATAACAAGAAAGGTATCGCAAAGGCGAGCTTAACCCTAAAAAGAGTTCTCTTCCAGCAAACCTTAATGAGAGAGGGAGACATATGTGTACAAGTGGGCAAGAGTGCAAAAGATATAAAGATAGAAAGTACCTACACTAATTGCATAAACTAATACATAAAATAATATAAAAATATATGTAAAATACTATAAATCTGAATAAATACCTAATAAAAATAATAACGATTCTATATTTATAATAAATACATAAAATACTTATACCTACATCGAAGTCATGAAGATAGGTAATGCTCTTTGACTTTACGCTTGAAGATGAAGAGTGAGCGGCTAGCACGAACTTCCTCGAAGATATTGTAAATTCACAAAAATTAGAGGCCACTTATTAAAATATCAAATAGTGATGTCTACGCAGGTGCAGTAAACAGTTCAATTCTCAGCTGCCACACACAACTCTCAGCTGCCACACACAACTCTCAGCTGCCACACACAACTCTCAGCTGCCACACACAACTCTCAGCTGCCACACACAACTCTCAGCTGCCACACACAACTCATATGCTAATTAAATTGTTAATCATCGCGAGGATCGGAACTACTTTCGTTGTCAGAAGTTTTGTTTTACTTTTACTAATTTGGCTGTTAGTAAAAGTAAAAGCAATTTTTAGGAGATTGCATTTAAATTATTAATCATTTTGTTGAAAGAGTAAATGATTAGGTACCTAATGAATATGTTTTACGTTAATGTCAGATTTTCTATCGTGGTGCTGTCAGTCTGAAAAATTATTCCGAGTTTAATATGTCAGTCATTAAAAAAATATAATTTACCTACCTATAATATTATGCGTTTTTATTAAAACTTCGTTAAATGTGTATTTTTACACTACACAAATACAAAACCCTAAGTGCACAGTGTTATCATCGAAACTAAGCACAACAACTCGGCACAATTTTAAGTTAAAATGTTTAATTCATCATCTATAAGATCTCTCGTTCCTTTTCGCAATCAAATTGAAACGGTTTTCGCTGCACATGTGGGATTATGCGTTGTTCAAGTTTGTGTTTTAGTTTTAAGTGATACCTTGCTGTTACCTTGTTGTTTTAAGTGATACCTTGCTGTTACTTACCTTGTTGTTTTAAGTGAAACTTTAAAACTGACAACAATAACAGAAAACAACAAGGTAACAGCAAGGTATCACTTAAAACAACAAGGTAACAGCAAGGTATCACTTAAAACAACAAGGTAAGTAACAGCAAGTACTTACCTTGTTGTTTTAAGTGATACCTTGCTGTTACCTTGTTGTTTTCTGTTAATGTTGTCAGTTTTAAAGTCGGCATTCATAAAATACGTCCTAGTTGAAATAAAATAACTAGGCTTCTAAATCGGAGTATAATATGTAGGTACTCTATCCACATACTTTTACAACGGCATGTAACTGTTAAACAAAAATAAATATTGTGTAAGATGTGATTTTCTAACAGATCATTCTATTTCATAAACATGAGAAAGCTTTGAAAAAGCCATGTTCCAGTAATTTATTCCTAAGTACCGGTGTTTGAGCAGAATCCGCAGAATGGAGCCACAGATGCGCAGGAGTTTCTGCGATCGTAGTAACATTGTATTGTGCTATATTCAGGGCAACTTTTACAAAACCAGTACAATGGCCAAAAGTTTGCATTTATTACCTACTTTATTCATTGCATTATTTCCCTTATAACAAGAAAGTTATTTCTGAAAAATTAAAGTACATACAAGCACCTTGGATGTTAATTATTTTGATTCATGTTAGTATTATAAAACCTTCTAATTATATTACCTAATATAGGTTTTAACGGTTTAATAATCCGGTCATAATTTTAAATCAAATTTAGTTAAGTACCTATCTAAAAATTGATAAATGTCCGACTGCCAAAATGAACTAGACAAAATCCAATGAGCACAACAAATATCCAACAACTAGCACTAAATTTCCTAATTAAACACATATGTCCGTATTTATTAAATAAACAATTAATTAGCGAAACATTATGAAAGGCAATGCGGTGCGGGTAAACTTTCATAATAACGCCATCTCAACATCCCGTTCTAGCCGCAGACCTAGAAACACTAACCAAGATTACTAAATAACTACTTACAAGTAATCCAGAAGCACAGGTTTGCAGGAGTTAGCCTCGGGAGGGCCAGGAACCAGCAACAATACACAACACCTTCACAGTATGTACAAACAGTAGGTAAGTTCCACAGCCACTCGCGATACTACTGTGTTGGAGGGAATACGTGCGCGCGCGCCGCTCTCTCGTGCCGTTATGCGCGCGCGCCGCGCGCTCGAAAGCGCGAACGCAGCAAGTACCTAGCTCGTAGCTAGATACTGCTCGTACTCGCTCATCTTGCGTTGAGTAAACAAGTACCTATCATGTTGTACCCGGCTCGTGTGAGCTTTTATGAGAATTTTATAGGTTTTGATAAGTATCTAGTAGTTAATTCAATATTTCTATTGTTATTGTTTAATTGTGTTGGTAGAATAGAAAGTACAAAACTTCTCGGGATAAGTCCAGCTTACGATGACAGTAGGGTCAGCACAGCACATGGATCACTTGCGGCAAGCATTCGCTTGTTGTCTCAGTCGCGCCCATACTCAGAAAAAAAAACAAAATTTCTATGATGTTTGTTGGCAAACGCGTCAATTAAAAATATCTAAAAAAAGTGCCAATAGAATTCTAAAATGAGAAGTAAACCAGAAAGAGACTTAATTAACGGAGATCGCCAGTCAGGCCTACGAGGAACTTGTTGCTATTGTTATGGTCCACCACACCACCTCGTCATGTGGCGGTCTTTCATTCACAGTTTCCAATCAAACTAATACTGTGGTGTAGAGAGCTGAAGTGAGATTCCATCTCAAGTCACAGTGCACCTGAGCCGAGCAGGGAAAGTGGACGCAGCGCAGGTTATGGCAGGACCACTGGCCGCTGCTCCTAGCGAAGCCTTTCACTAGGCTTTCCTAATGCGACGCGGGTGTTGACACGACTGACAACGTTTGTTTTGTTATTTTGAGTTTGAAAACTCTAAATAACAAAACAAACGAATATCACGATCACGGAATAACTAAAGTCGCTGGGAGATTTTTTAATGGCAGATATAAATAAACAAACAAATAATGCTGAACAATTCACATAGCATCACTAGCACGCTATCGTGGTTTTAGTGATCGTTACATTAGGTAAGAGATATTGTGATGATAATGAATGAATGATGAATGAGTTAAACCTTTAGCGATAATGTCCATGATAGTTTTAAAAGTTTTAACGTCTGTGTACCTGGAATGTACTATGTTTAAAGATATGTGTCAAGTCTTCCTCAAACAGTGTTTTTGAGTAGGTAAAATGAGAATTATGTTTCTTTTCAAAATGATATAAGTTCACAAACAAGGAAAACCGCAGAATAAAATGATGAGGGACCATTCCCTAAGCACCCCCACTTTTTGTACGTACTCATATGTACCTATTTAAGCTATGCTAGGCTTCGTCTGATCCAGGTACATATACAAAAGTTAGTCTAAAGAGAAAAGTGCATTAAGGAAAAACCACTGAGCCTAGCTAGATCACGCTATACAAAACCCAAAGACTTTCTTCTCGGTACAATTTCTCTGAGAGTTTCTCGTGGCTGGCCTCCAAAGCCACCAGGACGCATCATCAGCATGCAGCTGAAGGCCGCGCGTGCGCCGCCTGCCGAAGAGATGCTAATGTACCTACATCCTGCTTGTATGAGAACTGTTTGTTGTGGGAGAAACACTGGCTGATGATCATTCTCTACATGTCGGGATTCATTAGATGGTTTTGCATAATTGACTTGTAGGATTATTGTTTTACTTTCTAGTATGTAGGGAATATGAACCACTTTGATACCGATTGAAAGCAAAATAGATGATTTTGTTATTCATTACTTCGATCGGACACAAAGGTGTCCTTTTTATTTTGGAAGTTTTCGAGTTATGAAGGTTTCGAGTGGTGTTTTTGTTTACATAAAGAAATCAGCAGTGGATGAGTTCTGCAAATGATGAATGATGACGACTGTGTTTTGTATACCTACTATCGAAAATTTAAGGTTTTTGTATTAAAAGGATTTTTGTTATAGGGATTACCCGCACTCTTGGTATGTCTAAGAAATGAAATAAGTTCCCAAAACAGTTTTGGCAACTTATTTTATTTCCCAGAGTGCGGGTAAGCACTATAACAAAAATCCTTAGAATTTAGTAACGGCAACACCTCTCGTCAAATGAACTGAATGTAACTTTAGTCTTTGAACACGTTTGTTCTGGCCAAAACGCTCGTCAAACAAGGTGCTTAATCGGCGCGGACGCTAAATCAAATGAGTGGTCAGAGCACACCTGTAGAAGTCGAAAATTTTTGGGAACTTATTTCATTTTGTATTACAGTGCGTATAAAAGCCCTCTTACTCTGATCTCTAAGAAATTAAATGATTTTCGACGAAACCGACTAAGATTTGGTTAGTGCACATCCGTACTGAGGGTGGGGCGCGGGTTTAAATCCCGCCGAAATCGAAAATTTTTGGGACTTATTCAATTCAATTCTTCCGAAAATTTATTCTTCAACAAACTGAACTTTTTGAACCGTCTTTCAACAAGAACCAAGCTCCAAATAAACATTAGTGTACAAGACACTTACATTTGATTCTCAGATATCTAGCAAGCAACAAGGAAGCTCCAGCCCTATAAACATCGCAGTTTATGCCGTGCCTTAGCAGAGGCGAGGCAACAACTTCATACCAATAATCATCATTTAAGAGTGCGTGGGCGCAGCGTATTATGTCATGCAGCCCGAGAGGAAGGTAAGATATGCAGTAGATGGTCAGCGCCTACTGGTGAGTCAGGGCTCTACTGGTGCTGATTCCTATTTTATACGAGTAAGTATCTATCTTCTCACTTGCCTAAGTATGCAGCTATATGTTCACGTAAAAACGTTGTTTTTGGGTTTGATACATCCTGAAGCGTTGTTTTGACTGTTGGGCAAAGACCTCCCTGATGCTCTCCGATCCCTCCATGCGTCATGACATGATCATTTCGACCCTGCTTTCTACGCTCTTTCAAAGGACCCAATCCGTCACGCCAGCTACTATCGTTTCGTGGTCTACGCGACACCTCACATTTGGGACACCATTGAACTGAGATTTTTGCTCTGCGGTTTTCATTGAACAGAATAATTCTCAGATTCTCTTCTTCATAAATTGGCACAAATCAATTCTTACGACGCTGCCTGATTTTAAACCATTTCCTGCTTTTACTACTTACTATTCTAGACTGTTGAGTTCACTAAAAAGGTAAGTATATACATATGCTTCAGTTTGCCTAATCTTACTACACAATACAATAAGAATCACAATACAAGATCAGTAGGTAGTTTACAGCAGGTCAGCGGCGGTCAAGCCGAGTATGCCGAAGTGTGTTCGTATCGACGGCTTACGCGTTCCTTGTGCAGAAACGTTCACGCAGATGTTACGTCGTCATGCTGTTGTTTTTGAGTTGAGATGGGTAGGTACTGACAGTATGGCTAGGGCGAACAAAATTGCACGACAAAGTTGTGTATTTTACCTAGTTTTTTTTTTCATTTGTACCTGCTTAGTGAAATCAGAGACCAAAACACACTTTTGTACATAGTTTTGGACCCCGCAAAACGGAGCAAGTTATCTAAAGGTCCAAAGGGTCGTATCGAGGACATAATATTACTAAGTCTCACTATCTCTACATATATGTAACTGCATCTTATAGGACAGTACCTACAGAATACCTTACTCAATGGCCCAATGACACGACCTTCACAAAAAGACCTGGTATTCAGACGATGTGCTGTGGAACTCTGTATTAGTCCAGACTAACCAGTAAATCACCGATCACTGCATCATGGATGATAGACACAGCAAAGCCTATGCCGCCGCTAGTCAGATTTCATTTATTCACGAGAGTTCATTGGAAGTCCGAACGACACCCACATAGAAATATCGTATTAATATCATAATTAAATCAAAATATTCCATTCCTAATAAGGGGACCTGCCCGAGATCAATGACAGTGTAAATGTAAACCAAGATGACCATTTTAGAGAAAAACGCGCGGCTTTTCAAAACTAGAAAAGATTTTTCCAATAGTATTCAGAATGCGCTGCGCGTATTTGAATGTTTTGTGGCAAAATCAATAGGAGTATGTTACAGTCAATCATATTAAGTGGGCTATGAGTTCAACTTCTATAGTTAAAACGTTTGATAAGAATTCACTCCACTCTATTAATACGATCTCGATAAGCTCTACAGTGGGCTGCTTCTTAAGGAACAGCCACAGTGCTGACGAAACGCTGACTTCTCTGCTACCTCCAAATACGACCGTTATATCAAATCTTAAACATAAAATAAGTATAGGTACTATAGTGAGTTACAGTTTCTGTTTTTTTTTTTTCAGATTCTCCAACACTATTTAACATTAAATCTAAAGCGTTTTTATGGCAAATAAAAAAATGGGAAAATATTAACAAAGCAGAAACTAAATACCAGTTGCACATAGAAAAGAATTCGAGCATTTAAACTCACTAAGAGGAATAAAGATACCTATAACTAAATAAAAACACAATTTAAAATTTATAAGACAAACAATCAACAATAGGAATTAGGAACATCAATAAAAAGTTGACATCACAAGGATTCGCAAAAACTGAAGAAAACTCATTCAAACGTCTTCCATCCATCCACAGATATATCAAGCTGAGGATGTTGGTTCGCGAACAAATTCAATCTCTGTGTGTGTACCTACGGCAAATATAGGAGACTGCTGCTGACTGGCTACTGTCCTAGGAGGGGACATAGAATACCTCTTTCTATTTACTGTTGTCTTGCAGAGACTCAGGTTCCAATTGAGCGACAAAACAGAAACCACTTTTAATGAACCACTCTAGAAATCAGTTGGGTTAAAAAGTGGTCGCCACAGTATCTCGTTTGCGCCAAGCCTTTACTCCTACTACGACCTAATACTTCATTATGCCATAACGTGCGATCGTAAACCTCCTTGTAACCCTGATGCTCTGGTGAACAGAACCAGTTCATGCTTTTTATTGCGTCAATGGAAAATTGGCGGAAACCATTTCCAATCGTGTTACTTAATGTGCCAAGTGCCAATCCATTTAAATTAGACGCACTTACGTACATGTACTGTAATGAAGATTTTATGTACTTAAATTGTACATAATGAACTCAACTGATTTTGCTTGATTTATCCTGAAATATACGAAATCATTAAAACAGCGCCGACGGGGAAGCACCTTATAAGACCAAAAGAAGCTTCTCTCTTCTCTTGGTCTTGAAGATTATCTGCAACCAGCTTTTCCTTTAAGATATTTTGGATATTTCTATATCTATACCTAAATAAAATCTAGGCATTTCAGCATCCACTAAGAAACGTTAATCAGCTAGCAAAACACTAATAAAGTTTTAAAATCCTATCATAAACCCGTGCTGCAGACATTCTAATTTGCATGGCATGCAGCGTCCTCGACAGGAACATTCACGGCATTCTATTCAATATATTTTTAACGTTCACGAACACAATTAAGTTTATGAAGAGCTGAAACAAAGGGAAGATAATCTCTCCAGCTCGTAAACGATGAAATTAAATAGTTAAAGTAGTTGGGAAGCCTCGAGCTATGCTATGGAATGCCCGGGGTGGGTCCCGCTGGAATGCATAGGTGCCTTCGGGAAGAGTTTTCTTGATGATGACAATGCATTCAACACTAAACACTATTGACCGTGTGATAAAAATCAATAGTCTGATCATAGAAGGCCAAGGCGAATATAAAAATTCAGATTAGTCTAGGCTAATCTGAATTTTACAATGAAAATATTTATATTTACATAACATAAGACAACCGTAACATAACATAACGCCCTCTTTGCTTCAATAATGACTAGAAGGATCTCATTAGTCATTTTGGAAATGTATATCCATGTTGTAAAGCTGTGTAACAACCTAAACAATTAAACGTTATATCATGTTATTGCGCGTCAATTGACCACGGATCGCGTTCTCACACCCATGAAATTAATTTATACTTTCACAACGATTTGTGGAACAAAACTGTTCAAATCGCACATTTTGGGTTGACTTGCGTCAGTTCTTGCAAAACCGTGTATTTTAATTTTTATCTCGTCATTTTATTACTCTTATGGCCTAATGCTAATTGAATAAATGAATCGGAAGATTGTTTTAGTGCCGCCAATTCTCATAATTTCATTGTTTGACGTAACTGTGGTAACATGGTATTTATGTTGGGAAATATGCAATTTAGTGCGGAATGTTTAATTGTTTCTTAATGTGTCCGTGATGGTAGCGTACACATAGGTAATTGAATTCACTTTTGTTGTTATGCCTCATAAATAGAGCATAATTAGTGCAAAAAATAAATAAATAGACAGTGCCTGTCTATATATCTATTTAAGAAATTTGTATTTAAGAAATAATGACCATTTTTAGTGTATACGCTAGCATAACTATCAAGCTAGCGTACACATGACCGTTCTAAAAAACGGCTTGTGTACGCTCCAGCAATGAAATTTACAAACAAAAATAGAACACTAATAGTCTTCGAGCTTTGTAAAGTTTGGTAATGCTCTTATAGGAACAGAGATATTGAACGAGACGCTTGAATAACATTCTGAGCTGGCGTTATAGCAGCGTACACATTAAACAGCGCAAAGGTTCTTATAGAAACGAGCTTTTCTTATTTATTTATTTATTCAACAAAATCCACAGCTTTTGTGATCTAAAATTGAGATAGGTATTTATTGACTAAACATAAGGACAATACAGGATTTACTTAATTGACTATCACTATAAATCTAGTTATAAAACGATAAAACAATTTTGAATAAAATCTTTGCACAGAACTAAGAATATATTGACTAAAATACAATGCACTTTATTTACAGTAGTGTTACATTACTTACTACTTAACGTACTAATTATTATAAATGTTTTATGTCAAGAAAGTCTTGATTACGTTAGCTTGTTACGTTCTTTGATAATGGTTAGGTAATTTTCATCATCAAAATATCGAATGCTACCACCATAGCACGAATGGGGGGCTCTCAGCCACCATGGGGCTCCAAGAACCAGCTATCACGAGGCATCGCGCATTGTCCGTCATGTCACTACTTCTATTCTGCGTAATATCGCACGTGCTAATTGGGACGGAGCCTTCGAATATCTCAGATAAGCTCTGTTTAAGGGTACTTTTCCACCAGCACGTACAGCAGCGTTATTTTAACATCTTTAGGAAAAACTGCCTCGCCAGAACCGATGCCTGGACATGCCAGCCCAGAAATAAAAGAAGTTTCCGTCAGCGCGTCACTTCAAGCTTGGCTATGCCACAAACATAGTAATGCTATATTACTAGCTAAGCTAAGCTAAGCAGCGTGAGGGCGCGCGATGAAGCTGTGAACTTTGTTTAGAAGCTTTAAGTTCAACATAAGCAGAGATTAGCAGTGGCAAGCAATAGCACGCAGATATAGTTTAAAACTCCATTTAACATCTTTTATTCTACCAGCGCTAAAATATGAAGAAACTAAATAAAATGAAGTACTTAATTAATAAAACTGTGTACCTATTGGGACAAATATTTGTAGGACCTGCAGGTAGTTCCAGGTGTTCTTGTCGTTTTCTATGAATAATAAAAAAATATCTATTTAAGTAATGTAATTATAATAATAATGTGTATTATATTATGTATATCAGTTATCTAGTACCCATAACACAAGCTCTGCTTACCTTGGGGCTAGATAATGCTGTGTGAGAAATTAAATTCAGATTATAAAAGTGATTCTTTATTATTGTAAAACATTTCTCAATGAAACACACGGAGTTTTGTCTTAAATTTAATGAACGAATTTTTTTTTCTTTAAATATGCACCAATTAGGTACTTCCCAATACCAACATATATTAGGCAAAGTAAAATAATATCCGTTTGCTTCTTGTCTTGTTCAGCTGGCCCAGTTCACTGTACTACCGAAAAATGATTTTTCCCTAAGTAGGTACAGTGTATACCTAACCTCCGAATATTTTTCATTATGTGGTTCAATAAACTGTACCGTACCGTGGTTAACAATCAACTGTACCTGCCTATACTGAAACCATTATTTTTCTCGATGGACTTCGAGGGGCTCAATTCTGCTATACAATTACTATAAAGCAGAATTGGGTTTTTAAATCATACCAGAGCATTTTCAGTACAAGTGGAGGATGAGATCCTATTGCTAAACGATGTATGAGTTCTAAACCTCATCCACCGCTTAGCAAAGCGCATCTCTGGAAAAGCACCGTAAGCCCAGCGTTGTTTGCTGTGCATGCGTCCGCTAAATAACGCGGAATTTTCATTGAAGCCTCGTTGATTAGTTCTAAGCACAAAGGAACCAAGGAGCTGAAGAATGTACTGGGATTGAGGAGCTTTTGTGAAGATTGTGGTTGGGATGTGAAAAACTACAATGGGCTTCGAAATCGAAAAGCGCGTTTATGTCTTTTGTACGAAAAAGGTGCTAAGCAGTTTAATTTTGTTGGTAATAGGTAATTACTTTTTATTGTGGCTGCGCTCGCCTAGACAACAAGTTGCCTTCTATGCACTATGACATTGTGGCTGCGCTCGCCTAGACAACAAGTTGCCTTCTATGCACTATGACAGTGTGGCTGCGCTCGCCTAGACAACAAGTTGCCTTCTATGCACTATGACAGTGTGGCTGCGCTCGCCTAGACAACAAGTTGCCTTCTATGCACTATGACAGTGCAGGTCGAACCGAGGTTTGGCGTGAGAATGTTATCAAATTAAGATCCGTCAAGTGCGAGTGCAACTCGCGCGCCGAGGCCGAGGGTTTTGAACATATTGTCAATTATAAAAATATGCAGGTACTATAGGTTAGAAACTTGGCTATTTAATTAACACCGAAAAATAGTAGGTTATTTATGAAATAAAATATAAATAAAATAGCCCTACCTTTCAGATGGATTGCTCTGAAAACTTAGAAAATAGGGGGTAATATTTTCGACCTTTTTCAAAATACCTATTTGGAAAAGTATGAAACCTACCGAAATTCCAAATACTGTTTCGAGATGTACAAACCTTTCACTTATTTTATTACCTAGACTTTCGTATATCATTCCTGTGATATAGATATCAACATTTGAAATATTTTGAAAATTCTCGTGCTATCTGTTACCACAAAGTTTCGCGAGCTGGCGAATTTCTAAACATGACATATCAAGGGAGGCGAATTATCAGCAGGGGCCACCTTCTCCTCTAATCCTACAAAAAACTGTAAATTATTATTTTCATTTATAATTATATTATATTAATTTATACTTTCATTCAGCGACAAGCACGAAATGTATTAATAATTTAAATTTCATGCTAATAGCTGCGGTAGTTATATTCAAAAAGGAAGAAAGACGGACAGAGCAAGCATTTCGAAAACGATCTCTAAACCCTAAAAAGTTTCATCCTAATGTCCGTAAGTGTCAAACTTTCATATTGTTATAAGTATTGAGTGTGGCGGACTTAAAGTCAGGCCATTTTAATAGGTAACATTTGACAATTCATCAAAATTCAACAACGGAACCTTGTAACGGCGGGCATGAAATAATATATGTTTTCGTTTTGTTAGAACTGCACAATTGCTTAAGTTTTTTCAACTACGATTACATATTTATTGTAATAATGACCGATACGAGTAATTTTACGATTTGCTTTCACTAATAACCATTCTAAACTTATTAAACAATTTCTGATCCAAAGAACTGAACGTCGTCGTTACAATGTTGCGTCAGTTAACCCTTTTTCTTTTTAAACATTGAGACCGCATCAAAATTACACTTTTAAACACTGTTGTGCAAGTGGGGCTAAGTATGTTACCTACTCTAAAGAATCGAAAGCTGATAAGTTGAATCGAATGCAATTATTACTTGAGAAGAAATATCACCATAGATTATTAACTACTTTGTGATTATAATAAAACATAATTATATTAAATATTCTTTTAACTAACTATAAAATACAAAAAAATTACTAAATAGAAAAATCATTGATGTTAGATACAATTTATGTGGGATGTTACTGGCAACACCAGTGCCTGTCGATAGGCAAAAATAATCGCCTGATGAATTTTAAAATTCACATTTGTTTCAAGTCCGTATCGATTCATTCACTTTAATCGTTGTTTTTAAGCAGGTCACCTCACTATGAAGATAAAACTGAAAGACGTCGAATGTTACCTATTAAAATCGACTAAAAATAGGCTGCTGGCAGATGCTGGATGCGGTAAACTGAAGACAGGGCGCAGTGGCGCTCATTAGGGGAGGCCTATGTCCAGCAGTGGACAAGTATAGGCTGATGATGATGATGATGACTGGGAGTTTTATGTCATGTTTAGAAGTGTATACATACATTGCCCTATAAAAGATACTTAATTTTTTTGCCTAGTTTTGGGCAGAGTAAGTTTATGTTTAATTCTAGTATTTAAAAGAAAAAAAACATTACAATAATAACTTCTCTGGGACCCATATTATAGATAGCACGAACAGCCCTCTTCTGCAGCACCAATACGGTGTTAATATTTGCAGCGCTCCCCCACACCAGTATACCATAATATGACATACTATAGATTTAAAGGTAATATGACATACTATAGATTTAAAGGTAAAACTTTGAAAAACTCAAAAATCTAATCATGGTAAATCCCGTTATAAATGACTAGGTGTTTTATTGGCTTTGTTTTCTTTAGTGCTGGTCACTAAAGCCAGATGACGAAAATAAGCTATCAATTTGCCAAAGGAAAATGAAAAGAAGCAGCAACTTAAAGACAAGATAAAAATATCAGAAGAGATACAAAACAGAGGGACGTTATAGAGGTCATAAGATCCCTAAGGTGGAATTGGGCTTGGCATATATGAGGATGAAATATAATCTTCCTGATTCTACTCTCCGTTGGGCCAAAAAAGTGACAGAGTGGATCCCAAGGAATAATAAGAGACCCAGACAGAGGTCGACCGGAGAAGATATGGCAAGACATCTTTATGAAGAGAGCTGGTCCTAACTGGATGACAAAGGCCAGAGACAGGGAAACTTGAAAGGAACTGGGGGGGGGGGACTACGCTAAAAACGGCTACTACTAGCAATCTAATTTATATAAGTAAAGAAAGAAATATAAATTTCAACATAAATAACAGACATCAGCGGGGCAATGCAGCCAGTGTCTTGGGCACGCTTCCGACTGGTATTGATATGGATCAGTTGAGTTACCTGTAGATTGTTTTTAACAGTTTGCAGTTAGCTCAATTGTTTTTATTGTAAATACTAGTTTTAATTTAATTCTATTGTTTGATTGTAGTTTTCTTTTTTAATAACAGTAGATATCAATTGATGATATATATAATAACTTATCATAAACAATTTGCTCTACATGTATTAGATAGTTATACATAAGTTAGTAGAGAAAATAAGGCTAATTTTATTTAATTTGTGAGCTCTCTAGGAGAAACTAACTTAATATTATTAAAAATATCATTATTCATTACATATTGCCTAAACTAAATACAATAAAACTATTACAGAGGCATTGAAAAAAAGCTTATGATAGGTGTCACAAACTGGAAGATGGATTTTTGAAAATTCCTTTGTAAAACGGAATAATAACATTAAGTAGGTGGTGGCGCTAGTTTAGGTGCTGTATGCGCCTTAAGTACTAGCAGATCTTCGTCCTGCCTTAATTCCTTAGCGCGACTCTCCGATTTCTTCTTTAGTAATATTCGGTTCCGTTATATAAATATATAAATTACTTTAATGTTTATTATTATTATCCACGTCTGTAAGATGACGGATTTTTTGGCTGCTACGCTGCAGAACTAAGTCTCTTCGATAGATTTACCTACGTGTGAAGTACCGATAAACCTAACAGCATACTACCTAGAGCTATGACTCTATGAAACGAAGCTATAGCGTGTCAAATAAACACTCTTCCAGTATGTTTGAATCTAAGGACAAGCTGTTTCTCCGTAAAGCATATCTCATAGCGCTCTGAGCTCCGATTCACACAATAACATCTAGTTACTTACGTTAGGACTGCGTGCTAAATGATCTGTGCACGACAGCAACACTCCTCATGGTATCCCGCTAGGAACCGTGTAGAACTGAAACTCTACATTCTGGGATCGCTAGGTCGAGTAGGCCTGCTTCTGGTGGTTGGCTTAGTCAACACTCCTCATGGTATCCAGCTAGAAACCGCGTAGAACTGAAACTCTACATTCCGGGATCGCTAGGTCGAGTAGGTCTGCTTCTGGCGGTTGGCTTAGTCAACACTCCTCATGGTATTCCTCTAGAATCCGTGTAGAACTGAAACTCTACATTCTGGGATCGCTAGGTCGAGTAGGCCTGCTTCTGGCGGTTGGCTTAGTCAACACTCCTCATGGTATCCCGCTAGGAACCGTGTAGAACTGAAACTCTACACTCCTGGGATCGCTAGGTCGAGTAGGCCTGCTTCTGGCGGTTGGCTTAGTCAACACTCCTCATGGTATCCAGCTAGAAACCGTGTAGAAATGAAACTCTACATTCTGGGATCGCTAGGTCGAGTAGGTCTGCTTCTGGCGGTTGGCTTAGTCAACACTCCTCATGGTATTCCTCTAGAATCCGTGTAGAACTGAAACTCTACATTCTGGGATCGCTAGGTCGAGTAGGCCTGCTTCTGGCGGTTGGCTTAGTCAACACTCCTCATGGTATCCCGCTAGGAACCGTGTAGAACTGAAACTCTACACTCCTGGGATCGCTAGGTCGAGTAGGCCTGCTTCTGGCGGTTGGCTTAGTCAACACTCCTCATGGTATCCAGCTAGAAACCGTGTAGAAATGAAACTCTACATTCTGGGATCGCTAGGTCGAGTAGGTCTGCTTCTGGCGGTTGGCTTAGTCAACACTCCTCATGGTATTCCTCTAGAATCCGTGTAGAACTGAAACTCTACATTCTGGGATCGCTAGGTCGAGTAGGCCTGCTTCTGGCGGTTGGCTTAGTCAACACTCCTCATGGTATCCCGCTAGGAACCGTGTAGAACTGAAACTCTACACTCCTGGGATCGCTAGGTCGAGTAGGCCTGCTTCTGGCGGTTGGCTTAGTCAACACTCCTCATGGTATCCAGCTAGAAACCGTGTAGAAATGAAACTCTACATTCTGGGATCGCTAGGTCGAGTAGGTCTGCTTCTGGCGGTTGGCTTAGTCAACACTCCTCATGGTATTCCTCTAGAAACCGTGTAGAAATGAAACTCTACATTCTGGGATCGCTAGGTCGAGTAGGCCTGCTTCTGGCGGTTGGCTTAGTCAACACTCCTCATGGTATCCCGCTAGGAACCGTGTAGAACTGAAACTCTACACTCCTGGGATCGCTAGGTCGAGTAGGCCTGCTTCTGGCGGTTGGCTTAGTCTGAGTGTTTAATATGGGCTATGCGCATTATTTTACGAATACTTCCATAGTTTTTGGCTGGCTTCTCTCCTACACATTTAGCGCCCCTACCGGATCGAGAGGAACTACTTATGACAGGTTGAATCATTCTTACTTTTTTTTTATATATTTAAAAGTAGATTAGGTATTAAAAATAATGTTTGATTCTGGCTATGACTTATATTCTGGCTGCTTGGTCCTTTCCTATTTTTAGTTTATATTAACGACCTGGCTTCATCTTGTTCAGAATAATCACGAGATTATTATTATGTTTGCCTAAAAAATTAACGAAGTATCATATTTCATTAATTTTTAAAATGAAACGACAGAACACAAATTTTGACGATGTGATTAATGCAATCTCAAAATTCCATTGGTTTAGTGTCAATAATCTGATGCAGACGACCTCTGTGGCGCGGTAGGCGAAGGTCTGACTGCGACGCAGGAGGTTGCAGGATCTGCAGACATTTGTTCAGGGTGTTCTGTTCGTTTTCTATAAATAATAAAAAATATCTATTTATGGATTGTGTTATACAGAGCGTTTGGTAGAACGTTGAACCTACGAAAATGGTGGGTAGTTGGGGTCATCTGCTACCCACTTGGCCCAAGTTATCTAGTACCCATAACACAAGCTCTGCTTAGCTTGGGGCTAGGTAATGCTGTGTGAACTGTCCAGCATTATAAAATAAATAAAAAATAAATAAAGTTTGTCTGAGGCTATTTTCAAAAAAACATTTTATGTCTCATTCTTTTTTTGGAAGTGTATGGACAATTCAATTTTTGAAGCAAGATCTAAGATTAAGTTCAAAAACCTTTTTTCGTGATCATACTGCACACACTGGTACTAAGCGCACAGGGCGGGAGTATCGCTTCTATCCCGAATTGTGCAACCCTTACCTAGCCCATCTCACAGTACATCTGTTGAGAAGCAGGAAGAGCGCAACGCAGCGATTTATTAAACGCGATTTCGTATTAACGGCCGCGGCCACTCGCCAATTTAATTAGCCGATCACACGGAAGGCAGCGCCAGCGAATTCTCTAAGGTTGAGGTCGTACGAGTATCCAATCAAATTTGACAGCGGGTTAAATTGTCTAGGAATCAAATTAAATCATAACAATAAAAAAATCTTTAATATTACACTTCTGGATAATTTAACTTTTTAGGGTTTCAAACATCGGTTTTGAAACCCTTATGGTCTCGCTCTGTCCGTCCCCGCTCTTTCTTGAATATCTCAGTAACTACTGCAGCTATTAACTTGAAATTTGAAATAATGATACATTTCGTGCGCCATTACTGATTTTAAGAAAAAAATATATAAATAAATGAAAAATGAAAATGAATATTTTCAGTACAAATTTTGATGTTGAAATTTCAAAAGAGACCTAGGAAGGCAAATGGGGTATCAAATGAAAGGTATTGTTTTGTACATTTCAAAACACTTTTTGAAATTTCTGTAAATTTCATACTTTTTGAAATATTTCAAAAAAAGTCGAAAAATTGACCATTCCCCCCCCCCTAGCTCCGAAGATTGCAGACCGATCCATGTACAATGTATTAGGCGTTTGTAGACATCAATCTATATTTTACAGGAAAAATATAGAGAAGTCTGTAATAATAATAGTTTTTGAAAAATGGTCAAAAAAGGGGGGATTTTTTTTTCAAAAGGAGGGGTACCTTCCCATGTGGGGTATCAAATGAAAGGTATCGTTTTGACCATTTCAAAACACTTTTTGAAATTTCTGTAAGTTTCATACTTTTTGAAATATTTCAAAAAAAGACGAAAAATTGACCATTCCCCCCCCCCTAGCTCCGAAGATTGCAGACCGATCCATGTACAATGTACTAAGCGTTTGTAGATATCAATCTATATTTTACAGGAAAAATATAGAGAAGTCTGTAATAATAATAGTTTTTGAAAAATGGTCAAAAAGGGGGGGAATTTTTTTTCAAAAGGAGGGGTACCTGCCTATGTGGGGTATCAAATGAAAGGTATTGTTTTGACCATTTCAAAACACTTTTTGAAATTTCTGTCAGTTTCATACTTTTTGAAATATTTCAAAAATAGTCGAAAAATTGACCTTTCCCCCCCCCCTATCTCCGAAGATTGCAGACCGATCCACGTACAATGTATTAGGCGTTTGTAGATATCGATCTATATTTTACAGGAAAAATATAGAGAAGTCTGTAATAATAATAGTTTCTGAAAAATGGTCAAAAAGGGGGGGAATTTTTTTTCAAAAGGGGGGGTACCTACCTATGTGGGGTATCAAATGAAAGGTATCGTTTTGACCATTTCAAAACACTTTTTGAAATTTCTGTGAATTTCATACTTTTTGAAATATTTCAAAAAAAGACGAAAAATTGACCATTCCCCCCCCCCTAGCTCCGAAGGTTGCAGACCGATCCATGTACAATGTATTAGGCGTTTGTAGATATCAATCTATATTTTACAGGAAAAATATAGAGAAGTCTGTAATAATAATAGTTTTTGAAAAATGGTCAAAAAGGGGGGGAATTTTTTTTCAAAAGGAGGGGTACCTGCCTATGTGGGGTATCAAATGAAAGGTATTGTTTTGACCATTTCAAAACACTTTTTGAAATTTCTGTAAGTTTCATACTTTTTGAAATATTTCAAAAATAGTCGAAAAATTTACCTTTCCCCCCCCCTATCTCCGAAGATTGCAGACCGATCCACGTACAATGTATTAGGCGTTTGTAGATATCGATCTATATTTTACAGGAAAAATATAGAGAAGTCTGTAATAATAATAGTTTTTGAAAAATGGTCAAAAAGGGGGGGAATTTTTTTTCAAAAGGGGGGGTACCTACCTATGTGGGGTATCAAATGAAAGGTATTGTTTTGACCATTTCAAAACACTTTTTGAAATTTCTGTGAGTTTCATACTTTTTGAAATATTTCAAAAAAAGACGAAAAATTTACCATTCCCCCCCCCCTAGCTCCGAAGATTGCAGACCGATCCATGCACAATGTATTAGGCGTTTGTAGATATCAATCTATATTTTACAGGAAAAATATAGAGAAGTCTGTAATAATAATAGTTTTTGAAAAATGGTCAATAAAGGGGATTTTTTTTTAAAAGGGGTACCTACCCATGTGGGGTATCAAATGAAAGGTATCGTTTTGACCATTTCAAATCACTTTTTGAAATTTCTGTAAGTTTCATACTTTTTGAAATATTTCAAAAATAGTCGAAAAATTGACCTTTCCCCCCCCCCTATCTCCGAAGATTGCAGACCGATCCACGTACAATGTATTAGGCGTTTGTAGATATCGATCTATATTTTACAGGAAAAATATAGAGAAGTCTGTAATAATAATAGTTTCTGAAAAATGGTCAAAAAGGGGGGGAATTTTTTTTCAAAAGGGGGGGTACCTACCTATGTGGGGTATCAAATGAAAGGTATCGTTTTGACCATTTCAAAACACTTTTTGAAATTTCTGTGAATTTCATACTTTTTGAAATATTTCAAAAAAAGACGAAAAATTGACCATTCCCCCCCCCCCTAGCTCCGAAGGTTGCAGACCGATCCATGTACAATGTATTAGGCGTTTGTAGATATCAATCTATATTTTACAGGAAAAATATAGAGAAGTCTGTAATAATAATAGTTTTTGAAAAATGGTCAAAAAGGGGGGGAATTTTTTTTCAAAAGGAGGGGTACCTGCCTATGTGGGGTATCAAATGAAAGGTATTGTTTTGACCATTTCAAAACACTTTTTGAAATTTCTGTAAGTTTCATACTTTTTGAAATATTTCAAAAATAGTCGAAAAATTTACCTTTCCCCCCCCCCTATCTCCGAAGATTGCAGACCGATCCACGTACAATGTATTAGGCGTTTGTAGATATCGATCTATATTTTACAGGAAAAATATAGAGAAGTCTGTAATAATAATAGTTTTTGAAAAATGGTCAAAAAGGGGGGGAATTTTTTTTCAAAAGGGGGGGTACCTACCTATGTGGGGTATCAAATGAAAGGTATTGTTTTGACCATTTCAAAACACTTTTTGAAATTTCTGTGAGTTTCATACTTTTTGAAATATTTCAAAAAAAGACGAAAAATTTACCATTCCCCCCCCCCTAGCTCCGAAGATTGCAGACCGATCCATGCACAATGTATTAGGCGTTTGTAGATATCAATCTATATTTTACAGGAAAAATATAGAGAAGTCTGTAATAATAATAGTTTTTGAAAAATGGTCAATAAAGGGGATTTTTTTTTTAAAAGGGGTACCTACCCATGTGGGGTATCAAATGAAAGGTATCGTTTTGACCATTTCAAATCACTTTTTGAAATTTCTGTAAGTTTCATACTTTTTAAAATATTTCAGAAAATTGATTGTCCAAATAATTGGCAAATGTTTGAAACCCTCGGCGCGCGAGTTACTCGCACTTGGCGAATCTTGTTTAATATTATAACACTTCAAGTGCGAGACGGACAGACTGTCAACAAAGTTATCCTTTATGGGTTCATCTCTCCTTTTGAGGCATGGAACCCAAAAATTACATGAAATAGGTACCTATTAGATAGTGATTGCGGTAGGTACCTACTATAATAAGAATTAAGAATAAAATAATAGAAACAAATTAGAACTATGTGGTCTATAAATCCAAACATTTATTGTGATAACTGCGGACAGTTGTTACAATAATTGTCACATTGTGGTTGTGGAGGACCACAACCACAATGTGACAATTATTGTTGTGTAGATGCACCAGGAGGTGCATCTCCATCCTAAGTTCAATTACTAGCGCGTCCTGGCAAGGATCGATCAGTGCGCCCAGGTGCAGCTGGTGCAATAACTTCTATGGCGGCGCAGGCGCATAATCTAGCTCATTTATTTCACGTGCCCCGTTATCGACTTTCCATGCTAGATTATGGAGCAAATTAATTTACTTACAGGTTTCTGACTGGTTTATTATTATCTATCTATTGAGCATAACTTCCACGGTAGGTGGGACTACTCACAGATTTATATCCAATCTCATTATGTATCGCTAGGTAGGTAGGTATCACTTTGTAATCATAATAATATGAACATGATCATCATTACAGCTTATATGTACCTACTACATAGTCCATAGCTGGACATAGGCCTCTCCTGATAAGCGCCAGTTGTTTTATCAATAATACCTTCTATGAAAAATCGATCGCAACCACAAAGTTTATAAATATAGGTAGTTGCTGTTCCTTAAGAGTGCGCCTAATGCAAAAATCAAACAAATTGTGTATTTTTAAACCCTTACATCTATGGTAACGAACTTAAATATTCTAATTAAAACAAGATTCGCCAAGTGCGAGTGTAACTCGCGCGCCGAGGGTTTCAAACATTTGCCAATTATTTGTACAATCAATTTTCTGAAATATTTTAAAAAGTATGAAACTTACAGAAATTTCAAAAAGTGTTTTAAAAAGGCCAAAACGATACCTTTCATTTGATATGCCACATGGGTAGGTACCCCCTTTTGAAAAAAAAATCCCCCTTTTTGACCATTTTTCAAAAACTATTATTATTACTGTCTTCTCTATATTTTTCCTGTAAAATATAGATCCATATCTACAAACGCCTAATACATTGTACATGAATCGGTCTGCAATCTTCGGAGATAGGGGGGGGAAAGGGCAATTTTTCGACTTTTTTTGAAATATTTCAAAAAGTATGAAACTTACAGAAATTTCAAAAAGTGTTTTGAAATAGTCAAAACGATACCTTTCATTTGATACCCCACATGGGAAGGTACCCCTCCTTTTGAAAAAAAATTCCCCCCTTTTTTGACCATTTTTCAAAAACTATTATTATTACAGACTTCTCTATATTTTTCCTGTAAAATATAGATTGATGTCTACAAACGCCTAATACATTGTACATGGATCGGTCTGCAATCTTCGGAGCTAGGGGGGGGGGAATGGTCAATTTTTCGACTTTTTTTGAAATATTTCAAAAAGTATGAAACTTACAGAAATTTCAAAAAGTGTTTTGAAATAGTCAAAACGATACCTTTCATTTGATACCCAACATGGGTAGGTATCCCCCTTTTGAAAAAAAAATTCCCCCCCTTTTTGACCATTTTTCAAAAACTATTACTATTACAGACTTCTCTATATTTTTCCTGTAAAATATAGATCCATATCTACAAACGCCTAATACATTGTACATGAATCGGTCTGCAATCTTCGGAGATAGGGGGGGGGGAAAGGGCAATTTTTCGACTTTTTTTGAAATATTTCAAAAAGTATGAAACTTACAAAAATTTCAAAAAGTGTTTTGAAATAGTCAAAACGATACCTTTCATTTGATACCCCACATGGGAAGGTACCCCTCCTTTTGAAAAAAAAATCCCCCCTTTTTTGACCATTTTTCAAAAACTATTATTATTACAGACTTCTCTATATTTTTCCTGTAAAATATAGATTGATGTCTACAAACGCCTAATACATTGTACATGGATCGGTCTGCAATCTTCGGAGCTAGGGGGGGGGGAATGGTCAATTTTTCGACTTTTTTTGAAATATTTCAAAAAGTATGAAACTTACAGAAATTTCAAAAAGTGTTTTGAAATGGTCAAAACGATACCTTTCATTTGATACCCAACATGGGTAGGTACCCCCCCTTTTGAAAAAAAATTCCCCCCCTTTTTGTCCATTTTTCAAAAACTATTATTATTACAGACTTCTCTATATTTTTCCTGTAAAATATAGATCCATATCTACAAACGCCTAATACATTGTACATGAATCGGTCTGCAATCTTCGGAGATAGGGGGGGGGGAAAGGGCAATTTTTCGACTTTTTTTGAAATATTTAAAAAAGTATGAAACTTACAGAAATTTCAAAAAGTGTTTTGAAATGGTCAAAACAATACCTTTCATTTGATACCCCACATGGGGAGGTACCCCCCCTTTTGAAAAAAAATTCCCCCCTTTTTAGACCATTTTTCAAAAACTATTATTATTACCGACTTCTCTATATTTTTCCTGTAAAATATAGATCGATATCTACAAACGCCTAATACATTGTACATGGATCGGTCTGCAATCTTCGGAGATAGGGGGGGGGGGGGGGGGAATGGTCAATTTTTCGACTTTTTTTGAAATATTTCAAAAAGTATAAAACTTACAGAAATTTCAAAAAGTGTTTTGAAATGTACAAAACGATACCTTTCATTTGATACCCCATTTGCCTTCCTATGTCTCTTTTGAAATTTCAACATCAAAATTTGTATTGAAATTATTCATTTTCATTTTTCATTTATTTATATATTTTTTTCTTGAAATCAGTAATGGCGCACGAAATGTATCATTATTTTAAATTTCAAGTTAATAGCTGCAGTAGTTACTGAGATATTCAAGAAAGAGCGGGGACGGACAGAGCGAGACCATAAGGGTTTCAAAACCGATGTTTGAAACCCTAAAAATACGATAGGTAGGGGAAAAACCCATAGAAGTCGAGTAATCGAATAGAATTTTGAAAAATAAACTGGTTTCTTTACAAAAAATTATACAAAAATAGCTTTAAAAAAACTGTTTTAATTGAAATGCTCTAATGTATCAGCGACAACACCATATTATTTTTTACGAATTACATAGCCAGACTACTGTTTTATTTAAGTAATCGTGTAGTTTTTCTATTTAATGCTTAAATTTTGAATCATTAATAGAAAAGAAGCAAAATCTTGATTTTTGCACTGACATTGCTTTACTCTGTCCCGCTCCTATGAACGCGAAATGAAATCCTATGCCTATCCTTTTAACAATTTTTTGCATTAAACTATCCCTAACTATCTTAAACTATCCCGAAAATTTTAGGCGAATCCTCTATTTCCTCTTTTAGCATCTGGCAACAGCCCAAGCCGAGATGGTGGCACTTGTGCGTGTTGCCCCGACCTAACTTTACCGGGGCGACGACGGCGACGGCGGCAGGAGCTTTCTGTGCCGCCCGCGGCCCGCCCAAAGTTTGGTACGCGACGGTGCAGCGGTGCAGCGGTGCGCCACCGAGCCTTCATCGTCTGGATGCACTGCGGAGGACAGCGAAACTCTTTCAAGGACGTCTGTAACTACTATTACCAGCTCGAGACCTGTCATGGCCATCTGCGGCTAACACAAGCGCAGTATTTATGTCTGTGGGTCAACAGCATTTTACATTTTGTAGTCCAATCGAAAATAAAAAGTTAGGATCGCCTTCTCTGATTTGGCGCGTCTTTGCAAGGGGGTCTCTTTTTTTCATTGCTTATTTGACAAAATAAAATACTAAAATCATTCACTGTCAATGTCAGTTTATTTTATGTCTAAGAAAGAAAACGTAAAATGGCGATTTCCTTTGTTTTTTTTTTCTGTTTGCTTGCTTGCAATATTGATTGTGTAGGCTTTGATTTAAAATGAAATTTGTCCATTTCCTGAAATAAAAGTAATAAAAACACACGAAAAAATTAAACACATATATATTTCATCTCACAAGATACATATTCAGGCCATGGATGATTTGGAAAAACTGAGTTGTAGTAAGTAAAACCGTGTCGTAAGTTTGCATTCCAATTTTGCCAAGTTTTTCTAACAATTCGCATGTTTTCAGAAGAAGAAATTGATTTAAGTGATATGGAGAACTCTACCGACGGTTACAAAGAGCCTCGAGAGAAAGCAAAGAAGAAAACACGTAGACGACGAGAACTCGACAATTTGGTAAGACACCTTTTTACTATTTTTTACAGTTTTTACCCTACGCCCTGGAACAAAAAAAAACTACTAGGTGTTTCCTATTTCCTTGTGTGATGTTACGCACTGTTACGTGGAGATTAGACATAAAATACCTTAGACAAATGGTAAAAATCACACATTTATCCATAGCTGTTGGATGAGGATGAGACGGATGATGAAAGCATGTCCAAGAAGCTCCGGCGGCACCTCAGCCCCGACTCCCCGGCCTCGCACAGAGAGCCCCGCACTTGTGTACTCAAGGTATGCAGCACACATTTACGCTTTTGTGTTTCTGTAGCCTATTGTACCAAATAAGTCATACATAAACTGTTGTCCATCCTTATAAAATTGCTTCATATTGTAGTACTAAGTAATCACCACAGATATTTTTTTGCGATGTACCTAGCCATCATCCTTATACAAACAGCATCCAGCTTCTTATCAATAATGAATTAACTGACCTATTTCAAGATCATAATTCTTCTCTGACATTCCAGGCAAGTCAGAAACGGCGACCCCTCTCTCGTCTCCTAGAACAATTGCTACGTAACCTCGAGAAGCGGGATCCAAACCAGTTCTTTGCATGGCCAGTGAATGACACCTTTGCTCCGAACTACTCCAACATCATTAAGAGGCCCATGGACTTCTCAACCATTAAGCAGAAGATTGATGACAATACATACAAGAGTCTAAACTGTTTTATTGTGAGTTTATTTTTATATTATTGGTTTCCCAGCCCCACATTACTACTCATTGTTCTGTTCTCATATCATTCTATCAGTGCTAGCTAGCTTATCTGATAAATGTTGCCAAGTGATAGTCGATAAGCACACAGAGAGACCATTGTTCAAAAGGCTTTTGCTATAGGAACCCTAAAAAATGCCATCTGGAGCAAGTCCATGCTAAGAGCTATAATATATAATATAATGGGGCAACAATTTTATAAAACTTTTTTGTATGGGAGCCCCCATTAACTTTAATGTGCTTACATTTTATGATTTGTTGCTGTTTGAACCTTTTATAGAACCTTAGTACTTAATAGGGTCCCATTTTTACCCTTTGGGTACGGAACCCTAAAAATCCAACTGTGCTTATGAATTTACAAAAACTTTTATTCCCTTACTCTGTGTAGAAAACACTCAGATGTCAAGCTATCCAAATCAATGTTTATGCTAGCTATTCTTTCTAGTTCTCCACTGACACCTGGCATGCATGAGTGTTATATGCATTGCCTCCTTGCCGAAAGGCCTTGACCGACTCAGCTCAAACAGTCAAAACTTATTAACAATTGTCAAAGCATATGCAAAGCACTAGCTGAGTCAGCAAAGCTGTCAAGATTAATAATATTGAGTTTTATTATGATGCTAATGTTCTGATTATGTACATTACTTGTAGAGTGACTTCAAACTTATGTGCAACAATGCAATGAAGTACAACAAGCATGGCACCGTCTACCACAAGGCAGCCAAGCGACTCCTGCACCAGGGCCTCAAGCAGCTGACTCCGCAGAAGCTGAGGCCTCTTGGAGACATGCTCACCTACATGTATGAGATCCCCATCAAGGAGCTGGGCTTCGACATCGGGAAGATGGATGTGGTATGTCCAAGTTTAATGTTGTTTTGGTGTCTAAATGTTACAAAACGTGTGATTATGAATCTATTCAATGTGGTGTGGTGTAAACAGACAGTCACTTTCCAGCCTACGCAATTTCTTCCAAATACTGTAAAAATTACCTTGCTATAACATGCAGTGAGAATTCTTTGGCATGAAGGAACTGGTTTGGGTTAGTTGTTTGAAATAAAACAAAGTCACCAGGAACCACCTAGAAACAAGTTGCCCAATATCATCTTCCTTCAAAGTCATGTCATGAACTGTGTCTATTTTCTGTTCCGAGTCGCATCACTAAAACTTGATCATAAAAACACTTTTTACAACGCAGCCACTTAGGACGAAAGGCAGAAAGGTGACACCCTACCCACATTATATACTAGTTGCAGTAGTGTCATGTCTTAGCGATAGCACTTTATGTTTTGCTTCCATCCTGAAGTACCGGAGTGTGTGTTGTGGACAAGCGTGGTGCATGATCGTCGGACGCCGCGGAATGGTGACCAAAAGTGCTTGGCATAGAATTCAAATTCACATGAAGTTAACGCGATTTGTATCAAAATTTTACATCACATGCTACCGAGTGATATAATTTGTTGCCTTAACTGCGAGCAAGCTTCTGTTTCTGACACTGAAGCTTCAACGCACGCATGAACGCCCATGAGAAAAGTAAAACTATCAAACATTAAAAACAAAATGTTCATAGAAAACATCTTTATTCCGTTAGTTCCTATAGTTAAACAAAACGGGCTACATAAACGCCTTTAAAAACCATACATTTCAAAGCTCAAACCAACCTTAAGCTTCAACAAACAAGGTTCAAACAAACCGCCGCACTTTAGCTCACCATTCCGTGCGCCCGCGCCACCCCCCTGATTCCCCCCTCCGTACAGAAGGTGCTAAAGCGCAGCTCGCCCCTCAAGAGCGGCGGCTCCGAAGCCGAGACCGTGTCCGACGGAGCCGTCACGGACGACAGGGACAGTGTGAAGATTCAGATGCAAGCGGCGAGGGAGCAGCATAGACGCAGGCTGGCTAAAAAAGGTATTAAACAAGAAGGCTTTAAATATTTATCAAAAATAGGTAGTTTGGGATTAAATTAAACTTTCTTCGATTTTTTTTAAGGTCTAGAACCTTCTGCTACAAGTTCTAAACAATTAATTTTAAAGAAATCTTTATGTATATTGGAATATAAATTATGCAAGTTGCATTTTAGTGCAGTCAATAAATTCTGAAACTTCGTGTATTAACGCCAGATGGCATGATGATCTGCAAAAGATTGGAGAATGCAGCTGCAGCAATGCAGATTGCAACAAACTGAACAGAGGGAACTTGCTCAATAACAGTAATCTGTGTTAGCCTGTGATACATTCAGAAATTAAACAAATCCTTCCATAAGATTTTTATTCCGGAGTATATTGACAGCTGTAAACACCATCATCTGTTGCCCCTGGAAAGAAGGAGAGAAGCAGCGGATTTAACACTGTTACACAATATATTACTAAATGTAGTTGACATCCCCTCACTGTTATCTTATATCAAATTATCGATACCGTCTGGTCGTTCGTAGAAACTTCCCGACGTACTCCACTAACTACCGTAAGAACTCATTCCTGCCTCGCACAATGCACAACTGTAATACAAACTACTCACAAGTTTATCTATTTCACGCCAAACAAAATATATTTAAACACACAGTATCCAAGGTCTTTTTCAATTTTCAGCAGTAGGTATGTAATACATTAAACATTAGGTACACTAACAGCTATTCATATAGATTTAGTTATTTTTCATTATATTAAGTAGTATATTAGTAAATATTTGTTTTAATAGTATCATACATATATATATATATATATTTTATTTATGGGATGTAGGTGCTATGTAACTCTTCAGACCAATATTTTCTCCTTATATTTATTAGTTACCAAAAGATAAGGCAAACCACTCTAAAATTGAGTTTACTCATTTAATTTAATTTCACTGTGAACTCTGTGTATTAACTTTATCAGATTATGTGAATGTTAGTTTAAGCATATTTACGTTCTCTATGCGAAAACTCTTAAGCTTAAGTTATACCACTACTGTTACTACTTATTTAAGTTCTTTATAAGATGTTTGTTTTCCACCTAAATAAATAAATTACTATTTAATTAAACAAAATTCTGAATGTAAGCGGTTTAAGTACAAACCTATTTTGTGCTGTTTTTGGACATGCTTGTTCTGCGTCTCTGCAAGCACTGAGAGTGACGTCCAATTACGAAATATGGTTACAGTAAAATAATTCTGATAGATAAACTTAATTATTTTGTTGATTTCAGCGTTCCCCCGGATGGATGCCGAAGGCAAGAGCACGCTCTGCGTGGTGACGTCACTGGCGACCGGCAGCGGGATCGGCGCCGGCGCCACCGAGGAGCGACAACTCACGCTCGGACAACTCATGGGCAAACTGAACCACGGGACGGGCTCGTTGCAGAGTGAGTACCACACGCACACACTAGCTCCACGTCTCCATGTTTCCCATAGAGCTAGAACAAACACATGACACGTAACGAGTGAAAAGGAACTTAATTCAAATCGCAATTATTTTCTCTTATGACTCATATTATTAACACCCGACGCGAAATTGCAAAAAGAAACCACAGGTGATTACAGGTCATCAGGCTACTTTGTTGGCCAAGAATGGCTGAACCAAGGTGCACTGATTGGTGGCCGAGAGATGATTGTAAGAGTAGGAAACTTCGAACGACGCAAAGACGGATTGACGTCATTCGTGAGACCGTAAGCTGCATCTGACCGAGTCACTAACAGCAAACCTGGTCTCTAACCTGGCTACCTCATGTCTGTTTCAGCTCAAAGAGAAGACCGGCGCAACATTTGCAAAGGCGTGAAGTCGCTCATCTACGGTCCGTTCAGTTCGTACGCGCCGGCATACGATGCTACCTTCGCTACGCTGACCAAGGAGGAATCGCATCTACTGTACCACACACTGCGTTAGTATACCAACGTTTTGTAACGTTACATCTACGGTCCGTTCAGTTCGTACGCGCCGGCATACGACGCTACCTTCGCTACGCTGACCAAGGAGGAATCGCATCTACTGTACCACACACTGCGTTAGTATACCAACGTTTTGTAACGTTACATCTACGGTCCGTTCAGTTCGTACGCGCCGGCATACGACGCTACCTTCGCTACGCTGACCAAGGAGGAATCGCATCTACTGTACCACACACTGCGTTAGTATACCAACGTTTTGTAACGTTACATCTACGGTCCGTTCAGTTCGTACGCGCCGGCATACGACGCTACCTTCGCTACGCTGACCAAGGAGGAATCGCATTTACTGTACCACACACTGCGTTAGTATACCAACGTTTTGTGACGTTACATCTACGGTCCGTTAAGTGTTTGTTGATGTATGTGAGCTTATGCAATTTGTCACACTTCCTTACAAAACCTAATGAAGCTATCTTGAAACGGCCACTTCTATCGAACCCTGGGGTCAAACCAGACTCAGATCCAGTAGTTCTTTTTTTTATTATTTCAATGGCACTTTTACAATATTTGTAATCTCATTTTACAATTTCTTATAAAAATAAGCCTTTCTCTCTTCCAGCTTCGGAAACCGGTCAGGGTAACTCAGAGCTGCTCCGCTTCGCGCCCGACTCGCCTTGGACGCTGTTCTACGACATGGAGACCATGTTCCCGGACAAGAAGGCCGACGCGCCGCCGCCCAGGGAAGAACCGGTCAGTATACTTACAATAGGGATGTTAACCATAATCACAAATTAAAGTTTAGTGTTAATTTTATAATCATTTGTATTATTAGAATATCGAAAATCACATTTTTATAATATAATATAACTTATTGAATTTATTAAAAATGATTTTAAATGCTATATTTATAATCTGTTGTCAAGTGACTGCAAACGCCATTATAAGCTTATGACGTCACTAGCTGCAAAACTAGCTGTCGCACTGTTTGTTTACCTTTCTGCATTTTCTCATAACGACGAATTAGTCTGTAAATTACATAATATTAATACATGATGGAATCCGGATTCACTAAAGGGAATAGTTCCAACTTACCAAAAGTAGATTTGTTGATGGTGGCAAACTTTTTTGCAAGAAACGAAGACTTTTGTGGTTCAGAATTCAGGAACGTGAAAACATCTTTGTAGGTACTCTTTTACGTTTAATACCATTTATCTATCTACGAATACATAAATAACAGTCAAGTACATGTGTAATAGATGATTTTCTGCTTTTTATATATAATTTATCGTGTTTAGAACATCGTTTAAATCACTGTTTACAAAGTTAGGTTATGTGCTAAAACAATAAATTCGTAACATTTGCTTATCTTTTGGCACATGAATAAACAGTTTTTCCGGTATAGTAATTGTTGTACTTTTACACAGGGGGCACTGCACAGGTTTTGTAAAACTTTGTGTTCATTTTGATTGTTTGTATTCAAGTAAAATTAAGAAAACACATGTCCTAATCGAACAATGGACATACAACATACAGTCATGTCATGAATCGCGACCATCGTTTTGCGGTTCGTGACGTCATTTCTGTTACGTGACAGTTGTTAGTGTTTTAGCGGAAAAGTTTAAAATTACTCTATTTTTGTACATTTTCTTATCGAAAATAGTAATATTTTTAAAGAAAATATTTTTTTTTATGCTAAACAAGAGTCCATCTTCAAAATAAAAGCAATTCCGAAAAATTGTTAACATCCCTATTCTCAGATGGAAAACGATGTGTTATTCGTTTAAACTGCCTGTAACTTTCTAGTAACTCCCGAACGGATAAAACTTTGAGTTGGACCTATACATATAATGAATACACTAGGTATATGTACGTTATTTGTGAACGAAACTGAACTGTCACGCTTGGGTTGACTTGACTTCTTTGTTTTTGGCAATCAATGTGTCTGTGTCTAGTTTGTCACTTTTCTGCTAGTGTCCAGTTCAAGGTAATTTCATAGTCATGGAATGAAGGCGGGGTTAAATTAAGAATATGTCCGGAAAAAACATGAAGTACACCAATGAGATTTTACCTTTGAACAAAATACTCTATTTTAAAAAAAGAGGAATAAAAAACAGTCTATAATAAATAAGTAATAAGAAGGCTTTACTACGTAAATAAATAAAGCAGATATTTACAATTCTTATTTACATCAATAAATTTACAATGAATAAATATTATTGGAGGGTAAAACGTAAGGGAAAGTAAACATTTCATGGATACGGGACGCGGAATATCAAGAGGGAGTAAGTCATATAGAGATCATTAGCGTGTTTACGTTGAATCGCGTATATTCACTCCGTATATTATTGTCATGTGTCAATCAGCTGTATCAGCATATTTCTGGGGGAGAAAAGAAGAAATTTGTTGCGGTATTCATCAGTTTTACAACCAAGTTCAAAGCAAGATCAGGGGGTTTGAAATTTTACTTAAAATGAAGTGGTTTTTAATTTTCTCTTAACGTATCCATGATATCATTATGAATGCCAGCCCCACCAGACAACATGAACCTAACTAAAGCCCTGACTCTTACCATTCCATTCATCTTTCCTTCCCAGGACCTCTCCAAAGTGAAAGTGGACATAGAATCCCTGCGCTCACTTTCATCTCTGGGCGTGGACGTGGATTTCTTAAGCGAGGTGGAAGAGGACATTGCAGGCGCACTCAGAGACTACGGCATACAGCCGGCTCTCTCGCACACGGCGGATCTCATACAGCGGCTGTACAAGGAACAGTGGGACAGGTATACTACTACTATGCCTATCATCACTAGCCGGACGGTGGTTTTACCATGAGCGCCGCATCCAGTATCTGCCTGCAGTCTTTCGCTCATCGTCATCCCACCTGGCCACAAAGTGTCCACTCATGAACACCTAATTTCATTACGCATGTAAGAAGGTTAACTGGAACCTTATTTGTGTTGAGAGAACACCAACGTTTCATCCCTTAAAGATTCGGAGCTAACCCGCTTACATCCGTAATGAATTCCTTTATAAAACCTTAACTCATATTCTTATAGAGCGAATATGACCGGTCCACTGGAAGTGCTTGATGTTGTGAAGTTGTGCCGCAAGGCTATCTGATGGTCTGGCATGTTTGATATCCCTAAATAACCGAACCGTGACACAGTCCCATAGCTTATTGTATTTTTACAATCATTAGCAAATAGACCAGAAAACCTCTAACATTATCGTAGCACATAGACGAGTACCGCCTACTTACCGTAGTGAAGCGCCTTGCAAGAATACCGCACAAGCGACTATAGTCAAATGATTCGTATAAATCGAATTTATATTAATTTAAATACAAGTTAAATTATTAAGTACTACAATTTGCACCTCTAAATAAATAAGAAAACACTGATTTTGATTTTTTTTTCGTTTGTTTTTACCTAAAGGCCCTGCCTCAACAACGATTTGGACTTGCGTGTATTCTACTGAATAGGTTGATTGCCGAATGAAAATGTGCAGGATGCGAAATCGTAGTCGTGGGAGGGCTTTTACTGTTAGGGTTACAAATATCTATAAAATTATTTTTACCTAAAACAATAAAAAATAAACATTTTTGTAATATACTACTTATGAAGAAAACATACCATATAACTATCTATTCCAAATTCTATGTGAAAAACAATCGAAAATCGAATAGATTCATTAACGATTATACACTACCCCATCCCTACTTAGAGCTTTCAAAATTATCATCCTAAATTAGACAAATTATAGTGCTTATAGTGTCTGTCTGTCTGATCTAAATCTGTTTTCTCCTCAGATTATCGTCTCCACCTCCGTGGCACTTATCACTGATCCCCCGGGCCAGCACCCAGGAGCGCGAGACAGCTCGGCAGGTGGTCTCGTGCCTGCGAGGCATGGCCGCCAAGGTGCCTCCTGCGGAGCTGGTGCCCACGCACGTGCTGCGGGCCGCTATGGGAGTCACGCTGGACCATCTCGGTGAGATGCACTATCACTGGACTTTGAAACCTACTTTGAACGAAGTTGACGCATGATATCGGTTGCACGAAACGATCAAGTTGATTCGGTTGCGTCACAAAACTCTCATTTCGTATCTCTAGAAAATAAATATAAGAATAATTAATATAGTAAGGTCATCAAAAGAACGGATCGGCCGTTCTTCGTTTTGTGCGATCGGACGTCATCCGTCAACTTCGTTCGTTTTTTAGGTTTCCGTACCTCAAAAGGAAAAAAGAACCCTTATAGGATCACTTTGTTGGCCGTCTGTCAACCCTCGTTTCTCAGAAACGCGTGGAGTTGATATTCACATCATATACGCAGGCCTCTTGGAGCCGCGATATAAATCAAACTTCTAAGTCAACGCAATCAAAAGTTACAGCTGTTTATGTCTATTTTATGTTCCAAGGGAATCACATGCACACAAAACTTATAGGGTACTTTCCGTTGACCTAGAACCATGATATTTGGCGAGAAGCTGGGTCTTATAGCACAAGTAAAGGGAAAAATCCGAAAACAGTGAATTTGTAGTTTATTTACAGAAAAAATATTTTTTGAATCTCGCTATGGACCAAAAACCTATAGGGTACTTTCCGTTGACCTAGAACCATGTAATTTGGCAAGAAGCAATGTCTTATAGCACAAGTAAAGGGAAACCTGAAAACCGTAAATTTGTGGGTTATTCCAAAGTACATTGGTACCCTGGGGTTGGATTGGAAGTAACTTATTTACCAATAGTTCGAGGGACTAAATAAGTTACGTCATAATCGTTATCAAATCAGAAAATTATTGTGCACTATTCGTCTGGGTTGATTTATTTGCTGAAGAGTAGAAGTTTGTACGGAACCCTTGATGCGCGAGTCTAACTCGCACTTGACGTTTTATTTTTTATCTGATAAGTACATGAAGATTTTTATACTTAATAACAAGACTCAATCCATAGAATACCTATTATTAAATAAGTGATATGATAGGTTCACCTACTGTTATAGTAGAACTGATGAAATGGTTGAAGACACGCAGGTGAATCGGTTAATAACTAGTGTTGTCTCTTTCAGATACGCCAATGGCAGTGGACGATTTCGAAGAAATGCATGAGCCCCGCGACCTGGCTTCAGATCCTGACTCGCGCTCCAGCCACGATAAATAACCGCTCAAACAAATACTATCATCATTATGTACTTAGCCGTAAAGTTCTGATTAGATCCTAGTTAGATTATAAGGAGTTATGAATAAATGTTTATATATATAAAAACATTTATCATATAAAATCCCGCTGCCTACAAGACTTGAACAGACGAACACTCCAGGAGGCGCTGATAAAATACGACGAATGAACAAACAAAAATACAAGTAGGTAATTTCCTATCTTTAGTACCTACTAGAAATCAGCGAATGTCTGAATGAGATGGCTGATGATACGCAGTCTCGACCCGCCCAGTTAGTCAAAAGTCTGAATGAGATGGTACGCAGTCTCGACCCGCCCAGTTAGTCAAAAGTCTGAATGAGATGGTACGCAGTCTCGACCCGCCCAGTTAGTCAAAACTCTGAATGAGATGGTACGCAGTCTCGACCCGCCCAGTTAGTCAAAAGTCTGAATGAGGCAGTCTCGACCCGCCCAGTTAGTCAAAAGTCTGAATGAGATGGTACGCAGTCTCGATCCGCCCAGTTAGTCAAAAGGCATTCCGGGAATCCTACTTCCTAATAGGGAATGCAAATGTCGCGAGCTTGGGGCTCAAGCGAGATCCCGCGAGTTTATGAATAACAATACTGCGAGATCTCGCCAATTTCGAGATCTCGCGAGATTGGCAGTATTGTGTGGTTTTTTGTAAATAATCATAATATTTGAACAGATTATGAAAAAATAATATTAGGTTTAAAGAATATTTATTTCTCAAAAGAAATTACATTTCACTTATTCGAGAAAAAAATCTTAAATTTAGTACTTAATTAAAACTTCGAGAAGCCAAACAATTAATGATAGACAACCTACTTACTTAAGTTTACAGTTAGCTAATCTTTTTATATAATACAAAACATTTACAAGTACAATTACCTAATAATAAGTTAAATAATAATAGAAGCTTTCAAATGCTTAGAAAGTCCCCTAATTCTTAAAAGACTTTTCAAAAAATTTATAACTACCCGCAAAGTCCTACATATTTATTTAACCTCTATTGGAATGAGTGAGTGGTCAATACGGAGACGTTCGGTCTTATGGTGTCACAGTGAAAGCAAAAACAGTTAGTGAAGTTGTTATTTAAGTAAGGATATATCATTAAGTATGTGTTTTTTAAGTTTAAGTTTGAAGTTATTGTACGATTCCGCATTCTTTACTTCTTTGGGAAGACTATTATAGATTTTTACTCCCTGGAAAATTAGCGCTCGTTTCCCGAATTCGGTTCGCATCCTTGGAAGAAGTATGTGGTCTTTTTTGCGAGTATTTCTTGTATGTGTCTGATGGACTTTTATGAACGTTATGTTACTATGTATTGATTTATTTAAGATTTTTCTAATGAGTGTGCAAATACTAAAGGTGTAAAGTTGTTTTATGTTCATAAGTTTGGTTAGTTGATAAACTTTGACTGTGGGTGTTAAGTAATCTAGGCGGAATAACATTTTAATAATTTTGTTTTGAGAGACTTGTAGAGTTTTAAGGATTGTCTTAAGGGCACTGCCCCAAATTTCGATTAGGTACAAGAGATGCGGTTTCACAAGAGAATTGTAAATTGTATGTCGAACGTGAAGGGGAAGACAGCTAATTATACCTCGCAGGGATCCTTGTAAAGACGTGAGTTTGGACCTTATATGATCAATTTGTGTATGCCAGTTAAGGTGGGTGTCGAGTCTTAGACCTAAGTATTTTTCGTGTTGTTTTTGTTGCAGTGTCTGTCCGTCAATTGTTGGTGGTCTATGGTCTGGAACTATTTTGTATCTAGATTTAAAAATTACATAGCATGTTTTGTCGGTGTTAATTGTCAGAAGTTTGCTTTGGAACCATACAAAGATTCTGTTTAAGTCATCTTGTGCCTGATGTATGATCTGATGAATGCAATTTCCAAAATAAAAGAGACATGTATCGTCGGCATACAGAGATATGTGACCGTTGAGCGTGAGTTCGTTAATTGAGTTGATGTAGATAAGGAACAATAAAGGGCCTAGTATTGAACCTTGTGGGACACCAAATGATATGCTATGTGGTTCGCTTGAGTGATCTCCGATTTTAACAATTTGAAGTCTATTACTCAGGTAAGACTTAAACATAGACAGCGTCACTCCAGATATTCCTAGATCTTTAAGGTTTCGTAGTAAAATAGTGTGACTAACAGTATCGAATGCTTTTTTTAAGTCTATAAAGATTCCTAAAGCTATATTTTTTTGGTCTATGTTGGTTTGAATTTTGGTGACTAAATCTGCTGTTGCTGAGAGAGTGTTAGATTGTGATCGAAAGCCGTATTGTCTATCAGAGAGAAAGTTTATAGATGTAAGATATTTATTTAGTCGTTTGTGTATTACTTTTTCTAGAATTTTTGAAACAACAGGTAAAACTGAAATAGGTCTGTAATTACTTGGGTTGGAATGAGTTCCATTTTTATAAATCGGTGTTACTTTAGCAATTTTTAAGGAATCGGGAAAGGTACCTTTTTCTAAGTGAAAGTTAATACAGTCAGTGAGGTTTTTTAAGATAAGGCTAGTTATACATTTTAGTGATTTTGTAGTTATTCCATCTACACCTACACTGCAGTTTGGGTCAAGTTCTCGTATTATTTTGGAAATTTCATCCATCGTACATGGCTTGAAGTTATTAAATGCAGCGTTGATTGAAGGTATGTTTGGTAAAGTCGTGGGTTGTATTGTTGGGATTTTTTCTGCAAGCGTCGAACCGATTGTTGAGAAGAACGTGTTAAAGGTCTCGCAAATTTCGTCACCGTTGGTAATAGCAACGTTGTCAATAATAAGTTTTGGGGGAGTATTGTTTGATTTTATTTTGTTTTTAGCTAAGTTATTTATTAGGCTCCACATCTTCTTTGGGTTCCTTTTATGTTTTGTGAAAACTTCTTTGTAATAGTTGTTCTTTGCCTTTCGTATTTCATCAGCAGTTTTCTTTTTCTCTTCTTTGAATTGTGTCTTCAGGTTTTCATCATTTGGTTTCTCTTTAAGTCTTTTCCAAATTTCATTTCTAGTTCTTATCTTGTTTGTAATGTCTTTATTTATCCAATCTTGTCTTGGTGGGTTCATTATTTTGAATTTCTTTGTTTTACTGTTTTTGATGCCATGTTTTATGTGTTTTTCTAGATATTCATAGTTGTGCTGTACTGGGTTGTAAGTTTGATTTTTTATAATTTTGTATAGTTCGTCATAGTTGATAGCATCATATTGGATTCGACGTTTTTGGGGTTGCATTAGTTTGTTCATATTTAGGTAGATTTGTTTATGGTCAGACATTGGTGAGTCAAGGATCGCCATGTGGAAGTTCATTTGTATGTTCGTACAAACATGATCAATTATTGTCTTCGTAGTTGTCGTCTCTCGGGTGCAGAAGCGTTCTTCAATTTTGTTTATATAATAGTATCCTGACTCTTTGAGCATGTCTTTGTATAGTTTAACGTTACGTTCCGTTTTGAGAAGGTCCAGGTTGAAATCTCCGAAGACAATAGCTCGCTTCCTTTGTACCAACTGTGCTGAGTATACTTCAAGAAAATCCTTAATATTTGAACTACCTGGGTTATAAACAACTCCTATGTCTAATGCGTATCGTTCTATGCTGATCCAAAGGTAGTTTATGCCTCCAAGGTATGTTTCTTCGTGAAGATTATGTGTGACGTCATTGTGAATGTAAATTGAGACGCCACCTCCTCTTGAGTCTGTTCGGATATTATAATAGTGGGTATAGTTTGTGATTTGGTAACCTTCAGCTTCATCTGCCGACTTTATCCAAGTTTCGGTAAGTAAAACGATATGGGTTTTCGCTTCAATTGATCGGACAATACATTTTAACTCGTCAAATTTTCCGGGTTTGCATATACTTCGAGCGTTCAGATATAGAAAGTTAAGGCTAGATTTTTCCGTCTTCAAATTTTGGTAGGTGTAACTTAGTTGGTATGTGATGCGTTCTTCTTCGTCTCCTTGTAGGGAAGCTGTTGATTTAGGTTTTTTGAGTCTCGGATGATTTTTGGGGTACCCTTTATGTATTTAATAAGTAGATCAGTTTCACCATTTTCTTTACGTTGCGCCAGTTCCTTACTAAGCTCTTTCATTAAATTCTTTTCAGTTGGTTTCTGATCATAGTATATTCTAATATTCTGTGGTAGTTTGTTTTTATTTTTGAATACCTGTTTTACTTCATCTGAATCAATAAAGCATACCTTTAGGGGCCGGACCTTGCCTGTGAAAAAGTTTCCTAGGCGTATAACTTTTACTATTTCTGGCCTAGTAGTCAGGTAGTCTTGGAAGGTTTTTTGAACCAGGCGTATATCTTCGTTGTAACGTGCAGCATCATCCGTGTTGGTTGATTCAGGTAAGCCAACAATTATTAAATTGTTTCTCCTACGTTCTCTTTCTCGCATTTCGCTTATTATTTTTTCGCTCTCAAAAATTGTTGTCTGGGTTTGTGTTGAAGGTTGGTTAGTTTTTAGTTTACTGATTTCTGTTTCAATAGCAGATATTTTTGAGCCTGTCATGGAGCTAGCTGCCTGGAGCTGAACAACTTCTTCCTTTAGGTTATTGTGTTCCACCATAAGCTTCTCAGTTGAGGTTTTTAAGTCTGCCATCTGATTTTTAACTGCAGATAGGTCTTCGCGTATTGGTTTTAGGTTGGTTTCTAAACCCGAAATCATATCTTGGCGAAAAGATTGTAAGAGGCTTACCATTTGATTACATTCGCAGCTGCACTTCCGCTTTCTTTTTCGCAAAGTGATTTGATTATCAGAATCATACTCGTATATCTGGGACACGCCCGGCTCTGAACCTAGTGGTCTAGCTGGTATTTCTTTAGACTGTGGCGAGCGCTGCACATTCATACTGACCGGTTTGGTTGAAATCGGCTGTGGCTCGGTACAGATCGGGCGATGTCGGGTGCTGCCAAAGGTAACACTGCTCCGGCGTCGCTGCGTTCCGTGTCCAAATGTCGTAAGTACGGATATTCTATTTTATGGATACTAGTCTTTATGCACTTTTGTTAACGTTTACTTTTGATTGGTAGGTGTATCAATATTTAAAAGAAAAATTAGTCACGCGTCTGCTCAGTTCGGCTGCCGAAGCACACTATATTATGAGTTGAAAGTGAGTTAAAAATTATGTATAAACATTTATTTTCACGATTTTTTTCTATAGACTTATGCATCAAACATTGTTTGACGTATATGACATGTATGTGACTATGTGTCTATATTTTTTTATTAAACTTATAAGTAGTAAACTTTGACGTAAGCATAGGCTTAGAATGTACAAGACCAACAGTGACAGATTAACGGTGTTACAAAAAATGAAATGTAAATGTGTACGTGAAATAGTGCTGCCTTGACTCTAGCATAATATTATCGACATTCTTACGGGCGAAATGACAGGACATAATGAGTTAGTTTAACAAAGTGATATAAAAAGTATTGTATTAATATTAAAAATCAAATACATTTCAAATAGGTAAACAAAGAGCAACATAGCTAGAGCTAGGTAATCTGTTATTTATAAATGAAATGGCTTGGTTCAGCTAGTATGAAATAATGTATGTTTATAATAATATTATAAACATACATTATTTCATACTAGCTCAAAACACTGAAACCACCTTGAAACTAGTTAACACAAGACATCAACATTTTAAACAAGTCTAAACGGAAGAAGAACATGAGATTATCGCTATTATTAAATATCCATATTATATTATAATATGGATATTTAATAATAGCGCTATTATTCCATATTATATTATAATATGGATATTTAATAATAGCGATAATCTCATGTTCTTCTTCCGTTTAGACTTGTTTAAAATGTTGATGTCTTGTGTTAACTAGTTTCAAGGTGGTTTCAGTGTTTTGAGCTTCCATGATAACGTTGTGAACTCGAGTTTTCTATAACCCCTTATCAGATTTTTTTTTATATTTCGAAAGAGCGGAGCCACTGAAACAAAGACGGGGGTTAAAAGAAAAGCAAAAATATTAAAACAGAGATGTTTTAAAAATAATCTGGGAATGAAAAGTAGTGTTTTATTGTACTTTACAAATCTAAAACTATGATAAGCCTAGCCAATCACGTCGAACCTACCGGCCGACACGTTTTATCGGCTATCGATACAATGACATCACCACTTTGTCAATCCCTATCGTAAACAAACAATTTTAATTTTTACACAAAATATCCTAAAATTCTTCATTTAGCAATGTAATTTGATGATAAGTCTTAAGAGAAACCTATTATCTAAGCTTTCAAAAGCTCTTTTGCCTCATTTTCATACAAAAAATTACGAAATAATGATTATGAAGAATTCAGTAAAAACAGTCATAAATTACCTGTGAAACGTGTTTATTAGCGAGTTATTTCGTTTGTAATGTCACTTTCACTCACTGAACAAGACCCCATCGTGGCAGCATAAAGATATTTTGTTTTAATCGTAAGATTATTAATTAAATGCACAAAATTCTTCTCGACTTGGATCAGGCGAGGACGATAAGGGCTCTTACTAGCTCAAACTATGTCTTATCGACATCTTGTTTCGCTATCTCTTTTTCTCTCGTGGCAGTGTGTATTAACTAAATACCTCTCGCTCCCACGCTTTGTTAGTCTATTGAACGTAGTGAAAAAATTCTATGTCTATGGACGTAAGTATCTATCAAATAACAAATGAAAGAAATAACCAGTCTTCTAATATCAAACAAAAATATTTTAGTAATCAAACAGTTCTTTTATAACAAGCAAAACAACGAGAAGTTGGAAAAAAATTAAACTTATTATCTAAGTTAAGTTGATTATTAAACTGAGATATTAAATACTCCGTAGATAAATAAATAAATAAATAATGCTAGACAATTCACACAGCATTATCTAGCCCCAAGCTAAGCAGAGCTTGTGTTATTTATGGGCTAGATAACTGATATACATAATATAATACAATACATAGATATTTTTTTATTATATATAGAAAACGACCAGAACAACACCCTGAACAAATGTCTGCAGATCGTACACACATTTTTCCCGAGGCGGGAAGCGAACCCGCAACCTTCTGCGTCGCAGGCAAAGCTTCTCCCACCGCGCCACATCGGTCGTCAGATCCATTAAGTACAGTTTAATTAACAAAATATACCAATCAAATGAAAGATTTGTTCAGTTCAAATCACAAGCCATTATTACGAATTATTTTGAAAGTAGCTCCTAAAATGTCAATAGATCGACTGCTAAACGGCTTCTTTTTTTGTTGGCAAGTTAACCAGCCGCCGGAAAGATCGGATTCAACGCTAGTTGGAACCACAGATCTCAGGCAGTTATCCACGAACTTAAAAGTTCGCCATTTGACCCCCCAGGACTCGTATATAAATTCATTTCCTTTTTGATTATTGCCTCCAGATAATTCGTAGTTAGTTTTTATGCTCGGGTGCAATCTCGTTAAGCTCGCGAGATTTCGCCTTTTTTTTCGTCCGAGATTAATCTCGCTAAAAAAGGCCGAGATCTCGCGAGAACGCGATTGCGTTCCCTACTTCCCATGGTACAATAATATACTCGGACCATGCTACTTCCTACATAAGGTGCCCATTCCACTAATCCCATGTCTTTGTCCAATGTACATTTCGTCACCATCCATGGCAAACTTACGAATCTGCAGTTTTTGTGATTTTGACATTTGTACAAAAAACTGACCTATATGTTGTAGTAAATAAGGTGGATTTTTTTTAAACTTCTATCTGCAACGGTAAAGAAATCGTGTAGTTCGAATCTGCATTTTTTGTTGATACATCCATAGCAAACTTACGAAATTGATGAAAGTTGTTCTGGCGTAGTCGACTTAATGAAATCTACTAGAGATAATATACCATACATACAGATCATAGATAAAAGCCATTAACGGGATATTTACCATTCATTTTTCTTTATTAACTATTGTAACATTAATGTTACATACACTAGTGTATAATTACAATCTTGCAACATATTTACCATTCATGATTATTATTATTACAATAACAAAATAAAACAAGTAGCTACTTACAATATCTATTGCCTAAAAATCTAAGCCGTCACCAGAAGGCAGAGCGCCCATAATGCTGGCGGCGGCGTTGCCATGTTGAATGGGAATGCCAATTCGTTGACCGTGTGGACACTGTAAGAAGTCTTGTAAGGTCTTTGCATATATCGTATGCCCCAGGACCCCGTGAGCCAAAGGCTATCCTCACCAAACGATCAAGCCGAACATGCAACCAAAGTCCTGATTCCTAATCGGAAAGCGGGAGTAGACGAGCGCGTTCTGATGAGCTGGTAGACGTATTAATAAGGTTTTTCCGTACTAACTCAGTCTCTGAGAACAAATGAATGGGCAGATTGGTGTTCGTACACGGAAATCTTCCAAAATTGTGTCCACTTCGGCTCCCAGAGTGCCATCATCAGGTAAGATTTGGACTCCGAACGTTTTATAATCGGCTGTTTTGCGAGATTGAAAATAGCCGGCCCAAAGGATCGCGCTGCTGACACCCAACCTTAAAGGAATAACTTATCTTGTATATAAATAAATAATAATAAAAATAATAAATAATGCTGGACAATTCACACAGCATTATCTAACCCCAAGCTAAACAGAGCTTGTGTTATGGGTACTAGATAACGTCACACACAGCGCATTACCACCCCTTTTTGGTGGATATAACCGTCCACTCGCACTAAGCGGTTTTCCTCTACCTTCATCATTCGTACCGCTGGGTTTTGGAACACGCTCCCTGCTGCTGTTTTTCCAGTCAATTACAACCTGGGTCTCTTCAAGACAGAGTAAATAGGTATCTTCCAGACCTTCGTGGTACATCGTTGGCTACATCTTCACTTTCCATGAAAGAAAGGTGTATTGAATGTGAAAAAAAGCCGTGATGGCCAAGCTGTTCGTTACCGCACTGGCATTGATGAGACGCAACACCTTGCACCCAACCGAAGACTGTTGAGGCACGGAAAGTTACGGGATCCAATAAAGTGCCAGTGTTAGGTATATAAAAGAAGAGCTTGCAACTAATAACCTGACTCCCATTGCATTTAGAAACGGCCAGTAGACGAGCACGATCTGCAGAGCTGGAAGCATTCATTCATTTAAAAAATTATATATAATGAAAAATTTAATCCGTAGTGTAGTTTTCAAGACAACGTGAAGAAGTAGGTACTTACCTCACAAACATCCAAATTTTCGTTTGAATCACTGTACCCTCGCTACACAGATTCTACGGAGCCCTATTACCCCGTTCATGCCATTCAATTAGTAATGTCCTAATGCCTTACCGATTCCATTTTTATGACAATAGATTTTTGTACCCCACAAGGGAGACTAACATCTCGTCTCCCTAGCCAACCTAACCTGCACGTGGTGTAGGTTCACGTTTTCTTTCATAGAATTGTATATAATGTATGTGTATGCAATAAATAAATGAAATGATTATAAATATATATCAAGTAGATACTATCAGAAATAAATGCATAGGTATTCGTAACTTTACCTACACCTTCATACATGAATGCTCTTAGATATGCAGTTACACTTTAGCAAATTTACGAAAGTGGTAGTTTCGTAAGTTACACAAGAGAAGTATCAAATTGAATGTATGGTAAACTTTCGTAAGTTTACCAGGGTATAAATCACGTGTTTTAGAGAAAAAATAGGTATAAACAAAATTGTTTACGAAATAATTGAAGTAAAATTCACAAATATGGCAGATTCCTAGGTTGACCGTGGTAGGTACATTTTTATTGCCCATTAAAATATGTCTGCTTAGTTGACCTAGATGATGCTGTACATTCTCACAGCATCATCTATAATTTAGCATAACAATATTTATCTAATATCGATGGAGCTGTACCAAAAGATGAGTTCACGTCACTAGACTAGAAGGTCCACAACATCCAAATCGTCTCTTCAAAAGTCAATCACAGATCTAAATCCATGTTCATCTATTCTGATCTGCCCACTGAAATCCAAGCTCTGTTCTATATCTACAATAGATGGTAAAGCTCACCCCACAGCACGGCGCGTGCGACCGGCGTGCGCGCGCGCTCACACGCGACCATAGATCAATGGGAAGTGTCATTATCGACGGAACCGAGGGGCGATCGGATAGGTTCATTGTTTGCCACTGGGTGCATATGCATACATTTGATTTAATTGGGTCTTTAAATCGCGTCGAAAAGGTAGAGCAAGGACATCTGAAGATTTTTTATTTCTTCTCAAAGTTCAGAATGAATTATATAAAACCTGAGGTATTCTCAAGTTTTCGCATCCTGAAATGTTGGTTTTCAATGCGGCGATTCAAAATCATTGTTGTCGTGTCTTGTGCATAGGTGATGTGGTGGGTAAATGATCATGTCCCGTACCATGAAGGTCTATGACCCATTCTCGACAATATGTCGCCATAAGTTCTATATAGTTTCTCAACCTACACAAACAAAGCTTGATTAAACAAATTAAAGCGCTTCGAAATCCCATAAAACACTTCCATTCATAATTAAAAGGCATTATTCTTATCCATCGCCGACTTAGCATTGAAATGAGAGAATCAACCGCTCATTTCACTCTGACATCACAATTAAGTGTAATTTCACCGAAGAAGTAATAAATGATTGCACGACAATAGAATATGAACCGCGATTTCAGAGTTAACCGCGACTACCCTTGCACCACCCCCGACTTTGTTCACACGGGAACTCGTCACGTTAGAGATTCCACTCTACCTACTGTGAGCCATATACACTTGCAATACGGACTAAGCGTCTGGGGAGAGTTAATAGTCTATTAAAACCACCCTCACTGAACTCCAACCCTTATAAAACAAACTCTATGGTACAGGTAATACGAGCGAGTAGTTTGGAAGATGATGCATTGGTATTGTAACTAAATACAGTAATGTGAAAGTAGTGTTTTATATTGTTTGATCGGTAATGTAGCGGTTTGTAATTGTGAAGCGGGGGTAAATAATACGGGACTTGGTAATTGTTTGGTTTGGGGGGAAAAATAAAGTTACCCAGAAAACCTGACATAATATTCTGGACCAGAAAAACCCATCGAAGTTCTATCAGAATATAGAACAGCTCTACCTTCAAAGGGCTATTTTTAAGACTTTTTGCGTTTTTCGTACTCGTCATTATAGTTTAAAAAATAAAACACCTAAACAAAAAACACTCGAACACTACGCACAAAGGTTCCTGCTATTTGTTCAAATACTTTACTAACAGACAAACAATAATATTTATAACTTCCCACAAAACCGCTAAGCACTTATATAAATATACGGAACTCAGATCTGTATGGAGAGCACCCTTCACAATTATTTTGCAAGTACAGGACAACAATACCCATAGCCACCTGTCTGGCACTCCCATACAAATACAACTTAGGGAATCAGCTTCTCACGCCTACAAAAAACGGGTTAGGAATCGAAAAAATTATGCTCTCATGATTTTTTGTAGGTACGTGGCTTTTTATGTGATATTTTTGAATGTACTGAGAATATTAAATAGTCGCCTATTGTGGGTCCAATCTATATTAGAACATTTTGTTACAACAGGTAGGGGCTATGGGAATAATGGTTCTGTGCCACCTGTTTTATATTTTGATCTGGTTCTAGACCACTTGGGACCGTTTTCATTCCATGAAATGTATAAAATACTTTTTGCAAGCGATCTAATTACGTTCTTCATTATCTTTTGGATGAATATTATAATAACTTAGGGATGTAGATACTCCTCCTTATGATAATTAAAGCCCCAAAAAAACCTACGCTATTCAGAAGATACTTAAGCATAATCTGAAGTTCGTATGTATCGAGGACGACCCTTATATCCAGACATTGATGGACATGTAGGTGGACAGCCGAATACTTAAGATATCAGGTCCATACCAATTACTGCTGACCTATTTAGGTACTTTACCTATATGACACTACCCTACGATTTCGTTCACGTCGTCGTAGCATTTAGAGGAGAAATATTTTATAACTAACTAGTTCTTTCAAGTATTTGCTAAACTGGTAGGTAGCTAGTAAATTTTGTGCAGTAAAATTTATGACAACATTATTTTAGTGGTAGGAGTTCATCCACCAGAGGTAAGCTTGGTGGTAGGGGTTCATCCACCAGGGGTAGGCTTGGTGGTAGG